>CM077204.1:7809993-9201641 GCA_039654625.1 Rhinogobio ventralis
AACCAACGAGGTAAAATTAAATGATTTTGTTTTGCTGCAGATATACACTTTTCAAAATAATATATTAATTTCAATATATAACATTAACACGACAGTAATTTAAACATAGTAGCAAAAAAAAAAAAAAATGTAGACACTAGTACTTTCCAATTCGACTAGCAGCAGCACTAACGTTTAATCGACTAGTCGGCTAGTCTCCCACATCCCTACTGTTTAGCTCAGTGTCAGACACTGTGTAGATGAAAACATTAAAGCTGATAATGCAGAAAAGCTTCTTTTCATCAAAAAGATCCTGCCTCTCACTTTTCCGAAAAAGGCTTAGTCTTTAGTACTGCACTAACATATGATAAACATATCATTTCAGTTGTTCTGCTACTATGTTGTGTTACTGAAATACACTGAATGTGTTACAGGTTACATTTATGTGAAATGGGCAGCAGTGCATGTTTGTTTAGGAAAACACCAAGTTGAATGTTAAAATGTCCACAACAGCATCAAGTTGTATGTTTACTTTGTTACAGTCAGAAAGTGAAAAAAATCTGATGAAAATAAAACATTGTTAGAATAACTGTAATGGTATTATTAAGTACTAATATCGGTACTTGGTATCGGCAAGTACCCAAATGTAAGTACTTGTACTTGGTCTGAAAAAAAAAGTGGTATTGGTGCATCCCTATTTATTTATATAGTGCTTTATATATGACCAATCTGTATATATGACCCTTTTGAATAAATGCTTTCAAAAGCACATGAAATGACAGCTTGATTTTTATTTTTATTTATTTTTTGTGATATATTATGTCAATGGATAATGGTAATTATACAAAAATGCAACATTATGTTAATGGGATGCAGGATGCAAGTACAGTCAGACTGTGACTGATTATTGAAGTTGATTAAAGAGTATTGCAGCAAAACTCATAAATGTCACAAAACAGGACATATCCCTCTGGTGCAGAGAAAATAAAAAAAGAAGACAAACGAGAAAGAGAAAAAATTAAAGGTATATCAAGAAAATGAATGTAAACTAAACTATGTTGCGAGCTAACGTTAGATGGCTAGTTAATTAACATAGCCATGGTAGCATATCTTTTTTTTAGTAAAGTTAATGTAGGATATCACAGTTATTGCTTGTGGATGATTAAAATATCTCCATGATCTGCTTTTGAAGAAATATCGTAATATCATGCTACAGCGCACATTCTATCAGATGCAGTTCTGGCGCCTCCGTCATACTGTACAACTCGACGTACATTCACATCACATGTTAACGCAACGGTAGAGTTACACTCACGGGACACTGCACTTATTCACAATCACAAAAGTTTATTATTTGCATGTTACACTCCGGTTAAACATTACATTCGCGTGCTGTTCTGACATGCACCTTTTCTGAACGCGTACAGCCGAAGCGCGCGCACACTAAAAGCCTGTCCAACAGCGTCCGATTACTGGATTTGATCTTTCGTGTCTGTTTGCTCTAATACTGTCAAATACACACCAGGTTTACATAAACACAGTTGGTTATGTCTAAAGTGAAAATACACAGGTCTTAAAGTGACAGCAGCCTAAAAGTAAACTGCCTCTTTTCCTTAAAGGGATAGTTCCCCCAAAAATGAAAATTCTGTCATTATTTACTCACTCTTATGTCGTTCCAAACCTGTATTAATTTCTTTCTAGTGCTGAACACAAAATAAGATATTTTGAAGAATGTGGGTAAACAGTTGCTGGTCCTCATTGACTTCCATAGTAGGAAAATATATATATATGGAAGTCACTGGGGACCAGCACCTGTTTACCCACATTCTTCAAAATAACTTTTATGTTCAACAGAATAAAGAAACTCATTCAGGTTTACAACAACTTGAGAGGAAATGATGACAGAATTTTCATGGGTGAACTATCCATGGTGCGCTATATTGAAGACTGATCGACTCAATCTACTGTCACTTCCGGTGTGAGAACGCTGGCACGCTTGTGCTGCCGCTTCACGCTGGTACCTGTCTGTTTGTTTGTTTATCGGCATATACGGTTTTGGATATGTTTCTGCTGGGATTTGACAGATCTGGACTACTTGGATTATTTTCTGGAATACTTTATTCACTCAGTAAGCTTTGGATGACTAACCTGGCCTTTTTTGTGATCCTCTCACACTGATCGGCTGCGAGCCCTCTCCATCCGATCCATATCCTTCTCGACATCTGATACATGAGTCTCCACTCTCTTTATCATTTTGTGGTGTCAATCCTCGGTATGGTTGGGTAGTCTTCCCTTCTGTGGATTGTTGTGGATAGTGGAGATACGGTTCTGGCTAACATAGTTAAATTGGTTTTGGTTCATGTCGACGCGTAATCAATTGCCGGTTTTGTTCTTTGGTCTTTTTGTGCTATTTTTGGCTGATGTTAATAAAGGGACTTCTCCCGAGATGGCTTTGCATTTTTCTTCGGCTCAACTTAGAACTAAAAGGATCTCTCCGCTTGGCTCCAGACACTTATGTGTGGTGTGAACAACTTGGAATTTTACATACACCGTTCGCGGAAGAAACTTCGGACTTATCATTGTTCGTCTTCAAATAGTATTCCGGTTATCTGCACCAACACCCATGCTTCTGGTATAACACAACAGGAAAACCGCGTAATCAACTTTGGGAATCTGAGACCAGTACGCTTTGATCCTGTCCTTGGAAACTGCAAACTTGCTTTTTCAGATATGCGATGTGCGCTATTGAACACTCGCTCTTTAACTGATAAGAGCGAGTGTTCATTGACGCAAACCTGGACATGCTACTTTTGACAGAAACCTGGCAGGTGCCCAATGACTTTTTCAACTTAAACCTCTTAACACCACCTGGGTACATCTATTTCTCTCAACCTCGTCTCCATCGTAGAGGTGGAGGGTTAGCTGTAGTTTGTCATGAGAGTATCAAAATATCTAAGACTGAATTCCATGACGTTTCATCTTTTGAATACCTTGCGTTGAAAATGACTGGCAAAACATTAATGGCTGTAATGCTAATTTATCAACCTTCGAAATTTCATTCAGATTTTTTCTCTGAGATTAGTGAGTTACTTACTCTTGTCTGTGCTAGTTATTCATCTGTAAAAAAATTGGTGATTTTAACATACATGAAAATACTGTACAATGCAATTAATCCCTTACAAAAAGAACTGCATTTGTTTTAAGTAATGCTACAGTTTTTGTTACATGTAGAATAATGCAGTTTTTTGGACACGAAAAAACTGCAATATATCTAAAGTACTAATAAAATACAACTGCAATACAGCTGAAGTAGTACTGCAATAACACTGCAATATAACCGCAATAATACGGCAATACATAATACAACTAAAGTACAATTACAATACTACCGAAGTGCAATACTAATACAATTCTGTACAATACCATTGAAATGCAACCAGAATATCCAGAATAAGTTTTATTTTCACAAATCTGCAGTATAATGAACTAAGGTACAAAACAACAGTGAATGTCTCAAACTGCAATGCAAAAATAAATGTGATTTTTAAACTTAAAAAAAAAAACTTATAACAAATAACAGGATGAGAATTAGACAATGTACAGTGCATCCGGAATGTATTCACAGCGCTTCACTTTTTCCACATTTTGTTATGTTACAGCCTTATTCCAAAATGGATTCAATTCATTCTTTTTCCCCCTCAATTCTACAAACAATACCCCATAATGACGTGAAATAGGTTTGCTAAAAATAAAAAACGAAAAAAATCACATGTACATAAGTATTCCATGACGCTCAAAATTGAGCTCAGGTGCATCCTGTTTCCACTGATTATCCTTGAGATGTTTCTACAACTTGATTGGAGTCCACCTGTGGTAAATTCAGTTGATTGGACATGATTTGGAAAGGCACACACCTGTCTATTTAAGGTTCCACAGTTAACAGCGCATGTCAGAGCACAAACCAAGCCATGAAGTCCAGAAAAATTTCTGCAGCATTGAAGGTCCCAATGAGCACAGTGGCCTCCATCATCCATAGATAGAAGAAGTTTGGAACTGTTGGAAACTCAGTAGCGAAGACCAGGAGACTTGGATGTATCTTCAGCAGGATTCTTTATTGAGAACACGTGCTGTCGGTAGCTGCAGTCCATCAAGTCGTTCACGCCTCTTTGCATACGGCCTTTGTAAAGAAAAAAGTGTCTTACAAAATGTAAATCAATATATTGCTTTATGTGAATAATTAGGCACAATGATTCTCACATCAGTTTGAAGCAAAAACTCTAGGCAACAACACCCATTAGTCAAAAGTCTTGTGGACACATACCTATTGTGTGTTTTGAGGTGTTTTTGTTTTGACTTACATTTTTATTTTTTTCAAAAACCACGCATACACATTATTCTCTCAAAAATACAAGCATGTACATACATGTTGCTCACATATTATGGTAGCCCAGTTTGTGCTGAACACAGTGTAATTACACTTTGCCATTAATGTGTTTATAAGCAACTGAAAAAAGCACAAATGTCAGAGCATGTCAAAACTTCTAAAGGGCCCCAAAACAGCTCAGACTCCTGGGGGTTAACTGATGTGAGAATCATTGTGCCTAATTATTCACATAAAGCAATATATTGATTTACATTTTGTAAGACACTTTTTTTCTTTACAAAGGCCGTATGCAAAGAGGCGTGAACGACTTGATGGACTGCAGCTACCGACAGCACGTGTTCTCAATAAAGCATCCTGCTGAAGATACATCCAAGTCTCCTGGTCTTCGCTACTGAGTTTCTGTGGGACCTTAAATAGACAGGTGTGTGCCTTTCCAAATCATGTCCAATCAACTGAATTTACCACAGGTGGACTCCAATCAAGTTGTAGAAACATCTCAAGGATAATCAGTGGAAACAGGATGCACCTGAGCTCAATTTTGAGCTTCATGGAATACTTATGTACATGTGATTTTTTTCGTTTTTTATTTTTAGCAAACCTATTTCACGTCATTATGGGGTATTGTTTGTAGAATTGAGGGGGAAAAAGAATGAATTGAATCCATTTTGGAATAAGGCTGTAACATAACAAAATGTGGAAAAAGTGAAGCGCTGTGAATACATTCCGGATGCACTGTACATTGTCTAATTCTCATCCTGTTATTTGTTATAAGTTTTTTTTTTTAAGTTTAAAAATCACATTTATTTTTGCATTGCAGTTTGAGACATTCACTGTTGTTTTGTACCTTAATTCATTATACTGCAGATTTGTGAAAATAAAACTTATTCTGGATATTCTGGTTGCATTTCAATGGTATTGTACAGAATTGTATTAGTATTGCACTTCGGTAGTATTGTAATTGTACTTTAGTTGTATTATTTATTGCCGTATTACTGCGGTTATATTGCAGTGTTATTGTAGTACTACTTCAGCTGTATTGCAGTTGTACTTTAGATATATTGCAGTTTTTTTGTGTCCAAAAAACTGCATTTTTCTACATGTAACAAAAACTGTAGCATTACTTAAAACAAATGCAGTTTTTTTTGTAAGGGATTCATTGCATTGTACAGTGTTTTCATGTATGTTAAAATCACCAATTTTTTTTACAGATGAATAACTAGCACAGACAAGAGTAAGTAACTCACTAATCTCAGAGAAAAAATCTGAATGAAATTTCGAAGGTTGATAAATTAGCATTACAGCCATTAATGTTTTGCCAGTCATTTTCAATGCAAGGTATTCAAAAGATGAAACGTCATGGAATTCAGCCTTAGATATTTTGATACTCTCATGACAAACTACAGCTAACCCTCCACCTCTACGATGGAGACGAGGTTGAGAGAAATAGATGTACCCAGGTGGTGTTAAGAGGTTTAAGTTGAAAAAGTAATTGGGCACCTGCCAGGTTTCTGTCAAAAGTAGCATGTCCAGGTTTGCGTCAATGAACACTCGCTCTTATCAGTTAAAGAGCGAGTGTTCAATAGCGCACATCGCATATCTGAAAAAGCAAGTTTGCAGTTTCCAAGGACAGGATCAAAGCGTACTGGTCTCAGATTCCCAAAGTTGATTACGCGGTTTTCCTGTTGTGTTATACCAGAAGCATGGGTGTTGGTGCAGATAACCGGAATACTATTTGAAGACGAACAATGATAAGTCCGAAGTTTCTTCCGCGAACGGTGTATGTAAAATTCCAAGTTGTTCACACCACATATAAGTGTCTGGAGCCAAGCGGAGAAATCCTTTTAGTTCTAAGTTGAGCCGAAGAAAAATGCTAAGCCATCTCGGGAGAAGTCCCTTTATTAACATCAGCCAAAAATAGCACAAAAAGACCAAACAACAAAACCGGCAATTGGTTACGCGTCGACATGAACAAAAACCAATGGGACCCACGCAACAACTTATCAGTTTAACTACGTTAGCCAGAACCGTATCTCCACTATCCACAACAATCCACAGAAGGGAAGACTACCCAACCATACAGAGGATTGACACCACAAAATGATAAAGACAGTGGAGACTCATGTATCAGATGTCGAGAAGGATATGGACCGGATGGAGAGGGCTCGCAGCCGACCAGTGTGAGAGGATCACAAAAAAGGCCAGGTTAGTCATCCAAAGATTACTGAATGAAAAAAGTATTCCAGAAAATAATCCAAGTAGTCCAGATCTGTCAAATCCCAGCAGAAACATATCCAAAACCGTATATGCCGATAAACAAACAAACAGACAGGTACCAGCGTGAAGCGGCAGCACAAGCGCGCCAGCGTTCTCACAACGGAAGTGACAGTAGATTGAGTCGATCAGTCTTCAATATAGCGCACCATGGATAGTTCACCCATGAAAATTCTGTCATCATTTCCTCTCAAGTTGTTGTAAACCTGAATGAGTTTCTTTATTCTGTTGAACATAAAAGTTATTTTGAAGAATGTGGGTAAACAGGTGCTGGTCCCCAGTGACTTCCATATATATATATTTTCCAACTATGGAAGTCAATGAGGACCAGCAACTGTTTACCCACATTCTTCAAAATATCTTATTTTGTGTTCAGCACTAGAAAGAAATTAATACAGGTTTGGAACGACATAAGAGTGAGTAAATAATGACAGAATTTTCATTTTTGGGGAACTATCCCTTTAAGGACAAGAGGCAGTTTACTTTTAGGCTGCTGTCACTTTAAGACCTGTGTATTTTCACTTTAGACATAACCAACTGTGTTTATGTAAACCTGGTGTGTATTTGACAGTATTAGAGCAAACAGACACGAAAGATCAAATCCAGTAATCGGACGCTGTTGGACAGGCTTTTAGTGTGAGCACGCTTCGGCTGTACGCGTTCAGAAAAGGTGCATGTCAGAACAGCACGCGAATGTAATGTTTAACCGGAGTGTAACATGCAAATAATAAACTTTTGTGATTGTGAATAAGTGCAGTGTCCCGTGAGTGTAACTCTACCGTTGCGTTAACATGTGATGTGAATGTACGTCGAGTTGTACAGTATGACGGAGGCGCCAGAACTGCATCTGATAGAATGTGCGCTGTAGCATGATATTACGATATTTCTTCAAAAGCAGATCATGGAGATATTTTAATCATCCACAAGCAATAACTGTGATATCCTACATTAACTTTACTAAAAAAAAAGAAGATATGCTACCTTGGCTATGTTAATTAACTAGCCATCTAACGTTAGCTCGCAACATAGTTTAGTTTACATTCATTTTCTTGATATACCTTTAATTTTTTTCTCTTTCTCGTTTCTTCTTTTTTTATTTTCTCTGCACCAGAGGGATATGTCCTGTTTTGTGACATTTATGAGTTTTGCTGCAATACTCTTTAATCAACTTCAATAATCAGTCACAGTCTGACTGTACTTGCATCCTGCATCCCATTAACATAATGTTGCATTTTTGTATAATTACCATTATCCATTGACATAATATATCACAAAAAATAAATAAAAATAAAAATCAAGCTGTCATTTCATGTGCTTTTGAAAGCATTTATTCAAAAGGGTCATATATACAGATTGATCATATATAAAGCACTATATAAATAAATAGGGATGCACCAATACCACTTTTTTTTTCAGACCAAGTACAAGTACTTACATTTGGGTACTTGCCGATACCAAGTACCGATATTAGTACTTATAAATACCATTACAGTTATTCTAACAATGTTTTATTTTCATCAGATTTTTTTCACTTTCTGACTGTAACAAAGTAAATATACAACTTGATGCTGTTGTGGACATTTTAACATTCAACTTGGTGTTTTCCTAAACAAACATGCACTGCTGCCCATTTCACATAAATGTAACCTGTAACACATTCAGTGTATTTCAGTAACACAACATAGTAGCAGAACAACTGAAATGATATGTTATCATATGTTAGTACAGTACTAAAGACTAAGCCTTTTTCGGAAAAGTGAGAGGCAGGATCTTTTTGATGAAAAGAAGCTTTTCTGCATTATCAGCTCTAATGTTTTCATCTACAATGTGTGACACTGAGCTAAACAGTAGGGATGTGGGAGACTAGCCGACTAGTCGATTAAACGTTAGTACTGCTGCTAGTCGAATTGGAAAGTACTAGTGTCTACATTTTTTTTTTTTTTTGCACATTTATTGTTTTGCTTTATTTTTTTTATTTTTTTTTACAAAGACTATGTTTAAATTACTGTCGTCTTAATGTTATATATTGAAATTAATATATTATTTTGAAAAGTGTATATCTGCAGCAAAACAAAATCATTTAATTTTACCTCGTTGGTTTTCTCTGGAGCTTGCGCGCGGAGGCTTCAGAGAAATCTCCATTTAGAAGATGAGCAAGGTGAGGGAGGATTTTGAAAGCTTACACAAAACTTTTCCGTTTTCTTCCATGTCATGTCAAACTAGTATAACAATTAAGCTTGCTGCCTTGCTTAGGCTTGTTATACTACCGGTACTTACTTTGCACTTGAACAGTTGCTATATCAACATCCCAAAGATATGAAAATAATGTATAGTTGTCAGTAGCCTACACGACAAGCTTTTCTTGCGATTTTGCCGCCCATCTTGTGTGCAGAAACCTTTTATACACGAGAAGCGCGTTCATCTGTTTATAATAGGCTATTATGTGTGACTCATTGGTCCTGTGCTGCATATTGTCTAAAATGGCTAACCTACGTGCTTAAGTGAACGCTCAGGTTTAATACATTGATCATAATGCAAGGCAAGCATTCGCATGTATGTGATCTATTTTTAGCGACATTCAGTATGGGATTTGACTATTCATAGTTTAAGTGTTCTTTCAAATGGATCGATTGCATATACTGTCACCGGGGGGCGGGGTTAGACTAGTCATTGCGCACATCCCTACTAACAGCCTTTCATTTTCAACACTACTGCATGGTGCCGAGAGTTATCTGCGTGACGAGAGGTATACTTGCCACGTCCGCACTAGCACGAAGGTGCGCGCGGCAAAAATGAAGTTCTTGCGGTCGTGCGCGTTGAGAGCGCGAGACCCCTTTTCACTTGGCAATGAGAACGGCGAATTTTGTAACTATCCGCTATAGACATAAAGTGTTATCGGGTGCGGTTGTATCAGGGTAGTTTTACGAGTACATGAGCGCAGTATCGGACCGACACCCGAGTACTGGTATCGATACATCCCTATAAATAAAGATGACTTGTCTTAGCAAAAATTACTTTAAAAAAAAGTAAATGTGGCTGTGATGACTTGATGACTTCTTTCCAGTCTTCAGTCTCTCATGTTCTTGCTCAGACGTGGACCGGCTCTGATCTCTGGTGTGGCGGCTTGAGTTCCTGTCAGGTTGGAGTTGGACTTCAGGCTTCAGGTCAAGTCTCGACCTCAAGCCCTCCACCAAGGACAGCAAGTATGTTGTTTCCTATCCAATACAAAGATTATATGAACAAGTCAACTTGAATGTTTTTTAGAGCTTTTTTACAACAGAACTGAATTCTTGCAATTGCATCACTGATTGTGTTATTTTCCTGTTTATTACTGTGAAGCCGCTCTGAAACAATCTGTATTGTATAAAGCGCTGTATAAATGAAGGTGACTTGACTTGACTATAACAAGAACATTACGATGAACACAAATTTGAAAACCTCACTACAAATAATCCAGAATTGAAGATAAATGATAATAATCCTACTCTGTCTGTTACACTTCCTCACACCTGAAATCCCTGATCGAGTGAATCTCCTGAACTTCTCCAGATCATTTCTAATCCATTCATGTTGTAACATCTGCTCTAACGTCGGCCGTTTAGTTGGATCCCGGTCTAGGCACTGGCTAATCAGATCACTGCATTCTGTACACATTTTATTAAGGAGAGGCTGGTTAGTCATGACCATGTGACACGAATGTTGGCATCTATGAAAACAGCATCTGAAACATGATTAATATAAGGTAAAGTGTTCTTTATCTTTCCTTTAAAAGTGAAGTATGTATTTTCTGTGGCAATAGTGGCACCTAGCGGAATTACAAAAACACGCTATAGGTTGAGCTGGAGAGTGTTTAGACTTTTGGGGGAGATAAACCTATTAAATGGCATAATGGCAATAAACTGGGTTAAGAGAATGTATTTTACCATGAAAAATCTTACATACTTCACCTTTACCTGTTTCTGAACAGAGCCTTTGCTTTATGCGTGTGTTTATCAATGTTATCAATATTTTTCACTCACCTTTGGATAAGTTGGAGTTCTGAAATTTAACTTTGGCTTGTGTGATTTCCGCTCTATTGCCAAAAGGAGAACACGTGTTCACCATCTGGTACAACAACACTCCCAGAGCCCAGACATTTGTTGGGATGGCATGGAATTGAGATTCTGTGAAGACTTCAGGTGGACAGTAACCCATTAATCCTGTAAGCAAGACATTTGCGCATTGTTGAGTCAAATAATCAGTAAGTCACTACATCCAGGTTTCCACACTCCAAAAATACTCACCAAGGTATATTTTTGTCTCGTAGCCATCACTACTAAGTAGCTGACCGCAGCCAAAGTCTATGAGCTTGAGCTCTAACGTGTTTGTCTTCAACAGGAAATTCTGTGCATGAACGTCATTATGAAAGACGCCATGCTCGATGCAGTGTTGTACTGCCAGCACAGCCTGTCGCATGATGACCCGTGCTGTTGTTTCATCCAGTTGAGGATTACGAATGATGAAGTCCAGCAAGCTCTCGCAGGGTTCAGGGAACTCCATTATGAGGGTGAATTTCCGAGGATGTTTAAACCAGTCGTATAGTTGTATGACGTAGGGGCTTATTGGTTCTTGCCTCATCTTCAGCAGCAGCGCCACTTCTGTAACGAGAGGTTTGGGATGCCCAGGCTAGAGAAAAGTAGTAGACAGAAGGTTAGCTGGGTAAAAATCTGAAGAAAACATATCATTTTTAAATGTACTTGCTTTGATCTTTGTAGATATGATCAACAGAGCCTTTCCAGGCTTATTTGTCTATTACATTTACACCTAATGCTTCCTACAGGTGTACTGACTACAGTAATCAGCACTTAAACAACAAATACACTTTTGACCAACTTACAATAGCAAGATAATGATCATTGTCAATCTTGCGCATCCGCTTGATGGCAACCTGTAAAAAAAAAAACAGTACTCAATAACAGTAACGGTATTCAAGCGCTTGACTTTGCACATAACATTTACGATTTGAGCATCTAAGTATTAAACCATCTGTATTAAATATATGTTTTGATGCATGCAAGATTGCTTTACCTTTTTGCCATCAAATTTCCGTGTTCCCTCGAACACTCTTCCGAATCCTCCGGATCCAATCATCTCTCCCACGTTATAGAGAGTCTCAAAGGATTCTGAAAAACAAACAGAAAAATATGACAAATATATGAGCTTGCTAGATCCTTTGTTTCATATCAAAAATATCAGTGCTGGTTGTGTCGAGAACATCATTTTTGAAAACAAGTCTATCTTTAGTGGAAAACAAGACGATAATACTGTTTAAAACAATGTTGGAGAAATAATGTCTGCAGATTTACCATTATTTGGCTTGATGCCGGAGTGATCTGGATCAGGTGATGATGGATCAGGATCAGGCTCTGGCTCCAGATCCGCTGGAGGAACAAAAGGCTCCACAACATCCACAGCACTACTGAGACAACAGCAGAGGAGCGGACGCGCCATAGCCTTCAACACGTTCCTGAGGAAAGAACAAACTCCTTTCCTCTTCTTACATTCTGTAGGTTTTTCTGAAATGAAGAAAAACAATTGAATTATTAGAAACATCTCTGACGTCAAATTAAGCAATGCTATAAAGACATAACTTACATTTTACTGTTAAATTCATATCTGTAATGTTACAAATCCAAAGTAATGGAAATATTTCCAAGCTATCCACCTGACTTCTGCTTAATGCCTGCATAAATGTCTTAAAATCTCATGTCACAATATTGATAGTCATTTTATTTCACAATTATCACAATATAGTTATTTTTCGTATTTGATCTGATCTTTTGATAAAAACATAACATTTCCAGGCTTAATTTGGCCAACTCTGGCACATGTGGCTCAGTTCTGGTAATCACATAAGATCATATGGGCCACACCACGACAGCCATTGTGACAATTTTGTGCATATTTGACCATTCAAGAGCAATAAGTTGCGAAATAGAGCTCTATTCAGGATTGCATGCTGTCTGAGAAGCGGCTTTCTGTGCGTGTGTTTCGGGTGTGTGTCAGACAGTGCAAATGAGTTCATGGCTTATTGAGAACGCTTTGCTAACGTTCCCAAGTTAAGTTAAGAAATATTATTTTTAAATGTTCCCTGAACGTTCAAAACGTCCAGTTTTTTAAATGTTGTAAAAATGTTTTTTCTTGGCTAAGGGAACAATCTATTTTATAATTTTGCAAACATTATGGGAACTTTTGAATGTTCTCTGAATGTTCTGAAACTGTTAGATGAATGTCCAATTAAAATATTTCTGGCAGGAAAAATCCAGAAACTAAATTTCAGCAAAATAAAATTAAATGTGACTGTACACTTTACACCGCCCAGCCTTATTTCAGTCTCACCTGTTGAGCTCTTGTTCACTGGTGAAGGCTCCATAAAGCTATTTGAAGTCTCTGTTGGCTCGACGGGAACTTGACCTGGCAGTGGAGGGCACATCCACTCTTCGAGGCTGTCGGACCTGGACAAACAGCACTTGCTGGAGCTGCCCTGTTCGTTTCGGCTATCCGATCTATCGCCACTCCACCTCCAATCGGCGATGTACGAGCCTCTGCTGCTAAGGCTCAACGACTCTCTACAGAACCGCCTCTCTATACTGTCCTCAGAGAGGGACAAAGATGATGTGGATCTCCTGGATCTGGAGTGGCCCGAGGCTGGAATATTTTAGACATTTTTAATAATATTAATAATCAATGTCAGTGGTCACATCAAATTGTTACTCTGTTTTCAATGACAAATTATTTTGTTAACTGAGCCATAACTTATTTAATAAAAGCCTATTCTGACCTCTGCAAAAGCGTTTAGATGGAGTGGACGGATGTCCATGATCTGGGCTCTGCCGGCTGCCGCTCTGCCACTCCCTCTTCCTGTCAGCCTGACCTGTGGACACAGAAACAGAAAACTCAGAAGACAGAGGTGCTAAAGGTCTAGGAAGCTCCTGGATGTGTGTCTGGGCCGGGTCTGGCAGTGGATCCTGATCACGGTCATCAGAACCGTGTCTCCAAACCTCCTGACCAGCCGTCTGAGAGAAAGCAGCTCTCCTG
Source organism: Rhinogobio ventralis (assembly GCA_039654625.1). Taxonomy (NCBI): domain Eukaryota; kingdom Metazoa; phylum Chordata; class Actinopteri; order Cypriniformes; family Gobionidae; genus Rhinogobio; species Rhinogobio ventralis. The sequence goes on from CM077204.1 coordinate 7,823,705, forward strand.
GATCTGGAGCGGCCTGAGGCTGGAATATTTCAAACATCACATAGTTAGTAATGTTTTAATAATAATCAATAATCAATGTCAATGGTCAATTACAAATTGTTACTTCAGTTACTCAAATTGAAAAGTTTATTTCAAGAATCAAATACATGTGATCACTTTGCTGGGAAAATTCAAATAGGTTACCTCACACAATTTTCTTCACATTAATGTAGTCAATCATTGTACAACATTATATCATAACATACCATAAACAAATGAAAAACTAAAGCACTCACCTCCTCTTTCCCCCATCACATGAGCCAAAGACATCTCCTCCAAACTGCAATAAAGACAATACAAAATACAATACAACAACTCTCCTCAGAAATACTCCTCCCAAAAAGAAATAAAATAAAACAAAAAAAGAAATAAAACTCCAAACTCCTTCTAATAAGAAAAGAACAATGAAATAAAAGTATCCTTAGATAAACTCTTTCAAAAATATAACTCTATATAAAGGATATATTCTCCGATGTCTTTCCAGAATAAAGGTCTCGTCTCAGGAATCCTCCGAACAGCTTCAAAATGTCAAGATCAGCACAGAAAATACTCTGCAAAAGTTTGTGAATTCGCCTCGTCTCTCAACAACAGATCGCGATCGGTTCGCGTGCAGTCAGAATTCATAACAAGCGTCGCTATAGCAACTAAAATTCGAATCACTCATATGCACATGAGCAGAGCGCGTGCGCGCATCAAATCTGAACACATTTATTGAATAGTTACAAACTTAATTTTGACGTTATCTTTAATATATAGAAAAAAATCTTATTTGTGAACAGTTCTTCTACTTATTATTATTATTATAATCCGTGGAACTATTCGTGTCCAAAATCTTCATTATTCATAACTGATCAAAAGCATCCACTTCGCAAGGCACTTACAGTCGAATAATGGATCATATAGTCACTGCTTCTGTCCAAAATGCATGCAAAAAGTAGTACAGTACTAAGTGTCGTACGTTATTTGTACTGAAAAGTAGCTAAATAAACCAGCAGACAATACTGTATACTTGTTTACATTTACAGTAAGCAACCACTTTACAGTAATTGATTTAATTTTTAAAAAATGTGCAAAGGTGCAGAACAGCCAACTACAAATAAAATAACTTAAGATAAACAGTATCTTCTTATATAGAAAAAAATAAATGTAAACGTACGAAATGGAAAATATTAAATTAAATATTTAAATAATTACATAAAATGAACAGATCAGATGGACCTGTTTAATATTTAAAACAAACACTTGCTTCAAAACAAAGTAGACATTATAAACAGTTATGTTTACTTTGTTTTGCAGCAAATGTTTTAAATATTACATGATGGACCTGTGACAAGATGAAAATAATACATTTATTAACATTAAAGGGATAGTTCACCCATGAAAATTCTGTCATCATTTCCTCACTCTCAAGTTGTTTTAAACCTGAATGAGTTTCTTTATTCTGTTGAACATACAAGTTATTTTGAAGAATGTCGGTAAACAGTTGCTGGTCCCCAGTGACTTCCATATATATATTTTCCTACTATGGAAGTTAATGGGGACCAGCAACTGTTTACCCACATTCTTCAAAATATCTTCTTTTGTGTTCAGCACTAGAAAGAAATTAATACAGGTTTGGAACGACATGAGAGTGAGTAAATAATGACAGAACGTCTCGGTTACGACTGTAACCTTAGTTCCCTGAGTAGGGAACGAGACGCTGCGTCACCGCTTTGGGAACGCCTCTGCGTGATTGCGTCGTGAAGCACATGTGTAATCAGTCCAATGGAGAGACGGAACGTCATAGGCGGGTGACGTCATCGACCCGGAAGGTATAAAGCATACCGGCAAACAAACGCCGCTAGCTTCTGTGGTAGAGTGAAGCAAGACGCTTTTGCGGGCATGCGGGGAATATGGCAGAGTGACGCAGCGTCTCGTTCCCTACTCAGGGAACTAAGGTTACAGTCGTAACCGAGACGTTCCCTTTCGAGGGAACTCGCGCTGCGTCACCGCTTTGGGAACGAGAATACCCACGTCCCCATAGGAGCCGGATGCCCGCCTGTGATTGTCTAAAAGGCGAGCACCCGAGCCCCTGGAGTAATGTCAAGTTCGTAAAACCTCACGAAAGTGAGCGGCGAGGACCACCCCGCCGCATCACAGATGTCTTGCAGGGAGGCCCCTGCTAGGAATGCCCGAGAGGCAGCCATACCCCTAGTCGAGTGTGCCCGGACAGCCAAAGGGGAAGGCTGCCCGACCACCTCATAAGCAAGTGAAATAGCCTCAACTATCCACTTGCTCATCCTCTGCTTAGAGACCGGACCCCCTCTCGAGGGTGGACCGTAACACACGAACAACTGTTCCGATTTTCTCCACAGGGCAGCTCTGTGGACATAAGCGTCTAGTGCGCGAACAGGGCAAAGCAGATTGGATCTTTCCAGGTCAGACGTCAGAAAGGGAGGTGGACAAAAGGCCATAAGTACTATGGGTCTCACAGTATTAGTGGGAACCTTAGGAACGTACCCCGGTCTGGGGTGCAGAAAAGCTTTAGCCATACCGGGAGCAAATTCCAAGCACGAGGGTGCCACAGAGAGGGCTTGTAAGTCCCCTATTCTTTTTAAAGAAGAGATAGCCAGCAGAAAGATGGTCTTTAAAGTGAGGAGTTTCTCAGAAATTTCTTCAATGGGCTCGAAGGGAGCCTGAGAAAGGCCCTGAAGGACAATAGATAAGTCCCAGGCCGGCACCCTGGTGCGTACTGCAGGCCTCAGTCTGATAGTGCCACGGAGGAAACGAGTAACTAGGGGGTGTCGCCCAAGCGTAACACCATCGAAAGGAGAGTGGTAAGCTGCTAAGGCCGCCACGTACACCTTCAAAGTGGAGGGAGCTAACCCAGCGGAGAATTTCTCCTGCAGGAACTCCAGCACCGCGCTCGCAGGGCAGTTAACTGGATCCCACAGGCGATCTCTACACCATAAGGTGAAGAGTCTCCATTTCAATGCGTACAGTTTCCTCGTGGAGGGAGCTCTAGAGTGTAGGATGGTCTCCACAACCTCGGTTGAGAGACCGGAGCTTAGGAGCTGGGCCCCCTCAGAGGCCAAGCCCACAGATTCCACAGCACTGGGCGTGGGTGCAGGAAGGCACCGCCCGACTGAGAGAGCAGGTCCCTCCTGCACGGAATCTCCAGGGGAGAGCCGTTGAGGAGCGACACAATGTCCGAGAACCAAACCCGGGCTGGCCAGAACGGAGCTACTAGGAGCAGATGGGCACCGTCCCGACGAACTCTCTCTAGAACTCCCGGAAGCAGAGCGATCGGGGGGAAAGCGTACAGGGGCAGCCTCGGCCACTCCTGTAGCATGGCGTCCAGTCCCAAGGGAGCTGGAGGAGTTAGAGAAAACCATAGACGACAATGAGTGTTGTCTTGAGTTGCGAAAAGGTCTACTTTGGCTCTGCCGAATTTTTGCCAGAGGAGCTCCACCACCTCGGTGTGGAGTCTCCACTCCCCGGGCCTCGGCCCCTGCCTCGACAGGATGTCTGCTTCCATATTCAGGCGCCCTGGGATGTAGGTTGCCCTGATTGAGAGCAATTTCCCCAGGGCCCACAGGAGGATTTGACGAGTCAGCTTGTACAAAGGGCGAGACCTCAAACCCCCCTGGTGATTTATATAGGAGACCACCGATGTGTTGTCTGTGCGAACTAGAACATGATGGCCCCTGAGATACGGCAGGAAATGTCTCAGAGCCTGGAACACAGCAAGCATTTCCAGGCAATTTATGTGCAACGCACGATGAGAGTCCTGCCACAGGCCCTGGGCCGAGCGACCACTCATGGTCGCCCCCCAACCCGTAAGGGAGGCATCCGTGGTCAGAGTGACCCGCTGGCACGATACCCCCAGTAACGGGCCTTGGGCTAGAAACCGAGGGTCCTTCCACATGACTAAGGCGCGGAGGCATCGCCGCGTTACCTTGATCACGCGAAAGGGATTTCCCCTTGGTCTTGAGCCACCACTGTAAAGGTCTCATGTACAACAGGCCACGAGGAATGACGTTGGACGCTGCTGCCATCAGGCCTAACAGTCTCTGATACTGTTTGACAGTGAGTGGCTGGTCTAGTTTCACCCCTTTCACAGCTGAGAGAATCGACCCTACGCGAGGCTCTGATAGACGGGCCTGCATCAGGATCGAATTCCAACACACACCCAGATACGTTATTTTCTGTACTGGAGAAAGAACGCTCTTCTTGAGGTTGAGCCTCAGCCCTAACCTCTTTATGTGTGCGAGAACAACATCTCGATGTTGAACCGCCAGACGTGCTGACTGAGCCAAAATCAGCCAGTCGTCGATATAATTGAGAATGCGGATCCCCTGCATACGCAAGGGGGCTAATGCCGCGTCTACACACTTGGTGAGGGTGATAGGGCTAGACCGAAGGGAAGCACCCGATATTAGTACACTTGTCCCCCGAAAGCGAACCTCAGGTACTTCCTGTGCTGCGGAAGGATGGAGATGTGGAAGTAAGCATCTTTGAGATCTATCGTGACCAACCAGTCCTCGGACCTGATTTGGGACACGATATGTTTGAGTGTAAGCATCTTGAACCTGAACTTTGCCACTGCGCGATTCAGAGAGCGCAGGTCCAAAATGGGGCGCAACCCCCCATCCTTCTTTGGCACTATAAAATAGCGACTGTAGAATCCCGACTCCCTGTCGGAGAGAGGGACCTTCTCTATGGCCCCCTTCCGTAGGAGGGTCTGGACTTCTTGAGTCGTAACCAGAGCCTGCTCGGGGCCCACCAAGGTAGGTAGGACCCCCTTGAAACTGGGTGGACGACACCTGAACTGGATGGCGTACCCTGATCTTATTATCTGCAGGACCCAACGAGATATATTTGGCAGTTTTTCCCATTCTAGCAAAAAATCTACTAGGGGTACCAGTCCCTCGAGACTGGCCTCTGGTATACTGAGTGCTGGGAGCACAGCGCCCTGAAGCGGATGACCGGCAGGGAACGACTGACTCGACAGCGCCACCTCCTTGTCTGGAGGACGCGAACCATCCTCGGATGACTCGCGAGGGCCTTCCACGCCCCCAAAATACAAGTCAAATAAGACACCAATATTACGGACAGATGAAGAAGACTTAACATAAACCCCGTCAATTTCAAAGGACAGGTCCATCCTTTTGCCTGAGGTAGCAGAGCCAATCATCAATATTTCAGTTTGTTATTATTTAGTTTAAGGAAATTCAAGGACATCCAATGCTTGATATCCCTGATACATGCAGTAAGTGAGTCAGGCAAGGATGGCCTATCAGAGCTGGTGGTGAGGTAAATTTGAATGTCATCAGCATAGCAATGAAATTGAAGTCCACGCATGTGTATGATGTCACCAAGTGTCAGGGAACCAGGAAATAACAGGCAGCAGGCAGAGATGCAGGATCCAAATGCAGGGAGAATTTAATAACAAAAAACAATCGTAACAGGACTCAGGAACAAAACAAACTAGCAAAAACACAGAACAGGGAACATCATACACCTGCAACACCAAACAACGATGACAGAGAACCAGAGAAAACAAGGGCTATATATACACAGGGAAGACTATAGGTGCATCCCAATTCGCATACTATCCGTACTAAATAGTAATCGAAAACAGAATTAGTATGTCCCAAATCATAGTATGTTGAAAAGAGTATTCCAAAGATACCCGGATGGTCTACTATTTCCGGTCAGAATTCGAAGTGCAGATCGACGCACACTCTAACAGCTGATATTGCCCACAACCCATTGCGAGTTAGACGAGGATTCGATTAGAACTACAAACGCGGATAAAAAGTGTTAAAAAACTACAAACATGACGGATGTGCGAGTCCGACGGTTAGGTAGAGAGGTTTAGATAAAGGGGTTTGAGCGATCAATTATCAGTATTTAACCTGACGAAAATATATTTATTCAATGTCATCCACATTATATTTCACCTGCAGCAGCATTGTGAACTTTTGTAATGATACGTTTGACCATTAACTTTTAAATGCATCATTATATTTAAACTGCAAACACATGAGGGAAGTCTCTGCATTAAAGACCCACAAATGGCAGATCAATGTGCTACTACATTTCTCTCCGACAAGGTAGGAATTTAAACTGAATGTGGAGGATTTTAACTGTGACGATGATTGACAGGGCAGTTTAAACGGTGACGGGATGCACGTAAAGCGACAGAGTCCGTTATAGATGACGAAGTAGTATGTCCCAAATGTACTTTTTCTTCTCAAAAAGAGTACATACTTTTAGGTCGTAGTACATGTAGGCAAATTGGGACGCAGCATATCTTAACGAGATAACAAGGGGTGTGGTAAATGGGAAACACCTGGGGAGAACTCCACAGGAAACAGGACACAAAAAAGAACACAGAAACTAGGCACAACAAGAAGCGGCTTCAAGACGCTCCAGAACCAGTCCCGGAGGGAAGTGAAGCGGCGGCGGAACACGAGGAGGGATGGAGGGTCAGGAGCGGAGAATGGAAGCAGGATGGGACCTGGGGCGGATCGGGTGGCCAGGACAGAGCTGGCAAATCAAGTGACCAGTAAGAGCCAGGCCGGTCAGGTGGCTTGGGTGGCACAGGCTGTTCAGGTGGCCCGTGTGAAACAGGCCGGTCAGGTAGCTTGGGTGGCACAGGCTGATCATGGGTTTGTGCAGACAGCAGGCCACTGGGCTGGGACACAGACTGGTAGCTGACTTGGGCTGACTGCAGTCCACCAACCTGGGATACAGACTGGTAGCGGACTTGGGCTGACTGCAGTCCACCAAGCTGGGACACAGACTGGTAACAGGCTTGTGCTGATGGCAGGCTACTGATTGGACCACAGATTGTATGTTGACTGGTCCATGGATTTCGAGACAGCTTGAAGATGATTGGAGGCTGGGCTGGGACACAGACTGGCAGCTGGCTTGTGGTGACAGCAGGCCACCGGGCTGGGATACAGTCTGGTCCGGAGCTCTCTCTGGACTCTGGTCTGGTATGGTGATATAATACTTTCTATCACTGATGTAGGAGATGAGCCAGGAAAGAGCTGAACCAGTGATACCGATATCAGAAAGGTGCAAAATTAGTATTTCATGGCAGACTGTGTCGAATGCAGAGCTTAGATCCAGAAGAATCAAGATATTTAGTAACCCTGAATCCATAAACAGAAGAATGTCATTAACCACACGAAAAAGAGCAGTTTCAGTGCTATGTGATTAGCGAAATCCTGACTGAAAAGGTTCAAAAAGGACATTAGCATTTAAGTAGGATCTCAATTATGAAGCCACAACTTTTTCATGAATTTTACTTAAAAATGGTAAATTTGAGATTGACCTGTAATTGTTCATGTTTAGATGGTCAAGGCCCGGTTTCTTAAAAATGGGGGTCACCGCAGCCAGTTTTAATTCTGTTGGAACAATGGCAGATGTTAAACTAGAGTTTATCGTATGTGTTATGAAAGGTTCAACCTCAGGAACACACATCTTAAGCAAAACAGTAGGTGTAGGATCAAGCTGGCAGGATGTAGAATTAGACTTCACAATTAGATCACTTATGGCAGCAGAAGTGAGAGTAAAAGCAGAGAGAGTTTGTGGAGTAAGCCGAGTCAGCTGACATCAAGTGAACATTTGAGTCAGTTGTATGAGGTGTGTCTTTGGAAATGGATTCAGTGATTGACTTCAATTTGTCTGCAAAGTAATGAGAAAAATTATTCACCTCAGAGCCAGAAAGATGTTGTGGAGGATTAATGAGATTGTTGACCATAGCAAACAGAGATTTTGGCCTGCACATGGAATTCTTAATAGTAGAAGAGAATTATGAGGATTGAGGGCTGTACGGTAGTTGAGCAAATGTTCTTTCATAGCCAAAGAGTGCACAATGAGTCCAGTTTTCCTGTACAGTCTTTCCAAGCGACGACCAATAGCCTTCATTGCTCGGAGATCCGGAGTGAACCAGGGTGAAACACGTGCAGATGGAACCAAATGAGAATTCTATTCAGAAACGTCCATGCGAACGGCAAAAAGGGCAGACCGTTTCTGGACTACGTTTGGTTGTGCAAGTAAGTGAATTACTAACTTGAAGTTGTGTTTTGTGATGGCTAGATAGCTAGTTTTAGCAGCCGCCAGGATAGGAGCCGATACCGTGGGTGCTCCGTAGCTGGATTACGTGTCAGTTAAACTTTTCATCTCCAATCCTATCTGTATTTGTGAGAAGTGGCACTGTCCTGAGTTGAAAGATAGCCTACTTTACGGCTTTATTATCGAGTTAATAGGCGTGTGTGTTCGTGTGGGCCGCTGTCCAGTTTCTGAAATGCAAACATTTTTTGACTACTTTTTTTTTTTAAACTCTTTTCCCGCCAAACACGGAATTTTCCGTTATTTGTGAGAAAACGCTTCCCTGGAAAACACAGAATTTTCCGGGTTTCCGTGTTTTCACTGTTATAAGCTAGGGGGCACTATGACACATCTTTTGAAAGAGTACAGAAACTCCTGATCAAAACACATGTGAAGAAGACGCAGAAACTAGCGATCTCTTATGTAATCATATGCATATGTAAAATAACGCGATCATCAACATTAAACAGCATATAAATCAAAACTGCCTAATGTTACTGAATGAAATGTGGACCCAAGACGAGGTACAGGACTGTGCAAGTATTGGGGGTGTTGATGAACTCGATTTACTCCATCCATTTGATCATCGCTCTGAATCTAATCTGGATGAAGTCTTTGACAAAAACTTGATTTTCTCAGCTTTTTGCTCAAAATGTTCCTTTTTTATTTAAAATGTTCTTTTTTAACCCCCAGGAGTCTGAGCTGTTTTGGGGCCCATTAGAAGTTTTGACATGCTCTGACATTTGTGCTTTTTCAGTTGCTTATAAACACATTAATGGCAAAGTGTAATTACACTGTGTTCAGCACAAACTGGGCTACCATAATATGTGAGCAACATGTATGTACATGCTTGTATTTTTGAGAGAATAATGTGTATGCGTGGTTTTTGAAAAAAATAAAAATGTAAGTCAAAACAAAAACACCTCAAAACACACAATAGATATGTGTCCACAAGACTTTTGACTAATGGGTGTTGTCTTTTTGCTTCAAACTGATGTGAGAATCATTGCTGGGAATTACACCTGAGAGAACAAAAGACCTGCATAATGAGCTGCATAATCAATGAGCCTCAGGTATGTGACTGAGAGCTAAGCAACAGGACAAAAGAAATCTATTTTGTTGTAGTTTATTTAGAATGTAGTCAACAAAGGCACATTACAAAGGCCTATTATATTTTAAATGATCAACAGATTTGACTACACTGCAAAAAATGCTCTTTTTATTTAGTATTTGGCTGCACCTCGACTTTCCCTGCTTGGCTCACTCTGGTGTACAGAAGCTCTTCCTCTAACACTGCACTGTCAGTTGATCCATCTGACATAATTGCCAGATACTTTGAATGATCAATCTTATTTTTAAGCTGCCTCCTCGACACCTCAGCAATGTAGTGCATGAAAACCCTGGCCTGCTTCTTGTTCAGATAAGCTTTCCCTATCACCAGTCCTTTCTGCTCATCCACTCTGAAAGGAGTTAGAATGAGAACTGAGACTTTAATAACATTGACCCTCCATTACAAATATATAATTTGTTTTATCCATTTAACAATATGAGTTATGCTGCACTCATAGGCGCAGATTTATGTTTTGCTCTGTGGGTGCTCACGCCCTTTAACTCTTTCTATTTTGGGTCCCATGATATTCTTTTTCAAAACACCTTCTCTCAAATCGCCTTTACTGACATGTAGTTCAAAAGTAACAGCAGACTCAAAACTGTTGAATTCAGATTCAGTTAGAATTTGTGACATCAGCTGTGTGTAAGCTCTGAGATAGTCTCTCTATATATTTAGGTCCTAGCACTTTGGCAACAGTTTGTACTTGGACAACAGAAAAGTTTCTGAATGCTTTCAATTCCCTCAATTCCCTGAGATCTCCTGGCGCCACATACCTTCACTGAATCTACAGGCACATCAGTTACTGATTGGATGGCTACATCTATTTCAAAGAAAGCTTGTAAGTCAGGATAAGTGTTATCAGGCTGAATAACTTCATTCACATCAGTTTTTTCTGCAGCTTTGTTGCAGTTCAATTTCTTAGTCAAAGAGCATACTCTAGCACAGAGCTCTTTGTTCTGTTCCTCTAGCTCTGAGTTACGCTGAAACTGCTGTCTAGCTAGCGCTAAACCAAATTCTCTGTGGCAGCAGATAATGCCTTTCACATTGTTCTTGCGAATACATGCTCCTAATACCTTTTTACACTCATCTACAGACCAAGTCTTGTCTGGATGGATCTCATATTTCTAAGTTAGTTCTTGTCTAACTTTCTCAGTGACTATTAGGTTCATTTGCACTCCTAACTGTGATTTGAATTCGCTGTCTGACCACAAAGGAGTCGCGAGACCAATTTTTTCAGTTGTGGGGATCAGTCTAACATTATTTCTAAACCTTTTTATGAGTTTCTTTGTTACCACACAATCAAAACACTAAAGCTTCTCTGATCAACAAACTTGTTAACACAGATCAACTATTGTTAACCTTCCTTGGCAAAACAGAGGACAGCACAAATTATTAGCACTTTACGCTAATACTTCCCTGCTGAAACAGAGGATAACCAATATTAGCACGTGATGCTAATCTTCCCTGCCTGAAACAGAGGCTAACCAATTTTAGCACGTAATGCTAATCTTCCCTGCCTAAACAGAGGATAACTTTCATTTCTAAAAGAAATTGTTTTAAAGGATAACTTAGTTAACCAAACCCTACAGCTGTCTGTTACCTCTTCTCTGATGGCACAGAGGATAACAAATTTGTACTGGTCTTAAAGGTTCTTTTGGATAGAGTGGCACTCACCAACCCTTGGTTGTACAGAAAAATTCAGTCTGAAACGAAGTCAGATCTTTGTTGAGCTTGAAGTTTCCATCTGGATTCAGGTGAGGAGCTCTATCCGGGTCACGGCACCAAAACTGTTGGAAACTCAGAAGCGAAGACCAGGAGACTTGATGGACTGCAGCTACCGACAGCACGTGTTCTCAATAAAGAATCCTGCTGAAGATACATCCAAGTCTCCTGGTCTTCGCTACTGAGTTTCCAACAGTTCCAAACTTCTTCTATCTATGGATGATGGAGGCCACTGTGCTCATTGGGACCTTCAATGCTGCAGAAATTTTTCTGGACTTCATGGCTTAGTTTGTGCTCTGACATGCGCTGTTAACTGTGGGACCTTAAATAGACAGGTGTGTGCCTTTCCAAATCATGTCCAATCAACTGAATTTACCACAGGTGGACTCCAATCAAGTTGTAGAAACATCTCAAGGATAATCAGTGGAAACAGGATGCACCTGAGCTCAATTTTGAGCGTCATGGAATACTTATGTACATGTGATTTTTTTTCGTTTTTTATTTTTAACAAACCTCTTTCACGTCATTATGGGGTATTGTTTGTAGAATTGAGGGGGAAAAAGGCTGTAACATAACAAAATGTGGAAAAAGTGAAGCGCTGTGAATACATTCCGGATGCACTGTACATTGTCTAAATCTCATCCTGTTATTTGTTATAAGTTTTTTTTTTAAAGTTTAAAAATCACATTTATTTTTCCATTGCAGTTTGAGACATTCACTGTTCTTTTGTACCTTAATTCATTATACTGCAGATTTGTGAAAATAAAACTTATTCTGGATATTCTGGTTGCATTTCAATGGTATTGTACAGAATTGTATTAGTATTGCACTTTGGTAGTATTGTAATTGTACTTTAGTTGTATTATGTATTGCCGTATTATTGCGGTAATATTGCAGTGTTATTGTAGTACTACTTCAGCTGTATTGCAGTTGTATTTTATTAGTACTTTAGATATATTGCAGTTTTTTTTGTGTCCAAAAAACGTCTCGGTTACATATGTAACCCTCATTCACTAAAGGAGGGAACGGAGACGTACGTCGGAACTGACCGACGAATTGGGATCTATTTTCAGAGACCAATCTACTTTGAGTGTTTAAAAACGAGCCAATGAGGATTGGCATGCGGTAGACGCGTCCCACGCTCCGCCCCGCAGCGCGGGTATAAATACGGAAGTGGAAGTACCGCATATCGCTTTACAACTGAGGAGCCGGCTAAGTGGCTCGGCCTACAGCTGAAGCACAGCACCTGGCGACGGGACGTACGTCTCCGTTCCCTCCTTCAGGGAACGAGGGTTACATACGTAACCGAGACGTTCCCTTTCAGTCGGTCACGTTCGACGTACGTCTGAACTGACCGACGAATTGGGATCCCTACTAACACGCCAGAGATGCTGGTCCTTTCAGCGCCCTGACCGAGCTCGCTGGACCACACCTAGGTTGGTGCGGAAGTCAGGGCTCCGGGCAGGGAGGCCAGTCACTGCTGTTCCTGCAAGACCCACTCAGCGTGACTATTGGATAACGCTGGGAAAGCGTGCCCGTCTGGGGAAGATGGTACGCTGCGGAGCCACGTCCTTCAGTGGAAGGAGAGGTGGGAATACTCATAAGGACTAACCTAGCAGGGTAGTGCTACCTATGGCAGTCTCTGGGGTGGATCCAACCTGGTCCCATGGGGGAAAGAACACCACCAGAGACGACAGAGCGGGCTCTGTCAAGGGAAAGACATGGGGCTAGCCGAGTAGGGTAGCTGGTACCATGGAAATACACATATGGGGTTCCACAAGCATACGGGTGTAGGCCTGGTGTCAACGGCCGCAACGTCTGACACCGAAGGGGTGACGGAGGAGCTCGACAGAGTTAGCCGTTTCCGGGGAACACAACTGGAGACAATAGACGCACATATCCAGCCCGGAGGCGGGAGTGGCGTATGCAAGCCGACACTAGAACGGGTACTTAGCGCTACTGGCCACTGGGGGCGAGGATGCGGGAAGATACCGGCTCTACACGGAGGCTATAAAATCTAGCGAACGTGTTAGGTGTCGCCCAGCCCGCAGCTCTACATATATCTGTCAGTGAGGCGCCTTGAGCCAGCGCCCAGGAGGAGGCTACACTCCTAGTGGAGTGAGCTCGCACCCCGAGCGGGCAAGGCACATCTTGGGACTGGTAAGCCAAGACGATAGCATCCACTATCCAGTGGGCTAACCTCTGCTTGGAGACAGCCTTTCCCTTCTGCTGGCCTCCGTAACAGACGAAGAGCTGTTCTGAGGTTCTAAAGCTTTGAGTTCGGCCCACGTAGGCGCGAAGAGCGCGGGCGGGACAGAGCAAAGCTAGGGCTGGGTCTGCCTCCTCCGAAGGCAGCGCTTGCAGGTTCACCACCTGGTCCCGGAAGGGAGTGGTGGGAACCTTGGGCACGTATCCAGGCCGGGGTCTCAGGACAACGTGAGAGTTGGCCGGCCCGAATTCTAGGCACGATTCGTTGACCAAAAGTGCATGCAGGTCCCCTACCCTCTTGATTGAGGCCAATGCAGTCAGGAGCACTGTCTTCATGGACAGGATGTTTAGCTCTGCTGACTGCAAAGGCTCGAAGGGGGGGCCCTGGAGCGCTCTGAGCACCAGGGCTAGGTCCCAAGAGGGTACCGAGGTTGGCCGAGGAGGATTTAGTCTCCTCGCACCTCTGAGGAACCTGACGATTAAGTCGTGCTTACCTAAGGACTTACCTTCAACTACATCGTGATACGCTGCTATTGCGGCGACGTACACTTTGAGGGTGGAGGGAGACAGCCTTCTCTCCAACCCATCTTGTAGGAAAGAAAGCACGACATTAATCGAACACCTTCGGGGGTCTTCCCGGCGGGAAGAACACCATTCAACGAACAGGTTCCACTTCAGCGCATAGAGGCGCCTCGTAGAGGGGGCACAGAAAGCCGCCTGTGGCAGGCCACCTAGAACCTCCGCGTCCCGTCCAGGGACCAGACATGGAGTCTCCAAAGGTCTGGACGCGGGTGCCATAGAGTGCCCCGCCCCTGAGAAAGCAGGTCCTTCCTCAGGGGGATCGGCCAGGGAGGGGCTGTCGCGAGGAGTGAGAGTTCGGAGAACCAGGTCCGGTTGGGCCAGTAGGGCGCAACTAGCAAGACCTGCTCCTCGTCCTCCCTGACCTTGCACAGTGTCTGTGTGAGAAGGCTCACTGGGGGAAACGCATACTTGCGTAGGTCCCGGGGCCAGCTGTGCGCCAGTGCATCTGTACCGAGGGTGCCCCCGGACAGGGAGTAATACAACTGGCAATGGGTCGAGTCCGGAGAGGCGAACAGGTCTACCTGCGCGGCTCCAAAGAGGTCCCATATCAGCTGGACGCTCCGGGGGTGGAGTCGCCACTCTACCGGAGGTGTCGGCTGACGAGAGAGCTCGTCGGCTGTCTGGTTCAGCGCACCTGGGATGTGAATGGCCCGAAGCGACCTCAGACGCTTCTGACTCCACAGGAGGAGATGGCGGGCGAGCAGGAGCATGCAACGGGAGCGTAGACCACCCTGACTGTTGATGTACGCAACGGCCGTAGTGCTGTCCGTACGGACCAGAACGTGTTTTCCCTGTAGCAGCTTTTTGAAGCGGCCCAGGGCGAGACGTACTGCCAGAAGCTCTAGGCAATTGATATGCCAACGCAGTTGGGGCCCCGTCCACAGACCCGCAACTGAGTGCCCGTTTGCACGTGGCCCCCCAACCCGTGGAAGAGGCATCCGTGAAGACCACAGCATGCCTGGACACCTGTTCTAGGGACACTCCGGCCCGTAGAAAGGCAGGGTCCGCCCACGGATTGAAGGTTTGGCGACAGTAAGGAGTAACTGAGACCCGGTACTGGCCGTGCTGCCACGCCCATCTCGGGACTCGGTCGTGAAGCCAGCGTTGAAGCGGTCTCATATGAAGCAATCCGAGCGCCGTTACAGCGGCTGCAGATGCCATATGCCCCAGGAGCCTCTGAAAGAATTTCAGTGGGACCGCTGTCCTGCCTTTGAACGTATTCAAGCAGTTCAACACTGACCGGACTCGCTCCTCTGTGAGGCGCGCAGTCCGGTTGACCGAGTCCAGCTCCATACCGAGATAAGAGATCCTCTGTGTGGGACAGAGTTTGCTCTTCTCTCGGTTGACCCGAAGGCCCAACAGGCTGAGGTGACGTAGCACCAGGGGTATGAGCCAGTCGTCGAGATAGTTGAGAATACGAACGCCACGTTCTCTGAGCGGAACAATGGCTGCCTCTGCGACTTTCGTGAAGACGCGAGGCGACAGGGACAGCCCGAAGGGCAGGACTTTGTACTGAAATGCCCTCCCCTCGAACGCAGAGCGAAGGAATGGTCTGTGTCGAGGGAGAATGGAGACATGAAAGTACGCGTCCTTCAGGTCGATCGCTGCGAACCAATCCTGGGGACGGATGCATTCGAAAATGCGTTTCTGCGTTAGCATTCTGAACGGGAGCTTGTGCAGGGCCCGATGCAGGACACGCAGGTCCAGGATTGGTCTTAACCCACCCCCTTTCTTGGGCACAATGAAGTAGGGGCTGTAAAACCCCGCCTTCATATCGGCCGGAGGAACCGGCTCGATCGCGTCCTTCGCCAGCAGGACATCGATCTCGGACCGCAAGACATGGGCATCGCAACAATCGCACTGAGGTAAACAGGATGCCCGTGAACTTGGGAGGCCGGCGGGCGAATTGAATCGCATAGCCGAGTCTGATGGTACGGATGAGCCAGCGAGACGGCCTGGGGAGACCTAACCAGGCCCCCAGAGACCGAACAAGCGGGACCAACGGCACCACAGACGTGCCCGGAGTGAGGCAGCGAGATGGAGTACCCAGGCCCGACTCGGGAGGCCCGGAGGCGGCCCGGAGAGTTGCTTGAGTACCCCAGGGTGGGGCAGAGTGTGGGTGAGAAGGCCCGGGGGCGTCCTTGGTGCCCACACTGCTGCCCCGTGGCGAGGGGGAGAGGGGAGGAAAGGAGTGGCAAGGCCCGGGGGCGTCGTGCACTGCCAACCTGACCCTCTTGGGGCCCAAGGAGGGAGGAAACTGCTCTTTTATTGAAAATGTGGGTACCGCTGGACTCCGGAGAGCCAGCGGCAGGATGTTGACACCAGTGTGATGGACATTCTCCCCCCGGTCCTCCTCCGGGGGGAGGAGGGGTGCGGACACCACCTCCCCGAGAACAGCTCCTCTTCTCCCTGGGCTGCCCGTCTCAGGGCCGCTTACCCTTGCGCTTGCCTGCAGAGACAGCGGGGCCCTGGACGGGTTGGGCGGCCCTCTTGCGCCTGGCGCCCTGCTTTGCCGGTGGAGGCTGCTGCTTTGGCTTGGCAGGGGCGGAGGCAGTCGCCGGGGGAGGATATTTTTAATCGCCTCCGTCTGCTTCTGGGCAACCGAGAACTGCTGGGCGAAAACTGGGGCGGGGCGCTGAGAACCAGCACGGGCTGTCCCGAGATACCAATCGTCCAGCCGTGAGGGTTCGGGACGCGGTGGAGGGTTCCACTCGAGCCCGACACTCGCGGCGGCCCGGGAAAGCATAGCCGTGAGCTCTGGATCGGACTCGGGCAACGCTACCACACCCGAATGGGGCAGCGCAGCCGAATCTTCATCTCCAGAGTCCATTAGCTCGTCCCCCGATGCGCCGATCGAAACCATATCCTCAACCGGAGCCCCGAAAGTAACAGCTGGCCCCCCGCGGGACCAGCATGCTCTTCCGGAAGCTCAACCGGCGCAGCGGAGGGGGGAGGGGCCCGAGGAGCCTGTTGGCCCGGCGGGAGTGCCCTCACAGTAACCCTCAGGTCCCCACCAAAGGCATCAGCCAAAGTAGCAGCCCTCTGCTTCGGGGCAGGAGGACCACTAGATCGGGGGATGCGCAATGGGACTCCACCTTTTTTAAGGTAGTCGAGCCTGGACCGTAATACTGCAATGGTCATATTCCCGCAATGGGAACATGAGTCATCCACGAAAGCCGCCTCAGCGGACGCCTAAACACGTGAGACAGCAATCGTGTCCGTCAGCTGGGGACAGGTAACGTCGGCATCCAGAAACACACGGTTTGAATGACATCTTGAAAAAGACGCAGGGTCAAACCGTGTCGCTCTTTTAGAGGAAAATGCTCTGATCAGTGCCGAGGCACGCAGGGGAAATGGCCGCGGCTCGCAGCGGTTCAGGGGTGCAAGCCCGCTGAGAGCACTCAAAATGCCCAAAGCTGTGAAAACAGCTGTTTGTTTGTTCTTTTTTTTTTCAGAAAAAACTCTATTTGCGACCACCGCTGTAGGCACCGTCACACCGACACTGGCAGAGCTCCAACTCTCTTTGTCCTCGCAGGAAACACTCTTCGTAGGAACAAACAAGAACATGAATGTTCGGCTCCGAAGCTGAAAGCGATATGCGGTACTTCCACTTCCGTATTTATACCCGCGCTGCGGGGCGGAGCGTGGGACGCGTCTAACGCATGCCAATCCTCATTGGCTCGTTTTTAAACACTCGAAGTAGATTGGTCTCTGAAAATAGATCCCAATTCGTCGGTCAGTTCCGACGTACGTCGAACGTGTAACAAATGTAACAAAAACTGTAGCATTACTTAAAACAAATGCAGTTCTTTTTGTAAGGGATTAATTGCATTGTACAGTATTTTCATGTATGTTAAAATCACCAAAAAAAATTAACAGATGAATAACTAGCACAGACAAGAGTAAGTAACTCACTAATCTCAGAGAAAAAATCTGAAAGAAATTTCGAAGGATGATAAATTAGCATTACAGCCATTAATGTTTTGCCAGTCATTTTCAACGCAAGGTATTCAAAAGATGAAACGTCATGGAATTCAATCTTAGATATTTTGATACTCTCATGACAAACTACAGCTAACCCTCCACCTCTACGATGGAGACGAGGTTGAGAGAAATAGATGTACCCAGGTGGTGTTAAGAGGTTTAAGTTGAAAAAGTCATTGGGCACCTGTCAGGTTTCTGTCAAAAGTAGCATGTCCAGGTTTTCGTCAATGATAATGTCATTTAGCACTGATGCCTTATCAGTTAAAGAGCGAGTGTTCAATAGCACACATCGCATATCTGAAGAAGCAAGTTTGCAGTTTCCAAGGACAGGATCAAAGCGTACTGGTCTCAGATTCCCAAAGTTGATTACGCGGTTTTCCTGTTGTGTTATACCAGAAGCATGGGTGTTGGTGCAGATAACCGGAATACTATTTGAAGACGAACAATGATAAGTCCGAAGTTTCTTCCGCGAACGGTGTATGTAAAATTCCAAGTTGTTCACACCACATATAAGTGTCTGGAGCCAAGCGGAGAGATCCTTTTAGTTCTAAGTTGAGCCGAAGAAAAATGCAAAGCCATCTCGGGAGAAGTCCCTTTATTAACATCAGCCAAAAATAGCACAAAAAGACCAAAGAACAAAACCGGCAATTGGTTACGCAATTGGTTACATGAACAAAAACCAATGGGACCCACGCAACAACTTATCAGTTTAACTACGTTAGCCAGAACCGTATCTCCACTATCCACAACAATCCACAGAAGGGAAGACTACCCAACCATACCGAGGATTGACACCACAAAATGATAAAGAGAGTGGAGACTCATGTATCAGATGTCGAGAAGGATATGGATCGGATGGAGAGGGCTCGCAGCCGATCAGTGTGAGAGGATCACAAAAAAGGCCAGGTTAGTTATCCAAAGCTTACTGAGTGAATAAAGTATTCCAGAAAATAATCCAAGTAGTCCAGATCTGTCAAATCCCAGCAGAAACATATCCAAAACCGTATATGCCGATAAACAAACAAACAGACAGGTACCAGCGTGAAGCGGCAGCACAAGCGCGCCAGCGTTCTCACACCGGAAGTGACAGTAGATTGAGTCAATCCGTCTTCAATATAGCGCACCATGGATAGTTCACCCATGAAAATTCTGTCATCATTTCCTCTCAAGTTGTTGTAAACCTGAATGAGTTTCTTTATTTTGTTGAACATAAAAGTTATTTTGAAGAATGTGGGTAAACAGGTGCTGGTCCCCAGTGACTTCCATATATATATATATTTTCCTACTATGGAAGTCAATGAGGACCAGCAACTGTTTACCCACATTCTTCAAAATATCTTATTTTGTGTTCAGCACTAGAAAGAAATTAATACAGGTTTGGAACGACATGAGAGTGAGTAAATAATGACAGAATTTTCATTTTTGGGGGAACTATCCCTTTAAGGACAAGAGGGAGTTTACTTTTAGGCTGCTGTCACTTTAAGACCTGTGTATTTTCACTTTAGACATAACCAACTGTGTTTATGTAAACCTGGTGTGTATTTGACAGTATTAGAGCAAACAGACACGAAAGATCAAATCCAGTAATCAGACGCTGTTGGACAGGCTTTTAGTGTGCGCGCGCTTCGGGTGTACGCGTTCAGAAAAGGCGCATGTCAGAACAGCACGTGAATGTAATGTTTAACCGGAGTGTAACATGCAAATAATAAACTTTTGTGATTGTGAATAAGTGCAGTGTCCCGTGAGTGTAACTCTACCGCTGCGTTAACATGTGATGTGAATGTACGTCGAGTTGTACAGTATGACGGAGGCGCCAGAACTGCATCTGATAGAATGTGCGCTGTAGCATGATATTACGATATTTCTTCAAAAGCAGATCATGGAGATATTTTAATCATCCACAAGCAATAATTGTGATATCCTACATTAACTTTACTAAAAAAAAGAAGATATGCTACCTTGGCTATGTTAATTAACTAGCCATCTAACGTTAGCTCGCAACATAGTTTAGTTTACATTCATTTTCTTGATATACCTTTAATTTTTTTCTCTTTCTCGTTTCTTCTTTTTTTATTTTCTCTGCACCAGAGGGATATGTCCTGTTTTGTGACATTTATGAGTTTTGCTGCAATAATTTTTTAATCAACTTCAATAATCAGTCACAGTCTGACTGTGCTTGCATCCTGCAGCCATTAACATAATGTTGCATTTTTGTATAATTACCATTATCCATTGACATAATATATCACAAAAAATAAATAAAAATAAAAATCAAGCTGTCATTTCATGTGCTTTTGAAAGCATTTATTCAAAAGGGTCATATATACAGATTGGTCATATATAAAGCACTATATAAATAAATAGGGATGCACCAATACCACTTTTTTTTCAGACCAAGTACAAGTACTTACATTTGGGTACTTGCCGATACCAAGTACCGATATTAGTACTTAATAATACCATTACAGTTATTCTAACAATGTTTTATTTTCATCAGATTTTTTCCACTTTCTGACTGTAACAAAGTAAATATACAACTTGATGCTGTTGTGGACATTTTAACATTCAACTTGGTGTTTTCCTAAACAAACATGCACTGCTGCCCATTTCACATAAATGTAACCTGTAACAGATTCAGTGTATTTCAGTAACACAACATAGTAGCAGAACAACTAAAATGATATGTTTATCATATGTTAGTACAGTACTAAAGACTAAGCCTTTTTCGGAAAAGTGAGAGGCAGGATCTTTTTGATGAAAAGAAGCTTTTCTGCATTATCAGCTGTAATGTTTTCATCTACAATGTGTGACACTGAGCTAAACAGTAGGGATGTGGGAGACTAGCCGACTAGTCGATTAAACGTTAGTACTGCTGCTAGTCGAATTGGAAAGTACTAGTGTCTACATTTTTTTTTTTTGCATTTAATGTTTTGCTTTATTTTTATTTTTATTTTTTTTACAAAGACTATTTTTACATTACTGTCGTGTTAATGTTATATATTGAAATTAATATATTATTTTGAAAAGTGTATATCTGCAGCAAAACAAAATCATTTAATTTTACCTCAGGTTTTGCATGCGTTGGTTTTCTCTGGAGCTTGCGCGCGGAGGCTTCAGAGAAATCTCCATTTAGAAGATGAGCAAGGTGAGGGAGGATTTTGAAAGCTTACACAAAACTTTTCAGTTTTCTTCCATGTCATGTCAAACTAGTATAACAATTAAGCTTGCATCCTTGCTTAGGATTGTTATACTACCGGTTATGAGGGACAATACGGTATGAAATTTTATATTGGATTAAAGAAGTAACATTATGAATGAAACTTACTTTGCACTTGAACAGTTGCTATATCAACATCCCAAAGATATGAAAATACGGTTAAATAATGTATAGTTGTCAGTAGCCTACACAACAAGCTTTTCTTGCGATTTTGCCGCCCATCTTGTGTGCAGATACTTTTCATACACGAGAAGCGCGTTCATCTGTTTATAATAGGCTATTATGTGTGACTCGTTGGTCCTGTGCTGCATATTGTCTAAAATGGCTAACCTACGTGCTTAAGTGAACGCTCAGTTTTAATACATTGATCATAATGCAAGGCAAGCATTCGCATGTATGTGATCTATTTTTAGCGACATTCAGTATGGGATTTGACTATTCATAGTTTAAGTGTTCTTTCAAATGGATCGATTGCATATACTGTCTCTGGGGGGCGGGGTTAGACTACTCATTGCGCACATCCCTACTAACAGCCTTTCACTTTCAACACTACTGCATGGTGCCGAGAGTTATCTGCGTGGCGAGAGGTATACTTGCCACGTCCGCACTAGCACGAAGGTGCGCGCGGCAAAAATGAAGCTTTTCACTTGGCAATGTGAACGGCGAATTTTGTAACTATCCGCTATAGACATAAAGTGTTATCGGGTGCGGTTGTATCGGGGTAGTTTTACGAGTACATGAGCGCAGTATCGGACCGACACCCGAGTAGTGGTATCGATACATCCCTATAAATAAAGATGACTTGTCTTAGCAAAAATTACTAAAAAAAAAGTAAATGTGGCTGTGATGACTTGATGACTTCTTTCCAGTCTTCAGTCTCTCATGTTCTTGCTCAGACGTGGACCGGCTCTGATCTCTGGTGTGGCGGCTTGAGTTCCTGTCAGGTTGGAGTTGGACTTCAGGCTTCAGGTCAAGTCTCGAGCTCAAGCCCTCCACCAAGGACAGCAAGTATGTTGTTTCCTATCCAATACAAAGATTATATGAACAAGTCAACTTGAATGTTTTTAGAGCTTTTTTACAACAGAACTGAATTCTTGCAATTGCATCACTGATTGTGTTATTTTCCTGTTTATTACTGTGAAGCCGCTCTGAAACAATCTGTATTGTATAAATGAAGGTGACTTGACTTGACTATAACAAGAACATTACGATGAACACAAATTTGAAAACCTCACTACAAATAATCCAGAATTGAAGATAAATGATAATAATCCTACTCTGTCTGTTACACTTCCTCACACCTGAAATCCCTGATCGAGTGAATCTCCTGAACTTCTCCAGATCATTTCTAATCCATTCATGTTGTAACATCTGCTCTAACGTCGGCCGTTTAGTTGGATCCCGGGCTAGGCACTGGCTAATCAGATCACTGCATTCTGTACACATTTTATTAAGGAGAGGCTGGTTAGTCATGACCATGTGACACGAATGTTGGCATCTATGAAAACAGCATCTGAAACATGATTAATATAAGGTAAAGTGTTCTTTATCTTTCCTTTAAAAGTGAAGTATGTATTTTCTGTGGCAATAGTGGCACCTAGCGGAATTACAAAAACACGCTATAGGTTGAGCTGGAAAGTGTTTAGACTTTTGGGGGAGATAAACCTATTAAATGGCATAATGGCAATAAACTGGGTTAAGAGAATGTATTTTACCATGAAAAATCTTACATACTTCACCTTTACCTGTTTCTGAACAGAGCCTTTGCTTTATGCGTGTGTTTATCAATGTTATCAATATTTTTCACTCACCTTTGGATAAGTTGGAGTTCTGAAATTTAACTTTGGCTTGTGTGATTTCCGCTCTATTGCCAAAAGGAGAACACGTGTTCACCATCTGGTACAACAACACTCCCAGAGCCCAGACATTTGTTGGGACGGCATGGAAATGAGATTCTGTGAAGACTTCGGGTGGACAGTAACCCATTAATCCTGTAAGCAAGACATTTGCGCATTGTTGAGTCAAATAATCAGTAAGTCACTACATCCAGGTTTCCACACTCCAAAAATACTCACCAAGGTATATTTTTGTCTCGTAGCCATCACTACTAAGTAGCTGACCGCAGCCAAAGTCTATCAGCTTGAGCTCTAACGTGTTTGTCTTCAACAGGAAATTCTGTGCATGAACGTCATTATGAAAGACGCCATGCTCGATGCAGTGCTGTACTGCCAGCACAGCCTGTCGCATGATGACCCGTGCTGTTGTTTCATCCAGTTGAGGATTACGAATGATGAAGTCCAGCAAGCTCTCGCAGGGTTCAGGGAACTCCATTATGAGGGTGAATTTCCGAGGATGTTTAAACCAGTCGTATAGTTGTATGACGTAGGGGCTTATTGGTTCTTGCCTCATCTTCAGCAGCAGCGCCACTTCTGTAACGAGAGGTTTGGGATGCCCAGGCTAGAGAAAAGTAGTAGACAGAAGGTTAGCTGGGTAAAAATCTGAAGAAAACATATCATTTTTAAATGTACTTGCTTTGATCTTTGTAGATATGATCAACAGAGCCTTTCCAGGCTTATTTGTCTATTACATTTACACCTAATGCTTCCTACAGGTGTATTGACTACAGTAATCAGCACTTAAACAACAAATACACTTTTGACCAACTTACAATAGCAAGATAACGATCATTGTCAATCTTGCGCATCCGCTTGATGGCAACCTGAAAACAAAAAACAGTACTCAATAACAGTAACGGTATTCAAGCGCTTGACTTTGCGCATAACATTTACGATTTGAGCATCTAAGTATTAAACCATCTGTATTAAATATATGTTTTGATGCATGCAAGATTGCTTTACCATTTTGCCATCAAATTTCCGTGTTCCCTCGAACACTCTTCCGAATCCTCCGGATCCAATCATCTCTCCCACGTTATAGAGAGTCTCAAAGGATTCTGAAAAACAAACAGAAAAATATGACAAATATATGAGCTTGCTAGATCCTTTGTTTCATATCAAAAATATCAGTGCTGGTTGTGTCGAGAACATCATTTTTGAAAACAAGTCTATCTTTAGTGGAAAACAAGACGATAATACTGTTTAAAACAATGTTGGAGAAATAATGTCTGCAGATTTACCATAATTTGGCTTGACGCCGGAGTGATCTGGATCAGGTGATGATGGATCAGGATCAGGCTCTGGCTCCAGATCCGCTGGAGGAACAAAAGGCTCCACAACATCCACAGCACTACTGAGACAACAGCAGAGGAGCGGACGCGCCATAGCCTTCAACACGTTCCTGAGGAAAGAACAAACTCCTTTCCTCTTCTTACATTCTGTAGGTTTTTCTGAAATGAAGAAAAACAATTGAATTATTAGAAACATCTCTGACGTCAAATTAAGCAATGCTATAAAGACATAACTTACATTTTACTGTTAAATTCATATCTGTAATGTTACAAATCCAAAGTAATGGAAATATTTCCAAGCTATCCACCTGACTTCTGCTTAATGCCTGCATAAATGTCTTAAAATCTCATTTCACAATATTGATAGTCATTTTATTTCACAATTATCACAATATAGTTATTTTTCGTATTTGATCTGATCTTTTGATAAAAACATAACATTTCCAGGCTTAATTTGGCCAACTCTGGCACATGTGGCTCAGTTCTGGTAATCACATAAGATCATATGGGCCACACCACGACAGCCATTGTGACAATTTTGTGCATATTTGACCATTCAAGCGCAATAAGTTGCGAAATAGAGCTCTATTCAGGATTGCATGCTGTCTGAGAAGCGGCTTTCTGTGCGTGTGTTTCGGGTGTGTGTCAGACAGCGCAAATGAGTTCATGGCTTATTGAGAACGCTTTGCTAACGTTCCCAAGTTAAGTTAAGAAATATTATTTTTAAATGTTCCCTGAACGTTCAAAACGTCCAGTTTTTTAAATGTTGTAAAAATGTTTTTTCTTGGCTAAGGGAACAATCTATTTTATAATTTTGCAAACATTATGGGAACTTTTGAATGTTCTCTGAATGTTCTGAAACTGTTAGATGAATGTCCAATTAAAATATTTCTGGCAGGAAAAATCCAGAAACTAAATTTCAGCAAAATAAAATTAAATGTGACTGTACACTTTACACCGCCCAGCCTTATTTCAGTCTCACCTGTTGAGCTCTTGTTCACTGGTGAAGGCTCCATAAAGCTATTTGAAGTCTCTGTTGGCTCGACGGGAACTTGACCTGGCAGCGGAGGGCACATCCACTCTTCGAGGCTGTCGGACCTGGACAAACAGCACTTGCTGGAGCTGCCCTGTTCGTTTCGGCTATCCGATCTATCGCCACTCCACCTCCAATCGGCGATGTACGAGCCTCTGCTGCTAAGGCTCAACGACTCTCTACAGAACCGCCTCTCTATACTGTCCTCAGAGAGGGACAAAGATGATGTGGATCTCCTGGATCTGGAGTGGCCCGAGGCTGGAATATTTCAGACATTTTTAATAATATTAATAATCAATGTCAGTGGTCACATCAAATTGTTACTCTGTTTTCAATGACAAATTATTTTGTTAACTGAGCCATAACTTATTTAATAAAAGCCTATTCTGACCTCTGCAAAAGCGTTTAGATGGAGTGGACGGATGTCCATGATCTGGGCTCTGCCGGCTGCCGCTCTGCCACTCCCTCTTCCTGTCAGCCTGACCTGTGGACACAGAAACAGAAAACTCAGAAGACAGAGGTGCTAAAGGTCTAGGAAGCTCCTGGATGTGTGTCTGGGCCGGGTCTGGCAGTGGATCCTGATCACGGTCATCAGAACCGTGTCTCCAAACCTCCTGACCAGCCGTCTGAGAGAAAGCAGCTCTCCTGGATCTGGAGCGGCCTGAGGCTGGAATATTTCAAACATCACATAGTTAGTAATGTTTTAATAATAATCAATAATCAATGTCAATGGTCAATTACAAATTGTTACTTCAGTTACTCAAATTGAAAAGTTTATTTCAAGAATCAAATACATGTGATCACTTTGCTGGGAAAATTCAAATAGGTTACCTCACACAATTTTCTTCACATTAATGTAGTCAATCATTGTACAACATTATATCATAACATACCATAAACAAATGAAAAACTAAAGCACTCACCTCCTCTTTCCCCCATCACATGAGCCAAAGACATCTCCTCCAAACTGCAATAAAGACAATACAAAATACAATACAACAACTCTCCTCAGAAATACTCCTCCCAAAAAGAAATAAAATAAAACAAAAAAAGAAATAAAACTCCAAACTCCTTCTAATAAGAAAAGAACAATGAAATAAAAGTATCCTTAGATAAACTCTTTCAAAAATATAACTCTATATAAAGGATATATTCTCCGATGTCTTTCCAGAATAAAGGTCTCGTCTCAGGAATCCTCCGAACAGCTTCAAAATGTCAAGATCAGCACAGAAAATACTCTGCAAAAGTTTGTGAATTCGCCTCGTCTCTCAACAACAGATCGCGATCGGTTCGCGTGCAGTCAGAATTCATAACAAGCGTCGCTATAGCAACTAAAATTCGAATCACTCATATGCACATGAGCAGAGCGCGTGCGCGCATCAAATCTGAACACATTTATTGAATAGTTACAAACTTAATTTTGACGTTATCTTTAATATATAGAAAAAAATCTTATTTGTGAACAGTTCTTCTACTTATTATTATTATTATAATCCGTGGAACTATTCGTGTCCAAAATCTTCATTATTCATAACTGATCAAAAGCATCCACTTCGCAAGGCACTTACAGTCGAATAATGGATCATATAGTCACTGCTTCTGTCCAAAATGCGTGCAAAAAGTAGTACAGTACTAAGTGTCGTACGTTATTTGTACTGAAAAGTAGCTAAATAAACCAGCAGACAATACTGTATACTTGTTTACATTTACAGTAAGCAACCACTTTACAGTAACTGATTTAATTTTTAAAAAATGTGCAAAGGTGCAGAACAACCAACTACAAATAAAATAACTTAAGATAAACAGTATCTTCTTATATAGAAAAAAATAAATGTAAACGTACGAAATGGAAAATATTAAATTAAATATTTAAATAATTACATAAAATGAACAGATCAGATGGACCTGTTTAATATTTAAAACAAACACTTGCTTCAAAACAAAGTAGACATTATAAACAGTTATGTTTACTTTGTTTTGCAGCAAATGTTTTAAATATTACATGATGGACCTGTGACAAGATGAAAATAATACATTTATTAACATTAAAGGGATAGTTCACCCATGAAAATTCTGTCATCATTTCCTCACTCTCAAGTTGTTTTAAACCTGAATGAGTTTCTTTATTCTGTTGAACATACAAGTTATTTTGAAGAATGTCGGTAAACAGTTGCTGGTCCCCAGTGACTTCCATATATATATTTTCCTACTATGGAAGTTAATGGGGACCAGCAACTGTTTACCCACATTCTTCAAAATATCTTCTTTTGTGTTCAGCACTAGAAAGAAATTAATACAGGTTTGGAACGACATGAGAGTGAGTAAATAATGACAGAATTTTCATTTTTGGGTGAACTATGCCTTTAAGGACAAGAGGGAGTTTACTTTTAGGCTGCTGTCACTTTAAGACCTGTGTATTTTCACTTTAGACATAACCAACTGTGTTTATGTAAACCTGGTGTGTATTTGACAGTATTAGAGCAAACAGACACGAAAGATAAAGTCCAGTAATCGGGCGCTGTTGGACGGGCTTTTAGTGTGCGCACGCTTTAGGTGTACGCGCTCAGAAAAGGCGCATGTCAGAACAGAAGAAGAAGTTTTATTTATATAGCACATTTCCATAGATCAAGGTCGCTTTACATAGTGCTATACAATACATTTGCACACCCACAAGCACAGGCCTTATATAGCCACATTATTCAAAATAAATATTAAATAGATACGTTTTTAGCTGAGTCTTGAAGGTAGACAAAGATGATATATTACGAAGTGGAAGGGGAAGCGAATTCCATAATTTAGGAGCATTGACACTAAATTACCTACCACCTACAGTGGACAAACGAAAACGAGGAATGGACAAAGGACCAAGCTCAGATGATAAGCCAAGAGTAGGTCAGACAAATATGGAGGTGCAAGACCATTTAATGCCTTAAATGTTTGAAGTAATATCTTAAAGTGAATACGTGATGCCACAGGTAGCCAGTGAAGATCATGCAGTAGAGGAGTAATGTGAGAAGAGCGCCTGGTGGAGATGAGAACTCTGGCTGCTGAGTTTTGAACATACTGTAACCTTTTTATAACAAGTTTGTTAGGAAGACCAAGAAATAGAGCATTGCAATAATCCAGATGTGGTGTGATTAATTCATGAATTAAGATTTCAGCATCAGCTAGAGTGAGAGAAGATCGAAGACGTGCAATATTACGAAGACAATATTACGTTTAACAACAGAAGAAATATGAGAGATGAGTCAAATAAGACACCAATATTACGGACAGATGAAGAAGACTTAACATAAACCCCGTCAATTTCAAAGGACAGGTCCATCCTTTTGCCTGAGGTAGCAGAGCCAATCATCAATATTTCAGTTTGTTATTATTTAGTTTAAGGAAATTCAAGGACATCCAATGCTTGATATCCCTGAGCAGTAAGTGAGTCAGGCAAGGATGGCCTATCAGAGCTGGTGGTGAGGTAAATTTGAATGTCATCAGCATAGCAATGAAATTGAAGTCCATGCATGCGTATGATGTCACCAAGTGTCAGGGAACCAGGAAATAACAGGCAGCAGGCAGAGATGCAGGATCCAAATGCAGGGAGAATTTAATAACAAAAAACAATCGAAACAGGACTCAGGAACAAAACAAACTAGCAAAAACCCAGAACAGGGAACATCATACACCTGCAACACCAAACAATGACCGACAGAGAACCAGAGAAAACAAGGGCTATATATACACAGGGAAGACTATAGCTGCGTCCCAATTCGCATACTATCCGTACTAAATAGTAATCGAAAACAGAATTAGTATGTCCCAAATCATAGTATGTTGAAAAGAGTATTCCAAAGATACCCGGATGGTCTACTATTTCCGGTCAGAATTCGAAGTGCAGATCGACACACACTCTAACAGCTGATATTGCCCACAACCCATTGCGAGTTAGACGAGGATTCGATTAGAACTACAAACGCGGATAAAAAGTGTTAAAAAACTACAAACATGACGGATGTGCGAGTCCGACGGTTAGGTAGAGAGGTTTAGATAAAGGGGTTTGAGCGATCAATTATCAATATTTAACCTGACGAAAATATATTTATTCAATGTCATCCACATTATATTTCACCAGCAGCAATGTGAACTTTTGTAATGATACGTTTGACCAATAACTTTTAAATGCATCATTATATTTAAACTGCAAACACATGAGGGAAGTCTCTGCATTAAAGACCCACAAATGGCAGATCAATGTGCTACTACATTTCTCTCCGATAAGGTAGGACTTTAAACTGAATGTGGAGGATTTTAACTGTGACGATGATTGACAGGGCAGTTTAAACGGTGACGGGATGCACGTAAAGCGACAGAGTCTGTTATAGATGACGAAGTAGTATGTCCCAAATGTACTTTTTCTTCTCAAAAAGAGTACATACTTTTAGGTCGTAGTACATTTAGGCAAATTGGGACGCAGCATATCTTAACGAGATAACAAGGGGTGTGGTAAATGGGAAACACCTGGGGAGAGTAATCAACATGAAAAACTACAAAGAACTACAAAAACTCCACAGGAAGTGGAGGTGGCCCGTGTGAAACAGGCCGGTCAGGTGGCTTGGGTGGCACAGGCTGTTCAGGTGGCCCGTGTGAAACAGGCCGGTCAGGTAGCTTGGGTGGCACAGGCTGATCACGGGTTTGTGCAGACAGCAGGCCACTGGGCTGGACACAGACTGGTAGCGGACTTGTGCTGACTGCAGTCCACCAAGCTGGGACACAGACTGGTAACAGGCTTGTGCTGATGGCAGGCTACTGATTGGACCACAGATTGTATGTTGACTGGTCCATGGATTTCGAGACAGCTTGAAGATGATTGGAGGCTGGGCTGGGACACAGACTGGCAGCTGGCTTGTGGTGACAGCAGGCCACTGGGCTGGGATACAGTCTGGTCCGGAGCCCTCTCTGGACTCTGGTCTTGTATAGTGATATACTATTTTCTATCACTGATGTAGGAGATGAGCCAGGAAAGAGCTGAACCAGTGATACCGATATAAGAAAGGTGCAAAATGAGTATTTCATGGCAGACTGTGTCGAATGCAGAGCTTAGATCCAGAAGAATCAAGATGTTTAGTAACCCTGAATCCATAAACAGAAGAATGTCATTAACCACACGAAAAAGAGCAGTTTCAGTGCTATGTGATTAGCGAAATCTTGACTGAAAAGGTTCAAAAAGGACATTAGCATTTAAGTAGGATCTCAATTATGAAGCCACAACTTTTTCAATAATTTTACTTAAAAATGGTAAATTTGAGATTGACCTGTAATTGTTCATGTTTAGATGGTCAAGGCCCGGTTTCTTAAAAATGGGGGTCACCGCAGCCAGTTTTAATTCTGCTGGAACAATGGCAGATGTTAAACTAGAGTTTATCGTATGTGTTATGTAAGGTTCAACCTCAGGAACACACATCTTAAGCAAAACAGTAGGTGTAGGATCAAGCTGGCAGGATGTAGAATTAGACTTCACAATTAGATCACTTATGGCAGCAGAAGTGAGAGTAAAAGCAGAGAGAGAGTTTGTGGAGTAAGCCGAGTCAGCTGACATCAAGTGAACATTTGAGTCAGTTGTATGAGGTGTGTCTTTGGAAATGGATTCAGTGATTGACTTCAATTTGTCTGCAAAGTAATGGGAAAAATTATTCACCTCAGAGCCAGAAATATGTTGTGGAGGATTAATGAGATTGTTGACCATAGCAAACAGAGATTTTGGCCTGCACATGGAATTCTTAATAGTAGAAGAGAATTATGAGGATTGAGGGCTGTACGGTAGTTGAGCAAATGTTCTTTCATAGCCAAAGAGTGCACAATGAGTCCAGTTTTACTGTACAGTCTTTCCAAGCGACGACCAATAGCCTTCATTGCTCGGAGTTCCGGAGTGAACCAGGGTGAAACACGTGCAGATGGAACCAAATGAGAATTCTATTCAGAAACGTCCATGCGATCTGCAAAAAGGGCAGACCGTTTCTGGACTACGTTTGGTTGTGCAAGTAAGTGAATTACTAACTTGAAGTTGTGTTTTGTGATGGCTAGATAGCTAGTTTTAGCAGCCGCCAGGATAGGAGCCGATACCGTGGGTGCTCTGGAGCTCGATTGCGTGTCAGTTAAACTTTTCATCTCCAATCCTATCTGTATTTGTGAGAAGTGGCGCTGTCCTGAGTTGAAAGATAGCCTACTTTACGGCTTTATTATCAAGTTAATAGGCGTGTGTGTTTGTATGGGCCGCTGTCCAGTTTCTGAAATGCAAACATTTTTTGACTACTTTTTTTTTTTTTAACTCTTTCCCCGCCAAACACTGAATTTTCCGTTATTTGTGAGAAAACGCTTCCCTGGAAAACACAGAATTTTCCGTGTTTCCGTGTTTTCACTGTTATAAGCTAGGGGGCGCTATGACACATCTTCTGAAAGAGTACAGAAACTCCTGATCAAAACACATGTGAAGACGCAGAAACTAGCGATCTCTTATTTAATCATATGCATATGTAAAATAACGCGATCATCAACATTAAACAGCATATCAATCAAAACTGCCTAATGTTACTGAATGAAATGTGGACCCAAGACGAGGTACAGGACTGGGGGTGTTGATGAACTCGATTTACTCCATCCATTTGATCATTGCTCTGAATCTAATCTGGATGAAGTCTTTGACAAAAACTTGATTTTCTCAGCTTTTTGGTCAAAATGTTCCTTTTTTATTTAAAATGTTCTTTTTTAACCCCCAGGAGTCTGAGCTGTTTTGGGGCCCTTTAGAAGTTTTGACATGCTCTGACATTTGTGCTTTTTTCAGTTGCTTATAAACACATTAATGGCAAAGTGTAATTACACTGTGTTCAGCACAAACTGGGCTACCATAATATGTGAGCAACATGTATGTACATGCTTGTATATTTGAGAGAATACATTTTTGAAAAAAATACATTTTTGAAAAAAATAAAAATGTAAGTCAAAACAAAAACAACACACAATAGATATGTGTCCACAAGACTTTTGACTAATGGGTGTTGTTGCCTAGAGTTTTTGCTTCAAACTGATGTGAGAATCATTGTGCCTAATTATTCACATAAAGCAATATATTGATTTACATTTTGTAAGACACTTTTTTCTTTACAAAGGCCGTATGCAAAGAGGCGTGAACGATCATGAATAATGCTGGGAATTACACCTGAGAGAACAAAATACCTGCATAATGACCTGCATAATGACCTGCATAATCAATGAGCCTCAGGTATGTGACTAAGAGCTAAGCAACAGGACAAAAGAAATCTATTTTGTTGTAGTTTATTTAGAATGTAGTCAACAGAGGCACATTACAAAGGACTATTATATTTTAAATGATCAAAAGATTTGACTACACTGCAAAAAATGCTCTTTTTATTTAGTATTTGGCTTTTCAACAGCCTGGATTTCAACAAACTGCACCTCGACTTTCCCTGCTTGGCTCATTCTGGTGTACAGAAGCTCTTCCTCCAACACTGCACTGTCAGTTGATCCATCTGACATAATTGCCAGATACTTTTAATGATCAATCTTATTTTTAAGCTGCCTCCTCGACACCTCAGCAATGTAGTGCATGAAAACCCTGGCCTGCTTCTTGTTCAGATAAGCTTTCCCTATCACCAGTCCTTTCTGCTCATCCACTCTGAAAGGAGTTAGAATGAGAACTGTGATTTTAATAACATTGACCCTCCATTACAAATATATAATTTGTTTTATCCATTTAACAATATGAGTTATGCTGCACTCATAGGCGCGGATTTATGTTTTGCTCTGTGGGTGCTCACGCCCTTTAACTATCTATTTTGGGTCCCATGATATTCTTTTTCAAAACACCTTCTCTCAAATCGCCTTTACTGACATGTAGTTCAAAAGTAACAGCGGACTCAAAACTGTTGAATTCAGAATCAGTTAGAATTTGTGACATCTGAGATCAGCTCTGAGATATTCTCTCTATATATTTAGGTCCTAGCACTTTGGCAACAGTTTGTACTTGGACAACAGAAAAGTTTCTGAACGCTTTCAATTCCCTCAATTCCCAGAGATCTCCTGGCGTCACATACCTTCACTGAATCTACAGGCACATCAGTTACTGATTGGATGGCTACATCTATTTCAAAGTGTAAGCCCGCCCAATCGTTCCAATGGAGGTGTACGATTGGTGGTTGAAGGTTTCTTGCGCGTTTGGTCTTTTCAGCGGGGCAAAGGGATTTAATTCTAATTTATCTTTATCTGACTCCATTTTAATTATGACCTCGAATTTAGGTTAGAATGCCAATTGGTTATTTGGTCATTTATATTTAATAGTTTACACATTTAATTATTCAGTTTAACTCTTTGTTGAAATTATACCCGTTTATAGTTAATAATTCCAGAGTAAGTCAGAATAAATCAGTGTAACAATTTATTATTAGTCAGGTAAATGTATCATGCCAATTACATAATCAATTCAAAGATAATCCATACATAACATCAAATACTCTGAAGTATAGAATAAAATATGGATACCTGACCTTCTGAGAATTACATAACGCTGAGCATCTAGGAGACACTCAGCGTTACGGGCTGACCGATGTAAAGGTTCGAGCCCCGATCTCTTTGCAACATCTCCTTAAATACCAGACCAAGACGGAAACCTCTTTCAAATGGAAACGTGTTAACAATGGGAATTTACATTTAATCACTGTCCCATAGACCTGTATTGACAAAAGACCAAATGGCTAAAGCCACACCCAACGTAATAAGCAAAGTATCTCTAAACTCTCAAAACCTTTATTACTTTTTGGTTTACTTCTGTGGGGAGGAGACCTTTGTACCAGTCGCACTGAGACGTTTCAGATAATATCAAACATGTATAATTCTGTATAGTATTTGTTCACTTTAGACCATATAGATTTTGGGTGAATTCTGGAGGGGAGATGGGGGTAGATGCAGGTGAGTAGTCTATATAAGATACATTGTGTCAAAATGATTGATTGCTTTGACCTTTGACCTACCACGCCCCCGTTCCCTATCCCCCACCGGACCACCCACGTCGTTCCCCTCCCCCACGGTTGACCTTGACCACCCACGTTGCGGTCACCTTTGACCTTGTGTATCCTCCGGGGACCGATATGACCTTTGAGGTTGCATATTTGTAATACCGATGGTGCCCTATGACCTCCGATTGTTTTCTGTGGCGATCAAATGGAAGAATGATTGTTTTGAACTTTTGACACGGCTATTTGAGGTTTGTGATTTTGGGGCTACATCTGTAGGATACGTGTGTGCTTCCGCATTCCATAGCAGGGTTCATTTTACAGAGGAGCAAGTGACAAAAATACGATTTTATTATCATCATTAGGGCAAATCACTAATGCTCACTCATTGTGTCTTGGTCACACACACACACACACACACAATTGGTTTTATAAAAGGAATGCATTTTAAATGTGATGAATATAAACAAAATATATAAATATATTACACTGTATAATAACAATTATCTTACTAAATTGTACTGAAATACGGCGAATCAAAAAATATAGTTTTAGCTAGATGAAAATGTAAAAAAACACCTTACATTTTTCAGAGAGCAGGAAAAAATGGTGCTTATGCAATGAATATGTATATACATTGAATGAATGATTTACAAAAGAAAATACAGTTTTAAAAGTTGAAAAATAAAATCTCTCTCTCTCAGTCTCTTCAAGAGAGAGCACCTCACACCCAGGGTTGTAAAACACCCTGCTGAAATGTGAGACAGTGGGGCAGGGAGTAATCTATTGGGGACACAGTACATGTAAGGCTTTTTCCAGAGCCAATGTTTTGTTCATACTAATTTTATTTCAAAGCATAAACGTTTAAATTAGATCTAAATAAAGTTTTAATAAAACCGTATTTTCTATTTATCTTCCAATAAGACTGGTGTATCCACATCCAACATCTGATGCCATACAAGAATGATTTTTTGCTTAAATCTAACCTAAAGTGTATTGGTTATTAAACAATGCCTGTTCCAATACTTTAGCTTGTTTAAAATTTAAGATCTTAGATATTATTTCTACAAAAAGATTCAAACAACATGTTTGTCACAATCTGTATGATTTAAAAAAAAAGGAATATTGAATTTGTTTTAAAAACATTCCAAAATATGAATGTGGGTTTGACATCAGCTCAACAACGGTCTTTTTAAACTTGTATCTTTAAGAAAATTAGGAAGGAATTATTACACTTAATAATAAGCATCTCACTAAATGTACTGAAACACGGGTAATCAAATATTATAGTTTTAGCTAGATGAAAATATAAAACAACATTCATAAAATTTTTTCAGAGAGCAGGACAATATGGTGCTTATGCAATATACATTGATTGAAATGCACTATATAAAATCACTCACTGACTCTCTCTAATCACTTCTCACACCCACTGGGTTGTAAAAACCCTGCTGAAATGTGAGACAGTCGCAGCACTGGGACAGGGAGCAAACTCTGGGACGCTAGAGACCAGATGAGACTCTGTGCACCATGGCACAAGGCTTTAAATTTCCCAGAGAAAATGGTTGTTTAAGTCTAAATAGTTCAAAGTATAAAAGTTTAAATATGATCTTTTAAAATGAAACGATAAAATACATTTCTTTAAAGTTTAAATAAAATTGTATCGTCTTTATCTCCCTATATGACTGGTTTCTGACACAATGGCATTATTCGGTACTTTTATAAATGTCATTTTCTTATATAGGTTCATGCTACTTTTATCATCCTGATAAATATGCAGTTAATACATTATGAAACAAGGCAATTATGCTACCAAAATAGTTTGACAATGATTTTAAGAAAAAGCAGTGTCTTAAAATACAACTAAACCAGTTTTTTTTTCTTTTGACAAACTATTAGACAAAAAATATTTTCTCTGTGGTGTTGGAATAGGCCTAGGTCTTTTTTTAAGTATCAGGCATGTTACAATCATGCAGTACAAGGATTCTGATGAAGCTTCTTATCAAACAAAGAAAATAATATTTATTTTTCACTTGTGAGTATGTTTCAACATGAGTTATACAATGTGTACGCTAGTATCGCACTTGCCATTTTTAATAGTCTTTACAATTGAATTATGCATCACAATCCAGCTAAGTTATCAGCTAAGCTGTTTATTATTATTTATAGCTGTATATTATTATTTTTGGCTCAATTAAATAGATGTCGATTAAAGTTTATTGTCATTGCTTCTTCCCTACAGATAAAATCCAAACATGCTCTTTGTAGGAATTATGTGTGCACAAAACTCTGTGTAAATTCAAGAGGCCTAGAGTAAGAAAGTGGTGACATTGTTTATGAAAAAGTGTCATATTGCATACAGAAAATCCACTTTATTGTGATTTTTTCCCTTCCATCCCTAGTCTTAGCCATATTATCAAGATTATCAAGGTCACTGTTCACATTTTATTTGGTGGCCTGTATTTGTTTTTAGGTGAAGGCTGCTCTCTGGTTGTTGTCAGTGTAAGGTTGTGCAAATCCTCACGTGTGTGATGAATACGGGCCTTTCATTTTAAGCATCTTTTTAAATGTATGACTTAACTTTCCTTTTGACAAAACCATAGTCTGTGCTACACTGTTGTAATGCAAGCACATTTAAAAACTATAACGCTGCATGCCCTTGTGAAAGCTATAGACGAATTTCAAACATAATCTTTATACAGGAATTATATGTATACAATTTACTATGTGTGTACGACATATAAGAAAAGAGATATTTAGCTATAATGAAAACATAACACAGAAATCCTCTCTTCTGTTCTGTTGCGAAAGTTTGTAAATGCCACTTATTCCACTACCAGAGGACGCTGTTTACAGTTTGTTTGTTTTTGTACAGTTTTTAGATGAAGCCAAAGTGTGGTCAA
Organism: Rhinogobio ventralis; assembly: GCA_039654625.1. Classification (NCBI taxonomy): domain Eukaryota; kingdom Metazoa; phylum Chordata; class Actinopteri; order Cypriniformes; family Gobionidae; genus Rhinogobio; species Rhinogobio ventralis. Next base: position 7,860,811 of record CM077204.1, read on the forward strand.
ACATGCAGCTACTCACAGGAATTCATGAAAACATGAACAAACGTTATTCCTTCTACATGACAGTGTTTAAACTACAACTGCAATGTTCTTTCTGGTCTGTCTAGGAAGCGGTCACAAGACACGCAATGCATGTCAGGGATCACAGATAACAAGATGGGCGGGGTTGACAATAGACCAGAGACATGACAAACACAAGCACATGACTAGAAATGACAACACCACATGTGCTTACACAGGACAAGACAGACATGTGACAATGCATAAACATGAAAAGCGAGTCTGTTTTTCTGTTACATTTACAACTATTGCGCTTAAAACACATCTATTGCACTTAGTTACAGCGTGTTACAGTCGAGCATGACGTGGTAACACAATTTTTTTAGCGCGTCTCTAAACGCAACTTCAATAAAAAAAAAAAAAATCAACTTGATAAGTAGTTATTCTAAGTAAAAGGTTAGATGATTCATATTTTGACCGCTCCAATGCTATGTCTTTTAGACTTGATCCATGAAACGGCCCAGCTACGCCAACGTGTCATGTTTGTGATGAAGAGTGTCATGCGGTTCTTGTCCCTCACCAGCATGCTTAACACCTCTTACATTTTTTTTTACAATTGTAAATATTTGTTCAGCTTAAATATTAGTTTTAGTCATTTACAAAGGTGTCAGGCATGATAATGAGAAACGTGATTAGGTGGCTATTTAAGCGGTCCTCTGTGATGTCTTTTAATAAAACATTTCAGCGTCATTAAGGCAAACTTAGTAACGGTAATCGATGAAATAAATATAAACTTACAAAACTTTATGGTAATGAATAGGCTAAATAAACACAAATGATCATTCTGACTCTTTCACATACCAGACTGATCCCGGGTAAGTAAACCTCAAATACCCAAATCACACAGTAGTTATCTTGAGCTTAAAACGTTTCTTTGATTTTGTTCAAGTTTTTTCTGAAACACGGTGTTTTACCACGGTTTCATTTTTTTTAAAACATCACCATTCTTTTTTGTGTGTCATTTTAATTATGAGCATGTTTTCCCTTTACATTTTGTCCGAAAACTGTTTCCTGCATTTAGCTGTAATGCTAGTGAGTGCTTGGTGTTACTCATTGTTCCAGTACAGTAATTGGTTGGTTTAATCAGATGATGCATTAAACCGTTGCATTCGCTTGAGTCATTTACAGTATAGTAGCCTATATTATCCTAGTTCATACTATCATAAATGTTTTTGGGGGTAACATTTCATCTTGGTTGAGTAATACCATTTTTAATGAGCTCACGCACATATCCATAAATAGTGATAAATCAGTTCCCATTCAGTCGGTCACTCTCGACGCCACGTCGGAGTACCGACGAATAGGAATCTCGCTCGCGAGAGCCAATCTACTTCGAGTGAAACTAAACGAGCCAATGCACATTGGCATGCAATGATTGCACCAGGTGCTCATGCCACGCAGCGCGGGTATAAATGAGACACAGGTGTTTGCATCAAGTTAGCTTTTTGCTTCGGAGCCGAGTGGTAGATGGTTCAGCCAGATATCACTCTCTACTTCGCAGTCCTGACTGAAAAGAAGCCTGCCCTTTTGGAAGCGATCTCTTCAGTCAGTGTTGGTGTGACGGCACTGCAGCGGGTCGTGTGGTTCTGTGATCATCTCTCTTTCTCTTTTCTGAGCAAACACAAAGGCTGTTCTCACAGCTGGTTCGGTGCGCTAGGTGGAGAGCGCTGAAAAGCCGTTCTTACGGCTGGTAAGAGAGCGCCTTCGTGTGAGAGAGAGCGCGCACGTCAGGCTGCACTATCCCCTGACTGTGTCGCCGCGACCCCTCCCCCTGCGTGCTTCAGCACCAAGGAGAGCGTCCTTCTATTAGAGCAACACAGATAGAGCTTGCGTCCTTTTCAGGATGACATCTGTGTGTTTCTGGATGCGGTGGTTATCTGTCACCGAGGGATGGTCACAAGCGCTGTATCTCGTGTTTGGGCGTTCAGCACGCTGAGGCAGCGCTGGTGGATGACTCATGTTCTCACTGCGGGAACATGACCATCTCGGAGTTGCGGTCGAGACTCCATTTTGCAAGGGGTGGAGTCCCCGTGCCTCTGCCTCGATCTAATCCTCCACAGAGGGTTACTTCAGGCAGTAGCGCGGGTGATCTGAGGATTACGGTGAGCGCGCTTCCCCCAGGGAACCAACCCCCGGGGAACCCTCACTCCTCCCGCACTTCGCAGCCAGTAGAGCTGCCGTTGGAACGCGGTGGGCCACCCACGAGGTGTGTACCATCCGTATCCTTCGGGGCTCCTCTTGACGATCAGATGTCCATCGCTGCATCGGAGGGAGGGTCAGAAGTTTCTGGAGATGACGTGTCGGCGCAGGGGGCTCCTTCAGGAAGATCCGCTGTGCCCGATACGGATCCGGAAATGATGGCCATGCTTTCCCGGGCCGCTGAGAGAGTCGGGCTCGTGTGGAACCCTCCACCGTGTCCCGAACCCTCAAGGCTGGACGATTGGTTTCTCGGGGTGGCCCGTGCTGGTTCTCAGCGCCCCACCCCGGTTCCTTTCTTTCCGGAGGTGCATGACGAGCTCACTAGGTCATGGACGGCACCTTTCACTGCCCGAAACCGGCCCAGTGGCTCCTCCTCCCTCACCACCCTCGATGGGGGAGCGCAGAAGGGTTACACGCAGGTTCCTCCCGTGGAACGGGCCGTTGCCATGCAACTGTGCCCTAACTCCACTTCTAGGGGGAACCCGTGTCTCCCCTCCCGGGCCTGTAGGTACTCGTCCGATTTGATCGGAAAGGCCTACCAGGCTTGTGGGGATGCTGCCTCCTCCTTACACGCTATGGCGTTGTTGCAGGTCCATCAGGCCCAGGCACTGAAGACCTTGCACGAGGGTGGTCACGATCCCGCAGTTCTCCAGGAACTGAGAACCGCAACGGACCTCGCGCTTCGTGCGACGAAGGTTACGGCGCGGGCAGTGGGTCGTGCAATGTCCACTATGGTGGTCCAGGAACGCCATCTCTGGCTGTGTCTGGCTGACATGAGGGAAACCGACAAGATCAGGTTCCTTAATTCCCCCGTGTCCCAGACCGGCCTCTTCGGCGACGCGGTCCAGAACTTTGCCCAGCAGTTCACGGCCGCACAGAAGCAGACTGAGGCGATCAGTCACATCCTGCCACGGCGGACAGCTGCTGTCTCCACCCCGCCGCCGGCAGCGCCTCAGACTGCTCGTCGCCGAGGGCGGCCGCCTGCGTCTGCCTCCGCTACCGCGTCGTAGCAGCAGCCTCCACCCAAGCGACGTCATGGAGCCGGGCGTAAGCAGGCCGCCCCACCCGTCCAGGCCTCTGCCAAGAGGGGTGGCAAGAGCAAGGGCAAGCGGCCCTGAGACGGGCGACCTGGAGATGGGGAGGACTGCTCTTCTGGAGACGGTGACCGCACCGTTCCATCCCCCGGAGGAGGGCCGGGTGGAGAATCTTGTGTTCCGTTTTGTTTCTGTTCCGCCGCTGGGGCTGGGCCCCAAATTTTCAATAAAAGAGCAGTTTCCCCTATCTCCGGGTCCCCAGGGGGCTCGGAGGGTTGTGGCCGGTCAAACCCCGGACCACACTCATCCTCCCCCTTCGCCAGCGGGCAGCAGTGGACGATCCCCTCACAGTCCTTCTGCCCACCTGTGGAATCAGGTAAGTGTTGCAATGCACACTCACACCTCGCTGCGGGCCGTCTCCGCGAGACAGCCGCCCCAGCCCGGTACCTGCATTCCACCTCGCTGCCCCACGGTGGGTACGCCGGTGGTCCCTTTGGTCCCGCTTGCACGGTCTCTGCGAGCCTGGCTAGCGCTCCCCAGTCCGTCTCGCTGGCTCATTCGGACCATCAGGCTCGGCTATGCGATTCAGTTCGCCCGGCGTCCCCCCAGGTTCAAGGGCGTCCGCTTCACTTCGGTGAACGCCGCTTTGCGTTCGAGGGTCGAGCATATCAGTACAAAGTCCTGCCCTTCGGGCTGTCCCTGTCCCCCCGTGTCTTCACGAAAGTCACGGAGGGGGCCCTTGTGCCCATGAGAGAACAGGGCGTTCGCATCCTCAACTATCTCGACGACTGGCTCATTCTAGCACAGTCCAGGGATCAGTTGTGCGAACACAGGGACCGGGTGCTCAGACACCTCAGCCAGTTGGGTCTTCGGGTCAACTGGGAGAAGAGCAAACTCGCCCCCGTGCAGAGGATCTCTTTTCTCGGTATGGAGTTAGATTCGGTCGGACGGACAGCGCGCCTCACAGAGGAGCGCGTCCAGTCGATGCTGAACTGCCTGAACACGTTTCAAGGCAGGATGGCGGTTCCACTGAAACAATTTCAGAGGCTCCTGGGGTATATAGCAGCCGCAGCGGCAGTAACACCGCTAGGCTTGCTTCATATGAGACCGCTTCAGCATTGGCTACACGGCCGAGTCCCGAGATGGGCGTGGCAACGCGGCACTCACCCGGTGAGCATCACACCGGCCTGCCGCCAATCCTTCAGCCCATGGTCAGACACCTCGTTCCTTCGGGCCGGAGTGCCTCTGGAACAGGTGTCCAGGCATGCTGTGGTCTTCACGGATGCCTCTGCCATGGGCTGGGGAGCCACGTACAACGGGCATGCAGTGTCAGGGGTTTGGACGGGCCCGCACCTGCATTGGCACATCAACTGCCTCGAGTTGCTAGCAGTGCATCTCGCTCTGAGCCGCCTCAAAAGGCTGCTACGGGGCAAAGATGTACTGGTCCGCATGGACAACACCGCGTCAGTTGCGTATATCAACCGACAAGGTGGTCTACGCTCCCGTCGCATGTCGCAACTCGCCTGCCATCTCCTCCTCTGGAGTCAGAAGTGTCTGAGGTCGCTTCGGGCCATTCATGTCCCTGGTGTGAGCAACCGTGTGGCCGACGAGCTTTCACGAGCTGCGCTCCCAGGGGAATGGCGACTCCACCCCCAGGTGGTTCAGCTGATTTGGAGACAGTTCGGGGCGGCACAGGTCGACCTGTTTGCCTCCCCAGAAACGTCCCACTGCCAGTGGTTCTATTCGCTGACCGAGGGTACACTCGGCACGGATGCACTTGCGCACAGCTGGCCCCAGGGGCTGCGCAAATATGCATTTCCCCCAGTGAGCCTACTTGCACAGACTTGCACAGACATACCCCCCTCCATACCCTCTTGGGATCTTGCTCTGGTGCTCCGAGCACTTCAGAATGCCCCATTTGAGCCCTTGCGGTCAGCAGAGCTTAAGATTCTGTCTATGAAGACTTTGCTGTTGGCCGCACTGGCCTCCATCAAGAGGGTAGGGGACCTGCAGACATTTTCGGTCGACGAATCGTGCCTAGAGTTCGGGCCGGGTGACACCCACGTGGTACTGAGACTCCGGCCTGGCTATGTGCCCAAGGTTCCTACCACTCCCTTCAGGGACCAGGTGGTGAACCTGCAAGCGCTGCCCCTGGAGGAGGCAGACCCAGCCCTAGCTTTGCTCTGTCCTGTCCGCGCTCTGCGGATCTACGTGGATAGAACTCAAAGCTTCAGGACCTCAGATCAGCTCTTTGTCTGTCACGGAGGCCAGCAGAAGGGAAAGGCTGTCTCCAAGCAGAGGATGGCCCACTGGATAGTGGATGCCATCACCTTGGCTTACCAAGCACAAGGTGTGCCCTGTCCGCTCAGGGTGCGAGCACACTCTACTAGAAGTGTTGCATCCTCCTGGGCGCTGGCACGTGGCGCCTCGCTGTCAGACATTTGTAGAGCTGCGGGCTGGGCGACACCCAACACGTTCGCTAGATTCTATAGTCTACGTGTGGAGCCAGTGTCCTCCTGTGTTCTCGCCTCAAACGGGTAGAAGCACTGAGAGGCCCTGGCTCTTGTCGGCTTGCTGCGCCCCGGCGCTTTTATTCTCCAGAAGCAACAGCCGCCCCAGCCCGGTACCTGCATTCCACCTCGCTGCCCCACGGTGGGTACGCCGGTGGTCCCTTTGGTCCCGCTTGCACGGTCTCTGCGAGCCTGGCTAGCGCTCCCCAGTCCGTCTCGCTGGCTCATTCGGACCATCAGGCTCGGCTATGCGATTCAGTTCGCCCGGCGTCCCCCCAGGTTCAAGGGCGTCCGCTTCACTTCGGTGAACGCCGCTTTGCGTTCGAGGGTCGAGCATATCAGTACAAAGTCCTGCCCTTCGGGCTGTCCCTGTCCCCCCGTGTCTTCACGAAAGTCACGGAGGGGGCCCTTGTGCCCATGAGAGAACAGGGCGTTCGCATCCTCAACTATCTCGACGACTGGCTCATTCTAGCACAGTCCAGGGATCAGTTGTGCGAACACAGGGACCGGGTGCTCAGACACCTCAGCCAGTTGGGTCTTCGGGTCAACTGGGAGAAGAGCAAACTCGCCCCCGTGCAGAGGATCTCTTTTCTCGGTATGGAGTTAGATTCGGTCGGACGGACAGCGCGCCTCACAGAGGAGCGCGTCCAGTCGATGCTGAACTGCCTGAACACGTTTCAAGGCAGGATGGCGGTTCCACTGAAACAATTTCAGAGGCTCCTGGGGTATATAGCAGCCGCAGCGGCAGTAACACCGCTAGGCTTGCTTCATATGAGACCGCTTCAGCATTGGCTACACGGCCGAGTCCCGAGATGGGCGTGGCAACGCGGCACTCACCCGGTGAGCATCACACCGGCCTGCCGCCAATCCTTCAGCCCATGGTCAGACACCTCGTTCCTTCGGGCCGGAGTGCCTCTGGAACAGGTGTCCAGGCATGCTGTGGTCTTCACGGATGCCTCTGCCATGGGCTGGGGAGCCACGTACAACGGGCATGCAGTGTCAGGGGTTTGGACGGGCCCGCACCTGCATTGGCACATCAACTGCCTCGAGTTGCTAGCAGTGCATCTCGCTCTGAGCCGCCTCAAAAGGCTGCTACGGGGCAAAGATGTACTGGTCCGCATGGACAACACCGCGTCAGTTGCGTATATCAACCGACAAGGTGGTCTACGCTCCCGTCGCATGTCGCAACTCGCCTGCCATCTCCTCCTCTGGAGTCAGAAGTGTCTGAGGTCGCTTCGGGCCATTCATGTCCCTGGTGTGAGCAACCGTGTGGCCGACGAGCTTTCACGAGCTGCGCTCCCAGGGGAATGGCGACTCCACCCCCAGGTGGTTCAGCTGATTTGGAGACAGTTCGGGGCGGCACAGGTCGACCTGTTTGCCTCCCCAGAAACGTCCCACTGCCAGTGGTTCTATTCGCTGACCGAGGGTACACTCGGCACGGATGCACTTGCGCACAGCTGGCCCCAGGGGCTGCGCAAATATGCATTTCCCCCAGTGAGCCTACTTGCACAGACTTGCACAGACATACCCCCCTCCATACCCTCTTGGGATCTTGCTCTGGTGCTCCGAGCACTTCAGAATGCCCCATTTGAGCCCTTGCGGTCAGCAGAGCTTAAGATTCTGTCTATGAAGACTTTGCTGTTGGCCGCACTGGCCTCCATCAAGAGGGTAGGGGACCTGCAGACATTTTCGGTCGACGAATCGTGCCTAGAGTTCGGGCCGGGTGACACCCACGTGGTACTGAGACTCCGGCCTGGCTATGTGCCCAAGGTTCCTACCACTCCCTTCAGGGACCAGGTGGTGAACCTGCAAGCGCTGCCCCTGGAGGAGGCAGACCCAGCCCTAGCTTTGCTCTGTCCTGTCCGCGCTCTGCGGATCTACGTGGATAGAACTCAAAGCTTCAGGACCTCAGATCAGCTCTTTGTCTGTCACGGAGGCCAGCAGAAGGGAAAGGCTGTCTCCAAGCAGAGGATGGCCCACTGGATAGTGGATGCCATCACCTTGGCTTACCAAGCACAAGGTGTGCCCTGTCCGCTCAGGGTGCGAGCACACTCTACTAGAAGTGTTGCATCCTCCTGGGCGCTGGCACGTGGCGCCTCGCTGTCAGACATTTGTAGAGCTGCGGGCTGGGCGACACCCAACACGTTCGCTAGATTCTATAGTCTACGTGTGGAGCCAGTGTCCTCCTGTGTTCTCGCCTCAAACGGGTAGAAGCACTGAGAGGCCCTGGCTCTTGTCGGCTTGCTGCGCCCCGGCGCTTTTATTCTCCAGAAGCAAACTCTCCCTCGGTGTCGGACGTGGCGGAACGTCTGGCATCAGGCCCCTTGCCGCTGAATCCTTGAGAACCGGTACTGGGCTGGGGATATATGAGTGACCCTGCGGGGATCCCATATATTTTCCACGGTCGCTCCTACGGGAAGCCCGTGTCTTTCCCTTGGGAGAGCCTTCCCGTCACTGGGACTGAGCCCCCTCTCTCCTTTGCGGGCTACGGCTCAGCATTGTACTCCACATAACTCCTTCGGGGTACGATGTGGGCTCCGCAGCGTTCCCCTCACTAGGGCACGCTTTCCCAGTGTTATCCAATAGTCACTGAACGGGTCATGCGGAACAGCAGTGATGGACTTCTCTGTGTGAGCCCCGTCTCATCAGGTAAGAGAGCTCAGGAGGCTCACACAGGGCACTGGACGGGGGCAGAGGCCATGGCACTTTGGTAGGGATTCCTATTCGTCGGTACTCCGACGTGGCGTCGAGAGTGACCGACTGAATGGGAACGTCTCGGTTACGTATGTAACCCTCGTTCCCTGAAGGAGGGAACGGAGACGCCACGTCCCGTCGCCATGCCCTCTGCACCCTGCTGGGGTGCCAGTCTACCTACTCGGCTCCTCAGCAAAAAGCTAACTTGATGCAAACACCTGTGTCTCATTTATACCCGCGCTGCGTGGCATGAGCACCTGGTGCAATCATTGCATGCCAATGTGCATTGGCTCGTTTAGTTTCACTCAAAGTAGATTGGCTCTCGCGAGCGAGATTCCTATTCGTCGGTACTCCGACGTGGCGTCTCCGTTCCCTCCTTCAGGGAACGAGGGTTACATACGTAACCGAGACGTTCATAAAGTGATTGAACCTTTTATTTTCAAGAAACTGGTTGTGGGCCTTGATGGCTTAAGCTCTCTCCTAAAGTACAGGCAAATGATTTTATGTAATAGCTTTTCATAGCTTTTCATAGCACATTTTGTTCAAGTTTTTTCTGAAACAGTGTTTTACCACTTTCATTTTTTGAAGACATCACCATTCTTCTTTGTGTCATTTTACATTGTGTTTCCTGCATTTAGCTGTAATGCTAGTGAGTGCTTGGTGTTACTCATTGTTCCAGTACAGTAATTGGTTGGTTTAATCAGATGATGCATTCGCTTGAGTCATTTACATAGTATTTATATTACTATAAATATATTTTTGGAATGGGGAAGAATGCTCAGACACAGTCATGACATCAAGTTAAGTGATTCAGCATTTTATTTCAACAATATATTGTTGAATATACTTTCATACATTGAAGTAGTGAAGAAAATGATAGAATTGCATTACTAAATAAAGTAAAACAATAAAAATGATATTACAGACGGTCTAGCCAGAAAAGAAAATCTCTGCAGACTACCATGTTTTGGTGTAGTATGTAGTCGACCGTTGTTTCAACAATTTCGCCGATGGTGATATCATCATCAGCATTTTTTGACATCAGTGATACACATAGATCTGTTACAAATGTACACATACAGAGTACTTCGGTAACTCCTAACTCGTCGCTACAATCACACATCACATCCAGAACTTTTCTGAGGATTACACTGATAGGCTCTTTTCTAATAAACATGCTTGTCACATCAGGCAATGAATTTGTCAGGTCTCTTACGTCGCCCATTTTATTTTTGAGATTTTTTACACCTTTGGTGTCCCCCGAGCAGTCATTATCCTGTTTGCGGGCGGCATTGATAATCTTATGCATCAAGTCAACCATCTGGCCTCTGTAAAGATCTTTAAACATACCTCCTAACATATGACACTCATTGTCCATTGCGCATTCGCACACCAGAGACTGCTTGTGCACAGCATCGCCAGAACTCAACGGGCAGTCGCTCCCCATCAGCTTTTGCGTAGCCATTCCACAAATCTGCAGCGTTGAAGACGTCTTCTTCAGAACTCAACTTCGTGCACGGTAAAAACGCTGTCCCCTATTCGATGCGGAAAGATTCTGATAGTTCCTGGAATCTCTTGTGAATGAGTCCTTTGTCCACAATTATCCAGGCCATGCACGTCAACGCTCTGAAGTTTGGGTTTTAGGGTCTGATTCCCCAAAGTGAGAATCAAAGAAGCGTGGCATGTGTCTGGCTCAGACAAACAGGAATGTTGGCTTTGGAGGTCAGTATAACAACCAGACCTTCAACTTTTGACATTGCAGTAGCACAACCGTTTGCTCCAATACAGTCGTCAAACCTTAGGAAACCCCTGGTTGGTTGCGATAACTGAGCACTGTGTGTAGAGTTTATAAGGACGACAGATTGGGGGACGCCCTCACCCCCCTGTTGTGTGGGATGTATGGGATGTATGGGGGATGTTATCAGGAAGTCATAAATAACTACACTTTAAATTAAACTGTTTTACAACTGCTAACAAACATTTACCAATACTTTTAAAATAATTTGAATTGACATTTTAATTACTTTTTAAATAATTTTACCAATACTTTTTAAATAATTTACAAGTACTTTTTCTAAACTCTTAACACACCTACATCATAGGTAAGTTTCTACCCAAGACCGTATTTTGTTGTAATGAGTCATATGTAATCAGTGGCATAGCACAAGATCCCATGCCCTATGCATAGGCAGTCCTGATGGGGTTATACATGACAATCGAGTCATAAATCTAATAGTTTGTCAAAAGATATATATTTATGCCATATCTGACATAAATATAATGCTGACATGATATGTAGCTAACGATGAGCTACCAAGCCACCTATGACACTGATTAGCCTATTATTGCTAATTTTAGATATTATAGACTATTAATTTAAAATTAAACATGTTTCAAATTAGGCTATTATAATTGTGTGTGTGTTGTAAGCAAACAACATTGTTAGTGAACAATTTATTTATTTAGCCTTTACCTCAGATTACATGTATAACCGTATTATCATCTGAAAATGTATGTTCTGCTCTTTCAATGGGTTGTCTCAATTCATTTTTAGCACTAATGATCGCGGTGATATTCAAGCAGTTTAGCACTATAGATTTTGTGTTCTAGTTTGTGCTCACCTTTCTTTGAAACGAAGTCAGTTACCAATTGTTTCCCCTCATTTAGTTTTCTTTCCTTTCTTTTTTTGGTGGCCTGATTTGGCTTTCTTTGAGAAAGACATTTCTACAGCAGAACTTTGCGCTTTGATGCTCAACTAACTAGCATAAACATAGCAGATGGACTAAATTTGGCGCATTAGCAAGGGGTGGGACCGTGAGACCTTAGATAGTCTTTACTTTTTTGTATACAAAATGTAGTCAGTCAATCAATCAATCAAGTTATTCAGCCAGTACACTAACTTTACATTTCATCTGACATTCATTATGAAATTAAATTAGGAAATGAAATATCCAGGTAAAATAAAATATATTCCAGACTTTTCAAGGGCCCTCTCTACCCTTGGGGCCCTGGTAATCGGTACTGGTTTTACGCCTAGTCCGACGCCCCTGGATGTGATCAAAACACAGTAAACCAATTCAAAATTAAATCATTCTGTCAAACTCTAGCACTAGTTCCCTTTCAGTCGGTCACGTTCGATGTACGTCGGACGTCACCGACGAATTGGGATCACTTCAGGGAGCCCCTATCAGCTTCGAGATATAGAGAACCGGCCAATGACTATTGGCGTGCGAGATTTGCATCTCGCGCTCCGCCCCGCAGCGCGGGTATAAAGCGGAAGCGAATGCAGCGCACTGTTGTCATTCACTTCGGAGCCGAACGGCGTTGATGAAGCACAGACTGCCTGTATTCAGCAAGAGAGAGAGAGAGAGAGAATCGGCTGAGGATCGTTCTGTGCTGGTCAGACGGCACAAAACAGCGCGACCGCGGGCTCACCGCTGCTGGAAGCAGAAACCAACTGCTGTTTTCACAGCAACAGTTTAAAACTGCTGATTCGTGAAACGTTTCACTTGAGGGCAGATACAGGCTGCACTATCTCCTGTATTCTGCCGCGGTCTTCCCTGGGTGCTTCAGCACTAAAAGAGCATTTCCTCACAAAAAGAGCAACACGGGTGTGACACTGCGTCTTTTTCAAGATGTCATTCCACCCGTGCGTTTCTGGATGCGGTCGTTCCCTGTCGCCCGCTGACGGTCACAATCGCTGTATCACGTGCCTGGGCATTCAGCACGCTGAGGCAGCTTTTGTGGATAGTTCATGTTCCCACTGCGGGAACATGACTATCGCGGCGCTTAGGTCGAGACTCGCCTACCTTCGGGAAGGTGGAGTCCCCCTACCCATACCTTGATCTAGTGCTATTCCTGCCCAGCAGAATAGACCTACTTCGACGGATGGCCGGGGTGACCTGAGGATTACGTTCAGGGCAAACCCGCCGAGCCAGCCTCCGCAGGCCCCTGATCCCTCACAAGCGCCGCAGCCGGTAGGGCTTCCGGAGGAAATCGCTGGCCCCTCCCATGGGCGTCCAGTGGTGACCTTCGGGGCTCCAGTAGACGAACAGATGTCGATCGCTGCATCGGAGGGGGAGTTCCGGTCCTCGGAGGATGAAGATTCGGCTGTACTGCCTCCCTCTGGGAGAGTGGCAACGGCCGAGTCGGACCCCGAGTTGACGGCTATGCTTTCCCGGGCCGCCGAAAAGGTCGGGCTTGAGTGGAACCCTCCAACACGTCCCGAACCTTCTAGGTTGGATGATTGGTTTCTCGGGGCGGGTCGCGCTGGTTCTCAGCGTCCCGCCCCGGTGCCTTTCTTCCCGGAGGTGCATGAGGAGCTCACCAGGTCGTGGACGACACCATTTAGTGCCAGAAACAGACCTAGTGGCTCCTCCCTCCTCACTACCCTTGACGGCGGGCAAGCCAGGGGGTACGTGGGAATCCCACCAGTGGAGCGGGCCGTCGCGATGCAACTGTGTCCGGCTACCGCCTCCAACTGGCGCGGTGACCCGCGGCTCCCGTCCAAGGCCTGTAAGTTCTCTTCCAGTCTGACTGCGAAGGCTTACAGGTCTTGTGGCCAGGCTGCGTCCGCCTTGCATGCCATGGCGTTGCTCCAGGTGCATCAGGCCCAGGCACTCATGGACATGCACGAGGGTAGGCCGGACCCAGAGCTCCTCCGGGAGCTCCGGACGGCGACGGACCTCGCCCTCCGGGCGACGAAAGTCACCGCCCGTTCTATCGGTCAGGCGATGTCCACCTTAGTGGTCCAGGAACGGCATCTCTGGCTCAACCTGGCCGACATGAGGGAGACCGACAAGTATCGGTTCCTGGACTCCCCCGTTTCTTCGGCCGGGTTGTTCGGCGACGCGGTCGAGAGCTTTGCCCAGCAGTTCTCGGCCGCCCAAAAGCAGACGGAGGCGATCAAACACATCCTGCCCCGGCGGCCAGCTGCTGCCTCCACCCTGCCGCCGGTCGCAGCGCCTCCGCCTGCCCGTCGCCGAGGACGTCCACTCGCCACCGCCCCCGCTCCCGCCCCAGCCCAGCAGCAGCCTCCACCCGGGCGTAGGCGTGGAGCCGGCCGTGGGAAGGACGTCCAGCCCGCTCAGGCCGCTGCCAAGCCAGGTGGCAAGCGCTGTCGTAAGAGACCCTGAGACGGGCCACCCAGAGATGGAGGAGACTGCTCATCAGGAGATGGTTGCAGCACCACTCCTTCCCCCGGAGGAGGGCCGGGGGAGAATCTTTTGTTTGATTTCTGTTCCGCCGCTGGCCCCAGCGCCAGCGGTACCCAAATTTTCAAAGAAAGAGCAGTTTCCAAAATCTCTGGGTGCCAAGAGAGCACGCTTGGCGGTGTTCGACGCTCCCATGCCTTGTCACCCTCAGGCGCCTCTCCAATCGCCAGCAGGGGGTGCCGGCTGTGGGGACGCACACAAGCGGCCTTCTCACACTCGCACACCCCCTCAGCGGAAGCAGGTAAGTGTTACGCAGTTCACTCAGACCCCACTTCGGGCCGCTCTCATGCCGTCCGAGTCGGGTCCCTGCATACCGCTTCGCTGCCCTGCTGCGGGTACGTCTGTGGTGCCGATGGTCCCGCTTGTACGGTCGCTGGGAGCCTGGCTAGCGCTCCCCAGCCCGTCTCGCTGGCTCATCCGTACCATCAGACTCGGCTATGCGATTCAGTTCGCCCGGCGTCCCCCCAAGTTCAGGGGCGTTCACTTCACCTCTGTGTCGAAGGAGAATGCCCCTGTGCTTCAGGCGGAGATCGCAGTCCTACTGGCGAAGGACGCGATAGAGCCGGTCCCTCCAGCCGATATGAAGACCGGCTTCTACAGCCCGTACTTCATTGTACCCAAGAAAGGCGGCGGGTTACGGCCGATCTTGGATCTGCGATTCCTGAACCGGTCCCTTCACAGGCTACCGTTCAGAATGCTAATGCAGAAACGCATCTTCAGGTGCATCCGTCCCCAAGATTGGTTTGCAGCGATCGACCTGAAGGACGCGTACTTTCATGTCTCGATTCTCCCTCGACACAGACCGTTTCTACGCTTTCCGTTCGACGGACGAGCATATCAGTACAAAGTCCTACCCTTCGGGCTAGCCCTGTCGCCCCGTGTCTTCACGAAAGTCGCGGAGGCGGCCATTGCTCCCATGAGAGAGCGTGGAGTTCGCATCCTCAACTATCTCGACGACTGGCTGATCCTTGCCCAGTCGCGAGAACAGTTGTGCGAACACAGGGACATGGTGCTCAGTCACCTCAGCCGGTTGGGTCTTCGGGTCAACTGGGAAAAGAGCAAACTCTGCCCCACGCAGAGGATCTCTTTTCTCGGTATGGAGCTGGATTCGGTCGGCCTGACAGCGTGCCTCACCGAGGAGCGCGTCCAGTCGGTGTTGAACTGCTTGAATTCGTTCAAATGCAGGACAGCGGTACCACTGAAACATTTTCAGAGGCTCCTGGGGCATATGGCATCCGCAGCCGCAGTAACGCCGCTCGGGTTGCTTCATATGAGACCGCTTCAACGCTGGCTATACGACCGAGTCCCGAGATGGGCGTGGCACAGCGGATCCCTCCGTGTCCCTGTGACTCCGAGGTGCCGCCAAACCTTCAGCCCGTGGTCGGACCCTTCATTTCTACGGGCAGGAGTTCCCCTAGAACAAGTGTCCAGGCATGCTGTTGTCTCCACGGATGCCTCATCCACCGGCTGGGGTGCCACGTACAACGGGCTTGCAGTTTCGGGTCTGTGGACGGGGCCTCAACTGCAATGGCATATCAATTGCCTCGAGTTGTTAGCAGTTCGTCTTGCGCTGGGCCGCTTCAAAACGCCGCTACTAGGCAAGCACGTTCTGGTCCGTACGGACAACACTGCGGCCGTTGCGTACATCAACAAACAGGGTGGTCTACGCTCCCGTCGCATGTCACAACTCGCCCGCCATCTCCTCCTATGGAGTCAGAAGCATCTGAGGTCGCTTCGTGCCATTCACATTCCGGGCCTGCTCAATCGTGCGGCCGACGAGCTCTCACGACAGCCAGTGCTCCCCGGAGAGTGGAGACTCCATCCCCAGGTGGTCCAGCTGATCTGGAGTCGCTTCGGGACCGCACAGGTAGACCTGTTTGCCGCCCCGGACACGACCCACTGCCAGTTGTTTTATTCCCTGACCGAGGGGACCCTCGGCTCGGATGCGCTGGCACACAGCTGGCCCCGGGGCCTACGCAAGTATACGTTTCCCCCAGTGAGCCTTCTTGCACAGACTCTGTGCAAGGTCAGGGAGGACGAGGAGCAAGTTCTGTTGGTCGTTCCGTATTGGCCCAACCGGACTTGGTTCCCGGAACTAGTGCTTCTCACGACAGCACCTCCCTGGCCCATTCCTCTGAGGAAGGACCTCCTGACTCAGAGACGGGGCACCCTATGGCACCCGCGTCCGGACCTCTGGAAACTCCATGTCTGGTCCCTGGACGGGACGCGGAGGTTCTAGGTGGCCTACCACAGGCTGTGGTAGACACCATCACTTCCGCTAGAGCTCCCTCTACGAGGCGCCTCTATGCGTTGAAGTGGAACCTGTTCGTCGGCTGGTGTTCTTCTCGCCGAGAAGACCCCCGGAGATGTTCGATCGGTTCCGTGCTTTCCTTCCTACAGGATGGGTTGGAGCGAAGGCTGTCTCCCTCCACCCTCAAAGTCTATGTTGCCGCTATCGCCGCTAATCATGACATGGTAGGTGGTAAGTCTCTAGGGAAGCACGATCTGATCGTCAGGTTCCTGAGGGGGGCGAGGAGACTAAAACCGCCTCGCTCTCTCTCTATACCCTCTTGGGACTTAACTCTGGTGCTAACCGCACTGCAGAGGGCGCCCTTTGAGCCTTTGCAGTCAGTCGAGTTAAAAATCCTGTCTCTGAAGACAGTACTCCTGACTGCATTGGCCTCTATCAAGAGGGTAGGGGACCTGCAGGCATTTTCGGTCGACGAATCGTGCCTGGAATTCGGGCCCGGTAACTCTCATGTAATCCTGAGACCCCGACCCGGATATGTGCCCAAGGTTCCCACCATTCCCTTCCGGGACCAGGTGGTGAGCCTGCAAGCGCTGCCTTCGGAGGAGGCAGACCCAGCCCTAGCTTTTCTCTGTCCAGTCCGCGCTCTACGGACTTACGTGGACAGAACACAAAGCTTCAGGACCTCAGAGCAGCTCTTCGTCTGTTATGGAGGCCAGCAGAAGGGAAAGGCTGTCTCCAAGCAGAGGATGGCCCACTGGATAGTGGATGCCATCGTCTTGGCGTACCAAACCCAAGACGTGCCCTGCCCGCTCGGGTTAAGAGCCCACTCCACTAGGGGTGTAGCTTCTTCCTGGGCGTTGGCTCGTGGCGCCTCGCTGACAGATATTTGTAGAACTGCGGGCTGGGAGACACCTAACACGTTCGCTAGATTTTATAGCCTCCGTGTAGAGCCGGTATCTTCCTGTGTGCTCGCTTCCCATAGTCAGTAACACCGAAGTGCCCGTTCTAAGTGTCGGCTTGCTGCGCCACTCCCTTCCCTTTGGAACGGATACGTGCGCTTATATGCTCCAGTCGAGTTCCCCAGAACGGCGAACCCTGTTGAGTCCTCCGCAACCCGCGGCAGTCGGATGTGGCGGAGCGTCCGACGCCAGGTCTAACACTCGTATGCATTGGTGGAACTTGTGTTAGGCTGGGTTCCATATGTTGTGACCCCCACGGCGGTCCCATATGTGTATTCTTCCACGGTACGGCTCCCTACGGCGAGCCCGTGTCTTTCCCTCGGCAGAGCTCTCTGCCGTCTCAGTTAGGTGTTGTTCCCCCGCCTGTTTGGCCGGGGCCACCCCTGGGACTTCCGTATGTTGCACTGCCCACGGCCAGTCCATACGTGTATTTTCCACATGGTAACTCCCTTCGGGCATGATGTGGCTTCCGCAGCGTCCCTCTGGGCACGCTTTCCCAGCGTTATCCAATAGTCTGCTGAAGTGGGTCTTGCGGAACAGCAGTGTGACTTCCCTGCGTGAATTCCCCGCCCGGAACAGACGGGGTCTGAGGGGCTCTCGCTGGGCGCTGGAAGTGGTAGTAACTGTGGCGTTTTCCAAAGGGATCCCAATTCGTCGGTGACGTCCGACGTACGTCGAACGTGACCGACTGAAAGGGAACGTCTCGGTTACGTATGGTAACCCTCGTTCCCTGAAGGAGGGAACGGAGACGTACGTCCCGTCGCCACAGTTGCTGTACCATCACTGCATGGCCGAGTCACTAGTTCGGCTCCTCAGTGAAAAACAACAGTGTGCTGCATTCGCTTCCGCTTTATACCCGCGCTGCGGGGCGGAGCGCGAGATGCAAATCTCGCACGCCAATAGTCATTGGCCGGTTCTCTATATCTCGAAGCTGATAGGGGCTCCCTGAAGTGATCCCAATTCGTCGGTGACGTCCGACGTACGTCTCCGTTCCCTCCTTCAGGGAACGAGGGTTACCATACGTAACCGAGACGTTTTCTATCCAACATGAACATATAGTCAGTCATTGTACAACGACAAATACTAACAATTGATGGTATTATGAAAACTGCATTACTGTTAAGTTTCAGTTCTACCTGCAGACAATATGAAATCCATTATATAATTCAGTTTCTTTTACTGTAAGAAATTCTACAATTTTGTTGAATGTGTTTTATAAAGTATTGACTCGTTCACTTTTAGATAGTATGTTGCCAAGAATGCGCACATTCTTCTTTCTCTCCTCTACCTCTCCATCTCCCTTGTCCTGATCCAGCTACTCCTCTCCTTCACCCTGACATTATTTTTCTCACTCTTCTGCTCTGTACACTGTAAAAAAAATTATGATCAATAAGTTATGACAGCATGTTTTTACATTGCTTTAACTCATCAGAATAGGTTAAGCAATTTTCAACTTTTTATAAGTTATACCGGATTCAACAATTTTATTTTAAAGTACTTAAATATTTATAACAATAGAGTCCTATTTTACTGTAAGGCCAAGTAATGGAAATAACTTCAACAATGATTTCTAACACTATATATGTTTTACAAGATCTGCTACTTAAAATGCTTAACAGTTGTTTCAGTCTTTGTTTTATATATATATTTTTTCAATACAATGAGAAAAACAATAAGTAGATTTTTTCAAATTTTTTTATTTGGCAAGTTTTTGTTATTTAATCTACTTAACTAAGCGGAGTAAAATTAACAAAGTGAGTAAGTAAATATAACTTGGCCTGTTAAATTATACTGAGTAATTTTTACTTACAAATTTGATGTAATTAATATAATTACATAAAATCATTTGCCCTTTTAAATACATTTTACTTGTTCAATGCAGTGCTGGTAATTATTTTGAATTGAATTAAATGTTACTCTTATAATGTGAAAAAAATAATACTGTGACAATGTGCAGTTAAGACTTAAGAAGAAATAACAAGCGCTTACAGAAACCTATGATGCTTATGATCACTTTTAAGGTTTAAGCAGCTTGAGCTATGATAAACATCCACGTTCAATGATAAATTAAACATATTAAAACTCTAAAATGAGCAGTTCTATGCATAGATAGCTTAATCTCAGTATCAAAACATTTGGAAAGCCTTTTAAACTAACAAAAAACTAAAATACACATTTGTAAAATGTAAGAATATTTCTTCAAAACAGTTATAAAATGATGGCAACCCTCATTATCAACTATGTTGTTTTAATACAACATAAGAGATGTGCATGCAACTAATGCAAATGTAAACGTAAAGGATGCCCACGATGAACATTTTGGATGTCACAGGGTACAGGTTTTCTCAAGGGTACCGTTCTTCTGACACAAAAAAGCAAGTCAACCAGGCAGACAAATGCCTATGAACATCCACAGTACAAAAAAGCAAGCAGCTTGTTTTTCAAAGAACGTACTTTAGGAGAGAGCTTAAGCCATCAAGGCCCAGAACCAGTTTCTTGAAAATAAATGGTTCAATCACTTTATGAACTGATTTATCACTATTTATGGATATGTGCGTGAGCTCATTAAAAATGGTATTACTCAACCAAGATGAAATGTTACCCCCAAAAACATTTATGATAGTATGAACTAGGATAATATAGGCTACTATACTGTAAATGACTCAAGCGAATGCAACGGTTTAATGCATCATCTGATTAAACCAACCAATTACTGTACTGGAACAATGAGTAACACCAAGCACTCACTAGCATTACAGCTAAATGCAGGAAACAGTTTTCGGACAAAATGTAAAGGGAAAACATGCTCATAATTAAAATGACACACAAAAAAGAATGGTGATGTTTTAAAAAAAATGAAACCGTGGTAAAACACCGTGTTTCAGAAAAAACTTGAACAAAATCAAAGAAACGTTTTAAGCTCAAGATAACTACTGTGTGATTTGGGTATTTGAGGTTTACTTACCCGGGATCAGTCTGGTATGTGAAAGAGTCAGAATGATCATTTGTGTTTATTTAGCCTATTCATTACCATAAAGTTTTGTAAGTTTATATTTATTTCATCGATTACCGTTACTAAGTTTGCCTTAATGACGCTGAAATGTTTTATTAAAAGACATCACAGAGGACCGCTTAAATAGCCACCTAATCACGTTTCTCATTATCATGCCTGACACCTTTGTAAATGACTAAAACTAATATTTAAGCTGAACAAATATTTACAATTGTAAAAAAAAATGTAAGAGGTGTTAAGCATGCTGGTGAGGGACAAGAACCGCATTACACTCTTCATCACAAACATGACACGTTGGCGTAGCTGGGCCCTGTTTCATGGATCAAGCCTAAAAGACATAGCATTGGAGCGGTCAAAATATGAATCATCTAACCTTTTACTTAGAATAACTACTTATCAAGTTGACTTTTTCTTTTTTTTTTCTTTTTTTTTTTTATTGAAGTTGCGTTTAGAGACGCGCTAAAAAAATTGTGTTACCACGTCATGCTCGAATGTAACACGCTGTAACTAAGTGTAATAGATGTGTTTTAAGCGCAATAGTTGTAAATGTAACAGAAAAACATCAAGACTCGCTTTTCATGTTTATGCATTGCGTGTCTTATGACCGCTTCCTAGACAGATCAGAAAGAACATCGCAGTTGTAGTTTAAACTCTGTCATGTAGAAGGAATAACGTTTGTTCATGTTTTCATGAATTCCTGCGAGTAGCTGCATGTTTGACCACACTTTGGCTTCATCTAAAAACTGTACAAAAACAAACAAACTGTAAACAGCGTCCTCTGGTAGTGGAATAAGTGGCATTTACAATCTTTCGCAACAGAACAGAAGAGAGGATTTCTTTGTTATGTTTTTATTATAGCTAAATATCTCTTTTCTTATATGTCGTACACACTTAGTAAATTGTATACATATAATTCATGTGTAAAGATTATGTTTGAAATTCGTCTATAGCTTTCACAAGGGCATGCAGCGTTATAGTTTTTAAATGTGCTTGCATTACAATAGTGTAGCACAGACTATAATTTATACACATGCTATATTATTTAATGTCAAGCAGGATGTTGAAAGAAGCTTCAGGATTCCCTAAAGATTAAACACCTAAGGAAAATTGTTTGAAATGTTGGTTGTCAAAAGGAAAGTTAAGTCATACATTTAAAAAGATGCTTAAAATGAAAGGCCCGTATTCATCACACACGTGAGGATTTGCACAACCTTACACTGACAACAACCAGAGAGCAGCCTTCACCTAAAAACAAATACAGGCCACCAAATAAAATGTGAACAGTGACCTTGATAATCTTGATAATATGGCTAAGACTAGGGATGGAAGGGAAAAAATCACAATAAAGTGGATTTTCTGTATGCAATATGACACCTTTTCTTAAACAATGTCACCGCTTTCTTACTCTAGGCCTCTTGAATTTACACAGAGTTTTGTGCACACATAATTCCTACAAAGAGCATGTTTGGATTTTATCTGTAGGGAAGAAGCAATGACAATAAACTTTAATCGACATCTATTTAATTGAGCCAAAAATAATAATATACAGCTATAAATAATAATAAACAGCTTAGCTGATAACTTAGCTGGATTGTGATGCATAATTCAATTGTAAAGACTATTAAAAATGGCAAGTGCGATACTAGCGTACACATTGTATAACTCATGTTGAAACATACAAGTGAAAAATAAATATTATTTTCTTTGTTTGATAAGAAGCTTCATCAGAATCCTTGTACTGCATGATTGTAACATGCCTGATACTTAAAAAAAGACCTAGGCCTATTCCAACACCACAGAGAAAATATTTTTTGTCTAATAGTTTGTCAAAAGAAAAAAAAAACTGGTTTAGTTGTATTTTAAGACACCGCTTTTTCTTAAAATCATTGTCAAACTATTTTGGTAGCATAATTGCCTTGTTTCATAATGTATTAACTGCATATTTATCAGGCTGATAAAAGTAGCATGAACCTATATAAGAAAATGACATTTATAAAAGTACCGAATAATGCCATTGTGTCAGAAACCAACAGGTAAATCTTTGGTTTTAAGGTAAAATAAATATTCCCAGGAGACCCATTGACCGCGGAAGTCACGACCTTGCATGTGTAGATTCATCCCGGTTGAAAAAAAAAAAAAAAACCTTGTAGGGTCTTTAACACCCTGCAAAATCGTTAGGGTCAAAAATGTACTCGAGACAAACTTTACTTATGTTGTCATTGACCAAAGAGAAACATCTGGTGTGTAAATCACCCCATCACCCTATAGCCTGAAGCTGCCATTAATGATTGCTGAGGACCTGTGTGGGGATTTTCTTAAACTGAATAAGAGCAATGTTAAGTCTTCGTTCGAATTCCTTCATAACTGGAATCTATTTAAAACAAATTAAATATTTCTAGTTTATCTTTTAAAAACAGATTTGTGACAAAACAATCATTGTTCAAAACAATCATTCTTCCAGGTCATAGGGCACCATCGGTATTACAAATATGCAACCTCAAAGGTCATATCGGTCCCTGGAGGATACACAAGGTCAAAGGTGACCGCAACGTGGGTGGTCAAGGTCAACCGCGGGGGAGGGGAACGACGTGGGTGGTCCGGTGGGGGATGGGGAAGGGGGCGTGATAGGTCAAAGGTCAAAGCAATCAATCATTTTGACACAATGTATCTTATATAGACTATTCACCTGCATCTACCCCCATCTCCCCTCCAGAATTCACCCAAAATCTATATGGTCTAAAGTGAACAAATATTATACAGAATTATACATGTTTGATAATTTCTGAAACGTCTCAGTGCGACTGGTACAAAGGTCTCCTCCCCACAGAAGTAAACCAAAAAGTAATAAAGGTTTTGAGAGTTTAGAGATACTTTGCTTATTACGTTGGGTGTGGCTTTAGCCATTTGGTCTTTTGTCAATACAGGTCTATGGGACAGTGATTAAATGTAAATTCCCATTGTTAACACGTTTCCATTTGAAAGAGGTTTCCGTCTTGGTCTGGTATTTAAGGAGATGTTGCAAAGAGATCGGGGCTCGAACCGTTACATCGGTCAGCCCGTAACGCTGAGTGTCTCCTAGATGCTCAGCGTTATGTAATTCTCAGAAGGTCAGGTATCCATATTTTATTCTATACTTCAGAGTATTTGATGTTATGTATGGATTATCTTTGAATTGATTATGTAATTGGCATGATACATTTACCTGACTAATAATAAATTGTTACACTGATTTATTCTGACTTACTCTGGAATTATTAACTATGAACGGGTATAATTTCAACAAAGAGTTAAACTGAATAATTAAATGTTTAAACTATTAAATATAAATGACCAAATAACCAATTGGCATTCTAACCTAAATTCGAGGTCATAATTAAAATGGAGTCAGATAAAGATAAATTAGAATTAAATCCCTTTGCCCCGCTGAAAAGACCAAACGCGCAAGAAACCTTCAACCACCAATCGTACGCCTCCATTGGAACGATTGGGCGGGCTTACACTTTGAAATAGATGTAGCCATCCAATCAGTAACTGATGTGCCTGTAGATTCAGTGAAGGTATGTGACGCCAGGAGATCGCAGGGAATTGAGGGAATTGAAAGCGTTCAGAAACTTTTCTGTTGTCCAAGTACAAACTGTTGCCAAAGTGCTAGGACCTAAATATATAGAGAGACTATCTCAGAGCTTACACACAGCTGATGTCACAAATTCTAACTGAATCTGAATTCAACAGTTTTGAGTCTGCTGTTACTTTTGAACTACATGTCAGTAAAGGCGATTTGAGAGAAGGTGTTTTGAAAAAGAATATCATGGGACCCAAAATAGATAGTTAAAGGGCGTGAGCACCCACAGAGCAAAACATAAATCCACGCCTATGAGTGCAGCATAACTCATATTGTTAAATGGATAAAACAAATTATATATTTGTAATGGAGGGTCAATGTTATTAAAGTCACAGTTCTCATTCTAACTCCTTTCAGAGTGGATGAGCAGAAAGGACTGGTGATAGGGAAAACTTATCTGAACAAGAAGCAGGCCAGGGTTTTCATGCACTACATTGCTGAGGTGTCGAGGAGGCAGCTTAAAAATAAGATTGATCATTAAAAGTATCTGGCAATTATGTCAGATGGATCAACTGACAGTGCAGTGTTGGAGGAAGAGCTTCTGTACACCAGAATGAGCCAAGCAGGGAAAGTCGAGGTGCAGTTTGTTGAAATCCAGGCTGTTGAAAAGCCAAATACTAAATAAAAAGAGCATTTTTTGCAGTGTAGTCAAATCTTTTGATCATTTAAAATATAATAGGCCTTTGTAATGTGCCTCTGTTGACTACATTCTAAATAAACTACAACAAAATAGATTTCTTTTGTCCTGTTGCTTAGCTCTTAGTCACATACCTGAGGCTCATTGATTATGCAGGTCATTATGCAGCTCATTATGCAGGTCTTTTGTTCTCTCAGGTGTAATTCCCAGCATTATTCATGATCGTTCACGCCTCTTTGCATACGGCCTTTGTAAAGAAAAAAGTGTCTTACAAAATGTAAATCAATATATTGCTTTATGTGAATAATTAGGCACAATGATTCTCACATCAGTTTGAAGCAAAAACTCTAGGCAACAACACCCATTAGTCAAAAGTCTTGTGGACACATATCTATTGTGTGTTGTTTTTGTTTTGACTTACATTTTTATTTTTTTCAAAAATGTATTTTTTTCAAAAATGTATTCTCTCAAATATACAAGCATGTACATACATGTTGCTCACATATTATGGTAGCCCAGTTTGTGCTGAACACAGTGTAATTACACTTTGCCATTAATGTGTTTATAAGCAACTGAAAAAAGCACAAATGTCAGAGCATGTCAAAACTTCTAAAGGGCCCCAAAACAGCTCAGACTCCTGGGGGTTAAAAAAGAACATTTTAAATAAAAAAGGAACATTTTGACCAAAAAGCTGAGAAAATCAAGTTTTTGTCAAAGACTTCATCCAGATTAGATTCAGAGCAATGATCAAATGGATGGAGTAAATCGAGTTCATCAACACCCCCAGTCCTGTACCTCGTCTTGGGTCCACATTTCATTCAGTAACATTAGGCAGTTTTGATTTATATGCTGTTTAATGTTGATGATCGCGTTATTTTACATATGCATATGATTACATAAGAGATCGCTAGTTTCTGCGTCTTCACATGTGTTTTGATCAGGAGTTTCTGTACTCTTTCAGAAGATGTGTCATAGCGCCCCCTAGCTTATAACAGTGAAAACACGGAAACCCGGAAAATTCTGTGTTTTCCAGGGAAGCGTTTTCTCACAAATAACGGAAAATTCAGTGTTTGGCGGGGAAAGAGTAAAAAAAAAAAAAAGTAGTCAAAAAATGTTTGCATTTCAGAAACTGGACAGCGGCCCACACAAACACACATGCCTATTAACTCGATAATAAAGCCGTAAAGTAGGCTATCTTTCAACTCACAGCGCCACTTCTCACAAATACAGATAGGATTGGAGATGAAAACTTTAACTGACACGTAATCGAGCTCCGGAGCACCCACGGTATCGGCTCCTATCCTGGCGGCTGCTAAAACTAGCTATCTAGCCATCACAAAACACAACTTCAAGTTAGTAATTCACTTACTTGCACAACCAAACGTAGTCCAGAAACGGTCTGCCCTTTTTGCAGATCGCATGGACGTTTCTGAATAGAATTCTCATTTGGTTCCATCTGCAAGTGTTTCACCCTGGTTCACTCCGGAACTCCGAGCAATGAAGGCTATTGGTCGTCGCTTGGAAAGACTGTACAGGAAAACTGGACTCATTGTGCACTCTTTGGCTATGAAAGAACATTTGCTCAACAACCGTACAGCCCTCAATCCTCATAATTCTCTTCTACTATTAAGAATTCCATGTGCAGGCCAAAATCTCTGTTTGCTATGGTCAACAATCTCATTAATCCTCCACAACATATTTCTGGCTCTGAGGTGAATAATTTTTCTCATTACTTTGCAGACAAATTGAAGTCAATCACTGAATCCATTTCCAAAGACACACCTCATACAACTGACTCAAATGTTCACTTGATGTCAGCTGACTCGGCTTACTCCACAAACTCTCTCTCTGCTTTTACTCTCACTTCTGCTGCCATAAGTGATCTAATTGTGAAGTCTAATTCTACATCCTGCCAGCTTGATCCTACACCTACTGTTTTGCTTAAGATGTGTGTTCCTGAGGTTGAACCTTACATAACACATACGATAAACTCTAGTTTAACATCTGCCATTGTTCCAGCAGAATTAAAACTGGCTGCGGTGACCCCCATTTTTAAGAAACCGGGCCTTGACCATCTAAACATGAACAATTACAGGTCAATCTCAAATTTACCATTTTTAAGTAAAATTCTTGAAAAAGTTGTGGCTTCATAATTGAGATCCTACTTAAATGCTAATGTCCTTTTTGAACCTTTTCAGTCAGGATTTCGCTAATCACATAGCACTGAAACTGCTCTTTTTCGTGTGGTTAATGACATTCTTCTGTTTATGGATTCACAGTTAAAATCCTCCACACTCAGTTTAAATTCCTACCTTATCGGAGAGAAATGTAGTAGCACATTGATCTGCCATTTGTGGGTCTTTAATGCAGAGACTTCCCTCATGTGTTTGCAGTTTAAATATAATGATGCATTTAAAAGTTAATGGTCAAACGTATCATTACAAAAGTTCACAATGCTGCTGCAGGTGAAATATAATGTGGATGAAATTGAATAAATATATTTTCGTCAGGTTAAATACTGATAATTGATCGCTCAAACCCCTTTATCTAAACCTCTCTACCTAACCTTCGGACTCGCACATCCGTCATGTTTGTAGTTTTTTAAGACTTTTTATCCGCGTTTGTAGTTCTAATCGAATCCTCGTCTAACTCGCAATGGGTTGTGGGCAATATCAGCTGTTAGAGTGTGCGTCGATCTGCACTTCGAATTCTGACCGGAAATAGTAGACCATCCGGGTATCTTTGGAATACTCTTTTCAACATACTATGATTTGGGACATACTAATTCTGTTTTCGATTACTATTTAGTACGGATAGTATGCGAATTGGGACGCAGCTATAGTCTTCCCTGTGTATATATAGCCCTTGTTTTCTCTGGTTCTCTGTCGGTCATTGTTTGGTGTTGCAGGTGTATGATGTTCCCTGTTCTGGGTTTTTGCTAGTTTGTTTTGTTCCTGAGTCCTGTTTCGATTGTTTTTTGTTATTAAATTCTCCCTGCATTTGGATCCTGCATCTCTGCCTGCTGCCTGTTATTTCCTGGTTCCCTGACACTTGGTGACATCATACGCATGCATGGACTTCAATTTCATTGCTATGCTGATGACATTCAAATTTACCTCACCACCAGCTCTGATAGGCCATGCTTGCCTGACTCACTTACTGCATGTATCAGGGATATCAAGCATTGGATGTCCTTGAATTTCCTTAAACTAAATAATAACAAACTGAAATATTGATGATTGGCTCTGCTACCTCAGGCAAAAGGATGGACCTGTCCTTTGAAATTTACGGGGTTTATGTTAAGTCTTCTTCATCTGTCCGTAATATTGGTGTCTTATTTGACTCATCTCTATCTTTTGCCTCTCATATTTCTTCTGTTGTTAAACGTAATATTGTCTTCGTAATATTGCACGTCTTCGATCTTCTCTCACTCTAGCTGATGCTGAAATCACATCACATCTGGATTATTGCAATGCTCTATTTCTTGGTCTTCCTAAAAAACTTGTTACAAAAAGGTTACAGTATGCTCAAAACTCAGCAGCCAGAGTTCTCATCTCCACCAGGCGCTCTTCTCACATTACTCCTCTACTGCATGATCTTCACTGGCTACCTGTGGCATCACGTATTCACTTTAAGATATTACTTCTAACATTTAAGGCATTAAATGGTCTTGCACCTCCATATTTGTCTGACCTACTCTTGGCTTATCATCTGAGCTTGGTCTTTTGTCCATTCCTCGTTTTCGTTTGTCCACTGTAGGTGGTAGGTAATTTAGTGTCAATGCTCCTAAATTATGGAATTCGCTTCCCCTTCCACTTCGTAATATATCATCTTTGTCTACCTTCAAGACTCAGCTAAAAACGTATCTATTTAATATGTATTTTGAATAATGTGGCTATATAAGGCCTGTGCTTGTGGGTGTGCAAATGTATTGTATAGCACTATGTAAAGCGACCTTGATCTATGGAAATGTGCTATATAAATAAAACTTCTGCTTCTGTTCTGACACGCGCCTTTTCTGAGCGCGTACACCTGAAGCGTGCGCACACTAAAAGCCCATCCAACAGCGTCCGATTACTGGACTTTATCTTTCGTGTCTGTTTGCTCTAATACTGTCAAATACACACCAGGTTTACATAAACACAGTTGGTTATGTCTAAAGTGAAAATACACAGGTCTTAAAGTGACAGCAGCCTAAAAGTAAACTCCCAAAAATGAAAATTCTGTCATTATTTACTCACTCTCATGTCGTTCCAAACCTGTACTAATTTCTTTCTAGTGCTGAACACAAAAGAAGATATTTTGAAGAATGTGGGTAAACAGTTGCTGGTCCCCATTAACTTCCATAGTAGGAAAATATATATATATGGAAGTCACTGGGGACCAGCAACTGTTTACCGACATTCTTCAAAATAACTTGTATGTTCAACAGAATAAAGAAACTCATTCAGGTTTAAAACAACTTGAGAGTGAGGAAATGATGACAGAATTTTCATGGGTGAACTATCCCTTTAATGTTAATAAATGTATTATTTTCATCTTGTCACAGGTCCATCATGTAATATTTAAAACATTTGCTGCAAAACAAAGTAAACATAACTGTTTATAATGTCTACTTTGTTTTGAAGCAAGTGTTTGTTTTAAATATTAAACAGGTCCATCTGATC
This sequence comes from Rhinogobio ventralis, assembly GCA_039654625.1. NCBI lineage: Eukaryota > Metazoa > Chordata > Actinopteri > Cypriniformes > Gobionidae > Rhinogobio > Rhinogobio ventralis. The sequence goes on from CM077204.1 coordinate 7,889,667, forward strand.
TGTTCATTTTATGTAATTGTTTAAATATTTAATTTAATATTTTCCATTTCGTACGTTTACATTTATTTTTTTCTATATAAGAAGATACTGTTTATCTTAAGTTATTTTATTTGTAGTTGGTTGTTCTGCACCTTTGCACATTTTTTAAAAATTAAATCAATTACTGTAAAGTGGTTGCTTACTGTAAATGTAAACAAGTATACAGTATTGTCTGCTGGTTTATTTAGCTACTTTTCAGTACAAATAACGTACGACACTTAGTACTGTACTACTTTTTGCACGCATTTTGGACAGAAGCAGTGACTATATGATCCATTATTCGACTGTAAGTGCCTTGCGAAGTGGATGCTTTTGATCAGTTATGAATAATGAAGATTTTGGACACGAATAGTTCCACGGATTATAATAATAATAATAAGTAGAAGAACTGTTCACAAATAAGATTTTTTTCTATATATTAAAGATAACGTTAAAATTAAGTTTGTAACTATTCAATAAATGTGTTCAGACTTGATGCGCGCACGCGCTCTGCTCATGTGCATATGAGTGATTCGAATTTTAGTTGCTATAGCGACGCTTGTTATGAATTCTGACTGCACGCGAACCGATCGCGATCTGTTGTTGAGAGACGAGGCGAATTCACAAACTTTTGCAGAGTATTTTCTGTGCTGATCTTGACATTTTGAAGCTGTTCGGAGGATTCCTGAGACGAGACCTTTATTCTGGAAAGACATCGGAGAATATATCCTTTATATAGAGTTATATTTTTGAAAGAGTTTATCTAAGGATACTTTTATTTCATTGTTCTTTTCTTATTAGAAGGAGTTTGGAGTTTTATTTCTTTTTTTGTTTTATTTTATTTCTTTTTGGGAGGAGTATTTCTGAGGAGAGTTGTTGTATTGTATTTTGTATTGTCTTTATTGCAGTTTGGAGGAGATGTCTTTGGCTCATGTGATGGGGGAAAGAGGAGGTGAGTGCTTTAGTTTTTCATTTGTTTATGGTATGTTATGATATAATGTTGTACAATGATTGACTACATTAATGTGAAGAAAATTGTGTGAGGTAACCTATTTGAATTTTCCCAGCAAAGTGATCACATGTATTTGATTCTTGAAATAAACTTTTCAATTTGAGTAACTGAAGTAACAATTTGTAATTGACCATTGACATTGATTATTGATTATTATTAAAACATTACTAACTATGTGATGTTTGAAATATTCCAGCCTCAGGCCGCTCCAGATCCAGGAGAGCTGCTTTCTCTCAGACGGCTGGTCAGGAGGTTTGGAGACACGGTTCTGATGACCGTGATCAGGATCCACTGCCAGACCTGGCCCAGACACACATCCAGGAGCTTCCTAGACCTTTAGCACCTCTGTCTTCTGAGTTTTCTGTTTCTGTATCCACAGGTCAGGCTGACAGGAAGAGGGAGTGGCAGAGCGGCAGCCGGCAGAGCCCAGATCATGGACATCCGTCCACTCCATCTAAAAGCTTTTGCAGAGGTCAGAATAGGCTTTTATTAAATAAGTTATGGCTCAGTTAACAAAATAATTTGTCATTGAAAACAGAGTAACAATTTGATGTGACCACTGACATTGATTATTAATATTATTAAAAATGTCTGAAATATTCCAGCCTCGGGCCACTCCAGATCCAGGAGATCCACATCATCTTTGTCCCTCTCTGAGGACAGTATAGAGAGGCGGTTCTGTAGAGAGTCGTTGAGCCTTAGCAGCAGAGGCTCGTACATCGCCGATTGGAGGTGGAGTGGCGATAGATCGGATAGCCGAAACGAACAGGGCAGCTCCAGCAAGTGCTGTTTGTCCAGGTCCGACAGCCTCGAAGAGTGGATGTGCCCTCCACTGCCAGGTCAAGTTCCCGTCGAGCCAACAGAGACTTCAAATAGCTTTATGGAGCCCTCACCAGTGAACAAGAGCTCAACAGGTGAGACTGAAATAAGGCTGGGCGGTGTAAAGTGTACAGTCACATTTAATTTTATTTTGCTGAAATTTTGTTTCTGGATTTTTCCTGCCAGAAATATTTTAATTGGACATTCATCTAACAGTTTCAGAACATTCAGAGAACATTCAAAAGTTCCCATAATGTTTGCAAAATTATAAAATAGATTGTTCCCTTAGCCAAGAAAAAACATTTTTACAACATTTAAAAAACTGGACGTTTTGAACGTTCAGGGAACATTTAAAAATAATATTTCTTAACTTAACTTGGGAACGTTAGCAAAGCGTTCTCAATAAGCCATGAACTCATTTGCGCTGTCTGACACACACCCGAAACACACGCACAGAAAGCCGCTTCTCAGACAGCATGCAATCCTGAATAGAGCTCTATTTCGCAACTTATTGCGCTTGAATGGTCAAATATGCACAAAATTGTCACAATGGCTGTCGTGGTGTGGCCCATATGATCTTATGTGATTACCAGAACTGAGCCACATGTGCCAGAGTTGGCCAAATTAAGCCTGGAAATGTTATGTTTTTATCAAAAGATCAGATCAAATACGAAAAATAACTATATTGTGATAATTGTGAAATAAAATGACTATCAATATTGTGAAATGAGATTTTAAGACATTTATGCAGGCATTAAGCAGAAGTCAGGTGGATAGCTTGGAAATATTTCCATTACTTTGGATTTGTAACATTACAGATATGAATTTAACAGTAAAATGTAAGTTATGTCTTTATAGCATTGCTTAATTTGACGTCAGAGATGTTTCTAATAATTCAATTGTTTTTCTTCATTTCAGAAAAACCTACAGAATGTAAGAAGAGGAAAGGAGTTTGTTCTTTCCTCAGGAACGTGTTGAAGGCTATGGCGCGTCCGCTCCTCTGCTGTTGTCTCAGTAGTGCTGTGGATGTTGTGGAGCCTTTTGTTCCTCCAGCGGATCTGGAGCCAGAGCCTGATCCTGATCCATCATCACCTGATCCAGATCACTCCGGCGTCAAGCCAAATTATGGTAAATCTGCAGACATTATTTCTCCAACATTGTTTTAAACAGTATTATCGTCTTGTATTCCACTAAAGATAGACTTGTTTTCAAAAATGATGTTCTCGACACAACCAGCACTGATATTTTTGATATGAAACAAAGGATCTAGCAAGCTCATATATTTGTCATATTTTTCTGTTTGTTTTTCAGAATCCTTTGAGACTCTCTATAACGTGGGAGAGATGATTGGATCCGGAGGATTCGGAAGAGTGTTCGAGGGAACACGGAAATTTGATGGCAAAAAGGTAAAGCAATCTTGCATGCATCAAAACATATTTAATACAGATGGTTTAATACTTAGATGCTCAAATCGTAAATGTTATGCGCAAAGTCAAGCGCTTGAATACCGTTACTGTTATTGAGTACTGTTTTTTGTTTTTCAGGTTGCCATCAAGCGGATGCGCAAGATTGACAATGATCGTTATCTTGCTATTGTAAGTTGGTCAAAAGTGTATTTGTTGTTTAAGTGCTGATTACTGTAGTCAATACACCTGTAGGAAGCATTAGGTGTAAATGTAATAGACAAATAAGCCTGGAAAGGCTCTGTTGATCATATCTACAAAGATCAAAGCAAGTACATTTAAAAATGATATGTTTTCTTCAGATTTTTACCCAGCTAACCTTCTGTCTACTACTTTTCTCTAGCCTGGGCATCCCAAACCTCTCGTTACAGAAGTGGCGCTGCTGCTGAAGATGAGGCAAGAACCAATAAGCCCCTACGTCATACAACTATACGACTGGTTTAAACATCCTCGGAAATTCACCCTCATAATGGAGTTCCCTGAACCCTGCGAGAGCTTGCTGGACTTCATCATTCGTAATCCTCAACTGGATGAAACAACAGCACGGGTCATCATGCGACAGGCTGTGCTGGCAGTACAACACTGCATCGAGCATGGCGTCTTTCATAATGACGTTCATGCACAGAATTTCCTGTTGAAGACAAACACGTTAGAGCTCAAGCTGATAGACTTTGGCTGCGGTCAGCTACTTAGTAGTGATGGCTACGAGACAAAAATATACCTTGGTGAGTATTTTTGGAGTGTGGAAACCTGGATGTAGTGACTTACTGATTATTTGACTCAACAATGCGCAAATGTCTTGCTTACAGGATTAATGGGTTACTGTCCACCTGAAGTCTTCACAGAATCTCATTTCCATGCCGTCCCAACAAATGTCTGGGCTCTGGGAGTGTTGTTGTACCAGATGGTGAACACGTGTTCTCCTTTTGGCAATAGAGCGGAAATCACACAAGCCAAAGTTAAATTTCAGAACTCCAACTTATCCAAAGGTGAGTGAAAAATATTGATAAACACACGCATAAAGCAAAGGCTCTGTTCAGAAACAGGTAAAGGTGAAGTATGTAAGATTTTTCATGGTAAAATACATTCTCTTAACCCAGTTAATTGCCATTATGCCATTTAATAGGTTTATCTCCCCCAAAAGTCTAAACACTCTCCAGCTCAACCTATAGCGTGTTTTTGTAATTCTGCTAGGTGCCACTATTGCCACAGAAAATACATACTTCACTTTTAAAGGAAAGATAAAGAACACTTTACCTTATATTAATCATGTTTCAGATGCTGTTTTCATAGATGCCAACATTCGTGTCACATGGTCATGACTAACCAGCCTCTCCTTAATAAAATGTGTACAGAATGCAGTGATCTGATTAGCCAGTGCCTAGCCCGGGATCCAACTAAACGGCCGACGTTAGAGCAGATGTTACAACATGAATGGATTAGAAATGATCTGGAGAAGTTCAGGAGATTCACTCGATCAGGGATTTCAGGTGTGAGGAAGTGTAACAGACAGAGTAGGATTATTATCATTTATCTTCAATTCTGGATTATTTGTAGTGAGGTTTTCAAATTTGTGTTCATCGTAATGTTCTTGTTATAGTCAAGTCAAGTCACCTTCATTTATACAATACAGATTGTTTCAGAGCGGCTTCACAGTAATAAACAGGAAAATAACACAATCAGTGATGCAATTGCAAGAATTCAGTTCTGTTGTAAAAAAGCTCTAAAAACATTCAAGTTGACTTGTTCATATAATCTTTGTATTGGATAGGAAACAACATACTTGCTGTCCTTGGTGGAGGGCTTGAGCTCGAGACTTGACCTGAAGCCTGAAGTCCAACTCCAACCTGACAGGAACTCAAGCCGCCACACCAGAGATCAGAGCCGGTCCACGTCTGAGCAAGAACATGAGAGACTGAAGACTGGAAAGAAGTCATCAAGTCATCAAAGCCACATTTACTTTTTTTTTAGTAATTTTTGCTAAGACAAGTCATCTTTATTTATAGGGATGTATCGATACCAGTACTCGGGTGTCGGTCCGATACTGCGCTCATGTACTCGTAAAACTACCCCGATACAACCGCACCCGATAACACTTTATGTCTATAGCGGATAGTTACAAAATTCGCCGTTCACATTGCCAAGTGAAAAGGGGTCTCGCGCTCTCAACCGCGAGAACTTCATTTTTGCCGCGCGCACCTTCGTGCTAGTGCGGACGTGGCAAGTATACCTCTCGCCACGCAGATAACTCTCGGCACCATGCAGTAGTGTTGAAAGTGAAAGGCTGTTAGTAGGGATGTGCGCAATGAGTAGTCTAACCCCGCCCCCCAGAGACAGTATATGCAATCGATCCATTTGAAAGAACACTTAAACTATGAATAGTCAAATCCCATACTGAATGTCGCTAAAAATAGATCACATACATGCTTGCCTTGCATTATGATCAATGTATTAAACCTGAGCGTTCACTTAAGCACGTAGGTTAGCCATTTTAGACAATATGCAGCACAGGACCAACGAGTCACACATAATAGCCTATTATAAACAGATGAACGCGCTTCTCGTGTATGAAAAGTATCTGCACACAAGATGGGCGGCAAAATCGCAAGAAAAGCTTGTTGTGTAGGCTACTGACAACTATACATTATTTAACCATATTTTCATATCTTTGGGATGTTGATATAGCAACTGTTCAAGTGCAAAGTAAGTTTCATTCATAATGTTACTTCTTTAATCCAATATAAAATTTCATACCGTATTGTCCCTCATAACCGGTAGTATAACAATCCTAAGCAAGGATGCAAGCTTAATTGTTATACTAGTTTGACATGACATGGAAGAAAACTGAAAAGTTTTGTGTAAGCTTTCAAAATCCTCCCTCACCTTGCTCATCTTCTAAATGGAGATTTCTCTGAAGCCTCCGCGCGCAAGCTCCAGAGAAAACCAACCAGGTAAAATTAAATGATTTTGTTTTGCTGCAGATAAACACTTTTCAAAATAATATATTAATTTCAATATATAACATTAACAGGACAGTAATGTAAAAATAGTCTTTGTAAAAAAAATAAAAATAAAAATAAAGCAAAACATTAAATGCAAAAAAAAAAAAAATGTAGACACTAGTACTTTCCAATTCGACTAGCAGCAGTACTAACGTTTAATCGACTAGTCGGCTAGTCTCCCACATCCCTACTGTTTAGCTCAGTGTCACACATTGTAGATGAAAACATTAGAGCTGATAATGCAGAAAAGCTTCTTTTCATCAAAAAGATCCTGCCTCTCACTTTTCCGAAAAAGGCTTAGTCTTTAGTACTGTACTAACATATGATAAACATATCATTTTAGTTGTTCTGCTACTATGTTGTGTTACTGAAATACACTGAATCTGTTACAGGTTACATTTATGTGAAATGGGCAGCAGTGCATGTTTGTTTAGGAAAACACCAAGTTGAATGTTAAAATGTCCACAACAGCATCAAGTTGTATATTTACTTTGTTACAGTCAGAAAGTGAAAAAAATCTGATGAAAATAAAACATTGTTAGAATAACTGTAATGGTATTATTAAGTACTCATATCGGTACTTGGTATCGGCAAGTACCCAAATGTAAGTACTTGTACTTGGTCTGAAAAAAAAAGTGGTATTGGTGCATCCCTATTTACACTCACCTAAAGGATTATTAGGAACACCTGTTCAATTTCTCATTAATGCAATTATCTAATCAACCAATCACATGGCAGTTGCTTCAATGCATTTAGGGGTGTGGTCCTGGTCAAGACAATCTCCTGAACTCCAAACTGAATGTCAGAATGGGAAAGAAAGGTGATTTAAGCAATTTTGAGCGTGGCATGGTTGTTGGTGGCAGGTGGGCCGGTCTGAGTATTTCACAATCTGCTCAGTTACTGGGATTTTCACGCACAACCATTTCTAGAGTTTACAAAGAATGGTGTGAAAAGGGAAAAACATCCAGTATGCGGCAGTCCTGTGGGCGAAAATGCCTTGTTGATGCTAGAGGTCAGAGGAGAATGGGCCGACTGATTCAAGCTGATAGAAGAGCAACTTTGACTGAAATAACCACTCGTTACAACCGAGGTATGCAGCAAAGCATTTGTGAAGCCACAGCACGCACAACCTTGAGGTGGATGGGCTACAACAGCAGAAGACCCCACCGGGTACCACTCATCTCCACTACAAATAGGAAAAAGAGGCTACAATTTGCACAAGCTCACCAAAATTGGACAGTTGAAGACTGGAAAAATGTTGCCTGGTCTGATGAGTCTCGATTTCTGTTGAGACATTCAGATGGTAGAGTCAGAATTTGGCGTAAACAGAATGAGAACTTGGATCCATCATGCCTTGTTACCACTGTGCAGGCTGGTGGTGGTGGTGTAATGGTGTGGGGGATGTTTTCTTGGCACACTTTAGGCCCCTTAGTGCCAATTGGGCATCGTTTAAATGCCACGACCTACCTGAGCATTGTTTCTGACCATGTCCATCCCTTTATGACCACCATGTACCCATCCTCTGATGGCTACTTCCAGCAGGATAATGCACCATGTCACAAAGCTTGAATCATTTCAAATTGGTTTCTTGAACATGACAATGAGTTCACTGTACTAAAATGGCCCCCACAGTCACCAGATCTCAACCCAATAGAGCATCTTTGGGATGTGGTGGAACGGGAGCTTCGTGCCCTGGATGTGCATCCCACAAATCTCCATCAACTGCAAGATGCTATCCTATCAATATGGGCCAACATTTCTAAAGAATGCTTTCAGCACCTTGTTGAATCAATGCCATGTAGAATTAAGGCAGTTCTGAAGGCGAAAGGGGGTCAAACACAGTATTAGTATGGTGTTCCTAATAATCCTTTAGGTGAGTGTATTTATATAGTGCTTTATATATGACCAATCTGTATATATGACCCTTTTGAATAAATGCTTTCAAAAGCACATGAAATGACAGCTTGATTTTTATTTTTATTTATTTTTTGTGATATATTATGTCAATGGATAATGGTAATTATACAAAAATGCAACATTATGTTAATGGCTGCAGGATGCAAGCACAGTCAGACTGTGACTGATTATTGAAGTTGATTAAAAAATTATTGCAGCAAAACTCATAAATGTCACAAAACAGGACATATCCCTCTGGTGCAGAGAAAATAAAAAAAGAAGAAACGAGAAAGAGAAAAAAATTAAAGGTATATCAAGAAAATGAATGTAAACTAAACTATGTTGCGAGCTAACGTTAGATGGCTAGTTAATTAACATAGCCAAGGTAGCATATCTTCTTTTTTTTAGTAAAGTTAATGTAGGATATCACAATTATTGCTTGTGGATGATTAAAATATCTCCATGATCTGCTTTTGAAGAAATATCGTAATATCATGCTACAGCGCACATTCTATCAGATGCAGTTCTGGCGCCTCCGTCATACTGTACAACTCGACGTACATTCACATCACATGTTAACGCAGCGGTAGAGTTACACTCACGGGACACTGCACTTATTCACAATCACAAAAGTTTATTATTTGCATGTTACACTCCGGTTAAACATTACATTCGCGTGCTGTTCTGACATGCGCCTTTTCTGAACGCGTACACCCGAAGCGCGCGCACACTAAAAGCCTGTCCAACAGCGTTTCACTAGAATTTCTTTCTAGTGCTGAACACAAAATAAGATATTTTGAAGAATGTGGGTAAACAGTTGCTGGTCCTCATTGACTTCCATAGTAGGAAAATATATATATATGGAAGTCACTGGGGACCAGCACCTGTTTACCCACATTCTTCAAAATAACTTTTATGTTCAACAGAATAAAGAAACTCATTCAGGTTTACAACAACTTGAGAGGAAATGATGACAGAATTTTCATGGGTGAACTATCCATGGTGCGCTATATTGAAGACTGATCGACTCAATCTACTGTCACTTCCGGTGTGAGAACGCTGGCGCGCTTGTGCTGCCGCTTCACGCTGGTACCTGTCTGTTTGTTTGTTTATCGGCATATACGGTTTTGGATATGTTTCTGCTGGGATTTGACAGATCTGGACTACTTGGATTATTTTCTGGAATACTTTATTCACTCAGTAAGCTTTGGATGACTAACCTGGCCTTTTTTGTGATCCTCTCACACTGATCGGCTGCGAGCCCTCTCCATCCGATCCATATCCTTCTCGACATCTGATACATGAGTCTCCACTCTCTTTATCATTTTGTGGTGTCAATCCTCGGTATGGTTGGGTAGTCTTCCCTTCTGTGGATTGTTGTGGATAGTGGAGATACGGTTCTGGCTAACGTAGTTAAACTGATAAGTTGTTGCGTGGGTCCCATTGGTTTTTGTTCATGTAACCAATTGCGTAACCAATTGCCGGTTTTGTTCTTTGGTCTTTTTGTGCTATTTTTGGCTGATGTTAATAAAGGGACTTCTCCCGAGATGGCTTTGCATTTTTCTTCGGCTCAACTTAGAACTAAAAGGATCTCTCCGCTTGGCTCCAGACACTTATATGTGGTGTGAACAACTTGGAATTTTACATACACCGTTCGCGGAAGAAACTTCGGACTTATCATTGTTCGTCTTCAAATAGTATTCCGGTTATCTGCACCAACACCCATGCTTCTGGTATAACACAACAGGAAAACCGCGTAATCAACTTTGGGAATCTGAGACCAGTACGCTTTGATCCTGTCCTTGGAAACTGCAAACTTGCTTCTTCAGATATGCGATGTGTGCTATTGAACACTCGCTCTTTAACTGATAAGGCATCAGTGCTAAATGACATTATCATTGACGAAAACCTGGACATGCTACTTTTGACAGAAACCTGACAGGTGCCCAATGACTTTTTCAACTTAAACCTCTTAACACCACCTGGGTACATCTATTTCTCTCAACCTCGTCTCCATCGTAGAGGTGGAGGGTTAGCTGTAGTTTGTCATGAGAGTATCAAAATATCTAAGATTGAATTCCATGACGTTTCATCTTTTGAATACCTTGCGTTGAAAATGACTGGCAAAACATTAATGGCTGTAATGCTAATTTATCATCCTTCGAAATTTCTTTCAGATTTTTTCTCTGAGATTAGTGAGTTACTTACTCTTGTCTGTGCTAGTTATTCATCTGTTAATTTTTTTTGGTGATTTTAACATACATGAAAATACTGTACAATGCAATTAATCCCTTACAAAAAGAACTGCATTTGTTTTAAGTAATGCTGCAGTTTTTGTTACATTTGTTACACGTTCGACGTACGTCGGAACTGACCGACGAATTGGGATCTATTTTCAGAGACCAATCTACTTCGAGTGTTTAAAAACGAGCCAATGAGGATTGGCATGCGTTAGACGCGTCCCACGCTCCGCCCCGCAGCGCGGGTATAAATACGGAAGTGGAAGTACCGCATATCGCTTTCAGCTTCGGAGCCGAACATTCATGTTCTTGTTTGTTCCTACGAAGAGTGTTTCCTGCGAGGACAAAGAGAGTTGGAGCTCTGCCAGTGTCGGTGTGACGGTGCCTACAGCGGTGGTCGCAAATAGAGTTTTTTCTGAAAAAAAAAAGAACAAACAAACAGCTGTTTTCACAGCTTTGGGCATTTTGAGTGCTCTCAGCGGGCTTGCACCCCTGAACCGCTGCGAGCCGCGGCCATTTCCCCTGCGTGCCTCGGCACTGATCAGAGCATTTTCCTCTAAAAGAGCGACACGGTTTGACCCTGCGTCTTTTTCAAGATGTCATTCAAACCGTGTGTTTCTGGATGCCGACGTTACCTGTCCCCAGCTGACGGACACGATTGCTGTCTCACGTGTTTAGGCGTTCAGCACGCTGAGGCGGCTTTCGTGGATGACTCATGTTCCCATTGCGGGAATATGACCATTGCAGTATTACGGTCCAGGCTCGACTACCTTAAAAAAGGTGGAGTCCCATTGCGCATCCCCCGATCTAGTGGTCCTCCTGCCCCGAAGCAGAGGGCTGCTACTTTGGCTGATGCCTTTGGTGGGGACCTGAGGGTTACTGTGAGGGCACTCCCGCCGGGCCAACAGGCTCCTCGGGCCCCTCCCCCCTCCGCTGCGCCGGTTGAGCTTCCGGAAGAGCATGCTGGTCCTTCCCGCGGGGGGGCAGCTGTTACTTTCGGGGCTCCGGTTGAGGATATGGTTTCGATCGCCGCATCGGGGGACGAGCTAATGGACTCTGGAGATGAAGATTCGGCTGCGCTGCCCCATTCGGGTGTGGTAGCGTTGCCCGAGTCCGATCCAGAGCTCACGGCTATGCTTTCCCGGGCCGCCGCGAGTGTCGGGCTCGAGTGGAACCCTCCACCGCGTCCCGAACCCTCACGGCTGGACGATTGGTATCTCGGGACAGCCCGTGCTGGTTCTCAGCGCCCCGCCCCAGTTTTCGCCCAGCAGTTCTCGGTTGCCCAGAAGCAGACGGAGGCGATTAAAAATATCCTCCCCCGGCGTCTGCCTCCGCCCCTGCCAAGCCAAAGCAGCAGCCTCCACCGGCAAAGCAGGGCGCCAGGCGCAAGAGGGCCGCCCAACCCGTCCAGGGCCCCGCTGTCTCTGCAGGCAAGTGCAAGGGTAAGCGGCCCTGAGACGGGCAGCCCAGGGAGAAGAGGAGCTGTTCTCGGGGAGGTGGTGTCCGCACCCCTCCTCCCCCCGGAGGAGGACCGGGGGGAGAATGTCCATCACACTGGTGTCAACATCCTGCCGCTGGCTCTCCGGAGTCCAGCGGTACCCACATTTTCAATAAAAGAGCAGTTTCCTCCCTCCTTGGGCCCCAAGAGGGTCAGGTTGGCAGTGCGCGACGCCCCCGGGCCTTGCCACTCCTTTCCTCCCCTCTCCCCCTCGCCACGGGGCAGCAGTGTGGGCACCGAGGACGCCCCCGGGCCTTCTCACCCACACTCTGCCCCACCCTGGGGTACTCAAGCAACTCTCCGGGCCGCCTCCGGGCCTCCCGAGTCGGGCCTGGGTACTCCATCTCGCTGCCTCACTCCGGGCACGTCTGTCGTGCCGTTGGTCCCGCTTGTTCGGTCTCTGGGGCCTGGTTAGGTCTCCCCAGGCCGTCTCGCTGGCTCATCCGTACCATCAGACTCGGCTATGCGATTCAATTCGCCCGCCGGCCTCCCAAGTTCACGGGCATCCTGTTTACCTCAGTGCGATTGTTGCGATGCCCATGTCTTGCGGTCCGAGATCGATGTCCTGCTGGCGAAGGACGCGATCGAGCCGGTTCCTCCGGCCGATATGAAGGCGGGGTTTTACAGCCCCTACTTCATTGTGCCCAAGAAAGGGGGTGGGTTAAGACCAATCCTGGACCTGCGTGTCCTGCATCGGGCCCTGCACAAGCTCCCGTTCAGAATGCTAACGCAGAAACGCATTTTCGAATGCATCCGTCCCCAGGATTGGTTCGCAGCGATCGACCTGAAGGACGCGTACTTTCATGTCTCCATTCTCCCTCGACACAGACCATTCCTTCGCTTTGCATTCGAGGGGAGGGCATTTCAGTACAAAGTCCTGCCCTTCGGGCTGTCCCTGTCGCCTCGCGTCTTCACGAAAGTCGCAGAGGCAGCCATTGTTCCGCTCAGAGAACGTGGCGTTCGTATTCTCAACTATCTCGACGACTGGCTCATACTGGCCCAGTCCCGGGAGCAGTTGTGCGAACACAGGGACCTGGTGCTACGTCACCTCAGCCTGTTGGGCCTTCGGGTCAACCGAGAGAAGAGCAAACTCTGTCCCACACAGAGGATCTCTTATCTCGGTATGGAGCTGGACTCGGTCAACCGGACTGCGTGCCTCACAGAGGAGCGAGTCCGGTCAGTGTTGAACTGCTTGAATACGTTCAAAGGCAGGACAGCGGTCCCACTGAAATTCTTTCAGAGGCTCCTGGGGCATATGGCATCTGCAGCCGCTGTAACGGCGCTCGGATTGCTTCATATGAGACCGCTTCAACGCTGGCTTCACGACCGAGTCCCGAGATGGACGTGGCAGCACGGCCAGTACCGGGTCTCAGTTACTCCTTACTGTCGCCAAACCTTCAATCAGTGGGCGGACCCTGCCTTTCTACGGGCCGGAGTGTCCCTAGAACAGGTGTCCAGGCATGCTGTGGTCTTCACGGATGCCTCTTCCACGGGTTGGGGGGCCACGTACAACGGGCACTCAGTTGCGGGTCTGTGGACGGGGCCCCAACTGCGTTGGCATATCAATTGCCTAGAGCTTCTGGCAGTACGTCTCGCCCCGGGCCGCTTCAAAAAGCTGCTACAGGGAAAACACGTTCTGGTCCGTACGGACAGCACTACGGCCGTTGCGTACATCAACAGTCAGGGTGGTCTACGCTCCCGTTGCATGCTCCTGCTCGCCCGCCATCTCCTCCTGTGGAGTCAGAAGCGTCTGAGGTCGCTTCAGGCCATTCACATCCCAGGTGCGCTGAACCAGACAGCCGACGAGCTCTCTCGTCAGCCGACACCTCCGGTAGAGTGGCGACTCCACCCCCGGAGCGTCCAGCTGATATGGGACCTCTTTGGAGCCGCGCAGGTAGACCTGTTCGCCTCTCCGGACTCGACCCATTGCCAGTTGTATTACTCCCTGTCCGGGGGCACCCTCGGTACAGATGCACTGGCGCACAGCTGGCCCCGGGACCTACGCAAGTATGCGTTTCCCCCAGTGAGCCTTCTCGCACAGACACTGTGCAAGGTCAGGGAGGACGAGGAGCAGGTCTTGCTAGTTGCGCCCTACTGGCCCAACCGGACCTGGTTCTCCGAACTCTCACTCCTCGCGACAGCCCCTCCCTGGCCGATCCCCCTGAGGAAGGACCTGCTTTCTCAGGGGCGGGGCACTCTATGGCACCCGCGTCCAGACCTTTGGAGACTCCATGTCTGGTCCCTGGACGGGACGCGGAGGTTCTAGGTGGCCTGCCACAGGCGGCTTTCTGTGCCCCCTCTACGAGGCGCCTCTATGCGCTGAAGTGGAACCTGTTCGTTGAAAGGTGTTCGATTAATGTCGTGCTTTCTTTCCTACAAGATGGGTTGGAGAGAAGTCTCCCTCCACCCTCAAAGTGTACGTCGCCGCAATAGCGGCGTATCACGATGTAGTTGAAGGTAAGTCCTTAGGTAAGCACGACTTAATCGTCAGGTTCCTCAGAGGTGCGAGGAGACTAAATCCTCCTCGGCCAACCTCGGTACCCTCTTGGGACCTAGCCCTGGTGCTCAGAGCGCTCCAGGGCCCCCCCTTCGAGCCTTTGCAGTCAGCAGAGCTAAACATCCTGTCCATGAAGACAGTGCTCCTGACTGCATTGGCCTCAATCAAGAGGGTAGGGGACCTGCATGCACTTTTGGTCAACGAATCGTGCCTAGAATTCGGGCCGGCCAACTCTCACGTTGTCCTGAGACCCCGGCCTGGATACGTGCCCAAGGTTCCCACCACTCCCTTCCGGGACCAGGTGGTGAACCTGCAAGCGCTGCCTTCGGAGGAGGCAGACCCAGCCCTAGCTTTGCTCTGTCCCGCCCGCGCTCTTCGCGCCTACGTGGGCCGAACTCAAAGCTTTAGAACCTCAGAACAGCTCTTCGTCTGTTACGGAGGCCAGCAGAAGGGAAAGGCTGTCCAAGCAGAGGTTAGCCCACTGGATAGTGGATGCTATCGTCTTGGCTTACCAGTCCCAAGATGTGCCTTGCCCGCTCGGGGTGCGAGCTCACTCCACTAGGAGTGTAGCCTCCTCCTGGGCACTGGCTCAAGGCGCCTCACTGACAGATATATGTAGAGCTGCGGGCTGGGCGACACCTAACACGTTCGCTAGATTTTATAGCCTCCGTGTAGAGCCGGTATCTTCCCGCATCCTCGCCCCCAGTGGCCAGTAGCGCTAAGTACCCGTTCTAGTGTCGGCTTGCATACGCCACTCCCGCCTCCGGGCTGGATATGTGCGTCTATTGTCTCCAGTTGTGTTCCCCGGAAACGGCTAACTCTGTCGAGCTCCTCCGTCACCCCTTCGGTGTCAGACGTTGCGGCCGTTGACACCAGGCCTACACCCGTATGCTTGTGGAACCCCATATGTGTATTTCCATGGTACCAGCTACCCTACTCGGCTAGCCCCATGTCTTTCCCTTGACAGAGCCCGCTCTGTCGTCTCTGGTGGTGTTCTTTCCCCCATGGGACCAGGTTGGATCCACCCCAGAGACTGCCATAGGTAGCACTACCCTGCTAGGTTAGTCCTTATGAGTATTCCCACCTCTCCTTCCACTGAAGGACGTGGCTCCGCAGCGTACCATCTTCCCCAGACGGGCACGCTTTCCCAGCGTTATCCAATAGTCACGCTGAGTGGGTCTTGCAGGAACAGCAGTGACTGGCCTCCCTGCCCGGAGCCCTGACTTCCGCACCAACCTAGGTGTGGTCCAGCGAGCTCGGTCAGGGCGCTGAAAGGGCCAGCATCTCTGGCGTGTTAGTAGGGATCCCAATTCGTCGGTCAGTTCAGACGTACGTCGAACGTGACCGACTGAAAGGGAACGTCTCGGTTACGTATGTAACCCTCGTTCCCTGAAGGAGGGAACGGAGACGTACGTCCTGTCGCCAGGTGCTGTGCTTCAGCAGTAGGCCGAGCCACTTAGCCGGCTCCTCAGTTGTAAAGCGATATGCGGTACTTCCACTTCCGTATTTATACCCGCGCTGCGGGGCAGAGCGTGGGACGCGTCTACCGCATGCCAATCCTCATTGGCTCGTTTTTAAACACTCAAAGTAGATTGGTCTCTGAAAATAGATCCCAATTCGTCGGTCAGTTCCGACGTACGTCTCCGTTCCCTCCTTCAGTGAATGAGGGTTACATATGTAACCGAGACGTTTTTTGGACACGAAAAAAACTGCAATATATCTAAAGTACTAATAAAATACAACTGCAATACAGCTGAAGTAGTACTACAATAACACTGCAATATTACCGCAATAATACGGCAATACATAATACAACTAAAGTACAATTACAATACTACCAAAGTGCAATACTAATACAATTCTGTACAATACCATTGAAATGCAACCAGAATATCCAGAATAAGTTTTATTTTCACAAATCTGCAGTATAATGAATTAAGGTACAAAAGAACAGTGAATGTCTCAAACTGCAATGGAAAAATAAATGTGATTTTTAAACTTAAAAAAAAAAACTTATAACAAATAACAGGATGAGATTTAGACAATGTACAGTGCATCCGGAATGTATTCACAGCGCTTCACTTTTTCCACATTTTGTTATGTTACAGCCTTTTTCCCCCTCAATTCTACAAACAATACCCCATAATGACGTGAAAGAGGTTTGTTAAAAATAAAAAACGAAAAAAAATCACATGTACATAAGTATTCCATGACGCTCAAAATTGAGCTCAGGTACATCCTGTTTCCACTGATTATCCTTGAGATGTTTCTACAACTTGATTGGAGTCCACCTGTGGTAAATTCAGTTGATTGGACATGATTTGGAAAGGCACACACCTGTCTATTTAAGGTCCCACAGTTAACAGCGCATGTCAGAGCACAAACTAAGCCATGAAGTCCAGAAAAATTTCTGCAGCATTGAAGGTCCCAATGAGCACAGTGGCCTCCATCATCCATAGATAGAAGAAGTTTGGAACTGTTGGAAACTCAGTAGCGAAGACCAGGAGACTTGGATGTATCTTCAGCAGGATTCTTTATTGAGAACACGTGCTGTCGGTAGCTGCAGTCCATCAAGTCTCCTGGTCTTCGCTTCTGAGTTTCCAACAGTTTTGGTGCCGTGACCCGGATAGAGCTCCTCACCTGAATCCAGATGGAAACTTCAAGCTCAACAAAGATCTGACTTCGTTTCAGACTGAATTTTTCTGTACAACCAAGGGTTGGTGAGTGCCACTCTATCCAAAAGAACCTTTAAGACCAGTACAAATTTGTTATCCTCTGTGCCATCAGAGAAGAGGTAACAGACAGCTGTAGGGTTTGGTTAACTAAGTTATCCTTTAAAACAATTTCTTTTAGAAATGAAAGTTATCCTCTGTTTAGGCAGGGAAGATTAGCATTACGTGCTAAAATTGGTTAGCCTCTGTTTCAGGCAGGGAAGATTAGCATCACGTGCTAATATTGGTTATCCTCTGTTTCAGCAGGGAAGTATTAGCGTAAAGTGCTAATAATTTGTGTTGTCCTCTGTTTTGCCAAGGAAGGTTAACAATAGTTGATCTGTGTTAACAAGTTTGTTGATCAGAGAAGTTTTAGTGTTTTGATTGTGTGGTAACAAAGAAACTCCTAAAAATGTTTAGAAATAATGTTAGACTGATCCCCACAACTGAAAAAAGTGGTCTCGCGACTCCTTTGTGGTCAGACAGCGAATTCAAATCACAGTTAGGAGTGCAAATGAACCTAATAGTCACTGAGAAAGTTAGACAAGAACTAACTCAGAAATATGAGATCCATCCAGACAAGACTTGGTCTGTAGATGAGTGTAAAAAGGTATTAGGAGCATGTATTCGCAAGAACAATGTGAAAGGCATTATCTGCTGCCACAGAGAATTTGGTTTAGCGCTAGCTAGACAGCAGTTTCAGCGTAACTCAGAGCTAGAGGAACAGAACAAAGAGCTCTGTGCTAGAGTATGCTCTTTGACTAAGAAATTGAACTGCAACAAAGCTGCAGAAAAAACTGATGTGAATGAAGTTATTCAGCCTGATAACACTTATCCTGACTTACAAGCTTTCTTTGAAATAGATGTAGCCATCCAATCAGTAACTGATGTGCCTGTAGATTCAGTGAAGGTATGTGGCGCCAGGAGATCTCAGGGAATTGAGGGAATTGAAAGCATTCAGAAACTTTTCTGTTGTCCAAGTACAAACTGTTGCCAAAGTGCTAGGACCTAAATATATAGAGAGACTATCTCAGAGCTTACACACAGCTGATGTCACAAATTCTAACTGAATCTGAATTCAACAGTTTTGAGTCTGCTGTTACTTTTGAACTACATGTCAGTAAAGGCGATTTGAGAGAAGGTGTTTTGAAAAAGAATATCATGGGACCCAAAATAGAAAGAGTTAAAGGGCGTGAGCACCCACAGAGCAAAACATAAATCTGCGCCTATGAGTGCAGCATAACTCATATTGTTAAATGGATAAAACAAATTATATATTTGTAATGGAGGGTCAATGTTATTAAAGTCACAGTTCTCATTCTAACTCCTTTCAGAGTGGATGAGCAGAAAGGACTGGTGATAGGGAAAGCTTATCTGAACAAGAAGCAGGCCAGGGTTTTCATGCACTACATTGCTGAGGTGTCGAGGAGGCAGCTTAAAAATAAGATTGATCATTCAAAGTATCTGGCAATTATGTCAGATGGATCAACTGACAGTGCAGTGTTAGAGGAAGAGCTTCTGTACACCAGAGTGAGCCAAGCAGGGAAAGTCGAGGTGCAGCCAAATACTAAATAAAAAGAGCATTTTTTGCAGTGTAGTCAAATCTGTTGATCATTTAAAATATAATAGGCCTTTGTAATGTGCCTTTGTTGACTACATTCTAAATAAACTACAACAAAATAGATTTCTTTTGTCCTGTTGCTTAGCTCTCAGTCACATACCTGAGGCTCATTGATTATGCAGCTCATTATGCAGGTCTTTTGTTCTCTCAGGTGTAATTCCCAGCAATGATTCTCACATCAGTTTGAAGCAAAAAGACAACACCCATTAGTCAAAAGTCTTGTGGACACATATCTATTGTGTGTTTTGAGGTGTTTTTGTTTTGACTTACATTTTTATTTTTTTCAAAAACCACGCATACACATTATTCTCTCAAAAATACAAGCATGTACATACATGTTGCTCACATATTATGGTAGCCCAGTTTGTGCTGAACACAGTGTAATTACACTTTGCCATTAATGTGTTTATAAGCAACTGAAAAAGCACAAATGTCAGAGCATGTCAAAACTTCTAATGGGCCCCAAAACAGCTCAGACTCCTGGGGGTTAAAAAAGAACATTTTAAATAAAAAAGGAACATTTTGAGCAAAAAGCTGAGAAAATCAAGTTTTTGTCAAAGACTTCATCCAGATTAGATTCAGAGCGATGATCAAATGGATGGAGTAAATCGAGTTCATCAACACCCCCAATACTTGCACAGTCCTGTACCTCGTCTTGGGTCCACATTTCATTCAGTAACATTAGGCAGTTTTGATTTATATGCTGTTTAATGTTGATGATCGCGTTATTTTACATATGCATATGATTACATAAGAGATCGCTAGTTTCTGCGTCTTCTTCACATGTGTTTTGATCAGGAGTTTCTGTACTCTTTCAAAAGATGTGTCATAGTGCCCCCTAGCTTATAACAGTGAAAACACGGAAACCCGGAAAATTCTGTGTTTTCCAGGGAAGCGTTTTCTCACAAATAACGGAAAATTCCGTGTTTGGCGGGAAAAGAGTTAAAAAAAAAAAAGTAGTCAAAAAATGTTTGCATTTCAGAAACTGGACAGCGGCCCACACGAACACACATGCCTATTAACTCGATAATAAAGCCGTAAAGTAGGCTATCTTTCAACTCAGGACAGTGCCACTTCTCACAAATACAGATAGGATTGGAGATGAAAAGTTTAACTGACACGTAATCCAGCTACGGAGCACCCACGGTATCGGCTCCTATCCTGGCGGCTGCTAAAACTAGCTATCTAGCCATCACAAAACACAACTTCAAGTTAGTAATTCACTTACTTGCACAACCAAACGTAGTCCAGAAACGGTCTGTTTCGTGTTTCACCCTGGTTCACTCCGGATCTCCGAGCAATGAAGGCTATTGGTCGTCGCTTGGAAAGACTGTACAGGAAAACTGGACTCATTGTGCACTCTTTGGCTATGAAAGAACATTTGCTCAACTACCGTACAGCCCTCAATCCTCATAATTCTCTTCTACTATTAAGAATTCCATGTGCAGGCCAAAATCTCTGTTTGCTATGGTCAACAATCTCATTAATCCTCCACAACATCTTTCTGGCTCTGAGGTGAATAATTTTTCTCATTACTTTGCAGACAAATTGAAGTCAATCACTGAATCCATTTCCAAAGACACACCTCATACAACTGACTCAAATGTTCACTTGATGTCAGCTGACTCGGAATACTCCAAACTCAAACTCTCTCTCTGCTTTTACTCTCACTTCTGCTGCCATAAGTGATCTAATTGTGAAGTCTAATTCTACATCCTGCCAGCTTGATCCTACACCTACTGTTTTGCTTAAGATGTGTGTTCCTGAGGTTGAACCTTTCATAACACATACGATAAACTCTAGTTTAACATCTGCCATTGTTCCAGCAGAATTAAAACTGGCTGCGGTGACCCCCATTTTTAAGAAACCGGGCCTTGACCATCTAAACATGAACAATTACAGGTCAATCTCAAATTTACCATTTTTAAGTAAAATTCATGAAAAAGTTGTGGCTTCATAATTGAGATCCTACTTAAATGCTAATGTCCTTTTTGAACCTTTTCAGTCAGGATTTCGCTAATCACATAGCACTGAAACTGCTCTTTTTCGTGTGGTTAATGACATTCTTCTGTTTATGGATTCAGGGTTACTAAACATCTTGATTCTTCTGGATCTAAGCTCTGCATTCGACACAGTCTGCCATGAAATACTCATTTTGCACCTTTCTGATATCGGTATCACTGGTTCAGCTCTTTCCTGGCTCATCTCCAGACTGTATCCCAGCCCGGTGGCCTGCTGTCACCACAAGCCAGCTGCCAGTCTGTGTCCCAGCCCAGCCTCCAATCATCTTCAAGCTGTCTCGAAATCCATGGACCAGTCAACATACAATCTGTGGTCCAATCAGTAGCCTGCCATCAGCACAAGCCTGTTACCAGTCTGTGTCCCAGCTTGGTGGACTGCAGTCAGCCCAAGTCCGCTACCAGTCTGTATCCCAGGTTGGTGGACTGCAGTCAGCCCAAGTCAGCTACCAGTCTGTGTCCCAGCCCAGTGGCCTGCTGTCTGCACAAACCCATGATCAGCCTGTGCCACCCAAGCTACCTGACCGGCCTGTTTCACACGGGCCACCTGAACAGCCTGTGCCACCCAAGCCACCTGACCGGCCTGGCTCTTACTGGTCACTTGATTTGCCAGCTCTGTCCTGGCCACCCGATCCGCCCCAGGTCCCATCCTGCTTCCATTCTCCGCTCCTGACCCTCCATCCCTCCTCGTGTTCCGCCGCCGCTTCACTTCCCTCCGGGACTGGTTCTGGAGCGTCTTGAAGCCGCTTCTTGTTGTGCCTAGTTTCTGTGTTCTTTTTTGTGTCCTGTTTCCTGTGGAGTTCTCCCCAGGTGTTTCCCATTTACCACACCCCTTGTTATCTCGTTAAGATATGCTGCGTCCCAATTTGCCTACATGTACTACGACCTAAAAGTATGTACTCTTTTTGAGAAGAAAAAGTACATTTGGGACATACTACTTCGTCATCTATAACGGACTCTGTCGCTTTACGTGCATCCCGTCACCGTTTAAACTGCCCTGTCAATCATCGTCACAGTTAAAATCCTCCACATTCAGTTTAAATTCCTACCTTGTCGGAGAGAAATGTAGTAGCACATTGATCTGCCATTTGTGGGTCTTTAATGCAGAGACTTCCCTCATGTGTTTGCAGTTTAAATATAATGATGCATTTAAAAGTTAATGGTCAAACGTATCATTACAAAAGTTCACAATGCTGCTGCAGGTGAAATATAATGTGGATGACATTGAATAAATATATTTTCGTCAGGTTAAATACTGATAATTGATCGCTCAAACCCCTTTATCTAAACCTCTCTACCTAACCGTCGGACTCGCACATCCGTCATGTTTGTAGTTTTTTAACACTTTTTATCCGCATTTGTAGTTCTAATCGAATCCTCGTCTAACTCGCAATGGGTTGTGGGCAATATCAGCTGTTAGAGTGTGCGTCGATCTGCACTTCGAATTCTGACCGGAAATAGTAGACCATCCGGGTATCTTTGGAATACTCTTTTCAACATACTATGATTTGGGACATACTAATTCTGTTTTCGATTACTATTTAGTACGGATAGTATGCAAATTGGGATGCACCTATAGTCTTTCCTGTGTATATATAGTTTTCTCTGGTTCTCTGTCATCGTTGTTTGGTGTTGCAGGTGTATGATGTTCCCTGTTCTGTGTTTTTGCTAGTTTGTTTTGTTCCTGAGTCCTGTTACGATTGTTTTTTGTTATTAAATTCTCCCTGCATTTGGATCCTGCATCTCTGCCTGCTGCCTGTTATTTCCTGGTTCCCTGACACTTGGTGACATCATACACATGCGTGGACTTCAATTTCATTGCTATGCTGATGACATTCAAATTTACCTCACCACCAGCTCTGATAGGCCATCCTTGTCTCACTTACTGCATGTATCAGGGATATCAAGCATTGGATGTCCTTGAATTTCCTTAAACTAAATAATAACAAACTGAAATATTGATGATTGGCTCAGCTACCTCAGGCAAAAGGATGGACCTGTCCTTTGAAATTGACGGGGTTTATGTTAAGTCTTCTTCATCTGTCCGTAATATTGGTGTCTTATTTGACTTGTATTTTGCCGGGGCGTGGAAGGCCCTCGCGAGTCATCCGAGGATGGCCCGCGTCCTCCAGACAAGGAGGTGGCGCTGTCGAGTCAGTCGTTCCCTGCCGGTCATCCGCTTCAGGGCGCTGTGCTCCCAGCACTCAGTATACCAGAGGCCAGTCTCGAGGGACTGGTACCCCTAGTAGATTTTTTGCCAGAATGGGAAAAACTGCCAAATATATCTCGTTGGGTCCTGCAGATAATAAGATCAGGGTACGCCATCCAGTTCAGGTGTCGTCCACCCAGTTTCAAGGGGGTCCTACCTACCTTGGTGGGCCCCGAGCAGGCTCTGGTTACGACTCAAGAAGTCCAGACCCTCCTACGGAAGGGGGCCATAGAGAAGGTCCCTCTCTCCGACAGGGAGTCGGGATTCTACAGTCGCTATTTTATAGTGCCAAAGAAGGATGGGGGGTTGCGCCCCATTTTGGACCTGCGCTCTCTGAATCGCGCAGTGGCAAAGTTCAGGTTCAAGATGCTTACACTCAAACATATCGTGTCCCAAATCAGGTCCGAGGACTGGTTGGTCACGATAGATCTCAAAGATGCTTACTTCCACATCTCCATCCTTCCGCAGCACAGGAAGTACCTGAGGTTCGCTTTCGGGGGACAAGTGTACCAATATCGGGTGCTTCCCTTCGGTCTAGCCCTATCACCCCGCACCTTCACCAAGTGTGTAGACGCGGCATTAGCCCCCTTGCGTATGCAGGGGATCCGCATTCTCAATTATATCGACGACTGGCTGATTTTGGCTCAGTCAGCACGTCTGGCGGTTCAACATCGAGATTTTGTTCTCGCACACATAAAGAGGTTAGGGCTGAGACTCAACCTCAAGAAGAGCGTTCTAGTCATGTGGAAGGACCCTCGGTTTCTAGCCCAAGGCCCGTTACTGGGGGTACCGTGCCAGCGGGTCACTCTGACCACGGATGCCTCCCTTACGGGTTGGGGGGCGACCATGAGTGGTCGCTCGGCCCAGGGCCTGTGGCAGGACTCTCATCGTGCGTTGCACATAAATTGTCTGGAAATGCTTGCTGTGTTCCAGGCTCTGAGACATTTCCTGCCGTATCTCAGGGGCCATCATGTTCTAGTTCGCACAGACAACACATCGGGGGTCTCCTATATAAATCACCAGGGGGGTTTGAGGTCTCGCCCTTTGTACAAGCTGACTCGTCAAATCCTCCTGTGGGCCCTGGGGAAATTGCTCTCAATCAGGGCAATCTACATCCCAGGGCGCCTGAATATGGAAGCAGACATCCTGTCGAGGCAGGGGCCGAGGCCCGGGGAGTGGAGACTCCACACCGAGGTGGTGGAGCTCCTCTGGCAAAAATTCGGCAGAGCCGAAGTAGACCTTTTCGCAACTCAAGACAACACTCATTGTCGTCTATGGTTTTCTCTAACTCCTCCAGCTCCCTTGGGACTGGACGCCATGGTACAGGAGTGGCCGAGGCTGCCCCTGTACGCTTTCCCCCCGATCGCTCTGCTTCCGGGAGTTCTAGAGAGAGTTCGTCGGGACGGTGCCCATCTGCTCCTAGTAGCTCCGTTCTGGCCAGCCCGGGTTTGGTTCTCGGACATTGTGTCGCTCCTCAACGGCTCTCCCCTGGAGATTCCGTGCAGGAGGGCCTTCCTGCACCCACGCCCAGAGCTGTGGAATCTGTGGGCTTGGCCTCTGAGGGGGCCCAGCTCCTAAGCTCCGGTCTCTCAACCGAGGTTGTGGAGACCATCCTACACTCTAGAGCTCCCTCCATGAGGAAACTGTACGCATTGAAATGGAGACTCTTCACCTTATGGTGTAGAGATCGCCTGTGGGATCCAGTTAACTGCCCTGCGAGCGCGGTGCTGGAGTTCCTGCAGGAGAAATTCTCCGCTGGGTTAGCTCCCTCCACTTTGAAGGTGTACGTGGCGGCCTTAGCAGCTTACCACTCTCCTTTCGATGGTGTTACGCTCGGGCGACACCCCCTAGTTACTCGTTTCCTCCGTGGCACTATCAGACTGAGGCCTGCAGTACGCACCAGGGTGCCGGCCTGGGACTTATCTATTGTCCTTCAGGGCCTTTCTCAGGCTCCCTTCGAGCCCATTGAAGAAATTTCTGAGAAACTCCTCACTTTAAAGACCATCTTTCTGCTGGCTATCTCTTCTTTAAAAAGAATAGGGGACTTACAAGCCCTCTCTGTGGCACCCTCGTGCTTGGAATTTGCTCCCGGTATGGCTAAAGCTTTTCTGCACCCCAGACCGGGGTACGTTCCTAAGGTTCCCACTAATACTGTGAGACCCATAGTACTTATGGCCTTTTGTCCACCTCCCTTTCTGACGTCTGACCTGGAAAGATCCAATCTGCTTTGCCCTGTTCGCGCACTAGACGCTTATGTCCACAGAGCTGCCCTGTGGAGAAAATCGGAACAGTTGTTCATGTGTTACGGTCCACCCTCGAGAGGGGGTCCGGTCTCTAAGCAGAGGATGAGCAAGTGGATAGTTGAGGCTATTTCACTTGCTTATGAGGTGGTCGGGCAGCCTTCCCCTTTGGCTGTCCGGGCACACTCGACTAGGGGTGCCCGGACAGCCTCACTTTCGTGAGGTTTTACGAACTTGACATTACTCCAGGGGCTCGGGTGCTCGCCCTTTAGACAATCACAGGCGGGCATCCGGCTCCTATGGGGACGTGGGTATTCTCGTTCCCAAAGCGGTGACGCAGCGCGAGTTCCCTCGAAAGGGAACGTCTCGGTTACGACTGTAACCTTAGTTCCCTGAGTAGGGAACGAGACGCTGCGTCACCCTGCCATATTACCTGCATGCCCGCAAAAGCGTCTTGCTTCACTCTACCACAGAAGCTAGCGGCGTTTGTTTGCCGGTATGCTTTATACCTTCCGGGTCGATGACGTCACCCGCCTATGACGTTCCGTCTCTCCATTGGACTGATTACACATGTGCTTCACGACGCAATCACGCAGAGGCGTTCCCAAAGCGGTGACGCAGCGTCTCGTTCCCTACTCAGGGAACTAAGGTTACAGTCGTAACCGAGACGTTCTGTCATTATTTACTCACTCTCATGTCGTTCCAAACCTGTATTAATTTCTTTCTAGTGCTGAACACAAAAGAAGATATTTTGAAGAATGTGGGTAAACAGTTGCTGGTCCCCATTAACTTCCATAGTAGGAAAATATATATATGGAAGTCACTGGGGACCAGCAACTGTTTACCGACATTCTTCAAAATAACTTGTATGTTCAACAGAATAAAGAAACTCATTCAGGTTTAAAACAACTTGAGAGTGAGGAAATGATGACAGAATTTTCATGGGTGAACTATCCCTTTAATGTTAATAAATGTATTATTTTCATCTTGTCACAGGTCCATCATGTAATATTTAAAACATTTGCTGCAAAACAAAGTAAACATAACTGTTTATAATGTCTACTTTGTTTTGAAGCAAGTGTTTGTTTTAAATATTAAACAGGTCCATCTGATCTGTTCATTTTATGTAATTATTTAAATATTTAATTTAATATTTTCCATTTCGTACGTTTACATTTACTTTTTTCTATATAAGAAGAAACTGTTTATCTTAAGTTATTTTATTTGTAGTTGGTTGTTCTGCACCTTTGCACATTTTTTAAAAATTAAATCAATTACTGTAAAGTGGTTGCTTACTGTAAATGTAAACAAGTATACAGTATTGTCTGCTGGTTTATTTAGCTACTTTTCAGTACAAATAACGTACGACACTTAGTACTGTACTACTTTTTGCACGCATTTTGGACAGAAGCAGTGACTATATGATCCATTATTCGACTGTAAGTGCCTTGCGAAGTGGATGCTTTTGATCAGTTATGAATAATGAAGATTTTGGACACGAATAGTTCCACGGATTATAATAATAATAATAAGTAGAAGAACTGTTCACAAATACGATTTTTTTCTATATATTAAAGATAACGTCAAAATTAAGTTTGTAACTATTCAATAAATGTGTTCAGACTTGATGCGCGCACGCGCTCTGCTCATGTGCATATGAGTGATTCGAATTTTAGTTGCTATAGCGACGCTTGTTATGAATTTTGACTGCACGCGAACCGATCGCGATCTGTTGTTGAGAGACGAGGCGAATTCACAAACTTTTGCAGAGTATTTTCTGTGCTGATCTTGACATTTTGAAGCTGTTCGGAGGATTCCTGAGACGAGACCTTTATTCTGGAAAGACATCGGAGAATATATCCTTTATATAGAGTTATATTTTTGAAAGAGTTTATCTAAGGATACTTTTATTTCATTGTTCTTTTCTTATTAGAAGGAGTTTGGAGTTTTATTTCTTTTTTTGTTTTATTTTATTTCTTTTTGGGAGGAGTATTTCTGAGGAGAGTTGTTGTATTGTATTTTGTATTGTCTTTATTGCAGTTTGGAGGAGATGTCTTTGGCTCATGTGATGGGGGAAAGAGGAGGTGAGTGCTTTAGTTTTTCATTTGTTTATGGTATGTTATGATATAATGTTGTACAATGATTGACTACATTAATGTGAAGAAAATTGTGAGAGGTAACCTATTTGAATTTTCCCAGCAAAGTGATCACATGTATTTGATTCTTGAAATAAACTTTTCAATTTGAGTAACTGAAGTAACAATTTGTAATTGACCATTGACATTGATTATTGATTATTATTAAAACATTACTAACTATGTGATGTTTGAAATATTCCAGCCTCAGGCCGCTCCAGATCCAGGAGAGCTGCTTTCTCTCAGACGGCTGGTCAGGAGGTTTGGAGACACGGTTCTGATGACCGTGATCAGGATCCACTGCCAGACCCGGCCCAGACACACATCCAGGAGCTTCCTAGACCTTTAGCACCTCTGTCTTCTGAGTTTTCTGTTTCTGTGTCCACAGGTCAGGCTGACAGGAAGAGGGAGTGGCAGAGCGTCAGCCGGCAGAGCCCAGATCATGGACATCCGTCCACTCCATCTAAACGCTTTTGCAGAGGTCAGAATAGGCTTTTATTAAATAAGTTATGGCTCAGTTAACAAAATAATTTGTCATTGAAAACAGAGTAACAATTTGATGTGACCACTGACATTGATTATTAATATTATTAAAAATGTCTAAAATATTCCAGCCTCGGGCCACTCCAGATCCAGGAGATCCACATCATCTTTGTCCCTCTCTGAGGACAGTATAGAGAGGCGGTTCTGTAGAGAGTCGTTGAGCCTTAGCAGCAGAGGCTCGTACATCGCCGATTGGAGGTGGAGTGGCGATAGATCAGATAGCCGAAACGAACAGGGCAGCTCCAGCAAGTGCTGTTTGTCCAGGTCCGACAGCCTCGAAGAGTGGATGTGCCCTCCGCTGCCAGGTCAAGTTCCCGTCGAGCCAACAGAGACTTCAAATAGCTTTATGGAGCCTTCACCAGTGAACAAGAGCTCAACAGGTGAGACTGAAATAAGGCTGGGCGGTGTAAAGTGTACAGTCACATTTAATTTTATTTTGCTGAAATTTAGTTTCTGGATTTTTCCTGCCAGAAATATTTTAATTGGACATTCATCTAACAGTTTCAGAACATTCAGAGAACATTCAAAAGTTCCCATAATGTTTGCAAAATTATAAAATAGATTGGTCCCTTAGCCAAGAAAAAACATTTTTACAACATTTTAAAAACTGGACGTTTTGAACGTTCAGGGAACATTTAAAAATAATATTTCTTAACTTAACTTGGGAACGTTAGCAAAGCGTTCTCAATAAGCCATGAACTCATTTGCGCTGTCTGACACACACCCGAAACACACGCACAGAAAGCCGCTTCTCAGACAGCATGCAATCCTGAATAGAGCTCTATTTCGCAACTTATTGCGCTTGAATGGTCAAATATGCACAAAATTGTCACAATGGCTGTCGTGGTGTGGCCCATATGATCTTATGTGATTACCTGAACTGAGCCACATGTGCCAGAGTTGGCCAAATTAAGCCTGGAAATGTTATGTTTTTATCAAAAGATCAGATCAAATAAGAAAAATAACTATATTGTGATAATTGTGAAATAAAATGACTATCAATATTGTGAAATGAGATTTTAAGACATTTATGCAGGCATTAAGCAGAAGTCAGGTGGATAGCTTGGAAATATTTCCATTACTTTGGATTTGTAACATTACAGATATGAATTTAACAGTAAAATGTAAGTTATGTCTTTATAGCATTGCTTAATTTGACGTCAGAGATGTTTCTAATAATTCAATTGTTTTTCTTCATTTCAGAAAAACCTACAGAATGTAAGAAGAGGAAAGGAGTTTGTTCTTTCCTCAGGAACGTGTTGAAGGCTATGACGCGTCCGCTCCTCTGCTGTTGTCTCAGTAGTGCTGTGGATGTTGTGAAACCTTTTGTTCCTCCAGCGGATCTGGAGCCAGAGCCTGATCCTGATCCATCATCACCTGATCCAGATCACTCCGGCGTCAAGCCAAATAATGGTAAATCTGCAGACATTATTTCTCCAACATTGTTTTAAACAGTATTATCGTCTTGTTTTCCACTAAAGATAGACTTGTTTTCAAAAATGATGTTCTCGACACAACCAGCACTGATATTTTTTATATGAAACAAAGGATCTAGCAAGCTCATATATTTGTCATATTTTTCTGTTTGTTTTTCAGAATCCTTTGAGACTCTCTATAACGTGGGAGAGATGATTGGATCCGGAGGATTCGGAAGAGTGTTCGAGGGAACACGGAAATTTGATGGCAAAAAGGTAAAGCAATCTTGCATGCATCAAAACATATTTAATACAGATGGTTTAATACTTAGATGCTCAAATCGTAAATGTTATGTGCAAAGTCAAGCGCTTGAATACCGTTACTGTTATTGAGTACTGTTTTTTTTTTTACAGGTTGCCATCAAGCGGATGCGCAAGATTGACAATGATCGTTATCTTGCTATTGTAAGTTGGTCAAAAGTGTATTTGTTGTTTAAGTGCTGATTACTGTAGTCAGTACACCTGTAGGAAGCATTAGGTGTAAATGTAATAGACAAGTAAGCCTGGAAAGGCTCTGTTGATCATATCTACAAAGATCAAAGCAAGTACATTTAAAAATGATATGTTTTCTTCAGATTTTTACCCAGCTAACCTTCTGTCTACTACTTTTCTCTAGCCTGGGCATCCCAAACCTCTCGTTACAGAAGTGGCACTGCTGCTGAAGATGAGGCAAGAACCAATAAGCCCCTACGTCATACAGCTATACGACTGGTTTAAACATCCTCGGAAATTCACCCTCATAATGGAGTTCCCTGAACCCTGCGAGAGCTTGCTGGACTTCATCATTCGTAATCCTCAACTGGATGAAACAACAGCACGGGTCATCATGCGACAGGCTGTGCTGGCAGTACAACACTGCATCGAGCATGGCGTCTTTCATAATGACGTTCATGCACAGAATTTCCTGTTGAAGACAAACACGTTAGAGCTCAAGCTGATAGACTTTGGCTGCGGTCAGCTACTTAGTAGTGATGGCTACGAGACAAAAATATACCTTGGTGAGTATTTTTGGAGTGTGGAAACCTGGATGTAGTGACTTACTGATTATTTGACTCAACAATGCGCAAATGTCTTGCTTACAGGATTAATGGGTTACTGTCCACCTGAAGTCTTCACAGAATCTCAATTCCATGCCGTCCCAACAAATGTCTGGGCTCTGGGAGTGTTGTTGTACCAGATGGTGAACACGTGTTCTCCTTTTGGCAATAGAGCGGAAATCACACAAGCCAAAGTTAAATTTCAGAACTCCAACTTATCCAAAGGTGAGTGAAAAATATTGATAACATTGATAAACACACGCATAAAGCAAAGGCTCTGTTCAGAAACAGGTAAAGGTGAAGTATGTAAGATTTTTCATGGTAAAATACATTCTCTTAACCCAGTTTATTGCCATTATGCCATTTAATAGGTTTATCTCCCCCAAAAGTCTAAACACTTTCCAGCTCAACCTATAGCGTGTTTTTGTAATTCCGCTAGGTGCCACTATTGCCACAGAAAATACATACTTCACTTTTAAAGGAAAGATAAAGAACACTTTACCTTATATTAATCATGTTTCAGATGCTGTTTTCATAGATGCCAACATTCGTGTCACATGGTCATGACTAACCAGCCTCTCCTTAATAAAATGTGTACAGAATGCAGTGATCTGATTAGCCAGTGCCTAGACCGGGATCCAACTAAACGGCCGACGTTAGAGCAGATGTTACAACATGAATGGATTAGAAATGATCTGGAGAAGTTCAGGAGATTCACTCGATCAGAGATTTCAGGTGTGAGGAAGTGTAACAGACAGAGTAGGATTATTATCATTTATCTTCAATTCTGGATTATTTGTAGTGAGGTTTTCAAATTTGTGTTCATCGTAATGTTCTTGTTATAGTCAAGTCAAGTCACCTTCATTTATACAGCGCTTTATACAATACAGATTGTTTCAGAGCGGCTTCACAGTAATAAACAGGAAAATAACACAATCAGTGATGCAATTGCAAGAATTCAGTTCTGTTGTAAAAAAGCTCTAAAAAACATTCAAGTTGACTTGTTCATATAATCTTTGTATTGGATAGGAAACAACATACTTGCTGTCCTTGGTGGAGGGCTTGAGCTCGAGACTTGACCTGAAGCCTGAAGTCCAACTCCAACCTGACAGGAACTCAAGATCAGAGCCGGTCCACGTCTGAGCAAGAACATGAGAGACTGAAGACTGGAAAGAAGTCATCAAGTCATCACAGCCACATTTACTTTTTTTTTTAGTAATTTTTGCTAAGACAAGTCATCTTTATTTATAGGGATGTATCGATACCAGTACTTGGGTGTCGGTCCGATACTGCGCTCATGTACTCGTACTCGTAAAACTACCCCGATACAACCGCACCCGATAACACTTTATGTCTATAGCGGATAGTTACAAAATTCGCCGTTCACATTGCCAAGTGAAAAGGGGTCTCGCGCTCTCAACACGCACGACCGCGAGAACTTCATTTTTGCCGCGCGCACCTTCGTGCTAGTGCGGACGTGGCAAGTATATCTCTCGTCACGCAGATAACTCTCGGCACCATGCAGTAGTGTTGAAAGTGAAAGGCTGTTAGTAGGGATGTGCGCAATGACTAGTCTAACCCCGGCCCCCGGTGACAGTATATGCAATCGATCCATTTGAAAGAACACTTAAACTATGAATAGTCAAATCCCATACTGAATGTCGCTAAAAATAGATCACATACATGCGAATGCTTGCCTTGCATTATGATCATTGTATTAAACCTGAGCGTTCACTTAAGCACGTAGGTTAGCCATTTTAGACAATATGCAGCACAGGACCAATGAGTCACACATAATAGCCTATTATAAACAGATGAACGCGCTTCTCGTGTATGAAAAGTATCTGCACACAAGATGGGCGGCAAAATCGCAAGAAAAGCTTGTCGTGTAGGCTACTGACAACTATACATTATTTTCATATCTTTGGGATGTTGATATAGCAACTGTTCAAGTGCAAAGTAAGTACCGGTAGTATAACAAGCCTAAGCAAGGCAGCAAGCTTAATTGTTATACTAGTTTGACATGACATGGAAGAAAACGGAAAAGTTTTGTGTAAGCTTTCAAAATCCTCCCTCACCTTGCTCATCTTCTAAATGGAGATTTCTCTGAAGCCTCCGCGCGCAAGCTCCAGAGAAAACCAACGAGGTAAAATTAAATGATTTTGTTTTGCTGCAGATAAACACTTTTCAAAATAATATATTAATTTCAATATATAACATTAACACGACAGTAATTTAAACATAGTCTTTGTAAAAATAAATAAATAAATAAAGCAAAACATTAAATGTGCAAAAAAAAAAATAATGTAGACACTAGTACTTTCCAATTCGACTAGCAGCAGCACTAACGTTTAATCGACTAGTCGGCTAGTCTCCCACATCCCTACTGTTTAGCTCAGTGTCACACATTGTAGATGAAAACATTAGAGCTAATAATGCAGAAAAGCTTCTTTTCATCAAAAAGAACCTGCCTCTCACTTTTCCGAAAAAGGCTTAGTCTTTAGTACTGTACTAACATATGATAACATATCATTTCAGTTGTTCTGCTACTATGTTGTGTTACTGAAATACACTGAATGTGTTACAGGTTACATTTATGTGAAATGGGCAGCAGTGCATGTTTGTTTAGGAAAACACCAAGTTGAATGTTAAAATGTCCACAACAGCATCAAGTTGTATATTTACTTTGTTACAGTCAGAAAGTGAAAAAAATCTGATGAAAATAAAACATTGTTAGAATAACTGTAATGGTATTATTAAGTACTCATATCGGTACTTGGTATCGGCAAGTACCCAAATGTAAGTACTTGTACTTGGTCTGAAAAAAAAGTGGTATTGGTGCATCCCTATTTATTTATATAGTGCTTTATATATGACCAATCTGTATATATGACCCTTTTGAATAAATGCTTTCAAAAGCACATGAAATGACAGCTTGATTTTTATTTTTATTTATTTTTTGTGATATATTATGTCAATGGATAATGGTAATTATACAAAAATGCAACATTATGTTAATGGGATGCAGGATGCAAGTACAGTCAGACTGTGACTGATTATTGAAGTTGATTAAAGAGTATTGCAGCAAAACTCATAAATGTCACAAAACAGGACATATCCCTCTGGTGCAGAGAAAAGAAAAAAAGAAGACAAACGAGAAAGAGAAAAAATTAAAGGTATATCAAGAAAATGAATGTAAACTAAACTATGTTGCGAGCTAACGTTAGATGGCTAGTTAATTAACATAGCCATGGTAGCATATCTTTTTTTTAGTAAAGTTAATGTAGGATATCACAGTTATTGCTTGTGGATGATTAAAATATCTCCATGATCTGCTTTTGAAGAAATATCGTAATATCATGCTACAGCGCACATTCTATCAGATGCAGTTCTGGCGCCTCCGTCATACTGTACAACTCGACGTACATTCACATCACATGTTAACGCAACGGTAGAGTTACACTCACGGGACACTGCACTTATTCACAATCACAAAAGTTTATTATTTGCATGTTACACTCCGGTTAAACATTACATTCGCGTGCTGTTCTGACATGCACCTTTTCTGAACGCGTACACCCGAAGCGCGCGCACACTAAAAGCCTGTCCAACAGCGTCTGATTACTGGATTTGATCTTTCGTGTCTGTTTGCTCTAATACTGTCAAATACACACCAGGTTTACATAAACACAGTTGGTTATGTCTAAAGTGAAAATACACAGGTCTTAAAGTGACAGCAGCCTAAAAGTAAACTGCCTCTTTTCCTTAAAGGGATAGTTCCCCCAAAAATGAAAATTCTGTCATAATTTACTCACTCTTATGTCGTTCCAAACCTGTATTAATTTCTTTCTAGTGCTGAACACAAAATAAGATATTTTGAAGAATGTGGGTAAACAGTTGCTGGTCCTCATTGACTTCCATAGTAGGAAAATATATATATATGGAAGTCACTGGGGACCAGCACCTGTTTACCCACATTCTTCAAAATAACTTTTATGTTCAACAGAATAAAGAAACTCATTCAGGTTTACAACAACTTGAGAGGAAATGATGACAGAATTTTCATGGGTGAACTATCCATGGTGCGCTATATTGAAGACTGATCGACTCAATCTACTGTCACTTCCGGTGTGAGAACGCTGGCGCGCTTGTGCTGCCGCTTCACGCTGGTACCTGTCTGTTTGTTTGTTTATCGGCATATACGGTTTTGGATATGTTTCTGCTGGGATTTGACAGATCTGGACTACTTGGATTATTTTCTGGAATACTTTATTCACTCAGTAAGCTTTGGATGACTAACCTGGCCTTTTTTGTGATCCTCTCACACTGATCGGCTGCGAGCCCTCTCCATCCGATCCATATCCTTCTCGACATCTGATACATGAGTCTCCACTCTCTTTATCATTTTGTGGTGTCAATCCTCGGTATGGTTGGGTAGTCTTCCCTTCTGTGGATTGTTGTGGATAGTGGAGATACGGTTCTGGCTAACGTAGTTAAATTGGTTTTTGTTCATGTCGACGCGTAACCAATTGCCGGTTTTGTTCTTTGGTCTTTTTGTGCTATTTTTGGCTGATGTTAATAAAGGGACTTCTCCCGAGATGGCTTTGCATTTTTCTTTGGCTCAACTTAGAACTAAAAGGATCTCTCCGCTTGGCTCCAGACACTTATGTGTGGTGTGAACAACTTGGAATTTTACATACACCGTTCGCGGAAGAAACTTCGGACTTATCATTGTTCGTCTTCAAATAGTATTCCGGTTATCTGCACCAACACCCATGCTTCTGGTATAACACAACAGGAAAACCGTGTAATCAACTTTGGGAATCTGAGACCAGTACGCTTTGATCCTGTCCTTGGAAACTGCAAACTTGCTTTTTCAGATATGCGATGTGCGCTATTGAACACTCGCTCTTTAACTGATAAGAGCGAGTGTTCATTGACGCAAACCTGGACATGCTACTTTTGACAGAAACCTGACAGGTGCCCAATGACTTTTTCAACTTAAACCTCTTAACACCACCTGGGTACATCTATTTCTCTCCACCTCGTCTCCATCGTAGAGGTGGAGGGTTAGCTGTAGTTTGTCATGAGAGTATCAAAATATCTAAGACTGAATTCCATGACGTTTCATCTTTTGAATACCTTGCGTTGAAAATGACTGGCAAAACATTAATGGCTGTAATGCTAATTTATCAACCTTCGAAATTTCATTCAGATTTTTTCTCTGAGATTAGTGAGTTACTTACTCTTGTCTGTGCTAGTTATTCATCTGTAAAAAAATTGGTGATTTTAACATACATGAAAATACTGTACAATGCAATTAATCCCTTACAAAAAGAACTGCATTTGTTTTAAGTAATGCTACAGTTTTTGTTACATGTAGAATAATGCAGTTTTTTGGACACGAAAAAACTGCAATATATCTAAAGTACTAATAAAATACAACTGCAATACAGCTGAAGTAGTACTACAATAACACTGCAATATAACCGCAATAATACGGCAATACATAATACAACTAAAGTACAATTACAATACTACCGAAGTGCAATACTAATACAATTCTGTACAATACCATTGAAATGCAACCAGAATATCCAGAATAAGTTTTATTTTCACAAATCTGCAGTATAATGAACTAAGGTACAAAACAACAGTGAATGTCTCAAACTGCAATGCAAAAATAAATGTGATTTTTAAACTTAAAAAAAAAAACTTATAACAAATAACAGGATGAGAATTAGACAATGTACAGTGCATCCGGAATGTATTCACAGCGCTTCACTTTTTCCACATTGTTATGTTACAGCCTTATTCCAAAATGGATTCAATTCATTCTTTTTCCCCCTCAATTCTACAAACAATACCCCATAATGACGTGAAATAGGTTTGCTAAAAATAAAACATGAAAAAAATCACATGTACATAAGTATTCCATGACGCTCAAAATTGAGCTCAGGTGCATCCTGTTTCCACTGATTATCCTTGAGATGTTTCTACAACTTGATTGGAGTCCACCTGTGGTAAATTCAGTTGATTGGACATGATTTGGAAAGGCACACACCTGTCTATTTAAGGTCCCACAGTTAACAGCGCATGTCAGAGCATAAACCAAGCCATGAAGTCCAGAAAAATTTCTGCAGCATTGAAGGTCCCAATGAGCACAGTGGCCTCCATCATCCATAGATAAAATACGTTTGGAACTGTTGGAAACTCAGTAGCGAAGACCAGGAGACTTGGATGTTTTTTCAGCAGGATTCTTTATTGAGCACACGTGCTGTCGGTAGCTGCAGTCCATCAAGTCTCCTGGTCTTCGCTTCTGAGTTTCCAACAGTTTTGGTGCCGTGACCCGGATAGAGCTCCCCACCTGAATCCAGATGGAAACTTCAAGCTCAACAAAGATCTGACTTCGTTCCAGACTGAATTTTTCTGTACAACCAAGGGTTGGTGAGTGCCACTCTATCCAAAAGAACCTTTAAGACCAGTACAAATGTGTTATCCTCTGCGCCATCAGAGAAGAGTTAACAGACAGCTGTAGGGTTTGGTTAACTAAGTTATCCTTTAAAACAATTTCTTTTAGAGATGAAAGTTATCCTCTGTTTAGGCAGGGAAGATTAGCATTACGTGCTAAAATTGGTTAGCCTCTGTTTCAGGCAGGGAAGATTAGCATCACGTGCTAATATTGGTTATCCTCTGTTTCAGCAGGGAAGTATTAGCGTAAAGTGCTAATAATTTGTGTTGTCCTCTGTTTTGCCAAGGAAGGTTAACAATAGTTGATCTGTGTTAACAAGTTTGTTGATCAGAGAAGTTTTAGTGTTTTGATTGTGTGGTAACAAAGAAACTCATAAAAATGTTTAGAAATAATGTTAGTGTAACAATAGTCGTCCACTGGAGGCAAGGTGAAGAACCCAAGTGCAGTCTTTTATTTAACTCAAATCTTAACAACATAAAACAAAGACATGGCAAAACAAACTTGGCTTGGCTTGACTTGACTTGACAAAACATAAACTTGGCTTGGCTAAACTTGACTCAAAACACATTCAACTATCATTAACACTCACCAACAGAGGATTACATACATTCAATATCAGACAAAGACACATGGCAAATGGATCGTGAAGCGTGGGCAGACGTGGATCCTGGAGCGCGGCCTTCCAGGCCTTCTCAGGGTATCCACTGCCCCCCAAAAAATTTTTCTTGGGCAGGATTATGGGGTCATGGTTAGGAGTCCTCTCTGGACGCTGGTCTGGGGCTGGAGCCCCCGCAGGACGCTGGTCTGGGGCTGAAGGCCCCTCAGGACGCTGGTCTGGGGCTGGAGCCGCCTCAGGACGCTGGTCTGGGGCTGGAGCGCCTCATGGCGCTGGTCTGGGGCTGGAGCCGCCTCAGGACGCTGGTCTGGGGCTGGAGCCGCCTCAGGACGCTGGTCTGGGGCTGGAGCCGCCTCAGGACGCTGGTCTGGGGCTGGAGCCGCCTCAGGACGCTGGTCTGGGGCTGGAGCCGCCTCAGGACGCTGGTCTGGGGCTGGAGCCGCCTCAGGACGCTGGTCTGGGGCTGGAGCCGCCTCAGGACGCTGGTCTGGGGCTGGAGCCGCCTCA
Source organism: Rhinogobio ventralis (assembly GCA_039654625.1). Lineage (NCBI taxonomy): Eukaryota > Metazoa > Chordata > Actinopteri > Cypriniformes > Gobionidae > Rhinogobio > Rhinogobio ventralis. The sequence goes on from CM077204.1 coordinate 7,927,696, forward strand.
GGACGCTGGTCTGGGGCTGGAGCCGCCTCAGGACGCTGGTCTGGGGCTGGAGCCGCCTCAGGACGCTGGTCTGGGACATGACCCTGGGTGTGGACAGAAGACACGGCCTGGCTCTGGACGTGAACATGGGACATGGCTTGGTTCTGGACGTAGACAGAAAACATGGCTTGGCTCTGGACGTGGACAGAAAACGTGGCTTGGCTCTGGACAGGGACATGAGACGTGGCTTGGTTCTGGACGTGGACCGGACTCTCTGGGGTGGAAGGTACTGTGGGATGGCGGGGCTCCTCCTCCGCCAATCCCACAGTAAAAGATGAGCCACTCAAACGAAGGGCATGGTCGATGTACTGGGACAGGGAAAGATGATTTTTTCCCCAGGCAGCTGTGAGCAAATGGGCTCATTTAGCCCAAATTTAAAAATGTCCTTCAATGCCACATCGTTAAAATCTACCTGGCTGGAAAGGTCACAAAAGTCCTGGACGTAGTCCTCTATGGGCCGCTGGCCTTGACGAAGGCGAAGGAGATGGACTGCTGGGTTCATTGTTGTTGGTCTGATATTCTGTAACAATAGTCGTCCACTGGAGGCAAGGTGAAGAACCCAAGTGCAGTCTTTTATTTAATTCAAATCTTAACAACATAAAACAAAGACATGGCAAAACAAACTTGGCTTGGCTTGACTTGACTTGACTTGACAAAACATAAACTTGGCTTGGCTAAACTTGACTCAAAACACATTCAACTATCATTAACACTCACCAACAGAGGATTACATACATTCAATATCAGACAAAGACACATGGCAAACATGAGGGTTTAAATACACCGTGACTAAGGACAAGACACACCTGTGAACAATGAATAAACCAATGAGAACATGACAAACCACAAGACAAAAGAGCACAAGGCAGGATCACATGACAGGACCAGGAAGTGCATGACAAGACATGACAGTGAACAAGGCAAACTTAAACACATGAACCATAACCAAAACACCTTGTGACAGTTAGACTGATCCCCACAACTGAAAAAAGTGGTCTCGCGACTCCTTTGTGGTCAGACAGCGAATTCAAATCACAGTTAGGAGTGCAAATGAACCTAATAGTCACTGAGAAAGTTAGACAAGAACTAACTCAGAAATATGAGATCCATCCAGACAAGACTTGGTCTGTAGATGAGTGTAAAAAGGTATTAGGAGCATGTATTCGCAAGAACAATGTGAAAGGCATTATCTGCTGCCACAGAGAATTTGGTTTAGCTCTAGCTAGACAGCAGTCTCAGCGTAACTCAGAGCTATAGAACAGAACAAAGAGCTCTGTGCTAGAGTATGCTCTTTGACTAAGTAATTGAACCGCAACAAAGCTGCAGAAAAAACTGATGTGAATGAAGTTATTCAGCCTGATAACACTTATCCTGACTTACAAGCTTTCTTTGAAATAGATGTAGCCATCCAATCAGTAACTGATGTGCCTGTAGATTCAGTGAAGGTATGTGGCGCCAGGAGATCTCAGGGAATTGAGGGAATTGAAAGCGTTCAGAAACTTTTCTGTTGTCCAAGTACAAACTGTTGCCAAAGTGCTAGGACCTAAATATATAGACTATCTCAGAGCTTACACACAGCTGATGTCACAAATTCTAACTGAATCTGAATTCAACAGTTTTGAGTCTGCTGTTACTTTTGAACTACATGTCAGTAAAGGCGATTTGAGAGAAGGTGTTTTGAAAAAGAATATCATGGGACCCAAAATAGAAAGAGTTAAAGGGCGTGAGCACCCACAGAGCAAAACATAAATCCGCGCCTATGAGTGCAGCATAACTCATATTGTTAAATGGATAAAACAAATTATATATTTGTAATGGAGGGTCAATGTTATTAAAATCACAGTTCTCATTCTAACTCCTTTCAGAGTGGATGAGCAGAAAGGACTGGTGATAGGGAAAACTTATCTGAACAAGAAGCAGGCCAGGGTTTTTATGCACTACATTGCTGAGGTGTCGAGGAGGCAGCTTAAAAATAAGATTGATCATTCAAAGTATCTGGCAATTATGTCAGATGGATCAACTGACAGTGCAGTGTTGGAGGAAGAGCTTCTGTACACCAGAATAAGCCAAGCAGGGAAAGTCGAGGTGCAGTTTGTTGAAATCCAGGCTGTTGAAAAGCCAAATACTAAATAAAAAGAGCATTTTTGCAGTGTAATCAAATCTTTTGATCATTTAAAATATAATAGGCCTTTGTAATGTGCCTTTGTTGACTACATTCTAAATAAACTACAACAAAATAGATTTCTTTTGTCCTGTTGCTTAGCTCTCAGTCACATACCTGAGGCTCATTGATTATGCAGCTCATTATGCAGGTCTTTTGTTCTCTCAGGTGTAATTCGCAGCATTATTCATGATCGTTCGCGCCTCTTTGCATACGGCCTTTGTAAAGAAAAAAGTGTCTTACAAAATGTAAATCAATATATTGCTTTATGTGAATAATTAGGCACAATGATTCTCACATCAGTTTGAAGCAAAAAATCTAGGCAACAACACCCATTAGTCAAAAGTCTTGTGGACACATATCTATTGTGTGTTTTGAGGTGTTTTTGTTTTGACTTACTTTTTTTTTTTTTTTTTTAAACCACGCATACACATTATTCTCTCAAAAATACAAGCATGTACATACATGTTGCTCACATATTATGGTAGCCCAGTTTGTGCTGAACACAGTGTAATTACACTTTGCCATTAATGTGTTTATAAGCAACTGAAAAAAGCACAAATGTCAGAGCATGTCAAAACTTCTAAAGGGCCCCAAAACAGCTCAGACTCCTGGGGGTTAAAAAATAACATTTTAAATAAAAAAGGAACATTTTGACCAAAAAGCTGAGAAAATCAAGTTTTTGTCAAAGGCTTCATCCAGATTAGATTCAGAGCGATGATCAAATGGATGGAGTAAATCGAGTTCATCAACACCCCCAATACTTGCACAGTCCTGTACCTCGTCTTGGGTCCACATTTCATTCAGTAACATTAGGCAGTTTTGATTTATATGCTGTTTAATGTTGATGATCGCGTTATTTTACATATGCATATGATTACATAAGAGATCGCTAGTTTCTGCGTCTTCACGTGTGTTTTGATCAGGAGTTTCTGCACTCTTTCAGAAGATGTGTCATAGCGCCCCCTAGCTTATAACAGTGAAAACACGGAAACACGGAAAATTCTGTGTTTTTCAGGGAAGCGTTTTCTCACAAATAACGGAAAATTCAGTGTTTGGCAGCGAAAGAGTTAAAAAAAAAAAAAGCAGTCAAAAAATGTTTGCATTTCAGAAACTGGACAGCAGCCCACACGAATACACACGCCTATTAACTCGATAATAAAGCCGTAAAGTAGGCTATCTTTCAACTCAGGACAGCGCCACTTCTAACAAATACAGATAGGATTGGAGATGAAAAGTTTAACTGACACGTAATCGAGCTCCGGAGCACCCACGGTATCAGCTCCTATCCTGGCGGCTGCTAAAACTAGCTATCTAGCCATCACAAAACACAACTTCAAGTTAGTAATTCACTTACTTGCACAGCCAAACGTAGTCCAGAAACGGTCTGCCCTTTTTGCAGATCGCATGGACGTTTCTGAATAGAATTCTCATTTGGTTCCATCTGCACGTGTTTCACCCTGGTTCACTCCGGAACTCAGAGCAATGAAGGCTATTGGTCGTCGCTTGGAAAGACTGTACAGGAAAACTGGACTCATTGTGCACTCTTTGGCTATGAAAGAACATTTGCTCAACTACTGTACAGCCCTCAATCCTCATAATTCTCTTCTACTATTAAGAATTCCATGTGCAGGCCAAAATCTCTGTTTGCTATGGTCAACAATCTCATTAATCCTCCACAACATATTTCTGGCTCTGAGGTAAATAATTTTTCTCATTACTTTGCAGACAAATTGAAGTCAATCACTGAATCCATTTCCAAAGACACACCTCATACAACTGACTCAAATGTTCACTTGATGTCAGCTGACTCGGCTTACTCCACAAACTCTCTCTCTGCTTTTACTCTCACTTCTGCTGCCATAAGTGATCTAATTGTGAAGTCTAATTCTACATCCTGCCAGCTTGATCCTACACCTACTGTTTTGCTTAAGATGTGTGTTCCTGAGGTTGAACCTTACATAACACATACGATAAACTCTAGTTTAACATCTGCCATTGTTCCAGCAGAATTAAAACTGGCTGCGGTGACCCCCATTTTTAAGAAACCGGGCCTTGACCATCTAAACATGAACAATTACAGGTCAATCTCAAATTTACCATTTTTAAGTAAAATTCTTGAAAAAGTTGTGGCTTCATAATTGAGATCCTACTTAAATGCGAATGTCCTTTTTGAACCTTTTCAGTCAGGATTTCGCTAATCACATAGCACTGAAACTGCTCTTTTTCGTGTGGTTAATGACATTCTTCTGTTTATGGATTCAGGGTTACTAAACATCTTGATTCTTCTGGATCTAAGCTCTGCATTCGACACAGTCTGCCATGAAATACTCATTTTGCACCTTTCTTATATCAGTATCACTGGTTCAGCTCTTTCCTGGCTCATCTCCTACATCAGTGATAGAAAATATTATATCACCATACAAGACCAGAGTCCAGAGAGGGCTCCGGACCAGTCTGTGTCCCAGCCCAGTGGCCTGCTGTCTGCACAAACCCGTGATCAGCCTGTGCCACCCAAGCTACCTGACCGGCCTGTTTCACACGGGCCACCTCCACTCCCTGTGGAGTTTTTGTAGTTCTTTGTAGTTTTTCATGTTGATTACTCTCCCCAGGTGTTTCCCATTTACCACACCCCTTGTTATCTCATTAAGATATGCTGCGTCCCAATTTGCCTACATGTACTACGACCTAAAAGTATGTACTCTTTTTTAGAAGAAAAAGTACATTTGGGACATACTACTTCGTCATCTATAACGGACTCTGTCGCTTTACGTGCATCCCGTCACCGTTTAAACTGCCCTGTCAATCATCGTCACAGTTAAAATCCTTCACATTCAGTTTAAATTCCTACCTTATCGGAGAGAAATGTAGTAGCACATTGATCTGCCATTTGTGGGTCTTTAATGCAGAGACTTCCCTCATGTGTTTGCAGTTTAAATATAATGATGCATTTAAAAGTTAATGGTCAAACGTATCATTACAAAAGTTCACAATGCTGCTGCAGGTGAAATATAATGTGGATGACATTGAATAAATATATTTTCGTCAGGTTAAATACTGATAATTGATCACTCAAACCCCTTTATCTAAACCTCTCTACCTAACCGTCGGACTCGCACATCCGTCATGTTTGTAGTTTTTTAAGACTTTTTATCCGCGTTTGTAGTTCTAATCCAATCCTCGTCTAACTCGCAATGGGTTGTGGGCAATATCAGCTGTTAGAGTGTGCGTCGATCTGCACTTCGAATTCTGACCGGAAATAGTAGACCATCCGGGTATCTTTGGAATACTCTTTTCAACATACTATGATTTGGGACATACTAATTCTGTTTTCGATTACTATTTAGTACGGATAGTATGCAAATTGGGACGCAGCTATAGTCTTCCCTGTGTATATATAGCCCTTGTTTTCTCTGGTTCTCTGTCGTCGTCGTTTGGTGTTGCAGGTGTATGATGTTCCCTGTTCTGTGTTTTTGCTAGTTTGTTTTGTTCCTGAGTCCTGTTTCGATTGTTTTTTGTTATTAAATTCTCCCTGCATTTGGATCCTGCATCTCTGCCTGCTGCCTGTTATTTCCTGGTTCCCTGACACTTGGTGACATCATACGCATACGTGGACTTCAATTTCATTGCTATGCTGATGACATTCAAATTTACCTCACCACCAGCTCTGATAGGCCATCCTTGCCTGACTCACTTACTGCATGTATCAGGGATATCAAGCATTGGATGTCCTTGAATTTCCTTAAACTAAATAATAACAAACTGAAATATTGATGATTGGCTCTGCTACCTCAGGCAAAAGGATGGACCTGTCCTTTGAAATTGACGGGGTTTATGTTAAGTCTTCTTCATCTGTCCGTAATATTGGTGTCTTATTTGACTCATCTCTCATATTTCTTCTGTTGTTAAACGTAATATTGTCTTCGTAATATTGCACGTCTTCGATCTTCTCTCACTCTAGCTGATGCTGAAATCTTAATTCATGAATTAATCACATCACGTCTGGATTATTGCAATGCTCTATTTCTTGGTCTTCCTAAAAAACTTGTTACAAAAAGGTTACAGTATGTTCAAAACTCAGCAGCCAGAGTTCTCATCTCCACCAGGCGCTCTTCTCACATTACTCCTCTACTGCATGATCTTCACTGGCTACCTGTGGCATCACGTATTCACTTTAAGATATTACTTCTAACATTTAAGGCATTAAATGGTCTTGCACCTCCATATTTGTCTGACCTACTCTTGGCTTATCATCTGAGCTTGGTCTTTTGTCCATTCCTCGTTTTCGTTTGTCCACTGTAGGTGGTAGGTAATTTAGTGTCAATGCTCCTAAATTATGGAATTCGCTTCCCCTTCCACTTTGTAATATATCATCTTTGTCTACCTTCAAGACTCAGCTAAAAACGTATCTATTTAATATTTATTTTGAATAATGTGGCTATATAAGGCCTGTGCTTGTGGGTGTGCAAATGTATTGTATAGCACTATGTAAAGCGACCTTGATCTATGGAAATGTGCTATATAAATAAAACTTCTTCTTCTGTTCTGACATGCGCCTTTTCTGAGCGCGTACACCTGAAGCGCGCGCACACTAAAAGCCTGTCCAACAGCGCCCGATTACTGGACTTTATCTTTCGTGTCTGTTTGCTCTAATACTGTCAAATACACACCAGGTTTACATAAACACAGTTGGTTATGTCTAAAGTGAAAATACACAGGTCCTAAAGTGACAGCAGCCTAAAAGTAAACTCCCAAAAATGAAAATTCTGTCATTATTTACTCACTCTCATGTCGTTCCAAACCTGTACTAATTTCTTTCTAGTGCTGAACACAAAAGAAGATATTTTGAAGAATGTGGGTAAACAGTTGCTGGTCCCCATTAACTTCCATAGTAGGAAAATATATATATGGAAGTCACTGGGGACCAGCAACTGTTTACCGACATTCTTCAAAATAACTTGTATGTTCAACAGAATAAAGAAACTCATTCAGGTTTAAAACAACTTGAGAGTGAGGAAATGATGACAGAATTTTCATGGGTGAACTATCCCTTTAATGTTAATAAATGTATTATTTTCATCTTGTCACAGGTCCATCATGTAATATTTAAAACATTTGCTGCAAAACAAAGTAAACATAACTGTTTATAATGTCTACTTTGTTTTGAAGCAAGTGTTTGTTTTAAATATTAAACAGGTCCATCTGATCTGTTCATTTTATGTAATTATTTAAATATTTAATTTAATATTTTCCATTTCGTACGTTTTTTTCTATATATAAGAAGATACTGTTTATCTTAAGTTATTTTATTTGTAGTTGGTTGTTCTGCACCTTTGCACATTTTTTAAAAATTAAATCAGTTACTGTAAAGTGGTTGCTTACTGTAAATGTAAACAAGTATACAGTATTGTCTGCTGGTTTATTTAGCTACTTTTCAGTACAAATAACGTACGACACTTAGTACTGTACTACTTTTTGCACGCATTTTGGACAGAAGCAGTGACTATATGATCCATTATTCGACTGTAAGTGCCTTGCGAAGTGGATGCTTTTGATCAGTTATGAATAATGAAGATTTTGGACACGAACAGTTCCACGGATTATAATAATAATAATAATAAGTAGAAGAACTGTTCACAAATAAGATTTTTTCTATATATTAAAGATAACGTTAAAATTAAGTTTGTAACTATTCAATAAATGTGTTCAGACTTGATGCGCGCACGCGCTCTGCTCATGTGCATATGAGTGATTCGAATTTTAGTTGCTATAGCGACGCTTGTTATGAATTCTGACTGCACGCGAACCGATCGCGATCTGTTGTTGAGAGACGAGGCGAATTCACAAACTTTTGCAGAGTATTTTCTGTGCTGATCTTGACATTTTGAAGCTGTTCGGAGGATTCCTGAGACGAGACCTTTATTCTGGAAAGACATCGGAGAATATATCCTTTATATAGAGTTATATTTTTGAAAGAGTTTATCTAAGGATACTTTTATTTCATTGTTATTTTCTTATTAGAAGGAGTTTGGAGTTTTATTTATTTTTTTGTTTTATTTTATTTCTTTTTGGGAGGAGTATTTCTGAGGAGAGTTGTATTGTATTTTGTATTGTCTTTATTGCAGTTTGGAGGAGATGTCTTTGGCTCATGTGATGGGGGAAAGAGGAGGTGAGTGCTTTAGTTCCCTTTCGAGGGAACTCGCGCTGCGTCACCGCTTTGGGAACGCCTCTGCGTGATTGCGTCGTGAAGCACATGTGTAATCAGTCCAATGGAGAGACGGAACGTCATAGGCGGGTGACGTCATCGACCCGGAAGGTATAAAGCATACCGGCAAACAAACGCCGCTAGCTTCTGTTGCTTTCAGCAAGCGCTCTGTGTTTCATTGTCTTTGCCAGTTTTGTGTTTGTGTCTGAGTTCAGACTTTCCTTGTTTTTCTACAAGTTGCATTCACACTGACATATAGAGAGAGACATTATGGCGAGCGAACAGCGTTACAGAAAGTGTGTTCCTCCCTGCTCTCGTCACATCACGAGCGGGGATACACACTTGATGTGCGTTGTTTGTTTGGGTGAACAGCACGCCCAGTCGGCTCTCGAGGGGGCCGGCTGTGAGCATTGTGAGGCTTTGCCTATGAGAGTGCTGCGATCCCGCCGGGCACTTTTTGAGGAGGGTGTCCCGGTTCGCGTTCCCCGCGGCACAGGCCCCGCTGTTGCTGAGGCACAGCGGCAGCTTATGTCGTGGGGTTCGCAGATGGATCTGTCAGAGGGGTTAGAGACGGGCCCAGCCCTTTCTCTGCCCTCACCTGGCAGATCCAGTGCTGCCTCTCTGGGTTCGGGAGCCCGCCCCGCGGTTTCTCCCACCCAGGGGGCAGCCTCAGCGCTGCTTTTATCAAGCTCTGACGAGATCGATATTTGCAGCGTTGACGCGGGGGTTGAAGACTCGCCACTTCAATCCCCTGCTGGTGAGGAGCTAATGGAGGTGCTGTGCAGAGCTGTGGCCAAACTAAACATTGACTGGCCACAAGAGAATCAAGAGAGCGTCTCGTCCAAGAGCCGTCTGGACGAGCGCTTTCTCCCCACCCGCTCTGCCCAGCCTCCACGTCGGAGTTTACCGTTTTTCACGGATCTCCACACTGAGGTGTCGAGAACGTGGAAGCGGCCCATGTCCTCTCGTGTCTTCAGTCCCCAAACGTCCGTGTATAGTAACATCCAGGGGCTGAAGAAGCATGGGTATGGTTCGATGCCGAAGGTGGAGGAGACGCTTGCGAGCCATCTCTCTCCTCAGTCGGCATCGGCCATTAAAACTCCGACCTTGCCCACCAAACCTTTAAGAACCACCTCCTCTTTGGTGGGCAAGGCGTACTCGGCAGCGGGTCAGGCCGCCGCGTGACTGCACACTATGGCCATCGTGCAGGCATACCAGGCCGACCTGCTAAGAGACCTGGGGTCCAGCCAGGAGATCGGAGCAGACTTAGTCAATGAGCTCCGATCTTCAGCAGATTTAGCTCTCCGAGCCACCAAGGAAATGGCCAAATCTATAGGCCGTTCTATGGCAGCCCTGGTGGCTACGGAGAGGCATCTGTGGCTTAATCTGACCGAGATTCGGGAGAGAGATAAGAGCTTTCTGCTTGATGCGCCGCTGTCTCCTGACGGCCTGTTCGGTGACGCTGTCACTACCGTCACCGACAGGTTTCAGGAGGCAAAGAAACAGTCTGCGGCGCTCAAGCAGCTCCTCCCGAGAAAGCCCCAGGCCTCGTCTGCTGCTGTGCGGGAGCAGCAGACACCGAGTACAAGCTCCGTACACCGGGCGCAACAGAAACAGAGTGTCGCTACTCGTAGTCCCCCTCAGAAAGGGTGGGGCGGTGGGCGACACCCCCAGACGCAGCCCTCTAGGGGTAGAGCAGATCTGCGGACTGTTCTCATCTCTAGGAAGGCTGCGTCTAAGAAGCCCTCTAAGAAGCCAGTGGGCCCAGGGCAATGAGGGTTTCCCCCTTCGGGAACAGGCGGTGTTCACCTCAGCATACGGTGCCCGTCCTTTTCCGGTACCCTCACAGGGTCTCTCCACTAACCCCGCCCGAGTGCCGGGGCGTGGAAGGCCCTCGCGAGTCATCCGAGGATGGCCCGCGTCCTCCAGACAAGGAGGTGGCGCTGTCGAGTCAGTCGTTCCCTGCCGGTCATCCGCTTCAGGGCGCTGTGCTCCCAGCACTCAGTATACCAGAGGCCAGTCTCGAGGGACTGGTACCCCTAGTAGATTTTTTGCCAGAATGGGAAAAACTGCCAAATATATCTCGTTGGGTCCTGCAGATAATAAGATCAGGGTACGCCATCCAGTTCAGGTGTCGTCCACCCAGTTTCAAGGGGGTCCTACCTACCTTGGTGGGCCCCGAGCAGGCTCTGGTTACGACTCAAGAAGTCCAGACCCTCCTACGGAAGGGGGCCATAGAGAAGGTCCCTCTCTCCGACAGGGAGTCGGGATTCTACAGTCGCTATTTTATAGTGCCAAAGAAGGATGGGGGGTTGCGCCCCATTTTGGACCTGCGCTCTCTGAATCGCGCAGTGGCAAAGTTCAGGTTCAAGATGCTTACACTCAAACATATCGTGTCCCAAATCAGGTCAGAGGACTGGTTGGTCACGATAGATCTCAAAGATGCTTACTTCCACATCTCCATCCTTCCGCAGCACAGGAAGTACCTGAGGTTCGCTTTCGGGGGACAAGTGTACCAATATCGGGTGCTTCCCTTCGGTCTAGCCCTATCACCCCGCACCTTCACCAAGTGTGTAGACGCGGCATTAGCCCCCTTGCGTATGCAGGGGATCCGCATTCTCAATTATATCGACGACTGGCTGATTTTGGCTCAGTCAGCACGTCTGGCGGTTCAACATCGAGATGTTGTTCTCGCACACATGAAGAGGTTAGGGCTGAGGCTCAACCTCAAGAAGAGCGTTCTTTCTCCAGTACAGAAAATAACGTATCTGGGTGTGTGTTGGAATTCGATCCTGATGCAGGCCCGTCTATCAGAGCCTCGCGTAGGGTCGATTCTCTCAGCTGTGAAAGGGGTGAAACTAGACCAGCCACTCACTGTCAAACAGTATCAGAGACTGTTAGGCCTGATGGCAGCAGCGTCCAACGTCATTCCTCGTGGCCTGTTGTACACGAGACCTTTACAGTGGTGGCTCAAGACCAAGGGTTTTTCCCCGAGGGGAAATCCCTTTCGCGTGATCAAGGTAACGCGGCGATGCCTCCGCGCCTTAGTCATGTGGAAGGACCCTCGGTTTCTAGCCCAAGGCCCGTTACTGGGGGTACCGTGCCAGCGGGTCACTCTGACCACGGATGCCTCCCTTACGGGGAGGGGGGCGCGGGTTACGGGGGGCCCGGGTTGGGGGGCGACCATGAGTGGTCGCTCGGCCCAGGGCCTGTGGCAGGACATAAATTGCACATAAATTGCCTGGAAATGCTTGCTGTGTTCCAGGCTCTGAGACATTTCCTGCCGTATCTCAGGGGCCATCATGTTCTAGTTCGCACAGACAACACATCGGTGGTCTCCTATATAAATCACCAGGGGGGTTTGAGGTCTCGCCCTTTGTACAAGCTGACTCGTCAAATCCTCCTGTGGGAAATTGCTCTCAATCAGGGCAATCTACATCCCAGGGCGCCTGAATATGGAAGCAGACATCCTGTCGAGGCAGGGGACGAGGCCCGGGGAGTGGAGACTCCACACCGAGGTGGTGGAGCTCCTCTGGCAAAAATTTGGCAGAGCCGAAGTAGACCTTTTCGCAACTCAAGACAACACTCATTGTCGTCTATGGTTTTCTCTAACTCCTCCAGCTCCCTTGGGACTGGACGCCATGCTACAGGAGTGGCCGAGGCTGCCCCTGTACGCTTTCCCCCCTGATCGCTCTGCTTCCGGGAGTTCTAGAGAGAGTTCGTCGGGACGGTGCCCATCTGCTCCTAGTAGCTCCGTTCTGGCCAGCCCGGGTTTGGTTCTCGGACATTGTGTCGCTCCTCAACGGCTCTCCCCTGGAGATTCCGTGCAGGAGGGACCTGCTCTCTCAGTCGGGCGGTGCCTTCCTGCACCCACGCCCAGAGCTGTGGAATCTGTGGGCTTGGCCTCTGAGGGGGCCCAGCTCCTAAGCTCCGGTCTCTCAACCGAGGTTGTGGAGACCATCCTACACTCTAGAGCTCCCTCCACGAGGAAACTGTACGCATTGAAATGGAGACTCTTCACCTTATGGTGTAGAGATCGCCTGTGGGATCCAGTTAACTGCCCTGCGAGCGCGGTGCTGGAGTTCCTGCAGGAGAAATTCTCCGCTGGGTTAGCTCCCTCCACTTTGAAGGTGTACGTGGCGGCCTTAGCAGCTTACCACTCTCCTTTCGATGGTGTTACGCTCGGGCGACACCCCCTAGTTACTCGTTTCCTCCGTGGCACTATCAGACTGAGGCCTGCAGTACGCACCAGGGTGCCGGCCTGGGACTTATCTATTGTCCTTCAGGGCCTTTCTCAGGCTCCCTTCGAGCCCATTGAAGAAATTTCTGAGAAACTCCTCACTTTAAAGACCATCTTTCTGCTGGCTATCTCTTCTTTAAAAAGAATAGGGGACTTACAAGCCCTCTCTGTGGCACCCTCGTGCTTGGAATTTGCTCCCGGTATGGCTAAAGCTTTTCTGCACCCCAGACCGGGGTACGTTCCTAAGGTTCCCACTAATACTGTGAGACCCATAGTACTTATGGCCTTTTGTCCACCTCCCTTTCTGACGTCTGACCTGGAAAGATCCAATCTGCTTTGCCCTGTTCGCGCACTAGACGCTTATGTCCACAGAGCTGCCCTGTGGAGAAAATCGGAACAGTTGTTCATGTGTTACGGTCCACCCTCGAGAGGGGGTCCGGTCTCTAAGCAGAGGATGAGCAAGTGGATAGTTGAGGCTATTTCACTTGCTTATGAGGTGGTCGGGCAGCCTTCCCCTTTGGCTGTCCGGGCACACTCGACTAGGGGTATGGCTGCCTCTCGGGCATTCCTAGCAGGGGCCTCCCTGCAAGACATCTGTGATGCGGCGGGGTGGTCCTCGCCGCTCACTTTCGTGAGGTTTTACGAACTTGACATTACTCCAGGGGCTCGGGTGCTCGCCCTTTAGACAATCACAGGCGGGCATCCGGCTCCTATGGGGACGTGGGTATTCTCGTTCCCAAAGCGGTGACGCAGCGCGAGTTCCCTCGAAAGGGAACGTCTCGGTTACGACTGTAACCTTAGTTCCCTGAGTAGGGAACGAGACGCTGCGTCACCCTGCCATATTACCTGCATGCCCGCAAAAGCGTCTTGCTTCACTCTACCACAGAAGCTAGCGGCGTTTGTTTGCCGGTATGCTTTATACCTTCCGGGTCGATGACGTCACCCGCCTATGACGTTCCGTCTCTCCATTGGACTGATTACACATGTGCTTCACGACGCAATCACGCAGAGGCGTTCCCAAAGCGGTGACGCAGCGTCTCGTTCCCTACTCAGGGAACTAAGGTTACAGTCGTAACCGAGACGTTCTGTCATTATTTACTCACTCTCATGTCGTTCCAAACCTGTATTAATTTCTTTCTAGTGCTGAACACAAAAGAAGATATTTTGAAGAATGTGGGTAAACAGTTGCTGGTCCCCATTAACTTCCATAGTAGGAAAATATATATATGGAAGTCACTGGGGACCAGCAACTGTTTACCGACATTCTTCAAAATAACTTGTATGTTCAACAGAATAAAGAAACTCATTCAGGTTTAAAACAACTTGAGAGTGAGGAAATGATGACAGAATTTTCATGGGTGAACTATCCCTTTAATGTTAATAAATGTATTATTTTCATCTTGTCACAGGTCCATCATGTAATATTTAAAACATTTGCTGCAAAACAAAGTAAACATAACTGTTTATAATGTCTACTTTGTTTTGAAGCAAGTGTTTGTTTTAAATATTAAACAGGTCCATCTGATCTGTTCATTTTATGTAATTATTTAAATATTTAATTTAATATTTTCCATTTCGTACGTTTACATTTACTTTTTTCTATATAAGAAGAAACTGTTTATCTTAAGTTATTTTATTTGTAGTTGGTTGTTCTGCACCTTTGCACATTTTTTAAAAATTAAATCAATTACTGTAAAGTGGTTGCTTACTGTAAATGTAAACAAGTATACAGTATTGTCTGCTGGTTTATTTAGCTACTTTTCAGTACAAATAACGTACGACACTTAGTACTGTACTACTTTTTGCACGCATTTTGGACAGAAGCAGTGACTATATGATCCATTATTCGACTGTAAGTGCCTTGCGAAGTGGATGCTTTTGATCAGTTATGAATAATGAAGATTTTGGACACGAATAGTTCCACGGATTATAATAATAATAATAAGTAGAAGAACTGTTCACAAATACGATTTTTTTCTATATATTAAAGATAACGTCAAAATTAAGTTTGTAACTATTCAATAAATGTGTTCAGACTTGATGCGCGCACGCGCTCTGCTCATGTGCATATGAGTGATTCGAATTTTAGTTGCTATAGCGACGCTTGTTATGAATTTTGACTGCACGCGAACCGATCGCGATCTGTTGTTGAGAGACGAGGCGAATTCACAAACTTTTGCAGAGTATTTTCTGTGCTGATCTTGACATTTTGAAGCTGTTCGGAGGATTCCTGAGACGAGACCTTTATTCTGGAAAGACATCGGAGAATATATCCTTTATATAGAGTTATATTTTTGAAAGAGTTTATCTAAGGATACTTTTATTTCATTGTTCTTTTCTTATTAGAAGGAGTTTGGAGTTTTATTTCTTTTTTTGTTTTATTTTATTTCTTTTTGGGAGGAGTATTTCTGAGGAGAGTTGTTGTATTGTATTTTGTATTGTCTTTATTGCAGTTTGGAGGAGATGTCTTTGGCTCATGTGATGGGGGAAAGAGGAGGTGAGTGCTTTAGTTTTTCATTTGTTTATGGTATGTTATGATATAATGTTGTACAATGATTGACTACATTAATGTGAAGAAAATTGTGAGAGGTAACCTATTTGAATTTTCCCAGCAAAGTGATCACATGTATTTGATTCTTGAAATAAACTTTTCAATTTGAGTAACTGAAGTAACAATTTGTAATTGACCATTGACATTGATTATTGATTATTATTAAAACATTACTAACTATGTGATGTTTGAAATATTCCAGCCTCAGGCCGCTCCAGATCCAGGAGAGCTGCTTTCTCTCAGACGGCTGGTCAGGAGGTTTGGAGACACGGTTCTGATGACCGTGATCAGGATCCACTGCCAGACCCGGCCCAGACACACATCCAGGAGCTTCCTAGACCTTTAGCACCTCTGTCTTCTGAGTTTTCTGTTTCTGTGTCCACAGGTCAGGCTGACAGGAAGAGGGAGTGGCAGAGCGGCAGCCGGCAGAGCCCAGATCATGGACATCCGTCCACTCCATCTAAACGCTTTTGCAGAGGTCAGAATAGGCTTTTATTAAATAAGTTATGGCTCAGTTAACAAAATAATTTGTCATTGAAAACAGAGTAACAATTTGATGTGACCACTGACATTGATTATTAATATTATTAAAAATGTCTGAAATATTCCAGCCTCGGGCCACTCCAGATCCAGGAGATCCACATCATCTTTGTCCCTCTCTGAGGACAGTATAGAGAGGCGGTTCTGTAGAGAGTCGTTGAGCCTTAGCAGCAGAGGCTCGTACATCGCCGATTGGAGGTGGAGTGGCGATAGATCGGATAGCCGAAACGAACAGGGCAGCTCCAGCAAGTGCTGTTTGTCCAGGTCCGACAGCCTCGAAGAGTGGATGTGCCCTCCGCTGCCAGGTCAAGTTCCCGTCGAGCCAACAGAGACTTCAAATAGCTTTATGGAGCCTTCACCAGTGAACAAGAGCTCAACAGGTGAGACTGAAATAAGGCTGGGCGGTGTAAAGTGTACAGTCACATTTAATTTTATTTTGCTGAAATTTAGTTTCTGGATTTTTCCTGCCAGAAATATTTTAATTGGACATTCATCTAACAGTTTCAGAACATTCAGAGAACATTCAAAAGTTCCCATAATGTTTGCAAAATTATAAAATAGATTGTTCCCTTAGCCAAGAAAAAACATTTTTACAACATTTTAAAAACTGGACGTTTTGAACGTTCAGGGAACATTTAAAAATAATATTTCTTAACTTAACTTGGGAACGTTAGCAAAGCGTTCTCAATAAGCCATGAACTCATTTGCGCTGTCTGACACACACCCGAAACACACGCACAGAAAGCCGCTTCTCAGACAGCATGCAATCCTGAATAGAGCTTTATTTCGCAACTTATTGCGCTTGAATGGTCAAATATGCACAAAATTGTCACAATGGCTGTCGTGGTGTGGCCCATATGATCTTATGTGATTACCAGAACTGAGCCACATGTGCCAGAGTTGGCCAAATTAAGCCTGGAAATGTTATGTTTTTATCAAAAGATCAGATCAAATAAGAAAAATAACTATATTGTGATAATTGTGAAATAAAATGACTATCAATATTGTGAAATGAGATTTTAAGACATTTATGCAGGCATTAAGCAGAAGTCAGGTGGATAGCTTGGAAATATTTCCATTACTTTGGATTTGTAACATTACAGATATGAATTTAACAGTAAAATGTAAGTTATGTCTTTATAGCATTGCTTAATTTGACGTCAGAGATGTTTCTAATAATTCAATAGTTTTTCTTCATTTCAGAAAAACCTACAGAATGTAAGAAGAGGAAAGGAGTTTGTTCTTTCCTCAGGAACGTGTTGAAGGCTATGGCGCGTCCGCTCCTCTGCTGTTGTCTCAGTAGTGCTGTGGATGTTGTGGAGCCTTTTGTTCCTCCAGCGGATCTGGAGCCAGAGCCTGATCCTGATCCATCTTCACCTGATCCAGATCACTCCGGCGTCAAGCCAAATAATGGTAAATCTGCAGACATTATTTCTCCAACATTGTTTTAAACAGTATTATCGTCTTGTTTTCCACTAAAGATAGACTTGTTTTCAAAAATGATGTTCTCGACACAACCAGCACTGATATTTTTGATATGAAACAAAGGATCTAGCAAGCTCATATATTTGTCATATTTTTCTGTTTGTTTTTCAGAATCCTTTGAGACTCTCTATAACGTGGGAGAGATGATTGGATCCGGAGGATTCGGAAGAGTGTTCGAGGGAACACGGAAATTTGATGGCAAAAAGGTAAAGCAATCTTGCATGCATCAAAACATATTTAATACAGATGGTTTAATACTTAGATGTTAAAATCGTAAATGTTATGTGCAAAGTCAAGCGCTTGAATACCGTTACTGTTATTGAGTAATGTTTTTTTTTTTACAGGTTGCCATCAAGCGGATGCGCAAGATTGACAATGATCGTTATCTTGCTATTGTAAGTTGGTCAAAAGTGTATTTGTTGTTTAAGTGCTGATTACTGTAGTCAGTACACCTGTAGGAAGCATTAGGTGTAAATGTAATAGACAAGTAAGCCTGGAAAGGCTCTGTTGATCATATCTACAAAGATCAAAGCAAGTACATTTAAAAATGATATGTTTTCTTCAGATTTTTACCCAGCTAACCTTCTGTCTACTACTTTTCTCTAGCCTGGGCATCCCAAACCTCTCGTTACAGAAGTGGCGCTGCTGCTGAAGATGAGGCAAGAACCAATAAGCCCCTACGTCATACAACTATACGACTGGTTTAAACATCCTCGGAAATTCACCCTCATAATGGAGTTCCCTGAACCCTGCGAGAGCTTGCTGGACTTCATCATTCGTAATCCTCAACTGGATGAAACAACAGCACGGGTCATCATGCGACAGGCTGTGCTGGCAGTACAACACTGCATCGAGCATGGCGTCTTTCATAATGACGTTCATGCACAGAATTTCCTGTTGAAGACAAACACGTTAGAGCTCAAGCTGATAGACTTTGGCTGCGGTCAGCTACTTAGTAGTGATGGCTACGAGACAAAAATATACCTTGGTGAGTATTTTTGGAGTGTGGAAACCTGGATGTAGTGACTTACTGATTATTTGACTCAACAATGCGCAAATGTCTTGCTTACAGGATTAATGGGTTACTGTCCACCTGAAGTCTTCACAGAATCTCAATTCCATGCCGTCCCAACAAATGTCTGGGCTCTGGGAGTGTTGTTGTACCAGATGGTGAACACGTGTTCTCCTTTTGGCAATAGAGCGGAAATCACACAAGCCAAAGTTAAATTTCAGAACTCCAACTTATCCAAAGGTGAGTGAAAAATATTGATAACATTGATAAACACACGCATAAAGCAAAGGCTCTGTTCAGAAACAGGTAAAGGTGAAGTATGTAAGATTTTTCATGGTAAAATACATTCTCTTAACCCAGTTTATTGCCATTATGCCATTTAATAGGTTTATCTCCCCCAAAAGTCTAAACACTTTCCAGCTCAACCTATAGCGTGTTTTTGTAATTCCGCTAGGTGCCACTATTGCCACAGAAAATACATACTTCACTTTTAAAGGAAAGATAAAGAACACTTTACCTTATATTAATCATGTTTCAGATGCTGTTTTCATAGATGCCAACATTCGTGTCACATGGTCATGACTAACCAGCCTCTCCTTAATAAAATGTGTACAGAATGCAGTGATCTGATTAGCCAGTGCCTAGACCGGGATCCAACTAAACGGCCGACGTTAGAGCAGATGTTACAACATGAATGGATTAGAAATGATCTGGAGAAGTTCAGGAGATTCACTCGATCAGGGATTTCAGGTGTGAGGAAGTGTAACAGACAGAGTAGGATTATTATCATTTATCTTCAATTCTGGATTATTTGTAGTGAGGTTTTCAAATTTGTGTTCATCGTAATGTTCTTGTTATAGTCAAGTCAAGTCACCTTCATTTATACAGCGCTTTATACAATACAGATTGTTTCAGAGCGGCTTCACAGTAATAAACAGGAAAATAACACAATCAGTGATGCAATTGCAAGAATTCAGTTCTGTTGTAAAAAAGCTCTAAAAAACATTCAAGTTGACTTGTTCATATAATCTTTGTATTGGATAGGAAACAACATACTTGCTGTCCTTGGTGGAGGGCTTGAGCTCGAGACTTGACCTGAAGCCTGAAGTCCAACTCCAACCTGACAGGAACTCAAGCCGCCACACCAGAGATCAGAGCCGGTCCACCTCTGAGCAAGAACATGAGAGACTGAAGACTGGAAAGAAGTCATCAAGTCATCACAGCCACATTTACTTTTTTTTAAAGTAATTTTTGCTAAGACAAGTCATCTTTATTTATAGGGATGTATCGATACCAGTACTCGGGTGTCGGTCCGATACTGCGCTCATGTACTCGTAAAACTACCCCGATACAACCGCACCCGATAACACTTTATGTCTATAGCGGATAGTTACAAAATTCGCCGTTCTCATTGCCAAGTGAAAAGGGGTCTCTCAACGCGCACGACCGCGAGAACTTCATTTTTGCCGCGCGCACCTTCGTGCTAGTGCGGACGTGGCAAGTATACCTCTCGTCACGCAGATAACTCTCGGCACCATGCAGTAGTGTTGAAAATGAAAGTCTGTTAGTAGGGATGTGCGCAATGACTAGTCTAACCCCGCCCCCCTGTGACAGTATATGCAATCGATCCATTTGAAAGAACACTTAAACTATGAATAGTCAAATCCCATACTGAATGTCGCTAAAAATAGATCACATACATGCGAATGCTTGCCTTGCATTATGATCAATGTATTAAACCTGAGCGTTCACTTAAGCACGTAGGTTATCCATTTTAGACAATATGCAGCACAGGACCAACGAGTCACACATAATAGCCTATTATAAACAGATGAACGCGCTTCTCGTGTATGAAAAGTATCTGCACACAAGATGGGCGGCAAAATCGCAAGAAAAGCTTGTCGTGTAGGCTACTGACAACTATACATTATTTTCATATCTTTGGGATGTTGATATAGCAACTGTTCAAGTGCAAAGTAAGTACCGGTAGTATAACAAGCCTAAGCAAGGCAGCAAGCTTAATTGTTATACTAGTTTGACATGACATGGAAGAAAACGGAAAAGTTTTGTGTAAGCTTTCAAAATCCTCCCTCACCTTGCTCATCTTCTAAATGGAGATTTCTCTGAAGCCTCCGCGCGCAAGCTCCAGAGAAAACCAACGAGGTAAAATTAAATGATTTTGTTTTGCTGCAGATATACACTTTTCAAAATAATATATTAATTTCAATATATAACATTAAGGCGACAGTAATTTAAACATAGTCTTTGTAAAAAATAAAAATAAAAAATAAAGCAAAACAATAAATGTGCAAAAAAAAAAAAAAATGTAGACACTAGTACTTTCCAATTCGACTAGCAGCAGCACTAACGTTTAATCGACTAGTCGGCTAGTCTCCCACATCCCTACTGTTTAGCTCAGTGTCACACATTGTAGATGAAAACATTAGAGCTAATAATGCAGAAAAGCTTCTTTTCATCAAAAAGATCCTGCCTCTCACTTTTCCGAAAAAGGCTTAGTCTTTAGTACTGTACTAACATATGATAAACATATCATTTCAGTTGTTCTGCTACTATGTTGTGTTACTGAAATACACTGAATGTGTTACAGGTTACATTTATGTGAAATGGGCAGCAGTGCATGTTTGTTTAGGAAAACACCAAGTTGAATGTTAAAATGTCCACAACAGCATCAAGTTGTATATTTACTTTGTTACAGTCAGAAAGTGAAAAAAATCTGATGAAAATAAAACATTGTTAGAATAACTGTAATGGTATTATTAAGTACTCATATCGGTACTTGGTATCGGCAAGTACCCAAATGTAAGTACTTGTACTTGGTCTGAAAAAAAAAGTGGTATTGGTGCATCCCTATTTATTTATATAGTGCTTTATATATGACCAATCTGTATATATGACCCTTTTGAATAAATGCTTTCAAAAGCACATGAAATGACAGCTTGATTTTTATTTTTATTTATTTTTTGTGATATATTATGTCAATGGATAATGGTAATTATACAAAAATGCAACATTATGTTAATGGCTGCAGGATGCAAGTACAGTCAGACTGTGACTGATTATTGAAGTTGATTAAAGAGTATTGCAGCAAAACTCATAAATGTCACAAAACAGGACATATCCCTCTGGTGCAGAGAAAAGGAAAAAAAGAAGACAAACGAGAAAGAGAAAAAATTAAAGGTATATCAAGAAAATGAATGTAAACTAAACTATGTTGCGAGCTAACGTTAGATGGCTAGTTAATTAACATAGCCAAGGTAGCATATCTTCTTTTTTTTTAGTAAAGTTAATGTAGGATATCACAGTTATTGCTTGTGGATGATTAAAATATCTCCATGATCTGCTTTTGAAGAAATATCGTAATATCATGCTACAGCGCACATTCTATCAGATGCAGTTCTGGCGCCTCCGTCATACTGTACAACTCGACGTACATTCACATCACATGTTAACGCAGCGGTAGAGTTACACTCACGGGACACTGCACTTATTCACAATCACAAAAGTTTATTATTTGCATGTTACACTCCGGTTAAACATTACATTCGCGTGCTGTTCTGACATGCACCTTTTCTGAACGCGTACACCCGAAGCGCGCGCACACTAAAAGCCTGTCCAACAGCGTCCGATTACTGGATTTGATCTTTCGTGTCTGTTTGCTCTAATACTGTCAAATACACACCAGGTTTACATAAACACAGTTGGTTATGTCTAAAGTGAAAATACACAGGTCTTAAAGTGACAGCAGCCTAAAAGTAAACTGCCTCTTGTCCTTAAAGGGATAGTTCCCCAAAAATGAAAATTCTGTCATTATTTACTCACTCTTATGTCGTTCCAAACCTGTATTAATTTCTTTCTAGTGCTGAACACAAAATAAGATATTTTGAAGAATGTGGGTAAACAGTTGCTGGTCCTCATTGACTTCCATAGTAGGAAAGTATATATATATAGAAGTCACTGGGGACCAGCACCTGTTTACCCACATTCTTCAAAATAACTTTTATGTTCAACAGAATAAAGAAACTCATTCAGGTTTACAACAACTTGAGAGGAAATGATGACAGAATTTTCATGGGTGAACTATCCATGGTGCGCTATATTGAAGACTGATCGACTCAATCTACTGTCACTTCCGGTGTGAGAACGCTGGCGCGCTTGTGCTGCCGCTTCACGCTGGTACCTGCCTGTTTGTTTGTTTATCGGCATATACGGTTTTGGATATGTTTCTGCTGGGATTTGACAGATCTGGACTACTTGGATTATTTTCTGGAATACTTTATTCATTCAGTAATCTTTGGATGACTAACCTGGCCTTTTTTGTGATCCTCTCACACTGATCGGCTGCGAGCCCTCTCCATCCGGTCCATATCCTTCTCGACATCTGATACATGAGTCTCCACTGTCTTTATCATTTTGTGGTGTCAATCCTCGGTATGGTTGGGTAGTCTTCCCTTCTGTGGATTGTTGTGGACAGTGGAGATACGGTTCTGGCTAACGTAGTTAAACTGATAAGTTGTTGCGTGGGTCCCATTGGTTTTTGTTCATGTCGACGCGTAACCAATTGCCGGTTTTGTTGTTTGGTCTTTTTGTGCTATTTTTGGCTGATGTTAATAAAGGGACTTCTCCGAGATGGCTTTGCATTTTTCTTCGGCTCAACTTAGAACTAAAAGGATTTCTCCGCTTGGCTCCAGACACTTATATGTGGTGTGAACAACTTGGAATTTTACATACACCGTTCGCGGAAGAAACTTCGGACTTATCATTGTTCGTCTTCAAATAGTATTCCGGTTATCTGCACCAACACCCATGCTTCTGGTATAACACAACAGGAAAACCGCGTAATCAACTTTGGGAATCTGAGACCAGTACGCTTTGATCCTGTCCTTGGAAACTGCAAACTTGCTTTTTCAGATATGCGATGTGCGCTATTGAACACTCGCTCTTTAACTGATAAGAGCGAGTGTTCATTGACGCAAACCTGGACATGCTACTTTTGACAGAAACCTGCCAGGTGCCCAATGACTTTTTCAACTTAAACCTCTTAACACCACCTGGGTACATCTATTTCTCTCAACCTCGTCTCCATCGTAGAGGTGGAGGGTTAGCTGTAGTTTGTCATGAGAGTATCAAAATATCTAAGACTGAATTCCATGACGTTTCATCTTTCGAATACCTTGCGTTGAAAATGACTGGCAAAACATTAATGGCTGTAATGCTAATTTATCAATCTTTGAAATTTCATTCAGATTTTTTCTCTGAGATTAGTGAGTTACTTACTCTTGTCTGTGCTAGTTATTCATCTGTAAAAAAAATTGGTGATTTTAACATACATGAAAACAGTGTACAATGCATTGAATCCCTTACAAAAAAAACTGCATTTGTTTTAAGTAATGCTACAGTTTTTGTTACATGTAGAAAAATGCAGTTTTTTGGACACAAAAAAACTGCAATATATCTAAAGTACAACTGCAATACAGCTGAAGTAGTACTACAATAACACTGCAATATAACCGCAGTAATACGGCAATACATAATACAACTAAAGTACAATTACAATACTACCGAAGTGCAATACTAATACAATTCTGTACAATACCATTGAAATGCAACCAGAATATCCAGAATAAGTTTTATTTTCACAAATCTGCAGTATAATTAATTAAGGTACAAAACAACAGTGAATGTCTCAAACTGCAATTCAAAAATAAATGTGATTTTTAAACTTTAAAAAAAAAACTTATAACAAATAACAGGATGAGAATTAGACAATGTACAGTGCATCCGGAATGTATTCACAGCGCTTCACTTTTTCCACATTTTGTTATGTTACAGCCTTATTCCAAAATGGATTCAATTCATTTTTTTTCCCCCTCAATTCTACAAACAATACCCCATAATGACGTGAAATAGGTTTGCTAAAAATAAAAAACGAAAAAAATCACATGTACATAAGTATTCCATGACGCTCAAAATTGAGCTCAGGTGCATCCTGTTTCCACTGATTATCCTTGAGATGTTTCTACAACTTGATTGGAGTCCACCTGTGGTAAATTCAGTTGATTGGACATGATTTGGAAAGGCACACACCTGTCTATTTAAGGTCCCACAGTTAACAGCGCATGTCAGAGCACAAACCAAGCCATGAAGTCCAGAAAAATTTCTGCAGCATTGAAGGTCCCAATGAGCACAGTGGCCTCCATCATCCATAGATAGAAGAAGTTTGGAACTGTTGGAAACTCAGTAGCGAAGACCAGGAGACTTGGATGTATCTTCAGCAGGATTCTTTATTGAGAACACGTGCTGTCGGTAGCTGCAGTCCATCAAGTCGTTCACGCCTCTTTGCATACGGCCTTTGTAAAGAAAAAAGTGTCTTACAAAATGTAAATCAATATATTGCTTTATGTGAATAATTAGGCACAATGATTCTCACATCAGTTAACCCCCAGGAGTCTGAGCTGTTTTGGGGCCCTTTAGAAGTTTTGACATGCTCTGACATTTGTGCTTTTTCAGTTGCTTATAAACACATTAATGGCAAAGTGTAATTACACTGTGTTCAGCACAAACTGGGCTACCATAATATGTGAGCAACATGTATGTACATGCTTGTATTTTTGAGAGAATAATGTGTATGCGTGGTTTTTGAAAAAAATAAAAATGTAAGTCAAAACAAAAACACCTCAAAACACACAATAGATATGTGTCCACAAGACTTTTGACTAATGGGTGTTGTTGCCTAGAGTTTTTGCTTCAAACTGATGTGAGAATCATTGTGCCTAATTATTCACATAAAGCAATATATTGATTTACATTTTGTAAGACACTTTTTTCTTTACAAAGGCCGTGTGCAAAGAGGCGTGAACGATCATGAATAATGCTGGGAATTACACCTGAGAGAACAAAAGACCTGCATAATGACCTGCATAATGAGCTGCATAATCAATGAGCCTCAGGTATGTGACTGAGAGCTAAGCAACAGGACAAAAGAAATCTATTTTGTTGTAGTTTATTTAGAATGTAGTCAACAAAGGCACATTACAAAGGCCTATTATATTTTAAATGATCAAAAGATTTGACTACACTGCAAAAAATGCTCTTTTTATTTAGTATTTGGCTTTTCAACAGCCTGGATTTCAACAAACTGCACCTCGACTTTCCCTGCTTGGCTCATTCTGGTGTACAGAAGCTCTTCCTCCAACACTGCACTGTCAGTTGATCCATCTGACATAATTGCCAGATACTTTGAATGATCAATCTTATTTTTAAGCTGCCTCCTCGACACCTCAGCAATGTAGTGCATGAAAACCCTGGCCTGCTTCTTGTTCAGATAAGTTTTCCCTATCACCAGTCCTTTCTGCTCATCCACTCTGAAAGGAGTTAAAATGAGAACTGTGATTTTAATAACATTGACCCTCCATTACAAATATATAATTTGTTTTATCCATTTAAAAATATGAGTTATGCTGCACTCATAGGCGCGGATTTATGTTTTGCTCTGTGGGTGCTCACGCCCTTTAACTCTTTCTATTTTGGGTCCCATGATATTCTTTTTCAAAACACCTTCTCTCAAATCACCTTTACTGACATGTAGTTCAAAAGTAACAGTAGACTCAAAACTGTTGAATTCAGATTCAGTTAGAATTTGTGACATCAGCTGTGTGTAAGCTCTGAGATAGTCTCTCTATATATTTAGGTCCTAGCACTTTGGCAACAGTTTGTACTTGGACAACAGAAAAGTTTCTGAACGCTTTCAATTCCCTCAATTCCCTGAGATCTCCTGGCGCCACATACCTTCACTGAATCTACAGGCACATCAGTTACTGATTGGATGGCTACATCTATTTCAAAGAAAGCTTGTAAGTCAGGATAAGTGTTATCAGGCTGAATAACTTCATTCACATCAGTTTTTTCTGCAGCTTTGTTGCGGTTCAATTACTTAGTCAAAGAGCATACTCTAGCACAGAGCTCTTTGTTCTGTTCCTCTAGCTCTGAGTTACGCTGAAACTGCTGTCTAGCTAGAGCTAAACCAAATTCTCTGTGGCAGCAGATAATGCCTTTCACATTGTTCTTGCGAATACATGCTCCTAATACCTTTTTACACTCATCTACAGACCAAGTCTTGTCTGGATGGATCTCATATTTCTGAGTTAGTTCTTGTCTAACTTTCTCAGTGACTATTAGGTTCATTTGCACTCCTAACTGTGATTTGAATTCGCTGTCTGACCACAAAGGAGTCGCGAGACCACTTTTTTCAGTTGTGGGGATCAGTCTAACTGTCACAGGGTGTTTTGGTTATGGTTCATGTGTTTAAGTTTGCCTTGTTCACTGTCATGTCTTGTCATGCACTTCCTGGTCCTGTCATGTGATCCTGCCTTGTGCTCCTTTGTCTTGTGGTTTGTCATGTTCTCATTGGTTTATTCATTGTTCACAGGTGTGTCTTGTCCTTAGTCAAGGTGTATTTAAACCCTCATGTTTGCCATGTGTCTTTGTCTGATATTGAATGTATGTAATCCTCTGTTGGTGAGTGTTAATGATAGTTGAATGTGTTTTGAGTCAAGTTTACCCAAGCCAAGTTTATGTTTTGTCAAGTCAAGTCAAGCCAAGCCAAGTTTGTTTTGCCATGTCTTTGTTTTATATTGTTAAGATTTGAGTTAAATAAAAGACTGCACTTGGGTTCTTCACCTTGCCTCCAGTGGACGACTATTGTTACACTAACATTATTTCTAAACATTTTTATGAGTTTCTTTGTTACCACACAATCAAAACACTAAAACTTCTCTGATCAACAAACTTGTTAACACAGATCAACTATTGTTAATCTTCCTTGGCAAAACAGAGGACAACACAAATTATTAGCACTTTACGCTAATACTTCCCTGCTGAAACAGAGGATAACCAATATTAGCACGTGATGCTAATCTTCCCTGCCTGAAACAGAGGCTAACCAATTTTAGCACGTAATGCTAATTTTCCCTGCCTAAACAGAGGATAACTTTCATCTCTAAAAGAAATTGTTTTAAAGGATAACTTAGTTAACCAAACCCTACAGCTGTCTGTTAACTCTTCTCTGATGGCGCAGAGGATAACACATTTGTACTGGTCTTAAAGGTTCTTTTGGATAGAGTGGCACTCACCAACCCTTGGTTGTACAGAAAAATTCAATCTGGAACGAAGTCAGATCTTTGTTGAGCTTGAAGTTTCCATCTGGATTCAGGTGGGGAGCTCTATCCGGGTCACGGCACCAAAACTGTTGGAAACTCAGAAGCGAAGACAAGGTAGTCGAGCCTGGACCGTAATACTGCGATGGTCATATTCCCGCAATGGGAACATGAGTCATCCACGAAAGCCGCCTCAGCGTGCTGAACGCCCAAACACGTGAGACAGCAATCGTGTCCGTCAGCTGGGGACAGGTAACGTCGGCATCCAGAAACACACGGTTTGAATGACATCTTGAAAAAGACGCAGGGTCAAACCGTGTCGCTCTTTTAGAGGAAAATGCTCTGATCAGTGCCGAGGCACGCAGGGGAAATGGCCGTGGCTCGCAGCGGTTCAGGGGTGCAAGCCCGCTGAGAGCACTCAAAATGCCCAAAGCTGTGAAAACAGCTGTTTGTTTGTTCTTTTTTTTTTCAGAAAAAAACTCTATTTGCGACCACCGCTGTAGGCACCGTCACACCGACACTGGCAGAGCTCCAACTCTCTTTGTCCTCGCAGGAAACACTCTTCGTAGGAACAAACAAGAACATGAATGTTCGGCTCCGAAGTTGAAAGCGATATGCGGTACCTCCACTTCCGTATTTATACCCGCGCTGCGGGGCGGAGCGTGGGACGCGTCTAACGCATGCCAATCCTCATTGGCTCGTTTTTAAACACTCGAAGTAGAGATTGATCTCTGAAAATAGATCCCAATTCGTCGGTCAGTTCCGACGTTCGTCGAACGTGACCGACTGAAAGGGAACTGCATTATTCTACATGTAACAAAAACTGTAGCATTACTTAAAACAAATGCAGTTCTTTTTGTAAGGGATTAATTGCATTGTACAGTATTTTCATGTATGTTAAAATCACCAAAAATTTTTTACAGATGAATAACTAGCACAGACAAGAGTAAGTAACTCACTAATCTCAGAGAAAAAATCTGAAAGAAATTTCGAAGGATGATAAATTAGCATTACAGCCATTAATGTTTTGCCAGTCATTTTCAACGCAAGGTATTCAAAAGATGAAACGTCATGGAATTCAATCTTAGATATTTTGATACTCTCATGACAAACTACAGCTAACCCTCCACCTCTACGATGGAGACGAGGTTGAGAGAAATAGATGTACCCAGGTGGTGTTAAGAGGTTTAAGTTGAAAAAGTCATTGGGCACCTGTCAGGTTTCTGTCAAAAGTAGCATGTCCAGGTTTTCGTCAATGATAATGTCATTTAGCACTGATGCCTTATCAGTTAAAGAGCGAGTGTTCAATAGCACACATCGCATATCTAAAGAGGCAAGTTTGCAGTTTCCAAGGACAGGATCAAAGCGTACTGGTCTCAGATTCCAAAAGTTGATTACGCGGTTTTCCTGTTGTGTTATACCAGAAGCATGGGTGTTGGTGCAGATAACCGGAATACTATTTGAAGACGAACAATGATAAGTCCGAAGTTTCTTCCGAGAACGGTGTATGTAGCGGGGTCAGCGTAAAATTCCAAGTTGTTCACACCACATATAAGTGTCTGGAGCCAAGCGGAGAGATCCTTTTAGTTCTAAGTTGAGCCGAAGAAAAATGCAAAGCCATCTTAACATCAGCCAAAAATAGCACAAAAAGACCAAAGAACAAAACCGGCAATTGGTTACGCGTCGACATGAACAAAAACCAATGGGACCCACGCAACAACTTATCAGTTTAACTACGTTAGCCAGAACCATATCTCCACTATCCACAACAATTCACAGAAGGGAAGACTACCCAACCATACCGAGGATTGACACCACAAAATGATAAAGAGAGTGGAGACTCATGTATCAGATGTCGAGAAGGATATGGATCAGGAGGAGAGGGCTCGCAGCCGATCAGTGTGAGAGGATCACAAAAATATATGGTCTTCAATATAGCGCACCATGGATAGTTCACCCATGAAAATTCTGTCATCATTTCCTCTCAAGTTGTTGTAAACCTGAATGAGTTTCTTTATTCTGTTGAACATACAAGTTATTTTGAAGAATGTGGGTAAACAGGTGCTGGTCCCCAGTGACTTCCATATATATATATTTTCCAACTATGGAAGTCAATGAGGACCAGCAACTGTTTACCCACATTCTTCAAAATATCTTATTTTGTGTTCAGCACTAGAAAGAAAATAATACAGGTTTGGAACGACATGAGAGTGAGTAAATAAAGACAGAATTTTCATTTTTGGGGGAACTATCCCTTTAAGGACAAGAGGGAGTTTACTTTTAGGCTGCTGTCACTTTAAGACCTGTGTATTTTCACTTTAGACATAACCAACTGTGTTTATGTAAACCTGGTGTGTATTTGACAGTATTAGAGCAAACAGACACGAAAGATCAAATCCAGTAATCGGACGCTGTTGGACAGGCTTTTAGTGTGCGCGCGCTTCGGGTGTACGCGTTCAGAAAAGGCGCATGTCAGAACAGCACGCGAATGTAATGTTTAACCGGAGTGTAACATGCAAATAATAAACTTTTGTGATTGTGAATAAGTGCAGTGTCCCGTGAGTGTAACTGTACCGCTGCGTTAACATGTGATGTGAATGTACGTCGAGTTGTACAGTATGACGGAGGCGCCAGAACTGCATCTGATAGAATGTGCGCTGTAGCATGATATTACGATATTTCTTCAAAAGCAGATCATGGAGATATTTTAATCATCCACAAGCAATAATTGTGATATCCTACATTAACTTTACTAAAAAAAAGAAGATATGCTACCTTGGCTATGTTAATTAACTAGCCATCTAACGTTAGCTCGCAACATAGTTTAGTTTACATTCATTTTCTTGATATACCTTTACTTTTTTCTCTTTCTCGTTTCTTCTTTTTTTCTTTTCTCTGCACCAGAGGGATATGTCCTGTTTTGTGACATTTATGAGTTTTGCTGCAATACTCTTTAATCAACTTCAATAATCAGTCACAGTCTGACTGTACTTGCATCCTGCAGCCCATTAACATAATGTTGCATTTTTGTATAATTACCATTATCCATTGACATAATATATCACAAAAAATAAATAAAAATAAAAATCAAGCTGTCATTTCATGTGCTTTTGAAAGCATTTATTCAAAAGGGTCATATATACAGATTGGTCATATATAAAGCACTATATAAATAAATAGGGATGCACCAATACCACTTTTTTTTTCAGACCAAGTACAAGTACTTACATTTGGGTACTTGCCGATACCAAGTACTGATATGAGTACTTAATAATACCATTACAGTTATTCTAACAATGTTTTATTTTTATCAGATTTTTTTCACTTTCTGACTGTAACAAAGTAAATATACAACTTGATGCTGTTGTGGACATTTTAACATTCAACTTGGTGTTTTCCTAAACAAACATGCACTGCTGCCCATTTCACATAAATGTAACCTGTAACACATTCAGTGTATTTCAGTAACACAACATAGTAGCAGAACAACTGAAATGATATGTTATCATATGTTAGTACAGTACTAAAGACTAAGCCTTTTTCGGAAAAGTGAGAGGCAGGTTCTTTTTGATGAAAAGAAGCTTTTCTGCATTATCAGCTCTAATGTTTTCATCTACAATGTGTGACACTGAGCTAAACAGTAGGGATGTGGGAGACTAGCCGACTAGTCGATTAAACGTTAGTGCTGCTGCTAGTCGAATTGGAAAGTACTAGTGTCTACATTTTTTTATTTTTTTTTGCACATTTAATGTTTTGCTTTATTTATTTATTTATTTTACAAAGACTATGTTTAAATTACTGTCGTGTTAATGTTATATATTGAAATTAATATATTATTTTGAAAAGTGTATATCTGCAGCAAAACAAAATCATTTAATTTTACCTTGTTGGTTTTCTCTGGAGCTTGCGCGCGGAGGCTTCAGAGAAATCTCCATTTAGAAGATGAGCAAGGTGAGGGAGGATTTTGAAAGCGTACACAAAACTTTTCCGTTTTCTTCCATGTCATGTCAAACTAGTATAACAATTAAGCTTGCTGCCTTGCTTAGGCTTGTTATACTTCAGGTACTTACTTTGCACTTGAACAGTTGCTATATCAACATCCCAAAGATATGAAAATACGGTTAAATAATGTATAGTTGTCAGTAGCCTACACGACAAGCTTTTCTTGTGATTTTGCCGCCCATCTTGTGTGCAGATACTTTTCATACACGAGAAGCGCGTTCATCTGTTTATAATAGGCTATTATGTGTGACTCATTGGTCCTGTGCTGCATATTGTCTAAAATGGCTAACCTACGTGCTTAAGTGAACGCTCAGGTTTAATACAATGATCATAATGCAAGGCAAGCATTCGCATGTATGTGATCTATTTTTAGCGACATTCAGTATGGGATTTGACTATTCATAGTTTAAGTGTTCTTTCAAATGGATCGATTGCATATACTGTCACCGGGGGCCGGGGTTAGACTAGTCATTGCGCACATCCCTACTAACAGCCTTTCACTTTCAACACTACTGCATGGTGCCGAGAGTTATCTGCGTGACGAGAGATATACTTGCCACGTCCGCACTAGCACGAAGGTGCGCGCGGCAAAAATTTTGTAACTATCCGCTATAGACATAAAGTGTTATCGGGTGCGGTTGTATCGGGGTAGTTTTACGAGTACGAGTACATGAGCGCAGTATCGGACCGACACCCAAGTACTGGTATCGATACATCCCTATAAATAAAGATGACTTGTCTTAGCAAAAATTACTATAAAAAAAAAGTAAATGTGGCTGTGATGACTTGATGACTTCTTTCCAGTCTTCAGTCTCTCATGTTCTTGCTCAGACGTGGACCGGCTCTGATCTTGAGTTCCTGTCAGGTTGGAGTTGGACTTCAGGCTTCAGGTCAAGTCTCGAGCTCAAGCCCTCCACCAAGGACAGCAAGTATGTTGTTTCCTATCCAATACAAAGATTATATGAACAAGTCAACTTGAATGTTTTTTAGAGCTTTTTTACAACAGAACTGAATTCTTGCAATTGCATCACTGATTGTGTTATTTTCCTGTTTATTACTGTGAAGCCGCTCTGAAACAATCTGTATTGTATAAAGCGCTGTATAAATGAAGGTGACTTGACTTGACTATAACAAGAACATTACGATGAACACAAATTTGAAAACCTCACTACAAATAATCCAGAATTGAAGATAAATGATAATAATCCTACTCTGTCTGTTACACTTCCTCACACCTGAAATCCCTGATCGAGTGAATCTCCTGAACTTCTCCAGATCATTTCTAATCCATTCATGTTGTAACATCTGCTCTAACGTCGGCCGTTTAGTTGGATCCCGGTCTAGGCACTGGCTAATCAGATCACTGCATTCTGTACACATTTTATTAAGGAGAGGCTGGTTAGTCATGACCATGTGACACGAATGTTGGCATCTATGAAAACAGCATCTGAAACATGATTAATATAAGGTAAAGTGTTCTTTATCTTTCCTTTAAAAGTGAAGTATGTATTTTCTGTGGCAATAGTGGCACCTAGCGGAATTACAAAAACACGCTATAGGTTGAGCTGGAAAGTGTTTAGACTTTTGGGGGAGATAAACCTATTAAATGGCATAATGGCAATAAACTGGGTTAAGAGAATGTATTTTACCATGAAAAATCTTACATACTTCACCTTTACCTGTTTCTGAACAGAGCCTTTGCTTTATGTGTGTGTTTATCAATGTTATCAATATTTTTCACTCACCTTTGGATAAGTTGGAGTTCTGAAATTTAACTTTGGCTTGTGTGATTTCCGCTCTATTGCCAAAAGGAGAACACGTGTTCACCATCTGGTACAACAACACTCCCAGAGCCCAGACATTTGTTGGGACGGCATGGAATTGAGATTCTGTGAAGACTTCAGGTGGACAGTAACCCATTAATCCTGTAAGCAAGACATTTGCGCATTGTTGAGTCAAATAATCAGTAAGTCACTACATCCAGGTTTCCACACTCCAAAAATACTCACCAAGGTATATTTTTGTCTCGTAGCCATCACTACTAAGTAGCTGACCGCAGCCAAAGTCTATCAGCTTGAGCTCTAACGTGTTTGTCTTCAACAGGAAATTCTGTGCATGAACGTCATTATGAAAGACGCCATGCTCGATGCAGTGTTGTACTGCCAGCACAGCCTGTCGCATGATGACCCGTGCTGTTGTTTCATCCAGTTGAGGATTACGAATGATGAAGTCCAGCAAGCTCTCGCAGGGTTCAGGGAACTCCATTATGAGGGTGAATTTCCGAGGATGTTTAAACCAGTCGTATAGTTGTATGACGTAGGGGCTTATTGGTTCTTGCCTCATCTTCAGCAGCAGCGCCACTTCTGTAACGAGAGGTTTGGGATGCCCAGGCTAGAGAAAAGTAGTAGACAGAAGGTTAGCTGGGTAAAAATCTGAAGAAAACATATCATTTTTAAATGTACTTGCTTTGATCTTTGTAGATATGATCAACAGAGCCTTTCCAGGCTTATTTGTCTATTACATTTACACCTAATGCTTCCTACAGGTGTATTGCCTACAGTAATCAGCACTTAAACAACAAATACACTTTTGACCAACTTACAATAGCAAGATAACGATTATTGTCAATCTTGCGCATCCGCTTGATGGCAACCTGTAAAAAAAAAAACAGTACTCAATAACAGTAACGGTATTCAAGCGCTTGACTTTGCACATAACATTTACGATTTGAGCATCTAAGTATTAAACCATCTGTATTAAATATGTTTTGATGCATGCAAGATTGCTTTACCTTTTTGCCATCAAATTTCCGTGTTCCCTCGAACACTCTTCCGAATCCTCCGGATCCAATCATCTCTCCCACGTTATAGAGAGTCTCAAAGGATTCTGAAAAACAAACAGAAAAAAATGACAAATATATGAGCTTGCTAGATCCTTTGTTTCATATCAAAAATATCAGTGCTGGTTGTGTCAAAAACATCATTTTTGAAAACAAGTCTATCTTTAGTGGAAAACAAGACGATAATACTGTTTAAAACAATGTTGGAGAAATAATGTCTGCAGATTTACCATTATTTGGCTTGACGCCGGAGTGATCTGGATCAGGTGATGATGGATCAGGATCAGGCTCTGGCTCCAGATCCGCTGGAGGAACAAAAGGCTCCACAACATCCACAGCACTACTGAGACAACAGCAGAGGAGCGGACGCGCCATAGCCTTCAACACGTTCCTGAGGAAAGAACAAACTCCTTTCCTCTTCTTACATTCTGTAGGTTTTTCTGAAATGAAGAAAAACTATTGAATTATTAGAAACATCTCTGACGTCAAATTAAGCAATGCTATAAAGACATAACTTACATTTTACTGTTAAATTCATATCTGTAATGTTACAAATCCAAAGTAATGGAAATATTTCCAAGCTATCCACCTGACTTCTGCTTAATGCCTGCATAAATGTCTTAAAATCTCATGTCACAATATTGATAGTCATTTTATTTCACAATTATCACAATATAGTTATTTTTCGTATTTGATCTGATCTTTTGATAAAAACATAAAATTTCCAGGCTTAATTTGGCCAACTCTGGCACATGTGGCTCAGTTCTGGTAATCACATAAGATCATATGGGCCACACCACGACAGCCATTGTGACAATTTTGTGCATATTTGACCATTCAAGCGCAATAAGTTGCGAAATAGAGCTCTATTCAGGATTGCATGCTGTCTGAGAAGCGGCTTTCTGTGCGTGTGTTTCGGGTGTGTGTCAGACAGCGCAAATGAGTTCATGGCTTATTGAGAACGCTTTGCTAACGTTCCCAAGTTAAGTTAAGAAATATTATTTTTAAATGTTCCCTGAACGTTCAAAACGTCCAGTTTTTAAAATGTTGTAAAAATGTTTTTTCTTGGCTAAGGGAACAATCTATTTTATAATTTTGCAAACATTATGGGAACTTTTGAATGTTCTCTGAATGTTCTGAAACTGTTAGATGAATGTCCAATTAAAATATTTCTGGCAGGAAAAATCCAGAAACTAAATTTCAGCAAAATAAAATTAAATGTGACTGTACACTTTACACCGCCCAGCCTTATTTCAGTCTCACCTGTTGAGCTCTTGTTCACTGGTGAAGGCTCCATAAAGCTATTTGAAGTCTCTGTTGGCTCGACGGGAACTTGACCTGGCAGCGGAGGGCACATCCACTCTTCGAGGCTGTCGGACCTGGACAAACAGCACTTGCTGGAGCTGCCCTGTTCGTTTCGGCTATCCGATCTATCGCCACTCCACCTCCAATCGGCGATGTACGAGCCTCTGCTGCTAAGGCTCAACGACTCTCTACAGAACCGCCTCTCTATACTGTCCTCAGAGAGGGACAAAGATGATGTGGATCTCCTGGATCTGGAGTGGCCCGAGGCTGGAATATTTTAGACATTTTTAATAATATTAATAATCAATGTCAGTGGTCACATCAAATTGTTACTCTGTTTTCAATGACAAATTATTTTGTTAACTGAGCCATAACTTATTTAATAAAAGCCTATTCTGACCTCTGCAAAAGCGTTTAGATGGAGTGGACGGATGTCCATGATCTGGGCTCTGCCGGCTGCCGCTCTGCCACTCCCTCTTCCTGTCAGCCTGACCTGTGGACACAGAAACAGAAAACTCAGAAGACAGAGGTGCTAAAGGTCTAGGAAGCTCCTGGATCTGTGTCTGGGCCGGGTCTGGCAGTGGATCCTGATCACGGTCATCAGAACCGTGTCTCCAAACCTCCTGACCAGCCGTCTGAGAGAAAGCAGCTCTCCTGGATCTGGAGCGGCCTGAGGCTGGAATATTTCAAACATCACATAGTTAGTAATGTTTTAATAATAATCAATAATCAATGTCAATGGTCAATTACAAATTGTTACTTCAGTTACTCAAATTGAAAAGTTTATTTCAAGAATCAAATACATGTGATCACTTTGCTGGGAAAATTCAAATAGGTTACCTCACACAATTTTCTTCACATTAATGTAGTCAATCATTGTACAACATTATATCATAACATACCATAAACAAATGAAAAACTAAAGCACTCACCTCCTCTTTCCCCCATCACATGAGCCAAAGACATCTCCTCCAAACTGCAATAAAGACAATACAAAATACAATACAACAACTCTCCTCAGAAATACTCCTCCCAAAAAGAAATACAATAAAACAAAAAAAGAAATAAAACTCCAAACTCCTTCTAATAAGAAAAGAACAATGAAATAAAAGTATCCTTAGATAAACTCTTTCAAAAATATAACTCTATATAAAGGATATATTCTCTGATGTCTTTCCAGAATAAAGGTCTCGTCTCAGGAATCCTCCGAACAGCTTCAAAATGTCAAGATCAGCACAGAAAATACTCTGCAAAAGTTTGTGAATTCGCCTCGTCTCTCAACAACAGATCGCGATCGGTTCGCGTGCAGTCAGAATTCATAACAAGCGTCGCTATAGCAACTAAAATTCGAATCACTCATATGCACATGAGCAGAGCGCGTGCGCGCATCAAGTCTGAACACATTTATTGAATAGTTACAAACTTAATTTTGACGTTATCTTTAATATATAGAAAAAAATCTTATTTGTGAACAGTTCTTCTACTTATTATTATTATTATAATCCGTGGAACTATTCGTGTCCAAAATCTTCATTATTCATAACTGATCAAAAGCATCCACTTCGCAAGGCACTTACAGTCGAATAATGGATCATATAGTCACTGCTTCTGTCCAAAATGCGTGCAAAAAGTAGTACAGTACTAAGTGTCGTACGTTATTTGTACTGAAAAGTAGCTAAATAAACCAGCAGACAATACTGTATACTTGTTTACATTTACAGTAAGCAACCACTTTACAGTAATTGATTTAATTTTTAAAAAATGTGCAAAGGTGCAGAACAACCAACTACAAATAAAATAACTTAAGATAAACAGTATCTTCTTATATAGAAAAAAATAAATGTAAACGTACGAAATGGAAAATATTAAATTAAATATTTAAATAATTACATAAAATGAACAGATCAGATGGACCTGTTTAATATTTAAAACAAACACTTGCTTCAAAACAAAGTAGACATTATAAACAGTTATGTTTACTTTGTTTTGCAGCAAATGTTTTAAATATTACATGATGGACCTGTGACAAGATGAAAATAATACATTTATTAACATTAAAGGGATAGTTCACCCATGAAAATTCTGTCATCATTTCCTCACTCTCAAGTTGTTTTAAACCTGAATGAGTTTCTTTATTCTGTTGAACATACAAGTTATTTTGAAGAATGTCGGTAAACAGTTGCTGGTCCCCAGTGACTTCCATATATATATTTTCCTACTATGGAAGTTAATGGGGACCAGCAGCTGTTTACCCACATTCTTCAAAATATCTTCTTTTGTGTTCAGCACTAGAAAGAAATTAATACAGGTTTGGAACGACATGAGAGTGAGTAAATAATGACAGAATTTTCATTTTTGGGTGAACTATGCCTTTAAGGACAAGAGGGAGTTTACTTTTAGGCTGCTGTCACTTTAAGACCTGTGTATTTTCACTTTAGACATAACCAACTGTGTTTATGTAAACCTGGTGTGTATTTGACAGTATTAGAGCAAACAGACACCAAAGATAAAGTCCAGTAATCGGGCGCTGTTGGACGGGCTTTTAGTGTGCGCACGCTTTAGGTGTACGCGCTCAGAAAAGGCGCATGTCAGAACAGAAGAAGAAGTTTTATTTATATAGCACATTTCCATAGATCAAGGTCGCTTTACATAGTGCTATACAATACATTTGCACACCCACAAGCACAGGCCTTATATAGCCACATTATTCAAAATAAATATTAAATAGATAAGTTTTTAGCTGAGTCTTGAAGGTAGACAAAGATGATATATTACGAAGTGGAAGGGGAAGCGAATTCCATAATTTAGGAGCATTGACACTAAATTACCTACCACCTACAGTGGACAAACGAAAACGAGGAATGGACAAAGGACCAAGCTCAGATGATAAGCCAAGAGTAGGTCAGACAAATATGGAGGTGCAAGACCATTTAATGCCTTAAATGTTAGAAGTAATATCTTAAAGTGAATACGTGATGCCACAGGTAGCCAGTGAAGATCATGCAGTAGAGGAGTAATGTGAGAAGAGCGCCTGGTGGAGATGAGAACTCTGGCTGCTGAGTTTTGAACATACTGTAACCTTTTTATAACAAGTTTGTTAGGAAGACCAAGAAATAGAGCATTGCAATAATCCAGATGTGGTGTGATTAATTCATGAATTAAGATTTCAGCATCAGCTAGAGTGAGAGAAGATCGAAGACGTGCAATATTACGAAGACAATATTACGTTTAACAACAGAAGAAATATGAGAGATGAGTCAAATAAGACACCAATATTACGGACAGATGAAGAAGACTTAACATAAACCCCGTCAATTTCAAAGGACAGGTCCATCCTTTTGCCTGAGGTAGCAGAGCCAATCATCAATATTTCAGTTTGTTATTATTTAGTTTAAGGAAATTCAAGGACATCCAATGCTTGATATCCCTGAGCAGTAAGTGAGTCAGGCAAGGATGGCCTATCAGAGCTGGTGGTGAGGTAAATTTGAATGTCATCAGCATAGCAATGAAATTGAAGTCCATGCATGCGTATGATGTCACCAAGTGTCAGGGAACCAGGAAATAACAGGCAGCAGGCAGAGATGCAGGATCCAAATGCAGGGAGAATTTAATAACAAAAAACAATCGAAACAGGACTCAGGAACAAAACAAACTAGCAAAAACCCAGAACAGGGAACATCATACACCTGCAACACCAAACAATGACCGACAGAGAACCAGAGAAAACAAGGGCTATATATACACAGGGAAGACTATAGCTGCGTCCCAATTCGCATACTATCCGTACTAAATAGTAATCGAAAACAGAATTAGTATGTCCCAAATCATAGTATGTTGAAAAGAGTATTCCAAAGATACCCGGATGGTCTACTATTTCCGGTCAGAATTCGAAGTGCAGATCGACACACACTCTAACAGCTGATATTGCCCACAACCCATTGCGAGTTAGACGAGGATTCGATTAGAACTACAAACGCGGATAAAAAGTGTTAAAAAACTACAAACATGACGGATGTGCGAGTCCGACGGTTAGGTAGAGAGGTTTAGATAAAGGGGTTTGAGCGATCAATTATCAATATTTAACCTGACGAAAATATATTTATTCAATGTCATCCACATTATATTTCACCAGCAGCATTGTGAACTTTTGTAATGATACGTTTGACCAATAACTTTTAAATGCATCATTATATTTAAACTGCAAACACATGAGGGAAGTCTCTGCATTAAAGACCCACAAATGGCAGATCAATGTGCTACTACATTTCTCTCCGATAAGGTAGGACTTTAAACTGAATGTGGAGGATTTTAACTGTGACGATGATTGACAGGGCAGTTTAAACGGTGACGGGATGCACGTAAAGCGACAGAGTCCGTTATAGATGACGAAGTAGTATGTCCCAAATGTACTTTTTCTTCTCAAAAAGAGTACATACTTTTAGGTCGTAGTACATTTAGGCAAATTGGGACGCAGCATATCTTAACGAGATAACAAGGGGTGTGGTAAATGGGAAACACCTGGGGAGAGTAATCAACATGAAAAACTACAAAGAACTACAAAAACTCCACAGGAAGTGGAGGTGGCCCGTGTGAAACAGGCCGGTCAGGTGGCTTGGGTGGCACAGGCTGTTCAGGTGGCCCGTGTGAAACAGGCCGGTCAGGTAGCTTGGGTGGCACAGGCTGATCACGGGTTTGTGCAGACAGCAGGCCACTGGGCTGGGACACAGACTGGTAGCGGACTTGTGCTGACTGCAGTCCACCAAGCTGGGACACAGACTGGTAACAGGCTTGTGCTGATGGCAGGCTACTGATTGGACCACAGATTGTATGTTGACTGGTCCATGGATTTCGAGACAGCTTGAAGATGATTGGAGGCTGGGCTGGGACACAGACTGGCAGCTGGCTTGTGGTGACAGCAGGCCACTGGGCTGGGATACAGTCTGGTCCGGAGCCCTCTCTGGACTCTGGTCTTGTATAGTGATATACTATTTTCTATCACTGATGTAGGAGATGAGCCAGGAAAGAGCTGAACCAGTGATACCGATATCAGAAAGGTGCAAAATGAGTATTTCATGGCAGACTGTGTCGAATGCAGAGCTTAGATCCAGAAGAATCAAGATGTTTAGTAACCCTGAATCCATAAACAGAAGAATGTCATTAACCACACGAAAAAGAGCAGTTTCAGTGCTATGTGATTAGCGAAATCTTGACTGAAAAGGTTCAAAAAGGACATTAGCATTTAAGTAGGATCTCAATTATGAAGGCACAACTTTTTCAGTAATTTTACTTAAAAATGGTAAATTTGAGATTGACCTGTAATTGTTCATGTTTAGATGGTCAAGGCCCGGTTTCTTAAAAATGGGGGTCACCGCAGCCAGTTTTAATTCTGCTGGAACAATGGCAGATGTTAAACTAGAGTTTATCGTATGTGTTATGTAAGGTTCAACCTCAGGAACACACATCTTAAGCAAAACAGTAGGTGTAGGATCAAGCTGGCAGGATGTAGAATTAGACTTCACAATTAGATCACTTATGGCAGCAGAAGTGAGAGTAAAAGCAGAGAGAGAGTTTGTGGAGTAAGCCGAGTCAGCTGACATCAAGTGAACATTTGAGTCAGTTGTATGAGGTGTGTCTTTGGAAATGGATTCAGTGATTGACTTCAATTTGTCTGCAAAGTAATGAGAAAAATTATTCACCTCAGAGCCAGAAATATGTTGTGGAGGATTAATGAGATTGTTGACCATAGCAAACAGAGATTTTGGCCTGCACATGGAATTCTTAATAGTAGAAGAGAATTATGAGGATTGAGGGCTGTACGGTAGTTGAGCAAATGTTCTTTCATAGCCAAAGAGTGCACAATGAGTCCAGTTTTACTGTACAGTCTTTCCAAGCGACGACCAATAGCCTTCATTGCTCGGAGTTCCGGAGTGAACCAGGGTGAAACACGTGCAGATGGAACCAAATGAGAATTCTATTCAGAAACGTCCATGCGATCTGCAAAAAGGGCAGACCGTTTCTGGACTACGTTTGGTTGTGCAAGTAAGTGAATTACTAACTTGAAGTTGTGTTTTGTGATGGCTAGATAGCTAGTTTTAGCAGCCGCCAGGATAGGAGCCGATACCGTGGGTGCTCCGGAGCTCGATTGCGTGTCAGTTAAACTTTTCATCTCCAATCCTATCTGTATTTGTGAGAAGTGGCGCTGTCCTGAGTTGAAAGATAGCCTACTTTACGGCTTTATTATCAAGTTAATAGGCGTGTGTGTTTGTATGGGCCGCTGTCCAGTTTCTGAAATGCAAACATTTTTTGACTACTTTTTTTTTTTTTAACTCTTTCCCCGCCAAACACTGAAATTTCCGTTATTTGTGAGAAAACGCTTCCCTGGAAAACACAGAATTTTCCGTGTTTCCGTGTTTTCACTGTTATAAGCTAGGGGGCGCTATGACACATCTTCTGAAAGAGTACAGAAACTCCTGATCAAAACACATGTGAAGACGCAGAAACTAGCGATCTCTTATTTAATCATATGCATATGTAAAATAACGCGATCATCAACATTAAACAGCATATAAATCAAAACTGCCTAATGTTACTGAATGAAATGTGGACCCAAGACGAGGTACAGGACTGGGGGTGTTGATGAACTCGATTTACTCCATCCATTTGATCATTGCTCTGAATCTAATCTGGATGAAGTCTTTGACAAAAACTTGATTTTCTCAGCTTTTTGGTCAAAATGTTCCTTTTTTATTTAAAATGTTCTTTTTTAACCCCCAGGAGTCTGAGCTGTTTTGGGGCCCTTTAGAAGTTTTGACATGCTCTGACATTTGTGCTTTTTTCAGTTGCTTATAAACACATTAATGGCAAAGTGTAATTACACTGTGTTCAGCACAAACTGGGCTACCATAATATGTGAGCAACATGTATGTACATGCTTGTATTTTTGAGAGAATAATGTGTATGCGTGGTTTTTGAAAAAAAAAAAAAAAAGTAAGTCAAAACAAAAACACCTCAAAACACACAATAGATATGTGTCCACAAGACTTTTGACTAATGGGTGTTGTTGCCTAGAGTTTTTGCTTCAAACTGATGTGAGAATCATTGTGCCTAATTATTCACATAAAGCAATGTATTGATTTACATTTTGTAAGACACTTTTTTCTTTACAAAGGCCGTATGCAAAGAGGCGTGAACGATCATGAATAATGCTGGGAATTACACCTGAGAGAACAAAAGACCTGCATAATGAGCTGCATAATGACCTGCATAATCAATGAGCCTCAGGTATGTGACTAAGAGCTAAGCAACAGGACAAAAGAAAT
The DNA here is from genome assembly GCA_039654625.1 of Rhinogobio ventralis. NCBI lineage: Eukaryota > Metazoa > Chordata > Actinopteri > Cypriniformes > Gobionidae > Rhinogobio > Rhinogobio ventralis. Next base: position 7,970,567 of record CM077204.1, read on the forward strand.
CTATTTTGTTGTAGTTTATTTAGAATGTAGTCAACAGAGGCACATTACAAAGGCCTATTATATTTTAAATGATCAAAAGATTTGACTACACTGCAAAAAATGCTCTTTTTATTTAGTATTTGGCTTTTCAACAGCCTGGATTTCAACAAACTGCACCTCGACTTTCCCTGCTTGGCTCATTCTGGTGTACAGAAGCTCTTCCTCCAACACTGCACTGTCAGTTGATCCATCTGACATAATTGCCAGATACTTTTAATGATCAATCTTATTTTTAAGCTGCCTCCTCGACACCTCAGCAATGTAGTGCATGAAAACCCTGGCCTGCTTCTTGTTCAGATAAGTTTTCCCTATCACCAGTCCTTTCTGCTCATCCACTCTGAAAGGAGTTAGAATGAGAACTGTGATTTTAATAACATTGACCCTCCATTACAAATATATAATTTGTTTTATCCATTTAACAATATGAGTTATGCTGCACTCATAGGCGCGGATTTATGTTTTGCTCTGTGGGTGCTCACGCCCTTTAACTATCTATTTTGGGTCCCATGATATTCTTTTTCAAAACACCTTCTCTCAAATCGCCTTTACTGACATGTAGTTCAAAAGTAACAGCGGACTCAAAACTGTTGAATTCAGAATCAGTTAGAATTTGTGACATCTGAGATCAGCTCTGAGATATTCTCTCTATATATTTAGGTCCTAGCACTTTGGCAACAGTTTGTACTTGGACAACAGAAAAGTTTCTGAACGCTTTCAATTCCCTCAATTCCCTGAGATCTCCTGGCGTCACATACCTTCACTGAATCTACAGGCACATCAGTTACTGATTGGATGGCTACATCTATTTCAAAGTGTAAGCCCGCCCAATCGTTCCAATGGAGGCGTACGATTGGTGGTTGAAGGTTTCTTGCGCGTTTGGTCTTTTCAGCGGGGCAAAGGGATTTAATTCTAATTTATCTTTATCTGACTCCATTTTAATTATGACCTCGAATTTAGGTTAGAATGCCAATTGGTTATTTGGTCATTTATATTTAATAGTTTACACATTTAATTATTCAGTTTAACTCTTTGTTGAAATTATACCCGTTTATAGTTAATAATTCCAGAGTAAGTCAGAATAAATCAGTGTAACAATTTATTATTAGTCAGGTAAATGTATCATGCCAATTACATAATCAATTCAAAGATAATCCATACATAACATCAAATACTCTGAAGTATAGAATAAAATATGGATACCTGACCTTCTGAGAATTACATAACGCTGAGCATCTAGGAGACACTCAGCGTTACGGACTGACCGTAAAGGTTCGAGCCCCGATCTCTTTGCAACATCTCCTTAAATACCAGACCAAGACGGAAACCTCTTTCAAATGGAAACGTGTTAACAATGGGAATTTACATTTAATCACTGTCCCATAGACCTGTATTGACAAAAGACCAAATGGCTAAAGCCACACCCAACGTAATAAGCAAAGTATCTCTAAACTCTCAAAACCTTTATTACTTTGGTTTACTTCTGTGGGGAGGAGACCTTTGTACCAGTCGCACTGAGACGTTTCAGATAATATCAAACATGTATAATTCTGTATAGTATTTGTTCACTTTAGACCATATAGATTTTGGGTGAATTCTGGAGGGGAGATGGGGGTAGATGCAGGTGAGTAGTCTATATAAGATACATTGTGTCAAAATGATTGATTGCTTTGACCTTTGACCTACCACGCCCCCGTTCCCTATCCCCCACCGGACCACCCACGTAGTTCCCCTCCCCCACGGTTGACCTTGACCACCCACGTTGCGGTCACCTTTGACCTTGTGTATCCTCCGGGGACCGATATGACCTTTGAGGTTGCATATTTGTAATACCGATGGTGCCCTATGACCTCCAATTGTTTTCTGTGGCGATCAAATGGAAGAATGATTGTTTTGAACTTTGACACGGCTATTTGAGGTTTGTGATTTTGGGGCTACATCTGTAGGATACGTGTGTGCTTCCGCATTCCATAGCAGGGTTCATTTTACAGAGGAGCAAGTGACAAAAATACGATTTTATTATCATCATTAGGGCAAATCACTAATGCTCACTCATTGTGTCTTGGTCACACACACACACAATTGGTTTTATAAAAGGAATGCATTTTAAATGTGATGAATATAAACAAAATATATAAATATATTACACTGTATAATAACAATTATCTTACTAAATTGTACTGAAATACGGCGAATCAAAAAATATAGTTTTAGCTAGATGAAAATGTAAAAAAACACCTTACATTTTTCAGAGAGCAGGAAAAAATGGTGCTTATGCAATGAATATGTATATACATTGAATGAATGATTTACAAAAGAAAATACAGTTTTAAAAGTTGAAAAATAAAATCTCTCTCTCTCAGTCTCTTCAAGAGAGAGCACCTCACACCCAGGGTTGTAAAACACCCTGCTGAAATGTGAGACAGTGGGGCAGGGAGTAATCTATTGGGGACACAGTACATGTAAGGCTTTTTCCAGAGCCAATGTTTTGTTCATACTAATTTTATTTCAAAGCATAAACGTTTAAATTAGATCTAAATAAAGTTTTAATAAAACCGTATTTTCTATTTATCTTCCAATAAGACTGGTGTATCCACATCCAACATCTGATGCCATACAAGAATGATTTTTTGCTTAAATCTAACCTAAAGTGTATTGGTTATTAAACAATGCCTGTTCCAATACTTTAGCTTGTTTAAAATTTAAGATCTTAGATATTATTTCTACAAAAAGATTCAAACAACATGTTTGTCACAATCTGTATGATTTAAAAAAAAGGAATATTGAAATTGTTTTAAAAACATTCCAAAATATGAATGTGGGTTTGACATCAGCTCAACAACGGTCTTTTTAAACTTGTATCTTTAAGAAAATTAGGAAGGAATTATTACACTTAATAATAAGCATCTCACTAAATGTACTGAAACACGGGTAATCAAATATTATAGTTTTAGCTAGATGAAAATATAAAACAACATTCATAAAAAATTTTCAGAGAGCAGGACAATATGGTGCTTATGCAATATACATTGATTGAAATGCACTATATAAAATCACTCACTGACTCTCTCTAATCACTTCTCACACCCACTGGGTTGTAAAAACCCTGCTGAAATGTGAGACAGTCGCAGCACTGGGACAGGGAGCAAACTCTGGGACGCTAGAGACCAGATGAGACTCTGTGCACCATGGCACAAGGCTTTAAATTTCCCAGAGAAAATGGTTGTTTAAGTCTAAATAGTTCAAAGTATAAAAGTTTAAATATGATCTTTTAAAATGAAACGATAAAATACATTTCTTTAAAGTTTAAATAAAATTGTATCGTCTTTATCTCCCTATATGACTGGTTTCTGACACAATGGCATTATTCGGTACTTTTATAAATGTCATTTTCTTATATAGGTTCATGCTACTTTTATCATCCTGATAAATATGCAGTTAATACATTATGAAACAAGGCAATTATGCTACCAAAATAGTTTGACAATGATTTTAAGAAAAAGCAGTGTCTTAAAATACAACTAAACCAGTTTTTTTTTTCTTTTGACAAACTATTAGACAAAAAATATTTTCTCTGTGGTGTTGGAATAGGCCTAGGTCTTTTTTTAAGTATCAGGCATGTTACAATCATGCAGTACAAGGATTCTGATGAAGCTTCTTATCAAACAAAGAAAATAATATTTATTTTTCACTTGTGAGTATGTTTCAACATGAGATATACAATGTGTACGCTAGTATCGCACTTGCCATTTTTAATAGTCTTTACAATTGAATTATGCATCACAATCCAGCTAAGTTATCAGCTAAGCTGTTTATTATTATTTATAGCTGTATATTATTATTTTTGGCTCAATTAAATAGATGTCGATTAAAGTTTATTGTCATTGCTTCTTCCCTACAGATAAAATCCAAACATGCTCTTTGTAGGAATTATGTGTGCACAAAACTCTGTGTAAATTCAAGAGGCCTAGAGTAAGAAAGTGGTGACATTGTTTATGAAAAAGTGTCATATTGCATACAGAAAATCCACTTTATTGTGATTTTTTCCCTTCCATCCCTAGTCTTAGCCATATTATCAAGATTATCAAGGTCACTGTTCACATTTTATTTGGTGGCCTGTTTTTGTTTTTAGGTGAAGGCTGCTCTCTGGTTGTTGTCAGTGTAAGGTTGTGCAAATCCTCACGTGTGTGATGAATACGGGCCTTTCATTTTAAGCATCTTTTTAAATGTATGACTTAACTTTCCTTTTGACAAAACCATAGTCTGTGCTACACTGTTGTAATGCAAGCACATTTAAAAACTATAACGCTGCATGCCCTTGTGAAAGCTATAGACGAATTTCAAACATAATCTTTATACAGGAATTATATGTATACAATTTACTATGTGTGTACGACATATAAGAAAAGAGATATTTAGCTATAATGAAAACATAACACAGAAATCCTCTCTTCTGTTCTGTTGCGAAAGATTGTAAATGCCACTTATTCCACTACCAGAGGACGCTGTTTACAGTTTGTTTGTTTTTGTACAGTTTTTAGATGAAGCCAAAGTGTGGTCAAACATGCAGCTACTCACAGGAATTCATGAAAACATGAACAAACGTTATTCCTTCTACATGACAGTGTTTAAACTACAACTGCAATGTTCTTTCTGGTCTGTCTAGGAAGCGGTCACAAGACACGCAATGCATGTCAGGGATCACAGATAACAAGATGGGCGGGGTTGACAATAGACCAGAGACATGACAAACACAAGCACATGACTAGAAATGACAACACCACATGTGACATGTGACAATGCATAAACATGAAAAGCGAGTCTGTTTTTCTGTTACATTTACAACTATTGCGCTTAAAACACATCTATTGCACTTAGTTACAGCGTGTTACAGTCGAGCATGACGTGGTAACACAATTTTTTTAGCGCGTCTCTAAACGCAACTTCAATAAAAAAAAAAAAAATCAACTTGATAAGTAGTTATTCTAAGTAAAAGGTTAGATGATTCATATTTTGACCGCTCCAATGCTATGTCTTTTAGACTTGATCCATGAAACAGGGCCCAGCTACGCCAACGTGTCATGTTTGTGATGAAGAGTGTCATGCGGTTCTTGTCCCTCACCAGCATGCTTAACACCTCTTACATTTTTTTTTACAATTGTAAATATTTGTTCAGCTTAAATATTAGTTTTAGTCATTTACAAAGGTGTCAGGCATGATAATGAGAAACGTGATTAGGTGGCTATTTAAGCGGTCCTCTGTGATGTCTTTTAATAAAACATTTCAGCGTCATTAAGGCAAACTCAGTAACGGTAATCGATGAAATAAATATAAACATACAAAACTTTATGGTAATGAATAGGCTAAATAAACACAAATGATCATTCTGACTCTTTCACATACCAGACTGATCCCGGGTAAGTAAACCTCAAATACCCAAATCACACAGTAGTTATCTTGAGCTTAAAACATTTCTTTGATTTTGTTCAAGTTTTTTCTGAAACACGGTGTTTTACCACGGTTTCATTTTTTTAAAACATCACCATTCTTTTTTGTGTGTCATTTTAATTATGAGCATGTTTTCCCTTTACATTTTGTCCGAAAACAGTTTCCTGCATTTAGCTGTAATGCTAGTGAGTGCTTGGTGTTACTCATTGTTCCAGTACAGTAATTGGTTGGTTTAATCAGATGATGCATTAAACCGTTGCATTCGCTTGAGTCATTTACAGTATAGTAGCCTATATTATCCTAGTTCATACTATCATAAATGTTTTTGGGGGTAACATTTCATCTTGGTTGAGTAATACCATTTTTAATGAGCTCACGCACATATCCATAAATAGTGATAAATCAGTTCCCATTCAGTCGGTCACTCTCGACGCCACGTCGGAGTACCGACGAATAGGAATCTCGCTCGCGAGAGCCAATCTACTTCGAGTGAAACTAAACGAGCCAATGCACATTGGCATGCAATGATTGCACCAGGTGCTCATGCCACGCAGCGCGGGTATAAATGAGACACAGGTGTTTGCATCAAGTTAGCTTTTTGCTTCGGAGCCGAGTGGTAGATGGTTCAGCCAGATATCACTCTCTACTTCGCAGTCCTGACTGAAAAGAAGCCTGCCCTTTTGGAAGCGATCTCTTCAGTCGGTGTTGGTTCTGTGATCATCTCTCTTTCTCTTTTCTGAGCAAACACAAAGGCTGTTCTCACAGCTGGTTCGGTGCGCTAGGTGGAGAGCGCTGAAAAGCCGTTCTTACGGCTGGTAAGAGAGCGCCTTCGTGTGAGAGAGAGCGCGCACGTCAGGCTGCACTATCCCCTGACTGTGTCGCCGCGACCCCTCCCCCTGCGTGCTTCAGCACCAAGGAGAGCGTCCTTCTATTAGAGCAACACAGATAGAGCTTGCGTACTTTTCAGGATGACATCTGTGTGTTTCTGGATGCGGTGGTTATCTGTCACCGAGGGATGGTCACAAGCGCTGTATCTCGTGTTTGGGCGTTCAGCACGCTGAGGCAGCGCTGGTGGATGACTCATGTTCTCACTGCGGGAACATGACCATCTCGGAGTTGCGGTCGAGACTCCATTTAGCAAGGGGTGGAGTCCCCGTGCCTCTGCCTCGATCTAATCCTCCACAGAGGGTTACTTCAGGCAGTAGCGCGGGTGATCTGAGGATTACGGTGAGCGCGCTTCCCCCAGGGAACCAACCCCCGGGGGAACCCTCACTCCTCCCGCACTTCGCAGCCAGTAGAGCATCGGAGGGAGGGTCAGAAGTTTCTGGAGATGACGTGTCGGCGCAGGGGGCTCCTTCGGGAAGATCCGCTGTGCCCGATACGGATCCGGAAATGATGGCCATGCTTTCCCGGGCCGCTGAGAGAGTCGGGCTCGTGTGGAACCCTCCACCGTGTCCCGAACCCTCAAGGCTGGACGATTGGTTTCTCGGGGTGGCCCGTGCTGGTTCTCAGCGCCCCACCCCGGTTCCTTTCTTTCCGGAGGTGCATGACGAGCTCACTAGGTCATGGACGGCACCTTTCACTGCCCGAAACCGGCCCAGTGGCTCCTCCTCCCTCACCACCCTCGATGGGGGAGCGCAGAAGGGTTACACGCAGGTTCCTCCCGTGGAACGGGCCGTTGCCATGCAACTGTGCCCTAACTCCACTTCTAGGGGGAACCCGTGTCTCCCCTCCCGGGCCTGTAGGTACTCGTCCGATCTGATCGGAAAGGCCTACCAGGCTTGTGGGGATGCTGCCTCCTCCTTACACGCTATGGCGTTGTTGCAGGTCCATCAGGCCCAGGCACTGAAGACCTTGCACGAGGGTGGTCACGATCCCGCAGTTCTCCAGGAACTGAGAACCGCAACGGACCTCGCGCTTCGTGCGACGAAGGTTACGGCGCGGGCAGTGGGTCGTGCAATGTCCACTATGGTGGTCCAGGAACGCCATCTCTGGCTGTGTCTGGCTGACATGAGGGAAACCGACAAGATCAGGTTCCTTAATTCCCCCGTGTCCCAGACCGGCCTCTTCGGCGACGCGGTCCAGAACTTTGCCCAGCAGTTCACGGCCGCACAGAAGCAGACTGAGGCGATCAGTCACATCCTGCCACGGCGGACAGCTGCTGTCTCCACCCCGCCGCCGGCAGCGCCTCAGACTGCTCGTCGCCGAGGGCGGCCGCCTGCGTCTGCCTCCGCTACCGCGTCGTAGCAGCAGCCTCCACCCAAGCGACGTCATGGAGCCGGGCGTAAGCAGGCCGCCCCACCCGTCCAGGCCTCTGCCAAGAGGGGTGGCAAGAGCAAGGGCAAGCGGCCCTGAGACGGGCGACCTGGAGATGGGGAGGACTGCTCTTCTGGAGACGGTGACCGCACCGTTCCATCCCCCGGAGGAGGGCCGGGTGGAGAATCTTGTGTTCCGTTTTGTTTCTGTTCCGCCGCTGGGGCTGGGCCCCAAATTTTCAATAAAAGAGCAGTTTCCCCTATCTCCGGGTCCCCAGGGGGCTCGGAGGGTTGTGGCCGGTCAAACCCCGGACCACACTCATCCTCCCCCTTCGCCAGCGGGCAGCAGTGGACGATCCCCTCACAGTCCTTCTGCCCACCTGTGGAATCAGGTAAGTGTTGCAATGCACACTCACACCTCGCTGCGGGCCGCCTCCGCGAGACAGCCGCCCCAGCCCGGTACCTGCATTCCACCTCGCTGCCCCACGGTGGGTACGCCGGTGGTCCCTTTGGTCCCGCTTGCACGGTCTCTGCGAGCCTGGCTAGCGCTCCCCAGTCCGTCTCGCTGGCTCATTCGGACCATCAGGCTCGGCTATGCGATTCAGTTCGCCCGGCGTCCCCCCAGGTTCAAGGGCGTCCGCTTCACTTCGGTGAACGCCGCTTTGCGTTCGAGGGTCGAGCATATCAGTACAAAGTCCTGCCCTTCGGGCTGTCCCTGTCCCCCCGTGTCTTCACGAAAGTCACGGAGGGGGCCCTTGTGCCCATGAGAGAACAGGGCGTTCGCATCCTCAACTATCTCGACGACTGGCTCATTCTAGCACAGTCCAGGGATCAGTTGTGCGAACACACGGACCGGGTGCTCAGACACCTCAGCCAGTTGGGTCTTCGGGCCGCACCTGCATTGGCACATCAACTGCCTCGAGTTGCTAGCAGTGCATCTCGCTCTGAGCCGCCTCAAAAGGCTGCTACGGGGCAAAGATGTACTGGTCCGCATGGACAACACCACGTCAGTTGCGTATATCAACCGACAAGGTGGTCTACGCTCCCGTCGCATGTCGCAACTCGCCTGCCATCTCCTCCTCTGGAGTCAGAAGTGTCTGAGGTCGCTTCGGGCCATTCATGTCCCTGGTGTGAGCAACCGTGTGGCCGACGAGCTTTCACGAGCTGCGCTCCCAGGGGAATGGCGACTCCACCCCCAGGTGGTTCAGCTGATTTGGAGACAGTTCGGGGCGGCACAGGTCGACCTGTTTGCCTCCCCAGAAACGTCCCACTGCCAGTGGTTCTATTCGCTGACCGAGGGTACACTCGGCACGGATGCACTTGCGCACAGCTGGCCCCAGGGGCTGCGCAAATATGCATTTCCCCCAGTGAGCCTACTTGCACAGACACTGTGCAAGGTCAGGGAGGACGAGGAGCAGGTCCTGTTGGTGCGCCTTACTGGCCCAACCGGTCCTGGTTCCCAGAACTTATGCTCCTGGCGACAGCCCCTCCTTGGCCGTTTCCTCTGAGGAAGGACCTTCTGACTCAGAGACGGGGCACCCTGTGGCACCCGCGTCCAGGTCTGTGGAAGCTTCATGTCTGGCCCCTGGACGGGACGCGGAGGTTCTAGGTGACTTACCCCAAGAGGTAGTTAACACCATCACTTCGACACGAGCACCGTCTACAAGACAGGCTTATGCTTTGAAGTGGAACCTGTTCGTCGAGTGGTGTTCGTCGAGTGGTGTTCTTCTCGCCGAAAAGACCCCCGAAGATGTTCGATCGCGTCTGTGCTTTCCTTCCTGCAACGAGGGTTGGAGCGTAGGCTGTCGCCCTCCACCCTCAAGGTCTATGTTGCTGCAATATCTGCCTATCACGACCACGTGACAGTTGGGAAGCACGACCTGGTCGTCAGGTTCCTCAGGGGGGCGAGACGGTTAAATCCTCCTCGACCCCCCTCCATACCCTCTTGGGATCTTGCTCTGGTGCTCCGAGCACTTCAGAATGCCCCATTTGAGCCCTTGCGGTCAGCAGAGCTTAAGATTCTGTCTATGAAGACTTTGCTGTTGGCCGCACTGGCCTCCATCAAGAGGGTAGGGGACCTGCAGACATTTTCGGTCGACGAATCGTGCCTAGAGTTCGGGCCGGGTGACACCCACGTGGTACTGAGACCCCGGCCTGGCTATGTGCCCAAGGTTCCTACCACTCCCTTCAGGGACCAGGTGGTGAACCTGCAAGCGCTGCCCCTGGAGGAGGCAGACCCAGCCCTAGCTTTGCTCTGTCCCGTCCGCGCTCTGCGGATCTACGTGGATAGAACTCAAAGCTTCAGGACCTCAGATCAGCTCTTTGTCTGTCACGGAGGCCAGCAGAAGGGAAAGGCTGTCTCCAAGCAGAGGATGGCCCACTGGATAGTGGATGCCATCACCTTGGCTTACCAAGCACAAGGTGTGCCCTGTCCGCTCAGGGTGCGAGCACACTCTACTAGAAGTGTTGCATCCTCCTGGGCGCTGGCACGTGGCGCCTCGCTGTCAGACATTTGTAGAGCTGCGGGCTGGGCGACACCCAACACGTTCGCTAGATTCTATAGTCTACGTGTGGAGCCAGTGTCCTCCTGTGTTCTCGCCTCAAACGGGTAGAAGCACTGAGAGGCCCTGGCTCTTGTCGGCTTGCTGCGCCCCGGCGCTTTTATTCTCCAGAAGCAAACTCTCCCTCGGTGTCGGACGTGGCGGAATGTCTGGCATCAGGCCCCTTGCCGCTGAATCCTTGAGAACCGGTACTGGGCTGGGGATATATGAGTGACCCTGCGGGGATCCCATATATTTTCCACGGTCGCTCCTACGGGAAGCCCGTGTCTTTCCCTTGGGAGAGCCTTCCCGTCACTGGGACTGAGCCCCCTCTCTCCTTTGCGGGCTACGGCTCAGCATTGTACTCCACATAACTCCTTCGGGGTACGATGTGGGCTCCGCAGCGTTCCCCTCACTAGGGCACGCTTTCCCAGTGTTATCCAATAGTCACTGAACGGGTCATGCGGAACAGCAGTGATGGACTTCTCTGTGTGAGCCCCGTCTCATCAGGTAAGAGAGCTCAGGAGGCTCACACAGGGCACTGGACGGGGGCAGAGGCCATGGCACTTTGGTAGGGATTCCTATTCGTCGGTACTCCGACGTGGCGTCGAGAGTGACCGACTGAATCGGAACGTCTCGGTTACGTATGTAACCCTCGTTCCCTGAAGGAGGGAACGGAGACGCCACGTCCCGTCGCCATGCCCTCTGCACCCTGCTGGGGTGCCAGTCTACCTACTCGGCTCCTCAGCAAAAAGCTAACTTGATGCAAACACCTGTGTCTCATTTATACCCGCGCTGCGTGGCATGAGCACCTGGTGCAATCATTGCATGCCAATGTGCATTGGCTCGTTTAGTTTCACTCGAAGTAGATTGGCTCTCGCGAGCGAGATTCCTATTCGTCGGTACTCCGACGTGGCGTCTCCGTTCCCTCCTTCAGGGAACGAGGGTTACATACGTAACCGAGACGTTCATAAAGTGATTGAACCTTTTATTTTCAAGAAACTGGTTGTGGGCCTTGATGGCTTAAGCTCTCTCCTAAAGTACAGGCAAATGATTTTATGTAATAGCTTTTCATAGCTTTTCATAGCACATTTTGTTCAAGTTTTTTTCTGAAACAGTGTTTTACCACTTTCATTTTTTGAAGACATCACCATTCTTCTTTGTGTCATTTTACATTGTGTTTCCTGCATTTAGCTGTAATGCTAGTGAGTGCTTGGTGTTACTCATTGTTCCAGTACAGTAATTGGTTGGTTTAATCAGATGATGCATTCGCTTGAGTCATTTACATAGTATTTATATTACTATAAATATATTTTTGGAATGGGGAAGAATGCTCAGACACAGTCATGACATCAAGTTAAGTGATTCAGCATTTTATTTCAACAATATATTGTTGAATATACTTTCATACATTGAAGTAGTGAAGAAAATGATAGAATTGCATTACTAAATAAAGTAAAACAATAAAAATGATATTACAGACGGTCTAGCCAGAAAAGAAAATCTCTGCAGACTACCATGTTTTGGTGTAGTATGTAGTCGACCGTTGTTTCAACAATTTCGCCGATGGTGATATCATCATCAGCATTTTTTGACATCAGTGATACACATAGATCTGTTACAAATGTACACATACAGAGTACTTCGGTAACTCCTAACTCGTCGCTACAATCACACATCACATCCAGAACTTTTCTGAGGATTACACTGATAGGCTCTTTTCTAATAAACATGCTCGTCACATCAGGCAATGAATTTGTCAGGTCTCTTACGTCGCCCATTTTATTTTTGAGATTTTTTACACGTTTGGTGTCCCCCGAGCAGTCATTATCCTGTTTGCGGGCGGCATTGATAATCTTATGCATCAAGTCAACCATCTGGCCTCTGTAAAGATCTTTAAACATACCTCCTAACATATGACACTCATTGTCCATTGCGCATTCGCACACCAGAGACTGCTTGTGCACAGCATCGCCAGAACTCAACGGGCAGTCGCTCCCCATCAGCTTTTGCGTAGCCATTCCACAAATCTGCAGCGTTGAAGACGTCTTCTTCAGAACTCAACTTCGTGCACGGTAAAAACGCTGTCCCCTATTCGATGCGGAAAGATTCTGATAGTTCCTGGAATCTCTTGTGAATGAGTCCTTTGTCCACAATTATCCAGGCCATGCACGTCAACGCTCTGAAGTTTGGGTTTTAGGGTCTGATTCCCCAAAGTGAGAGTCAAAGAAGCGTGGCATGTGTCTGGCTCAGACAAACAGGAATGTTGGCTTTGGAGGTCAGTATAACAACCAGACCTTCAACTTTTGACATTGCAGTAGCACAACCGTTTGCTCCAATACAGTCGTCAAACCTTAGGAAACCCCTGGTTGGTTGCGATAACTGAGCACTGTGTGTAGAGTTTATAAGGACGACAGATTGGGGGACGCCCTCACCCCCCTGTTGTGTGGGATGTATGGGATGTATGGGGGATGTTATCAGGAAGTCATAAATAACTACACTTTAAATTAAACTGTTTTACAACTGCTAACAAACATTTACCAATACTTTTAAAATAATTTGAATTGACATTTTAATTACTTTTTAAATAATTTTACCAATACTTTTTAAATAATTTACAAGTACTTTTTCTAAACTCTTAACACACCTACATCATAGGTAAGTTTCTACCCAAGACCGTATTTTGTTGTAATGAGTCATATGTAATCAGTGGCATAGCACAAGATCCCATGCCCTATGCATAGGCAGTCCTGATGGGGTTATACATGACAATGGAGTCATAAATCTAATAGTTTGTCAAAAGATATATATTTATGCCATATCTGACATAAATATAATGCTGACATGATATGTAGCTAACGATGAGCTACCAAGCCACCTATGACACTGATTAGCCTATTATTGCTAATTTTAGATATTATAGACTATTAATTTAAAATTAAACATGTTTCAAATTAGGCTATTATAATTGTGTGTGTGTTGTAAGCAAACAACATTGTTAGTGAACAATTTATTTATTTAGCCTTTACCTCAGATTACATGTATAACCGTATTATCATCTGAAAATGTATGTTCTGCTCTTTCAATGGGTTGTCTCAATTCATTTTTAGCACTAATGATCGCGGTGATATTCAAGCAGTTTAGCACTATAGATTTTGTGTTCTAGTTTGTGCTCACCTTTCTTTGAAACGAAGTCAGTTACCAATTGTTTCCCCTCATTTAGTTTTCTTTCCTTTCTTTTTTTGGTGGCCTGATTTGGCTTTCTTTGAGAAAGACATTTCTACAGCAGAACTTTGCGCTTTGATGCTCAACTAACTAGCATAAACATAGCAGATGGACTAAATTTGGCGCATTAGCAAGGGGTGGGACCGTGAGACCTTAGATAGTCTTTACTTTTTTGTATACAAAATGTAGTCAGTCAATCAATCAATCAAGTTATTCAGCCAGTACACTAACTTTACATTTCATCTGACATTCATTATGAAATTAAATTAGGAAATGAAATATCCAGGTAAAATAAAATATATTCCAGACTTTTCAAGGGCCCTCTCTACCCTTGGGGCCCTGGTAATCGGTACTGGTTTTACGCCTAGTCCGACACCCCTGGATGTGATCAAAACACAGTAAACCAATTCAAAATTAAATCATTCTGTCAAACTCTAGCACTAGTTCCCTTTCAGTCGGTCACGTTCGATGTACGTCGGACGTCACCGACGAATTGGGATCACTTCAGGGAGCCCCTATCAGCTTCGAGATATAGAGAACTGGCCAATGACTATTGGCGTGCGAGATTTGCATCTCGCGCTCCGCCCCGCAGCGCGGGTATAAAGCGGAAGCGAATGCAGCGCACTGTTGTCATTCACTTCGGAGCCGAACGGCGTTGATGAAGCACAGACTGCCTGTATTCAGCAAGAGAGAGAGAGAGAGAGAATCGGCTGAGGATCGTTCTGTGCTGGTCAGACGGCACAAAACAGCACGACCGCGGGCTCACCGCTGCTGGAAGCAGAAACCAACTGCTGTTTTCACAGCAACAGTTTAAAACTGCTGATTCGTGAAACGTTTCACTTGAGGGCAGATACAGGCTGCACTATCTCCTGTATTCTGCCGCGGTCTTCCCTGGGTGCTTCAGCACTAAAAGAGCATTTCCTCACAAAAAGAGCAACACGGGTGTGACACTGCGTCTTTTTCAAGATGTCATTCCACCCGTGCGTTTCTGGATGCGGTCGTTCCCTGTCGCCCGCTGACGGTCACAATCGCTGTATCACGTGCCTGGGCATTCAGCACGCTGAGGCAGCTTTTGTGGATAGTTCATGTTCCCACTGCGGGAACATGACTATCGCGGCGCTTAGGTCGAGACTCGCCTACCTTCGGGAAGGTGGAGTCCCCCTACCCATACCTTGATCTAGTGCTATTCCTGCCCAGCAGAATAGACCTACTTCGACGGATGGCCGGGGTGACCTGAGGATTACGTTCAGGGCAAACCCGCCGAGCCAGCCTCCGCAGGCCCCTGATCCCTCACAAGCGCCGCAGCCGGTAGGGCTTCCGGAGGAAATCGCTGGCCCCTCCCATGGGCGTCCAGTGGTGACCTTCGGGGCTCCAGTAGACGAACAGATGTCGATCGCTGCATCGGAGGGGGAGTTCCGGTCCTCGGAGGATGAAGATTCGGCTGTACTGCCTCCCTCTGGGAGAGTGGCAACGGGCGAGTCGGACCCCGAGTTGACGGCTATGCTTTCCCGGGCCGCCGAAAAGGTCGGGCTTGAGTGGAACCCTCCACCACGTCCCGAACCTTCTAGGTTGGATGATTGGTTTCTCGGGGCGGGTCGCGCTGGTTCTCAGCGTCCCGCCCCGGTGCCTTTCTTCCCGGAGGTGCATGAGGAGCTCACCAGGTCGTGGACGACACCATTTAGTGCCAGAAACAGACCTAGTGGCTCCTCCCTCCTCACTACCCTTGACGGCGGGCAAGCCAGGGGGTACGTGGGAATCCCACCAGTGGAGCGGGCCGTCGCGATGCAACTGTGTCCGGCTACCGCCTCCAACTGGCGCGGTGACCCGCGGCTCCCGTCCAAGGCCTGTAAGTTCTCTTCCAGTCTGACTGCGAAGGCTTACAGGTCTTGTGGCCAGGCTGCGTCCGCCTTGCATGCCATGGCGTTGCTCCAGGTGCATCAGGCCCAGGCACTCATGGACATGCACGAGGGTAGGCCGGACCCAGAGCTCCTCCGGGAGCTCCGGACGGCGACGGACCTCGCCCTCCGGGCGACGAAAGTCACCGCCCGTTCTATCGGTCAGGCGATGTCCACCTTAGTGGTCCAGGAACGGCATCTCTGGCTCAACCTGGCCGACATGAGGGAGACCGACAAGTATCGGTTCCTGGACTCCCCCGTTTCTTCGGCCGGGTTGTTCGGCGACGCGGTCGAGAGCTTTGCCCAGCAGTTCTCGGCCGCCCAAAAGCAGACGGAGGCGATCAAACACATCCTGCCCCGGCGGCCAGCTGCTGCCTCCACCCTGCCGCCGGTCGCAGCGCCTCCGCCTGCCTGTCGCCGAGGACGTCCACTCGCCACCGCCCCCGCTCCCGCCCCAGCCCAGCAGCAGCCTCCACCCGGGCGTAGGCGTGGAGCCGGCCGTGGGAAGGACGTCCAGCCCGCTCAGGCCGCTGCCAAGCCAGGTGGCAAGCGCCGTCGTAAGAGACCCTGAGACGGGCCACCCAGAGATGGAGGAGACTGCTCGTCAGGAGATGGTTGCAGCACCACTCCTTCCCCCGGAGGAGGGCCGGGGGAGAATCTTTTGTTTGATTTCTGTTCCGCCGCTGGCCCCAGCGCCAGCGGTACCCAAATTTTCAAAGAAAGAGCAGTTTCCAAAATCTCTGGGTGCCAAGAGAGCACGCTTGGCGGTGTTCGACGCTCCCATGCCTTGTCACCCTCAGGCGCCTCTCCAATCGCCAGCAGGGGGTGCCGGCTGTGGGGACGCACACAAGCGGCCTTCTCACCCTCCAGCCGATATGAAGACCGGCTTCTACAGCCCGTACTTCATTGTACCCAAGAAAGGCGGCGGGTTACGGCCGATCTTGGATCTGCGATTCCTGAACCGGTCCCTTCACAGGCTACCGTTCAGAATGCTAACGCAGAAACGCATCTTCAGGTGCATCCGTCCCCAAGATTGGTTTGCAGCGATCGACCTGAAGGACGCGTACTTTCATGTCTCGATTCTCCCTCGACACAGACCGTTTCTACGCTTTCCGTTCGACGGACGAGCATATCAGTACAAAGTCCTACCCTTCGGGCTAGCCCTGTCGCCCCGTGTCTTCACGAAAGTCGCGGAGGCGGCCATTGCTCCCATGAGAGAGCGTGGAGTTCGCATCCTCAACTATCTCGACGACTGGCTGATCCTTGCCCAGTCGCGAGAACAGTTGTGCGAACACAGGGACATGGTGCTCAGTCACCTCAGCCGGTTGGGTCTTCGGGTCAACTGGGAAAAGAGCAAACTCTGCCCCACGCAGAGGATCTCTTTTCTCGGTATGGAGCTGGATTCGGTCGGCCTGACAGCGTGCCTCACCGAGGAGCGCATCCAGTCGGTGTTGAACTGCTTGAATTCGTTCAAATGCAGGACAGCGGTACCACTGAAACATTTTCAGAGGCTCCTGGGGCATATGGCATCCGCAGCCGCAGTAACGCCGCTCGGGTTGCTTCATATGAGACCGCTTCAACGCTGGCTATACGACCGAGTCCCGAGATGGGCGTGGCTCCGTGTCCCTGTGACTCCGAGGTGCCGCCAAACCTTCAGCCCGTGGTCGGACCCTTCATTTCTACGGGCAGGAGTTCCCCTAGAACAAGTGTCCAGGCATGCTGTTGTCTCCACGGATGCCTCATCCACCGGCTGGGGTGCCACGTACAACGGGCTTGCAGTTTCGGGTCTGTGGACGGGGCCTCAACTGCAATGGCATATCAATTGCCTCGAGTTGTTAGCAGTTCGTCTTGCGCTGGGCCGCTTCAAAACGCCGCTACTAGGCAAGCACGTTCTGGTCCGTACGGACAACACTGCGGCCGTTGCGTACATCAACAAACAGGGTGGTCTACGCTCCCGTCGCATGTCACAACTCGCCCGCCATCTCCTCCTATGGAGTCAGAAGCATCTGAGGTCGCTTCGTGCCATTCACATTCCGGGCCTGCTCAATCGTGCGGCCGACGAGCTCTCACGACAGCCAGTGCTCCCCGGAGAGTGGAGACTCCATCCCCAGGTGGTCCAGCTGATCTGGAGTCGCTTCGGGACCGCACAGGTAGACCTGTTTGCCGCCCCGGACACGACCCACTGCCAGTTGTTTTATTCCCTGACCGAGGGGACCCTCGGCTCGGATGCGCTGGCACACAGCTGGCCCCGGGGCCTACGCAAGTATGCGTTTCCCCCAGTGAGCCTTCTTGCACAGACTCTGTGCAAGGTCAGGGAGGACGAGGAGCAAGTTCTGTTGGTCGCTCCGTATTGGCCCAACCGGACTTGGTTCCCGGAACTAGTGCTTCTCACGACAGCACCTCCCTGGCCCATTCCTCTGAGGAAGGACCTCCTGACTCAGAGACGGGGCACCCTATGGCACCCGCGTCCGGACCTCTGGAAACTCCATGTCTGGTCCCTGGACGGGACGCGGAGGTTCTAGGTGGCCTACCACAGGCTGTGGTAGACACCATCACTTCCGCTAGAGCTCCCTCTACGAGGCGCCTCTATGCGTTGAAGTGGAACCTGTTCGTCGGCTGGTGTTCTTCTCGCCGAGAAGACCCCCGGAGATGTTCGATCGGTTCCGTGCTTTCCTTCCTACAGGATGGGTTGGAGCGAAGGCTGTCTCCCTCCACCCTCAAAGTCTATGTTGCCGCTATCGCCGCTAATCATGACATGGTAGGTGGTAAGTCTCTAGGGAAGCACGATCTGATCGCCAGGTTCCTGAGGGGGGCGAGGAGACTAAAACCGCCTCGCTCTCTCTCTATACCCTCTTGGGACTTAACTCTGGTGCTAACCGCACTGCAGAGGGCGCCCTTTGAGCCTTTGCAGTCAGTCGAGTTAAAAATCCTGTCTCTGAAGACAGTACTCCTGACTGCATTGGCCTCTATCAAGAGGGTAGGGGACCTGCAGGCATTTTCGGTCGACGAATCGTGCCTGGAATTCGGGCCCGGTAACTCTCATGTAATCCTGAGACCCCGACCCGGATATGTGCCCAAGGTTCCCACCATTCCCTTCCGGGACCAGGTGGTGAGCCTGCAAGCGCTGCCTTCGGAGGAGGCAGACCCAGCCCTAGCTTTTCTCTGTCCAGTCCGCGCTCTACGGACTTACGTGGACAGAACACAAAGCTTCAGGACCTCAGAGCAGCTCTTCGTCTGTTATGGAGGCCAGCAGAAGGGAAAGGCTGTCTCCAAGCAGAGGATGGCCCACTGGATAGTGGATGCCATCGTCTTGGCGTACCAAACCCAAGACGTGCCCTGCCCGCTCGGGTTAAGAGCCCACTCCACTAGGGGTGTAGCTTCTTCCTGGGCGTTGGCTCGTGGCGCCTCGCTGACAGATATTTGTAGAACTGCGGGCTGGGAGACACCTAACACGTTCGCTAGATTTTATAGCCTCCGTGTAGGGCCGGTATCTTCCTGTGTGCTCGCTTCCCATAGTCAGTAACACCGAAGTGCCCGTTCTAAGTGTCGGCTTGCTGCGCCACTCCCTTCCCTTTGGAACGGATACGTGCGCTTATATGCTCCAGTCGAGTTCCCCAGAACGGCGAACCCTGTTGAGTCCTCCGCAACCCGCGGCAGTCGGATGTGGCGGAGCGTCCGACGCCAGGTCTAACACTCGTATGCATTGGTGGAACTTGTGTTAGGCTGGGTTCCATATGTTGTGACCCCCACGGCGGTCCCATATGTGTATTCTTCCACGGTACGGCTCCCTACGGCGAGCCCGTGTCTTTCCCTCGGCAGAGCTCTCTGCCGTCTCAGTTAGGTGTTGTTCCCCCGCCTGTTTGGCCGGGGCCACCCCTGGGACTTCCGTATGTTGCACTGCCCACGGCCAGTCCATACGTGTATTTTCCACATGGTAACTCCCTTCGGGCATGATGTGGCTTCCGCAGCGTCCCTCTGGGCACGCTTTCCCAGCGTTATCCAATAGTCTGCTGAAGTGGGTCTTGCGGAACAGCAGTGTGACTTCCCTGCGTGAATTCCCCGCCCGGAACAGACGGGGTCTGAGGGGCTCTCGCTGGGCGCTGGAAGTGGTAGTAACTGTGGCGTTTTCCAAAGGGATCCCAATTCGTCGGTGACGTCCGACGTACGTCGAACGTGACCGACTGAAAGGGAACGTCTCGGTTACGTATGGTAACCCTCGTTCCCTGAAGGAGGGAACGGAGACGTACGTCCCGTCGCCACAGTTGCTGTACCATCACTGCATGGCCGAGTCACTAGTTCGGCTCCTCAGTGAAAAACAACAGTGTGCTGCATTCGCTTCCGCTTTATACCCGCGCTGCGGGGCGGAGCGCGAGATGCAAATCTCGCACGCCAATAGTCATTGGCCGGTTCTCTATATCTCGAAGCTGATAGGGGCTCCCTGAAGTGATCCCAATTCGTCGGTGACGTCCGACGTACGTCTCCGTTCCCTCCTTCAGGGAACGAGGGTTACCATACGTAACCGAGACGTTTTCTATCCAACATGAACATATAGTCAGTCATTGTACAACGACAAATACTAACAATTGATGGTATTATGAAAACTGCATTACTGTTAAGTTTCAGTTCTACCTGCAGACAATATGAAATCCATTATATAATTCAGTTTCTTTTACTGTAAGAAATTCTACAATTTTGTTGAATGTGTTTTATAAAGTATTGACTCGTTCACTTTTAGATAGTATGTTGCCAAGAATGCGCACATTCTTCTTTCTCTCCTCTACCTCTCCATCTCCCTTGTCCTGATCCAGCTACTCCTCTCCTTCACCCTGACATTATTTTTCTCACTCTTCTGCTCTGTACACTGTAAAAAAAATTATGATCAATAAGTTATGACAGCATGTTTTTACATTGCTTTAACTCATCAGAATAGGTTAAGCAATTTTCAACTTTTTATAAGTTATACCGGATTCAACAATTTTATTTTAAAGTACTTAAATATTTATAACAATAGAGTCCTATTTTACTGTAAGGCCAAGTAATGGAAATAACTTCAACAATGATTTCTAACACTATATATGTTTTACAAGATCTGCTACTTAAAATGCTTAACAGTTGTTTCAGTCTTTGTTTTATATATATATTTTTTCAATACAATGAGAAAAACAATAAGTAGATTTTTTCAAATTTTTTTATTTGGCAAGTTTTTGTTATTTAATCTACTTAACTAAGCGGAGTAAAATTAACAAAGTGAGTAAGTAAATATAACTTGGCCTGTTAAATTATACTGAGTAATTTTTACTTACAAATTTGATGTAATTAATATAATTACATAAAATCATTTGCCCTTTTAAATACATTTTACTTGTTCAATGCAGTGCTGGTAATTATTTTGAATTGAATTAAATGTTACTCTTATAATGTGAAAAAAATAATACTGTGACAATGTGCAGTTAAGACTTAAGAAGAAATAACAAGCGCTTACAGAAACCTATGATGCTTATGATCACTTTTAAGGTTTAAGCAGCTTGAGCTATGATAAACATCCACGTTCAATGATAAATTAAACATATTAAAACTCTAAAATGAGCAGTTCTATGCATAGATAGCTTAATCTCAGTATCAAAACATTTGGAAAGCCTTTTAAACTAACAAAAAACTAAAATACACATTTGTAAAATGTAAGAATATTTCTTCAAAACAGTTATAAAATGATGGCAACCCTCATTATCAACTATGTTGTTTTAATACAACATAAGAGATGTGCATGCAACTAATGCAAATGTAAACGTAAAGGATGCCCACGATGAACATTTTGGATGTCACAGGGTACAGGTTTTCTCAAGGGTACCGTTCTTCTGACACAAAAAAGCAAGTCAACCAGGCAGACAAATGCCTATGAACATCCACAGTACAAAAAAGCAAGCAGCTTGTTTTTCAAAGAACGTACTTTAGGAGAGAGCTTAAGCCATCAAGGCCCAGAACCAGTTTCTTGAAAATAAATGGTTCAATCACTTTATGAACTGATTTATCACTATTTATGGATATGTGCGTGAGCTCATTAAAAATGGTATTACTCAACCAAGATGAAATGTTACCCCCAAAAACATTTATGATAGTATGAACTAGGATAATATAGGCTACTATACTGTAAATGACTCAAGCGAATGCAACGGTTTAATGCATCATCTGATTAAACCAACCAATTACTGTACTGGAACAATGAGTAACACCAAGCACTCACTAGCATTACAGCTAAATGCAGGAAACAGTTTTCGGACAAAATGTAAAGGGAAAACATGCTCATAATTAAAATGACACACAAAAAAGAATGGTGATGTTTTAAAAAAAATGAAACCGTGGTAAAACACCGTGTTTCAGAAAAAACTTGAACAAAATCAAAGAAACGTTTTAAGCTCAAGATAACTACTGTGTGATTTGGGTATTTGAGGTTTACTTACCCGGGATCAGTCTGGTATGTGAAAGAGTCAGAATGATCATTTGTGTTTATTTAGCCTATTCATTACCATAAAGTTTTGTAAGTTTATATTTATTTCATCGATTACCGTTACTAAGTTTGCCTTAATGACGCTGAAATGTTTTATTAAAAGACATCACAGAGGACCGCTTAAATAGCCACCTAATCACGTTTCTCATTATCATGCCTGACACCTTTGTAAATGACTAAAACTAATATTTAAGCTGAACAAATATTTACAATTGTAAAAAAAAATTTAAGAGGTGTTAAGCATGCTGGTGAGGGACAAGAACCGCATTACACTCTTCATCACAAACATGACACGTTGGCGTAGCTGGGCCCTGTTTCATGGATCAAGCCTAAAAGACATAGCATTGGAGCGGTCAAAATATGAATCATCTAACCTTTTACTTAGAATAACTACTTATCAAGTTGACTTTTTCTTTTTTTTTTCTTTTTTTTTTTTATTGAAGTTGCGTTTAGAGACGCGCTAAAAAAATTGTGTTACCACGTCATGCTCGAATGTAACACGCTGTAACTAAGTGTAATAGATGTGTTTTAAGCGCAATAGTTGTAAATGTAACAGAAAAACATCAAGACTCGCTTTTCATGTTTATGCATTGCGTGTCTTATGACCGCTTCCTAGACAGATCAGAAAGAACATTGCAGTTGTAGTTTAAACTCTGTCATGTAGAAGGAATAACGTTTGTTCATGTTTTCATGAATTCCTGCGAGTAGCTGCATGTTTGACCACACTTTGGCTTCATCTAAAAACTGTACAAAAACAAACAAACTGTAAACAGCGTCCTCTGGTAGTGGAATAAGTGGCATTTACAATCTTTCGCAACAGAACAGAAGAGAGGATTTCTTTGTTATGTTTTTATTATAGCTAAATATCTCTTTTCTTATATGTCGTACACACTTAGTAAATTGTATACATATAATTCATGTGTAAAGATTATGTTTGAAATTCGTCTATAGCTTTCACAAGGGCATGCAGCGTTATAGTTTTTAAATGTGCTTGCATTACAATAGTGTAGCACAGACTATAATTTATACACATGCTATATTATTTAATGTCAAGCAGGATGTTGAAAGAAGCTTCAGGATTCCCTAAAGATTAAACACCTAAGGAAAATTGTTTGAAATGTTGGTTGTCAAAAGGAAAGTTAAGTCATACATTTAAAAAGATGCTTAAAATGAAAGGCCCGTATTCATCACACACGTGAGGATTTGCACAACCTTACACTGACAACAACCAGAGAGCAGCCTTCACCTAAAAACAAATACAGGCCACCAAATAAAATGTGAACAGTGACCTTGATAATCTTGATAATATGGCTAAGACTAGGGATGGAAGGGAAAAAATCACAATAAAGTGGATTTTCTGTATGCAATATGACACCTTTTCTTAAACAATGTCACCGCTTTCTTACTCTAGGCCTCTTGAATTTACACAGAGTTTTGTGCACACATAATTCCTACAAAGAGCATGTTTGGATTTTATCTGTAGGGAAGAAGCAATGACAATAAACTTTAATCGACATCTATTTAATTGAGCCAAAAATAATAATATACAGCTATAAATAATAATAAACAGCTTAGCTGATAACTTAGCTGGATTGTGATGCATAATTCAATTGTAAAGACTATTCAAAATGGCAAGTGCGATACTAGCGTACACATTGTATAACTCATGTTGAAACATACAAGTGAAAAATAAATATTATTTTCTTTGTTTGATAAGAAGCTTCATCAGAATCCTTGTACTGCATGATTGTAACATGCCTGATACTTAAAAAAAGACCTAGGCCTATTCCAACACCACAGAGAAAATATTTTTTGTCTAATAGTTTGTCAAAAGAAAAAAAAAACTGGTTTAGTTGTATTTTAAGACACCGCTTTTTCTTAAAATCATTGTCAAACTATTTTGGTAGCATAATTGCCTTGTTTCATAATGTATTAACTGCATATTTATCAGGCTGATAAAAGTAGCATGAACCTATATAAGAAAATGACATTTATAAAAGTACCGAATAATGCCATTGTGTCAGAAACCAACAGGTAAATCTTTGGTTTTAAGGTAAAATAAATATTCCCAGGAGACCCATTGACCGCGGAAGTCACGACCTTGCATGTGTAGATTCATCCCGGTTGAAAAAAAAAAAAAAACCTTGTAGGGTCTTTAACACCCTGCAAAATCGTTAGGGTCAAAAATGTACTCGAGACAAACTTTACTTATGTTGTCATTGACCAAAGAGAAACATCTGGTGTGTAAATCACCCCATCACCCTATAGCCTGAAGCTGCCATTAATGATTGCTGAGGACCTGTGTGGGGATTTTCTTAAACTGAATAAGAGCAATGTTAAGTCCTCGTTCGAATTCCTTCATAACTGGAATCTATTTAAAACAAATTAAATATTTCTAGTTTATCTTTTAAAAACAGATTTGTGACAAAACAATCATTGTTCAAAACAATCATTCTTCCAGGTCATAGGGCACCATCGGTATTACAAATATGCAACCTCAAAGGTCATATCGGTCCCTGGAGGATACACAAGGTCAAAGGTGACCGCAACGTGGGTGGTCAAGGTCAACCGTGGGGGAGGGGAACGACGTGGGTGGTCCGGTGGGGGATGGGGAAGGGGGCGTGATAGGTCAAAGGTCAAAGCAATCAATCATTTTGACACAATGTATCTTATATAGACTATTCACCTGCATCTACCCCCATCTCCCCTCCAGAATTCACCCAAAATCTATATGGTCTAAAGTGAACAAATATTATACAGAATTATACATGTTTGATAATTTCTGAAACGTCTCAGTGCGACTGGTACAAAGGTCTCCTCCCCACAGAAGTAAACCAAAAAGTAATAAAGGTTTTGAGAGTTTAGAGATACTTTGCTTATTACGTTGGGTGTGGCTTTAGCCATTTGGTCTTTTGTCAATACAGGTCTATGGGACAGTGATTAAATGTAAATTCCCATTGTTAACACGTTTCCATTTGAAAGAGGTTTCCGTCTTGGTCTGGTATTTAAGGAGATGTTGCAAAGAGATCGGGGCTCGAACCGTTACATCGGTCAGCCCGTAACGCTGAGTGTCTCCTAGATGCTCAGTGTTATGTAATTCTCAGAAGGTCAGGTATCCATATTTTATTCTATACTTCAGAGTATTTGATGTTATGTATGGATTATCTTTGAATTGATTATGTAATTGGCATGATACATTTACCTGACTAATAATAAATTGTTACACTGATTTATTCTGACTTACTCTGGAATTATTAACTATGAACGGGTATAATTTCAACAAAGAGTTAAACTGAATAATTAAATGTGTAAACTATTAAATATAAATGACCAAATAACTAATTGGCATTCTAACCTAAATTCGAGGTCATAATTAAAATGGAGTCAGATAAAGATAAATTAGAATTAAATCCCTTTGCCCCGCTGAAAAGACCAAACGCGCAAGAAACCTTCAACCACCAATCGTACGCCTCCATTGGAACGATTGGGCGGGCTTACACTTTGAAATAGATGTAGCCATCCAATCAGTAACTGATGTGCCTGTAGATTCAGTGAAGGTATGTGACGCCAGGAGATCGCAGGGAATTGAGGGAATTGAAAGCGTTCAGAAACGTTTCTGTTGTCCAAGTACAAACTGTTGCCAAAGTGCTAGGACCTAAATATATAGAGAGACTATCTCAGAGCTTACACACAGCTGATGTCACAAATTCTAACTGAATCTGAATTCAACAGTTTTGAGTCTGCTGTTACTTTTGAACTACATGTCAGTAAAGGCGATTTGAGAGAAGGTGTTTTGAAAAAGAATATCATGGGACCCAAAATAGATAGTTAAAGGGCGTGAGCACCCACAGAGCAAAACATAAATCCACGCCTATGAGTGCAGCATAACTCATATTGTTAAATGGATAAAACTAATTATATATTTGTAATGGAGGGTCAATGTTATTAAAGTCACAGCTCTCATTCTAACTCCTTTCAGAGTGGATGAGCAGAAAGGACTGGTGATAGGGAAAACTTATCTGAACAAGAAGCAGGCCAGGGTTTTCATGCACTACATTGCTGAGGTGTCGAGGAGGCAGCTTAAAAATAAGATTGATCATTCAAAGTATCTGGCAATTATGTCAGATGGATCAACTGACAGTGCAGTGTTGGAGGAAGAGCTTCTGTACACCAGAGTGAGCCAAGCAGGGAAAGTCGAGGTGCAGTTTGTTGAAATCCAGGCTGTTGAAAAGCCAAATACTAAATAAAAAGTGCAGTGTAGTCAAATCTTTTGATCATTTAAAATATAATAGGCCTTTGTAATGTGCCTTTGTTGACTACATTCTAAATAAACTACAACAAAATAGATTTCTTTTGTCCTGTTGCTTAGCTCTTAGTCACATACCTGAGGCTCACTGATTATGCAGCTCATTATGCAGGTCATTATGCAGGTCTTTTGTTCTCTCAGGTGTAATTCCCAGCATTATTCATGATCGTTCACGCCTCTTTGCATACGGCCTTTGTAAAGAAAAAAGTGTCTTACAAAATGTAAATCAATATATTGCTTTATGTGAATAATTAGGCACAATGATTCTCACATCAGTTTGAAGCAAAAACTCTAGGCAACAACACCCATTAGTCAAAAGTCTTGTGGACACATATCTATTGTGTGTTGTTTTTGTTTTGACTTACATTTTTATTTTTTTCAAAAATGTATTTTTTTCAAAAATGTATTCTCTCAAATATACAAGCATGTACATACATGTTGCTCACATATTATGGTAGCCCAGTTTGTGCTGAACACAGTGTAATTACACTTTGCCATTAATGTGTTTATAAGCAACTGAAAAAAGCACAAATGTCAGAGCATGTCAAAACTTCTAAAGGGCCGCAAAACAGCTCAGACTCCTGGGGGTTAAAAAAGAACATTTTAAATAAAAAAGGAACATTTTGACCAAAAAGCTGAGAAAATCAAGTTTTTGTCAAAGACTTCA
The DNA here is from genome assembly GCA_039654625.1 of Rhinogobio ventralis. Lineage (NCBI taxonomy): Eukaryota > Metazoa > Chordata > Actinopteri > Cypriniformes > Gobionidae > Rhinogobio > Rhinogobio ventralis. Next base: position 7,997,444 of record CM077204.1, read on the forward strand.
TCCAGATTAGATTCAGAGCAATGATCAAATGGATGGAGTAAATCGAGTTCATCAACACCCCCAGTCCTGTACCTCGTCTTGGGTCCACATTTCATTCAGTAACATTAGGCAGTTTTGATTTATATGCTGTTTAATGTTGATGATCGCGTTATTTTACATATGCATATGATTACATAAGAGATCGCTAGTTTCTGCGTCTTCACATGTGTTTTGATCAGGAGTTTCTGTACTCTTTCAGAAGATGTGTCATAGCGCCCCCTAGCTTATAACAGTGAAAACACGGAAACACGGAAAATTCCGTGTTTTCCAGGGAAGCGTTTTCTCACAAATAACGGAAAATTCAGTGTTTGGCGGGGAAAGAGTAAAAAAAAAAAAAAGTAGTCAAAAAATGTTTGCATTTCAGAAACTGGACAGCGGCCCACACAAACACACACGCCTATTAACTCGACAATAAAGCCGTAAAGTAGGCTATCTTTCAACTCAGGACAGCGCCACTTCTCACAAATACAGATAGGATTTGAGATGAAAAGTTTAACTGACACGTAATCGAGCTCCGGAGCACCCAGGTATCGGCTCCTATCCTGGCGGCTGCTAAAACTAGCTATCTAGCCATCACAAAACACAACTTCAAGTTAGTAATTCACTTACTTGCACAACCAAACGTAGTCCAGAAACGGTCTGCCCTTTTTGCAGATCGCATGGACGTTTCTGAATAGAATTCTCATTTGGTTCCATCTGCAAGTGTTTCACCCTGGTTCACTCCGGAACTCCGAGCAATGAAGGCTATTGGTCGTCGCTTGGAAAGACTGTACAGGAAAACTGGACTCATTGTGCACTCTTTGGCTATGAAAGAACATTTGCTCAACTACCGTACAGCCCTCAATCCTCATAATTCTCTTCTACTATTAAGAATTCCATGTGCAGGCCAAAATCTCTGTTTGCTATGGTCAACAATCTCATTAATCCTCCACAACATATTTCTGGCTCTGAGGTGAATAATTTTTCTCATTACTTTGCAGACAAATTGAAGTCAATCACTGAATCCATTTCCAAAGACACACCTCATACAACTGACTCAAATGTTCACTTGATGTCAGCTGACTCGGCTTACTCCACAAACTCTCTCTCTGCTTTTACTCTCACTTCTGCTGCCATAAGTGATCTAATTGTGAAGTCTAATTCTACATCCTGCCAGCTTGATCCTACACCTACTGTTTTGCTTAAGATGTGTGTTCCTGAGGTTGAACCTTACATAACACATACGATAAACTCTAGTTTAACATCTGCCATTGTTCCAGCAGAATTAAAACTGGCTGCGGTGACCCCCATTTTTAAGAAACCGGGCCTTGACCATCTAAACATGAACAATTACAGGTCAATCTCAAATTTACCATTTTTAAGTAAAATTCTTGAAAAAGTTGTGGCTTCATAATTGAGATCCTACTTAAATGCTAATGTCCTTTTTGAACCTTTTCAGTCAGGATTTCGCTAATCACATAGCACTGAAACTGCTCTTTTTCGTGTGGTTAATGACATTCTTCTGTTTATGGATTCAGGGTTACTAAACATCTTGATTCTTCTGGATCTAAGCTCTGCATTCGACACAGTCTGCCATGAAATACTCATTTTGCACCTTTCTGATATCGGTATCACTGGTTCAGCTCTTTCCTGGCTCATCTCCTACATCAGTGATAGAAAATATTATATCACCATACAAGACCAGAGTCCAGAGAGGGCTCCGGACCAGACTGTATCCCAGCCCAGTGGCCTGCTGTCACCACAAGCCAGCTGCCAGTCTGTGTCCCAGCCCAGCCTCCAATCATCTTCAAGCTGTCTCGAAATCCATGGACCAGTCAACATACAATCTGTGGTCCAATCAGTAGCCTGCCATCAGCACAAGCCTGTTACCAGTCTGTGTCCCAGCTTGGTGGACTGCAGTCAGCACAAGTCCGCTACCAGTCTGTGTCCCAGCCCAGTGGCCTGCTGTCTGCACAAACCCGTGATCAGCCTGTGCCACCCAAGCTACCTGACCGGCCTGTTTCACACGGGCCACCTGAACAGCCTGTGCCACCCAAGCCACCTGACCGGCCTGTTTCACACGGGCCACCTCCACTTCCTGTGGAGTTTTTGTAGTTCTTTGTAGTTTTTCATGTTGATTACTCTCCCCAGGTGTTTCCCATTTACCACACCCCTTGTTATCTCGTTAAGATATGCTGCGTCCCAATTTGCCTACATGTACTACGACCTAAAAGTATGTACTCTTTTTGAGAAGAAAAAGTACATTTGGGACATACTACTTTGTCATCTATAACGGACTCTGTCGCTTTACGTGCATCCCGTCACCGTTTAAACTGCCCTGTCAATCATCGTCACAGTTAAAATCCTCCACATTCAGTTTAAATTCCTACCTTATCGGAGAGAAATGTAGTAGCACATTGATCTGCCATTTGTGGGTCTTTAATGCAGAGACTTCCCTCATGTGTTTGCAGTTTAAATATAATGATGCATTTAAAAGTTAATGGTCAAACGTATCATTACAAAAGTTCACAATGCTGCTGCAGGTGAAATATAATGTGGATGAAATTGAATAAATATATTTTCGTCAGGTTAAATACTGATAATTGATCGCTCAAACCCCTTTATCTAAACCTCTCTACCTAACCGTCGGACTCGCACATCCGTCATGTTTGTAGTTTTTTAAGACTTTTTATCCGCGTTTGTAGTTCTAATCCAATCCTCGTCTAACTCGCAATGGGTTGTGGGCAATATCAGCTGTTAGAGTGTGTGTCGATCTGCACTTCGAATTCTGACCGGAAATAGTAGACCATCCGGGTATCTTTGGAATACTCTTTTCAACATACTATGATTTGGGACATACTAATTCTGTTTTCGATTACTATTTAGTACGGATAGTATGCGAATTGGGACGCAGCTATAGTCTTCCCTGTGTATCTATAGCCCTTGTTTTCTCTGGTTCTCTGTCGGTCAATGTTTGGTGTTGCAGGTGTATGATGTTCCCTGTTCTGTGTTTTTGCTAGTTTGTTTTGTTCCTGAGTCCTGTTTCAATTGTTTTTTGTTATTAAATTCTCCCTGCATTTGGATCCTGCATCTCTGCCTGCTGCCTGTTATTTCCTGGTTCCCTGACACTTGGTGACATCATACGCATGCTTGGACTTCAATTTCATTGCTATGCTGATGACATTCAAATTTACCTCACCACCAGCTCTGATAGGCCATCCTTGCCTGACTCACTTACTGCATGTATCAGGGATATCAAGCATTGGATGTCCTTGAATTTCCTTAAACTAAATAATAACAAACTGAAATATTGATGATTGGCTCTGCTACCTCAGGCAAAAGGATGGACCTGTCCTTTGAAATTGACGGGGTTTATGTTAAGTCTTCTTCATCTGTCCGTAATATTGGTGTCTTATTTGACTCATCTCTATCTTTTGCCTCTCATATTTCTTCTGTTGTTAAACGTAATATTGTCTTCGTAATATTGCACGTCTTCGATCTTCTCTCACTCTAGCTGATGCTGAAATCACATCACATCTGGATTATTGCAATGCTCTATTTCTTGGTCTTCCTAAAAAACTTGTTACAAAAAGGTTACAGTATGCTCAAAACTCAGCAGCCAGAGTTCTCATCTCCACCAGGCGCTCTTCTCACATTACTCCTCTACTGCATGATCTTCACTGGCTACCTGTGGCATCACGTATTCACTTTAAGATATTACTTCTAACATTTAAGGCATTAAATGGTCTTGCACCTCCATATTTGTCTGACCTACTCTTGGCTTATCATCTGAGCTTGGTCTTTTGTCCATTCCTCATTTTCGTTTGTCCACTGTAGGTGGTAGGTAATTTAGTGTCAATGCTCCTAAATTATGGAATTCGCTTCCCCTTCCACTTCGTAATATATCATCTTTGTCTACCTTCAAGACTCAGCTAAAAACGTATCTATTTAATATGTATTTTGAATAATGTGGCTATATAAGGCCTGTGCTTGTGGGTGTGCAAATGTATTGTATAGCACTATGTAAAGCGACCTTGATCTATGGAAATGTGCTATATAAATAAAACTTCTGCTTCTGTTCTGACATGCGCCTTTTCTGAGCGCGTACACCCGAAGCGCGCGCACACTAAAAGCCCGTCCAACAGCGCCCGATTACTGGACTTTATCTTTCGTGTCTGTTTGCTCTAATACTGTCAAATACACACCAGGTTTACATAAACACAGTTGGTTATGTCTAAAGTGAAAATACACAGGTCTTAAAGTGACAGCAGCCTAAAAGTAAACTCCCAAAAATGAAAATTCTGTCATTATTTACTCACTCTCATGTCGTTCCAAACCTGTACTCATTTCTTTCTAGTGCTGAACACAAAAGAAGATATTTTGAAGAATGTGGGTAAACAGTTGCTGGTCCCCATTAACTTCCATAGTAGGAAAATATATATATGGAAGTCACTGGGGACCAGCAACTGTTTACCGACATTCTTCAAAATAACTTGTATGTTCAACAGAATAAAGAAACTCATTCAGGTTTAAAACAACTTGAGAGTGAGGAAATGATGACAGAATTTTCATGGGTGAACTATCCCTTTAATGTTAATAAATGTATTATTTTCATCTTGTCACAGGTCCATCATGTAATATTTAAAACATTTGCTGCAAAACAAAGTAAACATAACTGTTTATAATGTCTACTTTGTTTTGAAGCAAGTGTTTGTTTTAAATATTAAACAGGTCCATCTGATCTGTTCATTTTATGTAATTATTTAAATATTTAATTTAATATTTTCCATTTCGTACGTTTACATTTATTTTTTTCTATATAAGAAGATACTGTTTATCTTAAGTTATTTTATTTGTAGTTGGTTGTTCTGCACCTTTGCACATTTTTTAAAAATTAAATCAATTACTGTAAATGTAAACAAGTATACAGTATTGTCTGCTGGTTTATTTAGCTACTTTTCAGTACAAATAACGTACGACACTTAGTACTGTGCTACTTTTTGCACGCATTTTGGACAGAAGCAGTGACTATATGATCCATTATTCGACTGTAAGTGCCTTGCGAAGTGGATGCTTTTGATCAGTTATGAATAATGAAGATTTTGGACACGAATAGTTCCACGGATTATAATAATAATAATAAGTAGAAGAACTGTTCACAAATAAGATTTTTTTCTATATATTAAAGATAACGTCAAAATTAAGTTTGTAACTATTCAATAAATGTGTTCAGATTTGATGCGCGCACGCGCTCTGCTCATGTGCATATGAGTGATTCGAATTTTAGTTGCTATAGCGACGCTTGTTATGAATTCTGACTGCACGCGAACCGATCGCGATCTGTTGTTGAGAGACGAGGCGAATTCACAAACTTTTGCAGAGTATTTTCTGTGCTGATCTTGACATTTTGAAGCTGTTCGGAGGATTCCTGAGACGAGACCTTTATTCTGGAAAGACATCGGAAAATATATCCTTTATATAGAGTTATATTTTTGAAAGAGTTTATCTAAGGATACTTTTATTTCATTGTTCTTTTCTTATTAGAAGGAGTTTGGAGTTTTATTTCTTTTTTTGTTTTATTTTATTTCTTTTTGGGAGGAGTATTTCTGAGGAGAGTTGTTGTATTGTATTTTGTATTGTCTTTATTGCAGTTTGGAGGAGATGTCTTTGGCTCATGTGATGGGGGAAAGAGGAGGTGAGTGCTTTAGTTTTTCATTTGTTTATGGTATGTTATGATATAATGTTGTACAATGATTGACTACATTAATGTGAAGAAAATTGTGTGAGGTAACCTATTTGAATTTTCCCAGCAAAGTGATCACATGTATTTGATTCTTGAAATAAACTTTTCAATTTGAGTAACTGAAGTAACAATTTGTAATTGACCATTGACATTGATTATTGATTATTATTAAAACATTACTAACTATGTGATGTTTGAAATATTCCAGCCTCAGGCCGCTCCAGATCCAGGAGAGCTGCTTTCTCTCAGACGGCTGGTCAGGAGGTTTGGAGACACGGTTCTGATGACCGTGATCAGGATCCACTGCCAGACCCGGCCCAGACACACATCCAGGAGCTTCCTAGACCTTTAGCACCTCTGTCTTCTGAGTTTTCTGTTTCTGTATCCACAGGTCAGGCTGACAGGAAGAGGGAGTGGCAGAGCGGCAGCCGGCAGAGCCCAGATCATGGACATCCGTCCACTCCATCTAAACGCTTTTGCAGAGGTCAGAATAGGCTTTTATTAAATAAGTTATGGCTCAGTTAACAAAATAATTTGTCATTGAAAACAGAGTAACAATTTGATGTGACCACTGACATTGATTATTAATATTAATAAAAATGTCTAAAATATTCCAGCCTCGGGCCACTCCAGATCCAGGAGATCCACATCATCTTTGTCCCTCTCTGAGGACAGTATAGAGAGGCGGTTCTGTAGAGAGTCGTTGAGCCTTAGCAGCAGAGGCTCGTACATCGCCGATTGGAGGTGGAGTGGCGATAGATCGGATAGCCGAAACGAACAGGGCAGCTCCAGCAAGTGCTGTTTGTCCAGGTCCGACAGCCTCGAAGAGTGGATGTGCCCTCCGCTGCCAGGTCAAGTTCCCGTCGAGCCAACAGAGACTTCAAATAGCTTTATGGAGCCTTCACCAGTGAACAAGAGCTCAACAGGTGAGACTGAAATAAGGCTGGGCGGTGTAAAGTGTACAGTCACATTTAATTTTATTTTGCTGAAATTTAGTTTCTGGATTTTTCCTGCCAGAAATATTTTAATTGGACATTCATCTAACAGTTTCAGAACATTCAGAGAACATTCAAAAGTTCCCATAATGTTTGCAAAATTATAAAATAGATTGTTCCCTTAGCCAAGAAAAAACATTTTTACAACATTTAAAAAACTGGACGTTTTGAACGTTCAGGGAACATTTAAAAATAATATTTCTTAACTTAACTTGGGAACGTTAGCAAAGCGTTCTCAATAAGCCATGAACTCATTTGCGCTGTCTGACACACACCCGAAACACACGCACAGAAAGCCGCTTCTCAGACAGCATGCAATCCTGAATAGAGCTCTATTTCGCAACTTATTGCGCTTGAATGGTCAAATATGCACAAAATTGTCACAATGGCTGTCGTGGTGTGGCCCATATGATCTTATGTGATTACCAGAACTGAGCCACATGTGCCAGAGTTGGCCAAATTAAGCCTGGAAATGTTATGTTTTTATCAAAAGATCAGATCAAATACGAAAAATAACTATATTGTGATAATTGTGAAATAAAATGACTATCAATATTGTGAAATGAGATTTTAAGACATTTATGCAGGCATTAAGCAGAAGTCAGGTGGATAGCTTGGAAATATTTCCATTACTTTGGATTTGTAACATTACAGATATGAATTTAACAGTAAAATGTAAGTTATGTCTTTATAGCATTGCTTAATTTGACGTCAGAGATGTTTCTAATAATTCAATTGTTTTTCTTCATTTCAGAAAAACCTACAGAATGTAAGAAGAGGAAAGGAGTTTGTTCTTTCCTCAGGAACGTGTTGAAGGCTATGGCGCGTCCGCTCCTCTGCTGTTGTCTCAGTAGTGCTGTGGATGTTGTGGAGCCTTTTGTTCCTCCAGCGGATCTGGAGCCAGAGCCTGATCCTGATCCATCATCACCTGATCCAGATCACTCCGGCGTCAAGCCAAATTATGGTAAATCTGCAGACATTATTTCTCCAACATTGTTTTAAACAGTATTATCGTCTTGTTTTCCACTAAAGATAGACTTGTTTTCAAAAATGATGTTCTCGACACAACCAGCACTGATATTTTTGATATGAAACAAAGGATCTAGCAAGCTCATATATTTGTCATATTTTTCTGTTTGTTTTTCAGAATCCTTTGAGACTCTCTATAACGTGGGAGAGATGATTGGATCCGGAGGATTCGGAAGAGTGTTCGAGGGAACACGGAAATTTGATGGCAAAATGGTAAAGCAATCTTGCATGCATCAAAACATATATTTAATACAGATGGTTTAATACTTAGATGCTCAAATCGTAAATGTTATGCGCAAAGTCAAGCGCTTGAATACCGTTACTGTTTTTTGTTTTCAGGTTGCCATCAAGCGGATGCGCAAGATTGACAATGATCGTTATCTTGCTATTGTAAGTTGGTCAAAAGTGTATTTGTTGTTTAAGTGCTGATTACTGTAGTCAATACACCTGTAGGAAGCATTAGGTGTTAAGCCTGGAAAGGCTCTGTTGATCATATCTACAAAGATCAAAGCAAGTACATTTAAAAATGATATGTTTTCTTCAGATTTTTACCCAGCTAACCTTCTGTCTACTACTTTTCTCTAGCCTGGGCATCCCAAACCTCTCGTTACAGAAGTGGCGCTGCTGCTGAAGATGAGGCAAGAACCAATAAGCCCCTACGTCATACAACTATACGACTGGTTTAAACATCCTCGGAAATTCACCCTCATAATGGAGTTCCCTGAACCCTGCGAGAGCTTGCTGGACTTCATCATTCGTAATCCTCAACTGGATGAAACAACAGCACGGGTCATCATGCGACAGGCTGTGCTGGCAGTACAACACTGCATCGAGCATGGCGTCTTTCATAATGACGTTCATGCACAGAATTTCCTGTTGAAGACAAACACGTTAGAGCTCAAGCTGATAGACTTTGGCTGCGGTCAGCTACTTAGTAGTGATGGCTACGAGACAAAAATATACCTTGGTGAGTATTTTTGGAGTGTGGAAACCTGGATGTAGTGACTTACTGATTATTTGACTCAACAATGCGCAAATGTCTTGCTTACAGGATTAATGGGTTACTGTCCACCTGAAGTCTTCACAGAATCTCAATTCCATGCCGTCCCAACAAATGTCTGGGCTCTGGGAGTGTTGTTGTACCAGATGGTGAACACGTGTTCTCCTTTTGGCAATAGAGCGGAAATCACACAAGCCAAAGTTAAATTTCAGAACTCCAACTTATCCAAAGGTGAGTGAAAAATATTGATAAACACACGCATAAAGCAAAGGCTCTGTTCAGAAACAGGTAAAGGTGAAGTATGTAAGATTTTTCATGGTAAAATACATTCTCTTAACCCAGTTAATTGCCATTATGCCATTTAATAGGTTTATCTCCCCCAAAAGTCTAAACACTTTCCAGCTCAACCTATAGCGTGTTTTTGTAATTCCGCTAGGTGCCACTATTGCCACAGAAAATACATACTTCACTTTTAAAGGAAAGATAAAGAACACTTTACCTTATATTAATCATGTTTCAGATGCTGTTTTCATAGATGCCAACATTCGTGTCACATGGTCATGACTAACCAGCCTCTCCTTAATAAAATGTGTACAGAATGCAGTGATCTGATTAGCCAGTGCCTAGCCCGGGATCCAACTAAACGGCCGACGTTAGAGCAGATGTTACAACATGAATGGATTAGAAATGATCTGGAGAAGTTCAGGAGATTCACTCGATCAGGGATTTCAGGTGTGAGGAAGTGTAACAGACAGAGTAGGATTATTATCATTTATCTTCAATTCTGGATTATTTGTAGTGAGGTTTTCAAATTTGTGTTCATCGTAATGTTCTTGTTATAGTCAAGTCAAGTCACCTTGATTTATACAATACAGATTGTTTCAGAGCGGCTTCACAGTAATAAACAGGAAAATAACACAATCAGTGATGCAATTGCAAGAATTCAGTTCTGTTGTAAAAAAGCTCTAAAAACATTCAAGTTGACTTGTTCATATAATCTTTGTATTGGATAGGAAACAACATACTTGCTGTCCTTGGTGGAGGGCTTGAGCTCGAGACTTGACCTGAAGCCTGAAATCCAACTCCAACCTGACAGGAACTCAAGCCGCCACACCAGAGATCAGAGCCGGTCCACGTCTGAGCAAGAACATGAGAGACTGAAGACTGGAAAGAAGTCATCAAGTCATCACAGCCACATTTACTTTTTTTTTAGTAATTTTTGCTAAGACAAGTCATCTTTATTTATAGGGATGTATCGATACCAGTACTCGGGTGTCGGTCCGATACTGCGCTCATGTACTCGTAAAACTACCCCGATACAACCGCACCCGATAACACTTTATGTCTATAGCGGATAGTTACAAAATTCGCCGTTCACATTGCCAAGTGAAAAGCTTCATTTTTGCCGCGCGCACCTTCGTGCTAGTGCGGACGTGGCAAGTATACCTCTCGCCACGCAGATAACTCTCGGCACCATGCAGTAGTGTTGAAAGTGAAAGGCTGTTAGTAGGGATGTGCGCAATGAGTAGTCTAACCCCGCCCCCCAGAGACAGTATATGCAATCGATCCATTTGAAAGAACACTTAAACTATGAATAGTCAAATCCCATACTGAATGTCGCTAAAAATAGATCACATACATGCGAATGCTTGCCTTGCATTATGATCAATGTATTAAACCTGAGCGTTCACTTAAGCACGTAGGTTAGCCATTTTAGACAATATGCAGCACAGGACCAACGAGTCACACATAATAGCCTATTATAAACAGATGAACGCGCTTCTCGTGTATGAAAAGTATCTGCACACAAGATGGGCGGCAAAATCGCAAGAAAAGCTTGTTGTGTAGGCTACTGACAACTATACATTATTTAACCGTATTTTCATATCTTTGGGATGTTGATATAGCAACTGTTCAAGTGCAAAGTAAGTTTCATTCATGTTACTTCTTTAATCCAATATAAAATTTCATACCGTATTGTCCCTCATAACCGGTAGTATAACAATCCTAAGCAAGGATGCAAGCTTAATTGTTATACTAGTTTGACATGACATGGAAGAAAACTGAAAAGTTTTGTGTAAGCTTTCAAAATCCTCCCTCACCTTGCTCATCTTCTAAATGGAGATTTCTCTGAAGCCTCCGCGCGCAAGCTCCAGAGAAAACCAACGCATGCAAAACCTGAGGTAAAATTTAATGATTTTGTTTTGCTGCAGATATACACTTTTCAAAATAATATATTAATTTCAATATATAACATTAACACGACAGTAATGTAAAAATAGTCTTTGTAAAAAAAATAAAAATAAAAATAAAGCAAAACATTAAATGCAAAAAAAAAAAAATGTAGACACTAGTACTTTCCAATTCGACTAGCAGCAGCACTAACGTTTAATCGACTAGTCGGCTAGTCTCCCACATCCCTACTGTTTAGCTCAGTGTCACACATTGTAGATGAAAACATTAGAGCTGATAATGCAGAAAAGCTTCTTTTCATCAAAAAGATCCTGCCTCTCACTTTTCCGAAAAAGGCTTAGTCTTTAGTACTGTACTAACATATGATAAACATATCATTTCAGTTGTTCTGCTACTATGTTGTGTTACTGAAATACACTGAATCTGTTACAGGTTACATTTATGTGAAATGGGCAGCAGTGCATGTTTGTTTAGGAAAACACCAAGTTGAATGTTAAAATGTCCACAACAGCATCAAGTTGTATATTTACTTTGTTACAGTCAGAAAGTGAAAAAAATCTGATGAAAATAAAACATTGTTAGAATAACTGTAATGGTATTATTAAGTACTAATATCGGTACTTGGTATCGGCAAGTACCCAAATGTAAGTACTTGTACTTGGTCTGAAAAAAAAGTGGTATTGGTGCATCCCTATTTATTTATATAGTGCTTTATATATGACCAATCTGTATATATGACCCTTTTGAATAAATGCTTTCAAAAGCACATGAAATGACAGCTTGATTTTTATTTTTATTTATTTTTTGTGATATATTATGTCAATGGATAATGGTAATTATACAAAAATGCAACATTATGTTAATGGCTGCAGGATGCAAGCACAGTCAGACTGTGACTGATTATTGAAGTTGATTAAAAAATTATTGCAGCAAAACTCAGAAATGTCACAAAACAGGACATATCCCTCTGGTGCAGAGAAAATAAAAAAAGAAGAAACGAGAAAGAGAAAAAAATTAAAGGTATATCAAGAAAATGAATGTAAACTAAACTATGTTGCGAGCTAACGTTAGATGGCTAGTTAATTAACATAGCCAAGGTAGCATATCTTCTTTTTTTTAGTAAAGTTAATGTAGGATATCACAATTATTGCTTGTGGATGATTAAAATATCTCCATGATCTGCTTTTGAAGAAATATCGTAATATCATGCTACAGCGCACATTCTATCAGATGCAGTTCTGGCGCCTCCGTCATACTGTACAACTCGACGTACATTCACATCACATGTTAACGCAGCGGTAGAGTTACACTCACGGGACACTGCACTTATTCACAATCACAAAAGTTTATTATTTGCATGTTACACTCCGGTTAAACATTACATTCGCGTGCTGTTCTGACATGCGCCTTTTCTGAACGCGTACACCCGAAGCGCGCGCACACTAAAAGCCTGTCCAACAGCGTCTGATTACTGGATTTGATCTTTCGTGTCTGTTTGCTCTAATACTGTCAAATACACACCAGGTTTACATAAACACAGTTGGTTATGTCTAAAGTGAAAATACACAGGTCTTAAAGTGACAGCAGCCTAAAAGTAAACTCCCTCTTGTCCTTAAAGGGATAGTTCCCCCAAAAATGAAAATTCTGTCATTATTTACTCACTCTCATGTCGTTCCAAACCTGTATTAATTTCTTTCTAGTGCTGAACACAAAATAAGATATTTTGAAGAATGTGGGTAAACAGTTGCTGGTCCTCATTGACTTCCATAGTAGGAAAATATATATATATGGAAGTCACTGGGGACCAGCACCTGTTTACCCACATTCTTCAAAATAACTTTTATGTTCAACAAAATAAAGAAACTCATTCAGGTTTACAACAACTTGAGAGGAAATGATGACAGAATTTTCATGGGTGAACTATCCATGGTGCGCTATATTGAAGACTGATTGACTCAATCTACTGTCACTTCCGGTGTGAGAACGCTGGCGCGCTTGTGCTGCCGCTTCACGCTGGTACCTGTCTGTTTGTTTGTTTATCGGCATATACGGTTTTGGATATGTTTCTGCTGGGATTTGACAGATCTGGACTACTTGGATTATTTTCTGGAATACTTTATTCACTCAGTAAGCTTTGGATAACTAACCTGGCCTTTTTTGTGATCCTCTCACACTGATCGGCTGCGAGCCCTCTCCATCCGATCCATATCCTTCTCGACATCTGATACATGAGTCTCCACTCTCTTTATCATTTTGTGGTGTCAATCCTCGGTATGGTTGGGTAGTCTTCCCTTCTGTGGATTGTTGTGGATAGTGGAGATACGGTTCTGGCTAACGTAGTTAAACTGATAAGTTGTTGCGTGGGTCCCATTGGTTTTTGTTCATGTAACCAATTGCGTAACCAATTGCCGGTTTTGTTCTTTGGTCTTTTTGTGCTATTTTTGGCTGATGTTAATAAAGGGACTTCTCCCGAGATGGCTTTGCATTTTTCTTCGGCTCAACTTAGAACTAAAAGGATCTCTCCGCTTGGCTCCAGACACTTATATGTGGTGTGAACAACTTGGAATTTTACATACACCGTTCGCGGAAGAAACTTCGGACTTATCATTGTTCGTCTTCAAATAGTATTCCGGTTATCTGCACCAACACCCATGCTTCTGGTATAACACAACAGGAAAACCGCGTAATCAACTTTGGGAATCTGAGACCAGTACGCTTTGATCCTGTCCTTGGAAACTGCAAACTTGCTTCTTCAGATATGCGATGTGTGCTATTGAACACTCGCTCTTTAACTGATAAGGCATCAGTGCTAAATGACATTATCATTGACGAAAACCTGGACATGCTACTTTTGACAGAAACCTGACAGGTGCCCAATGACTTTTTCAACTTAAACCTCTTAACACCACCTGGGTACATCTATTTCTCTCAACCTCGTCTCCATCGTAGAGGTGGAGGGTTAGCTGTAGTTTGTCATGAGAGTATCAAAATATCTAAGATTGAATTCCATGACGTTTCATCTTTTGAATACCTTGCGTTGAAAATGACTGGCAAAACATTAATGGCTGTAATGCTAATTTATCATCCTTCGAAATTTCTTTCAGATTTTTTCTCTGAGATTAGTGAGTTACTTACTCTTGTCTGTGCTAGTTATTCATCTGTTAATTTTTTTTGGTGATTTTAACATACATGAAAATACTGTACAATGCAATTAATCCCTTACAAAAAGAACTGCATTTGTTTTAAGTAATGCTACAGTTTTTGTTACATTTGTTACACGTTCGACGTACGTCGGAACTGACCGACGAATTGGGATCTATTTTCAGAGACCAATCTACTTTGAGTGTTTAAAAACGAGCCAATGAGGATTGGCATGCGTTAGACGCGTCCCACGCTCCGCCCCGCAGCGCGGGTATAAATACGGAAGTGGAAGTACCGCATATCGCTTTCAGCTTCGGAGCCGAACATTCATGTTCTTGTTTGTTCCTACGAAGAGTGTTTCCTGCGAGGACAAAGAGAGTTGGAGCTCTGCCAGTGTCGGTGTGACGGTGCCTACAGCGGTGGTCGCAAATAGAGTTTTTTCTGAAAAAAAAAAGAACAAACAAACAGCTGTTTTCACAGCTTTGGGCATTTTGAGTGCTCTCAGCGGGCTTGCACCCCTGAACCGCTGCGAGCCGCGGCCATTTCCCCTGCGTGCCTCGGCACTGATCAGAGCATTTTCCTCTAAAAGAGCGACACGGTTTGACCCTGCGTCTTTTTCAAGATGTCATTCAAACCGTGTGTTTCTGGATGCCGACGTTACCTGTCCCCAGCTGACGGATACTTTCGGGGCTCCGGTTGAGGATATGGTTTCGATCGCCGCATCGGGAGACGAGCTAATGGACTCTGGAGATGAAGATTCGGCTGCGCTGCCCCATTCGGGTGTGGTAGCGTTGCCCGAGTCCGATCCAGAGCTCACGGCTATGCTTTCCCGGGCCGCCGCGAGTGTCGGGCTCGAGTGGAACCCTCCACCGCGTCCCGAACCCTCACGGCTGGACAATTGGTATCTCGGGACAGCCCGTGCTGGTTCTCAGCGCCCCGCCCCAGTTTTCGCCCAGCAGTTCTCGGTTGCCCAGAAGCAGACGGAGGCGATTAAAAATATCCTCCCCCGGCGTCTGCCTCCGCCCCTGCCAAGCCAAAGCAGCAGCCTCCACCGGCAAAGCAGGGCGCCAGGCGCAAGAGGGCCGCCCAACCCGTCCAGGGCCCCGCTGTCTCTGCAGGCAAGCGCAAGGGTAAGAAGAGAAGAGGAGCTGTTCTCGGGGAGGTGGTGTCCGCACCCCTCCTCCCCCCGGAGGAGGACCGGGGGGAGAATGTCCATCACACTGGTGTCAACATCCTGCCGCTGGCTCTCCGGAGTCCAGCGGTACCCACATTTTCAATAAAAGAGCAGTTTCCTCCCTCCTTGGGCCCCAAGAGGGTCAGGTTGGCAGTGCGCGACGCCCCCGGGCCTTGCCACTCCTTTCCTCCCCTCTCCCCCTCGCCACGGGGCAGCAGTGTGGGCACCAAGGACGCCCCCGGGCCTTCTCACCCACACTCTGCCCCACCCTGGGGTACTCAAGCAACTCTCCGGGCCGCCTTCGGGCCTCCCGAGTCGGGCCTGGGTACTCCATCTCGCTGCCTCACTCCGGGCACGTCTGTGGTGCCGTTGGTCCCGCTTGTTCGGTCTCTGGGGGCCTGGTTAGGTCTCCCCAGGCCGTCTCGCTGGCTCATCCGTACCATCAGACTCGGCTATGCGATTCAATTCCGGCCTCCCAAGTTCACGGGCATCCTGTTTACCTCAGTGCGATTGTTGCGATGCCCATGTCTTGCGGTCCGAGATCGATGTCCTGCTGGCGAAGGACGCGATCGAGCCGGTTCCTCCGGCCGATATGAAGGCGGGGTTTTACAGCCCCTACTTCATTGTGCCCAAGAAAGGGGGTGGGTTAAGACCAATCCTGGACCTGCGTGTCCTGCATCGGGCCCTGCACAAGCTCCCGTTCAGAATGCTAACGCAGAAACGCATTTTCGAATGCATCCGTCCCCAGGATTGGTTCGCAGCGATCGACCTGAAGGACGCGTACTTTCATGTCTCCATTCTCCCTCGACACAGACCATTCCTTCGCTTTGCGTTCGAGGGGAGGGCATTTCAGTACAAAGTCCTGCCCTTCGGGCTGTCCCTGTCGCCTCGCGTCTTCACGAAAGTCGCAGAGGCAGCCATTGTTCCGCTCAGAGAACGTGGCGTTCGTATTCTCAACTATCTCGACGACTGGCTCATACCCCTGGTGCTACGTCACCTCAGCCTGTTGGGCCTTCGGGTCAACCGAGAGAAGAGCAAACTCTGTCCCACACAGAGGATCTCTTATCTCGGTATGGAGCTGGACTCGGTCAACCGGACTGCGCGCCTCACAGAGGAGCGAGTCCGGTCAGTGTTGAACTCCTTGAATACGTTCAAAGGCAGGACAGCGGTCCCACTGAAATTCTTTCAGAGGCTCCTGGGGCATATGGCATCTGCAGCCGCTGTAACGGCGCTCGGATTGCTTCATATGAGACCGCTTCAACGCTGGCTTCACGACCGAGTCCCGAGATGGGCGTGGCAGCACGGCCAGTACCGGGTCTCAGTTACTCCTTACTGTCGCCAAACCTTCAATCCGTGGGCGGACCCTGCCTTTCTACGGGCCGGAGTGTCCCTAGAACAGGTGTCCAGGCATGCTGTGGTCTTCACGGATGCCTCTTCCACGGGTTGGGGGGCCACGTACAACGGGCACTCAGTTGCGGGTCTGTGGACGGGGCCCCAACTGCGTTGGCATATCAATTGCCTAGAGCTTCTGGCAGTACGTCTCGCCCTGGGCCGCTTCAAAAAGCTGCTACAGGGAAAACACGTTCTGGTCCGTACGGACAGCACTACGGCCGTTGCGTACATCAACAGTCAGGGTGGTCTACGCTCCCGTTGCATGCTCCTGCTCGCCCGCCATCTCCTCCTGTGGAGTCAGAAGCGTCTGAGGTCGCTTCGGGCCATTCACATCCCAGGTGCGCTGAACCAGACAGCCGACAAGCTCTCTCGTCAGCCGACACCTCCGGTAGAGTGGCGACTCCACCCCCGGAGCGTCCAGCTGATATGGGACCTCTTTGGAGCCGCGCAGGTAGACCTGTTCGCCTCTCCGGACTCGACCCATTGCCAGTTGTATTACTCCCTGTCCGGGGGCACCCTCGGTACAGATGCACTAGCGCACAGCTGGCCCCGGGACCTACGCAAGTATGCGTTTCCCCCAGTGAGCCTTCTCGCACAGACACTGTGCAAGGTCAGGGAGGACGAGGAGCAGGTCTTGCTAGTTGCGCCCTACTGGCCCAACCGGACCTGGTTCTCCGAACTCTCACTCCTCGCGACAGCCCCTCCCTGGCCGATCCCCCTGAGGAAGGACCTGCTTTCTCAGGGGCGGGGCACTCTATGGCACCCGCGTCCAGACCTTTGGAGACTCCATGTCTGGTCCCTGGACGGGACGCGGAGGTTCTAGGTGGCCTGCCACAGGCGGCTTTCTGTGCCCCCTCTACGAGGCGCCTCTATGCGCTGAAGTGGAACCTGTTCGTTGAATGGTGTTCTTCCCGCCGGGAAGACCCCCGAAGGTGTTCGATTAATGTCGTGCTTTCTTTCCTACAAGATGGGTTGGAGAGAAGGCTGTCTCCCTCCACCCTCAAAGTGTACGTCGCCGCAATAGCAGCGTATCACGATGTAGTTGCAGGTAAGTCCTTAGGTAAGCACGACTTAATCGTCAGGTTCCTCAGAGGTGCGAGGAGACTAAATCCTCCTCGGCCAACCTCGGTACCCTCTTGGGACCTAGCCCTGGTGCTCAGAGCGCTCCAGGGCCCCCCCTTCGAGCCTTTGCAGTCAGCAGAGCTAAACATCCTGTCCATGAAGACAGTGCTCCTGACTGCATTGGCCTCAATCAAGAGGGTAGGGGACCTGCATGCACTTTTGGTCAACGAATCGTGCCTAGAATTCGGGCCGGCCAACTCTCACGTTGTCCTGAGACCCCGGCCTGGATACGTGCCCAAGGTTCCCACCACTCCCTTCCGGGACCAGGTGGTGAACCTGCAAGCGCTGCCTTCGGAGGAGGCAGACCCAGCCCTAGCTTTGCTCTGTCCCGCCCGCGCTCTTCGCGCCTACGTGGGCCGAACTCAAAGCTTTAGAACCTCAGAACAGCTCTTCGTCTGTTACGGAGGCCAGCAGAAGGGAAAGGCTGTCTCCAAGCAGAGGTTAGCCCACTGGATAGTGGATGCTATCGTCTTGGCTTACCAGTCCCAAGATGTGCCTTGCCCGCTCGGGGTGCGAGCTCACTCCACTAGGAGTGTAGCCTCCTCCTGGGCGCTGGCTCAAGGCGCCTCACTGACAGATATATGTAGAGCTGCGGGCTGGGCGACACCTAACACGTTCGCTAGATTTTATAGCCTCCGTGTAGAGCCGGTATCTTCCCGCATCCTCGCCCCCAGTGGCCAGTAGCGCTAAGTACCCGTTCTAGTGTCGGCTTGCATACGCCACTCCCGCCTCCGGGCTGGATATGTGCGTCTATTGTCTCCAGTTGTGTTCCCCGGAAACGGCTAACTCTGTCGAGCTCCTCCGTCACCCCTTCGGTGTCAGACGTTGCGGCCGTTGACACCAGGCCTACACCCGTATGCTTGTGGAACCCCATATGTGTATTTCCATGGTACCAGCTACCCTACTCGGCTAGCCCCATGTCTTTCCCTTGACAGAGCCCGCTCTGTCGTCTCTGGTGGTGTTCTTTCCCCCATGGGACCAGGTTGGATCCACCCCAGAGACTGCCATAGGTAGCACTACCCTGCTAGGTTAGTCCTTATGAGTATTCCCACCTCTCCTTCCACTGAAGGACGTGGCTCCGCAGCGTACCATCTTCCCCAGACGGGCACGCTTTCCCAGCGTTATCCAATAGTCACGCTGAGTGGGTCTTGCAGGAACAGCAGTGACTGGCCTCCCTGCCCGGAGCCCTGACTTCCGCACCAACCTAGGTGTGGTCCAGCGAGCTCGGTCAGGGCGCTGAAAGGACCAGCATCTCTGGCGTGTTAGTAGGGATCCCAATTCGTCGGTCAGTTCAGACGTACGTCGAACGTGACCGACTGAAAGGGAACGTCTCGGTTACGTATGTAACCCTCGTTCCCTGAAGGAGGGAACGGAGACGTACGTCCCGTCGCAAGGTGCTGTGCTTCAGCTGTAGGCCGAGCCACTTAGCCGGCTCCTCAGTTGTAAAGCGATATGCGGTACCTCCACTTCCGTATTTATACCCGCGCTGCGGGGCGGAGCGTGGGACGCGTCTACCGCATGCCAATCCTCATTGGCTCGTTTTTAAACACTCAAAGTAGATTGGTCTCTGAAAATAGATCCCAATTCGTCGGTCAGTTCCGACGTACGTCTCCGTTCCCTCCTTCAGTGAATGAGGGTTACATATGTAACCGAGACGTTTTTTGGACACAAAAAAAACTGCAATATATCTAAAGTACTAATAAAATACAACTGCAATACAGCTGAAGTAGTACTACAATAACACTGCAATATTACCGCAATAATACGGCAATACATAATACAACTAAAGTACAATTACAATACTACCAAAGTGCAATACTAATACAATTCTGTACAATACCATTGAAATGCAACCAGAATATCCAGAATAAGTTTTATTTTCACAAATCTGCAGTATAATGAATTAAGGTACAAAAGAACAGTGAATGTCTCAAACTGCAATGGAAAAATAAATGTGATTTTTAAACTTAAAAAAAAAAACTTATAACAAATAACAGGATGAGATTTAGACAATGTACAGTGCATCCGGAATGTATTCACAGCGCTTCACTTTTTCCACATTTTGTTATGTTACAGCCTTTTTCCCCCTCAATTCTACAAACAATACCCCATAATGACGTGAAAGAGGTTTGTTAAAAATAAAAAACGAAAAAAAATCACATGTACATAAGTATTCCATGACGCTCAAAATTGAGCTCAGGTGCATCCTGTTTCCACTGATTATCCTTGAGATGTTTCTACAACTTGATTGGAGTCCACCTGTGGTAAATTCAGTTGATTGGACATGATTTGGAAAGGCACACACCTGTCTATTTAAGGTCCCACAGTTAACAGCGCATGTCAGAGCACAAACTAAGCCATGAAGTCCAGAAAAATTTCTGCAGCATTGAAGGTCCCAATGAGCACAGTGGCCTCCATCATCCATAGATAGAAGAAGTTTGGAACTGTTGGAAACTCAGTAGCGAAGACCAGGAGACTTGGATGTATCTTCAGCAGGATTCTTTATTGAGAACACGTGCTGTCGGTAGCTGCAGTCCATCAAGTCTCCTGGTCTTCGCTTCTGAGTTTCCAACAGTTTTGGTGCCGTGACCCGGATAGAGCTCCTCACCTGAATCCAGATGGAAACTTCAAGCTCAACAAAGATCTGACTTCGTTTCAGACTGAATTTTTCTGTACAACCAAGGGTTGGTGAGTGCCACTCTATCCAAAAGAACCTTTAAGACCAGTACAAATTTGTTATCCTCTGTGCCATCAGAGAAGAGGTAACAGACAGCTGTAGGGTTTGGTTAACTAAGTTATCCTTTAAAACAATTTCTTTTAGAAATGAAAGTTATCCTCTGTTTAGGCAGGGAAGATTAGCATTACGTGCTAAAATTGGTTAGCCTCTGTTTCAGGCAGGGAAGATTAGCATCACGTGCTAATATTGGTTATCCTCTGTTTCAGCAGGGAAGTATTAGCGTAAAGTGCTAATAATTTGTGTTGTCCTCTGTTTTGCCAAGGAAGGTTAACAATAGTTGATCTGTGTTAACAAGTTTGTTGATCAGAGAAGTTTTAGTGTTTTGATTGTGTGGTAACAAAGAAACTCATAAAAAGGTTTAGAAATAATGTTAGACTGATCCCCACAACTGAAAAAAGTGGTCTCGCGACTCCTTTGTGGTCAGACAGTGAATTCAAATCACAGTTAGGAGTGCAAATGAACCTAATAGTCACTGACAAAGTTAGACAAGAACTAACTTAGAAATATGAGATCCATCCAGACAAGACTTGGTCTGTAGATGAGTGTAAAAAGGTATTAGGAGCATGTATTCGCAAGAACAATGTGAAAGGCATTATCTGCTGCCACAGAGAATTTGGTTTAGCGCTAGCTAGACAGCAGTTTCAGCGTAACTCAGAGCTAGAGGAACAGAACAAAGAGCTCTGTGCTAGAGTATGCTCTTTGACTAAGAAATTGAACTGCAACAAAGCTGCAGAAAAAACTGATGTGAATGAAGTTATTCAGCCTGATAACACTTATCCTGACTTACAAGCTTTCTTTGAAATAGATGTAGCCATCCAATCAGTAACTGATGTGCCTGTAGATTCAGTGAAGGTATGTGGCGCCAGGAGATCTCAGGGAATTGAGGGAATTGAAAGCATTCAGAAACTTTTCTGTTGTCCAAGTACAAACTGTTGCCAAAGTGCTAGGACCTAAATATATAGAGAGACTATCTCTGAATTCTAACTGAATCTGAATTCAACAGTTTTGAGTCTGCTGTTACTTTTGAACTACATGTCAGTAAAGGCGATTTGAGAGAAGGTGTTTTGAAAAAGAATATCATGGGACCCAAAATAGAAAGAGTTAAAGGGCGTGAGCACCCACAGAGCAAAACATAAATCTGCGCCTATGAGTGCAGCATAACTCATATTGTTAAATGGATAAAACAAATTATATATTTGTAATGGAGGGTCAATGTTATTAAAGTCTCAGTTCTCATTCTAACTCCTTTCAGAGTGGATGAGCAGAAAGGACTGGTGATAGGGAAAGCTTATCTGAACAAGAAGCAGGCCAGGGTTTTCATGCACTACATTGCTGAGGTGTCGAGGAGGCAGCTTAAAAATAAGATTGATCATTCAAAGTATCTGGCAATTATGTCAGATGGATCAACTGACAGTGCAGTGTTAGAGGAAGAGCTTCTGTACACCAGAGTGAGCCAAGCAGGGAAAGTCGAGGTGCAGCCAAATACTAAATAAAAAGAGCATTTTTTGCAGTGTAGTCAAATCTGTTGATCATTTAAAATATAATAGGCCTTTGTAATGTGCCTTTGTTGACTACATTCTAAATAAACTACAACAAAATAGATTTCTTTTGTCCTGTTGCTTAGCTCTCAGTCACATACCTGAGGCTCATTGATTATGCAGCTCATTATGCAGGTCTTTTGTTCTCTCAGGTGTAATTCCCAGCAATGATTCTCACATCAGTTTGAAGCAAAAAGACAACACCCATTAGTCAAAAGTCTTGTGGACACATATCTATTGTGTGTTTTGAGGTGTTTTTGTTTTGACTTACATTTTTATTTTTTTCAAAAACCACGCATACACATTATTCTCTCAAAAATACAAGCATGTACATACATGTTGCTCACATATTATGGTAGCCCAGTTTGTGCTGAACACAGTGTAATTACACTTTGCCATTAATGTGTTTATAAGCAACTGAAAAAGCACAAATGTCAGAGCATGTCAAAACTTCTAATGGGCCCCAAAACAGCTCAGACTCCTGGGGGTTAAAAAAGAACATTTTAAATAAAAAAGGAACATTTTGAGCAAAAAGCTGAGAAAATCAAGTTTTTGTCAAAGACTTCATCCAGATTAGATTCAGAGCGATGATCAAATGGATGGAGTAAATCGAGTTCATCAACACCCCCAATACTTGCACAGTCCTGTACCTCGTCTTGGGTCCACATTTCATTCAGTAACATTAGGCAGTTTTGATTTATATGCTGTTTAATGTTGATGATCGCGTTATTTTACATATGCATATGATTACATAAGAGATCGCTAGTTTCTGCGTCTTCTTCACATGTGTTTTGATCAGGAGTTTCTGTACTCTTTCAAAAGATGTGTCATAGTGCCCCCTAGCTTATAACAGTGAAAACACGGAAACCCGGAAAATTCTGTGTTTTCCAGGGAAGCGTTTTCTCACAAATAACGGAAAATTCCGTGTTTGGCGGGAAAAGAGTTTAAAAAAAAAAAGTAGTCAAAAAATGTTTGCATTTCAGAAACTGGACAGCGGCCCACACGAACACACACGCCTATTAACTCGATAATAAAGCCGTAAAGTAGGCTATCTTTCAACTCAGGACAGTGCCACTTCTCACAAATACAGATAGGATTGGAGATGAAAAGTTTAACTGACACGTAATCCAGCTACGGAGCACCCACGGTATCGGCTCCTATCCTGGCGGCTGCTAAAACTAGCTATCTAGCCATCACAAAACACAACTTCAAGTTAGTAATTCACTTACTTGCACAACCAAACGTAGTCCAGAAACGGTCTGCCCTTTTTGCCGTTCGCATGGACGTTTCTGAATAGAATTCTCATTTGGTTCCATCTGCACGTGTTTCACCCTGGTTCACTCCGGATCTCCGAGCAATGAAGGCTATTGGTCGTCGCTTGGAAAGACTGTACAGGAAAACTGGACTCATTGTGCACTCTTTGGCTATGAAAGAACATTTGCTCAACTACCGTACAGCCCTCAATCCTCATAATTCTCTTCTACTATTAAGAATTCCATGTGCAGGCCAAAATCTCTGTTTGCTATGGTCAACAATCTCATTAATCCTCCACAACATCTTTCTGGCTCTGAGGTGAATAATTTTTCTCATTACTTTGCAGACAAATTGAAGTCAATCACTGAATCCATTTCCAAAGACACACCTCATACAACTGACTCAAATGTTCACTTGATGTCAGCTGACTCGGCTTACTCCACAAACTCTCTCTGCTTTTACTCTCACTTCTGCTGCCATAAGTGATCTAATTGTGAAGTCTAATTCTACATCCTGCCAGCTTGATCCTACACCTACTGTTTTGCTTAAGATGTGTGTTCCTGAGGTTGAACCTTTCATAACACATACGATAAACTCTAGTTTAACATCTGCCATTGTTCCAGCAGAATTAAAACTGGCTGCGGTGACCCCCATTTTTAAGAAACCGGGCCTTGACCATCTAAACATGAACAATTACAGGTCAATCTCAAATTTACCATTTTTAAGTAAAATTCATGAAAAAGTTGTGGCTTCATAATTGAGATCCTACTTAAATGCTAATGTCCTTTTTGAACCTTTTCAGTCAGGATTTCGCTAATCACATAGCACTGAAACTGCTCTTTTTCGTGTGGTTAATGACATTCTTCTGTTTATGGATTCAGGGTTACTAAACATCTTGATTCTTCTGGATCTAAGCTCTGCATTCGACACAGTCTGCCATGAAATACTCATTTTGCACCTTTCTGATATCGGTATCACTGGTTCAGCTCTTTCCTGGCTCATCTCCTACATCAGTGATAGAAAATATTATATCACCATACCAGACCAGAGTCCAGAGAGAGCTCCGGACCAGACTGTATCCCAGCCCGGTGGCCTGCTGTCACCACAAGCCAGCTGCCAGTCTGTGTCCCAGCCCAGCCTCCAATCATCTTCAAGCTGTCTCGAAATCCATGGACCAGTCAACATACAATCTGTGGTCCAATCAGTAGCCTGCCATCAGCACAAGCCTGTTACCAGTCTGTGTCCCAGCTTGGTGGACTGCAGTCAGCCCAAGTCCGCTACCAGTCTGTATCCCAGGTTGGTGGACTGCAGTCAGCCCAAGTCAGCTACCAGTCTGTGTCCCAGCCCAGTGGCCTGCTGTCTGCACAAACCCATGATCAGCCTGTGCCACCCAAGCTACCTGACCGGCCTGTTTCACACGGGCCACCTGAACAGCCTGTGCCACCCAAGCCACCTGACCGGCCTGGCTCTTACTGGTCACTTGATTTGCCAGCTCTGTCCTGGCCACCCGATCCGCCCCAGGTCCCATCCTGCTTCCATTCTCCGCTCCTGACCCTCCATCCCTCCTCGTGTTCCGCCGCCGCTTCACTTCCCTCCGGGACTGGTTCTGGAGCGTCTTGAAGCCGCTTCTTGTTGTGCCTAGTTTCTGTGTTCTTTTTTGTGTCCTGTTTCCTGTGGAGTTCTCCCCAGGTGTTTCCCATTTACCACACCCCTTGTTATCTCGTTAAGATATGCTGCGTCCCAATTTGCCTACATGTACTACGACCTAAAAGTATGTACTCTTTTTGAGAAGAAAAAGTACATTTGGGACATACTACTTCGTCATCTATAACGGACTCTGTCGCTTTACGTGCATCCCGTCACCGTTTAAACTGCCCTGTCAATCATCGTCACAGTTAAAATCCTCCACATTCAGTTTAAATTCCTACCTTGTCGGAGAGAAATGTAGTAGCACATTGATCTGCCATTTGTGGGTCTTTAATGCAGAGACTTCCCTCATGTGTTTGCAGTTTAAATATAATGATGCATTTAAAAGTTAATGGTCAAACGTATCATTACAAAAGTTCACAATGCTGCTGCAGGTGAAATATAATGTGGATGACATTGAATAAATATATTTTCGTCAGGTTAAATACTGATAATTGATCGCTCAAACCCCTTTATCTAAACCTCTCTACCTAACCGTCGGACTCGCACATCCGTCATGTTTGTAGTTTTTTAACACTTTTTATCCGCGTTTGTAGTTCTAATCGAATCCTCGTCTAACTCGCAATGGGTTGTGGGCAATATCAGCTGTTAGAGTGTGCGTCGATCTGCACTTCGAATTCTGACCGGAAATAGTAGACCATCCGGGTATCTTTGGAATACTCTTTTCAACATACTATGATTTGGGACATACTAATTCTGTTTTCGATTACTATTTAGTACGGATAGTATGCGAATTGGGATGCACCTATAGTCTTCCCTGTGTATATATAGCCCTTGTTTTCTCTGGTTCTCTGTCATCGTTGTTTGGTGTTGCAGGTGTATGATGTTCCCTGTTCTGTGTTTTTGCTAGTTTGTTTTGTTCCTGAGTCCTGTTACGATTGTTTTTTGTTATTAAATTCTCCCTGCATTTGGATCCTGCATCTCTGCCTGCTGCCTGTTATTTCCTGGTTCCCTGACACTTGGTGACATCATACACATGCGTGGACTTCAATTTCATTGCTATGCTGATGACATTCAAATTTACCTCACCACCAGCTCTGATAGGCCATCCTTGCCTGACTCACTTACTGCATGTATCAGGGATATCAAGCATTGGATGTCCTTGAATTTCCTTAAACTAAATAATAACAAACTGAAATATTGATGATTGGCTCTGCTACCTCAGGCAAAAGGATGGACCTGTCCTTTGAAATTGACGGGGTTTATGTTAAGTCTTCTTCATCTGTCCGTAATATTGGTGTCTTATTTGACTTGTATTTTGGGGGCGTGGAAGGCCCTCGCGAGTCATCCGAGGATGGCTCGCGTCCTCCAGACAAGGAGGT
This sequence comes from Rhinogobio ventralis, assembly GCA_039654625.1. Taxonomy (NCBI): domain Eukaryota; kingdom Metazoa; phylum Chordata; class Actinopteri; order Cypriniformes; family Gobionidae; genus Rhinogobio; species Rhinogobio ventralis. The sequence goes on from CM077204.1 coordinate 8,023,809, forward strand.
GGCGCTGTCGAGTCAGTCGTTCCCTGCCGGTCATCCGCTTCAGGGCGCTGTGCTCCCAGCACTCAGTATACCAGAGGCCAGTCTCGAGGGACTGGTACCCCTAGTAGATTTTTTGCCAGAATGGGAAAAACTGCCAAATATATCTCGTTGGGTCCTGCAGATAATAAGATCAGGGTACACCATCCAGTTCAGGTGTCGTCCACCCAGTTTCAAGGGGGTCCTACCTACCTTGGTGGGCCCCGAGCAGGCTCTGGTTACGACTCAAGAAGTCCAGACCCTCCTACGGAAGGGGGCCATAGAGAAGGTCCCTCTCTCCGACAGGGAGTCGGGATTCTACAGTCGCTATTTTATAGTGCCAAAGAAGGATGGGGGGTTGCGCCCCATTTTGGACCTGCGCTCTCTGAATCGCGCAGTGGCAAAGTTCAGGTTCAAGATGCTTACACTCAAACATATCGTGTCCCAAATCAGGTCCGAGGACTGGTTGGTCACGATAGATCTCAAAGATGCTTACTTCCACATCTCCATCCTTCCGCAGCACAGGAAGTACCTGAGGTTCGCTTTCGGGGGACAAGTGTACCAATATCGGGTGCTTCCCTTCGGTCTAGCCCTATCACCCCGCACCTTCACCAAGTGTGTAGACGCGGCATTAGTCCCCTTGCGTATGCAGGGGATCCGCATTCTCAATTATATCGACGACTGGCTGATTTTGGCTCAGTCAGCACGTCTGGCGGTTCAACATCGAGATGTTGTTCTCGCACACATAAAGAGGTTAGGGCTGAGGCTCAACCTCAAGAAGAGCGTTCTTTCTCCAGTACAGAAAATAACGTATCTGGGTGTGTGTTGGAATTCGATCCTGATGCAGGCCCGTCTATCAGAGCCTCGCGTAGGGTCGATTCTCTCAGCTGTGAAAGGGGTGAAACTAGACCAGCCACTCACTGTCAAACAGTATCAGAGACTGTTAGACCTGATGGCAGCAGCGTCCAACGTCATTCCTCGTGGCCTGTTGTACATGAGACCTTTACAGTGGTGGCTCAAGACCAAGGGTTTTTCCCCGAGGGGAAATCCCTTTCGCGTGATCAAGGTAACGCGGCGATGCCTCCGCGCCTTAGTCATGTGGAAGGACCCTCGGTTTCTAGCCCAAGGCCCGTTACTGGGGGTATCGTGCCAGCGGGTCACTCTGACCACGGATGCCTCCCTTACGGGTTGGGGGGCGACCATGAGTGGTCGCTCGGCCCAGGGCCTGTGGCAGGACTCTCATCGTGCGTTGCACATAAATTGCCTGGAAATGCTTGCTGTGTTCCAGGCTCTGAGACATTTCCTGCCGTATCTCAGGGGCCATCATGTTCTAGTTCGCACAGACAACACATCGGTGGTCTCCTATATAAATCACCAGGGGGGTTTGAGGTCTCGCCCTTTGTACAAGCTGACTCGTCAAATCCTCCTGTGGGCCCTGGGGAAATTGCTCTCAATCAGGGCAATCTACATCCCAGGGCGCCTGAATATGGAAGCAGACATCCTGTCGAGGCAGGGGCCGAGGCCCGGGGAGTGGAGACTCCACACCGAGGTGGTGGAGCTCCTCTGGCAAAAATTCGGCAGAGCCAAAGTAGACCTTTTCGCAACTCAAGACAACACTCATTGTCGTCTATGGTTTTCTCTAACTCCTCCAGCTCCCTTGGGACTGGACGCCATGCTACAGGAGTGGCCGAGGCTGCCCCTGTACGCTTTCCCCCCGATCGCTCTGCTTCCGGGAGTTCTAGAGAGAGTTCGTCGGGACGGTGCCCATCTGCTCCTAGTAGCTCCGTTCTGGCCAGCCCGGGTTTGGTTCTCGGACATTGTGTCGCTCCTCAACGGCTCTCCCCTGGAGATTCCGTGCAGGAGGAACCTGCTCTCTCAGTCGGGCGGTGCCTTCCTGCACCCACGCCCAGTGCTGTGGAATCTGTGGGCTTGGCCTCTGAGGGGGCCCAGCTCCTAAGCTCCGGTCTCTCAACCGAGGTTGTGGAGACCATCCTACACTCTAGAGCTCCCTCCACGAGGAAACTGTACGCATTGAAATGGAGACTCTTCACCTTATGGTGTAGAGATCGCCTGTGGGATCCAGTTAACTGCCCTGCGAGCGCGGTGCTGGAGTTCCTGCAGGAGAAATTCTCCGCTGGGTTAGCTCCCTCCACTTTGAAGGTGTACGTGGCGGCCTTAGCAGCTTACCACTCTCCTTTCGATGGTGTTACGCTTGGGCGACACCCCCTAGTTACTCGTTTCCTCCGTGGCACTATCAGACTGAGGCCTGCAGTACGCACCAGGGTGCCGGCCTGGGACTTATCTATTGTCCTTCAGGGCCTTTCTCAGGCTCCCTTCGAGCCCATTGAAGAAATTTCTGAGAAACTCCTCACTTTAAAGACCATCTTTCTGCTGGCTATCTCTTCTTTAAAAAGAATAGGGGACTTACAAGCCCTCTCTGTGGCACCCTCGTGCTTGGAATTTGCTCCCGGTATGGCTAAAGCTTTTCTGCACCCCAGACCGGGGTACGTTCCTAAGGTTCCCACTAATACTGTGAGACCCATAGTACTTATGGCCTTTTGTCCACCTCCCTTTCTGACGTCTGACCTGGAAAGATCCAATCTGCTTTGCCCTGTTCGCGCACTAGACGCTTATGTCCACAGAGCTGCCCTGTGGAGAAAATCGGAACAGTTGTTCGTGTGTTACGGTCCACCCTCGAGAGGGGGTCCGGTCTCTAAGCAGAGGATGAGCAAGTGGATAGTTGAGGCTATTTCACTTGCTTATGAGGTGGTCGGGCAGCCTTCCCCTTTGGCTGTCCGGGCACACTCGACTAGGGGTATGGCTGCCTCTCGGGCATTCCTAGCAGGGGCCTCCCTGCAAGACATCTGTGATGCGGCGGGGTGGTCCTCGCCGCTCACTTTCGTGAGGTTTTACGAACTTGACATTACTCCAGGGGCTCGGGTGCTCGCCTTTTAGACAATCACAGGCGGGCATCCGGCTCCTATGGGGACGTGGGTATTCTCGTTCCCAAAGCGGTGACGCAGCACGAGTTCCCTCGAAAGGGAACGTCTCGGTTACGACTGTAACCTTAGTTCCCTGAGTAGGGAACGAGACGCTGCGTCACTCTGCCATATTCCCCGCATGCCCGCAAAAGCGTCTTGCTTCACTCTACCACAGAAGCTAGCGGCGTTTGTTTGCCGGTATGCTTTATACCTTCCGGGTCGATGACGTCACCCGCCTATGACGTTCCGTCTCTCCATTGGACTGATTACACATGTGCTTCACGACGCAATCACGCAGAGGCGTTCCCAAAGCGGTGACGCAGCGTCTCGTTCCCTACTCAGGGAACTAAGGTTACAGTCGTAACCGAGACGTTCTGTCATTATTTACTCACTCTCATGTCGTTCCAAACCTGTATTCATTTCTTTCTAGTGCTGAACACAAAAGAAGATATTTTGAAGAATGTGGGTAAACAGTTGCTGGTCCCCATTAACTTCCATAGTAGGAAAATATATATATGGAAGTCACTGGGGACCAGCAACTGTTTACCGACATTCTTCAAAATAACTTGTATGTTCAACAGAATAAAGAAACTCATTCAGGTTTAAAACAACTTGAGAGTGAGGAAATGATGACAGAATTTTCATGGGTGAACTATCCCTTTAATGTTAATAAATGTATTATTTTCATCTTGTCACAGGTCCATCATGTAATATTTAAAACATTTGCTGCAAAACAAAGTAAACATAACTGTTTATAATGTCTACTTTGTTTTGAAGCAAGTGTTTGTTTTAAATATTAAACAGGTCCATCTGATCTGTTCATTTTATGTAATTATTTAAATATTTAATTTAATATTTTCCATTTCGTACGTTTACATTTATTTTTTTCTATATAAGAAGATACTGTTTATCTTAAGTTATTTTATTTGTAGTTGGCTGTTCTGCACCTTTGCACATTTTTTAAAAATTAAATCAATTACTGTAAAGTGGTTGCTTACTGTAAATGTAAACAAGTATACAGTATTGTCTGCTGGTTTATTTAGCTACTTTTCAGTACAAATAACGTACGACACTTAGTACTGTACTACTTTTTGCACGCATTTTGGACAGAAGCAGTGACTATATGATCCATTATTCGACTGTAAGTGCCTTGCGAAGTGGATGCTTTTGATCAGTTATGAATAATGAAGATTTTGGACACGAATAGTTCCACGGATTATAATAATAATAATAAGTAGAAGAACTGTTCACAAATAAGATTTTTTTCTATATATTAAAGATAACGTCAAAATTAAGTTTGTAACTATTCAATAAATGTGTTCAGACTTGATGCGCGCACGCGCTCTGCTCATGTGCATATGAGTGATTCGAATTTTAGTTGCTATAGCGACGCTTGTTATGAATTCTGACTGCACGCGAACCGATCGCGATCTGTTGTTGAGAGACGAGGCGAATTCACAAACTTTTGCAGAGTATTTTCTGTGCTGATCTTGACATTTTGAAGCTGTTCGGAGGATTCCTGAGACGAGACCTTTATTCTGGAAAGACATCGGAGAATATATCCTTTATATAGAGTTATATTTTTGAAAGAGTTTATCTAAGGATACTTTTATTTCATTGTTCTTTTCTTATTAGAAGGAGTTTGGAGTTTTATTTCTTTTTTTGTTTTATTTTATTTCTTTTTGGGAGGAGTATTTCTGAGGAGAGTTGTTGTATTGTATTTTGTATTGTCTTTATTGCAGTTTGGAGGAGATGTCTTTGGCTCATGTGATGGGGGAAAGAGGAGGTGAGTGCTTTAGTTTTTCATTTGTTTATGGTATGTTATGATATAATGTTGTACAATGATTGACTACATTAATGTGAAGAAAATTGTGTGAGGTAACCTATTTGAATTTTCCCAGCAAAGTGATCACATGTATTTGATTCTTGAAATAAACTTTTCAATTTGAGTAACTGAAGTAACAATTTGTAATTGACCATTGACATTGATTATTGATTATTATTAAAACATTACTAACTATGTGATGTTTGAAATATTCCAGCCTCAGGCCGCTCCAGATCCAGGAGAGCTGCTTTCTCTCAGACGGCTGGTCAGGAGGTTTGGAGACACGGTTCTGATGACCGTGATCAGGATCCACTGCCAGACCCGGCCCAGACACACATCCAGGAGCTTCCTAGACCTTTAGCACCTCTGTCTTCTGAGTTTTCTGTTTCTGTGTCCACAGGTCAGGCTGACAGGAAGAGGGAGTGGCAGAGCGGCAGCCGGCAGAGCCCAGATCATGGACATCCGTCCACTCCATCTAAACGCTTTTGCAGAGGTCAGAATAGGCTTTTATTAAATAAGTTATGGCTCAGTTAACAAAATAATTTGTCATTGAAAACAGAGTAACAATTTGATGTGACCACTGACATTGATTATTAATATTATTAAAAATGTCTAAAATATTCCAGCCTCGGGCCACTCCAGATCCAGGAGATCCACATCATCTTTGTCCCTCTCTGAGGACAGTATAGAGAGGCGGTTCTGTAGAGAGTCGTTGAGCCTTAGCAGCAGAGGCTCGTACATCGCCGATTGGAGGTGGAGTGGCGATAGATCGGATAGCCGAAACGAACAGGGCAGCTCCAGCAAGTGCTGTTTGTCCAGGTCCGACAGCCTCGAAGAGTGGATGTGCCCTCCGCTGCCAGGTCAAGTTCCCGTTGAGCCAACAGAGACTTCAAATAGCTTTATGGAGCCTTCACCAGTGAACAAGAGCTCAACAGGTGAGACTGAAATAAGGCTGGGCGGTGTAAAGTGTACAGTCACATTTAATTTTATTTTGCTGAAATTTAGTTTCTGGATTTTTCCTGCCAGAAATATTTTAATTGGACATTCATCTAACAGTTTCAGAACATTCAGAGAACATTCAAAAGTTCCCATAATGTTTGCAAAATTATAAAATAGATTGTTCCCTTAGCCAAGAAAAAATTTTTTTACAACATTTAAAAAACTGGACGTTTTGAACGTTCAGGGAACATTTAAAAATAATATTTCTTAACTTAACTTGGGAACGTTAGCAAAGCGTTCTCAATAAGCCATGAACTCATTTGCACTGTCTGACACACACCCGAAACACACGCACAGAAAGCCGCTTCTCAGACAGCATGCAATCCTGAATAGAGCTCTATTTCGCAACTTATTGCGCTTGAATGGTCAAATATGCACAAAATTGTCACAATGGCTGTCGTGGTGTGGCCCATATGATCTTATGTGATTACCAGAACTGAGCCACATGTGCCAGAGTTGGCCAAATTAAGCCTGGAAATTTTATGTTTTTATCAAAAGATCAGATCAAATACGAAAAATAACTATATTGTGATAATTGTGAAATAAAATGACTATCAATATTGTGACATGAGATTTTAAGACATTTATGCAGGCATTAAGCAGAAGTCAGGTGGATAGCTTGGAAATATTTCCATTACTTTGGATTTGTAACATTACAGATATGAATTTAACAGTAAAATGTAAGTTATGTCTTTATAGCATTGCTTAATTTGACGTCAGAGATGTTTCTAATAATTCAATTGTTTTTCTTCATTTCAGAAAAACCTACAGAATGTAAGAAGAGGAAAGGAGTTTGTTCTTTCCTCAGGAACGTGTTGAAGGCTATGGCGCGTCCGCTCCTCTGCTGTTGTCTCAGTAGTGCTGTGGATGTTGTGGAGCCTTTTGTTCCTCCAGCGGATCTGGAGCCAGAGCCTGATCCTGATCCATCTTCACCTGATCCAGATCACTCCGACGTCAAGCCAAATAATGGTAAATCTGCAGACATTATTTCTCCAACATTGTTTTAAACAGTATTATCGTCTTGTTTTCCACTAAAGATAGACTTGTTTTCAAAAATGATGTTCTCGACACAACCAGCACTGATATTTTTGATATGAAACAAAGGATCTAGCAAGCTCATATATTTGTCATATTTTTCTGTTTGTTTTTCAGAATCCTTTGAGACTCTCTATAACGTGGGAGAGATGATTGGATCCGGAGGATTCGGAAGAGTGTTCGAGGGAACACGGAAATTTGATGGCAAAAAGGTAAAGCAATCTTGCATGCATCAAAACATATATTTAATACAGATGGTTTAATACTTAGATGCTCAAATCGTAAATGTTATGTGCAAAGTCAAGCGCTTGAATACCGTTACTGTTATTAAGTACTGTTTTTTTTTTTACAGGTTGCCATCAAGCGGATGCGCAAGATTGACAATGATCGTTATCTTGCTATTGTAAGTTGGTCAAAAGTGTATTTGTTGTTTAAGTGCTGATTACTGTAGTCAGTACACCTGTAGGAAGCATTAGGTGTAAATGTAATAGACAAATAAGCCTGGAAAGGCTCTGTTGATCATATCTACAAAGATCAAAGCAAGTACATTTAAAAATGATATGTTTTCTTCAGATTTTTACCCAGCTAACCTTCTGTCTACTACTTTTCTCTAGCCTGGGCATCCCAAACCTCTCGTTACAGAAGTGGCGCTGCTGCTGAAGATGAGGCAAGAACCAATAAGCCCCTACGTCATACAACTATACGACTGGTTTAAACATCCTCGGAAATTCACCCTCATAATGGAGTTCCCTGAACCCTGCGAGAGCTTGCTGGACTTCATCATTCGTAATCCTCAACTGGATGAAACAACAGCACGGGTCATCATGCGACAGGCTGTGCTGGCAGTACAACACTGCATCGAGCATGGCGTCTTTCATAATGACGTTCATGCACAGAATTTCCTGTTGAAGACAAACACGTTAGAGCTCAAGCTCATAGACTTTGGCTGCGGTCAGCTACTTAGTAGTGATGGCTACGAGACAAAAATATACCTTGGTGAGTATTTTTGGAGTGTGGAAACCTGGATGTAGTGACTTACTGATTATTTGACTCAACAATGCGCAAATGTCTTGCTTACAGGATTAATGGGTTACTGTCCACCTGAAGTCTTCACAGAATCTCAATTCCATGCCGTCCCAACAAATGTCTGGGCTCTGGGAGTGTTGTTGTACCAGATGGTGAACACGTGTTCTCCTTTTGGCAATAGAGCGGAAATCACACAAGCCAAAGTTAAATTTCAGAACTCCAACTTATCCAAAGGTGAGTGAAAAATATTGATAACATTGATAAACACACGCATAAAGCAAAGGCTCTGTTCAGAAACAGGTAAAGGTGAAGTATGTAAGATTTTTCATGGTAAAATACATTCTCTTAACCCAGTTTATTGCCATTATGCCATTTAATAGGTTTATCTCCCCCAAAAGTGTAAACACTTTCCAGCTCAACCTATAGCGTGTTTTTGTAATTCCGCTAGGTGCCACTATTGCCACAGAAAATACATACTTCACTTTTAAAGGAAAGATAAAGAACACTTTACCTTATATTAATCATGTTTCAGATGCTGTTTTCATAGATGCCAGCATTCGTGTCACATGGTCATGACTAACCAGCCTCTCCTTAATAAAATGTGTACAGAATGCAGTGATCTGATTAGCCAGTGCCTAGACCGGGATCCAACTAAACGGCCGACGTTAGAGCAGATGTTACAACATGAATGGATTAGAAATGATCTGGAGAAGTTCAGGAGATTCACTCGATCAGGGATTTCTGGTGTGAGGAAGTGTAACAGACAGAGTAGGATTATTATCATTTATCTTCAATTCTGGATTATTTGTAGTGAGGTTTTCAAATTTGTGTTCATCGTAATGTTCTTGTTATAGTTAAGTCAAGTCACCTTCATTTATACAGCGCTTTATACAATACAGATTGTTTCAGAGCGGCTTCACAGTAATAAACAGGAAAATAACACAATCAGTGATGCAATTGCAAGAATTCAGTTCTGTTGTAAAAAAGCTCTAAAAAACATTCAAGTTGACTTGTTCATATAAACTTTGTATTGGATAGGAAACAACATACTTGCTGTCCTTGGTGGAGGGCTTGAGCTCGAGACTTGACCTGAAGCCTGAAGTCCAACTCCAACCTGACAGGAACTCAAGCCGCCACACCAGAGATCAGAGCCGGTCCACGTCTGAGCAAGAACATGAGAGACTGAAGACTGGAAAGAAGTCATCAAGTCATCACAGCCACATTTACTTTTTTTTTTAGTAATTTTTGCTAAGACAAGTCATCTTTATTTATAGGGATGTATCGATACCAGTACTCGGGTGTCGGTCCGATACTGCGCTCATGTACTCGTACTCGTAAAACTACCCCGATACAACCGCACCCGATAACACTTTATGTTTATAGCGGATAGTTACAAAATTCGCCGTTTACATTGCCAAGTGAAAAGGGGTCTCGCGCTCTCAACACGCACGACCGCGAGAACTTCATTTTTGCCGCGCGCACCTTCGTGCTAGTGCGGACGTAGCAAGTATATCTCTCGTCACGCAGATAACTCTCAGCACCATGCAGTAGTGTTGAAAGTGAAAGGCTGTTAGTAGGGATGTGCGCAATGACTAGTCTAACCCCGCCCCCAGAGACAGTATATGCAATCGATCCATTTGAAAGAACACTTAAACTATGAATAGTCAAATCCCATACTGAATGTTGCTAAAAATAGATCACATACATGCGAATGCTTGCCTTGAATTATGATCAATGTATTAAACTTGAGCGTTCACTTAAGCACGTAGGTTAGCCATTTTAGACAATATGCAGCACAGGACCAATGAGTCACACATAATAGCCTATTATAAACAGATGAACGCGCTTCTCGTGTATGAAAAGTATCTGCACACAAGATGGGCGGCAAAATCACAAGAAAAGCTTGTTGTGTAGGCTACTGACAACTATACATTATTTAACCGTATTTTCATATCTTTGGGATGTTGATATAGCAACTGTTCAAGTGCAAAGTAAGTTTCATTCGTAATGTTACTTCTTTAATCCAATATAAAATTTCATACCGTATTGTCCCTCATAACCGGTAGTATAACAATCCTAAGCAAGGCAGCAAGCTTAATTGTTATAGTAGTTTGACATGACATGGAAGAAAACGGAAAAGTTTTGTGTAAGCTTTCAAAATCCTCCCTCACCTTGCTCATCTTCTAAATGGAGATTTCTCTGAAGCCTCTGCGCGCAAGCTCCAGAGAAAACTAACGCATGCAAAAATTAAATGAGGTAAAATTAAATGATTTTCAACACTACAGTTATTTAAACATAGTCTTTATAAAAAAAAATAATAATAAAATAAAGCAAAACATTAAATGTGCAAAAAAAAAAAAAAAATGTAGACACTAGTACTTTCCAATTCGACTAGCAGCAGCACTAACGTTTAATCGACTAGTCGGCTAGTCTCCCACATCCCTACTGTTTAGCTCAGTGTCACACATTGTAGATGAAAACATTAGAGCTGATAATGCAGAAAAGCTTCTTTTCATCAAAAAGATCCTGCCTCTCACTTTTCCGAAAAAGGCTTAGTCTTTAGTACTGTACTAACATATGATAAACATATAATTTCAGTTGTTCTGCTACTATGTTGTGTTACTGAAATACACTGAATGTGTTACAGGTTACATTTATGTGAAATGGGCAGCAGTGCATGTTTGTTTAGGAAAACACCAAGTTGAATGTTAAAATGTCCACAACAGCATCAAGTTGTATATTTACTTTGTTACAGTCAGAAAGTGAAAAAAATCTGATGAAAATAAAACATTGTTAGAATAACTGTAATGGTATTTATAAGTACTCATATCAGTACTTGGTATCGGCAAGTACCCAAATGTAAGTACTTGTACTTGGTCTGAAAAAAAAAGTGGTATTGGTGCATCCCTATTTATTTATATAGTGCTTTATATATGACCAATCTGTATATATGACCCTTTTGAATAAATGCTTTCAAAAGCACATGAAATGACAGCTTGATTTTTATTTTTATTTATTTTTTGTGATATATTATGTCAATGGATAATGGTAATTATACAAAAATGCAACATTATGTTAATGGATGCAGGATGCAAGTACAGTCAGACTGTGACTGATTATTGAAGTTGATTAAAGAGTATTGCAGCAAAACTCAGAAATGTCACAAAACAGGACATATCCCTCTGGTGCAGAGAAAAGAAAAAAAGAAGACAAACGAGAAAGAGAAAAAATTAAAGGTATATCAAGAAAATGAATGTAAACGAAACTATGTTGCGAGCTAACGTTAGATGGCTAGTTAATTAACATAGCCAAGGTAGCATATCTTCTTTTTTTTTAGTAAAGTTAATGTAGGATATCACAATTATTGCTTGTGGATGATTAAAATATCTCCATGATCTTTTGAAGAAATATCGTAATATCATGCTACAGCGCACATTCTATCAGATGCAGTTCTGGCGCCTCCGTCATACTGTACAACTCGACGTACATTCACATCACATGTTAACGCAGCGGTAGAGTTACACTCACGGGACACAGAAAAGCTTCTTTTCATCAAAAAGATCCTGCCTCTCACTTTTCCGAAAAAGGCTTAGTCTTTAGTACTGTACTAACATATGATAAACATATAATTTCAGTTGTTCTGCTACTATGTTGTGTTACTGAAATACACTGAATGTGTTACAGGTTACATTTATGTGAAATGGGCAGCAGTGCATGTTTGTTTAGGAAAACACCAAGTTGAATGTTAAAATGTCCACAACAGCATCAAGTTGTATATTTACTTTGTTACAGTCAGAAAGTGTACAGCGCACATTCTATCAGATGCAGTTCTGGCGCCTCCGTCATACTGTACAACTCGACGTACATTCACATCACATGTTAACGCAGCGGTAGAGTTACACTCACGGGACACTGCACTTATTCACAATCACAAAAGTTTATTATTTGCATGTTACACTCCGGTTAAACATTACATTCGCGTGCTGTTCTGACATGCACCTTTTCTGAACGCGTACACCCGAAACGCGCGCACACTAAAAGCCCGTCCAACAGCGCCCGATTACTGGACTTTATCTTTCGTGTCTGTTTGGTCTAATACTGTCAAATACACACCAGGTTTACATAAACACAGTTGGTTATGTCTCAAGTGAAAATACACAGGTCTTAAAGTGAAAGCAGCCTAAAAGTAAACTGCCTCTGTTCCTTAAAGGGATAGTTCCCCCAAAAATAAAAATTCTGTCATTATTTACTCACTCTTATGTCGTTCCAAACCTGTATTAATTTCTTTCTAGTGCTGAACACAAAATAAGATATTTTGAAGAATGTGGGTAAACAGTTGCTGGTCCTCACTGACTTCCATAGTAGGAAAATATATATATATATATGGAAGTCACTGGGGACCAGCACCTGTTTTCCCACATTCTTCAAAATAACTTTTATGTTCAACAGAATAAAGAAACTCATTCAGGTTTACAACAACTTGAGAGGAAATGATGACAGAATTTTCATGGGTGAACTATCCATGGTGCGCTATATTGAAGACTGATCGACTCAATCTACTGTCACTTCCGGTGTGAGAACGCTGGCGCGCTTGTGCTGCCGCTTCACGCTGGTACCTGTCTGTTTGTTTGTTTATCGACATATACGGTTTTGGATATGTTTCTGCTGGGATTTGACAGATCTGGACTACTTGGATTGTTTTCTGGAATACTTTATTCACTCAGTAAGCTTTGGATGACTAACCTGGCCTTTTTTGTGATCCTCTCACACTGGTCAGCTGCGAGCCCTCTCCATCCGATCCATATCCTTCTCGACATCTGATACATGAGTCTCCACTCTCTTTATCATTTTGTGGTGTCAATCCTCGGTATGGTTGGGTAGTCTTCCCTTCTGTGGATTGTTGTGGATAGTGGAGATACGGTTCTGGCTAACGTAGTTAAACTGATAAGTTGTTGCGTGGGTCCCATTGGTTTTTGTTCATGTAACCAATTGCGTAACCAATTGCTGGTTTTGTTCTTTGGTCTTTTTGTGCTATTTTTGGCTGATGTTAATAAAGGGACTTCTCCCGAGATGGCTTTGCAATTTTCTTCGGCTCAATTTAGAACTTAGAACTAAAAGGATCTCTCCGCTTGGCTCCAGACACTTATATGTGGTGTGAACAACTTGGAATTTTACGCCGACCCCGCTACATACACCGTTCGTGGAAGGAACTTCGGACTTATCATTGTTCGTCTTCAAATCGTATTCCGGTTATCTGCACCGACACCCGTGCTTCTGGTATAACACAACAGGAAAACCGCGTAATCAACTTTGGGAATCTGAGACCAATACACTTTGATCCTGTCCTTGGAAACTGCAAACTTGCTTCTTCAGATATGCGATGTGTGCTATTGAACACTCGCTCTTTAACTGATAAGGCATCAGTGCTAAATGACATTATCATTGACGAAAACCTGGACATGCTACTTTTGACAGAAACCTGACAGGTGCCCAATGACTATTTCAACTTAAACCTCTTAACACCACCTGGGTACATCTATTTCTCTCAACCTCATCTCCATCGTAGAGGTGGAGGGTTAGCTGTAGTTTGTCATGAGAGTATCAAAATATCTAAGATTGAATTCCATGACGTTTCATCTTTTGAATACCTTGCTTTGAAAATGACTGGCAAAACATTAATGGCTGTAATGCTAATTTATCAACCTTCGAAATTTCATTCAGATTTTTTCTCTGAGATTAGTGAGTTACTTACTCTTGTCTGTGCTAGTTATTCATCTGTACATTTTTGGGTGATTTTAACATACATGAAAATACTGTACAATGCAATTAATCCCTTACAAAAAAAACTGCATTTGTTTTAAGTAATGCTACAGTTTTTGTTACATGTAGAAAAATGCAGTTTTTTGGACACGAAAAAACTGCAATATATCTAAAGTACTAATAAAATACAACTGCAATACAGCTGAAGTAGTACTACAAAAACACTGCAATATAACCGCAATAATACGGCAATACATAATACAACTAAAGTACAATTACAATACTACCGAAGTGCAATACTAATACAATTCTGTACAATACCATTGAAATGCAACCAGAATATCCAGAATAAGTTTATTTTCACAAATCTGCAGTATAATGAACTAAGGTACAAAACAACAGTGAATGTCTCAAACTGCAATGCAAAAATAAATGTGATTTTTAAACTTAAAAAAAAAAACTTATAACAAATAACAGGATGAGAATTAGACAATGTACAGTGCATCCGGAATGTATTCACAGCGCTTCACTTTTTTCACATTTTGTTATGTTACAGCCTTATTCCAAAATGGATTCAATTAATTCTTTTCCCCCCTCAATTCTACAAACAATACCCCATAATGACGTGAAAGAAGTTTGTTAAAAATAAAAAACGAAAAAAATCACATGTACATAAGTATTCCATGACGCTCAAAATTGAGCTCAGGTGCATCCTGTTTCCACTGATTATCCTTGAGATGTTTCTTGATTGGAGTCCACCTGTGGTAAATTCAGTTGATTGGACATGATTTGGAAAGGCACACACCTGTCTATTTAAGGTCCCACAGTTAACAGCGTATGTCAGAGCACAAACCAAGCCATGAAGTCCAGAAAAATTTCTGCAGCATTGAAGGTCCCAATGAGCACAGTGGCCTCCATTATCCATAGATAGAAGAAGTTTGGAACTGTTGGAAACTCAGTAGCGAAGACCAGGAGACTTGGATGTATCTTCAGCAGGATTCTTTATTGTGAACACGTGCTGTCGGTAGCTGCAGTCCATCAAGTCTCCTGGTCTTCGCTTCTGAGTTTCCAACAGTTTTGGTGCCGTGACCCGGATAGAGCTCCTCACCTGAATCCAGATGGAAACTTCAAGCTTAACAAAGATCTGACTTCGTTCCAGACTGAATTTTTCTGTACAACCAAGGGTTGGTGAGTGCCACTCTATCCAAAAGAACCTTTAAGACCAGTACAAATTTGTTATCCTCTGCGCCATCAGAGAAGAGGTAACAGACAGCTGTAGGGTTTGGTTAACTAAGTTATCCTTTAAAACAATTTCTTTTAGAAATGAAAGTTATCCTCTGTTTAGGCAGGGAAGATTAGCATTACGTGCTAAAATTGGTTAGCCTCTGTTTCAGGCAGGGAAGATTAGCATCAGGTGCTAATATTGGTTATCCTCTGTTTCAGCAGGGAAGTATTAGCGTAAAGTGCTAATAATTTGTGTTGTCCTCTGTTTTGCCAAGGAAGGTTAACAATAGTTGATCTGTGTTAACAGGTCTGTTGATCAGAGAAGTTTTAGTGTTTTGATTGTGTGGTAACAAAGAAACTCATAAAAATGTTTAGAAATAATGTTAGACTGATCCCCACAACTGAAAAAAGTGGTCTCGCGACTCCTTTGTGGTCAGATAGTGAATTCAAATCACAGTTAGGAGTGCAAATGAACCTAATAGTCACTGAGAAAGTTAGACAAGAACTAACTCAGAAATATGAGATCCATCCAGACAAGACTTGGTCTGTAGATGAGTGTAAAAAGGTATTAGGAGCATGTATTCGCAAGAACAAAGTGAAAGGCATTATCTGCTGCCACAGAGAATTTGGTTTAACGCTAGCTAGACAGCAGTCTCAGCGTAACTCAGAGCTAGAGGAACAGAACAAAGAGCTCTGTGCTAGAGTATGCTCTTTCACTAAGAAATTGAACCGCAACAAAGCTGCAGAAAAAACTGATGTGAATGAAGTTATTCAGCCTGATAACACTTATCCTGACTTGCAAGCTTTCTTTTGTAAGATTGGAAAAGTTTGCATATGCCAGAATGTCTCTGAGAAAATAGAGGACATTAGCATCTGAATCGACTCATGCATTTAGCATCCCCATCCGAGACGACGTCACGCTGAGTGAATCATCTACGAATGACTGTAAATTTACATGTCTCTCCTTTCACCTGCATCTACCCCCATCTCCCCTCCAGAATTCACCCAAAATCTATATGGTCTAAAGTGAACAAATACTATACAGAATTATACATGTTTGATATTATTTGAAATGTCTCAGTGCGACTGGTACAAAGGTCTCCTCCCCACAGAAGTAAACCAAAAAGTAATAAAGGTTTTGAGAGTTTAGAGATACTTTGCTTATTACGTTGGGTGTGGCTTTAGCCATTTGGTCTTTTGTCAATACAGGTCTATGGGACAGTGATTAAATGTAAATTCCCATTGTTAACACGTTTCCATTTGAAAGAGGTTTCCGTCTTGGTCTGGTATTTAAGGAGATATTGCAAAGAGGTCGGGGCTCGAACCTTTACATCGGTCAGCCCGTAACGCTGAGTGTCTCCTAGTATGTAATTCTCAGAAGGTCAGGTATCCATATTTTATTCTATACTTCAGAGTATTTGATGTTATGTATGGATTATCTTTGAATTGATTATGTAATTGGCATGATACATTTACCTGACTAATAATAAATTGTTACACTGATTTATTCTGACTTACTCTGGAATTATTAACTATGAACGGGTATAATTTCAACAAAGAGTTAAACTGAATAATTAAATGTGTAAACTATTAAATATAAATGACCAAATAACCAATTGGCATTCTAACCTAAATTCGAGGTCATAATTAAAATGGAGTCAGATAAAGATAAATTAGAATTAAATCCCTTCGCCCCGCTGAAAAGACCGAACGCGCAAGAAACCTTCAACCACCAATCGTACGCCTCCATTGGAACGATTGGACGGGCTTACAATTTGGTGACACGCCTCCGTGATGTTGCAACTCGGATGAGCAACGTCTTCTCAGCAACGTATTTTGATTTTAAAATCAACAAAAGGTTTGATGATCTCTTCCTTCAGCTGTGATGGTAAGTCATATTTTTTTGCCTTTTTAGAAATGTTGAGGGAAATACAGACACATCCCATATAGACACATTGATAGAATGGGTCGGAAAACCCAATGTTAGACCGGAACCGTAAATTTAGATACAACCACATATCAGGGACATAATAGCAACAGCGCAGATCAGGAATGAAAACCTTTGTTATGGATTTTAAATATCTCCTTGTCTGCCTAAGCAACAAGAGATGAAACCTAAATTGGAATAACATCTTCTAAATTATTTTCTTGGGACTCGATGAAGAGTTGTAGATTGCAGCCTAAAGTTTTGAAATCAGCTAAGTGCTTTCTCCATTGTTGCATCGGCTTTGTTACAACAAACTAGCAACACGCGATGATAATGAGCAAACACAGAATGAAAAATCTAAGTGTGTAAACAATTGGAGGGCGTTTGTGATTTTATAAACAGCCATGTCGATGCATTTGTTTATGAAAAGCAAAGTTGGGAAAAACAGGGTGATGCGATGCAACAGGTAAAAGTTAAGAAAACCTTTTTCAGAATGAGCTACACCTCAGCAATGCTACAAAGCAAAATTACTCTTGACTAGAAATAATTAAGAGGTGGTAAGATTAAAATCTAAAACTAAAATACAGAATGATAGTAATGCTGTTACTATATTTTTGCTGTTAAAAAAACACACGATTGAATGTTTCTGAGTGGCTCACGGAGCCCATGGGTGTACGCCCACTCGGAGAACACAGATTCTCTCCCTGCTCCATGGGAGCGGTTAGCCAAGTAGCACAAACTGAAGCTATCATATCTTGTAAATCAGCTAAAATGGCCACCTTGACTTCATATAGTCTTTAATGGCACTAAATGGAAGATAGACATTTAAAAATCTGAGAAACAGTGATTGTGCATTGCATCAGCCCTGAGACAAACAAAACCTTTTTTCATGTTCAAATGTATTGACACAAAAATGCAATCTGTGACTTCTTAACTCTCAAAAGTAAAATTCGAGCAGGGATTTGACTATGCACTCAGCACGTGCTGGTAGTTCATTGGATGTGAACAACAACAGAGTCACTCATTGGCCTTAAGCCTGACCATTGTTGCACACACAATGTACATGCCAGTGCAGCTGTGACTGCAGGGAAATATCAAAAGAATGATCTTTGATACACTTTGATAAATATGTTGTTACGTTTGATTTAATTCTGATTTACTCGGAAACTATTGATCTTAATGCATTATGATGAATCCTTTGTTACCGCAAATCTGCGACCAGGGTGAAGTACATACTAGATCTCGGATAGTATGGAGCATGGGCACATCTGGCGAGATTCTAGATTTCTGACTAAACTGCTCGACTTTAACTAAGTTGTTATGCAGTCGCACTATAGGGATAATACGGCATTATTTTATGGTACTGGCCATAACCCCTGGTTCCCTTTCAGTCGGTCACGTTCGACGTACGTCGGACGTCACCGACGAATTGGGATCACTTCGGCACCGGCCAATGACTATTGGCGTGCGAGATTTGCATCTCGCGCTCCGCCCCGCAGCGCGGGTATAAAGCGGAAGCAAATGCAGCGCACTGTTGTCATTCACTTCGGAGCCGAACGCCGTTGATGAAGCACAGACTGCCTGTATTCAGCGAGAGAGAAAGAGAGAGAGAGAATTGGCTGAGGATCATTCTTGTGCTGGTCAGACGGCACAAAACAGCGCGACCGCGGGCTCACCGCTGCTGGAAGCAGAAACCAACAGTTAAAAAAACAAAAAAAAAACAGCTGGTTCGTGAAGCGTTTTACTTGAGAGCAGATACAGGCTGCTCTATCTCCTGTATTCTGCCGCGGTCTTCCCTGGGTGCTTCAGCACTAAAAGAGCGTTTCCTCACAAAAAGAGCAACACGGGTGTGACACTGCGTCTTTTTCAAGATGTCATTCCACCCGTGCGTTTCTGGATGCGGTCGTTCCCTGTCGCCCGCTGACGGTCACAATCGCTGTATCACGTGCCTGGGCATTCAGCACGCTGAGGCAGCTTTTGTGGATAGTTCATGTTCCCGCTGCGGGAACATGACTATCGCGGCGCTTAGGTCGAGACTCGCCTACCTTCGGGAAGGTGGAGTCCCCCTACCCATACCTCGATCTAGTGCTATTCCTGCCCAGCAGAATAGACCTACTTTGACGGATGGCCGGGGAGCTCCGGACGGCGACGGACCTCGCCCTCTGGGCGACGAAAGTCACCGCCCGTTCTATCGGTCAGGCGATGTCCACCTTAGTGGTCCAGGAACGGCATCTCTGGCTCAACCTGGCCGACATGAGGGAGACCGATAAGTATCGGTTCCTGGAGTCCCCCGTTTCTTTGGCCGGGTTGTTCGGCGACGCGGTCGAGAGCTTTGCCCAGCAGTTCTCGGCCGCCCAAAAGCAGACGGAGGCGATCAAACACATCCTGCCCCGGCGGCCAGCTGCTGCCTCCACCCAGCCGCCGGTCGCAGCGCCTCCGCCTGCCCGTCGCCGAGGACGTCCACCCGCCGCCGCCCCCGCTCCCGCCCCAGCCCAGCAGCAGCCTCCACCCGGGCGTAGGCGTGGAGCTGGCCGTGGGAAGGACGTGCAGCCCGCTCAGGCTGCTGCCAAGCCAGGTGGCAAGCGCCGTCGTAAGAGACCCTGAGACGGGCCACCCAGAGATGGAGGAGACGGCTCTTCAGGAGATGGTTGCAGCACCACTCCTTCCCCCGGAGGAGGGCCGGGGGAGAATCTTTTGTTTGACTTCTGTTCCAAAGAAAGAGCAGTTTCCAAAATCTCTGGGTGCCAAGAGAGCGCGCTTGGCGGTGTTTGACGCTCCCATGCCTTGTCACCCTCAGGCGCCTCTCCAATCGCCAGCAGGGGGTGCCGGCTGTGGGGACGCACACAAGCGGCCTTCTCACACTCGCACACCCCCTCAGCGGAAGCAGGTAAGTGTTGCGCAGCTCACTCAGACCCCACTTCGGGCCGCTCTCATGCCGTCCGAGTCGGGTCCCTGCATGCCGCCTCGCTGCCCCGCTGCGGGTACGTCTGTGGTGCCGATGGTCCCGCTTCTACGGTCGCTGGGAGCCTGGCTAGCGCTCCCCAGCCCGTCTCGCTGGCTCATCCGTACCATCAGACTCGGCTATGCGATTCAGTTCGCCCGGCGTCCCCCCAAGTTCAGGGGCGTTCACTTCACCTCTGTGTCGAAGGAGAATGCCCCTGTGCTTCAGGCGGAGATCGCAGTCCTACTGGCGAAGGACGCGATAGAGCCGGTCCCTCCAGCCGATATGAAGACCGGCTTCTACAGCCCGTACTTCATTGTACCCAAGAAAGGCGGCGGGTTAAGGCCGATCTTGGATCTGCGATTCCTGAACCGGTCCCTTCACATGCTACCGTTCAGAATGCTAACGCAGAAACGCATCTTCAGGTGCATCCGTCCCCAAGATTGGTTTGCAGCGATCGACCTGAAGGACACGTACTTTCATGTCTCGATTCTCCCTCGACACAGACCGTTTCTACGCTTTGCGTTCGACGGACGAGCATATCAGTACAAAGTCCTACCCTTCGGGCTGGCCCTGTCGCCCCGTGTCTTCACGAAAGTCACGGAGGCGGCCATTGCTCCCATGAGAGAGCGTGGAGTTCGCATCCTCAACTATCTCGACGACTGGCTGATCCTTGCCCAGTCGCGAGAACAGTTGTGCGAACACAGGGACATGGTGCTCAGTCACCTCAGCCGGTTGGGTCTTCGGGTCAACTGGGAAAAGAGCAAACTCTGCCCCACGCAGAGGATCTCTTTTCTCGGTATGGAGCTGGATTCGGTCGGCCTGACAGCGTGCCTCACCGAGGAGCGCGTCCAGTCGGTGTTGAACTGCTTGAATTCGTTCAAATGCAGGACAGCGGTACCACTGAAACATTTTCAGAGGCTCCTGGGGCATATGGCATCCGCAGCCGCAGTAACGCCGCTCGGGTTGCTTCATATGAGACCACTTCAACGCTGGCTACACGAGCGAGTCCCGAGATGGGCGTGGCACAGCGGATCCCTCCGTGTCCCTGTGACTCCGAGGTGCCGCCAAACCTTCAGCCCGTGGTCAGACCCTTCTTTTCTACGGGCAGGAGTTCCCCTAGAACAAGTGTCCAGGCATTGCTGTTGTCTCCCCGGATGCCTCATCCACCGGCTGGGGTGCCACGTACAACGGGCTTGCAGTTTCGGGTCTGTGGACGGGGCCTCAACTGCAATGGCATATCAATTGCCTCGAGTTGTTAGCAGTTCGTCTTGCGCTGGGCCGCTTCAAAACGCCGCTACTAGGCAAGCACGTTCTGGTCCGTACGGACAACACTGCGGCCGTTGCATACATCAACAAACAGGGTGGTCTACGCTCCCGTCGCATGTCACAACTCGCCCACCATCTCCTCCTATGGAGTCAGAAGCATCTGAGGTCGCTTCGTGCCATTCACATTCCGGGCCTGCTCAATCGTGCGGCCGACGAGCTCTCACGACAGCCAGTGCTCCCCGGAGAGTGGAGACTCCATCCCCAGGTGGTCCAGCTGATCTGGAGTCGCTTCGGGACCGCACAGGTAGACCTGTTTGCCGCCCCGGACACGACCCACTGCCAGTTGTTTTATTCCCTGACCGAGGGGACCCTCGGCTCGGATGCGCTGGCACACAGCTGGCCCCGGGGCCTACGCAAGTATGCGTTTCCCCCAGTGAGCCTTCTTGCACAGACTCTGTGCAAGGTCAGGGAGGACGAGGAGCAAGTCCTGTTGGTCGCTCCGTATTGGCCCAACCGGACTTGGTTCCCGGAACTAGTGCTTCTCGCGACAGCACCTCCCTGGCCCATTCCTCTGAGGAAGGACCTCCTGACTCAGAGACGGGGCACCCTATGGCACCCGCGTCCGGACCTCTGGAAACTCCATGTCTGGTCCCTGGACGGGACGCGGAGGTTCTAGGTGGCCTACCGCAGGCTGTGGTAGACACCATCACTTCCGCTAGAGCTCCCTCTACGAGGCGCCTCTATGCGTTGAAGTGGAACCTGTTCGTTGGCTGGTGTTCTTCTCGCCGAGAAGACCCCCGGAGATGTTCGATCGGTTCCGTGCTTTCCTTCCTACAGAATGGGTTGGAGCGAAGGCTGTCTCCCTCCACCCTCAAAGTCTATGTTGCCGCTATCGCCGCTAATCATGACATGGTAGGTGGTAAGTCTCTAGGGAAGCTGATCGTCAGGTTCCTGAGGGGGGCGAGGAGACTAAAACCGCCTCGCTCTCCCTCTATACCCTCTTGGGACTTACCTCTGGTGCTAACCGCACTGCAGAGGGCGCCCTTTGAGCCTTTGCAGTCAGTTGAGTTAAAAATCCTGTCTCTGAAGACAGTACTCCTGACTGCATTGGCCTCTATCAAGAGGGTAGGGGACCTGCAGGCATTTTCGGTCGACGAATCGTGCCTGGAATTCGGGCCCGGTAACTCTCATGTAATCCTGAGACCCCGGCCCGGATATGTGCCCAAGGTTCCCACCACTCCCTTCCGGGACCAGGTGGTGAGCCTGCAAGCGCTGCCTTCGGAGGAGGCAGACCCAGCCCTAGCTTTTCTCTGTCCAGTCCGCGCTCTGCGGACTTACGTGGACAGAACGCAAAGCTTCAGGACCTCAGAGCAGCTCTTCGTCTGTTATGGAGGCCAGCAGAAGGGAAAGGCTGTCTCCAAGCAGAGGATGGCCCACTGGATAGTGGATGCCATCGTCTTGGCGTATCTAACCCAAGACGTGCCCTGCCCGCTTGGGTTAAGAGCCCACTCCACTAGGGGTGTAGCTTCTTCCTGGGCGTTGGCTCGTGGCGCCTCGCTGACAGATATTTGTAGAGCTGCGGGCTGGGCGACACCTAACACGTTCGCTAAATTTTGTAGCCTCCGTGTAGAGCCGGTATCTTCCTGTGTGCTCGCTTCCCATAGTCAGTAACACCGAAGTGCCCGTTCTAAGTGTCGGCTTGCTGCGCCACTCCCTTCCCTATGGAACGGATACGTGTGCTTATATGCTCCAGTCGAGTTCCCCAGAACGGCGAACCCTGTTGAGTCCTCCGCAACCCGCGGCAGTCGGGCCCGTGTCTTTCCCTTGGCAGAGCTCTCTGCCGTCTCAGTTAGGTGTTGTTCCCCTGCCTGTTTGGCCGGGGCCACCCCTGGGACTTCTGTATGTTGCACTGCCCACGGCCAGTCCATACGTGTATTCTCCACATGGTAACTCCCTTCGGGCATGATGTGGCTTCCGCAGCGTCCCTCTGGGCACGCTTTCCCAGCGTTATCCAATAGTCTGCTGAAGTGGGTCTTGCGGAACAGCAGTGTGACTTCCCTGCGTGAATTACCCACCCGGAACAGACGGGGTCTGAGGGGCTCTCGCTGGGCGCTGGAAGTGGTAGTAACTGTGGCGTTTTCCAAGGGGATCCCAATTCGTCTGTGACGTCCGACGTACGTCGAACGTGACCGACTGAAAGGGAACGTCTCGGTAACGTATGGTAACCCTCGTTCCCTGAAGGAGGGAACGGAGACGTACGTCCCGTCGCCACAGTTGCTGTACCATCACTGCATGGCCGAGTCACTAGTTCGGCTCCTCAGTGAAAAACAACAGTGCGCTGCATTCGCTTCCGCTTTATACCCGCGCTGCGGGGCGGAGCGCGAGATGCAAATCTCGCACGCCAATAGTCATTGGCCGGTTCTCTACATCTCGAAGCTGATAGGGGCTCCCTGAAGTGATCCCAATTCGTCGGTGACGTCCGACGTACGTCTCTGTTCCCTCCTTCAGGGAACGAGGGTTACCATACGTAACCGAGATGTTACTGTTTCAGATTTAACTAAGTTGTTATATAGGCGACTGTAGGGGGCTACATGGGTACTTTTTAACAATAGCAAACATGGGTGGCATTGTTAAATTGCTTTAGCCATAACCTCTGGTTAATGATCGGACTGGCGAGTTTGTGATCGTGGGCCTGCATTAACGGCCGGTGCAAGGACCCTGTGCGACTCTGAGAACCGAATGCATGATATTTCAATAAAAGTAAAGAATTAAATAGAATAATCAAACGTTTATTCATATTTATAAATGATTAAATATCTTTGGAAACCTTTTCATTAATGGAGTAAGATGAAATAACGAAGTAATACATATAAAGAAATGTATTTAATTTAATCTTGTTGTGTTGCGTAAAAGGAAAGACGGTAACACGCAGATAACCCTTCACCCGTGCCATTGGCAAGGATGGATCGCCTACAATTTGATTTCATTGGTCCACTACCCAGTGCCAAAAGGGGAGGGGGTTGTGCGTGTATTTTTTGCCTTGAAACATGACCAGAAGTGTGGCACAGATAATAGCAGACCAATTCATCCTTCACTGGGGCACACCATGTAAAATTTAATCTGATCAAGGAAGTAAATTTACAAGGAGGGTGTAAAATGCTAAACATCAGGCAGAAGTACCACAGTTTCTACAGGTCACAGAGATCTACACTAATCAAATGTGTGAACGACACCGAAAAACAGCAAATGCTAAACAGGCAACACCGAAACAGGTGAACTAATTTTTGCCCACAGATCTGACTGTAATGAGAGCAACTGGAAGTAAAGCCATGGGCACCAACCCGTCGGAATTCATGAGTGATAAAGCTCAGATTATTCCAGAAAAATTCCCCAGCAGAACTGGGGTCTATAATGCTCATGACCCAGCAGTCTGTGAAGGCTCAACTGCAAGAGCAGATGTCACACACTACACTGAAACAACAGCAGCAATTCAGATCTGGTCGATGAAACTCAGCTTCATGTGACATCTGGGATGAAAATTGCAATAGACATAATGGTGCAATTAAAATAAGTCCACGTCTGAATGTGAAGCTGTTGATATGTCAGAATTAACTGTGGTTCTCTCTGCATTTGTTTCTGTCTCAGGTTGACCACTGCAATTCCTTGGAGGACGGACGCCGGGAAGGTGTTTGACTCCACCTGCATCAGAGCCAGGACAGTGGAATTGTTAGAACATAACCTGAAATGTGGAGATGGGTGCGAAGACACTTGATGGGGCCATTCACACCCCACAGTATGTCTACATGGCCTCCCAGTGTAGCACTGGGACTAAATTATGCAACACAGATTGTTATAGATTAGATTCCACCCATCTCCTAGACATGAACACTGAACACAAACTACACTCTCATTTCATCACGACCTGGTATAGATCCAGACTATCCAGGCTGAACACTACACGTCATAGAAGACAAAGATGGCTTAGATTCCAAAAGTGTTACCTCACTAAATATCTATTGTCCATCTAAAAAACTGGACTCATTGTGCACTCTTTGGCTATGAAAGAACATTTGCTCAACTACCGTACAGCCCTCAATCCTCATAATTCTCTTCTACTATTAAGAATTCCATGTGCAGGCCAAAATCTCTGTTTGCTATGGTCAACAATCTCATTAATCCTCCACAACATATTTCTGGCTCTGAGGTGAATAATTTCTCTCATTACTTTGCAGACAAATTGAAGTCAATCACTGAATCCATTTCCAAAGACACACCTCATACAACTGACTCAAATGTTCACTTGATGTCAGCTGACTCGGCTTACTCCACAAACTCTCTCTCTGCTTTTACTCTCACTTCTGCTGCCATAAGTGATCTAATTGTGAAGTCTAATTCTGCCAGCTTGATCCTACACCTACTGTTTTGCTTAAGATGTGTGTTCCTAAGGTTGAACCTTTCATAACACATACGATAAACTCTAGTTTAACATCAGCCATTGTTCCAGCAGAATTAAAACTGGCTGCGGTGACCCCCACTTTTAAGAAACCGGGCCTTGACCATTTAAACATGAACAATTACAGGTCAATCTCAAATTTACCATTTTTAAGTAAAATTCTTGAAAAAGTTGTGGCTTCATAATTGAGATCCTACTTAAATGCTAATGTCCTTTTTGAACCTTTTCAGTCAGGATTTCGCTAATCACATAGCACTGAAACTGCTCTTTTTCGTGTGGTTAATGACATTCTTCTGTTTATGGATTCAGGGCTACTAAACATCTTGATTCTTCTGGATCTAAGCTCTGCATTCGACACAGTCTGCCATGAAATACTCATTTTGCACCTTTCTGATATCGGTATCACTGGTTCAGCTCTTTCCTGGCTCATCTCCTACATCAGTGATAGAAAATATTATATCACCATACAAGACCAGAGTCCAGAGAGGGCTCCGGACCAGACTGTATCCCAGCCCAGTGGCCTGCTGTCACCACAAGCCACCTGCCAGTCTGTGTCCCAGCCCAGCCTCCAATCATCTTCAAGCTGTCTCGAAATCCATGGACCAGTCAACATACAATCTGTGGTCCAATCAGTAGCCTGCCATCAGCACAAGCCTGTTACCAGTCTGTGTCCCAGCTTGGTGGACTGCAGTCAGCCCAAGTCCGCTACCAGTCTGTGTCCCAGCCCAGTGGCCTGCTGTCTGCACAAACCCGTGATCAGCCTGTGCCACCCAAGCTACCTGACCGGCCTGTTTCACACGGGCCACCTGAACAGCCTGTGCCACCCAAGCCACCTGACCGGCCTGTTTCACACGGGCCACCTCCACTTCCTGTGGAGTTTTTGTAGTTCTTTGTAGTTTTTCATGTTGATTACTCTCCCCAGGTGTTTCCCATTTACCACACCCCTTGTTATCTCGTTAAGATATGCTGCGTCCCAATTTGCCTACATGTACTACGACCCAAAAGTATGTACTCTTTTTGAGAAGAAAAAGTACATTTGGGACATACTACTTCGTCATCTATAACGGACTCTGTCGCTTTACGTGCATCCCGTCACCGTTTAAACTGCCCTGTCAATCATCGTCACAGTTAAAATCCTCCACATTCAGTTTAAATTCCTACCTTATCGGAGAGAAATGTAGTAGCACATTGATCTGCCATTTGTGGGTCTTTAATGCAGAGACTTCCCTCATGTGTTTGCAGTTTAAATATAATGATGCATTTAAAAGTTAATGGTCAAACGTATCATTACAAAAGTTCACAATGCTGCTGCAGGTGAAATATAATGTGGATGAAATTGAATAAATATATTTTCGTCAGGTTAAATACTGATAATTGATCGCTCAAACCCCTTTATCTAAACCTCTCTAACTAACCGTCGGACTCGCACATCCGTCATGTTTGTAGTTTTTTAACACTTTTTATCCGCGTTTGTAGTTCTAATCGAATCCTCGTCTAACTCGCAATGGGTTGTGGGCAATATCAGCTGTTAGAGTGTGCGTCGATCTGCACTTCGAATTCTGACCGGAAATAGTAGACCATCCGGGTATCTTTGGAATACTCTTTTCAACATACTATGATTTGGGACATACTAATTCTGTTTTCGATTACTATTTAGTACGGATAGTATGCAAATTGGGACGCAGCTATAGTCTTCCCTGTGTATATATAGCCCTTGTTTTCTCTGGTTCTCTGTCGGTCATTGTTTGGTGTTGCAGGTGTATGATGTTCCCTGTTCTGGGTCCTGTTTCGATTGTTTTTTGTTATTAAATTCTCCCTGCATTTGGATCCTGCATCTCTGCCTGCTGCCTGTTATTTCCTGGTTCCCTGACACTTGGTGACATCATACGCATGCATGGACTTCAATTTCATTGCTATGCTGATGACATTCAAATTTACCTCACCACCAGCTCTGATAGGCCATCCTTGCCTGACTCACTTACTGCATGTATCAGGGATATCAAGCATTGGATGTCCTTGAATTTCCTTAAACTAAATAATAACAAACTGAAATATTGATGATTGGCTTTGCTACCTCAGGCAAAAGGATGGACCTGTCCTTTGAAATTGACGGAGTTTATGTTAAGTCTTCTTCATATGTCCGTAATATTGGTGTCTTATTTGACTCATCTCTATCTTTTGCCTCTCATATTTCTTCTGTTGTTAAACGTAATATTGTCTTCGTAATATTGCACGTCTTCGATCTTCTCTCACTTTAGCTGATGCTGAAATCTTAATTCATGAATTAATCACATCACATCTGGATTATTGCAATGCTCTATTTCTTGGTCTTCCTAAAAAACTTGTTACAAAAAGGTTACAGTATGTTCAAAACTCAGCAGCCAGAGTTCTCATCTCCACCAGGCGCTCTTCTCACATTACTCCTCTACTGCATGATCTTCACTGGCTACCTGGGGCATCACGTATTCACTTTAAGATATTACTTATAACATTTAAGGCATTAAATGGTCTTGCACCTCCATATTTGTCTGACCTACTCTTGGCTTATCATCTGAGCTTGGTCTTTTGTCCATTCCTCGTTTTCGTTTGTCCACTGTAGGTGGTAGGTAATTTAGTGTCAATGCTCCTAAATTATGGAATTCGCTTCCCCTTCCACTTCGTAATATATCATCTTTGTCTACCTTCAAGACTCAGCTAAAAACGTATCTATTTAATATGTATTTTGAATAATGTGGCTATATAAGGCCTGTGCTTGTGGGTGTGCAAATGTATTGTATAGCACTATGTAAAGCGACCTTGATCTATGGAAATGTGCTATATAAATAAAACTTCTGCTTCTGTTCTGACATGCGCCTTTTCTGAGCGCGTACACCCGAAGCGCGCGCACACTAAAAGCCCGTCCAACAGCGCCCGATTACTGGACTTTATCTTTCGTGTCTGTTTGCTCTAATACTGTCAAATACACACCAGGTTTACATAAACACAGTTGGTTATGTCTAAAGTGAAAATACACAGGTCTTAAAGTGACAGCAGCCTAAAAGTAAACTCCCAAAAATGAAAATTCTGTCATTATTTACTCACTCTCATGTCGTTCCAAACCTGTACTAATTTCTTTCTAGTGCTGAACACAAAAGAAGATATTTTGAAGAATGTGGGTAAACAGTTGCTGGTCCCCATTAACTTCCATAGTAGGAAAATATATATATATGGAAGTCACTGGGGACCAGCAACTGTTTACCGACATTCTTCAAAATAACTTGTATGTTCAACAGAATAAAGAAACTCATTCAGGTTTAAAACAACTTGAGAGTGAGGAAATGATGACAGAATTTTCATGGGTGAACTATCCCTTTAATGTTAATAAATGTATTATTTTCATCTTGTCACAGGTCCATCATGTAATATTTAAAACATTTGCTGCAAAACAAAGTAAACATAACTGTTTATAATGTCTACTTTGTTTTGAAGCAAGTGTTTGTTTTAAATATTAAACAGGTCCATCTGATCTGTTCATTTTATGTAATTATTTAAATATTTAATTTAATATTTTCCATTTCGTACGTTTACATTTATTTTTTTCTATATAAGAAGATACTGTTTATCTTAAGTTATTTTATTTGTAGTTGGTTGTTCTGCACCTTTGCACATTTTTTAAATATTAAATCAATTACTGTAAAGTGGTTGCTTACTGTAAATGTAAACAAGTATACAGTATTGTCTGCTGGTTTATTTAGCTACTTTTCAGTACAAATAACGTACGACACTTAGTACTGTACTACTTTTTGCACGCATTTTGGACAGAAGCAGTGACTATATGATCCATTATTCGACTGTAAGTGCCTTGCGAAGTGGATGCTTTTGATCAGTTATGAATAATGAAGATTTTGGACACGAATAGTTCCACGGATTATAATAATAATAATAAGTAGAAGAACTGTTCACAAATAAGATTTTTTTCTATATATTAAAGATAACGTCAAAATTAAGTTTGTAACTATTCAATAAATGTGTTCAGACTTGATGCGCGCACGCGCTCTGCTCATGTGCATATGAGTGATTCGAATTTTAGTTGCTATAGCGACGCTTGTTATGAATTCTGACTGCACGCGAACCGATCGCGATCTGTTGTTGAGAGACGAGGCGAATTCACAAACTTTTGCAGAGTATTTTCTGTGCTGATCTTGACATTTTGAAGCTGTTCGGAGGATTCCTGAGACGAGACCTTTATTCTGGAAAGACATCGGAGAATATATCCTTTATATAGAGTTATATTTTTGAAAGAGTTTATCTAAGGATACTTTTATTTCATTGTTCTTTTCTTATTAGAAGGAGTTTGGAGTTTTATTTCTTTTTTTGTTTTATTTTATTTCTTTTTGGGAGGAGTATTTCTGAGGAGAGTTGTTGTATTGTATTTTGTATTGTCTTTATTGCAGTTTGGAGGAGATGTCTTTGGCTCATGTGATGGGGGAAAGAGGAGGTGAGTGCTTTAGTTTTTCATTTGTTTATGGTATGTTATGATATAATGTTGTACAATGATTGACTACATTAATGTGAAGAAAATTGTGTGAGGTAACCTATTTGAATTTTCCCAGCAAAGTGATCACATGTATTTGATTCTTGAAATAAACTTTTCAATTTGAGTAACTGAAGTAACAATTTGTAATTGACCATTGACATTGATTATTGATTATTATTAAAACATTACTAACTATGTGATGTTTGAAATATTCCAGCCTCAGGCCGCTCCAGATCCAGGAGAGCTGCTTTCTCTCAGACGGCTGGTCAGGAGGTTTGGAGACACGGTTCTGATGACCGTGATCAGGATCCACTGCCAGACCCGGCCCAGACACACATCCAGGAGCTTCCTAGACCTTTAGCACCTCTGTGTTCTGAGTTTTCTGTTTCTGTGTCCACAGGTCAGGCTGACAGGAAGAGGGAGTGGCAGAGCGGCAGCCGGCAGAGCCCAGATCATGGACATCCGTCCACTCCATCTAAACGCTTTTGCAGAGGTCAGAATAGGCTTTTATTAAATAAGTTATGGCTCAGTTAACAAAATAATTTGTCATTGAAAACAGAGTAACAATTTGATGTGACCACTGACATTGATTATTAATATTATTAAAAATGTCTAAAATATTCCAGCCTCGGGCCACTCCAGATCCAGGAGATCCACATCATCTTTGTCCCTCTCTGAGGACAGTATAGAGAGGCGGTTCTGTAGAGAGTCGTTGAGCCTTAGCAGCAGAGGCTCGTACATCGCCGATTGGAGGTGGAGTGGCGATAGATCGGATAGCCGAAACGAACAGGGCAGCTCCAGCAAGTGCTGTTTGTCCAGGTCCGACAGCCTCGAAGAGTGGATGTGCCCTCCGCTGCCAGGTCAAGTTCCCGTCGAGCCAACAGAGACTTCAAATAGCTTTATGGAGCCTTCACCAGTGAACAAGAGCTCAACAGGTGAGACTGAAATAAGGCTGGGCGGTGTAAAGTGTACAGTCACATTTAATTTTATTTTGCTGAAATTTAGTTTCTGGATTTTTCCTGCCAGAAATATTTTAATTGGACATTCATCTAACAGTTTCAGAACATTCAGAGAACATTCAAAAGTTCCCATAATGTTTGCAAAATTATAAAATAGATTGTTCCCTTAGCCAAGAAAAAACATTTTTACAACATTTAAAAAACTGGACGTTTTGAACGTTCAGGGAACATTTAAAAATAATATTTCTTAACTTAACTTGGGAACGTTAGCAAAGCGTTCTCAATAAGCCATGAACTCATTTGCACTGTCTGACACACACCCGAAACACACGCACAGAAAGCCGCTTCTCAGACAGCATGCAATCCTGAATAGAGCTCTATTTCGCAACTTATTGCGCTTGAATGCGCTCAAATATGCACAAAATTGTCACAATGGCTGTCGTGGTGATATGATCTTATGTGATTACCTGAACTGAGCCACATGTGCCAGAGTTGGCCAAATTAAGCCTGGAAATGTTATGTTTTTATCAAAAGATCAGATCAAATACGAAAAATAACTATATTGTGATAATTGTGAAATAAAATGACAATCAATATTGTGACATGAGATTTTAAGACATTTATGCAGGCATTAAGCAGAAGTCAGGTGGATAGCTTGGAAATATTTCCATTACTTTGGATTTGTAACATTACAGATATGAATTTAACAGTAAAATGTAAGTTATGTCTTTATAGCATTGCTTAATTTGACGTCAGAGATGTTTCTAATAATTCAATTGTTTTTCTTCATTTCAGAAAAACCTACAGAATGTAAGAAGAGGAAAGGAGTTTGTTCTTTCCTCAGGAACGTGTTGAAGGCTATGGCGCGTCCGCTCCTCTGCTGTTGTCTCAGTAGTGCTGTGGATGTTGTGGAGCCTTTTGTTCCTCCAGCGGATCTGGAGCCAGAGCCTGATCCTGATCCATCATCACCTGATCCAGATCACTCCGACGTCAAGCCAAATTATGGTAAATCTGCAGACATTATTTCTCCAACATTGTTTTAAACAGTATTATCGTCTTGTTTTCCACTAAAGATAGACTTGTTTTCAAAAATGATGTTCTCGACACAACCAGCACTGATATTTTTGATATGAAACAAAGGATCTAGCAAGCTCATATATTTGTCATATTTTTCTGTTTGTTTTTCAGAATCCTTTGAGACTCTCTATAACGTGGGAGAGATGATTGGATCCGGAGGATTCGGAAGAGTGTTCGAGGGAACACGGAAATTTGATGGCAAAAAGGTAAAGCAATCTTGCATGCATCAAAACATATTTAATACAGATGGTTTAATACTTAGATGCTCAAATCGTAAATGTTATGTGCAAAGTCAAGCGCTTGAATACCGTTACTGTTATTGAGTAATGTTTTTTTTTTTTCAGGTTGCCATCAAGCGGATGCGCAAGATTGACAATGATCGTTATCTTGCTATTGTAAGTTGGTCAAAAGTGTATTTGTTGTTTAAGTGCTGATTACTGTAGTCAATACACCTGTAGGAAGCATTAGGTGTAAATGTAATAGACAAATAAGCCTGGAAAGGCTCTGTTGATCATATCTACAAAGATCAAAGCAAGTACATATAAAAATTATATGTTTTCTTCAGATTTTTACCCAGCTAACCTTCTGTCTACTACTTTTCTCTAGCCTGGGCATCCCAAACCTCTCGTTACAGAAGTGGCGCTGCTGCTGAAGATGAGGCAAGAACCAATAAGCCCCTACGTCATACAACTATACGACTGGTTTAAACATCCTCGGAAATTCACCCTCATAATGGAGTTCCCTGAACCCTGCGAGAGCTTGCTGGACTTCATCATTCGTAATCCTCAACTGGATGAAACAACAGCACGGGTCATCATGCGACAGGCTGTGCTGGCAGTACAACACTGCATCGAGCATGGCGTCTTTCATAATGACGTTCATGCACAGAATTTCCTTTTGAAGACAAACACGTTAGAGCTCAAGCTCATAGACTTTGGCTGCGGTCAGCTACTTAGTAGTGATGGCTACGAGACAAAAATATACCTTGGTGAGTATTTTTGGAGTGTGGAAACCTGGATGTAGTGACTGATTATTTGACTCAACAATGCGCAAATGTCTTGCTTACAGGATTAATGGGTTACTGTCCACCTGAAGTCTTCACAGAATCTCAATTCCATGCCGTCCCAACAAATGTCTGGGCTCTGGGAGTGTTGTTGTACCAGATGGTGAACACGTGTTCTCCTTTTGGCAATAGAGCGGAAATCACACAAGCCAAAGTTAAATTTCAGAACTCCAACTTATCCAAAGGTGAGTGAAAAATATTGATAACATTGATAAACACACGCATAAAGCAAAGGCTCTGTTCAGAAACAGGTAAAGGTGAAGTATGTAAGATTTTTCATGGTAAAATACATTCTCTTAACCCAGTTTATTGCCATTATGCCATTTAATAGGTTTATCTCCCCCAAAAGTCTAAACACTTTCCAGCTCAACCTATAGCGTGTTTTTGTAATTCCGCTAGGTGCCACTATTGCCACAGAAAATACATACTTCACTTCTAAAGGAAAGCTAAAGAACACTTTACCTTATATTAATCATGTTTCAGATGCTGTTTTCATAGATGCCAACATTCGTGTCACATAGTCATGACTAACCAGCCTCTCCTTAATAAAATGTGTACAGAATGCAGTGATCTGATTAGCCAGTGCCTAGACCGGGATCCAACTAAACGGCCGACGTTAGAGCAGATGTTACAACATGAATGGATTAGAAATGATCTGGAGAAGTTCAGGAGATTCACTCGATCAGGGATTTCAGGTGTGAGGAAGTGTAACAGACAGAGTAGGATTATTATCATTTATCTTCAATTCTGGATTATTTGTAGTGAGGTTTTCAAATTTGTGTTCATCGTAATGTTCTTGTTATAGTCAAGTCATGTCACCTTCATTTATACAGCGCTTTATACAATACAGATTGTTTCAGAGCGGCTTCACAGTAATAAACAGGAAAATAACACAATCAGTGATGCAATTGCAAGAATTCAGTTCTGTTGTAAAAAAGCTCTAAAAAACATTCAAGTTGACTTGTTCATATAATCTTTGTATTGGATAGGAAACAACATACTTGCTGTCCTTGGTGGAAGTCCAACTCCAACCTGACAGGAACTCAAGCCGCCACACCAGAGATCAGAGCCGGTCCACGTCTGAGCAAGAACATGAGAGACTGAAGACTGGAAAGAAGTCATCAAGTCATCACAGCCACATTTACTTTTTTTTTTGTAATTTTTGCTAAGACAAGTCATCTTTATTTATAGGGATGTATCGATACCAGTACTCGGGTGTCGGTCCGATACTGCGCTCATGTACTCGTACTCGTAAAACTACCCCGATACAACCGCACCCGATAACACTTTATGTCTATAGCGGATAGTTACAAAATTCGCCGTTCACATTGTCAAGTGAAAAGGGGTCTCGCGCTCTCAACACAGACGACCGCGAGAACTTCATTTTTGCCGCGCGCACCTTCGTGCTAGTGCGGACGTGGCAAGTATACCTCTCGTCACGCAGATAACTCTCGGCACCATGCAGTAGTGTTAAAAGTGAAAGGCTGTTAGTAGGGATGTGCGCAATGAGTAGTCTAACCCCGCCCCCCAGAGACAGTATATGCAATCGATCCATTTGAAAGAACACTTAAACTATGAATAGTCAAATCCCATACTGAATGTCGCTAAAATAGATCACATACATGCGAATGCTTGCCTTGCATTATGATCAATGTATTAAACCTGAGCGTTCACTTAAGCACGTAGGTTAGCCATTTTAGACAATATGCAGCACAGGACCAACGAGTCCCACATAATAGCCTATTATAAACAGATGAACGCGCTTCTCGTGTATGAAAAGTATCTGCACACAAGATGGGCGGCAAAATCACAAGAAAAGCTTGTTGTGTAGGCTACTGACAACTATACATTATTTAACCGTATTTTCATATCTTTGGGATGTTGATATAGCAACTGTTCAAGTGCAAAGTAAGTTTCATTCATAATGTTACTTCTTTAATCCAATATAAAATTTCATACCGTATTGTCCCTCATAACCGGTAGTATAACAATCCTAAGCAAGGCTGCAAGCTTAATTGTTATACTAGTTTGACATGACATGGAAGAAAATGGAAAAGTTTTGTGTAAGCTTTCAAAATCCTCCCTCACCTTGCTCATCTTCTAAATGGAGATTTCTCTGAAGCCTCCGCGCGGTAACCCGAGGTAAAATTAAATGATTTGGTTTTGCTGCAGATATACACTTTTCAAAATAATATATTAATTTCAATATATAACATTAACACGACAGTAATTTAAACATAGTAGCAAAAAAATTCGACTAGCAGCAGCACTAACGTTTAATCGACTAGTCGGCTAGTCTCCCACATCCCTACTGTTTAGCTCAGTGTCAGACACTGTGTAGATGAAAACATTAAAGCTGATAATGCAGAAAAGCTTCTTTTCATCAAAAAGATCCTGCCTCTCACTTTTTCGAAAAAGGCTTAGTCTTTAGTACTGCACTAACATATGATAAACATATCATTTCAGTTGTTCTGCTACTATGTTGTGTTACTGAAATACACTGAATGTGTTACAGGTTACATTTATGTGAAATGGGCAGCAGTGCATGTTTGTTTAGGAAAACACCAAGTTGAATGTTAAAATGTCCACAACAGCATCAAGTTGTATATTTACTTTGTTACAGTCAGAAAGTGAAAAAAATCGGATGAAAATAAAACATTGTTAGAATAACTGTAATGGTATTATTAAGTACTCATATCGGTACTTGGTATCGGCAAGTACCCAAATGTAAGTACTTGTACTTGGTCTGAAAAAAAAGTGGTATTGGTGCATCCCTATTTATTTATATAGTGCTTTATATATGACCAATCTGTATATATGACCCTTTTGAATAAATGCTTTCAAAAGCACATGAAATGACAGCTTGATTTTTATTTTTATTTATTTTTTGTGATATATTATGTCAATGGATAATGGTAATTATACAAAAATGCAACATTATGTTAATGGGATACAGGATGCAAGTACAGTCAGACTGTGACTGATTATTGAAGTTGATTAAAGAGTATTGCAGCAAAACTCATAAATGTCACAAAACAGGACATATCCCTCTGGTGCAGAGAAAAGAAAAAAAGAAGACAAACGAGAAAGAGAAAAAATTAAAGGTATATCAAGAAAATGAATGTAAACTAAACTATGTTGCGAGCTAACGTTAGATGGCTAGTTAATTAACATAGCCAAGGTAGCATATCTTTTTTTTAGTAAAGTTAATGTAGGATATCACAGTTATTGCTTGTGGATGATTAAAATATCTCCATGATCTGCTTTTGAAGAAATATCGTAATATCATGCTACAGCGCACATTCTATCAGATGCAGTTCTGGCGCCTCCGTCATACTGTACAACTCGACGTACATTCACATCACATGTTAACGCAGCGGTACAGTTACACTCACGGGACACTGCACTTATTCACAATCACAAAAGTTTATTATTTGCATGTTACACTCCGGTTAAACATTACATTCGCGTGCTGTTCTGACATGCGCCTTTTTCTGAACGCGTACACCCGAAGCGCGCGCACACTAAAAGTCTGTCCAACAGCGTCCGATTACTGGATTTGATCTTTCGTGTCTGTTTGCTCTAATACTGTCAAATACACACCAGGTTTACATAAACACAGTTGGTTATGTCTAAAGTGAAAATACACAGGTCTTAAAGTGACAGCAGCCTAAAAGTAAACTGCCTCTTTTCCTTAAAGGGATAGTTCCCCCAAAAATGAAAATTCTGTCATTATTTACTCACTCTTATGTCGTTCCAAACCTGTATTAATTTCTTTCTAGTGCTGAACACAAAATAAGATATTTTGAAGAATGTGGGTAAACAGTTGCTGGTCCTCATTGACTTCCATAGTAGGAAAATATATATATATGGAAGTCCCTGGGGACCAGCACCTGTTTACCCACATTCTTCAAAATAACTTTTATGTTCAACAGAATAAAGAAACTCATTCAGGTTTACAACAACTTGAGAGGAAATGATGACAGAATTTTCATGGGTGAACTACCCATGGTGCGCTATATTGAAGACTGATCGACTCAATCTACTGTCACTTCCGGTGTGAGAACGCTGGCGCGCTTGTGCT
Organism: Rhinogobio ventralis; assembly: GCA_039654625.1. NCBI lineage: Eukaryota > Metazoa > Chordata > Actinopteri > Cypriniformes > Gobionidae > Rhinogobio > Rhinogobio ventralis. The sequence continues at coordinate 8,060,963 of CM077204.1, forward strand.
GCCGCTTCACGCTGGTACCTGTCTGTTTGTTTGTTTATCGGCATATACGGTTTTGGATATGTTTCTGCTGGGATTTGACAGATCTGGACTACTTGGATTATTTTCTGGAATACTTTATTCACTCAGTAAGCTTTGGATGACTAACCTGGCCTTTTTTGTGATCCTCTCACACTGGTCGGCTGCGAGCCCTCTCCATCCGATCCATATCCTTCTCGACATCTGATACATGAGTCTCCACTCTCTTTATCATTTTGTGGTGTCAATCCTCGGTATGGTTGGGTAGTCTTCCTTTCTGTGGATTGTTGTGGATAGTGGAGATATGGTTCTGGCTAACGTAGTTAAACTGATAAGTTGTTGCGTGGGTCCCATTGGTTTTTGTTCATGTAACCAATTGCGTAACCAATTGCCGGTTTTGTTCTTTGGTCTTTTTGTGCTATTTTTGGCTGATGTTAATAAAGGGACTTCTCCCGAGATGGCTTTGCAATTTTCTTCGGCTCAATTTAGAACTTAGAACTAAAAGGATCTCTCCGCTTGGCTCCAGACACTTTTATGTGGTGTGAACAACTTGGAATTTTACGCCGACCCCGCTACATACACCGTTCGTGGAAGGAACTTCGGACTTATCATTGTTCGTCTTCAAATCGTATTCCGGTTATCTGCACCGACACCCGTGCTTCTGGTATAACACAACAGGAAAACCGCGTAATCAACTTTGGGAATCTGAGACCAATACACTTTGATCCTGTCCTTGGAAACTGCAAACTTGCTTCTTCAGATATGCGATGTGTGCTATTGAACACTCGCTCTTTAACTGATAAGGCATCAGTGCTAAATGACATTATCATTGACGAAAACCTGGACATGCTACTTTTGACAGAAACCTGACAGGTGCCCAATGACTTTTTCAACTTAAACCTCTTAACACCACCTGGGTACATCTATTTCTCTCAACCTCGTCTCCATCGTAGAGGTGGAGGGTTAGCTGTAGTTTGTCATGAGAGTATCAAAATATCTAAGATTGAATTCCATGACGTTTCATCTTTTGAATACCTTGCTTTGAAAATGACTGGCAAAACATTAATGGCTGTAATGCTAATTTATCAACCATCAAAAAAGTGGTCTCGCGACTCCTTTGTGGTCAGATAGTGAATTCAAATCACAGTTAGGAGTGCAAATGAACCTAATAGTCACTGAGAAAGTTAGACAAGAACTAACTCAGAAATATGAGATCCATCCAGACAAGACTTGGTCTGTAGATGAGTGTAAAAAGGTATTAGGAGCATGTATTCGCAAGAACAAAGTGAAAGGCATTATCTGCTGCCACAGAGAATTTGGTTTAACGCTAGCTAGACAGCAGTCTCAGCGTAACTCAGAGCTAGAGGAACAGAACAAAGAGCTCTGTGCTAGAGTATGCTCTTTGACTAAGAAATTGAACCGCAACAAAGCTGCAGAAAAAACTGATGTGAATGAAGTTATTCAGCCTGATAACACTTATCCTGACTTACAAGCTTTCTTTTGTAAGATTGGAAAAGTTTGCATATGCCAGAATGTCTCTGAGAAAATAGAGGACATTAGCATCTGAATCGACTCATGCATTTAGCATCCCCATCCGAGACAACGTCACGCTGAGTGAATCATCTACGAATGACTGTAAATTTACATGTCTCTCCTTTCACCTGCATGTACCCCCATCTCCCCTCCAGAATTCACCCAAAATCTATATGGTCTAAAGTGAACAAATACTATACAGAATTATACATGTTTGATATTATTTGAAATGTCTCAGTGCGACTGGTACAAAGGTCTCCTCCCCACAGAAGTAAACCAAAAAGTAATAAAGGTTTTGAGAGTTTAGAGATACTTTGCTTATTACGTTGGGTGTGGCTTTAGCCATTTGGTCTTTTGTCAATACAGGTCTATGGGACAGTGATTAAATGTAAATTCCCATTGTTAACACGTTTCCATTTGAAAGAGGTTTCCGTCTTGGTCTGGTATTTAAGGAGATATTGCAAAGAGGTCGGGGCTCGAACCTTTACATCGGTCAGCCCGTAACGCTGAGTGTCTCCTAGACGCTCAGCGTTATGTAATTCTCAGAAGGTCAGGTATCCATATTTTATTCTATACTTTGATGTTATGTATGGATTATCTTTGAATTGATTATGTAATTGGCATGATACATTTACCTGACTAATAATAAATTGTTACACTGATTTATTCTGACTTACTCTGGAATTATTAACTATGAACGGGTATAATTTCAACAAAGAGTTAAACTGAATAATTAAATGTGTAAACTATTAAATATAAATGACCAAATAACCAATTGGCATTCTAACCTAAATTCGAGGTCATAATTAAAATGGAGTCAGATAAAGATAAATTAGAATTAAATCCCTTCGCCCCGCTGAAAAGACCGAACGCGCAAGAAACCTTCAACCACCAATCGTACGCCTCCATTGGAACGATTGGACGGGCTTACAATTTGGTGACACGCCTCCGTGATGTTGCAACTCGGATGAGCAACGTCTTCTCAGCAACGTATTTTGATTTTAAAATCAACAAAAGGTTTGATGATCTCTTCCTTCAGCTGTGATGGTAAGCAACAAGAGATGAAACCTAAATTGGAATAACATCTTCTAAATTATTTTCTTGGGACTCGATGAAGAGTTGTAGATTGCAGCCTAAAGTTTTGAAATCAGCTAAGTGCTTTCTCCATTGTTGCATCGGCTTTGTTACAACAAACTAGCAACACGCGATGATAATGAGCAAACACAGAATGAAAAATCTAAGTTTGTAAACAATTGGAGGGCGTTTGTGATTTTATAAACAGCCATGTCGATGCATTTGTTTATGAAAAGCAAAGTTGGGAAAAACAGGGTGATGCGATGCAACAGGTAAAAGTTAAGAAAACCTTTTTCAGAATGAGCTACACCTCAGCAATGCTACAAAGCAAAATTACTCTTGACTAGAAATAATTAAGAGGTGGTAAGATTAAAATCTAAAACTAAAATACAGAATGATAGTAATGCTGTTACTATATTTTTGCTGTTAAAAAAACACACGATTGAATGTTTCTGAGTGGCTCACGGAGCCCATGGGTGTACGCCCACTCGGAGAACACAGATTCTCTCCCTGCTCCATGGGAGCGGTTAGCCAAGTAGCACAAACTGAAGCTATCATATCTTGTAAATCAGCTAAAATGGCCACCTTGACTTCATATAGTCTTTAAAGGCACTAAATGGAAGATAGACATTTAAAAATCTGAGAAACAGTGATTGTGCATTGCATCAGCCCTGAGACAAACAAAACCTTTTTTCATGTTCAAATGTATTGACACAAAAATGCAATCTGTGACTTCTTAACTCTCAAAAGTAAAATTCGAGCAGGGATTTGACTATGCACTCAGCATGTGCTGGTAGTTCATTGGATGTGAACAACAACAGAGTCACTCATTGGCCTTAAGCCTGACCATTGTTGCACACACAATGTACATGCCAGTGCAGCTGTGACTGCAGGGAAATATCAAAAGAATGATCTTTGATACACTTTGATAAATATGTTGTTACGTTTGATTTAATTCTGATTTACTCGGAAACTATTGATCTTAATGCATTATGAATCCTTTGTTACCGCAAATCTGCGACCAGGGTGAAGTACATACTAGATCTCGGATAGTATGGAGCATGGGCACATCTGGCGAGATTCTAGATTTCTGACTAAACTGCTCGACTTTAACTAAGTTGTTATGCAGTCGCACTATAGGGGGCCAGATAAAATACTATTGAGATAATACGGCATTATTTTATGGTACTGGCCATAACCCCTGGTTCCCTTTCAGTCGGTCACGTTCGACGTACGTCACTTCGGCACCGGCCAATGACTATTGGCGTGCGAGATTTGCATCTCGCGCTCCGCCCCGCAGCGCGGGTATAAAGCGGAAGCAAATGCAGCGCACTGTTGTCATTCACTTCGGAGCCGAACGCCGTTGATGAAGCACAGACTGCCTGTATTCAGCGAGAGAGAGAGAGAGAGAGAGAGAGAGAATTGGCTGAGGATCATTCTTGTGCTGGTCAGACGGCACAAAACAGCGCGACCGCGGGCTCACCGCTGCTGGAAGCAGAAACCAACAGTTAAAAAAAAACAAAAAAAAACTGCTGGTTCGTGAAGCGTTTTACTTGAGAGCAGATACAGGCTGCTCTATCTCCTGTATTCTGCCGCGGTCTTCCCTGGGTGCTTCAGCACTAAAAGAGCGTTTCCTCACAAAAAGAGCAACACGGGTGTGACACTGCGTCTTTTTCAAGATGTCATTCCACCCGTGCGTTTCTGGATGCGGTCGTTCCCTGTCGCCCGCTGACGGTCACAATAGCTGTATCACGTGCCTGGGCATTCAGCACGCTGAGGCAGCTTTTGTGGATAGTTCATGTTCCCACTGCGGGAACATGACTATCGCGGCGCTTAGGTCGAGACTCGCCTACCTTCGGGAAGGTGGAGTCCCCCTACCCATACCTCGATCTAGTGCTATTCCTGCCCAGCAGAATAGACCTACTTTGACGGATGGCCGGGGTGACCTGAGGATTACGTTCAGGGCAAACCCGCCGAGCCAGCCTCCGCAGGCCCCTGATCCCTCACAAGCGCCGCAGCCGGTAGGGCTTCCGGAGGAAATCGCTGGCCCCTCCCATGGACGTCCAGTGGTGACCTTCGGGGCTCCAGTAGACGAACAGATGTCGATCGCTGCATCGAAGGGGGAGTTCCGGACCTCGGAGGATGAAGATTCGGCTGTACTGCCTCCCTCTGGGAGAGTGGCAACGGCCGAGTTGGACCCCGAGTTGACGGCTATGCTTTCCCGGGCCGCCGAAAAGGTCGGGCTTGAGTGGAACCCTCCACCACGTCCCGAACCTTCTAGGTTGGATGATTGGTTTTTGTGCCTTTCTTCCCGGAGGTGCATGAGGAGCTCACCAGGTCGTGGACGACACCATTTAGTGCCAGAAACAGACCTGGTGGTTCCTCCCTCCTCACTATCCTTGACGGCGGGCAAGCCAGGGGGTACGTGGGAATCCCGCCAGTGGAGCGGGCCGTCACGATGCAACTGTGTCCGGCGACCGCCTCCAACTGGCGCAGTGACCCGCGGCTCCCGTCCAAGGCCTGTAAGTTCTTATCCAGTCTGACTGCGAAGGCTTACAGGTCTTGTGGCCAGGCTGCGTCCGCCTTGCATGCCATGGCGTTGCTCCAGGTGCATCAGGCCCAGGCACTCATGGACATGCACGATGGTAGGCCTGACCCAGAGCTCCTCCGGGAGCTCCGGACGGCGACGGACCTCGCCCTCTGGGCGACGAAAGTCACCGCCCGTTCTATCGGTCAGGCGATGTCCACCTTAGTGGTCCAGGAACGGCATCTCTGGCTCAACCTGGCCGACATGAGGGAGACCGATAAGTATCGGTTCCTGGACTCCCCCGTTTCTTCGGCCGGGTTGTTCGGCGACGCGGTCGAGAGCTTTGCCCAGCAGTTCTCGGCCGCCCAAAAGCAGACGGAGGCGATCAAACACATCCTGCCCCGGCGGCCAGCTGCTGCCTCCACCCAGCCGCCGGTCGCAGCGCCTCCGCCTGCCCGTCGCCGAGGACGTCCACCCGCCGCCGCCCCCGCTCCCGCCCCAGCCCAGCAGCAGCCTCCACCCGGGCGTAGGCGTGGAGCTGGCCGTGGGAAGGACGTGCAGCCCGCTCAGGCTGCTGCCAAGCCAGGTGGCAAGCGCCGTCGTAAGAGACCCTGAGACGGGCCACCCAGAGATGGAGGAGACGGCTCTTCAGGAGATGGTTGCAGCACCACTCCTTCCCCCGGAGGAGGGCCGGGGGAGAATCTTTTGTTTGACTTCTGAAAGAGCAGTTTCCAAAATCTCTGGGTGCCAAGAGAGCGCGCTTGGCGGTGTTCGACGCTCCCATGCCTTGTCACCCTCAGGCGCCTCTCCAATCGCCAGCAGGGGGTGCCGGCTGTGGGGACGCACACAAGCGGCCTTCTCACACTCGCACACCCCCTCAGCGGAAGCAGGTAAGTGTTGCGCAGCTCACTCAGACCCCACTTCGGGCCGCTCTCATGCCGTCCGAGTCGGGTCCCTGCATGCCGCCTCGCTGCCCCGCTGCGGGTACGTCTGTGGTGCCGATGGTCCCGCTTGTACGGTCGCTGGGAGCCTGGCTAGCGCTCCCCAGCCCGTCTCCCTGGCTCATCCGTACCATCAGACTCGGTTATGCGATTCAGTTCGCCCGGCGTCCCCCCAAGTTCAGGGGCGTTCACTTCGCCTACTGGCGAAGGACGCGATAGAGCCGGTCCCTCCAGCCGATATGAAGACCGGCTTCTACAGCCCGTACTTCATTGTACCCAAGAAAGGCGGCGGGTTAAGGCCGATCTTGGATCTGCGATTCCTGAACCGGTCCCTTCACAGGCTACCGTTCAGAATGCTAACGCAGAAACGCATCTTCAGGTGCATCCGTCCCCAAGATTGGTTTGCAGCGATCGACCTGAAGGACACGTACTTTCATGTCTCGATTCTCCCTCGACACAGACCGTTTCTACGCTTTGCGTTCGACGGACGAGCATATCAGTACAAAGTCCTACCCTTCGGGCTGGCCCTGTCGCCCCGTGTCTTCACGAAAGTCACAGAGGCGGCCTGACAGCGTGCCTCACCGAGGAGCGCGTCCAGTCGGTGTTGAACTGCTTGAATTCGTTCAAATGCAGGACAGCGGTACCACTGAAACATTTTCAGAGGCTCCTGGGGCATATGGCATCCGCAGCCGCAGTAACGCCGCTCGGGTTGCTTCATATGAGACCGCTTCAACGCTGGCTACACGAGCGAGTCCCGAGATGGGCGTGGCACAGCGGATCCCTCCGTGTCCCTGTGACTCCGAGGTGCCGCCAAACCTTCAGCCCGTGGTCAGACCCTTCATTTCTACGGGCAGGAGTTCCCCTAGAACAAGTGTCCAGGCATTGCTGTTGTCTCCCCGGATGCCTCATCCACCGGCTGGGGTGCCACGTACAACGGGCTTGCAGTTTCGGGTCTGTGGACGGGGCCTCACCTGCAATGGCATATCAATTGCCTCGAGTTGTTAGCAGTTCGTCTTGCGCTGGGCCGCTTCAAAACGCCGCTACTAGGCAAGCACGTTCTGGTCCGTACGGACAACACTGCGGCCGTTGCGTACATCAACAAACAGGGTGGTCTACGCTCCCGTCGCATGTCACAACTCGCCCACCATCTCCTCCTATGGAGTCAGAAGCATCTGAGGTCGCTTCGTGCCATTCACATTCCGGGCCTGCTCAATCGTGCGGCCGACGAGCTCTCACGACAGCCAGTGCTCCCCGGAGAGTGGAGACTCCATCCCCAGGTGGTCCAGCTGATCTGGAGTCGCTTCGGGACCGCACAGGTAGACCTGTTTGCCGCCCCGGACACGACCCACTGCCAGTTGTTTTATTCCCTGACCGAGGGGACCCTCGGCTCGGATGCGCTGGCACACAGCTGGCCCCGGGGCCTACGCAAGTATGCGTTTCCCTCAGTGAGCCTTCTTGCACAGACTCTGTGCAAGGTCAGGGAGGACGAGGAGCAAGTCCTGTTGGTCGCTCCGTATTGGCCCAACCGGACTTGGTTCCCGGAACTAGTGCTTCTCGCGACAGCACCTCCCTGGCCCATTCCTCTGAGGAAGGACCTCCTGACTCAGAGACGGGGCACCCTATGGCACCCGCGTCCGGACCTCTGGAAACTCCATGTCTGGTCCCTGGACGGGACGCGGAGGTTCTAGGTGGCCTACCGCAGGCTGTGGTAGACACCATCACTTCCGCTAGAGCTCCCTCTACGAGGCGCCTCTATGCGTTGAAGTGGAACCTGTTCGTCGGCTGGTGTTCTTCTCGCCGAGAAGACCCCCGGAGATGTTCGATCGGTTCCGTGCTTTCCTTCCTACAGAATGGGTTGGAGCGAAGGCTGTCTCCCTCCACCCTCAAAGTCTATGTTGCCGCTATCGCCGCTAATCATGACATGGTAGGTGGTAAGTCTCTAGGGAAGCACGATCTGATCGTCAGGTTCCTGAGGGGGGCGAGGAGACTAAAACCGCCTCGCTCTCCCTCTATACCTATTGGGACTTAACTCTGGTGCTAACCGCACTGCAGAGGGCGCCCTTTGAGCCTTTGCAGTCAGTTGAGTTAAAAATCCTGTCTCTGAAGACAGTACTCCTGACTGCATTGGCCTCTATCAAGAGGGTAGGGGACCTGCAGGCATTTTCGGTCGACGAATCGTGCCTGGAATTCGGGCCCGGTAACTCTCATGTAATCCTGAGACCCCGGCCCGGATATGTGCCCAAGGTTCCCACCACTCCCTTCCGGGACCAGGTGGTGAGCCTGCAAGCGCTGCCTTCGGAGGAGGCAGACCCAGCCCTAGCTTTTCTCCGTCCAGTCCGCGCTCTGCGGACTTACGTGGACAGAACGCAAAGCTTCAGGACCTCAGAGCAGCTCTTCGTCTGTTATGGAGGCCAGCAGAAGGGAAAGGCTGTCTCCAAGCAGAGGATGGCCCACTGGATAGTGGATGCCATCGTCTTGGCGTATCTAACCCAAGACGTGCCCTGCCCGCTCGGGTTAAGAGCCCACTCCACTAGGGGTGTAGCTTCTTCCTGGGCGTTGGCTCGTGGCGCCTCGCTGACAGATATTTGTAGAGCTGCGGGCTGGGCGACACCTAACACGTTCGCTAGATTTTATAGCCTCCGTGTAGAGCCGGTATCTTCCTGTGTGCTCGCTTCCCATAGTCAGTAACACCGAAGTGCCCGTTCTAAGTGTCGGCTTGCTGCGCCACTCCCTTCCCTATGGAACGGATACGTGTGCTTATATGCTCCAGTCGAGTTCCCCAGAACGGCGAACCCTGTTGAGTCCTCCGCAACCCGCGGCAGTCGGGCCTGTGTCTTTCCCTTGGCAGAGCTCTCTGCCGTCTCAGTTAGGTGTTGTTCCCCTGCCTGTTTGGCCGGGGCCACCCCTGGGACTTCCGTATGTTGCACTGCCCACGGCCAGTCCATACGTGTATTCTCCACATGGTAACTCCCTTCGGGCATGATGTGGCTTCCGCAGCGTCCCTCTGGGCACGCTTTCCCAGCGTTATCCAATAGTCTGCTGAAGTGGGTCTTGCGGAACAGCAGTGTGACTTCCCTGCGTGAATTACCCACCCGGAACAGACGGGGTCTGAGGGGCTCTCGCTGGGCGCTGGAAGTGGTAGTAACTGTGGCGTTTTCCAAGGGGATCCCAATTCGTCGGTGACGTCCGACGTACGTCGAACGTGACCGACTGAAAGGGAACGTCTCGGTAACGTATGGTAACCCTCGTTTCCTGAAGGAGGGAACGGAGACGTACGTCCCGTCGCCACAGTTGCTGTACCATCACTGCATGGCCGAGTCACTAGTTCGGCTCCTCAGTGAAAAACAACAGTGCGCTGCATTCGCTTCCGCTTTATACCCGCGCTGCGGGGCGGAGCGCGAGATGCAAATCTCGCACGCCAATAGTCATTGGCCGGTTCTCTACATCTCGAAGCTGATAGGGGCTCCCTGAAGTGATCCCAATTCGTCGGTGACGTCCGACGTACGTCTCTGTTCCCTCCTTCAGGGAACGAGGGTTACCATACGTAACCGAGATGTTACTGTTTCAGATTTAACTAAGTTGTTATATAGGCGACTGTAGGGGGCTACATGGGTACTTTTTAACAATAGCAAACATGGGTGGCATTGTTAAATTGCTTTAGCCATAACCTCTGGTTAATGATCGGACTGGCGAGTTTGTGATCGTGGGCCTGCATTAACGGCCGGTGCAAGGACCCTGTGCGACTCTGAGAACCGAATGCATGATATTTCAATAAAAGTAAAGAATTAAATAGAATAATCAAACGTTTATTCATATTTATAAATGATTAAATATCTTTGGAAACCTTTTCAGTAATGGAGTAAGATAAAATAACGAAGTAATACATATAAAGAAATGTATTTAATTTAATCTTGTTGTGTTGCGTAAAAGGAAAGACGGTAACACGCAGATAACCCTTCACCCGTGCCATTGGCAAGGATGGATCGCCTACAATTTGATTTCATTGGTCCACTACCCAGTGCCAAAAGGGGAGGGGGTTGTGCGTGTATTTTTTGCCTTGAAACATGACCAGAAGTGTGGCACAGATAATAGCAGACCAATTCATCCTTCACTGGGGCACACCATGTAAAATTTAATCTGATCAAGGAAGTAAATTTACAAGGAGGGTGTAAAATGCTAAACATCAGGCAGAAGTACCACAGTTTCTACAGGTCACAGAGATCTACACTAATCAAATGTGTGAACGACACCGAAAAACAGCAAATGCTAAACAGGCAACACCGAAACAGGTGAACTAATTTCTGCCCACAGATCTGACTGTAATGAGAGCAACTGGAAGTAAAGACATGGGCACCAACCCGTCGGAATTCATGAGTGATAAAGCTCAGATTATTCCAGAAAAATTCCCCAGCAGAACTGGGGTCTATAATGCTCATGACCCAGCAGTCTGTGAAGGCTCAACTGCAAGAGCAGATGTCACACACTACACTGAAACAACAGCAGCAATTCAGATCTGGTCGATGAAACTCAGCTTCATGTGACATCTGGGATGAAAATTGCAATAGACATAATGGTGCAATTAAAATAAGTCCACATCTGAATGTGAAGCTGTTGATATGTCAGAATTAACTGTGGTTCTCTCTGCATTTGTTTCTGTCTCAGGTTGACCACTGCAATTCCTTGGAGGACGGACGCCGGGAAGGTGTTTGACTCCACCTGCATCAGAGCCAGGACAGTGGAATTGTTAGAACATAACCTGAAATGTGGAGATGGGTGCGAAGACACTTGATGGGGCCATTCACACCCCACAGTATGTCTACATGGCCTCCCAGTGTAGCACTGGGACTAAATTATGCAACACAGATTGTTATAGATTAGATTCCACCCATCTCCTAGACATGAACACTGAACACAAACTACACTCTCCTTTCATCACGACCTGGTATAGATCCAGACTATCCAGGCTGAACACTACACGTCATAGAAGACAAAGATGGCTTAGATTCCAAAAGTGTTACCTCACTAAATATCTATTGTCTATCTAAAAAACTGGACTCATTGTGCACTCTTTGGCTATGAAAGAACATTTGCTCAACTACCGTACAGCCCTCAATCCTCATAATTCTCTTCTACTATTAAGAATTCCATGTGCAGGCCAAAATCTCTGTTTGCTATGGTCAACAATCTCATTAATCCTCCACAACATATTTCTGGCTCTGAGGTGAATAATTTCTCTCATTACTTTGCAGACAAATTGAAGTCAATCACTGAATCCATTTCCAAAGACACACCTCATACAACTGACTCAAATGTTCACTTGATGTCAGCTGACTCGGCTTACTCCACAAACTCTCTCTCTGCTTTTACTCTCACTTCTGCTGCCATAAGTGATCTAATTGTGAAGTCTAATTCTGACAGCTTGATCCTACACCTACTGTTTTGCTTAAGATGTGTGTTCCTAAGGTTGAACCTTTCATAACACATACGATAAACTCTAGTTTAACATCAGCCATTGTTCCAGCAGAATTAAAACTGGCTGCGGTGACCCCCACTTTTAAGAAACCGGGCCTTGACCATCTAAACATGAACAATTACAGGTCAATCTCAAATTTACCATTTTTAAGTAAAATTCTTGAAAAAGTTGTGGCTTCATAATTGAGATCCTACTTAAATGCTAATGTCCTTTTTGAACCTTTTCAGTCAGGATTTCGCTAATCACATAGCACTGAAACTGCTCTTTTTCGTGTGGTTAATGACATTCTTCTGTTTATGGATTCAGGGCTACTAAACATCTTGATTCTTCTGGATCTAAGCTCTGCATTCGACACAGTCTGCCATGAAATACTCATTTTGCACCTTTCTGATATCGGTATCACTGGTTCAGCTCTTTCCTGGCTCATCTCCTACATCAGTGATAGAAAATATTATATCACCATACAAGACCAGAGTCCAGAGAGGGCTCCGGACCAGACTGTATCCCAGCCCAGTGGCCTGCTGTCACCACAAGCCACCTGCCAGTCTGTGTCCCAGCCCAGCCTCCAATCATCTTCAAGCTGTCTCGAAATCCATGGACCAGTCAACATACAATCTGTGGTCCAATCAGTAGCCTGCCATCAGCACAAGCCTGTTACCAGTCTGTGTCCCAGCTTGGTGGACTGCAGTCAGCCCAAGTCCGCTACCAGTCTGTGTCCCAGCCCAGTGGCCTGCTGTCTGCACAAACCCGTGATCAGCCTGTGCCACCCAAGCTACCTGACCGGCCTGTTTCACACGGGCCACCTGAACAGCCTGTGCCACCCAAGCCACCTGACCGGCCTGTTTCACACGGGCCACCTCCACTTCCTGTGGAGTTTTTGTAGTTCTTTGTAGTTTTTCATGTTGATTACTCTCCCCAGGTGTTTCCCATTTACCACACCCCTTGTTATCTCGTTAAGATATGCTGCGTCCCAATTTGCCTACATGTACTACGACCCAAAAGTATGTACTCTTTTTGAGAAGAAAAAGTACATTTGGGACATACTACTTCGTCATCTATAACGGACTCTGTCGCTTTACGTGCATCCCGTCACCGTTTAAACTGCCCTGTCAATCATCGTCACAGTTAAAATCCTCCACATTCAGTTTAAATTCCTACCTTATCGGAGAGAAATGTAGTAGCACATTGATCTGCCATTTGTGGGTCTTTAATGCAGAGACTTCCCTCATGTGTTTGCAGTTTAAATATAATGATGCATTTAAAAGTTAATGGTCAAACGTATCATTACAAAAGTTCACAATGCTGCTGCAGGTGAAATATAATGTGGATGAAATTGAATAAATATATTTTCGTCAGGTTAAATACTGATAATTGATCGCTCAAACCCCTTTATCTAAACCTCTCTAACTAACCGTCGGACTCGCACATCCGTCATGTTTGTAGTTTTTTAACACTTTTTATCCGCGTTTGTAGTTCTAATCGAATCCTCGTCTAACTCGCAATGGGTTGTGGGCAATATCAGCTGTTAGAGTGTGCGTCGATCTGCACTTCGAATTCTGACCGGAAATAGTAGACCATCCGGGTATCTTTGGAATACTCTTTTCAACATACTATGATTTGGGACATACTAATTCTGTTTTCGATTACTATTTAGTACGGATAGTATGCAAATTGGGACGCAGCTATAGTCTTCCCTGTGTATATATAGCCCTTGTTTTCTCTGGTTCTCTGTCGGTCATTGTTTGGTGTTGCAGGTGTATGATGTTCCCTGTTCTGGGTTTTTGCTAGTTTTTGTTCCTGAGTCCTGTTTCGATTGTTTTTTGTTATTAAATTCTCCCTGCATTTGGATCCTGCATCTCTGCCTGCTGCCTGTTATTTCCTGGTTCCCTGACACTTGGTGACATCATACGCATGCATGGACTTCAATTTCATTGCTATGCTGATGACATTCAAATTTACCTCACCACCAGCTCTGATAGGCCATCCTTGCCTGACTCACTTACTGCATGTATCAGGGATATCAAGCATTGGATGTCCTTGAATTTCCTTAAACTAAATAATAACAAACTGAAATATTGATGATTGGCTCTGCTACCTCAGGCAAAAGGATGGACCTGTCCTTTGAAATTGACGGGGTTTATGTTAAGTCTTCTTCATATGTCCGTAATATTGGTGTCTTATTTGACTCATCTCTATCTTTTGCCTCTCATATTTCTTCTGTTGTTAAACGTAATATTGTCTTCGTAATATTGCACATCTTCGATCTTCTCTCACTCTAGCTGATGCTGAAATCTTAATTCATGAATTAATCACATCACATCTGGATTATTGCAATGCTCTATTTCTTGGTCTTCCTAAAAAACTTGTTACAAAAAGGTTACAGTATGCTCAAAACTCAGCAGCCAGAGTTCTCATCTCCACCAGGCGCTCTTCTCACATTACTCCTCTACTGCATGATCTTCACTGGCTACCTGTGGCATCACGTATTCACTTTAAGATATTACTTCTAACATTTAAGGCATTAAATGGTCTTGCACCTCCATATTTGTCTGACCTACTCTTGGCTTATCATCTGAGCTTGGTCTTTTGTCCATTCCTCGTTTTCGTTTGTCCACTGTAGGTGGTAGGTAATTTAGTGTCAATGCTCCTAAATTATGGAATTCGCTTCCCCTTCCACTTCGTAATATATCATCTTTGTCTACCTTCAAGACTCAGCTAAAAACGTATCTATTTAATATGTATTTTGAATAATGTGGCTATATAAGGCCTGTGCTTGTGGGTGTGCAAATGTATTGTATAGCACTATGTAAAGCGAACTTGATCTATGGAAATGTGCTATATAAATAAAACTTCTGCTTCTGTTCTGACATGCGCCTTTTCTGAGCGCGTACACCCGAAGCGCGCGCACACTAAAAGCCCGTCCAACAGCGCCCGATTACTGGACTTTATCTTTCGTGTCTGTTTGCTCTAATACTGTCAAATACACACCAGGTTTACATAAACACAGTTGGTTATGTCTAAAGTGAAAATACACAGGTCTTAAAGTGACAGCAGCCTAAAAGTAAACTCCCAAAAATGAAAATTCTGTCATTATTTACTCACTCTCATGTCGTTCCAAACCTGTACTAATTTCTTTCTAGTGCTGAACACAAAAGAAGATATTTTGAAGAATGTGGGTAAACAGTTGCTGGTCCCCATTAACTTCCATAGTAGGAAAATATATATATATGGAAGTCACTGGGGACCAGCAACTGTTTACCGACATTCTTCAAAATAACTTGTATGTTCAACAGAATAAAGAAACTCATTCAGGTTTAAAACAACTTGAGAGTGAGGAAATGATGACAGAATTTTCATGGGTGAACTATCCCTTTAATGTTAATAAATGTATTATTTTCATCTTGTCACAGGTCCATCATGTAATATTTAAAACATTTGCTGCAAAACAAAGTAAACATAACTGTTTATAATGTCTACTTTGTTTTGAAGCAAGTGTTTGTTTTAAATATTAAACAGGTCCATCTGATCTGTTCATTTTATGTAATTATTTAAATATTTAATTTAATATTTTCCATTTCGTACGTTTACATTTATTTTTTTCTATATAAGAAGATACTGTTTATCTTAAGTTATTTTATTTGTAGTTGGTTGTTCTGCACCTTTGCACATTTTTTAAAAATTAAATCAATTACTGTAAAGTGGTTGCTTACTGTAAATGTAAACAAGTATACAGTATTGTCTGCTGGTTTATTTAGCTACTTTTCAGTACAAATAACGTACGACACTTAGTACTGTACTACTTTTTGCACGCATTTTGGACAGAAGCAGTGACTATATGATCCATTATTCGACTGTAAGTGCCTTGCGAAGTGGATGCTTTTGATCAGTTATGAATAATGAAGATTTTGGACACGAATAGTTCCACGGATTATAATAATAATAATAATAATAAGTAGAAGAACTGTTCACAAATAAGATTTTTTTCTATATATTAAAGATAACGTCAAAATTAAGTTTGTAACTATTCAATAAATGTGTTCAGATTTGATGCGCGCACGCGCTCTGCTCATGTGCATATGAGTGATTCGAATTTTAGTTGCTATAGCGACGCTTGTTATGAATTCTGACTGCACGCGAACCGATCGCGATCTGTTGTTGAGAGACGAGGCGAATTCACAAACTTTTGCAGAGTATTTTCTGTCCTGATCTTGACATTTTGAAGCTGTTCGGAAGATTCCTGAGACGAGACCTTTATTCTGGAAAGACATCGGAAAATATATCCTTTATATAGAGTTATATTTTTGAAAGAGTTTATCTAAGGATACTTTTATTTCATTGTTCTTTTCTTATTAGAAGGAGTTTGGAGTTTTATTTCTTTTTTTGTTTTATTTTATTTCTTTTTGGGAGGAGTATTTCTGAGGAGAGTTGTTGTATTGTATTTTGTATTGTCTTTATTGCAGTTTGCAGGAGATGTCTTTGGCTCATGTGATGGGGGAAAGAGGAGGTGAGTGCTTTAGTTTTTCATTTGTTTATGGTATGTTATGATATAATGTTGTACAATGATTGACTACATTAATGTGAAGAAAATTGTGTGAGGTAACCTATTTGAATTTTCCCAGCAAAGTGATCACATGTATTTGATTCTTGAAATAAACTTTTCAATTTGAGTAACTGAAGTAACAATTTGTAATTGACCATTGACATTGATTATTGATTATTATTAAAACATTACTAACTATGTGATGTTTGAAATATTCCAGCCTCAGGCCGCTCCAGATCCAGGAGAGCTGCTTTCTCTCAGACGGCTGGTCAGGAGGTTTGGAGACACGGTTCTGATGACCGTGATCAGGATCCACTGCCAGACCCGGCCCAGACACACATCCAGGAGCTTCCTAGACCTTTAGCACCTCTGTCTTCTGAGTTTTCTGTTTCTGTATCCACAGGTCAGGCTGACAGGAAGAGGGAGTGGCAGAGCGGCAGCCGGCAGAGCCCAGATCATGGACATCCGTCCACTCCATCTAAACGCTTTTGCAGAGGTCAGAATAGGCTTTTATTAAATAAGTTATGGCTCAGTTAACAAAATAATTTGTCATTGAAAACAGAGTAACAATTTGATGTGACCACTGACATTGATTATTAATATTATTAAAAATGTCTAAAATATTCCAGCCTCGGGCCACTCCAGATCCAGGAGATCCACATCATCTTTGTCCCTCTCTGAGGACAGTATAGAGAGGCGGTTCTGTAGAGAGTCGTTGAGCCTTAGCAGCAGAGGCTCGTACATCGCCGATTGGAGGTGGAGTGGCGATAGATCGGATAGCCGAAACGAACAGGGCAGCTCCAGCAAGTGCTGTTTGTCCAGGTCCGACAGCCTCGAAGAGTGGATGTGCCCTCCGCTGCCAGGTCAAGTTCCCGTCGAGCCAACAGAGACTTCAAATAGCTTTATGGAGCCCTCACCAGTGAACAAGAGCTCAACAGGTGAGACTGAAATAAGGCTGGGCGGTGTAAAGTGTACAGTTACATTTAATTTTATTTTGCTGAAATTTTGTTTCTGGATTTTTCCTGCCAGAAATATTTTAATTGGACATTCATCTAACAGTTTCAGAACATTCAGAGAACATTCAAAAGTTCCCATAATGTTTGCAAAATTATAAAATAGATTGTTCACTTAGCCAAGAAAAAACATTTTTACAACATTTAAAAAACTGGACGTTTTGAACGTTCAGGGAACATTTAAAAATAATATTTCTTAACTTAACTTGGGAACGTTAGCAAAGCGTTCTCAATAAGCCATGAACTCATTTGCGCTGTCTGACACACACCCGAAACACACGCACAGAAAGCCGCTTCTCAGACAGCATGCAATCCTGAATAGAGCTCTATTTCGCAACTTATTGCGCTTGAATGGTCAAATATGCACAAAATTGTCACAATGGCTGTCGTGGTGTGGCCCATATGATCTTATGTGATTACCAGAACTGAGCCACATGTGCCAGAGTTGGCCAAATTAAGCCTGGAAATGTTATGTTTTTATCAAAAGATCAGATCAAATACGAAAAATAACTATATTGTGATAATTGTGAAATAAAATGACTATCAATATTGTGAAATGAGATTTTAAGACATTTATGCAGGCATTAAGCAGAAGTCAGGTGGATAGCTTGGAAATATTTCCATTACTTTGGATTTGTAACATTACAGATATGAATTTAACAGTAAAATGTAAGTTATGTCTTTATAGCATTGCTTAATTTGACGTCAGAGATGTTTCTAATAATTCAATAGTTTTTCTTCATTTCAGAAAAACCTACAGAATGTAAGAAGAGGAAAGGAGTTTGTTCTTTCCTCAGGAACGTGTTGAAGGCTATGGCGCGTCCGCTCCTCTGCTGTTGTCTCAGTAGTGCTGTGGATGTTGTGGAGCCTTTTGTTCCTCCAGCGGATCTGGAGCCAGAGCCTGATCCTGATCCATCATCACCTGATCCAGATCACTCCGGCGTCAAGCCAAATTATGGTAAATCTGCAGACATTATTTCTCCAACATTGTTTTAAACAGTATTATCGTCTTGTTTTCCACTAAAGATAGACTTGTTTTCAAAAATGATGTTCTCGACACAACCAGCACTGATATTTTTTATATGAAACAAAGGATCTAGCAAGATCATATATTTGTCATATTTTTCTGTTTGTTTTTCAGAATCCTTTGAGACTCTCTATAACGTGGGAGAGATGATTGGATCCGGAGGATTCGGAAGAGTGTTCGAGGGAACACGGAAATTTGATGGCAAAAAGGTAAAGCAATCTTGCATGCATCAAAACATATTTAATACAGATGGTTTAATACTTAGATGCTCAAATCGTAAATGTTATGCGCAAAGTCAAGCGCTTGAATACCGTTACTGTTATTGAGTACTGTTTTTTTTTTTTCAGGTTGCCATCAAGCGGATGCGCAAGATTGACAATGATCGTTATCTTGCTATTGTAAGTTGGTCAAAAGTGTATTTGTTGTTTAAGTGCTGATTACTGTAGTCAATACACCTGTAGGAAGCATTAGGTGTAAATGTAATAGACAAATAAGCCTGGAAAGGCTCTGTTGATCATATCTACAAAGATCAAAGCAAGTACATTTAAAAATGATATGTTTTCTTCAGATTTTTACCCAGCTAACCTTCTGTCTACTACTTTTCTCTAGCCTGGGCATCCCAAACCTCTCGTTACAGAAGTGGCGCTGCTGCTGAAGATGAGGCAAGAACCAATAAGCCCCTACGTCATACAACTATACGACTGGTTTAAACATCCTCGGAAATTCACCCTCATAATGGAGTTCCCTGAACCCTGCGAGAGCTTGCTGGACTTCATCATTCGTAATCCTCAACTGGATGAAACAACAGCACGGGTCATCATGCGACAGGCTGTGCTGGCAGTACAACACTGCATCGAGCATGGCGTCTTTCATAATGACGTTCATGCACAGAATTTCCTGTTGAAGACAAACACGTTAGAGCTCAAGCTGATAGACTTTGGCTGCGGTCAGCTACTTAGTAGTGATGGCTACGAGACAAAAATATACCTTGGTGAGTATTTTTGGAGTGTGGAAACCTGGATGTAGTGACTTACTGATTATTTGACTCAACAATGCGCAAATGTCTTGCTTACAGGATTAATGGGTTACTGTCCACCTGAAGTCTTCACAGAATCTCATTTCCATGCCATCCCAACAAATGTCTGGGCTCTGGGAGTGTTGTTGTACCAGATGGTGAACACGTGTTCTCCTTTTGGCAATAGAGCGGAAATCACACAAGCCAAAGTTAAATTTCAGAACTCCAACTTATCCAAAGGTGAGTGAAAAATATTGATAAACACACGCATAAAGCAAAGGCTCTGTTCAGAAACAGGTAAAGGTGAAGTATGTAAGATTTTTCATGGTAAAATACATTCTCTTAACCCAGTTAATTGCCATTATGCCATTTAATAGGTTTATCTCCCCCAAAAGTCTAAACACTTTCCAGCTCAACCTATAGCGTGTTTTTGTAATTCCGCTAGGTGCCACTATTGCCACAGAAAATACATACTTCACTTTTAAAGGAAAGATAAAGAACACTTTACCTTATATTAATCATGTTTCAGATGCTGTTTTCATAGATGCCAACATTCGTGTCACATGGTCATGACTAACCAGCCTCTCCTTAATAAAATGTGTACAGAATGCAGTGATCTGATTAGCCAGTGCCTAGCCCGGGATCCAACTAAACGGCCGACGTTAGAGCAGATGTTACAACATGAATGGATTAGAAATGATCTGGAGAAGTTCAGGAGATTCACTCGATCAGGGATTTCAGGTGTGAGGAAGTGTAACAGACAGAGTAGGATTATTATCATTTATCTTCAATTCTGGATTATTTGTAGTGAGGTTTTCAAATTTGTGTTCATCGTAATGTTCTTGTTATAGTCAAGTCAAGTCACCTTCATTTATACAATACAGATTGTTTCAGAGCGGCTTCACAGTAATAAACAGGAAAATAACACAATCAGTGATGCAATTGCAAGAATTCAGTTCTGTTGTAAAAAAGCTCTAAAAACATTCAAGTTGACTTGTTCATATAATCTTTGTATTGGATAGGAAACAACATACTTGCTGTCTTTGGTGGAGGGCTTGAGCTCGAGACTTGACCTGAAGCCTGAAGTCCAACTCCAACCTGACAGGAACTCAAGCCGCCACACCAGAGATCAGAGCCGGTCCACGTCTGAGCAAGAACATGAGAGACTGAAGACTGGAAAGAAGTCATCAAGTCATCACAGCCACATTTACTTTTTTTTTAGTAATTTTTGCTAAGACAAGTCATCTTTATTTATAGGGATGTATCGATACCAGTACTCGGGTGTCGGTCCGATACTGCGCTCATGTACTCGTACTCGTAAAACTACCCCGATACAACCGCACCCGATAACACTTTATGTCTATAGCGGATAGTTACAAAATTCGCCGTTCACATTGCCAAGTGAAAAGGGGTCTCGCGCTCTCAACACAGACGACCGCGAGAACTTCATTTTTGCCGCGCGCACCTTCGTGCTAGTGCGGACGTGGCAAGTATACCTCTCGCCACGCAGATAACTCTCGGCACCATGCAGTAGTGTTGAAAGTGAAAGGCTGTTAGTAGGGATGTGCGCAATGAGTAGTCTAACCCCGCCCCCCAGAGACAGTATATGCAATCGATCCATTTGAAAGAACACTTAAACTATGAATAGTCAAATCCCATACTGAATGTCGCTAAAAATAGATCACATACATGCGAATGCTTGCCTTGCATTATGATCAATGTATTAAACCTGAGCGTTCACTTAAGCACGTAGGTTAGCCATTTTAGACAATATGCAGCACAGGACCAACGAGTCACACATAATAGCCTATTATAAACAGATGAACGCGCTTCTCGTGTATGAAAAGTATCTGCACACAAGATGGGCGGCAAAATCGCAAGAAAAGCTTGTTGTGTAGGCTACTGACAACTATACATTATTTAACCGTATTTTCATATCTTTGGGATGTTGATATAGCAACTGTTCAAGTGCAAAGTAAGTTTCATTCATAATGTTACTTCTTTAATCCAATATAAAATTTCATACCGTATTGTCCCTCATAACCGGTAGTATACCAATCCTAAGCAAGGATGCAAGCTTAATTGTTATACTAGTTTGACATGACATGGAAGAAAACTGAAAAGTTTTGTGTAAGCTTTCAAAATCCTCCCTCACCTTGCTCATCTTCTAAATGGAGATTTCTCTGAAGCCTCCGCGTGCAAGCTCCAGAGAAAACCAACGCATGCAAAACCTGAGGCAAAATTAAATGATTTTGTTTTGCTGCAGATATACACTTTTCAAAATAATATATTAATTTCAATATATAACATTAACACGACAGTAATGTAAAAATAGTCTTTGTAAAAAAAATAAAAATAAAAATAAAGCAAAACATTAAATGCAAAAAAAAAAAAAATGTAGACACTAGTACTTTCCAATTCAACTAGCAGCAGCACTAACGTTTAATCGACTAGTCGGCTAGTCTCCCACATCCTTACTGTTTAACTCAGTGTCACACATTGTAGATGAAAACATTAGAGCTGATAATGCAGAAAAGCTTCTTTTCATCAAAAAGATCCTGCCTCTCACTTTTCCGAAAAAGGCTTAGTCTTTAGTACTGTACTAACATATGATAACATATCATTTTAGTTGTTCTGCTACTATGTTGTGTTATAGAATACACTGAATCTGTTACAGGTTACATTTATGTGAAATGGGCAGCAGTGCATGTTTGTTTAGGAAAACACCAAGTTGAATGTTAAAATGTCCACAACAGCATCAAGTTGTATATTTACTTATTTACTTTACTTGATGTTACAGTCAGAAAGTGAAAAAAATCTGATGAAAATAAAACATTGTTAGAATAACTGTAATGGTATTTATAAGTACTCATATCGGTACTTGGTATCGGCAAGTACCCAAATGTAAGTACTTGTACTTGGTCTGAAAAAAAAAGTGGTATTGGTGCATCCCTATTTATTTATATAGTGCTTTATATATGACCAATCTGTATATATGACCCTTTTGAATAAATGCTTTCAAAAGCACATGAAATGACAGCTTGATTTTTATTTTTATTTATTTTTTGTGATATATTATGTCAATGGATAATGGTAATTATACAAAAATGCAACATTATGTTAATGGGCTGCAGGATGCAAGTACAGTCAGACTGTGACTGATTATTGAAGTTGATTAAAGAGTATTGCAGCAAAACTCATAAATGTCACAAAACAGGACATATCCCTCTGGTGCAGAGAAAAGAAAAAAAGAAGACAAACGAGAAAGAGAAAAAATTAAAGGTATATCAAGAAAATGAATGTAAACTAAACTATGTTGCGAGCTAACGTTAGATGGCTAGTTAATTAACATAGCCACGGTAGCATATCTTCTTTTTTTTTAGTAAAGTTAATGTAGGATATCACAGTTATTGCTTGTGGATGATTAAAATATCTCCATGATCTGCTTTTGAAGAAATATCGTAATATCATGCTACAGCGCACATTCTATCAGATGCAGTTCTGGCGCCTCCGTCATACTGTACAACTCGACGTACATTCACATCACATGTTAACGCAACGGTAGAGTTACACTCACGGGACACTGCACTTATTCACAATCACAAAAGTTTATTATTTGCATGTTACACTCCGGTTAAACATTACATTCGCGTGCTGTTCTGACATGCACCTTTTCTGAACGCGTACAGCCGAAGCGCGCGCACACTAAAAGCCTGTCCAACAGCGTCCGATTACTGGATTTGATCTTTCGTGTCTGTTTGCTCTAATACTGTCAAATACACACCAGGTTTACATAAACACAGTTGGTTATGTCTAAAGTGAAAATACACAGGTCTTAAAGTGACAGCAGCCTAAAAGTAAACTGCCTCTTGTCCTTAAAGGGATAGTTCCCCAAAAATGAAAATTCTGTCATTATTTACTCACTCTTATGTCGTTCCAAACCTGTATTAATTTCTTTCTAGTGCTGAACACAAAATAAGATATTTTGAAGAATGTGGGTAAACAGTTGCTGGTCCTCATTGACTTCCATAGTAGGAAAGTATATATATATGGAAGTCACTGGGGACCAGCAACTGTTTACCCACATTCTTCAAAATAACTTTTATGTTCAACAGAATAAAGAAACTCATTCAGGTTTAAAACAACTTGAGAGGAAATGATGACAGAATTTTCATGGGTGAACTATCCATGGTGCGCTATATTGAAGACTGATCGACTCAATCTACTATCACTTCCGTTGTGAGAACGCTGGCGCGCTTGTGCTGCCGCTTCACGCTGGTACCTGTCTGTTTGTTTGTTTATCGGCATATACGGTTTTGGATATGTTTCTGCTGGGATTTGACAGATCTGGACTACTTGGATTATTTTCTGGAATACTTTATTCATTCAGTAATCTTTGGATGACTAACCTGGCCTTTTTTGTGATCCTCTCACACTGGTTGGCTGCGAGCCCTCTCCATCCGGTCCATATCCTTCTCGACATCTGATACATGAGTCTCCACTGTCTTTATCATTTTGTGGTGTCAATCCTCGGTATGGTTGGGTAGTCTTCCCTTCTGTGGATTGTTGTGGATAGTGGAGATACGGTTCTGGCTAACGTAGTTAAACTGATAAGTTGTTGCGTGGGTCCCATTGGTTTTTGTTCATGTCGACGCGTAACCAATTGCCGGTTTTGTTGTTTGGTCTTTTTGTGCTATTTTTGGCTGATGTTAATAAAGGGACTTCTCCCGAGATGGCTTTGCATTTTTCTTCGGCTCAACTTAGAACTAAAAGGATTTCTCCGCTTGGCTCCAGACACTTATATGTGGTGTGAACAACTTGGAATTTTACATACACCGTTCGCGGAAGAAACTTCGGACTTATCATTGTTCGTCTTCAAATAGTATTCCGGTTATCTGCACCAACACCCATGCTTCTGGTATAACACAACAGGAAAACCGTGTAATCAACTTTGGGAATCTGAGACCAGTACGCTTTGATCCTGTCCTTGGAAACTGCAAACTTGCTTTTTCAGATATGCGATGTGCGCTATTGAACACTCGCTCTTTAACTGATAAGAGCGAGTGTTCATTGACGCAAACCTGGACATGCTACTTTTGACAGAAACCTGGCAGGTGCCCAATGACTTTTTCAACTTAAACCTCTTAACACCACCTGGGTACATCTATTTCTCTCAACCTCGTCTCCATCGTAGAGGTGGAGGGTTAGCTGTAGTTTGTCATGAGAGTATCAAAATATCTAAGGCTGAATTCCATGACGTTTCATCTTTTGAATACCTTGCGTTGAAAATGACTGGCAAAACATTAATGGCTGTAATGCTAATTTATCAACCTTCGAAATTTCATTCAGATTTTTTCTCTGAGATTAGTGAGTTACTTACTCTTGTCTGTGCTAGTTATTCATCTGTAAAAAAAATTGGTGATTTTAACATACATGAAAACACTGTACAATGCAATGAATCCCTTACAAAAAAAACTGCATTTGTTTTAAGTAATGCTACAGTTTTTGTTACATGTAGAAAAATGCAGTTTTTTGGACACAAAAAAACTGCAATATATCTAAAGTACAACTGCAATACAGCTGAAGTAGTACTACAATAACACTGCAATATTACCGCAATAATACGGCAATACATAATACAACTAAAGTACAATTACAATACTACCGAAGTGCAATACTAATACAATTCTGTACAATACCATTGAAATGCAACCAGAATATCCAGAATAAGTTTTATTTTCACAAATCTGCAGTATAATGAATTAAGGTACAAAACAACAGTGAATGTCTCAAACTGCAATGCAAAAATAAATGTGATTTTTAAACTTAAAAAAAAAAACTTATAACAAATAACAGGATGAGAATTAGACAATGTACAGTGCATCCGGAATGTATTCACAGCGCTTCACTTTTTCCACATTTTGTTATGTTACAGCCTTATTCCAAAATGGATTCAATTCATTCTTTTTCCCCCTCAATTCTACAAACAATACCCCATAATGACGTGAAATAGGTTTGCTAAAAATAAAAAACGAAAAAAATCACATGTACATAAGTATTCCATGAAGCTCAAAATTGAGCTCAGGTGCATCCTGTTTCCACTGATTATCCTTGAGATGTTTCTACAACTTGATTGGAGTCCACCTGTGGTAAATTCAGTTGATTGGACATGATTTGGAAAGGCACACACCTGTCTATTTAAGGTCCCACAGTTAACAGCGCATGTCAGAGCACAAACCAAGCCATGAAGTCCAGAAAATTTCTGCAGCATTGAAGGTCCCAATGAGCACAGTGGCCTCCACCATCCATAGATAGAAGAAGTTTGGTACTGTTGGAAACTCAGTAGCGAAGACCAGGAGACTTGGATGTATCTTCAGCAGGATGCTTTATTGAGAACACGTGCTGTCGGTAGCTGCAGTCCATCAAGTCGTTCACGCCTCTTTGCATACGGCCTTTGTAAAGAAAAAAAGTGTCTTACAAAATGTAAATCAATATATTGCTTTATGTGAATAATTAGGCACAATGATTCTCACATCAGTTAACCCCCAGGAGTCTGAGCTGTTTTGGGGCCCTTTAGAAGTTTTGACATGCTCTGACATTTGTGCTTTTTTCAGTTGCTTATAAACACATTAATGGCAAAGTGTAATTACACTGTGTTCAGCACAAACTGGGCTACCATAATATGTGAGCAACATGTATGTACATGCTTGTATTTTTGAGAGAATAATGTGTATGCGTGGTTTTTGAAAAAAATAAAAATGTAAGTCAAAACAAAAACACCTCAAAACACACAATAGATATGTGTCCACAAGACTTTTGACTAATGGGTGTTGTTGCCTAGAGTTTTTGCTTCAAACTGATGTGAGAATCATTGTGCCTAATTATTCACATAAAGCAATATATTGATTTACATTTTGTAAGACACTTTTTTCTTTACAAAGGCCGTATGCAAAGAGGCGTGAACGACTTGATGGACTGCAGCTACCGACAGCACGTGTTCTCAATAAAGAATCCTGCTGAAGATACATCCAAGTCTCCTGGTCTTCGCTACTGAGTTTCCAACAGTTCCAAACTTCTTCTATCTATGGATGATGGAGGCCACTGTGCTCATTGGGACCTTCAATGCTGCAGAAATTTTTCTGGACTTCATGGCTTGGTTTGTGCTCTGACATACGCTGTTAACTGTGGAACCTTAAATAGACAGGTGTGTGCCTTTCCAAATCATGTCCAATCAACTGAATTTACCACAGGTGGACTCCAATCAAGTTGTAGAAACATCTCAAGGATAATCAGTGGAAACAGGATGCACCTGAGCTCAATTTTGAGCGTCATGGAATACTTATGTACATGTGATTTTTTTCGTTTTTTATTTTTAGCAAACCTATTTCACGTCATTATGGGGTATTGTTTGTAGAATTGAGGGGGAAAAAGAATGAATTGAATCCATTTTGGAATAAGGCTGTAACATAACAAAATGTGGAAAAAGTGAAGCGCTGTGAATACATTCCGGATGCACTGTACATTGTCTAATTCTCATCCTGTTATTTGTTATAAGTTTTTTTTTTTAAGTTTAAAAATCACATTTATTTTTGCATTGCAGTTTGAGACATTCACTGTTGTTTTGTACCTTAGTTCATTATACTGCAGATTTGTGAAAATAAAACTTATTCTGGATATTCTGGTTGCATTTCAATGGTATTGTACAGAATTGTATTAGTATTGCACTTCGGTAGTATTGTAATTGTACTTTAGTTGTATTATGTATTGCCGTATTATTGCGGTTATATTGCAGTGTTATTGCAGTACTACTTCAGCTGTATTGCAGTTGTATTTTATTAGTACTTTAGATATATTGCAGTTTTTTCGTGTCCAAAAAACTGCATTATTCTACATGTAACAAAAACTGTAGCATTACTTAAAACAAATGCAGTTCTTTTTGTAAGGGATTCATTGCATTGTACAGTATTTTCATGTATGTTAAAATCACCAATTTTTTTACAGATGAATAACTAGCACAGACAAGAGTAAGTAACTCACTAATCTCAGAGAAAAAATCTGAATGAAATTTCGAAGGTTGATAAATTAGCATTACAGCCATTAATGTTTTGCCAGTCATTTTCAACGCAAGGTTTTCAAAAGATGAAACGTCATGGATTAGCCTTAGATATTTTGATACTCTCATGACAAACTACAGCTAACCCTCCACCTCTACGATGGAGACGAGGTGGAGAGAAATAGATGTACCCAGGTGGTGTTAAGAGGTTTAAGTTGAAAAAGTAATTGGGCACCTGCCAGGTTTCTGTCAAAAGTAGCATGTCCAGGTTTGCGTCAATGAACACTCGCTCTTATCAGTTAAAGAGCGAGTGTTCAATAGCGCACATCGCATATCTGAAAAAGCAAGTTTGCAGTTTCCAAGGACAGGATCAAAGCGTACTGGTCTCAGATTCCCAAAGTTGATTACGCGGTTTTCCTGTTGTGTTATACCAGAAGCATGGGTGTTGGTGCAGATAACCGGAATACTATTTGAAGACGAACAATGATAAGTCCGAAGTTTCTTCCGCGAACGGTGTATGTAAAATTCCAAGTTGTTCACACCACACATAAGTGTCTGGAGCCAAGCGGAGAGATCCTTTTAGTTCTAAGTTGAGCCGAAGAAAAATGCAAAGCCATCTCGGGAGAAGTCCCTTTATTAACATCAGCCAAAAATAGCACAAAAAGACCAAAGAACAAAACCGGCAATTGGTTACGCGTCGACATGAACCAAAACCAATTTAACTACGTTAGCCAGAACCGTATCTCCACTATCCACAACAATCCACAGAAGGGAAGACTACCCAACCATACCGAGGATTGACACCACAAAATGATAAAGAGAGTGGAGACTCATGTATCAGATGTCGAGAAGGATATGGATCGGATGGAGAGGGCTCGCAGCCGATCAGTGTGAGAGGATCACAAAAAAGGCCAGGTTAGTCATCCAAAGCTTACTGAGTGAATAAAGTATTCCAGAAAATAATCCAAGTAGTCCAGATCTGTCAAATCCCAGCAGAAACATATCCAAAACCGTATATGCCGATAAACAAACAAACAGACAGGTACCAGCGTGAAGCGGCAGCACAAGCGCGCCAGCGTTCTCACACCGGAAGTGACAGTAAATTGAGTCGATCAGTCTTCAATATAGCGCACCATGGATAGTTCACCCATGAAAATTCTGTCATCATTTCCTCTCAAGTTGTTGTAAACCTGAATGAGTTTCTTTATTCTGTTGAACATAAAAGTTATTTTGAAGAATGTGGGTAAACAGGTGCTGGTCCCCAGTGACTTCCATATATATATATTTTCCTACTATGGAAGTCAATGAGGACCAGCAACTGTTTACCCACATTCTTCAAAATATCTTATTTTGTGTTCAGCACTAGAAAGAAATTAATACAGGTTTGGAACGACATAAGAGTGAGTAAATAATGACAGAATTTTCATTTTTGGGGGAACTATCCCTTTAAGGAAAAGAGGCAGTTTACTTTTAGGCTGCTGTCACTTTAAGACCTGTCTATTTTCACTTTAGACATAACCAACTGTGTTTATGTAAACCTGGTGTGTATTTGACAGTATTAGAGCAAACAGACATGAAAGATCAAATCCAGTAATCGGACGCTGTTGGACAGGCTTTTAGTGTGCGCGCGCTTCGGCTGTACGCGTTCAGAAAAGGTGCATGTCAGAACAGCACGCGAATGTAATGTTTAACCGGAGTGTAACATGCAAATAATAAACTTTTGTGATTGTGAATAAGTGCAGTGTCCCGTGAGTGTAACTCTACCGTTGCGTTAACATGTGATGTGAATGTACGTCGAGTTGTACAGTATGACGGAGGCGCCAGAACTGCATCTGATAGAATGTGCGCTGTAGCATGATATTACGATATTTCTTCAAAAGCAGATCATGGAGATATTTTAATCATCCACAAGCAATAACTGTGATATCCTACATTAACTTTACTAAAAAAAAGATATGCTACCATGGCTATGTTAATTAACTAGCCATCTAACGTTAGCTCGCAACATAGTTTAGTTTACATTCATTTTCTTGATATACCTTTAATTTTTTCTCTTTCTCGTTTGTCTTCTTTTTTTCTTTTCTCTGCACCAGAGGGATATGTCCTGTTTTGTGACATTTATGAGTTTTGCTGCAATACTCTTTAATCAACTTCAATAATCAGTCACAGTCTGACTGTACTTGCATCCTGCATCCCATTAACATAATGTTGCATTTTTGTATAATTACCATTATCCATTGACATAATATATCACAAAAAATAAATAAAAATAAAAATCAAGCTGTCATTTCATGTGCTTTTGAAAGCATTTATTCAAAAGGGTCATATATACAGATTGGTCATATATAAAGCACTATATAAATAAATAGGGATGCACCAATACCACTTTTTTTTCAGACCAAGTACAAGTACTTACATTTGGGTACTTGCCGATACCAAGTACCGATATTAGTACTTAATAATACCATTACAGTTATTCTAACAATGTTTTATTTTCATCAGATTTTTTTCACTTTCTGACTGTAACAAAGTAAATATACAACTTGATGCTGTTGTGGACATTTTAACATTCAACTTGGTGTTTTCCTAAACAAACATGCACTGCTGCCCATTTCACATAAATGTAACCTGTAACACATTCAGTGTATTTCAGTAACACAACATAGTAGCAGAACAACTGAAATGATATGTTATCATATGTTAGTACAGTACTAAAGACTAAGCCTTTTTCGGAAAAGTGAGAGGCAGGATCTTTTTGATGAAAAGAAGCTTTTCTGCATTATTAGCTCTAATGTTTTCATCTACAATGTGTGACACTGAGCTAAACAGTAGGGATGTGGGAGACTAGCCGACTAGTCGATTAAACGTTAGTGCTGCTGCTAGTCGAATTGGAAAGTACTAGTGTCTACATTATTATTTTTTTTGCACATTTAATGTTTTGCTTTATTTATTTATTTATTTTTACAAAGACTATGTTTAAATTACTGTCGTGTTAATGTTATATATTGAAATTAATATATTATTTTGAAAAGTGTTTATCTGCAGCAAAACAAAATCATTTAATTTTACCTCGTTGGTTTTCTCTGGAGCTTGCGCGCGGAGGCTTCAGAGAAATCTCCATTTAGAAGATGAGCAAGGTGAGGGAGGATTTTGAAAGCTTACACAAAACTTTTCCGTTTTCTTCCATGTCATGTCAAACTAGTATAACAATTAAGCTTGCTGCCTTGCTTAGGCTTGTTATACTACCGGTACTTACTTTGCACTTGAACAGTTGCTATATCAACATCCCAAAGATATGAAAATAATGTATAGTTGTCAGTAGCCTACACGACAAGCTTTTCTTGCGATTTTGCCGCCCATCTTGTGTGCAGATACTTTTCATACACGAGAAGCGCGTTCATCTGTTTATAATAGGCTATTATGTGTGACTCATTGGTCCTGTGCTGCATATTGTCTAAAATGGCTAACCTACGTGCTTAAGTGAACGCTCAGGTTTAATACAATGATCATAATGCAAGGCAAGCATTCGCATGTATGTGATCTATTTTTAGCGACATTCAGTATGGGATTTGACTATTCATAGTTTAAGTGTTCTTTCAAATGGATCGATTGCATATACTGTCACCGGGGGCCGGGGTTAGACTAGTCATTGCGCACATCCCTACTAACAGCCTTTCACTTTCAACACTACTGCATGGTGCCGAGAGTTATCTGCGTGACGAGAGATATACTTGCCACGTCCGCACTAGCACGAAGGTGCGCGCGGCAAAAATGAAGTTCTCGCGGTCGTGCGTGTTGAGAGCGCGAGACCCCTTTTCACTTGGCAATGTGAACGGCGAATTTTGTAACTATCCGCTATAGACATAAAGTGTTATCGGGTGCGGTTGTATCGGGGTAGTTTTACGAGTACGAGTACATGAGCGCAGTATCGGACCGACACCCAAGTACTGGTATCGATACATCCCTATAAATAAAGATGACTTGTCTTAGCAAAAATTACAAAAAAAAAAAGTAAATGTGGCTGTGATGACTTGATGACTTCTTTCCAGTCTTCAGTCTCTCATGTTCTTGCTCAGACGTGGACCAGCTCTGATCTTGAGTTCCTGTCAGGTTGGAGTTGGACTTCAGGCTTCAGGTCAAGTCTCGAGCTCAAGCCCTCCACCAAGGACAGCAAGTATGTTGTTTCCTATCCAATACAAAGATTATATGAACAAGTCAACTTGAATGTTTTTTAGAGCTTTTTTACAACAGAACTGAATTCTTGCAATTGCATCACTGATTGTGTTATTTTCCTGTTTATTACTGTGAAGCCGCTCTGAAACAATCTGTATTGTATAAAGCGCTGTATAAATGAAGGTGACATGACTTGACTATAACAAGAACATTACGATGAACACAAATTTGAAAACCTCACTACAAATAATCCAGAATTGAAGATAAATGATAATAATCCTACTCTGTCTGTTACACTTCCTCACACCTGAAATCCCTGATCGAGTGAATCTCCTGAACTTCTCCAGATCATTTCTAATCCATTCATGTTGTAACATCTGCTCTAACGTCGGCCGTTTAGTTGGATCCCGGTCTAGGCACTGGCTAATCAGATCACTGCATTCTGTACACATTTTATTAAGGAGAGGCTGGTTAGTCATGACTATGTGACACGAATGTTGGCATCTATGAAAACAGCATCTGAAACATGATTAATATAAGGTAAAGTGTTCTTTAGCTTTCCTTTAGAAGTGAAGTATGTATTTTCTGTGGCAATAGTGGCACCTAGCGGAATTACAAAAACACGCTATAGGTTGAGCTGGAAAGTGTTTAGACTTTTGGGGGAGATAAACCTATTAAATGGCATAATGGCAATAAACTGGGTTAAGAGAATGTATTTTACCATGAAAAATCTTACATACTTCACCTTTACCTGTTTCTGAACAGAGCCTTTGCTTTATGCGTGTGTTTATCAATGTTATCAATATTTTTCACTCACCTTTGGATAAGTTGGAGTTCTGAAATTTAACTTTGGCTTGTGTGATTTCCGCTCTATTGCCAAAAGGAGAACACGTGTTCACCATCTGGTACAACAACACTCCCAGAGCCCAGACATTTGTTGGGACGGCATGGAATTGAGATTCTGTGAAGACTTCAGGTGGACAGTAACCCATTAATCCTGTAAGCAAGACATTTGCGCATTGTTGAGTCAAATAATCAGTCACTACATCCAGGTTTCCACACTCCAAAAATACTCACCAAGGTATATTTTTGTCTCGTAGCCATCACT
Organism: Rhinogobio ventralis; assembly: GCA_039654625.1. Taxonomy (NCBI): domain Eukaryota; kingdom Metazoa; phylum Chordata; class Actinopteri; order Cypriniformes; family Gobionidae; genus Rhinogobio; species Rhinogobio ventralis. Next base: position 8,093,455 of record CM077204.1, read on the forward strand.
ACTAAGTAGCTGACCGCAGCCAAAGTCTATGAGCTTGAGCTCTAACGTGTTTGTCTTCAAAAGGAAATTCTGTGCATGAACGTCATTATGAAAGACGCCATGCTCGATGCAGTGTTGTACTGCCAGCACAGCCTGTCGCATGATGACCCGTGCTGTTGTTTCATCCAGTTGAGGATTACGAATGATGAAGTCCAGCAAGCTCTCGCAGGGTTCAGGGAACTCCATTATGAGGGTGAATTTCCGAGGATGTTTAAACCAGTCGTATAGTTGTATGACGTAGGGGCTTATTGGTTCTTGCCTCATCTTCAGCAGCAGCGCCACTTCTGTAACGAGAGGTTTGGGATGCCCAGGCTAGAGAAAAGTAGTAGACAGAAGGTTAGCTGGGTAAAAATCTGAAGAAAACATATAATTTTTATATGTACTTGCTTTGATCTTTGTAGATATGATCAACAGAGCCTTTCCAGGCTTATTTGTCTATTACATTTACACCTAATGCTTCCTACAGGTGTATTGACTACAGTAATCAGCACTTAAACAACAAATACACTTTTGACCAACTTACAATAGCAAGATAACGATCATTGTCAATCTTGCGCATCCGCTTGATGGCAACCTGAAAAAAAAAAAACAGTACTCAATAACAGTAACGGTATTCAAGCGCTTGACTTTGCACATAACATTTACGATTTGAGCATCTAAGTATTAAACCATCTGTATTAAATATGTTTTGATGCATGCAAGATTGCTTTACCTTTTTGCCATCAAATTTCCGTGTTCCCTCGAACACTCTTCCGAATCCTCCGGATCCAATCATCTCTCCCACGTTATAGAGAGTCTCAAAGGATTCTGAAAAACAAACAGAAAAATATGACAAATATATGAGCTTGCTAGATCCTTTGTTTCATATCAAAAATATCAGTGCTGGTTGTGTCGAGAACATCATTTTTGAAAACAAGTCTATCTTTAGTGGAAAACAAGACGATAATACTGTTTAAAACAATGTTGGAGAAATAATGTCTGCAGATTTACCATAATTTGGCTTGACGTCGGAGTGATCTGGATCAGGTGATGATGGATCAGGATCAGGCTCTGGCTCCAGATCCGCTGGAGGAACAAAAGGCTCCACAACATCCACAGCACTACTGAGACAACAGCAGAGGAGCGGACGCGCCATAGCCTTCAACACGTTCCTGAGGAAAGAACAAACTCCTTTCCTCTTCTTACATTCTGTAGGTTTTTCTGAAATGAAGAAAAACAATTGAATTATTAGAAACATCTCTGACGTCAAATTAAGCAATGCTATAAAGACATAACTTACATTTTACTGTTAAATTCATATCTGTAATGTTACAAATCCAAAGTAATGGAAATATTTCCAAGCTATCCACCTGACTTCTGCTTAATGCCTGCATAAATGTCTTAAAATCTCATGTCACAATATTGATAGTCATTTTATTTCACAATTATCACAATATAGTTATTTTTCGTATTTGATCTGATCTTTTGATAAAAACATAACATTTCCAGGCTTAATTTGGCCAACTCTGGCACATGTGGCTCAGTTCAGGTAATCACATAAGATCATATCACCACGACAGCCATTGTGACAATTTTGTGCATATTTGAGCGCATTCAAGCGCAATAAGTTGCGAAATAGAGCTCTATTCAGGATTGCATGCTGTCTGAGAAGCGGCTTTCTGTGCGTGTGTTTCGGGTGTGTGTCAGACAGTGCAAATGAGTTCATGGCTTATTGAGAACGCTTTGCTAACGTTCCCAAGTTAAGTTAAGAAATATTATTTTTAAATGTTCCCTGAACGTTCAAAACGTCCAGTTTTTTAAATGTTGTAAAAATGTTTTTTCTTGGCTAAGGGAACAATCTATTTTATAATTTTGCAAACATTATGGGAACTTTTGAATGTTCTCTGAATGTTCTGAAACTGTTAGATGAATGTCCAATTAAAATATTTCTGGCAGGAAAAATCCAGAAACTAAATTTCAGCAAAATAAAATTAAATGTGACTGTACACTTTACACCGCCCAGCCTTATTTCAGTCTCACCTGTTGAGCTCTTGTTCACTGGTGAAGGCTCCATAAAGCTATTTGAAGTCTCTGTTGGCTCGACGGGAACTTGACCTGGCAGCGGAGGGCACATCCACTCTTCGAGGCTGTCGGACCTGGACAAACAGCACTTGCTGGAGCTGCCCTGTTCGTTTCGGCTATCCGATCTATCGCCACTCCACCTCCAATCGGCGATGTACGAGCCTCTGCTGCTAAGGCTCAACGACTCTCTACAGAACCGCCTCTCTATACTGTCCTCAGAGAGGGACAAAGATGATGTGGATCTCCTGGATCTGGAGTGGCCCGAGGCTGGAATATTTTAGACATTTTTAATAATATTAATAATCAATGTCAGTGGTCACATCAAATTGTTACTCTGTTTTCAATGACAAATTATTTTGTTAACTGAGCCATAACTTATTTAATAAAAGCCTATTCTGACCTCTGCAAAAGCGTTTAGATGGAGTGGACGGATGTCCATGATCTGGGCTCTGCCGGCTGCCGCTCTGCCACTCCCTCTTCCTGTCAGCCTGACCTGTGGACACAGAAACAGAAAACTCAGAACACAGAGGTGCTAAAGGTCTAGGAAGCTCCTGGATGTGTGTCTGGGCCGGGTCTGGCAGTGGATCCTGATCACGGTCATCAGAACCGTGTCTCCAAACCTCCTGACCAGCCGTCTGAGAGAAAGCAGCTCTCCTGGATCTGGAGCGGCCTGAGGCTGGAATATTTCAAACATCACATAGTTAGTAATGTTTTAATAATAATCAATAATCAATGTCAATGGTCAATTACAAATTGTTACTTCAGTTACTCAAATTGAAAAGTTTATTTCAAGAATCAAATACATGTGATCACTTTGCTGGGAAAATTCAAATAGGTTACCTCACACAATTTTCTTCACATTAATGTAGTCAATCATTGTACAACATTATATCATAACATACCATAAACAAATGAAAAACTAAAGCACTCACCTCCTCTTTCCCCCATCACATGAGCCAAAGACATCTCCTGCAAACTGCAATAAAGACAATACAAAATACAATACAACAACTCTCCTCAGAAATACTCCTCCCAAAAAGAAATAAAATAAAACAAAAAAAGAAATAAAACTCCAAACTCCTTCTAATAAGAAAAGAACAATGAAATAAAAGTATCCTTAGATAAACTCTTTCAAAAATATAACTCTATATAAAGGATATATTCTCCGATGTCTTTCCAGAATAAAGGTCTCGTCTCAGGAATCCTCCGAACAGCTTCAAAATGTCAAGATCAGCACAGAAAATACTCTGCAAAAGTTTGTGAATTCGCCTCGTCTCTCAACAACAGATCGCGATCGGTTCGCGTGCAGTCAGAATTCATAACAAGCGTCGCTATAGCAACTAAAATTCGAATCACTCATATGCACATGAGCAGAGCGCGTGCGCGCATCAAATCTGAACACATTTATTGAATAGTTACAAACTTAATTTTGACGTTATCTTTAATATATAGAAAAAAATCTTATTTGTGAACAGTTCTTCTACTTATTATTATTATTATTATTATAATCCGTGGAACTATTCGTGTCCAAAATCTTCATTATTCATAACTGATCAAAAGCATCCACTTCGCAAGGCACTTACAGTCGAATAATGGATCATATAGTCACTGCTTCTGTCCAAAATGCGTGCAAAAAGTAGTACAGTACTAAGTGTCGTACGTTATTTGTACTGAAAAGTAGCTAAATAAACCAGCAGACAATACTGTATACTTGTTTACATTTACAGTAAGCAACCACTTTACAGTAATTGATTTAATTTTTAAAAAATGTGCAAAGGTGCAGAACAACCAACTACAAATAAAATAACTTAAGATAAACAGTATCTTCTTATATAGAAAAAAATAAATGTAAACGTACGAAATGGAAAATATTAAATTAAATATTTAAATAATTACATAAAATGAACAGATCAGATGGACCTGTTTAATATTTAAAACAAACACTTGCTTCAAAACAAAGTAGACATTATAAACAGTTATGTTTACTTTGTTTTGCAGCAAATGTTTTAAATATTACATGATGGACCTGTGACAAGATGAAAATAATACATTTATTAACATTAAAGGGATAGTTCACCCATGAAAATTCTGTCATCATTTCCTCACTCTCAAGTTGTTTTAAACCTGAATGAGTTTCTTTATTCTGTTGAACATACAAGTTATTTTGAAGAATGTCGGTAAACAGTTGCTGGTCCCCAGTGACTTCCATATATATATATTTTCCTACTATGGAAGTTAATGGGGACCAGCAACTGTTTACCCACATTCTTCAAAATATCTTCTTTTGTGTTCAGCACTAGAAAGAAATTAGTACAGGTTTGGAACGACATGAGAGTGAGTAAATAATGACAGAATTTTCATTTTTGGGAGTTTACTTTTAGGCTGCTGTCACTTTAAGACCTGTGTATTTTCACTTTAGACATAACCAACTGTGTTTATGTAAACCTGGTGTGTATTTGACAGTATTAGAGCAAACAGACACGAAAGATAAAGTCCAGTAATCGGGCGCTGTTGGACGGGCTTTTAGTGTGCGCGCGCTTCGGGTGTACGCGCTCAGAAAAGGCGCATGTCAGAACAGAAGCAGAAGTTTTATTTATATAGCACATTTCCATAGATCAAGTTCGCTTTACATAGTGCTATACAATACATTTGCACACCCACAAGCACAGGCCTTATATAGCCACATTATTCAAAATACATATTAAATAGATACGTTTTTAGCTGAGTCTTGAAGGTAGACAAAGATGATATATTACGAAGTGGAAGGGGAAGCGAATTCCATAATTTAGGAGCATTGACACTAAATTACCTACCACCTACAGTGGACAAACGAAAACGAGGAATGGACAAAAGACCAAGCTCAGATGATAAGCCAAGAGTAGGTCAGACAAATATGGAGGTGCAAGACCATTTAATGCCTTAAATGTTAGAAGTAATATCTTAAAGTGAATACGTGATGCCACAGGTAGCCAGTGAAGATCATGCAGTAGAGGAGTAATGTGAGAAGAGCGCCTGGTGGAGATGAGAACTCTGGCTGCTGAGTTTTGAGCATACTGTAACCTTTTTGTAACAAGTTTTTTAGGAAGACCAAGAAATAGAGCATTGCAATAATCCAGATGTGATGTGATTAATTCATGAATTAAGATTTCAGCATCAGCTAGAGTGAGAGAAGATCGAAGATGTGCAATATTACGAAGACAATATTACGTTTAACAACAGAAGAAATATGAGAGGCAAAAGATAGAGATGAGTCAAATAAGACACCAATATTACGGACATATGAAGAAGACTTAACATAAACCCCGTCAATTTCAAAGGACAGGTCCATCCTTTTGCCTGAGGTAGCAGAGCCAATCATCAATATTTCAGTTTGTTATTATTTAGTTTAAGGAAATTCAAGGACATCCAATGCTTGATATCCCTGATACATGCAGTAAGTGAGTCAGGCAAGGATGGCCTATCAGAGCTGGTGGTGAGGTAAATTTGAATGTCATCAGCATAGCAATGAAATTGAAGTCCATGCATGCGTATGATGTCACCAAGTGTCAGGGAACCAGGAAATAACAGGCAGCAGGCAGAGATGCAGGATCCAAATGCAGGGAGAATTTAATAACAAAAAACAATCGAAACAGGACTCAGGAACAAAAACTAGCAAAAACCCAGAACAGGGAACATCATACACCTGCAACACCAAACAATGACCGACAGAGAACCAGAGAAAACAAGGGCTATATATACACAGGGAAGACTATAGCTGCGTCCCAATTTGCATACTATCCGTACTAAATAGTAATCGAAAACAGAATTAGTATGTCCCAAATCATAGTATGTTGAAAAGAGTATTCCAAAGATACCCGGATGGTCTACTATTTCCGGTCAGAATTCGAAGTGCAGATCGACGCACACTCTAACAGCTGATATTGCCCACAACCCATTGCGAGTTAGACGAGGATTCGATTAGAACTACAAACGCGGATAAAAAGTGTTAAAAAACTACAAACATGACGGATGTGCGAGTCCGACGGTTAGTTAGAGAGGTTTAGATAAAGGGGTTTGAGCGATCAATTATCAGTATTTAACCTGACGAAAATATATTTATTCAATTTCATCCACATTATATTTCACCTGCAGCAGCATTGTGAACTTTTGTAATGATACGTTTGACCATTAACTTTTAAATGCATCATTATATTTAAACTGCAAACACATGAGGGAAGTCTCTGCATTAAAGACCCACAAATGGCAGATCAATGTGCTACTACATTTCTCTCCGATAAGGTAGGAATTTAAACTGAATGTGGAGGATTTTAACTGTGACGATGATTGACAGGGCAGTTTAAACGGTGACGGGATGCACGTAAAGCGACAGAGTCCGTTATAGATGACGAAGTAGTATGTCCCAAATGTACTTTTTCTTCTCAAAAAGAGTACATACTTTTGGGTCGTAGTACATGTAGGCAAATTGGGACGCAGCATATCTTAACGAGATAACAAGGGGTGTGGTAAATGGGAAACACCTGGGGAGAGTAATCAACATGAAAAACTACAAAGAACTACAAAAACTCCACAGGAAGTGGAGGTGGCCCGTGTGAAACAGGCCGGTCAGGTGGCTTGGGTGGCACAGGCTGTTCAGGTGGCCCGTGTGAAACAGGCCGGTCAGGTAGCTTGGGTGGCACAGGCTGATCACGGGTTTGTGCAGACAGCAGGCCACTGGGCTGGGACACAGACTGGTAGCGGACTTGGGCTGACTGCAGTCCACCAAGCTGGGACACAGACTGGTAACAGGCTTGTGCTGATGGCAGGCTACTGATTGGACCACAGATTGTATGTTGACTGGTCCATGGATTTCGAGACAGCTTGAAGATGATTGGAGGCTGGGCTGGGACACAGACTGGCAGGTGGCTTGTGGTGACAGCAGGCCACTGGGCTGGGATACAGTCTGGTCCGGAGCCCTCTCTGGACTCTGGTCTTGTATGGTGATATAATATTTTCTATCACTGATGTAGGAGATGAGCCAGGAAAGAGCTGAACCAGTGATACCGATATCAGAAAGGTGCAAAATGAGTATTTCATGGCAGACTGTGTCGAATGCAGAGCTTAGATCCAGAAGAATCAAGATGTTTAGTAGCCCTGAATCCATAAACAGAAGAATGTCATTAACCACACGAAAAAGAGCAGTTTCAGTGCTATGTGATTAGCGAAATCCTGACTGAAAAGGTTCAAAAAGGACATTAGCATTTAAGTAGGATCTCAATTATGAAGCCACAACTTTTTCAAGAATTTTACTTAAAAATGGTAAATTTGAGATTGACCTGTAATTGTTCATGTTTAGATGGTCAAGGCCCGGTTTCTTAAAAGTGGGGGTCACCGCAGCCAGTTTTAATTCTGCTGGAACAATGGCTGATGTTAAACTAGAGTTTATCGTATGTGTTATGAAAGGTTCAACCTTAGGAACACACATCTTAAGCAAAACAGTAGGTGTAGGATCAAGCTGTCAGAATTAGACTTCACAATTAGATCACTTATGGCAGCAGAAGTGAGAGTAAAAGCAGAGAGAGAGTTTGTGGAGTAAGCCGAGTCAGCTGACATCAAGTGAACATTTGAGTCAGTTGTATGAGGTGTGTCTTTGGAAATGGATTCAGTGATTGACTTCAATTTGTCTGCAAAGTAATGAGAGAAATTATTCACCTCAGAGCCAGAAATATGTTGTGGAGGATTAATGAGATTGTTGACCATAGCAAACAGAGATTTTGGCCTGCACATGGAATTCTTAATAGTAGAAGAGAATTATGAGGATTGAGGGCTGTACGGTAGTTGAGCAAATGTTCTTTCATAGCCAAAGAGTGCACAATGAGTCCAGTTTTTTAGATGGACAATAGATATTTAGTGAGGTAACACTTTTGGAATCTAAGCCATCTTTGTCTTCTATGACGTGTAGTGTTCAGCCTGGATAGTCTGGATCTATACCAGGTCGTGATGAAAGGAGAGTGTAGTTTGTGTTCAGTGTTCATGTCTAGGAGATGGGTGGAATCTAATCTATAACAATCTGTGTTGCATAATTTAGTCCCAGTGCTACACTGGGAGGCCATGTAGACATACTGTGGGGTGTGAATGGCCCCATCAAGTGTCTTCGCACCCATCTCCACATTTCAGGTTATGTTCTAACAATTCCACTGTCCTGGCTCTGATGCAGGTGGAGTCAAACACCTTCCCGGCGTCCGTCCTCCAAGGAATTGCAGTGGTCAACCTGAGACAGAAACAAATGCAGAGAGAACCACAGTTAATTCTGACATATCAACAGCTTCACATTCAGACGTGGACTTATTTTAATTGCACCATTATGTCTATTGCAATTTTCATCCCAGATGTCACATGAAGCTGAGTTTCATCGACCAGATCTGAATTGCTGCTGTTGTTTCAGTGTAGTGTGTGACATCTGCTCTTGCAGTTGAGCCTTCACAGACTGCTGGGTCATGAGCATTATAGACCCCAGTTCTGCTGGGGAATTTTTCTGGAATAATCTGAGCTTTATCACTCATGAATTCCGACGGGTTGGTGCCCATGGCTTTACTTCCAGTTGCTCTCATTACAGTCAGATCTGTGGGCAGAAATTAGTTCACCTGTTTCGGTGTTGCCTGTTTAGCATTTGCTGTTTTTCGGTGTCGTTCACACATTTGATTAGTGTAGATCTCTGTGACCTGTAGAAACTGTGGTACTTCTGCCTGATGTTTAGCATTTTACACCCTCCTTGTAAATTTACTTCCTTGATCAGATTAAATTTTACATGGTGTGCCCCAGTGAAGGATGAATTGGTCTGCTATTATCTGTGCCACACTTCTGGTCATGTTTCAAGGCAAAAAATACACGCACAACCCCCTCCCCTTTTGGCACTGGGTAGTGGACCAATGAAATCAAATTGTAGGCGATCCATCCTTGCCAATGGCACGGGTGAAGGGTTATCTGCGTGTTACCGTCTTTCCTTTTACGCAACACAACAAGATTAAATTAAATACATTTCTTTATATGTATTACTTCGTTATTTTATCTTACTCCATTACTGAAAAGGTTTCCAAAGATATTTAATCATTTATAAATATGAATAAACGTTTGATTATTCTATTTAATTCTTTACTTTTATTGAAATATCATGCATTCGGTTCTCAGAGTCGCACAGGGTCCTTGCACCGGCCGTTAATGCAGGCCCACGATCACAAACTCGCCAGTCCGATCATTAACCAGAGGTTATGGCTAAAGCAATTTAACAATGCCACCCATGTTTGCTATTGTTAAAAAGTACCCATGTAGCCCCCTACAGTCGCCTATATAACAACTTAGTTAAATCTGAAACAGTAACATCTCGGTTACGTATGGTAACCCTCGTTCCCTGAAGGAGGGAACAGAGACGTACGTCGGACGTCACCGACGAATTGGGATCACTTCAGGGAGCCCCTATCAGCTTCGAGATGTAGAGAACCGGCCAATGACTATTGGCGTGCGAGATTTGCATCTCGCGCTCCGCCCCGCAGCGCGGGTATAAAGCGGAAGCGAATGCAGCGCACTGTTGTTTTTCACTGAGGAGCCGAACTAGTGACTCGGCCATGCAGTGATGGTACAGCAACTGTGGCGACGGGACGTACGTCTCCGTTCCCTCCTTCAGGAAACGAGGGTTACCATACGTTACCGAGACGTTCCCTTTCAGTCGGTCACGTTCGACGTACGTCGGACGTCACCGACGAATTGGGATCCCCTTGGAAAACGCCACAGTTACTACCACTTCCAGCGCCCAGCGAGAGCCCCTCAGACCCCGTCTGTTCCGGGTGGGTAATTCACGCAGGGAAGTCACACTGCTGTTCCGCAAGACCCACTTCAGCAGACTATTGGATAACGCTGGGAAAGCGTGCCCAGAGGGACGCTGCGGAAGCCACATCATGCCCGAAGGGAGTTACCATGTGGAGAATACACGTATGGACTGGCCGTGGGCAGTGCAACATACGGAAGTCCCAGGGGTGGCCCCGGCCAAACAGGCAGGGGAACAACACCTAACTGAGACGGCAGAGAGCTCTGCCAAGGGAAAGACACAGGCCCGACTGCCGCGGGTTGCGGAGGACTCAACAGGGTTCGCCGTTCTGGGGAACTCGACTGGAGCATATAAGCACACGTATCCGTTCCATAGGGAAGGGAGTGGCGCAGCAAGCCGACACTTAGAACGGGCACTTCGGTGTTACTGACTATGGGAAGCGAGCACACAGGAAGATACCGGCTCTACACGGAGGCTATAAAATCTAGCGAACGTGTTAGGTGTCGCCCAGCCCGCAGCTCTACAAATATCTGTCAGCGAGGCGCCACGAGCCAACGCCCAGGAAGAAGCTACACCCCTAGTGGAGTGGGCTCTTAACCCGAGCGGGCAGGGCACGTCTTGGGTTAGATACGCCAAGACGATGGCATCCACTATCCAGTGGGCCATCCTCTGCTTGGAGACAGCCTTTCCCTTCTGCTGGCCTCCATAACAGACGAAGAGCTGCTCTGAGGTCCTGAAGCTTTGCGTTCTGTCCACGTAAGTCCGCAGAGCGCGGACTGGACAGAGAAAAGCTAGGGCTGGGTCTGCCTCCTCCGAAGGCAGCGCTTGCAGGCTCACCACCTGGTCCCGGAAGGGAGTGGTGGGAACCTTGGGCACATATCCGGGCCGGGGTCTCAGGATTACATGAGAGTTACCGGGCCCGAATTCCAGGCACGATTCGTCGACCGAAAATGCCTGCAGGTCCCCTACCCTCTTGATAGAGGCCAATGCAGTCAGGAGTACTGTCTTCAGAGACAGGATTTTTAACTCAACTGACTGCAAAGGCTCAAAGGGCGCCCTCTGCAGTGCGGTTAGCACCAGAGTTAAGTCCCAATAGGTATAGAGGGAGAGCGAGGCGGTTTTAGTCTCCTCGCCCCCCTCAGGAACCTGACGATCAGATCGTGCTTCCCTAGAGACTTACCACCTACCATGTCATGATTAGCGGCGATAGCGGCAACATAGACTTTGAGGGTGGAGGGAGACAGCCTTCGCTCCAACCCATTCTGTAGGAAGGAAAGCACGGAACCGATCGAACATCTCCGGGGGTCTTCTCGGCGAGAAGAACACCAGCCGACGAACAGGTTCCACTTCAACGCATAGAGGCGCCTCGTAGAGGGAGCTCTAGCGGAAGTGATGGTGTCTACCACAGCCTGCGGTAGGCCACCTAGAACCTCCGCGTCCCGTCCAGGGACCAGACATGGAGTTTCCAGAGGTCCGGACGCGGGTGCCATAGGGTGCCCCGTCTCTGAGTCAGGAGGTCCTTCCTCAGAGGAATGGGCCAGGGAGGTGCTGTCGCGAGAAGCACTAGTTCCGGGAACCAAGTCCGGTTGGGCCAATACGGAGCGACCAACAGGACTTGCTCCTCGTCCTCCCTGACCTTGCACAGAGTCTGTGCAAGAAGGCTCACTGAGGGAAACGCATACTTGCGTAGGCCCCGGGGCCAGCTGTGTGCCAGCGCATCCGAGCCGAGGGTCCCCTCGGTCAGGGAATAAAACAACTGGCAGTGGGTCGTGTCCGGGGCGGCAAACAGGTCTACCTGTGCGGTCCCGAAGCGACTCCAGATCAGCTGGACCACCTGGGGATGGAGTCTCCACTCTCCGGGGAGCACTGGCTGTCGTGAGAGCTCGTCGGCCGCACGATTGAGCAGGCCCGGAATGTGAATGGCACGAAGCGACCTCAGATGCTTCTGACTCCATAGGAGGAGATGGTGGGCGAGTTGTGACATGCGACGGGAGCGTAGACCACCCTGTTTGTTGATGTACGCAACGGCCGCAGTGTTGTCCGTACGGACCAGAACGTGCTTGCCTAGTAGCGGCGTTTTGAAGCGGCCCAGCGCAAGACGAACTGCTAACAACTCGAGGCAATTGATATGCCATTGCAGGTGAGGCCCCGTCCACAGACCCGAAACTGCAAGCCCGTTGTACGTGGCACCCCAGCCGGTGGATGAGGCATCCGGGGAGACAACAGCAATGCCTGGACACTTGTTCTAGGGGAACTCCTGCCCGTAGAAATGAAGGGTCTGACCACGGGCTGAAGGTTTGGCGGCACCTCGGAGTCACAGGGACACGGAGGGATCCGCTGTGCCACGCCCATCTCGGGACTCGCTCGTGTAGCCAGCGTTGAAGCGGTCTCATATGAAGCAACCCGAGCGGCGTTACTGCGGCTGCGGATGCCATATGCCCCAGGAGCCTCTGAAAATGTTTCAGTGGTACCGCTGTCCTGCATTTGAACGAATTCAAGCAGTTCAACACCGACTGGACGCGCTCCTCGGTGAGGCACGCTGTCAGGCCGCCTCTGTGACTTTCGTGAAGACACGGGGCGACAGGGCCAGCCCGAAGGGTAGGACTTTGTACTGATATGCTCGTCCGTCGAACGCAAAGCGTAGAAACGGTCTGTGTCGAGGGAGAATCGAGACATGAAAGTACGTGTCCTTCAGGTCGATCGCTGCAAACCAATCTTGGGGACGGATGCACCTGAAGATGCGTTTCTGCGTTAGCATTCTGAACGGTAGCCTGTGAAGGGACCGGTTCAGGAATCGCAGATCCAAGATCGGCCTTAACCCGCCGCCTTTCTTGGGTACAATGAAGTACGGGCTGTAGAAGCCGGTCTTCATATCGGCTGGAGGGACCGGCTCTATCGCGTCCTTCGCCAGTAGGCATTCTCCTTCGACACAGAGGTGAAGTGAACGCCCCTGAACTTGGGGGGACGCCGGGCGAACTGAATCGCATAACCGAGTCTGATGGTACGGATGAGCCAGGGAGACGGGCTGGGGAGCGCTAGCCAGGCTCCCAGCGACCGTACAAGCGGGACCATCGGCACCACAGACGTACCCGCAGCGGGGCAGCGAGGCGGCATGCAGGGACCCGACTCGGACGGCATGAGAGCGGCCCGAAGTGGGGTCTGAGTGAGCTGCGCAACACTTACCTGCTTCCGCTGAGGGGGTGTGCGAGTGTGAGAAGGCCGCTTGTGTGCGTCCCCACAGCCGGCACCCCCTGCTGGCGATTGGAGAGGCGCCTGAGGGTGACAAGGCATGGGAGCGTCGAACACCGCCAAGCGCGCTCTCTTGGCACCCAGAGATTTTGGAAACTGCTCTTTCAGAAGTCAAACAAAAGATTCTCCCCCGGCCCTCCTCCGGGGGAAGGAGTGGTGCTGCAACCATCTCCTGAAGAGCCGTCTCCTCCATCTCTGGGTGGCCCGTCTCAGGGTCTCTTACGACGGCGCTTGCCACCTGGCTTGGCAGCAGCCTGAGCGGGCTGCACGTCCTTCCCACGGCCAGCTCCACGCCTACGCCCGGGTGGAGGCTGCTGCTGGGCTGGGGCGGGAGCGGGGGCGGCGGCGGGTGGACGTCCTCGGCGACGGGCAGGCGGAGGCGCTGCGACCGGCGGCTGGGTGGAGGCAGCAGCTGGCCGCCGGGGCAGGATGTGTTTGATCGCCTCCGTCTGCTTTTGGGCGGCCGAGAACTGCTGGGCAAAGCTCTCGACCGCGTCGCCGAACAACCCGGCCGAAGAAACGGGGGAGTCCAGGAACCGATACTTATCGGTCTCCCTCATGTCGGCCAGGTTGAGCCAGAGATGCCGTTCCTGGACCACTAAGGTGGACATCGCCTGACCGATAGAACGGGCGGTGACTTTCGTCGCCCAGAGGGCGAGGTCCGTCGCCGTCCGGAGCTCCCGGAGGAGCTCTGGGTCAGGCCTACCATCGTGCATGTCCATGAGTGCCTGGGCCTGATGCACCTGGAGCAACGCCATGGCATGCAAGGCGGACGCAGCCTGGCCACAAGACCTGTAAGCCTTCGCAGTCAGACTGGATAAGAACTTACAGGCCTTGGACGGGAGCCGCGGGTCACTGCGCCAGTTGGAGGCGGTCGCCGGACACAGTTGCATCGTGACGGCCCGCTCCACTGGCGGGATTCCCACGTACCCCCTGGCTTGCCCGCCGTCAAGGATAGTGAGGAGGGAGGAACCACCAGGTCTGTTTCTGGCACTAAATGGTGTCGTCCACGACCTGGTGAGCTCCTCATGCACCTCCGGGAAGAAAGGCACAAAAACCAATCATCCAACCTAGAAGGTTCGGGACGTGGTGGAGGGTTCCACTCAAGCCCGACCTTTTCGGCGGCCCGGGAAAGCATAGCCGTCAACTCGGGGTCCAACTCGGCCGTTGCCACTCTCCCAGAGGGAGGCAGTACAGCCGAATCTTCATCCTCCGAGGTCCGGAACTCCCCCTTCGATGCAGCGATCGACATCTGTTCGTCTACTGGAGCCCCGAAGGTCACCACTGGACGTCCATGGGAGGGGCCAGCGATTTCCTCCGGAAGCCCTACCGGCTGCGGCGCTTGTGAGGGATCAGGGGCCTGCGGAGGCTGGCTCGGCGGGTTTGCCCTGAACGTAATCCTCAGGTCACCCCGGCCATCCGTCAAAGTAGGTCTATTCTGCTGGGCAGGAATAGCACTAGATCGAGGTATGGGTAGGGGGACTCCACCTTCCCGAAGGTAGGCGAGTCTCGACCTAAGCGCCGCGATAGTCATGTTCCCGCAGTGGGAACATGAACTATCCACAAAAGCTGCCTCAGCGTGCTGAATGCCCAGGCACGTGATACAGCTATTGTGACCGTCAGCGGGCGACAGGGAACGACCGCATCCAGAAACGCACGGGTGGAATGACATCTTGAAAAAGACGCAGTGTCACACCCGTGTTGCTCTTTTTGTGAGGAAACGCTCTTTTAGTGCTGAAGCACCCAGGGAAGACCGCGGCAGAATACAGGAGATAGAGCAGCCTGTATCTGCTCTCAAGTAAAACGCTTCACGAACCAGCAGTTTTTTTTTGTTTTTTTTTAACTGTTGGTTTCTGCTTCCAGCAGCGGTGAGCCCGCGGTCGCGCTGTTTTGTGCCGTCTGACCAGCACAAGAATGATCCTCAGCCAATTCTCTCTCTCTCTCTCTCTCTCTCTCGCTGAATACAGGCAGTCTGTGCTTCATCAACGGCGTTCGGCTCCGAAGTGAATGACAACAGTGCGCTGCATTTGCTTCCGCTTTATACCCGCGCTGCGGGGCGGAGCGCGAGATGCAAATCTCGCACGCCAATAGTCATTGGCCGGTGCCGAAGTGACGTACGTCGAACGTGACCGACTGAAAGGGAACCAGGGGTTATGGCCAGTACCATAAAATAATGCCGTATTATCTCAATAGTATTTTATCTGGCCCCCTATAGTGCGACTGCATAACAACTTAGTTAAAGTCGAGCAGTTTAGTCAGAAATCTAGAATCTCGCCAGATGTGCCCATGCTCCATACTATCCGAGATCTAGTATGTACTTCACCCTGGTCGCAGATTTGCGGTAACAAAGGATTCATCATAATGCATTAAGATCAATAGTTTCCGAGTAAATCAGAATTAAATCAAACGTAACAACATATTTATCAAAGTGTATCAAAGATCATTCTTTTGATATTTCCCTGCAGTCACAGCTGCACTGGCATGTACATTGTGTGTGCAACAATGGTCAGGCTTAAGGCCAATGAGTGACTCTGTTGTTGTTCACATCCAATGAACTACCAGCACATGCTGAGTGCATAGTCAAATCCCTGCTCGAATTTTACTTTTGAGAGTTAAGAAGTCACAGATTGCATTTTTGTGTCAATACATTTGAACATGAAAAAAGGTTTTGTTTGTCTCAGGGCTGATGCAATGCACAATCACTGTTTCTCAGATTTTTAAATGTCTATCTTCCATTTAGTGCCTTTAAAGACTATATGAAGTCAAGGTGGCCATTTTAGCTGATTTACAAGATATGATAGCTTCAGTTTGTGCTACTTGGCTAACCGCTCCCATGGAGCAGGGAGAGAATCTGTGTTCTCCGAGTGGGCGTACACCCATGGGCTCCGTGAGCCACTCAGAAACATTCAATCGTGTGTTTTTTTAACAGCAAAAATATAGTAACAGCATTACTATCATTCTGTATTTTAGTTTTAGATTTTAATCTTACCACCTCTTAATTATTTCTAGTCAAGAGTAATTTTGCTTTGTAGCATTGCTGAGGTGTAGCTCATTCTGAAAAAGGTTTTCTTAACTTTTACCTGTTGCATCGCATCACCCTGTTTTTCCCAACTTTGCTTTTCATAAACAAATGCATCGACATGGCTGTTTATAAAATCACAAACGCCCTCCAATTGTTTACAAACTTAGATTTTTCATTCTGTGTTTGCTCATTATCATCGCGTGTTGCTAGTTTGTTGTAACAAAGCCGATGCAACAATGGAGAAAGCACTTAGCTGATTTCAAAACTTTAGGCTGCAATCTACAACTCTTCATCGAGTCCCAAGAAAATAATTTAGAAGATGTTATTCCAATTTAGGTTTCATCTCTTGTTGCTTACCATCACAGCTGAAGGAAGAGATCATCAAACCTTTTGTTGATTTTAAAATCAAAATACGTTGCTGAGAAGACGTTGCTCATCCGAGTTGCAACATCACGGAGGCGTGTCACCAAATTGTAAGCCCGTCCAATCGTTCCAATGGAGGCGTACGATTGGTGGTTGAAGGTTTCTTGCGCGTTCGGTCTTTTCAGCGGGGCGAAGGGATTTAATTCTAATTTATCTTTATCTGACTCCATTTTAATTATGACCTCGAATTTAGGTTAGAATGCCAATTGGTTATTTGGTCATTTATATTTAATAGTTTACACATTTAATTATTCAGTTTAACTCTTTGTTGAAATTATACCCGTTCATAGTTAATAATTCCAGAGTAAGTCAGAATAAATCAGTGTAACAATTTATTATTAGTCAGGTAAATGTATCATGCCAATTACATAATCAATTCAAAGATAATCCATACATAACATCAAAGTATAGAATAAAATATGGATACCTGACCTTCTGAGAATTACATAACGCTGAGCGTCTAGGAGACACTCAGCGTTACGGGCTGACCGATGTAAAGGTTCGAGCCCCGACCTCTTTGCAATATCTCCTTAAATACCAGACCAAGACGGAAACCTCTTTCAAATGGAAACGTGTTAACAATGGGAATTTACATTTAATCACTGTCCCATAGACCTGTATTGACAAAAGACCAAATGGCTAAAGCCACACCCAACGTAATAAGCAAAGTATCTCTAAACTCTCAAAACCTTTATTACTTTTTGGTTTACTTCTGTGGGGAGGAGACCTTTGTACCAGTCGCACTGAGACATTTCAAATAATATCAAACATGTATAATTCTGTATAGTATTTGTTCACTTTAGACCATATAGATTTTGGGTGAATTCTGGAGGGGAGATGGGGGTACATGCAGGTGAAAGGAGAGACATGTAAATTTACAGTCATTCGTAGATGATTCACTCAGCGTGACGTTGTCTCGGATGGGGATGCTAAATGCATGAGTCGATTCAGATGCTAATGTCCTCTATTTTCTCAGAGACATTCTGGCATATGCAAACTTTTCCAATCTTACAAAAGAAAGCTTGTAAGTCAGGATAAGTGTTATCAGGCTGAATAACTTCATTCACATCAGTTTTTTCTGCAGCTTTGTTGCGGTTCAATTTCTTAGTCAAAGAGCATACTCTAGCACAGAGCTCTTTGTTCTGTTCCTCTAGCTCTGAGTTACGCTGAGACTGCTGTCTAGCTAGCGTTAAACCAAATTCTCTGTGGCAGCAGATAATGCCTTTCACTTTGTTCTTGCGAATACATGCTCCTAATACCTTTTTACACTCATCTACAGACCAAGTCTTGTCTGGATGGATCTCATATTTCTGAGTTAGTTCTTGTCTAACTTTCTCAGTGACTATTAGGTTCATTTGCACTCCTAACTGTGATTTGAATTCACTATCTGACCACAAAGGAGTCGCGAGACCACTTTTTTGATGGTTGATAAATTAGCATTACAGCCATTAATGTTTTGCCAGTCATTTTCAAAGCAAGGTATTCAAAAGATGAAACGTCATGGAATTCAATCTTAGATATTTTGATACTCTCATGACAAACTACAGCTAACCCTCCACCTCTACGATGGAGACGAGGTTGAGAGAAATAGATGTACCCAGGTGGTGTTAAGAGGTTTAAGTTGAAATAGTCATTGGGCACCTGTCAGGTTTCTGTCAAAAGTAGCATGTCCAGGTTTTCGTCAATGATAATGTCATTTAGCACTGATGCCTTATCAGTTAAAGAGCGAGTGTTCAATAGCACACATCGCATATCTGAAGAAGCAAGTTTGCAGTTTCCAAGGACAGGATCAAAGTGTATTGGTCTCAGATTCCCAAAGTTGATTACGCGGTTTTCCTGTTGTGTTATACCAGAAGCACGGGTGTCGGTGCAGATAACCGGAATACGATTTGAAGACGAACAATGATAAGTCCGAAGTTCCTTCCACGAACGGTGTATGTAGCGGGGTCGGCGTAAAATTCCAAGTTGTTCACACCACATAAAAGTGTCTGGAGCCAAGCGGAGAGATCCTTTTAGTTCTAAGTTCTAAATTGAGCCGAAGAAAATTGCAAAGCCATCTCGGGAGAAGTCCCTTTATTAACATCAGCCAAAAATAGCACAAAAAGACCAAAGAACAAAACCGGCAATTGGTTACGCAATTGGTTACATGAACAAAAACCAATGGGACCCACGCAACAACTTATCAGTTTAACTACGTTAGCCAGAACCATATCTCCACTATCCACAACAATCCACAGAAAGGAAGACTACCCAACCATACCGAGGATTGACACCACAAAATGATAAAGAGAGTGGAGACTCATGTATCAGATGTCGAGAAGGATATGGATCGGATGGAGAGGGCTCGCAGCCGACCAGTGTGAGAGGATCACAAAAAAGGCCAGGTTAGTCATCCAAAGCTTACTGAGTGAATAAAGTATTCCAGAAAATAATCCAAGTAGTCCAGATCTGTCAAATCCCAGCAGAAACATATCCAAAACCGTATATGCCGATAAACAAACAAACAGACAGGTACCAGCGTGAAGCGGCAGCACAAGCGCGCCAGCGTTCTCACACCGGAAGTGACAGTAGATTGAGTCGATCAGTCTTCAATATAGCGCACCATGGGTAGTTCACCCATGAAAATTCTGTCATCATTTCCTCTCAAGTTGTTGTAAACCTGAATGAGTTTCTTTATTCTGTTGAACATAAAAGTTATTTTGAAGAATGTGGGTAAACAGGTGCTGGTCCCCAGGGACTTCCATATATATATATTTTCCTACTATGGAAGTCAATGAGGACCAGCAACTGTTTACCCACATTCTTCAAAATATCTTATTTTGTGTTCAGCACTAGAAAGAAATTAATACAGGTTTGGAACGACATAAGAGTGAGTAAATAATGACAGAATTTTCATTTTTGGGGGAACTATCCCTTTAAGGAAAAGAGGCAGTTTACTTTTAGGCTGCTGTCACTTTAAGACCTGTGTATTTTCACTTTAGACATAACCAACTGTGTTTATGTAAACCTGGTGTGTATTTGACAGTATTAGAGCAAACAGACACGAAAGATCAAATCCAGTAATCGGACGCTGTTGGACAGACTTTTAGTGTGCGCGCGCTTCGGGTGTACGCGTTCAGAAAAAGGCGCATGTCAGAACAGCACGCGAATGTAATGTTTAACCGGAGTGTAACATGCAAATAATAAACTTTTGTGATTGTGAATAAGTGCAGTGTCCCGTGAGTGTAACTGTACCGCTGCGTTAACATGTGATGTGAATGTACGTCGAGTTGTACAGTATGACGGAGGCGCCAGAACTGCATCTGATAGAATGTGCGCTGTAGCATGATATTACGATATTTCTTCAAAAGCAGATCATGGAGATATTTTAATCATCCACAAGCAATAACTGTGATATCCTACATTAACTTTACTAAAAAAAAGATATGCTACCTTGGCTATGTTAATTAACTAGCCATCTAACGTTAGCTCGCAACATAGTTTAGTTTACATTCATTTTCTTGATATACCTTTAATTTTTTCTCTTTCTCGTTTGTCTTCTTTTTTTCTTTTCTCTGCACCAGAGGGATATGTCCTGTTTTGTGACATTTATGAGTTTTGCTGCAATACTCTTTAATCAACTTCAATAATCAGTCACAGTCTGACTGTACTTGCATCCTGTATCCCATTAACATAATGTTGCATTTTTGTATAATTACCATTATCCATTGACATAATATATCACAAAAAATAAATAAAAATAAAAATCAAGCTGTCATTTCATGTGCTTTTGAAAGCATTTATTCAAAAGGGTCATATATACAGATTGGTCATATATAAAGCACTATATAAATAAATAGGGATGCACCAATACCACTTTTTTTTCAGACCAAGTACAAGTACTTACATTTGGGTACTTGCCGATACCAAGTACCGATATGAGTACTTAATAATACCATTACAGTTATTCTAACAATGTTTTATTTTCATCCGATTTTTTTCACTTTCTGACTGTAACAAAGTAAATATACAACTTGATGCTGTTGTGGACATTTTAACATTCAACTTGGTGTTTTCCTAAACAAACATGCACTGCTGCCCATTTCACATAAATGTAACCTGTAACACATTCAGTGTATTTCAGTAACACAACATAGTAGCAGAACAACTGAAATGATATGTTTATCATATGTTAGTGCAGTACTAAAGACTAAGCCTTTTTCGAAAAAGTGAGAGGCAGGATCTTTTTGATGAAAAGAAGCTTTTCTGCATTATCAGCTTTAATGTTTTCATCTACACAGTGTCTGACACTGAGCTAAACAGTAGGGATGTGGGAGACTAGCCGACTAGTCGATTAAACGTTAGTGCTGCTGCTAGTCGAATTTTTTTGCTACTATGTTTAAATTACTGTCGTGTTAATGTTATATATTGAAATTAATATATTATTTTGAAAAGTGTATATCTGCAGCAAAACCAAATCATTTAATTTTACCTCGGGTTACCGCGCGGAGGCTTCAGAGAAATCTCCATTTAGAAGATGAGCAAGGTGAGGGAGGATTTTGAAAGCTTACACAAAACTTTTCCATTTTCTTCCATGTCATGTCAAACTAGTATAACAATTAAGCTTGCAGCCTTGCTTAGGATTGTTATACTACCGGTTATGAGGGACAATACGGTATGAAATTTTATATTGGATTAAAGAAGTAACATTATGAATGAAACTTACTTTGCACTTGAACAGTTGCTATATCAACATCCCAAAGATATGAAAATACGGTTAAATAATGTATAGTTGTCAGTAGCCTACACAACAAGCTTTTCTTGTGATTTTGCCGCCCATCTTGTGTGCAGATACTTTTCATACACGAGAAGCGCGTTCATCTGTTTATAATAGGCTATTATGTGGGACTCGTTGGTCCTGTGCTGCATATTGTCTAAAATGGCTAACCTACGTGCTTAAGTGAACGCTCAGGTTTAATACATTGATCATAATGCAAGGCAAGCATTCGCATGTATGTGATCTATTTTAGCGACATTCAGTATGGGATTTGACTATTCATAGTTTAAGTGTTCTTTCAAATGGATCGATTGCATATACTGTCTCTGGGGGGCGGGGTTAGACTACTCATTGCGCACATCCCTACTAACAGCCTTTCACTTTTAACACTACTGCATGGTGCCGAGAGTTATCTGCGTGACGAGAGGTATACTTGCCACGTCCGCACTAGCACGAAGGTGCGCGCGGCAAAAATGAAGTTCTCGCGGTCGTCTGTGTTGAGAGCGCGAGACCCCTTTTCACTTGACAATGTGAACGGCGAATTTTGTAACTATCCGCTATAGACATAAAGTGTTATCGGGTGCGGTTGTATCGGGGTAGTTTTACGAGTACGAGTACATGAGCGCAGTATCGGACCGACACCCGAGTACTGGTATCGATACATCCCTATAAATAAAGATGACTTGTCTTAGCAAAAATTACAAAAAAAAAAGTAAATGTGGCTGTGATGACTTGATGACTTCTTTCCAGTCTTCAGTCTCTCATGTTCTTGCTCAGACGTGGACCGGCTCTGATCTCTGGTGTGGCGGCTTGAGTTCCTGTCAGGTTGGAGTTGGACTTCCACCAAGGACAGCAAGTATGTTGTTTCCTATCCAATACAAAGATTATATGAACAAGTCAACTTGAATGTTTTTTAGAGCTTTTTTACAACAGAACTGAATTCTTGCAATTGCATCACTGATTGTGTTATTTTCCTGTTTATTACTGTGAAGCCGCTCTGAAACAATCTGTATTGTATAAAGCGCTGTATAAATGAAGGTGACATGACTTGACTATAACAAGAACATTACGATGAACACAAATTTGAAAACCTCACTACAAATAATCCAGAATTGAAGATAAATGATAATAATCCTACTCTGTCTGTTACACTTCCTCACACCTGAAATCCCTGATCGAGTGAATCTCCTGAACTTCTCCAGATCATTTCTAATCCATTCATGTTGTAACATCTGCTCTAACGTCGGCCGTTTAGTTGGATCCCGGTCTAGGCACTGGCTAATCAGATCACTGCATTCTGTACACATTTTATTAAGGAGAGGCTGGTTAGTCATGACTATGTGACACGAATGTTGGCATCTATGAAAACAGCATCTGAAACATGATTAATATAAGGTAAAGTGTTCTTTAGCTTTCCTTTAGAAGTGAAGTATGTATTTTCTGTGGCAATAGTGGCACCTAGCGGAATTACAAAAACACGCTATAGGTTGAGCTGGAAAGTGTTTAGACTTTTGGGGGAGATAAACCTATTAAATGGCATAATGGCAATAAACTGGGTTAAGAGAATGTATTTTACCATGAAAAATCTTACATACTTCACCTTTACCTGTTTCTGAACAGAGCCTTTGCTTTATGCGTGTGTTTATCAATGTTATCAATATTTTTCACTCACCTTTGGATAAGTTGGAGTTCTGAAATTTAACTTTGGCTTGTGTGATTTCCGCTCTATTGCCAAAAGGAGAACACGTGTTCACCATCTGGTACAACAACACTCCCAGAGCCCAGACATTTGTTGGGACGGCATGGAATTGAGATTCTGTGAAGACTTCAGGTGGACAGTAACCCATTAATCCTGTAAGCAAGACATTTGCGCATTGTTGAGTCAAATAATCAGTCACTACATCCAGGTTTCCACACTCCAAAAATACTCACCAAGGTATATTTTTGTCTCGTAGCCATCACTACTAAGTAGCTGACCGCAGCCAAAGTCTATGAGCTTGAGCTCTAACGTGTTTGTCTTCAAAAGGAAATTCTGTGCATGAACGTCATTATGAAAGACGCCATGCTCGATGCAGTGTTGTACTGCCAGCACAGCCTGTCGCATGATGACCCGTGCTGTTGTTTCATCCAGTTGAGGATTACGAATGATGAAGTCCAGCAAGCTCTCGCAGGGTTCAGGGAACTCCATTATGAGGGTGAATTTCCGAGGATGTTTAAACCAGTCGTATAGTTGTATGACGTAGGGGCTTATTGGTTCTTGCCTCATCTTCAGCAGCAGCGCCACTTCTGTAACGAGAGGTTTGGGATGCCCAGGCTAGAGAAAAGTAGTAGACAGAAGGTTAGCTGGGTAAAAATCTGAAGAAAACATATAATTTTTATATGTACTTGCTTTGATCTTTGTAGATATGATCAACAGAGCCTTTCCAGGCTTATTTGTCTATTACATTTACACCTAATGCTTCCTACAGGTGTATTGACTACAGTAATCAGCACTTAAACAACAAATACACTTTTGACCAACTTACAATAGCAAGATAACGATCATTGTCAATCTTGCGCATCCGCTTGATGGCAACCTGAAAAAAAAAAAACATTACTCAATAACAGTAACGGTATTCAAGCGCTTGACTTTGCACATAACATTTACGATTTGAGCATCTAAGTATTAAACCATCTGTATTAAATATGTTTTGATGCATGCAAGATTGCTTTACCTTTTTGCCATCAAATTTCCGTGTTCCCTCGAACACTCTTCCGAATCCTCCGGATCCAATCATCTCTCCCACGTTATAGAGAGTCTCAAAGGATTCTGAAAAACAAACAGAAAAATATGACAAATATATGAGCTTGCTAGATCCTTTGTTTCATATCAAAAATATCAGTGCTGGTTGTGTCGAGAACATCATTTTTGAAAACAAGTCTATCTTTAGTGGAAAACAAGACGATAATACTGTTTAAAACAATGTTGGAGAAATAATGTCTGCAGATTTACCATAATTTGGCTTGACGTCGGAGTGATCTGGATCAGGTGATGATGGATCAGGATCAGGCTCTGGCTCCAGATCCGCTGGAGGAACAAAAGGCTCCACAACATCCACAGCACTACTGAGACAACAGCAGAGGAGCGGACGCGCCATAGCCTTCAACACGTTCCTGAGGAAAGAACAAACTCCTTTCCTCTTCTTACATTCTGTAGGTTTTTCTGAAATGAAGAAAAACAATTGAATTATTAGAAACATCTCTGACGTCAAATTAAGCAATGCTATAAAGACATAACTTACATTTTACTGTTAAATTCATATCTGTAATGTTACAAATCCAAAGTAATGGAAATATTTCCAAGCTATCCACCTGACTTCTGCTTAATGCCTGCATAAATGTCTTAAAATCTCATGTCACAATATTGATAGTCATTTTATTTCACAATTATCACAATATAGTTATTTTTCGTATTTGATCTGATCTTTTGATAAAAACATAACATTTCCAGGCTTAATTTGGCCAACTCTGGCACATGTGGCTCAGTTCAGGTAATCACATAAGATCATATCACCACGACAGCCATTGTGACAATTTTGTGCATATTTGAGCGCATTCAAGCGCAATAAGTTGCGAAATAGAGCTCTATTCAGGATTGCATGCTGTCTGAGAAGCGGCTTTCTGTGCGTGTGTTTCGGGTGTGTGTCAGACAGTGCAAATGAGTTCATGGCTTATTGAGAACGCTTTGCTAACGTTCCCAAGTTAAGTTAAGAAATATTATTTTTAAATGTTCCCTGAACGTTCAAAACGTCCAGTTTTTTAAATGTTGTAAAAATGTTTTTTCTTGGCTAAGGGAACAATCTATTTTATAATTTTGCAAACATTATGGGAACTTTTGAATGTTCTCTGAATGTTCTGAAACTGTTAGATGAATGTCCAATTAAAATATTTCTGGCAGGAAAAATCCAGAAACTAAATTTCAGCAAAATAAAATTAAATGTGACTGTACACTTTACACCGCCCAGCCTTATTTCAGTCTCACCTGTTGAGCTCTTGTTCACTGGTGAAGGCTCCATAAAGCTATTTGAAGTCTCTGTTGGCTCGACGGGAACTTGACCTGGCAGCGGAGGGCACATCCACTCTTCGAGGCTGTCGGACCTGGACAAACAGCACTTGCTGGAGCTGCCCTGTTCGTTTCGGCTATCCGATCTATCGCCACTCCACCTCCAATCGGCGATGTACGAGCCTCTGCTGCTAAGGCTCAACGACTCTCTACAGAACCGCCTCTCTATACTGTCCTCAGAGAGGGACAAAGATGATGTGGATCTCCTGGATCTGGAGTGGCCCGAGGCTGGAATATTTTAGACATTTTTAATAATATTAATAATCAATGTCAGTGGTCACATCAAATTGTTACTCTGTTTTCAATGACAAATTATTTTGTTAACTGAGCCATAACTTATTTAATAAAAGCCTATTCTGACCTCTGCAAAAGCGTTTAGATGGAGTGGACGGATGTCCATGATCTGGGCTCTGCCGGCTGCCGCTCTGCCACTCCCTCTTCCTGTCAGCCTGACCTGTGGACACAGAAACAGAAAACTCAGAACACAGAGGTGCTAAAGGTCTAGGAAGCTCCTGGATGTGTGTCTGGGCCGGGTCTGGCAGTGGATCCTGATCACGGTCATCAGAACCGTGTCTCCAAACCTCCTGACCAGCCGTCTGAGAGAAAGCAGCTCTCCTGGATCTGGAGCGGCCTGAGGCTGGAATATTTCAAACATCACATAGTTAGTAATGTTTTAATAATAATCAATAATCAATGTCAATGGTCAATTACAAATTGTTACTTCAGTTACTCAAATTGAAAAGTTTATTTCAAGAATCAAATACATGTGATCACTTTGCTGGGAAAATTCAAATAGGTTACCTCACACAATTTTCTTCACATTAATGTAGTCAATCATTGTACAACATTATATCATAACATACCATAAACAAATGAAAAACTAAAGCACTCACCTCCTCTTTCCCCCATCACATGAGCCAAAGACATCTCCTGCAAACTGCAATAAAGACAATACAAAATACAATACAACAACTCTCCTCAGAAATACTCCTCCCAAAAAGAAATAAAATAAAACAAAAAAAGAAATAAAACTCCAAACTCCTTCTAATAAGAAAAGAACAATGAAATAAAAGTATCCTTAGATAAACTCTTTCAAAAATATAACTCTATATAAAGGATATATTCTCCGATGTCTTTCCAGAATAAAGGTCTCGTCTCAGGAATCCTCCGAACAGCTTCAAAATGTCAAGATCAGCACAGAAAATACTCTGCAAAAGTTTGTGAATTCGCCTCGTCTCTCAACAACAGATCGCGATCGGTTCGCGTGCAGTCAGAATTCATAACAAGCGTCGCTATAGCAACTAAAATTCGAATCACTCATATGCACATGAGCAGAGCGCGTGCGCGCATCAAGTCTGAACACATTTATTGAATAGTTACAAACTTAATTTTGACGTTATCTTTAATATATAGAAAAAAATCTTATTTGTGAACAGTTCTTCTACTTATTATTATTATTATAATCCGTG
Source organism: Rhinogobio ventralis (assembly GCA_039654625.1). Taxonomy (NCBI): domain Eukaryota; kingdom Metazoa; phylum Chordata; class Actinopteri; order Cypriniformes; family Gobionidae; genus Rhinogobio; species Rhinogobio ventralis. The sequence goes on from CM077204.1 coordinate 8,120,374, forward strand.
GAACTATTCGTGTCCAAAATCTTCATTATTCATAACTGATCAAAAGCATCCACTTCGCAAGGCACTTACAGTCGAATAATGGATCATATAGTCACTGCTTCTGTCCAAAATGCGTGCAAAAAGTAGTACAGTACTAAGTGTCGTACGTTATTTGTACTGAAAAGTAGCTAAATAAACCAGCAGACAATACTGTATACTTGTTTACATTTACAGTAAGCAACCACTTTACAGTAATTGATTTAATATTTAAAAAATGTGCAAAGGTGCAGAACAACCAACTACAAATAAAATAACTTAAGATAAACAGTATCTTCTTATATAGAAAAAAATAAATGTAAACGTACGAAATGGAAAATATTAAATTAAATATTTAAATAATTACATAAAATGAACAGATCAGATGGACCTGTTTAATATTTAAAACAAACACTTGCTTCAAAACAAAGTAGACATTATAAACAGTTATGTTTACTTTGTTTTGCAGCAAATGTTTTAAATATTACATGATGGACCTGTGACAAGATGAAAATAATACATTTATTAACATTAAAGGGATAGTTCACCCATGAAAATTCTGTCATCATTTCCTCACTCTCAAGTTGTTTTAAACCTGAATGAGTTTCTTTATTCTGTTGAACATACAAGTTATTTTGAAGAATGTCGGTAAACAGTTGCTGGTCCCCAGTGACTTCCATATATATATATTTTCCTACTATGGAAGTTAATGGGGACCAGCAACTGTTTACCCACATTCTTCAAAATATCTTCTTTTGTGTTCAGCACTAGAAAGAAATTAGTACAGGTTTGGAACGACATGAGAGTGAGTAAATAATGACAGAATTTTCATTTTTGGGAGTTTACTTTTAGGCTGCTGTCACTTTAAGACCTGTGTATTTTCACTTTAGACATAACCAACTGTGTTTATGTAAACCTGGTGTGTATTTGACAGTATTAGAGCAAACAGACACGAAAGATAAAGTCCAGTAATCGGGCGCTGTTGGACGGGCTTTTAGTGTGCGCGCGCTTCGGGTGTACGCGCTCAGAAAAGGCGCATGTCAGAACAGAAGCAGAAGTTTTATTTATATAGCACATTTCCATAGATCAAGGTCGCTTTACATAGTGCTATACAATACATTTGCACACCCACAAGCACAGGCCTTATATAGCCACATTATTCAAAATACATATTAAATAGATACGTTTTTAGCTGAGTCTTGAAGGTAGACAAAGATGATATATTACGAAGTGAAAGGGGAAGCGAATTCCATAATTTAGGAGCATTGACACTAAATTACCTACCACCTACAGTGGACAAACGAAAACGAGGAATGGACAAAAGACCAAGCTCAGATGATAAGCCAAGAGTAGGTCAGACAAATATGGAGGTGCAAGACCATTTGATGCCTTAAATGTTATAAGTAATATCTTAAAGTGAATACGTGATGCCCCAGGTAGCCAGTGAAGATCATGCAGTAGAGGAGTAATGTGAGAAGAGCGCCTGGTGGAGATGAGAACTCTGGCTGCTGAGTTTTGAACATACTGTAACCTTTTTGTAACAAGTTTTTTAGGAAGACCAAGAAATAGAGCATTGCAATAATCCAGATGTGATGTGATTAATTCATGAATTAAGATTTCAGCATCAGCTAAAGTGAGAGAAGATCGAAGACGTGCAATATTACGAAGACAATATTACGTTTAACAACAGAAGAAATATGAGAGGCAAAAGATAGAGATGAGTCAAATAAGACACCAATATTACGGACATATGAAGAAGACTTAACATAAACTCCGTCAATTTCAAAGGACAGGTCCATCCTTTTGCCTGAGGTAGCAAAGCCAATCATCAATATTTCAGTTTGTTATTATTTAGTTTAAGGAAATTCAAGGACATCCAATGCTTGATATCCCTGATACATGCAGTAAGTGAGTCAGGCAAGGATGGCCTATCAGAGCTTGTGGTGAGGTAAATTTGAATGTCATCAGCATAGCAATGAAATTGAAGTCCATGCATGCGTATGATGTCACCAAGTGTCAGGGAACCAGGAAATAACAGGCAGCAGGCAGAGATGCAGGATCCAAATGCAGGGAGAATTTAATAACAAAAAACAATCGAAACAGGACCCAGAACAGGGAACATCATACACCTGCAACACCAAACAATGACCGACAGAGAACCAGAGAAAACAAGGGCTATATATACACAGGGAAGACTATAGCTGCGTCCCAATTTGCATACTATCCGTACTAAATAGTAATCGAAAACAGAATTAGTATGTCCCAAATCATAGTATGTTGAAAAGAGTATTCCAAAGATACCCGGATGGTCTACTATTTCCGGTCAGAATTCGAAGTGCAGATCGACGCACACTCTAACAGCTGATATTGCCCACAACCCATTGCGAGTTAGACGAGGATTCGATTAGAACTACAAACGCGGATAAAAAGTGTTAAAAAACTACAAACATGACGGATGTGCGAGTCCGACGGTTAGTTAGAGAGGTTTAGATAAAGGGGTTTGAGCGATCAATTATCAGTATTTAACCTGACGAAAATATATTTATTCAATTTCATCCACATTATATTTCACCTGCAGCAGCATTGTGAACTTTTGTAATGATACGTTTGACCATTAACTTTTAAATGCATCATTATATTTAAACTGCAAACACATGAGGGAAGTCTCTGCATTAAAGACCCACAAATGGCAGATCAATGTGCTACTACATTTCTCTCCGATAAGGTAGGAATTTAAACTGAATGTGGAGGATTTTAACTGTGACGATGATTGACAGGGCAGTTTAAACGGTGACGGGATGCACGTAAAGCGACAGAGTCCGTTATAGATGACGAAGTAGTATGTCCCAAATGTACTTTTTCTTCTCAAAAAGAGTACATACTTTTGGGTCGTAGTACATGTAGGCAAATTGGGACGCAGCATATCTTAACGAGATAACAAGGGGTGTGGTAAATGGGAAACACCTGGGGAGAGTAATCAACATGAAAAACTACAAAGAACTACAAAAACTCCACAGGAAGTGGAGGTGGCCCGTGTGAAACAGGCCGGTCAGGTGGCTTGGGTGGCACAGGCTGTTCAGGTGGCCCGTGTGAAACAGGCCGGTCAGGTAGCTTGGGTGGCACAGGCTGATCACGGGTTTGTGCAGACAGCAGGCCACTGGGCTGGGACACAGACTGGTAGCGGACTTGGGCTGACTGCAGTCCACCAAGCTGGGACACAGACTGGTAACAGGCTTGTGCTGATGGCAGGCTACTGATTGGACCACAGATTGTATGTTGACTGGTCCATGGATTTCGAGACAGCTTGAAGATGATTGGAGGCTGGGCTGGGACACAGACTGGCAGGTGGCTTGTGGTGACAGCAGGCCACTGGGCTGGGATACAGTCTGGTCCGGAGCCCTCTCTGGACTCTGGTCTTGTATGGTGATATAATATTTTCTATCACTGATGTAGGAGATGAGCCAGGAAAGAGCTGAACCAGTGATACCGATATCAGAAAGGTGCAAAATGAGTATTTCATGGCAGACTGTGTCGAATGCAGAGCTTAGATCCAGAAGAATCAAGATGTTTAGTAGCCCTGAATCCATAAACAGAAGAATGTCATTAACCACACGAAAAAGAGCAGTTTCAGTGCTATGTGATTAGCGAAATCCTGACTGAAAAGGTTCAAAAAGGACATTAGCATTTAAGTAGGATCTCAATTATGAAGCCACAACTTTTTCAAGAATTTTACTTAAAAATGGTAAATTTGAGATTGACCTGTAATTGTTCATGTTTAAATGGTCAAGGCCCGGTTTCTTAAAAGTGGGGGTCACCGCAGCCAGTTTTAATTCTGCTGGAACAATGGCTGATGTTAAACTAGAGTTTATCGTATGTGTTATGAAAGGTTCAACCTTAGGAACACACATCTTAAGCAAAACAGTAGGTGTAGGATCAAGCTGGCAGAATTAGACTTCACAATTAGATCACTTATGGCAGCAGAAGTGAGAGTAAAAGCAGAGAGAGAGTTTGTGGAGTAAGCCGAGTCAGCTGACATCAAGTGAACATTTGAGTCAGTTGTATGAGGTGTGTCTTTGGAAATGGATTCAGTGATTGACTTCAATTTGTCTGCAAAGTAATGAGAGAAATTATTCACCTCAGAGCCAGAAATATGTTGTGGAGGATTAATGAGATTGTTGACCATAGCAAACAGAGATTTTGGCCTGCACATGGAATTCTTAATAGTAGAAGAGAATTATGAGGATTGAGGGCTGTACGGTAGTTGAGCAAATGTTCTTTCATAGCCAAAGAGTGCACAATGAGTCCAGTTTTTTAGATGGACAATAGATATTTAGTGAGGTAACACTTTTGGAATCTAAGCCATCTTTGTCTTCTATGACGTGTAGTGTTCAGCCTGGATAGTCTGGATCTATACCAGGTCGTGATGAAATGAGAGTGTAGTTTGTGTTCAGTGTTCATGTCTAGGAGATGGGTGGAATCTAATCTATAACAATCTGTGTTGCATAATTTAGTCCCAGTGCTACACTGGGAGGCCATGTAGACATACTGTGGGGTGTGAATGGCCCCATCAAGTGTCTTCGCACCCATCTCCACATTTCAGGTTATGTTCTAACAATTCCACTGTCCTGGCTCTGATGCAGGTGGAGTCAAACACCTTCCCGGCGTCCGTCCTCCAAGGAATTGCAGTGGTCAACCTGAGACAGAAACAAATGCAGAGAGAACCACAGTTAATTCTGACATATCAACAGCTTCACATTCAGACGTGGACTTATTTTAATTGCACCATTATGTCTATTGCAATTTTCATCCCAGATGTCACATGAAGCTGAGTTTCATCGACCAGATCTGAATTGCTGCTGTTGTTTCAGTGTAGTGTGTGACATCTGCTCTTGCAGTTGAGCCTTCACAGACTGCTGGGTCATGAGCATTATAGACCCCAGTTCTGCTGGGGAATTTTTCTGGAATAATCTGAGCTTTATCACTCATGAATTCCGACGGGTTGGTGCCCATGGCTTTACTTCCAGTTGCTCTCATTACAGTCAGATCTGTGGGCAAAAATTAGTTCACCTGTTTCGGTGTTGCCTGTTTAGCATTTGCTGTTTTTCGGTGTCGTTCACACATTTGATTAGTGTAGATCTCTGTGACCTGTAGAAACTGTGGTACTTCTGCCTGATGTTTAGCATTTTACACCCTCCTTGTAAATTTACTTCCTTGATCAGATTAAATTTTACATGGTGTGCCCCAGTGAAGGATGAATTGGTCTGCTATTATCTGTGCCACACTTCTGGTCATGTTTCAAGGCAAAAAATACACGCACAACCCCCTCCCCTTTTGGCACTGGGTAGTGGACCAATGAAATCAAATTGTAGGCGATCCATCCTTGCCAATGGCACGGGTGAAGGGTTATCTGCGTGTTACCGTCTTTCCTTTTACGCAACACAACAAGATTAAATTAAATACATTTCTTTATATGTATTACTTCGTTATTTCATCTTACTCCATTAATGAAAAGGTTTCCAAAGATATTTAATCATTTATAAATATGAATAAATGTTTGATTATTCTATTTAATTCTTTACTTTTATTGAAATATCATGCATTCGGTTCTCAGAGTCGCACAGGGTCCTTGCACCGGCCGTTAATGCAGGCCCACGATCACAAACTCGCCAGTCCGATCATTAACCAGAGGTTATGGCTAAAGCAATTTAACAATGCCACCCATGTTTGCTATTGTTAAAAAGTACCCATGTAGCCCCCTACAGTCGCCTATATAACAACTTAGTTAAATCTGAAACAGTAACATCTCGGTTACGTATGGTAACCCTCGTTCCCTGAAGGAGGGAACAGAGACGTACGTCGGACGTCACCGACGAATTGGGATCACTTCAGGGAGCCCCTATCAGCTTCGAGATGTAGAGAACCGGCCAATGACTATTGGCGTGCGAGATTTGCATCTCGCGCTCCGCCCCGCAGCGCGGGTATAAAGCGGAAGCGAATGCAGCGCACTGTTGTTTTTCACTGAGGAGCCGAACTAGTGACTCGGCCATGCAGTGATGGTACAGCAACTGTGGCGACGGGACGTACGTCTCCGTTCCCTCCTTCAGGGAACGAGGGTTACCATACGTTACCGAGACGTTCCCTTTCAGTCGGTCACGTTCGACGTACGTCGGACGTCACAGACGAATTGGGATCCCCTTGGAAAACGCCACAGTTACTACCACTTCCAGCGCCCAGCGAGAGCCCCTCAGACCCCGTCTGTTCCGGGTGGGTAATTCACGCAGGGAAGTCACACTGCTGTTCCGCAAGACCCACTTCAGCAGACTATTGGATAACGCTGGGAAAGCGTGCCCAGAGGGACGCTGCGGAAGCCACATCATGCCCGAAGGGAGTTACCATGTGGAGAATACACGTATGGACTGGCCGTGGGCAGTGCAACATACAGAAGTCCCAGGGGTGGCCCCGGCCAAACAGGCAGGGGAACAACACCTAACTGAGACGGCAGAGAGCTCTGCCAAGGGAAAGACACGGGCCCGACTGCCGCGGGTTGCGGAGGACTCAACAGGGTTCGCCGTTCTGGGGAACTCGACTGGAGCATATAAGCACACGTATCCGTTCCATAGGGAAGGGAGTGGCGCAGCAAGCCGACACTTAGAACGGGCACTTCGGTGTTACTGACTATGGGAAGCGAGCACACAGGAAGATACCGGCTCTACACGGAGGCTACAAAATTTAGCGAACGTGTTAGGTGTCGCCCAGCCCGCAGCTCTACAAATATCTGTCAGCGAGGCGCCACGAGCCAACGCCCAGGAAGAAGCTACACCCCTAGTGGAGTGGGCTCTTAACCCAAGCGGGCAGGGCACGTCTTGGGTTAGATACGCCAAGACGATGGCATCCACTATCCAGTGGGCCATCCTCTGCTTGGAGACAGCCTTTCCCTTCTGCTGGCCTCCATAACAGACGAAGAGCTGCTCTGAGGTCCTGAAGCTTTGCGTTCTGTCCACGTAAGTCCGCAGAGCGCGGACTGGACAGAGAAAAGCTAGGGCTGGGTCTGCCTCCTCCGAAGGCAGCGCTTGCAGGCTCACCACCTGGTCCCGGAAGGGAGTGGTGGGAACCTTGGGCACATATCCGGGCCGGGGTCTCAGGATTACATGAGAGTTACCGGGCCCGAATTCCAGGCACGATTCGTCGACCGAAAATGCCTGCAGGTCCCCTACCCTCTTGATAGAGGCCAATGCAGTCAGGAGTACTGTCTTCAGAGACAGGATTTTTAACTCAACTGACTGCAAAGGCTCAAAGGGCGCCCTCTGCAGTGCGGTTAGCACCAGAGGTAAGTCCCAAGAGGGTATAGAGGGAGAGCGAGGCGGTTTTAGTCTCCTCGCCCCCCTCAGGAACCTGACGATCAGATCGTGCTTCCCTAGAGACTTACCACCTACCATGTCATGATTAGCGGCGATAGCGGCAACATAGACTTTGAGGGTGGAGGGAGACAGCCTTCGCTCCAACCCATTCTGTAGGAAGGAAAGCACGGAACCGATCGAACATCTCCGGGGGTCTTCTCGGCGAGAAGAACACCAGCCAACGAACAGGTTCCACTTCAACGCATAGAGGCGCCTCGTAGAGGGAGCTCTAGCGGAAGTGATGGTGTCTACCACAGCCTGCGGTAGGCCACCTAGAACCTCCGCGTCCCGTCCAGGGACCAGACATGGAGTTTCCAGAGGTCCGGACGCGGGTGCCATAGGGTGCCCCGTCTCTGAGTCAGGAGGTCCTTCCTCAGAGGAATGGGCCAGGGAGGTGCTGTCGCGAGAAGCACTAGTTCCGGGAACCAAGTCCGGTTGGGCCAATACGGAGCGACCAACAGGACTTGCTCCTCGTCCTCCCTGACCTTGCACAGAGTCTGTGCAAGAAGGCTCACTGGGGGAAACGCATACTTGCGTAGGCCCCGGGGCCAGCTGTGTGCCAGCGCATCCGAGCCGAGGGTCCCCTCGGTCAGGGAATAAAACAACTGGCAGTGGGTCGTGTCCGGGGCGGCAAACAGGTCTACCTGTGCGGTCCCGAAGCGACTCCAGATCAGCTGGACCACCTGGGGATGGAGTCTCCACTCTCCGGGGAGCACTGGCTGTCGTGAGAGCTCGTCGGCCGCACGGTTGAGCAGGCCCGGAATGTGAATGGCACGAAGCGACCTCAGATGCTTCTGACTCCATAGGAGGAGATGGTGGGCGAGTTGTGACATGCGACGGGAGCGTAGACCACCCTGTTTGTTGATGTATGCAACGGCCGCAGTGTTGTCCGTACGGACCAGAACGTGCTTGCCTAGTAGCGGCGTTTTGAAGCGGCCCAGCGCAAGACGAACTGCTAACAACTCGAGGCAATTGATATGCCATTGCAGTTGAGGCCCCGTCCACAGACCCGAAACTGCAAGCCCGTTGTACGTGGCACCCCAGCCGGTGGATGAGGCATCCGGGGAGACAACAGCAATGCCTGGACACTTGTTCTAGGGGAACTCCTGCCCGTAGAAATGAAGGGTCTGACCACGGGCTGAAGGTTTGGCGGCACCTCGGAGTCACAGGGACACGGAGGGATCCGCTGTGCCACGCCCATCTCGGGACTCGCTCGTGTAGCCAGCGTTGAAGTGGTCTCATATGAAGCAACCCGAGCGGCGTTACTGCGGCTGCGGATGCCATATGCCCCAGGAGCCTCTGAAAATGTTTCAGTGGTACCGCTGTCCTGCATTTGAACGAATTCAAGCAGTTCAACACCGACTGGACGCGCTCCTCGGTGAGGCACGCTGTCAGGCCGACCGAATCCAGCTCCATACCGAGAAAAGAGATCCTCTGCGTGGGGCAGAGTTTGCTCTTTTCCCAGTTGACCCGAAGACCCAACCGGCTGAGGTGACTGAGCACCATGTCCCTGTGTTCGCACAACTGTTCTCGCGACTGGGCAAGGATCAGCCAGTCGTCGAGATAGTTGAGGATGCGAACTCCACGCTCTCTCATGGGAGCAATGGCCGCCTCCGTGACTTTCGTGAAGACACGGGGCGACAGGGCCAGCCCGAAGGGTAGGACTTTGTACTGATATGCTCGTCCGTCGAACGCAAAGCGTAGAAACGGTCTGTGTCGAGGGAGAATCGAGACATGAAAGTACGTGTCCTTCAGGTCGATCGCTGCAAACCAATCTTGGGGACGGATGCACCTGAAGATGCGTTTCTGCGTTAGCATTCTGAACGGTAGCATGTGAAGGGACCGGTTCAGGAATCGCAGATCCAAGATCGGCCTTAACCCGCCGCCTTTCTTGGGTACAATGAAGTACGGGCTGTAGAAGCCGGTCTTCATATCGGCTGGAGGGACCGGCTCTATCGCGTCCTTCGCCAGTAGGACTGCGATCTCCGCCTGAAGCACAGGGGCATTCTCCTTCGACACAGAGGTGAAGTGAACGCCCCTGAACTTGGGGGGACGCCGGGCGAACTGAATCGCATAGCCGAGTCTGATGGTACGGATGAGCCAGCGAGACGGGCTGGGGAGCGCTAGCCAGGCTCCCAGCGACCGTACAAGCGGGACCATCGGCACCACAGACGTACCCGCAGCGGGGCAGCGAGGCGGCATGCAGGGACCCGACTCGGACGGCATGAGAGCGGCCCGAAGTGGGGTCTGAGTGAGCTGCGCAACACTTACCTGCTTCCGCTGAGGGGGTGTGCGAGTGTGAGAAGGCCGCTTGTGTGCGTCCCCACAGCCGGCACCCCCTGCTGGCGATTGGAGAGGCGCCTGAGGGTGACAAGGCATGGGAGCGTCAAACACCGCCAAGCGCGCTCTCTTGGCACCCAGAGATTTTGGAAACTGCTCTTTCTTTGGAACAGAAGTCAAACAAAAGATTCTCCCCCGGCCCTCCTCCGGGGGAAGGAGTGGTGCTGCAACCATCTCCTGAAGAGCCGTCTCCTCCATCTCTGGGTGGCCCGTCTCAGGGTCTCTTACGACGGCGCTTGCCACCTGGCTTGGCAGCAGCCTGAGCGGGCTGCACGTCCTTCCCACGGCCAGCTCCACGCCTACGCCCGGGTGGAGGCTGCTGCTGGGCTGGGGCGGGAGCGGGGGCGGCGGCGGGTGGACGTCCTCGGCGACGGGCAGGCGGAGGCGCTGCGACCGGCGGCTGGGTGGAGGCAGCAGCTGGCCGCCGGGGCAGGATGTGTTTGATCGCCTCCGTCTGCTTTTGGGCGGCCGAGAACTGCTGGGCAAAGCTCTCGACCGCGTCGCTGAACAACCCGGCCAAAGAAACGGGGGACTCCAGGAACCGATACTTATCGGTCTCCCTCATGTCGGCCAGGTTGAGCCAGAGATGCCGTTCCTGGACCACTAAGGTGGACATTGCCTGACCGATAGAACGGGCGGTGACTTTCGTCGCCCAGAGGGCGAGGTCCGTCGCCGTCCGGAGCTCCCCGGCCATCCGTCAAAGTAGGTCTATTCTGCTGGGCAGGAATAGCACTAGATCGAGGTATGGGTAGGGGGACTCCACCTTCCCGAAGGTAGGCGAGTCTCGACCTAAGCGCCGCGATAGTCATGTTCCCGCAGCGGGAACATGAACTATCCACAAAAGCTGCCTCAGCGTGCTGAATGCCCAGGCACGTGATACAGCGATTGTGACCGTCAGCGGGCGACAGGGAACGACCGCATCCAGAAACGCACGGGTGGAATGACATCTTGAAAAAGACGCAGTGTCACACCCGTGTTGCTCTTTTTGTGAGGAAACGCTCTTTTAGTGCTGAAGCACCCAGGGAAGACCGCGGCAGAATACAGGAGATAGAGCAGCCTGTATCTGCTCTCAAGTAAAACGCTTCACGAACCAGCTGTTTTTTTTTTGTTTTTTTAACTGTTGGTTTCTGCTTCCAGCAGCGGTGAGCCCGCGGTCGCGCTGTTTTGTGCCGTCTGACCAGCACAAGAATGATCCTCAGCCAATTCTCTCTCTCTCTTTCTCTCTCGCTGAATACAGGCAGTCTGTGCTTCATCAACGGCGTTCGGCTCCGAAGTGAATGACAACAGTGCGCTGCATTTGCTTCCGCTTTATACCCGCGCTGCGGGGCGGAGCGCGAGATGCAAATCTCGCACGCCAATAGTCATTGGCCGGTGCCGAAGTGATCCCAATTCGTCGGTGACGTCCGACGTACGTCGAACGTGACCGACTGAAAGGGAACCAGGGGTTATGGCCAGTACCATAAAATAATGCCGTATTATCCCTATAGTGCGACTGCATAACAACTTAGTTAAAGTCGAGCAGTTTAGTCAGAAATCTAGAATCTCGCCAGATGTGCCCATGCTCCATACTATCCGAGATCTAGTATGTACTTCACCCTGGTCGCAGATTTGCGGTAACAAAGGATTCATCATAATGCATTAAGATCAATAGTTTCCGAGTAAATCAGAATTAAATCAAACGTAACAACATATTTATCAAAGTGTATCAAAGATCATTCTTTTGATATTTCCCTGCAGTCACAGCTGCACTGGCATGTACATTGTGTGTGCAACAATGGTCAGGCTTAAGGCCAATGAGTGACTCTGTTGTTGTTCACATCCAATGAACTACCAGCACGTGCTGAGTGCATAGTCAAATCCCTGCTCGAATTTTACTTTTGAGAGTTAAGAAGTCACAGATTGCATTTTTGTGTCAATACATTTGAACATGAAAAAAGGTTTTGTTTGTCTCAGGGCTGATGCAATGCACAATCACTGTTTCTCAGATTTTTAAATGTCTATCTTCCATTTAGTGCCATTAAAGACTATATGAAGTCAAGGTGGCCATTTTAGCTGATTTACAAGATATGATAGCTTCAGTTTGTGCTACTTGGCTAACCGCTCCCATGGAGCAGGGAGAGAATCTGTGTTCTCCGAGTGGGCGTACACCCATGGGCTCCGTGAGCCACTCAGAAACATTCAATCGTGTGTTTTTTTAACAGCAAAAATATAGTAACAGCATTACTATCATTCTGTATTTTAGTTTTAGATTTTAATCTTACCACCTCTTAATTATTTCTAGTCAAGAGTAATTTTGCTTTGTAGCATTGCTGAGGTGTAGCTCATTCTGAAAAAGGTTTTCTTAACTTTTACCTGTTGCATCGCATCACCCTGTTTTTCCCAACTTTGCTTTTCATAAACAAATGCATCGACATGGCTGTTTATAAAATCACAAACGCCCTCCAATTGTTTACACACTTAGATTTTTCATTCTGTGTTTGCTCATTATCATCGCGTGTTGCTAGTTTGTTGTAACAAAGCCGATGCAACAATGGAGAAAGCACTTAGCTGATTTCAAAACTTTAGGCTGCAATCTACAACTCTTCATCGAGTCCCAAGAAAATAATTTAGAAGATGTTATTCCAATTTAGGTTTCATCTCTTGTTGCTTAGGCAGACAAGGAGATATTTAAAATCCATAACAAAGGTTTTCATTCCTGATCTGCGCTGTTGCTATTATGTCCCTGATATGTGGTTGTATCTAAATTTACGGTTCCGGTCTAACATTGGGTTTTCCGACCCATTCTATCAATGTGTCTATATGGGATGTGTCTGTATTTCCCTCAACATTTCTAAAAAGGCAAAAAAATATGACTTACCATCACAGCTGAAGGAAGAGATCATCAAACCTTTTGTTGATTTTAAAATCAAAATACGTTGCTGAGAAGACGTTGCTCATCCGAGTTGCAACATCACGGAGGCGTGTCACCAAATTGTAAGCCCGTCCAATCGTTCCAATGGAGGCGTACGATTGGTGGTTGAAGGTTTCTTGCGCGTTCGGTCTTTTCAGCGGGGCGAAGGGATTTAATTCTAATTTATCTTTATCTGACTCCATTTTAATTATGACCTCGAATTTAGGTTAGAATGCCAATTGGTTATTTGGTCATTTATATTTAATAGTTTACACATTTAATTATTCAGTTTAACTCTTTGTTGAAATTATACCCGTTCATAGTTAATAATTCCAGAGTAAGTCAGAATAAATCAGTGTAACAATTTATTATTAGTCAGGTAAATGTATCATGCCAATTACATAATCAATTCAAAGATAATCCATACATAACATCAAATACTCTGAAGTATAGAATAAAATATGGATACCTGACCTTCTGAGAATTACATACTAGGAGACACTCAGCGTTACGGGCTGACCGATGTAAAGGTTCGAGCCCCGACCTCTTTGCAATATCTCCTTAAATACCAGACCAAGACGGAAACCTCTTTCAAATGGAAACGTGTTAACAATGGGAATTTACATTTAATCACTGTCCCATAGACCTGTATTGACAAAAGACCAAATGGCTAAAGCCACACCCAACGTAATAAGCAAAGTATCTCTAAACTCTCAAAACCTTTATTACTTTTTGGTTTACTTCTGTGGGGAGGAGACCTTTGTACCAGTCGCACTGAGACATTTCAAATAATATCAAACATGTATAATTCTGTATAGTATTTGTTCACTTTAGACCATATAGATTTTGGGTGAATTCTGGAGGGGAGATGGGGGTAGATGCAGGTGAAAGGAGAGACATGTAAATTTACAGTCATTCGTAGATGATTCACTCAGCGTGACGTCGTCTCGGATGGGGATGCTAAATGCATGAGTCGATTCAGATGCTAATGTCCTCTATTTTCTCAGAGACATTCTGGCATATGCAAACTTTTCCAATCTTACAAAAGAAAGCTTGTAAGTCAGGATAAGTGTTATCAGGCTGAATAACTTCATTCACATCAGTTTTTTCTGCAGCTTTGTTGCGGTTCAATTTCTTAGTGAAAGAGCATACTCTAGCACAGAGCTCTTTGTTCTGTTCCTCTAGCTCTGAGTTACGCTGAGACTGCTGTCTAGCTAGCGTTAAACCAAATTCTCTGTGGCAGCAGATAATGCCTTTCACTTTGTTCTTGCGAATACATGCTCCTAATACCTTTTTACACTCATCTACAGACCAAGTCTTGTCTGGATGGATCTCATATTTCTGAGTTAGTTCTTGTCTAACTTTCTCAGTGACTATTAGGTTCATTTGCACTCCTAACTGTGATTTGAATTCACTATCTGACCACAAAGGAGTCGCGAGACCACTTTTTTCAGTTGTGGGGATCAGTCTAACATTATTTCTAAACATTTTTATGAGTTTCTTTGTTACCACACAATCAAAACACTAAAACTTCTCTGATCAACAGACCTGTTAACACAGATCAACTATTGTTAACCTTCCTTGGCAAAACAGAGGACAACACAAATTATTAGCACTTTACGCTAATACTTCCCTGCTGAAACAGAGGATAACCAATATTAGCACCTGATGCTAATCTTCCCTGCCTGAAACAGAGGCTAACCAATTTTAGCACGTAATGCTAATCTTCCCTGCCTAAACAGAGGATAACTTTCATTTCTAAAAGAAATTGTTTTAAAGGATAACTTAGTTAACCAAACCCTACAGCTGTCTGTTACCTCTTCTCTGATGGCGCAGAGGATAACAAATTTGTACTGGTCTTAAAGGTTCTTTTGGATAGAGTGGCACTCACCAACCCTTGGTTGTACAGAAAAATTCAGTCTGGAACGAAGTCAGATCTTTGTTAAGCTTGAAGTTTCCATCTGGATTCAGGTGAGGAGCTCTATCCGGGTCACGGCACCAAAACTGTTGGAAACTCAGAAGCGAAGACCAGGAGACTTGATGGACTGCAGCTACCGACAGCACGTGTTCACAATAAAGAATCCTGCTGAAGATACATCCAAGTCTCCTGGTCTTCGCTACTGAGTTTCCAACAGTTCCAAACTTCTTCTATCTATGGATAATGGAGGCCACTGTGCTCATTGGGACCTTCAATGCTGCAGAAATTTTTCTGGACTTCATGGCTTGGTTTGTGCTCTGACATACGCTGTTAACTGTGGGACCTTAAATAGACAGGTGTGTGCCTTTCCAAATCATGTCCAATCAACTGAATTTACCACAGGTGGACTCCAATCAAGAAACATCTCAAGGATAATCAGTGGAAACAGGATGCACCTGAGCTCAATTTTGAGCGTCATGGAATACTTATGTACATGTGATTTTTTTCGTTTTTTATTTTTAACAAACTTCTTTCACGTCATTATGGGGTATTGTTTGTAGAATTGAGGGGGGAAAAGAATTAATTGAATCCATTTTGGAATAAGGCTGTAACATAACAAAATGTGAAAAAAGTGAAGCGCTGTGAATACATTCCGGATGCACTGTACATTGTCTAATTCTCATCCTGTTATTTGTTATAAGTTTTTTTTTTTAAGTTTAAAAATCACATTTATTTTTGCATTGCAGTTTGAGACATTCACTGTTGTTTTGTACCTTAGTTCATTATACTGCAGATTTGTGAAAATAAACTTATTCTGGATATTCTGGTTGCATTTCAATGGTATTGTACAGAATTGTATTAGTATTGCACTTCGGTAGTATTGTAATTGTACTTTAGTTGTATTATGTATTGCCGTATTATTGCGGTTATATTGCAGTGTTATTGTAGTACTACTTCAGCTGTATTGCAGTTGTATTTTATTAGTACTTTAGATATATTGCAGTTTTTTCGTGTCCAAAAAACTGCATTTTTCTACATGTAACAAAAACTGTAGCATTACTTAAAACAAATGCAGTTTTTTTTGTAAGGGATTAATTGCATTGTACAGTATTTTCATGTATGTTAAAATCACCCAAAAATGTACAGATGAATAACTAGCACAGACAAGAGTAAGTAACTCACTAATCTCAGAGAAAAAATCTGAATGAAATTTCGAAGGTTGATAAATTAGCATTACAGCCATTAATGTTTTGCCAGTCATTTTCAAAGCAAGGTATTCAAAAGATGAAACGTCATGGAATTCAATCTTAGATATTTTGATACTCTCATGACAAACTACAGCTAACCCTCCACCTCTACGATGGAGATGAGGTTGAGAGAAATAGATGTACCCAGGTGGTGTTAAGAGGTTTAAGTTGAAATAGTCATTGGGCACCTGTCAGGTTTCTGTCAAAAGTAGCATGTCCAGGTTTTCGTCAATGATAATGTCATTTAGCACTGATGCCTTATCAGTTAAAGAGCGAGTGTTCAATAGCACACATCGCATATCTGAAGAAGCAAGTTTGCAGTTTCCAAGGACAGGATCAAAGTGTATTGGTCTCAGATTCCCAAAGTTGATTACGCGGTTTTCCTGTTGTGTTATACCAGAAGCACGGGTGTCGGTGCAGATAACCGGAATACGATTTGAAGACGAACAATGATAAGTCCGAAGTTCCTTCCACGAACGGTGTATGTAGCGGGGTCGGCGTAAAATTCCAAGTTGTTCACACCACATATAAGTGTCTGGAGCCAAGCGGAGAGATCCTTTTAGTTCTAAGTTCTAAATTGAGCCGAAGAAAATTGCAAAGCCATCTCGGGAGAAGTCCCTTTATTAACATCAGCCAAAAATAGCACAAAAAGACCAAAGAACAAAACCAGCAATTGGTTACGCAATTGGTTACATGAACAAAAACCAATGGGACCCACGCAACAACTTATCAGTTTAACTACGTTAGCCAGAACCGTATCTCCACTATCCACAACAATCCACAGAAGGGAAGACTACCCAACCATACCGAGGATTGACACCACAAAATGATAAAGAGAGTGGAGACTCATGTATCAGATGTCGAGAAGGATATGGATCGGATGGAGAGGGCTCGCAGCTGACCAGTGTGAGAGGATCACAAAAAAGGCCAGGTTAGTCATCCAAAGCTTACTGAGTGAATAAAGTATTCCAGAAAACAATCCAAGTAGTCCAGATCTGTCAAATCCCAGCAGAAACATATCCAAAACCGTATATGTCGATAAACAAACAAACAGACAGGTACCAGCGTGAAGCGGCAGCACAAGCGCGCCAGCGTTCTCACACCGGAAGTGACAGTAGATTGAGTCGATCAGTCTTCAATATAGCGCACCATGGATAGTTCACCCATGAAAATTCTGTCATCATTTCCTCTCAAGTTGTTGTAAACCTGAATGAGTTTCTTTATTCTGTTGAACATAAAAGTTATTTTGAAGAATGTGGGAAAACAGGTGCTGGTCCCCAGTGACTTCCATATATATATATATATTTTCCTACTATGGAAGTCAGTGAGGACCAGCAACTGTTTACCCACATTCTTCAAAATATCTTATTTTGTGTTCAGCACTAGAAAGAAATTAATACAGGTTTGGAACGACATAAGAGTGAGTAAATAATGACAGAATTTTTATTTTTGGGGGAACTATCCCTTTAAGGAACAGAGGCAGTTTACTTTTAGGCTGCTTTCACTTTAAGACCTGTGTATTTTCACTTGAGACATAACCAACTGTGTTTATGTAAACCTGGTGTGTATTTGACAGTATTAGACCAAACAGACACGAAAGATAAAGTCCAGTAATCGGGCGCTGTTGGACGGGCTTTTAGTGTGCGCGCGTTTCGGGTGTACGCGTTCAGAAAAGGTGCATGTCAGAACAGCACGCGAATGTAATGTTTAACCGGAGTGTAACATGCAAATAATAAACTTTTGTGATTGTGAATAAGTGCAGTGTCCCGTGAGTGTAACTCTACCGCTGCGTTAACATGTGATGTGAATGTACGTCGAGTTGTACAGTATGACGGAGGCGCCAGAACTGCATCTGATAGAATGTGCGCTGTAGCATGATATTACGATATTTCTTCAAAAGATCATGGAGATATTTTAATCATCCACAAGCAATAATTGTGATATCCTACATTAACTTTACTAAAAAAAAAGAAGATATGCTACCGTAGCTATGTTAATTAACTAGCCATCTAACGTTAGCTCGCAACATAGTTTCGTTTACATTCATTTTCTTGATATACCTTTAATTTTTTCTCTTTCTCGTTTGTCTTCTTTTTTTCTTTTCTCTGCACCAGAGGGATATGTCCTGTTTTGTGACATTTCTGAGTTTTGCTGCAATACTCTTTAATCAACTTCAATAATCAGTCACAGTCTGACTGTACTTGCATCCTGCAGCCATTAACATAATGTTGCATTTTTGTATAATTACCATTATCCATTGACATAATATATCACAAAAAATAAATAAAAATAAAAATCAAGCTGTCATTTCATGTGCTTTTGAAAGCATTTATTCAAAAGGGTCATATATACAGATTGGTCATATATAAAGCACTATATAAATAAATAGGGATGCACCAATACCACTTTTTTTTTCAGACCAAGTACAAGTACTTACATTTGGGTACTTGCCGATACCAAGTACTGATATGAGTACTTATAAATACCATTACAGTTATTCTAACAATGTTTTATTTTCATCAGATTTTTTTCACTTTCTGACTGTAACAAAGTAAATATACAACTTGATGCTGTTGTGGACATTTTAACATTCAACTTGGTGTTTTCCTAAACAAACATGCACTGCTGCCCATTTCACATAAATGTAACCTGTAACACATTCAGTGTATTTCAGTAACACAACATAGTAGCAGAACAACTGAAATTATATGTTTATCATATGTTAGTACAGTACTAAAGACTAAGCCTTTTTCGGAAAAGTGAGAGGCAGGATCTTTTTGATGAAAAGAAGCTTTTCTGCATTATCTGCAATATCTCCTTAAATACCAGACCAAGACGGAAACCTCTTTCAAATGGAAACGTGTTAACAATGGGAATTTACATTTAATCACTGTCCCATAGACCTGTATTGACAAAAGACCAAATGGCTAAAGCCACACCCAACGTAATAAGCAAAGTATCTCTAAACTCTCAAAACCTTTATTACTTTTTGGTTTACTTCTGTGGGGAGGAGACCTTTGTACCAGTCGCACTGAGACATTTCAAATAATATCAAACATGTATAATTCTGTATAGTATTTGTTCACTTTAGACCATATAGATTTTGGGTGAATTCTGGAGGGGAGATGGGGGTAGATGCAGGTGAAAGGAGAGACATGTAAATTTACAGTCATTCGTAGATGATTCACTCAGCGTGACGTCGTCTCGGATGGGGATGCTAAATGCATGAGTCGATTCAGATGCTAATGTCCTCTATTTTCTCAGAGACATTCTGGCATATGCAAACTTTTCCAATCTTACAAAAGAAAGCTTGTAAGTCAGGATAAGTGTTATCAGGCTGAATAACTTCATTCACATCAGTTTTTTCTGCAGCTTTGTTGCGGTTCAATTTCTTAGTGAAAGAGCATACTCTAGCACAGAGCTCTTTGTTCTGTTCCTCTAGCTCTGAGTTACGCTGAGACTGCTGTCTAGCTAGCGTTAAACCAAATTCTCTGTGGCAGCAGATAATGCCTTTCACTTTGTTCTTGCGAATACATGCTCCTAATACCTTTTTACACTCATCTACAGACCAAGTCTTGTCTAACCCTCCACCTCTACGATGGAGATGAGGTTGAGAGAAATAGATGTACCCAGGTGGTGTTAAGAGGTTTAAGTTGAAATAGTCATTGGGCACCTGTCAGGTTTCTGTCAAAAGTAGCATGTCCAGGTTTTCGTCAATGATAATGTCATTTAGCACTGATGCCTTATCAGTTAAAGAGCGAGTGTTCAATAGCACACATCGCATATCTGAAGAAGCAAGTTTGCAGTTTCCAAGGACAGGATCAAAGTGTATTGGTCTCAGATTCCCAAAGTTGATTACGCGGTTTTCCTGTTGTGTTATACCAGAAGCACGGGTGTCGGTGCAGATAACCGGAATACGATTTGAAGACGAACAATGATAAGTCCGAAGTTCCTTCCACGAACGGTGTATGTAGCGGGGTCGGCGTAAAATTCCAAGTTGTTCACACCACATATAAGTGTCTGGAGCCAAGCGGAGAGATCCTTTTAGTTCTAAGTTCTAAATTGAGCCGAAGAAAATTGCAAAGCCATCTCGGGAGAAGTCCCTTTATTAACATCAGCCAAAAATAGCACAAAAAGACCAAAGAACAAAACCAGCAATTGGTTACGCAATTGGTTACATGAACAAAAACCAATGGGACCCACGCAACAACTTATCAGTTTAACTACGTTAGCCAGAACCGTATCTCCACTATCCACAACAATCCACAGAAGGGAAGACTACCCAACCATACCGAGGATTGACACCACAAAATGATAAAGAGAGTGGAGACTCATGTATCAGATGTCGAGAAGGATATGGATCGGATGGAGAGGGCTCGCAGCTGACCAGTGTGAGAGGATCACAAAAAAGGCCAGGTTAGTCATCCAAAGCTTACTGAGTGAATAAAGTATTCCAGAAAACAATCCAAGTAGTCCAGATCTGTCAAATCCCAGCAGAAACATATCCAAAACCGTATATGTCGATAAACAAACAAACAGACAGGTACCAGCGTGAAGCGGCAGCACAAGCGCGCCAGCGTTCTCACACCGGAAGTGACAGTAGATTGAGTCGATCAGTCTTCAATATAGCGCACCATGGATAGTTCACCCATGAAAATTCTGTCATCATTTCCTCTCAAGTTGTTGTAAACCTGAATGAGTTTCTTTATTCTGTTGAACATAAAAGTTATTTTGAAGAATGTGGGAAAACAGGTGCTGGTCCCCAGTGACTTCCATATATATATATATATTTTCCTACTATGGAAGTCAGTGAGGACCAGCAACTGTTTACCCACATTCTTCAAAATATCTTATTTTGTGTTCAGCACTAGAAAGAAATTAATACAGGTTTGGAACGACATAAGAGTGAGTAAATAATGACAGAATTTTTATTTTTGGGGGAACTATCCCTTTAAGGAACAGAGGCAGTTTACTTTTAGGCTGCTTTCACTTTAAGACCTGTGTATTTTCACTTGAGACATAACCAACTGTGTTTATGTAAACCTGGTGTGTATTTGACAGTATTAGACCAAACAGACACGAAAGATAAAGTCCAGTAATCGGGCGCTGTTGGACGGGCTTTTAGTGTGCGCGCGTTTCGGGTGTACGCGTTCAGAAAAGGTGCATGTCAGAACAGCACGCGAATGTAATGTTTAACCGGAGTGTAACATGCAAATAATAAACTTTTGTGATTGTGAATAAGTGCAGTGTCCCGTGAGTGTAACTCTACCGCTGCGTTAACATGTGATGTGAATGTACGTCGAGTTGTACAGTATGACGGAGGCGCCAGAACTGCATCTGATAGAATGTGCGCTGTAGCATGATATTACGATATTTCTTCAAAAGATCATGGAGATATTTTAATCATCCACAAGCAATAATTGTGATATCCTACATTAACTTTACTAAAAAAAAAGAAGATATGCTACCGTAGCTATGTTAATTAACTAGCCATCTAACGTTAGCTCGCAACATAGTTTCGTTTACATTCATTTTCTTGATATACCTTTAATTTTTTCTCTTTCTCGTTTGTCTTCTTTTTTTCTTTTCTCTGCACCAGAGGGATATGTCCTGTTTTGTGACATTTCTGAGTTTTGCTGCAATACTCTTTAATCAACTTCAATAATCAGTCACAGTCTGACTGTACTTGCATCCTGCAGCCATTAACATAATGTTGCATTTTTGTATAATTACCATTATCCATTGACATAATATATCACAAAAAATAAATAAAAATAAAAATCAAGCTGTCATTTCATGTGCTTTTGAAAGCATTTATTCAAAAGGGTCATATATACAGATTGGTCATATATAAAGCACTATATAAATAAATAGGGATGCACCAATACCACTTTTTTTTTCAGACCAAGTACAAGTACTTACATTTGGGTACTTGCCGATACCAAGTACTGATATGAGTACTTATAAATACCATTACAGTTATTCTAACAATGTTTTATTTTCATCAGATTTTTTTCACTTTCTGACTGTAACAAAGTAAATATACAACTTGATGCTGTTGTGGACATTTTAACATTCAACTTGGTGTTTTCCTAAACAAACATGCACTGCTGCCCATTTCACATAAATGTAACCTGTAACACATTCAGTGTATTTCAGTAACACAACATAGTAGCAGAACAACTGAAATTATATGTTTATCATATGTTAGTACAGTACTAAAGACTAAGCCTTTTTCGGAAAAGTGAGAGGCAGGATCTTTTTGATGAAAAGAAGCTTTTCTGCATTATCAGCTCTAATGTTTTCATCTACAATGTGTGACACTGAGCTAAACAGTAGGGATGTGGGAGACTAGCCGACTAGTCGATTAAACGTTAGTGCTGCTGCTAGTCGAATTGGAAAGTACTAGTGTCTACATTTTTTTTTTTTTTTTGCACATTTAATGTTTTGCTTTATTTTATTATTATTTTTTTTTATAAAGACTATGTTTAAATAACTGTAGTGTTGAAAATCATTTAATTTTACCTCATTTAATTTTTGCATGCGTTAGTTTTCTCTGGAGCTTGCGCGCAGAGGCTTCAGAGAAATCTCCATTTAGAAGATGAGCAAGGTGAGGGAGGATTTTGAAAGCTTACACAAAACTTTTCCGTTTTCTTCCATGTCATGTCAAACTACTATAACAATTAAGCTTGCTGCCTTGCTTAGGATTGTTATACTACCGGTTATGAGGGACAATACGGTATGAAATTTTATATTGGATTAAAGAAGTAACATTACGAATGAAACTTACTTTGCACTTGAACAGTTGCTATATCAACATCCCAAAGATATGAAAATACGGTTAAATAATGTATAGTTGTCAGTAGCCTACACAACAAGCTTTTCTTGTGATTTTGCCGCCCATCTTGTGTGCAGATACTTTTCATACACGAGAAGCGCGTTCATCTGTTTATAATAGGCTATTATGTGTGACTCATTGGTCCTGTGCTGCATATTGTCTAAAATGGCTAACCTACGTGCTTAAGTGAACGCTCAAGTTTAATACATTGATCATAATTCAAGGCAAGCATTCGCATGTATGTGATCTATTTTTAGCAACATTCAGTATGGGATTTGACTATTCATAGTTTAAGTGTTCTTTCAAATGGATCGATTGCATATACTGTCTCTGGGGGCGGGGTTAGACTAGTCATTGCGCACATCCCTACTAACAGCCTTTCACTTTCAACACTACTGCATGGTGCCGAGAGTTATCTGCGTGACGAGAGGTATACTTGCTACGTCCGCACTAGCACGAAGGTGCGCGCGGCAAAAATGAAGTTCTCGCGGTCGTGCGTGTTGAGAGCGCGAGACCCCTTTTC
Organism: Rhinogobio ventralis; assembly: GCA_039654625.1. Taxonomy (NCBI): domain Eukaryota; kingdom Metazoa; phylum Chordata; class Actinopteri; order Cypriniformes; family Gobionidae; genus Rhinogobio; species Rhinogobio ventralis. The sequence continues at coordinate 8,143,542 of CM077204.1, forward strand.
ACTTGGCAATGTAAACGGCGAATTTTGTAACTATCCGCTATAAACATAAAGTGTTATCGGGTGCGGTTGTATCGGGGTAGTTTTACGAGTACGAGTACATGAGCGCAGTATCGGACCGACACCCGAGTACTGGTATCGATACATCCCTATAAATAAAGATGACTTGTCTTAGCAAAAATTACTAAAAAAAAAAGTAAATGTGGCTGTGATGACTTGATGACTTCTTTCCAGTCTTCAGTCTCTCATGTTCTTGCTCAGACGTGGACCGGCTCTGATCTCTGGTGTGGCGGCTTGAGTTCCTGTCAGGTTGGAGTTGGACTTCAGGCTTCAGGTCAAGTCTCGAGCTCAAGCCCTCCACCAAGGACAGCAAGTATGTTGTTTCCTATCCAATACAAAGTTTATATGAACAAGTCAACTTGAATGTTTTTTAGAGCTTTTTTACAACAGAACTGAATTCTTGCAATTGCATCACTGATTGTGTTATTTTCCTGTTTATTACTGTGAAGCCGCTCTGAAACAATCTGTATTGTATAAAGCGCTGTATAAATGAAGGTGACTTGACTTAACTATAACAAGAACATTACGATGAACACAAATTTGAAAACCTCACTACAAATAATCCAGAATTGAAGATAAATGATAATAATCCTACTCTGTCTGTTACACTTCCTCACACCAGAAATCCCTGATCGAGTGAATCTCCTGAACTTCTCCAGATCATTTCTAATCCATTCATGTTGTAACATCTGCTCTAACGTCGGCCGTTTAGTTGGATCCCGGTCTAGGCACTGGCTAATCAGATCACTGCATTCTGTACACATTTTATTAAGGAGAGGCTGGTTAGTCATGACCATGTGACACGAATGCTGGCATCTATGAAAACAGCATCTGAAACATGATTAATATAAGGTAAAGTGTTCTTTATCTTTCCTTTAAAAGTGAAGTATGTATTTTCTGTGGCAATAGTGGCACCTAGCGGAATTACAAAAACACGCTATAGGTTGAGCTGGAAAGTGTTTACACTTTTGGGGGAGATAAACCTATTAAATGGCATAATGGCAATAAACTGGGTTAAGAGAATGTATTTTACCATGAAAAATCTTACATACTTCACCTTTACCTGTTTCTGAACAGAGCCTTTGCTTTATGCGTGTGTTTATCAATGTTATCAATATTTTTCACTCACCTTTGGATAAGTTGGAGTTCTGAAATTTAACTTTGGCTTGTGTGATTTCCGCTCTATTGCCAAAAGGAGAACACGTGTTCACCATCTGGTACAACAACACTCCCAGAGCCCAGACATTTGTTGGGACGGCATGGAATTGAGATTCTGTGAAGACTTCAGGTGGACAGTAACCCATTAATCCTGTAAGCAAGACATTTGCGCATTGTTGAGTCAAATAATCAGTAAGTCACTACATCCAGGTTTCCACACTCCAAAAATACTCACCAAGGTATATTTTTGTCTCGTAGCCATCACTACTAAGTAGCTGACCGCAGCCAAAGTCTATCAGCTTGAGCTCTAACGTGTTTGTCTTCAACAGGAAATTCTGTGCATGAACGTCATTATGAAAGACGCCATGCTCGATGCAGTGTTGTACTGCCAGCACAGCCTGTCGCATGATGACCCGTGCTGTTGTTTCATCCAGTTGAGGATTACGAATGATGAAGTCCAGCAAGCTCTCGCAGGGTTCAGGGAACTCCATTATGAGGGTGAATTTCCGAGGATGTTTAAACCAGTCGTATAGTTGTATGACGTAGGGGCTTATTGGTTCTTGCCTCATCTTCAGCAGCAGCGCCACTTCTGTAACGAGAGGTTTGGGATGCCCAGGCTAGAGAAAAGTAGTAGACAGAAGGTTAGCTGGGTAAAAATCTGAAGAAAACATATAATTTTTATATGTACTTGCTTTGATCTTTGTAGATATGATCAACAGAGCCTTTCCAGGCTTATTTGTCTATTACATTTACACCTAATGCTTCCTACAGGTGTATTGACTACAGTAATCAGCACTTAAACAACAAATACACTTTTGACCAACTTACAATAGCAAGATAACGGTCATTGTCAATCTTGCGCATCCGCTTGATGGCAACCTGAAAAAAAAAAAACATTACTCAATAACAGTAACGGTATTCAAGCGCTTGACTTTGCACATAACATTTACGATTTGAGCATCTAAGTATTAAACCATCTGTATTAAATATGTTTTGATGCATGCAAGATTGCTTTACCTTTTTGCCATCAAATTTCCGTGTTCCCTCGAACACTCTTCCGAATCCTCCGGATCCAATCATCTCTCCCACGTTATAGAGAGTCTCAAAGGATTCTGAAAAACAAACAGAAAAATATGACAAATATATGAGCTTGCTAGATCCTTTGTTTCATATAAAAAATATCAGTGCTGGTTGTGTCGAGAACATCATTTTTGAAAACAAGTCTATCTTTAGTGGAAAACAAGACGATAATACTGTTTAAAACACTGTTGGAGAAATAATGTCTGCAGATTTACCATAATTTGGCTTGACGTCGGAGTGATCTGGATCAGGTGATGATGGATCAGGATCAGGCTCTGGCTCCAGATCCGCTGGAGGAACAAAAGGCTCCACAACATCCACAGCACTACTGAGACAACAGCAGAGGAGCGGACGCGCCATAGCCTTCAACACGTTCCTGAGGAAAGAACAAACTCCTTTCCTCTTCTTACATTCTGTAGGTTTTTCTGAAATGAAGAAAAACAATTGAATTATTAGAAACATCTCTGACGTCAAATTAAGCAATGCTATAAAGACATAACTTACATTTTAATGTTAAATTCATATCTGTAATGTTACAAATCCAAAGTAATGGAAATATTTCCAAGCTATCCACCTGACTTCTGCTTAATGCCTGCATAAATGTCTTAAAATCTCATGTCACAATATTGATAGTCATTTTATTTCACAATTATCACAATATAGTTATTTTTCGTATTTGATCTGATCTTTTGATAAAAACATAAAATTTCCAGGCTTAATTTGGCCAACTCTGGCACATGTGGCTCAGTTCTGGTAATCACATAAGATCATATGGGCCACACCACGACAGCCATTGTGACAATTTTGTGCATATTTGACCATTCAAGCGCAATAAGTTGCGAAATAGAGCTCTATTCAGGATTGCATGCTGTCTGAGAAGCGGCTTTCTGTGCGTGTGTTTCGGGTGTGTGTCAGACAGCGCAAATGAGTTCATGGCTTATTGAGAACGCTTTGCTAACGTTCCCAAGTTAAGTTAAGAAATATTATTTTTAAATGTTCCCTGAACGTTCAAAACGTCCAGTTTTTTAAATGTTGTAAAAATGTTTTTTCTTGGCTAAGGGAACAATCTATTTTATAATTTTGCAAACATTATGGGAACTTTTGAATGTTCTCTGAATGTTCTGAAACTGTTAGATGAATGTCCATTTAAAATATTTCTGGCAGGAAAAATCCAGAAACTAAATTTCAGCAAAATAAAATTAAATGTGACTGTACACTTTACACCGCCCAGCCTTATTTCAGTCTCACCTGTTGAGCTCTTGTTCACTGGTGAAGGCTCCATAAAGCTATTTGAAGTCTCTGTTGGCTCGACGGGAACTTGACCTGGCAGCGGAGGGCACATCCACTCTTCGAGGCTGTCGGACCTGGACAAACAGCACTTGCTGGAGCTGCCCTGTTCGTTTCGGCTATCCGATCTATCGCCACTCCACCTCCAATCGGCGATGTACGAGCCTCTGCTGCTAAGGCTCAACGACTCTCTACAGAACCGCCTCTCTATACTGTCCTCAGAGAGGGACAAAGATGATGTGGATCTCCTGGATCTGGAGTGGCCCGAGGCTGGAATATTTCAGACATTTTTAATAATATTAATAATCAATGTCAGTGGTCACATCAAATTGTTACTCTGTTTTTAATGACAAATTATTTTGTTAACTGAGCCATAACTTATTTAATAAAAGCCTATTCTGACCTCTGCAAAAGCGTTTAGATGGAGTGGACGGATGTCCATGATCTGGGCTCTGCCGGCTGCCGCTCTGCCACTCCCTCTTCCTGTCAGCCTGACCTGTGGATACAGAAACAGAAAACTCAGAAGACAGAGGTGCTAAAGGTCTAGGAAGCTCCTGGATGTGTGTCTGGGCCGGGTCTGGCAGTGGATCCTGATCACGGTCATCAGAACCGTGTCTCCAAACCTCCTGACCAGCCGTCTGAGAGAAAGCAGCTCTCCTGGATCTGGAGCGGCCTGAGGCTGGAATATTTCAAACATCACATAGTTAGTAATGTTTTAATAATAATCAATAATCAATGTCAATGGTCAATTACAAATTGTTACTTCAGTTACTCAAATTGAAAAGTTTATTTCAAGAATCAAATACATGTGATCACTTTGCTGGGAAAATTCAAATAGGTTACCTCACACAATTTTCTTCACATTAATGTAGTCAATCATTGTACAACATTATATCATAACATACCATAAACAAATGAAAAACTAAAGCACTCACCTCCTCTTTTCCCCATCACATGAGCCAAAGACATCTCCTCCAAACTGCAATAAAGACAATACAAAATACAATACAACAACTCTCCTCAGAAATACTCCTCCCAAAAAGAAATAAAATAAAACAAAAAAAGAAATAAAACTCCAAACTCCTTCTAATAAGAAAAGAACAATGAAATAAAAGTATCCTTAGATAAACTCTTTCAAAAATATAACTCTATATAAAGGATATATTCTCCGATGTCTTTCCAGAATAAAGGTCTCGTCTCAGGAATCCTCCGAACAGCTTCAAAATGTCAAGATCAGCACAGAAAATACTCTGCAAAAGTTTGTGAATTCGCCTCGTCTCTCAACAACAGATCGCGATCGGTTCGCGTGCAGTCAGAATTCATAACAAGCGTCGCTATAGCAACTAAAATTCGAATCACTCATATGCACATGAGCAGAGCGCGTGCGCGCATCAAGTCTGAACACATTTATTGAATAGTTACAAACTTAATTTTGACGTTATCTTTAATATATAGAAAAAAATCTTATTTGTGAACAGTTCTTCTACTTATTATTATTATTATTATTATTATAATCCGTGGAACTATTCGTGTCCAAAATCTTCATTATTCATAACTGATCAAAAGCATCCACTTCGCAAGGCACTTACAGTCGAATAATGGATCATATAGTCACTGCTTCTGTCCAAAATGTGTGCAAAAAGTAGTACAGTACTAAGTGTCGTACGTTATTTGTACTGAAAAGTAGCTAAATAAACCAGCAGACAATACTGTATACTTGTTTACATTTACAGTAAGCAACCACTTTACAGTAATTGATTTAATATTTAAAAAATGTGCAAAGATGCAGAACAACCAACTACAAATAAAATAACTTAAGATAAACAGTATCTTCTTATATAGAAAAAAATAAATGTAAACGTACGAAATGGAAAATATTAAATTAAATATTTAAATAATTACATAAAATGAGCAGATCAGATGGACCTGTTTAATATTTAAAACAAACACTTGCTTCAAAACAAAGTAGACATTATAAACAGTTATGTTTACTTTGTTTTGCAGCAAATGTTTTAAATATTACATGATGGACCTGTGACAAGATGAAAATAATACATTTATTAACATTAAAGGGATAGTTCACCCATGAAAATTCTGTCATCATTTCCTCACTCTCAAGTTGTTTTAAACCTGAATGAGTTTCTTTATTCTGTTGAACATACAAGTTATTTTGAAGAATGTCGGTAAACAGTTGCTGGTCCCCAGTGACTTCCATATATATATTTTCCTACTATGGAAGTTAATGGGGACCAGCAACTGTTTACCCACATTCTTCAAAATATCTTCTTTTGTGTTCAGCACTAGAAAGAAATTAATAAAGGTTTGGAACGACATGAGAGTGAGTAAATAATGACAGAATTTTCATTTTTGGGTGAACTATCCCTTTAAGGACAAGAGGGAGTTTACTTTTAGGCTGCTGTCACTTTAAGACCTGTATATTTTCACTTTAGACATAACCAACTGTGTTTATGTAAACCTGGTGTGTATTTGACAGTATTAGAGCAAACAGACACGAAAGATAAAGTCCAGTAATCGGGCGCTGTTGGACAGGCTTTTAGTGTGCGCGCGCTTCAGGTGTACGCGCTTAGAAAAGGCGCATGTCAGAACAGAAGCAGAAGTTTTATTTATATAGCACATTTCCATAGATCAAGGTCGCTTTACATAGTGCTATACAATACATTTGCACACCCACAAGAACAGGCCTTATATAGCCACATTATTCAAAATGCATATTAAATAGATACGTTTTTAGCTGAGTCTTGAAGGTAGACAAAGATGATATATTACGAAGTGGAAGGGGAAGCGAATTCCATAATTTAGGAGCATTGACACTAAATTACCTACCACCTACAGTGGACAAACGAAAACGAGGAATGGACAAAAGACCAAGCTCAGATGATAAGCCAAGAGTAGGTCAGACAAATATGGAGGTGCAAGACCATTTAATGCCTTAAATGTTAGAAGTAATATCTTAAAGTGAATACGTGATGCCACAGGTAGCCAGTGAAGATCATGCAGTAGAGGAGTAATGTGAGAAGAGCGCCTGGTGGAGATGAGAACTCTGGCTGCTGAGTTTTGAACATACTGTAACCTTTTTGTAACAAGTTTGTTAGGAAGACCAAGAAATAGAGCATTGCAATAATCCAGACGTGATGTGATTAATTCATGAATTAAGATTTCAGCATCAGCTAGAGTGAGAGAAGATCGAAGACGTGCAATATTACGAAGACAATATTACGTTTAACAACAGAAGAAATATGAGAGGCAAAAGATAGAGATGAGTCAAATAAGACACCAATATTACGGACAGATGAAGAAGACTTAACATAAACCCCGTCAATTTCAAAGGACAGGTCCATCCTTTTGCCTGAGGTAGCAGAGCCAATCATCAATATTTCAGTTTGTTATTATTTAGTTTAAGGAAATTCAAGGACATCCAATGCTTGATATCCCTGATACATGCAGTAAGTGAGTCAGGCAAGGATGGCCTATCAGAGCTGGTGGTGAGGTAAATTTGAATGTCATCAGCATAGCAATGAAATTGAAGTCCAAGCATGCGTATGATGTCACCAAGTGTCAGGGAACCAGGAAGCAGGCAGAGATGCAGGATCCAAATGCAGGGAGAATTTAATAACAAAAAACAATCGAAACAGGACTCAGGAACAAAACAAACTAGCAAAAACACAGAACAGGGAACATCATACAGCTGGGACACAGACTGGTAACAGGCTTGTGCTGATGGCAGGCTACTGACTGGACCACAGATTGTATGTTGACTGGTCCATGGATTTCGAGACAGCTTGAAGATGATTGGAGGCTGGGCTGGGACACAGACTGGCAGCTGGCTTGTGGTGACAGCAGGCCACTGGGCTGGGATACAGTCTGGTCCGGAGCCCTCTCTGGACTCTGGTCTTGTATGGTGATATAATATTTTCTATCACTGATGTAGGAGATGAGCCAGGAAAGAGCTGAACCAGTGATACCGATATCAGAAAGGTGCAAAATTAGTATTTCATGGCAGACTGTGTCGAATGCAGAGCTTAGATCCAGAAGAATCAAGATGTTTAGTAACCCTGAATCCATAAACAGAAGAATGTCATTAACCACACGAAAAAGAGCAGTTTCAGTGCTATGTGATTAGCGAAATCCTGACTGAAAAGGTTCAAAAAGGACATTAGCATTTAAGTAGGATCTCAATTATGAAGCCATAACTTTTTAAAGAATTTTACTTAAAAATGGTAAATTTGAGATTGACCTGTAATTGTTCATGTTTAGATGGTCAAGGCCCGGTTTCTTAAAAATGGGGGTCACCGCAGCCAGTTTTAATTCTGCTGGAACAATGGCAGATGTTAAACTAGAGTTTATCGTATGTGTTATGTAAGGTTCAACCTCAGGAACACACATCTTAAGCAAAACAGTAGGTGTAGGATCAAGCTGGCAGGATGTAGAATTAGACTTCACAATTAGATCACTTATGGCAGCAGAAGTGAGAGTAAAAGCAGAGAGAGAGTTTGTGGAGTAAGCCGAGTCAGCTGACATCAAGTGAACATTTGAGTCAGTTGTATGAGGTGTGTCTTTGGAAATGGATTCAGTGATTGACTTCAATTTGTCTGCAAAGTAATGAGAAAAATTATTCACCTCATAGCCAGAAAGATGTTGTGGAGGATTAATGAGATTGTTGACCATAGCAAACAGAGATTTTGGCCTGCACATGGAATTCTTAATAGTAGAAGAGAATTATGAGGATTGAGGGCTGTACGGTAGTTGAGCAAATGTTCTTTCATAGCCAAAGAGTGCACAATGAGTCCAGTTTTCCTGTACAGTCTTTCCAAGCGACGACCAATAGCCTTCATTGCTCGGAGTTCCGGAGTGAACCAGGGTGAAACACGTGCAGATGGAACCAAATGAGAATTCTATTCAGAAACGTCCATGCGATCTGCAAAAAGGGCAGACCGTTTCTGGACTACGTTTGGTTGTGCAAGTAAGTGAATTACTAACTTGAAGTTGTGTTTTGTGATGGCTAGATAGCTAGTTTTAGCAGCCGCCAGGATAGGAGCCGATACCGTGAGAATGCCAATTAGTTATTTGGTAATTTATATTTAATAGTTTACACATTTAATTATTCAGTTTAACTCTTTGTTGAAATTATACCCGTCATAGTTAATAATTCCAGAGTAAGTCAGAATAAATCAGTGTAACAATTTATTATTAGTCAGGTAAATGTATCATGCCAATTACATAATCAATTCAAAGATAATCCATACATAACATCAAATACTCTGAAGTATAGAATAAAATATGGATACCTGACCTTCTGAGAATTACATAACGCTGAGCATCTAGGAGACACTCAGCGTTACGGGCTGACCGATGTAAAGGTTCGAGCCCCGACCTCTTTGCAATATCTCCTTAAATACCAGACCAAGACGGAAACCTCTTTCAAATGGAAACGTGTTAACAATGGGAATTTACATTTAATCACTGTCCCATAGACCTGTATTGACAAAAGACCAAATGGCTAAAGCCACACCCAACGTAATAAGCAAAGTATCTCTAAACTCTCAAAACCTTTATTACTTTTTGGTTTACTTCTGTGGGGAGGAGACCTTTGTACCAGTCGCACTGAGACGTTTCAGATAATATCAATGTATAATTCTGTATAGTATTTGTTCACTTTAGACCATATAGATTTTGGGTGAATTCTGGAGGGGAGATGGGGTAGATGCAGGTGAAAGGAGAGACATGTAAATTTACAGTCATTCGTAGATGATTCACTCAGCGTGACGTCATCTCGGATGGGGATGCTAAATGCATGAGTCGATTCAGATGCTAATGTCCTCTATTTTCTCAGAGACATTCTGGCATATGCAAACTTTTCCAATCTTACAGTCCACCTCTTGATCCCTTGGGTCAAACTCTGGTGGGTCCCATGGGGTCACAGTTAGACGTTGGTTTGTAGTCCTTGAGATGTAGCTCAGAAGTTGTCTTTGTAAAGTTAGCAGCTGTAGAGACCTTTAAAGGGTTCTGTGTTCATCTGCAGAACACCCAGTCTCACTAGGTGTGTGTAGCTTGAGTTCAGCAGGTGGATGAATGTGTTCAGGTGTTCTACCTGTGGTTCAGCACAGCATGTGGGCATCGTTCTTAGAGTCAGTCTCGGACCTTGTGACTTGTTCAGTTAACGTGTCACTCCTTCATGGAGAAACTACTGCTTCTGTAGCACCTTCCCGATGATAATCTGACCCTCCTTTTCCAATCCTCTCACCTCCAATGGTGCGGTTATCTGGGCAGACTTCAATAGGTGGAAGGCTTCTCCATCGTTACACGCTGTTTGGTTTGAGACACCTGAAAAGCATCTTAATGGCCACTTAACGACTGAGCACTGATGAACTTGAAGCCGTAGAGAAATGCATAAGAACACACAATGCAAGAAAACAAAAACATAAAGTGGGTTAATGTCAGCAAGTGCGATTGGTACTTCTGGTCTCAAGTGTAGGGTAGGGTGGTCTCATTTAAGCATCCTATTCTTCACTATCACTGTGATGGAGTGGTAGTGGAATTTAAGTATTCTTGGTCTGAATTACTCAAGGAAATGTAGCAAAAAGTCAGTGCAACTATATTTAAATAGATGGCATGCATCAATAAACATATCATCGTAATAATATTAATAATGTTCAATCACAATTATCAAGGTATATATATAATAACCACTGTGTTTGTTCAGGAATCTTCCAATGCAAGTCACGTATGCAGATCTAAGATTTCTAAGAAGAGACTTAAATGTTAAGCCATGTTAAGTTATACAAGAATGGAAATTGTGCATTCCTTGCAATCAGTTTGGTGTGTGTGTGTATGTTATGTGTGTTATGCTGCATGCTGGCTAAGTCACAGTCGATTGTATGATCAAATTTTAAATTTTGTAATTTGATTGAAGTGCTCACACTTCAGGTGTATCTGTTCTTGATAATGTTTCTGATATTAGTGATGTGTTGAGAAACCAGAGGCCCTCTGGCTTGCCAACCACCCCAATAACCAGAAAGTTTAGACACTTTGAATTTTAATAGCAGGTCTGTCTGCTTGAGAATTTGCATCATCAATTTGTGACTAGCCATGCATATGTGTAATACAGTGTTTTCTGGCCAAAGATCAAGTGTCTTCGCACCCATCTCCACATTTCAGGTTATGTTCTAACAATTCCACTGTCCTGGCTCTGATGCAGGTGGAGTCAAACACCTTCCCGGCGTCCGTCCTCCAAGGAATTGCAGTGGTCAACCTGAGACATAAACAAATGCAGAGAGAACCACAGTTAATTCTGACATATCAACAGCTTCACATTCAGACGTGGACTTATTTTAATTGCACCATTATGTCTATTGCAATTTTCATCCCAGATGTCACATGAAGCTGAGTTTCATCGGCCAGATCTGAATTGCTGCTGTTGTTTCAGTGTAGTGTGTGACATCTGCTCTTGCAGTTGAGCCTTCACAGACTGCTGGGTCATGAGCATTATAGACCCCAGTTCTGCTGGGGAATTTTTCTGGAATAATCTGAGCTTTATCACTCATGAATTCCGATGGGTTGGTGCCCATGGCTTTACTTCCAGTTGCTCTCATTACAGTCAGATCTGTGGGCAGAAATTAGTTCACCTGTTTCGGTGTTGCCTGCTTAGCATTTGCTGTTTTTCGGTGTCGTTCACACATTTGATTAGTGTAGATCTCTGTGACCTGTAGAAACTGTCAGATTAATCAGATTAATTAATTATCAGATTAAATTTTACATGGTGTGCCCCAGTGAAGGATGAATTGGTCTGCTATTATCTGTGCCACACTTCTGGTCATGTTTCAAGGCAAAAAATACACGCACAACCCCCTCCCCTTTTGGCACTGGGTAGTGGACCAATGAAATCAAATTGTAGGCGATCCATCCTTGCCAATGGCACGGGTGAAGGGTTATCTGCGTGTTACCGTCTTTCCTTTTACGCAACACAACAAAATTAAATTAAATACATTTCTTTATATGTATTACTTCGTTATTTCATCTTACTCAATTACTGAAAAGGTTTCCAAAGATATTTAATCATTCATAAATATGAATAAACGTTTGATTATTCTATTTAATTCTTTACTTTTATTGAAATATCATGCATTCGGTTCTCAGAGTCGCACAGGGTCCTTGCACCGGCCGTTAATGCAGGCCCACGATCACAAACTCGCCAGTCCGATCATTAACCAGAGGTTATGGCTAAAGCAATTTAACAATGCCACCCATGTTTGCTATTGTTAAAAAGTACCCATGTAGCCCCCTACAGTCGCCTATATAACAATTTAGTTAAATCTGAAACCGTAACCAGGGGTTATGGCCAGTACCATAAAATAATGCCGTATTATCTCAATAGTATTTTATCTGGCCCCCTATAGTGCAACTGCATAACAACTTAGTTAAAGTCGAGCAGTTTAGTCAGAAATCTAGAATCTCGCCAGATGTGCCCATGCTCCATACTATCCGAGATCTAGTATGTACTTCACCCTGGTCGCAGATTTGCGGTAACAAAGGATTCATCATAATGCATTAAGATCAATAGTTTCCGAGTAAATCAGAATTAAATCAAACGTAACAACATATTTATCAAAGTGTATCAAAGATCATTCTTTTGATATTTCCCTGCAGTCACAGCTGCACTGGCATGTACATTGTGTGTGCAACAATGGTCAGGCTTAAGACCAATGAGTGACTCTGTTGTTGTTAACATCCAATGAACTACCAGCACATGCTGAGTGCATAGTCAAATCCCTGCTCGAATTTTACTTTTGAGAGTTAAGAAGTCACAGATTGCATTTTTGTGTCAATACATTTGAACATGAAAAAGGGTTTTGTTTGTCTCAGGGCTGATGCAATGCACATTCACTGTTTCTCAGATTTTTAAATGTCTATCTTCCATTTAGTGCCTTTAAAGACTATATGAAGTCAAGGTGGCCATTTTAGCTGATTTACAAGATATGATAGCTTCAGTTTGTGCTACTTGGCTAACCGCTCCCATGGAGCAGGGAGAGAATCTGTGTTCTCCGAGTGGGCGTACACCCATGGGCTCCGTTAGCCACTCAGAAACATTCAATCGTGTGTTTTCTTAACAGCAAAAATATAGTAACAGCATTACTATCATTCTGTATTTTAGTTTTAGATTTTAATCTTACCACCTCTTAATTATTTCTAGTCAAGAGTAATTTTGCTTTGTAGCATTGCTGAGGTGTAGCTCATTCTGAAAAAGGTTTTCTTAACTTTTACCTGTTGCATCGCATCACCCTGTTTTTCCCAACTTTGCTTTTCATAAACAAATGCATCGACATGGCTGTTTATAAAATCACAAACGGCCTCCAATTGTTTACAAACTTAGATTTTTCATTCTGTGTTTGCTCATTATCATCGTGTGTTGCTAGTTTGTTGTAACAAAGCCGATGCAACAATGGAGAAAGCACTTAGCTGATTTCAAAACTTTAGGCTGCAATCGTCTCGGTTACGTATGTAACCCTCGTTCCCTGAAGGAAGGGAACGGAGACGTTACGTCAGTTACTGACGGAATGGGGGTTTCGCTTAGAAGCCAATCGCCTTTGAGCTCTACAAAACGAGCCAATGGCATGAAAATGCCATGGGTCTGCGGAATCTGCATGCCGCAACCCCGCCCCACGGCGTGGGTATAAAGGGCGTTGCGTGGCAATCTCGCATTATGTTACCTGCTGAAGAGCCGAGGCATGAGCGCCCGGCCAGTTCCAGCGGTACAGCGGTCGTGGCAGGGGGACGTAACGTCTCCGTTCCCTTCCTTCAGGGAACGAGGGTTACATACGTAACCGAGACGTTCCCTTTCAGTCAGTACACTACGAGTTACGTCAGTTACTGACGGAATGGGGGTCCCAATACAATCTCGCCATGACGGCTGTCTTCCAGCGTCCTGCGCTGACCCGGGCTCCCTGCCGTGAGTGTGGGCACGAACGAGGGGCTAGGCTCAACGCTACCAAGGTACACTGGGAAGCATATCCCACGTGGAGAATGCAACACAATGCCAACCCAAAGGGGTGGACTTTAAAAATACACCTATGACCCGAAGGAGCTGCATAGGGGACACACTGGGGTATCCAGCCGAAGGTGGAATATTTCAACCCCAGGCGTGGCAAGGTGTCTTGCCAAGGGAAGACACGAGCTACAAGAGACTTACCGTGGAATTACACATGTGGGGGTTACCCAACGGGGGAACCATGCACACGGAGGCACCTAGCCAAGCACGAGGGGTGGCCGAGAGGGCACTCGCTCTGGTGACGACATCAACAGTGCTGGAGGAGCTCAGGGCTTACTGGGAAGCTCACCTGAGAAGAAATGCGCACACATCCAGTCTGTGGAGTGGAATGGCGCAGCAAGCGAAGACACCTGAGCCTGTCCGGTTACTGGCCAGTAGGGGCGAGTACACGAGAGGACACAGGCTCCACTCGGAGATTATAAAATCTTGCGAATGTTTTGGGTGTTGCCCAGCCTGCAGCTCTACAAATGTCTGTTAGCGAGGCGCCATGCGCTAGAGCCCAAGAGGAGGCAACACTCCTGGTGGAGTGTGCTCTTACCCCGAGGGGGCATGGCATGCCCTGGACTTGATATGCCAGGACAATGGCATATCCAGTGGGACAACCTCTGCTTGGAGAGAGCCTTCCCTTTCTGCTGCCCTCCGTAACAGACAAAGAGCTGGTCTGAGGTCCTGAAACACTGCGTCCGGTCTACGTAAGCGCAAAGGGCGCGTACTGGACAGAGCAGTGCCAAAGCTGGGTCTGCCTCCTCCAAGGGCAGCGCTTGCAGGTTCACCACCTGGTCCCTGAAGGGAGTGGTGGGAACCTTGGGCACGTATCCAGGCCGGGGTCTCAGGATCACGTGAGAATTGGCCGGCCCGAATTCCACGCACGCTTCGTCAACCGAAAATGCCTGCAGGTCCCCTACCCTCTTGATGGAGGCCAAAGCAGTCAGGAGCGCCACTTTCAATGAAAGGAACTTCAGCTCGACTGACTGCAATGGCTCAAAGGGAGCCTTATGCAGGGCAGCTAGGACCACTGCTAGGTCCCAAGAGGGTACCTGAGGTGGGCGAGGAGGGTTTAACCGCCTCTGAGGAACCTACTGACCAGGTCGTGCTGTCCAACCGTTTTAGAGTCCACCAGGTCGTGATGGGCTGAAATTGCAGCCACATAGACCTTCAGGGTGGAGGGAGACAGCCTTCGCTCCAACCCTTCCTGGAGGAAGGAGAGCACGGACCCGATCGAGCATTTTCTGGGGTCCTCTCGCCGAGAAGAGCACCAGGTGACGAAGAGGTTCCACTTCAACGCATAGGCGTGTCTGGTAGACAGGGCTCTAGCGGAAGTGATGGTAGCCGCCACCTGAGGTGGCAGGGTACTCAAACCTGCAGCGTCCCGTCCAGGTTCCACACGTGGAGGTTCCACAGGTCGGGACGCGGGTGCCATATGGTGCCCCGTCTCTGAGACAGGAGGTCCCGTCTCAGAGGGATCGACCAGGGGGGTGCTGTCGCAAGGAGTACAAGTTCTGAGAACCAGGTCCGGCCGGGCCAATACGGGGCGACCAAAAGGACCTGCTCCCTGTCCTCCCTGATCTTGCACAGAACCTGTGCGAGAAGGCTCACTGGGGGGAACGCATATTTGCGTGGGTCCCGCGGCCAGCTGTGCGCTAGTGCATCCGTGGCGAGGGTCCCCTCGGTCAGGGAATAGTACCAGCGGCAATGGGAAGAGTCGCGGGAGGCAAACAGATCTATCTGTGCGTCGCCAAACTGTTCCCAAATCAGCTGAACCGTCTGGGGATGGAGTCTCCATTCCCCCGGGAGCCTAGAATCAGCCAGTCGTCCAGATAGTTCAGGATGCGAACCCCGTGTTGCCTGAGCGGCACAAGGGCTGCCTCGACAATCTTCGTAAAGACGCGAGGGGACAGGGCTAGCCCGAAAGGGAGAACCGTGTACTGATATGCCTGCCCCTCGAAGGCAAACCGTAGAAACGGTCTGTGTCGAGGAAGAATGGAGACATGAAAGTACGCGTCCTTCAGGTCGATCGCTGCAAACCAATCCAAGGGACGAACGCACTCGAAAATGCGTTTGGCTGTCAACATCTTGAATGGAAGCCTGTGCAGGGTTCGGTTCAAGACGCGCAGGTCCAGGATTGGCCGTAACCCACCGGTTTTCTTGGGTACAATGAAGTAAGGGCTGTAGAAGCCGGACTTCATCTCGGCTGGAGGGACGATCTCGATCGCACCCTTCGCCAGTAGGGTGTCGACCTCCGCACGCATGACAGGGGCATTGCCACCCACCACGGTATAGCGGACTCCCCGAAAGCGGGGAGGAGACCGAGCGAACTGAATCGCATAGCCGAACCGGATAGTGCGGGCGAGCCAACTGGACAGGTTGGGAAGCACTAGCCAGGCTCCCAAGAACTGAACCAGCGGGGTCATGCGACCCACCGGCGTACCCCCGATGGGGCAGCGAGGCGGAATGACCGGCCCAGACAAGGGAGGCATGGGAGCGTCCCGGGGTGTGGGCGGGGTCGAATTCCGCGCCCTGACAGAGGAGACCAGGGAAGGACCAGCGTTCCACGGGGGTCTCGTCTGCCAGGGGGCTGGCGACAGAGGGGGCCGAGAGCGGCGAGGTCATGGGGCGTCGCGCACTGCCAGCCGCGCCCTCTTGAGGCTCGGAGGTGAGAATGTCAGTTCTTTCTTGGGAAAACAAAAGATTCTCCCCCGGCCCTCCACCGGGGGAAGGAGTGGTCCTGCTACCATCTCCTGGGAAAGAACCGAGGTCACCTCCGAGCCGCCCGTCTCAGGACCGTCGCTTAGACTGCCGTTTGGCAGGCTGGGGGGCTGGGACGGGCGGGGCCGCCTTTCTGCGACGTCCTCCACGCCTCGGTCCGGGTGAAGGCTGCTGCTGGGGTCGGGCAGGAGGGGTGGGAGTCGCAGGGGGGCGGCCTCGGCGGGGAGCAGACTGAGGCTTCTGGGCCAGCGGCTGGGTGGAGGCAGCAGCTGGCCGCCGGGGCAGAATATGTTTAATCACCTCAGTCTGCTTCTGAGCGGTCGAGAACTGTTGGGCGAAGTCCTGGACCATCCTGGGAAATGGGAGAATTGAGGAAACGTGTTTGCTCAGATTCTCCCATCTCAGCCAGGTTCAGCCATAAGTGTCGCTCCTGGACCACCGAAGTGGACATCACCTGACCGAGAGAGCGAGCGGTCACCTTCGTCGCCCGTAGAGCGAGGTCGGTGGCCGTCCGCAACTCTTGCATTAATGCAGGGTCAGCATTGCCCTCGTGCATGTCCCTGAGCACCTTGGCCTGATAGACCTGTAGGGTAGCCATGGCATGCAGGGCGGATGCGGCCTGGCCCGCAGCTCTGTAGGTCTTCGCCGGGAACGCTCAGGAAATGGCGGAGGGTTCCACGCAAGCCCAATCGTCTCGGCCGCCCGGGCAAGCATGGCTGTGAGTTTCCCGGATCGGACTCGGGCAATGCTGGAACTCCTGAAGGAGGCAACACAGCCGAATCGTCATCTCCGGAGGAATCCAGCCCACCTTGTGATGCGGCGATCGACATGGCGTCCTCCGCGGGTGCACCAAATGAAACACAGGGCCCCGAACGGGAAGCCCCGGCGCCCTCATCAGGCAACACCACGGGTTGCAGTGTGCAGGAGGGGGGTGTGGCCCGAGGAGGATTCGTCGGGTTGTTCCACACCGTAACCCTCAGATCACCCTGACCACCAGCCAAAGTACCCCCTCCAGTGGAGGAAGTAGATTGGGGTGTGGTAGAGGGGACTCTCCCCCCACTACGGAGATCATGGAGTCTCGATCGCAACACTGAGATGGCCATGTTCCCGCAATGAGAACATGACTCATCCATGAACGCGCGCTCAGCGTGCACAAGGCCCAAGCACGCCAAACAGCGATCATGACCATCGAACGGAGGCACCAGCCGACCGCACCCAGAAACGGAGCACGGGCGAGCCATCTTTAAAAAGACGTGCCACGTGCAGCTCTTTTAGAGGGGAGTGAAAACTCTGCAGAATGCCGAAGCACCCAGGGAGAACGCGCACGCTGTGCTAGATCACTGCACAGATCAGACAGGAATGCGGAACTCGCTGGAACGTGCCGTAACACCAACAATCTGGAGAGAAACTCGTCTTGAAGAGAGAAGCGCTCAGGCAGTAACTCGGCTCTGAAGCAGAAACATAATGCAGGACTGCCACGCAACGCCCTTTATACCCACGCCGTGGGGCGGGGTTGCGGCATGCAAATTTCGCAGACCCATGGCATTTTCATGCCATTGGCTCGTTTTGTAGAGCTCAAAGGCGATTGGCTTTTAAGCGAAACCCCCATTCCATCAGTAACTGACGTAACTCGTAGTGTACTGACTGAAAGGGAACTACAACTCTTCATTGAGTCCCAAGAAAATAATTTAGAAGATGTTATTCCAATTTAGGTTTCATCTCTTGTTGCTTAGGCAGACAAGGAGATATTTAAAATCCATAACAAAGGTTTTCATTCCTGATCTGCGCTGTTGCTATTATGTCCCTGATATGTGGTTGTATCTAAATTTTTAAACCCCACCGGATTTATGGTTCTGGTCTAACGTTGGGTTTTCCGACCCATTCTATCAATGTGTCTATATGGGATGTGTCTGTATTTCCCTCAACATTTCTAAAAAGGCAAAAAAATATGACTTACCATCACAGCTGAAGGAAGAGAAGATCAAACCTTTTGTTGATTTTAAAATCCAAATACGTTGCCGAGAAGACGTTGCTCATCCGAGTTGCAACATCACGGAGGCGTGTCACCAAATTGTAAGCCCGCCCAATCGTTCCAATGGAGGCGTACGATTGGTGGTTGAAGGTTTCTTGCGCGTTCGGTCTTTTCAGCGGGGCAAAGGGATTTAATTCTAATTTATCTTTATCTGACTCCATTTTAATTATGACCTCGAATTTAGGTTAGAATGCCAATTGGTTATTTGGTCATTTATATTTAATAGTTTACACATTTAATTATTCAGTTTAACTCTTTGTTGAAATTATACCCGTTCATAGTTAATAATTCCAGAGTAAGTCAGAATAAATCAGTGTAACGATTTATTATTAGTCAGGTAAATGTATCATGCCAATTACATAATCAATTCAAAGATAATCCATACATAACATCAAATACTCTGAAGTATAGAATAAAATATGGATACCTGACCTTCTGAGAATTACATAACGCTGAGCATCTAGGAGACACTCAGTGTTACGGGCTGACCGATGTAAAGGTTCGAGCCCCGATCTCTTTGCAACATCTCCTTAAATACCAGACCAAGACGAAAACCTCTTTCAAATGGAAACGTGTTAACAATGGGAATTTACATTTAATCACTGTCCCATAGACCTGTATTGACAAAAGACCAAATGGCTAAAGCCACACCCAACGTAATAAGCAAAGTATCTCTAAACTCTCAAAACCTTTATTACTTTTTGGTTTACTTCTGTGGGGAGGAGACCTTTGTACCAGTCGCACTGAGACGTTTCAAATAATATCAAACATGTATAATTCTGTATAGTATTTGTTCACTTTAGACCATATAGATTTTGGGTGAATTCTGGAGGGGAGATGGGGGTAGATGCAGGTGAAAGGAGAGACATGTAAATTTACAGTCATTCGTAGATGATTCACTCAGCGTGACGTCGTCTCGGATGGGGATGCTAAATGCATGAGTCGATTCAGATGCTAATGTCCTCTATTTTCTCAGAGACATTCTGGCATATGCAAACTTTTCCAATCTTACAAAAGAAAGCTTGTAAGTCAGGATAAGTGTTATCAGCCTGAATAACTTCATTCACATCAGTTTTTTCTGCAGCTTTGCTGCGGTTCAATTTCTTAGTCAAAGAGCATACTCTAGCACAGAGCTCTTTGTTCTGTTCCTCTAGCTCTGAGTTACGCTGAGACTGCTGTCTAGCTAGCGTTAAACCAAATTCTCTGTGGCAGCAGATAATGCCTTTCACTTTGTTCTTGCGAATACATGCTCCTAATACCTTTTTACACTCATCTACAGACCAAGTCTTGTCTGGATGGATCTCATATTTCTGAGTTAGTTCTTGTCTAACTTTCTCAGTGACTATTAGGTTCATTTGCACTCCTAACTGTGATTTGAATTCGCTATCTGACCACAAATAAGTCGCGAGACCACTTTTTTCAGTTGTGGGGATCAGTCTAACATTATTTCTAAACATTTTTATGAGTTTCTTTGTTACCACACAATCAAAACACTAAAACTTCTCTGATCAACAGACCTGTTAACACAGATCAACTATTGTTAACCTTCCTTGGCAAAACAGAGGACAACACAAATTATTAGCACTTTACACTAATACTTCCCTGCTGAAACAGAGGATAACCAATATTAGCACGTGATGCTAATCTTCCCTGCCTGAAACAGAGGCTAACCAATTTTAGCACGTAATGCTAATCTTCCCTGCCTAAACAGAGGATAGCTTTCATTTCTAAAAGAAATTGTTTTAAAGGATAACTTAGTTAACCAAACCCTACAGCTGTCTGTTACCTCTTCTCAGATGGCGCAGAGGACAACAAATTTGTACTGGTCTTAAAGGTTCTTTTGGATAGAGTGGCACTCACCAACCCTTGGTTGTACAGAAAAATTCAGTCTGGAACGAAGTCAGATCTTTGTTGAGCTTGAAGTTTCCATCTGGATTCAGGTGAGGAGCTCTATCCGGGTCACGGCACCAAAACTGTTGGAAACTCAGAAGCGAAGACCAGGAGACTTGATGGACTGCAACTACCGACAGCACGTGTTCTCAATAAAGAATCCTGTTGAAGATACATCCAAGTCTCCTGGTCTTCGCTACTGAGTTTCCAACAGTTCCAAACTTCTTCTATCTATGGATGATGGAGGCCACTGTGCTCATTGGGACCTTCAATGCTGCAGAAATTTTTCTGGACTTCATGGCTTGGTTTGTGCTCTGACATGCGCTGTTAACTGTGGGACCTTAAATAGACAGGTGTGTGCCTTTCCAAATCATGTCCAATCAACTGAATTTACCACAGGTGGACTCCAATCAAGTTGTAGAAACATCTCAAGGATAATCAGTGGAAACAGGATGCACCTAAGCTCAATTTTGAGCGTCATGGAATACTTATGTACATGTGATTTTTTTTCGTTTTTTATTTTTAACAAACTTCTTTCACGTCATTATGGGGTATTGTTTGTAGAATTGAGGGGGAAAAAGAATGAATTGAATCCATTTTGGAATAAGGCTGTAACATAACAAAATGTGGAAAAAGTGAAGCGCTGTGAATACATTCCGGATGCACTGTACATTGTCTAATTCTCATCCTGTTATTTGTTATACGTTTTTTTAAAAAAGTTTAAAAGTCACATTTATTTTTGCATTGCAGTTTGAAACATTTACTGTTGTTTTGTACCTTAATTCATTATACTGCAGATTTGTGAAAATAAAACTTATTCTGGATATTCTGGTTGCATTTCAATGGTATTGTACAGAATTGTATTAGTATTGCACTTCGGTAGTATTGTAATTGTACTTTAGTTGTATTATGTATTGCCGTATTATTGCGGTTATATTGCAGTGTTATTGTAGTACTACTTCAGCTGTATTGCAGTTGTATTTTATTAGTACTTTAGATATATTGCAGTTTTTTCGTGTCCAAAAAACTGTAAGAATGTAAGAAAAACTGTAGCATTACTTAAAACAAATGCAGTTTTTTTTGTAAGGGATTAATTGCATTGTACAGTATTTTCATGTATGTTAAAATCACCAATTTTTTTTACAGATGAATAACTAGCACAGACAAGAGTAAGTAACTCACTAATTGAGTATATTTTGATACTCTCATGACAAACTACAGCTAACCCTCCACCTCTACGATGGAGACGAGGTTGAGAGAAATAGATGTACCCAGGTGGTGTTAAGAGGTTTAAGTTGAAAAAGTCATTGGGCACCTGTCAGGTTTCTGTCAAAAGTAGCAAGTCCAGGTTTTCGTCAATGATAAAGTCATTTAGCACTGATGCCTTATCAGTTAAAGAGCGAGTGTTCAATAGCACACATCGCATATCTGAAGAAGCAAGTTTGCAGTTTCCAAGGACAGGATCAAAGCGTACTGGTCTCAGATTCCCAAAGTTGATTACGCGGTTTTCCTGTTGTGTTATACCAGAAGCACGGGTGTTGGTGCAGATAACCGGAATACGATTTGAAGACGAACAATGATAAGTCTGAAGTTTCTTCCGCGAACGGTGTATGTAGCGGGGTCAGCGTAAAATTCCAAGTTGTTCACACCACATATAAGTGTCTGGAGCCAAGCGGAGAGATCCTTTTAGTTCTAAGTTGAGCCGAAGAAAATTGCAAAGCCATCTCGGGAGAAGTCCCTTTATTAACATCAGCCAAAAATAGCACAAAAAGACCAAAGAACAAAACCGGCAATTGGTTACACGTCAACATGACCAAAAACCAATGGGACCCACGCAACAACTTATCAGTTTAACTACGTTAGCCAGAACCGTATCTCCACTATCCACAACAATCCACAGAAGGGAAGGCTACCCAACCATACCGAGGATTGACACCACAAAATGATAAAGAGAGTGGAGACTCATGTATCAGATGTCGAGAAGGATATGGATCGGATGGAGAGGGCTCACAGCCGACCAGTGTGAGAGGATCACAAAAAAGGCCAGGTTAGTCATCCAAAGCTTACTGAGTGAATAAAGTATTCCAGAAAATAATCCAAGTAGTCCAGATCTGTCAAATCCCAGCAGAAACATATCCAAAACCGTATATGCCGATAAACAAACAAACAGACAGGTACCAGCGTGAAGCGGCAGCACAAGCGCGCCAGCATTTTCACACCAGAAGTGACAGTAGATTGAGTCGATCAGTCTTCAATATAGCGCACCATGGATAGTTCACCTATGAAAATTCTGTCATCATTTCCTCTCAAGTTGTTGTAAACCTGAATGAGTTTCTTTATTCTGTTGAACATAAAAGTTATTTTGAAGAATGTGGGTAAACAGGTGCTGGTCCCCAGTGACTTCCATATATATATATATTTTCCTATTATGGAAGTCAATGAGGACCAGCAACTGTTTACCCACATTCTTCAAAATATCTTATTTTGTGTTCAGCATTAGAAAGAAATTAATACAGGTTTGGAACGACATGAGAGTGAGTAAATAATGAGAGAATTTTCATTTTTGGGGAAACTATCCCTTTAAGGAAAAGAGGCAGTTTACTTTTAGGCTGCTTTCACTTTAAGACCTGTGTATTTTCACTTTAGACATAACCAACTGTGTTTATGTAAACCTGGTGTGTATTTGACAGTATTAGAGCAAACAGACACGAAAGATCAAATCCAGTAATCGGACGCTGTTGGACAGGCTTTTAGTGTGCGCACGCTTCGGCTGTACGCGTTCAGAAAAGGCGCATCAGAACAGCACGCGAATGTAATGTTTAACCGGAGTGTAACATGCAAATAATAAACTTTTGTGATTGTGAATAAGTGCAGTGTCCCGTGAGAGTAACTCTACCGCTGCGTTAACATGTGATGTGAATGTACGTCGAGTTGTACAGTATGACGGAGGCGCCAGAACTGCATCTGATAGAATGTGCGCTGTAGCATGATATTACGATATTTCTTCAAAAGCAGATCATGGAGATATTTTAATCATCCACAAGCAATAATTGTGATATCCTACATTAACTTTACTAAAAAAAAAGAAGATATGCTACCTTGGCTATGTTAATTAACTAGCCATCTAACGTTAGCTCGCAACATAGTTTCGTTTACATTCATTTTCTTGATATACCTTTAATTTTTTCTCTTTCTCGTTTGTCTTCTTTTTTTCTTTTCTCTGCACCAGAGGGATATGTCCTGTTTTGTGACATTTATGAGTTTTGCTGCAATACTCTTTAATCAACTTCAATAATCAGTCACAGTCTGACTGTACTTGCATCCTGCAGCCCATTAACATAATGTTGCATTTTTGTATAATTACCATTATCCATTGACATAATATATCACAAAAAATAAATAAAAATAAAAATCAAGCTGTCATTTCATGTGCTTTTGAAAGCATTTATTCAAAAGGGTCATATATACAGATTGGTCATATATAAAGCACTATATAAATACATAGGGATGCACCAATACCACTTTTTTTTTCAGACCAAGTACAAGTACTTACATTTGGGTACTTGCCGATACCAAGTACCGATATGAGTACTTATAAATACCATTACAGTTATTCTAACAATGTTTTATTTTCATCAGATTTTTTTCACTTTCTGACTGTAACAAAGTAAATATACAACTTGATGCTGTTGTGGACATTTTAACATTCAACTTGGTGTTTTCCTAAACAAACATGCACTGCTGCCCATTTCACATAAATGTAACCTGTAACACATTCAGTGTATTTCAGTAACACAACATAGTAGCAGAACAACTAAAATGATGTGTTTATCATATGTTAGTACAGTACTAAAGACTAAGCCTTTTTCGGAAAAGTGAGAGGCAGGATCTTTTTGATGAAAAGAAGCTTTTCTGCATTATCAGCTCTAATGTTTTCATCTACAATGTGTGACACTGAGCTGAATAGTAGGGATGTGCGAGACTAGCCGACTAGTCGATTAAACGTTAGTGCTGCTGCTAGTCGAATTGGAAAGTACTAGTGTCTACATTTTTTTTTTTTGCACATTTAATGTTTTGCTTTATTTTTATTTTTTATTTTTTTACAAAGACTATGTTTAAATTACTGTCGTGTTAATGTTATATATTGAAATTAATATATTATTTTGAAAAGTGTATATCTGCAGCAAAACAAAATCATTTAATTTTACCTCAGGTTTTGCATGCGTTGGTTTTCTCTGGAGCTTGCGCGCGGAGGCTTCAGAGAAATCTCCATTTAGAAGATGAGCAAGGTGAGGGAGGATTTTGAAAGCTTATACAAAACTTTTCAGTTTTCTTCCATGTCATGTCAAACTAGTATAACAATTAAGCTTGCAGCCTTGCTTAGGATTGTTATACTACCGGTTATGAGGGACAATACGGTATGAAATTTTATATTGGATTAAAGAAGTAACATTATGAATGAAACTTACTTTGCACTTGAACAGTTGCTATATCAACATCCCAAAGATATGAAAATACGGTTAAATAATGTATAGTTGTCAGTAGCCTACACAACAAGCTTTTCTTGCGATTTTGCCGCCCATCTTGTGTGCAGATACTTTTCATACACGAGAAGCGCGTTCATCTGTTTATAATAGGCTATTATGTGTGACTCATTGGTCCTGTGCTGCATATTGTCTAAAATGGCTAACCTACGTGCTTAAGTGAACGCTCAAGTTTAATACATTGATCATAATGCAAGGCAAGCATTGACATGTATGTGATCTATTTTTAGCGACATTCAATATGGGATTTAACTATTCATAGTTTAAGTGTTCTTTCAAATGGATCGATTGCATATGCTGTCTCTGGGGGGCGGGGTTAGACTAGTCATTGCGCACATCCCTACTAACAGCCTTTCACTTTCAACACTACTGCATGGTGCCGAGAGTTATCTGCGTGACGAGAGATATACTTGCCACGTCCGCACTAGCACGAAGGTGCGCGCAGCAAAAATGAAGTTCTCGCGGTCGTGCGTGTTGAGAGCGCGAGACCCCTTTTCACTTGGCAATGTGAACGGCGAATTTTGTAACTATCCGCTATAGACATAAAGTGTTATCGGGTGCGGTTGTATCGGGGTAGTTTTACGAGTACGAGTACATGAGCGCAGTATCGGACCGACACCCGAGTACTGGTATCGATACATCCCTATAAATAAAGATGACTTGTCTTAGCAAAAATTACTTTTAAAAAAAGTAAATGTGGCTGTGATGACTTGATGACTTCTTTCCAGTCTTCAGTCTCTCATGTTCTTGCTCAGACGTGGACCGGCTCTGATCTCTGGTGTGGCGGCTTGAGTTCCTGTCAGGTTGGAGTTGGACTTCAGGCTTCAGGTCAAGTCTCGAGCTCAAGCCCTCCACCAAGGACAGCAAGTATGTTGTTTCCTATCCAATACAAAGATTATATGAACAAGTCAACTTGAATGTTTTTTAGAGCTTTTTTACAACAGAACTGAATTCTTGCAATTGCATCACTGATTGTGTTATTTTCCTGTTTATTACTGTGAAGCCGCTCTGAAACAATCTGTATTGTATAAAGCGCTGTATAAATGAAGGTGACTTGACTTGACTATAACAAGAACATTACGATGAACACAAATTTGAAAACCTCACTACAAATAATCCAGAATTGAAGATAAATGATAATAATCCTACTCTGTCTGTTACACTTCCTCACACCTGAAATCCCTGATCGAGTGAATCTCCTGAACTTCTCCAGATCATTTCTAATCCATTCATGTTGTAACATCTGCTCTAACGTCGGCCGTTTAGTTGGATCCCGGTCTAGGCACTGGCTAATCAGATCACTGCATTCTGTACACATTTTATTAAGGAGAGGCTGGTTAGTCATGACCATGTGACACGAATGTTGGCATCTATGAAAACAGCATCTGAAACATGATTAATATAAGGTAAAGTGTTCTTTATCTTTCCTTTAAAAGTGAAGTATGTATTTTCTGTGGCAATAGTGGCACCTAGCGGAATTACAAAAACACGCTATAGGTTGAGCTGGAAAGTGTTTAGACTTTTGGGGGAGATAAACCTATTAAATGGCATAATGGCAATAAACTGGGTTAAGAGAATGTATTTTACCATGAAAAATCTTACATACTTCACCTTTACCTGTTTCTGAACAGAGCCTTTGCTTTATGCGTGTGTTTATCAATGTTATCAATATTTTTCACTCACCTTTGGATAAGTTGGAGTTCTGAAATTTAACTTTGGCTTGTGTGATTTCCGCTCTATTGCCAAAAGGAGAACACGTGTTCACCATCTGGTACAACAACACTCCCAGAGCCCAGACATTTGTTGGGACGGCATGGAATTGAGATTCTGTGAAGACTTCAGGTGGACAGTAACCCATTAATCCTGTAAGCAAGACATTTGCGCATCGTTGAGTCAAATAATCAGTAAGTCACTACATCCAGGTTTCCACACTCCAAAAATACTCACCAAGGTATATTTTTGTCTCGTAGCCATCACTACTAAGTAGCTGACCGCAGCCAAAGTCTATCAGCTTGAGCTCTAACGTGTTTGTCTTCAACAGGAAATTCTGTGCATGAACGTCATTATGAAAGACGCCATGCTCGATGCAGTGTTGTACTGCCAGCACAGCCTGTCGCATGATGACCCGTGCTGTTGTTTCATCCAGTTGAGGATTACGAATGATGAAGTCCAGCAAGCTCTCGCAGGGTAAAAATCTGAAGAAAACATATCATTTTTAAATGTACTTGCTTTGATCTTTGTAGATATGATCAACAGAGCCTTTCCAGGCTTACTTGTCTATTACATTTACACCTAATGCTTCCTACAGGTGTATTGACTACAGTAATCAGCACTTAAACAACAAATACACTTTTGACCAACTTACAATAGCAAGATAACGATCATTGTCAATCTTGCGCATCCGCTTGATGGCAACCTGTAAAAAAAAAAACAGTACTCAATAACAGTAACGGTATTCAAGCGCTTGACTTTGCACATAACATTTACGATTTGAG
Organism: Rhinogobio ventralis; assembly: GCA_039654625.1. Lineage (NCBI taxonomy): Eukaryota > Metazoa > Chordata > Actinopteri > Cypriniformes > Gobionidae > Rhinogobio > Rhinogobio ventralis. Next base: position 8,170,854 of record CM077204.1, read on the forward strand.
CATCTAAGTATTAAACCATCTGTATTAAATATGTTTTGATGCATGCAAGATTGCTTTACCTTTTTGCCATCAAATTTCCGTGTTCCCTCGAACACTCTTCCGAATCCTCCGGATCCAATCATCTCTCCCACGTTATAGAGAGTCTCAAAGGATTCTGAAAAACAAACAGAAAAATATGACAAATATATGAGCTTGCTAGATCCTTTGTTTCATATAAAAAATATCAGTGCTGGTTGTGTCGAGAACATCATTTTTGAAAACAAGTCTATCTTTAGTGGAAAACAAGACGATAATACTGTTTAAAACAATGTTGGAGAAATAATGTCTGCAGATTTACCATTATTTGGCTTGACGCCGGAGTGATCTGGATCAGGTGATGATGGATCAGGATCAGGCTCTGGCTCCAGATCCGCTGGAGGAACAAAAGGCTCCACAACATCCACAGCACTACAGAGACAACAGCAGAGGAGCGGACGCGCCATAGCCTTCAACACGTTCCTGAGGAAAGAACAAACTCCTTTCCTCTTCTTACATTCTGTAGGTTTTTCTGAAATGAAGAAAAACAATTGAATTATTAGAAACATCTCTGACGTCAAATTAAGCAATGCTATAAAGACATAACTTACATTTTACTGTTAAATTCATATCTGTACTGTTACAAATCCAAAGTAATGGAAATATTTCCAAGCTATCCACCTGACTTCTGCTTAATGCCTGCATAAATGTCTTAAAATCTCATTTCACAATATTGATAGTCATTTTATTTCACAATTATCACAATATAGTTATTTTTCGTATTTGATCTGATCTTTTGATAAAAACATAACATTTCCAGGTTTAAATTGGCCAACTCTGGCACATGTGGCTCAGTTCTGGTAATCACATAAGATCATATGGGCCACACCACGACAGCCATTGTGACAATTTTGTGCATATTTGACCATTCAAGCGCAATAAGTTGCGAAATAGAGCCCTATTCAGGATTGCATGCTGTCTGAGAAGCGGCTTTCTGTGCGTGTGTTTCGGGTGTGTGTCAGACAGCGCAAATGAGTTCATGGCTTATTGAGAACGCTTTGCTAACGTTCCCAAGTTAAGTTAAGAAATATTATTTTTAAATGTTCCCTGAACGTTCAAACGTCCAGTTTTTTAAATGTTGTAAAAAAAAATTCTTGGCTAAAGGAACAATCTATTTTTATAATTTTGCAAACATTATGGGAACTTTTGAATGTTCTCTGAATGTTCTGAAACTGTTAGATGAATGTCCAATTAAAATATTTCTGGCAGGAAAAATCCAGAAACTAAATTTCAGCAAAATAAAATTAAATGTGACTGTACACTTTACACCGCCCAGCCTTATTTCAGTCTCACCTGTTGAGCTCTTGTTCACTGGTGAAGGCTCCATAAAGCTATTTGAAGTCTCTGTTGGCTCGACGGGAACTTGACCTGGCAGCGGAGGGCACATCCACTCTTCGAGGCTGTCGGACCTGGACAAACAGCACTTGCTGGAGCTGCCCTGTTCGTTTCGGCTATCCGATCTATCGCCACTCCACCTCCAATCGGCGATGTACGAGCCTCTGCTGCTAAGGCTCAACGACTCTCTACAGAACCGCCTCTCTATACTGTCCTCAGAGAGGGACAAAGATGATGTGGATCTCCTGGATCTGGAGTGGCCCGAGGCTGGAATATTTCAGACATTTTTAATAATATTATTAATCAATGTCAGTGGTCACATCAAATTGTTACTCTGTTTTCAATGACAAATTATTTTGTTAACTGAGCCATAACTTATTTAATAAAAGCCTATTCTGACCTCTGCAAAAGCGTTTAGATGGAGTGGACGGATGTCCATGATCTGGGCTCTGCCGGCTGCCGCTCTGCCACTCCCTCTTCCTGTCAGCCTGACCTGTGGACACAGAAACAGAAAACTCAGAAGACAGAGGTGCTAAAGGTCTAGGAAGCTCCTGGATCTGTGTCTGGGCCGGGTCTGGCAGTGGATCCTGATCACGGTCATCAGAACCGTGTCTCCAAACCTCCTGACCAGCCGTCTGAGAGAAAGCAGCTCTCCTGGATCTGGAGCGGCCTGAGGCTGGAATATTTCAAACATCACATAGTTAGTAATGTTTTAATAATAATCAATAATCAATGTCAATGGTCAATTACAAATTGTTACTTCAGTTACTCAAATTGAAAAGTTTATTTCAAGAATCAAATACATGTGATCACTTTGCTGGGAAAATTCAAATAGGTTACCTCACACAATTTTCTTCACATTAATGTAGTCAATCATTGTACAACATTATATCATAACATACCATAAACAAATGAAAAACTAAAGCACTCACCTCCTCTTTCCCCCATCACATGAGCCAAAGACATCTCCTCCAAACTGCAATAAAGACAATACAAAATACAATACAACAACTCTCCTCAGAAATACTCCTCCCAAAAAGAAATAAAATAAAACAAAAAAAGAAATAAAACTCCAAACTCCTTCTAATAAGAAAAGAACAATGAAATAAAAGTATCCTTAGATAAACTCTTTCAAAAATATAACTCTATATAAAGGATATATTCTCCGATGTCTTTCCAGAATAAAGGTCTCGTCTCAGGAATCCTCCGAACAGCTTCAAAATGTCAAGATCAGCACAGAAAATACTCTGCAAAAGTTTGTGAATTCGCCTCGTCTCTCAACAACAGATCGCGATCGGTTCGCGTGCAGTCAGAATTCATAACAAGCGTCGCTATAGCAACTAAAATTCGAATCACTCATATGCACATGAGCAGAGCGAACACATTGAATCTGAACACATTTATTGAACAGTTACAGAAACTTTTCATTTTCTTTAACAAAACAAAAGCGTCCACTTCGCAAGACACTTACAGTATAATAATGGATCATATGGTCATTGCTTCTGTCCAAAATGCGTGCAAAAGGTCGTACAGTACTAAGTGTCGTACTTTGTACTGAAATGTAGCTAAATAAACCAGCAGACAATACTGTATACTTGTTTACATTTACAGTAAACAAGTTAACCACTTTAATTGATTTGGGTCAAAACATTTTAGCAATGTGCAAAAGTGCAGAACAATCAACTACAAATAAAATAACTTAAAGCTGCAGTATGTAACTTTTTGGAGTTAAAAATTATCCAAAATAAATTTTTGAGTAAGTACATACCCAGCCAGTGTTCAAAACTATCTGCTTACCTTAGTTGATTTACAATGGTAAGCTTGTAATAATGTTTTTAATTCCAGTGGTACTGGTGGATTTCCGCAGGAAATTCAAGTATATCTTTGCGTCATTACGTCACATCTGTAGACATAAATAAGGTGTCCCGGCTAGTAGGCTATATTGCGTACGAGGATGTACGAGGTGGAGATTTATAGCCGTTTCTCACAGCACTTGATATAATTAAACTTATCAATTTGATGGCGGATCCAGAAAGGTGCAAACGACAATCACCAGTGACAACTGGAGATTTATCCGTTGTAAAATGCAAAAGACGTTTTTTTTCTGCTGGACAGGTCAGACATTTCAATTGTTAAATTAGGTAACAGTAGCACACTTGTTCGCTTAATTCATACAGTTACGGAGTTTTCTTTGTTGTGCCTTTCTCGTTTTGCTATGTGCATCATGGTAAATATAAATTATTTTGTGCTAGCTATGAGAGGGAGCAATTCACCTCTACTCCACATTAATTTGTTGGTATAGCCTATGACAATTAGAAATAAGACTGCACAGAAATGGAGCTGAACTACAGGTAGCCCTAATACACATGAAATGTAGACACGCAATGCTGATGTTATTAACATTAACAGTTTGAAAACAAAGTATAACTTGCACGGTTTGACATGATATGGTAAGTGATCGTTAGATTTAATCATCGCAATTTATTGCAATGCTTTTTCCCCCTTGGTCAGTTGGTCAGAACAAAAGTGGATGTTAGCTACTTGTTCAGATGACATTTTCCGGTGAAAATTCTTATGTTGGTCATACTTTAAAAAAGTAGAATCTGTGACTCCCAATGACAGTATCCACACCGGCACGGTGATTGACAGCCGCACATTCTCCTCAAAACATTGGATTCATCCGCGTTGTGCCGTGCCGAGGCACAATTCACGTAAAGTTGATAATTACGCGAATAACTGCAATTGCAGATTTCGAACAGAGATGGCGACAAAGAGGAAAAACTACGGACTGCAGCTTTAAGATAAACAGTATCTTCTATATAAAATAAATAAATATAAATGTATAAAATGGACCATTTTAAATGAAATACTTAAATAATAACATAAAATCAACAGATCAGATGGACCTGTTTGTTTAATATTTTTTTTAAAACACTTGCCGCAAAACTTCTCGATTACTAAACGTAACCTCGTTTCCCTTTCAGTCAGTACACTACGAGTTACGTCAGTTACTGACGAAATGGGGGTTTCGCTTAGAAGCCAATCGCCTTTGAGCTCTACAAAACGAGCCAATGGCATGAAAATGCCATGGGTCTGCAGAATTTGCATGCCGCAACCCCGCCCCACCGTGTGGGTATAAAGGGCGTTGCGCGGCAATCTCGCATTATGTTTCTGCTTCAGAGCCGAGTATTACTGCCTGAGCGTTTTTTCTCTTCAAGACGAGTATCTCTCCAGAGTGTTGGTGTTACGGCGCACACAAGGTGGGCTGGATTCCTCCGGAGATGGCGATTCGGCTGTGTTGCCTCCTTCGGGAGCTCCAGCATTGCCCGAGTCCGATCCGGAGCTCACAGCCATGCTTTCCCGGGAGGCCGAGGCTCTTGGGCTTGTGTGGAACCCTCCGCCATGTCCCGAGCGCTCTCGGTTGGATGATTGGTATCTGGGGGCGGCCCGTGCCGAAGGCGCCCGTCAGCCCCCAGTGCCATTCTTCCCGGAGGTGCATGAAGAGGTGTCGAAATCGTGGAAGTCTCCCTTGACATTTTTCGCGATCACTCGGCAGCCACTTCCGCCTTCACTGCCCTCGATGGCGGTGCGGTGAAAGGGTACACTGGGGTTCCCCCTGTTGAACGCTCTGTTGCGATGCAACTGTGTCCGCAGAGCGCTGCGACATGGCGTGGTGACCCAAAGCACCCGTCCAAGGCTTGTAGGTTTACGTCTACTTTGGTGGCGAAGACCTACAGAGCTGCGGGCCAGACCGCGTCTGCCCTGCATGCTATGGCCACCCTACAGGTCTATCAGGCCAAGGTGCTCAGAGACATGCACGAGGGTATTGCTGACCCCGCTTTAATGCAGGAGTTGCGGGCGGCCACCGACCTCGCTCTACGAGTGACGAAGGTGACCGCTCGCTCTCTCGGTCAGGTGATGTCCACTTCGGTGGTCCAGGAGCGGCACTTATGGCTCAACCTGGCAGATATATGAGAATCTGAGCGAACCCGTTTCCTCAATTCTCCCATTTCCCAGGATGGGCTATTTGGCGGGGCGGTCCAGGACTTCGCCCAACAGTTCTCGACCGCTCAGAAGCAGACTGAGGCAATTAAACATATTCTGCCCCGGCGGCCAGCTGCTGCCTCCACCCAGCCGCCGGCTCAAAAGCCTCAGTCTGCTCCCGCCCCTCCCGCCCGGCCCTAGCAGCAGCCTTCACCCGGGCCGAGGCGCGGAGGACGCCGCAGGAAGGCAGCCCCGCCCGTCCCAGCCCCCCAGCCTGCCAAACGGCAGTCTACGCGGCGGTCCTGAGACGGGCGGCTCGGAGGTGACCTCGGTTCTTTCCCAGGAGATGGTAGCAGGACCACTCCTTCCCCCGGTGGAGGGCCGGGGGAGAATCTTTTGTTTTCCCCTTCCACCGCTGGCCTCACGGCCGGTGGTACCCTATCCATGGTTAAAGAAAGAACTGACATTCTCACCTCCGAGCCTCAAGAGGGCGCAGCTGTCAGTGTGCGACGCCCAACAGCCTCGCCACTCTCGGCCCCCTCTGTCGCCAGCCCCCTGGCAGACGAGACCCCCGTGGAATTCGACCCCGCCCACACCTCGGGACGCTCCCACGCCTCCCATGTCTGGGCCGGTCGTTCCGCCTCGCTGCCCCATCGGGGGTACGCCTGTGGTTCGCATGACTCCTCTGGTTCAGTTTTTGGGAGCCTGGCTAGCGCTTCCCAACCTGTCCAGGTGGCTCGCTCGCACCATCAGGTTCGGCTATGCGATTCAGTTCGCCCGGTCTCCTCTCTGTTTTCATGGAGTCCACTATACCGTGGTGGGTGGCAATGCCCCTGTCATGCGTGCGGAGGTCGACACCCTACTGGCGAAGGGTGCGATCGAGATCGTCCCTCCAGCCGAGATGGAGTCCGGCTTTTACAGCCCTTACTTCATTGTACCCAAGAAAACTGGTGGGTTACGGCCAATCCTGGACCTGCACGTCTTGAACCGAACCCTTCACAGGCTTCCATTCAAGATGTTGACAGCCAAACGCATCTTCGAGTGCGTTCGTCCTTTGGATTGGTTTGCAGCAATCGACCTGAAGGACGTGTACTTTCATGTCTCCATTCTTCCTCGACACAGACCGTTTCTACAGTTTGCCTTCGAGGGGCAGGCATATCAGTACAAGGTTCTCCCTTTCAGGCTAGCCCTGTCCCCTCGCGTCTTCACGAAGATTGTCGAGGCAGCCCTTGTGCCGCTCAGGCAACACGGGGGTCGCATCCTCAATTATCTCGACGACTGGCTGATTGTAGGCCACTCTCGGGATCAGGTTTGCGAACACAGGGACTTGGTGCTTCAGCACCTCGCCCGTCTGGGCCTTCGGGTCAACTGGGAAAAGAGCAAACTCTCCCCAGTGCAGAGGATCTCTTTTCTCGGTATGGAAATCGACTCGGTCGCCATTTACGCGCAGCTTACGAGCGAGCGCGCACAGTCTCTGCTGACTTGTCTTCGCCAGTTCGAGGACAAGAGTGCGGTTCCACTGAAACTTTTTCAGAGGCTCACCGCAGCCACGGTGACGCCGCTCGGCTTCATATGAGACCGCTTCAGCACTGGCTTCGCGATCGAGTCCCGAGATGGGCATGGCAACGCGGCACGCTCCGGGTCCCAGTGACTCGGGCCTACCGTCAGACCTTCACCCCGTGGTCGAACCTCAGTTTTCTACGGGCAGGAGTTTCCAGGCATGTTGTTGTAACAACAGATGCCTCTGCCACGGGCTGGGGCGCCATGTGCAATGGACATGCTGCCGCGGGCTCCTGGAGAGGACCCCAGCGCCTTTGGCATGTCAATTGCCTCGAGTTGCTGGCCGTACGTCTTGCCCTGCACCGCTTCCGAGCCCTGCTCAAGGACAAGCATGTACTGGTCCGGTCAGACAGTACGGCGACAGTAGCGTACATCAACCGACAAGGTGGTCTACGCTCCCGCCATCTCCTCCTATGGAGTCAGAATCATCTGAGGTCGCTTCGTGCCGTTCACAGTTCAGCGACGCACAGATAGATCTGTTTGCCTCCCACGACTCTTCCCATTGCCGCTGGTACTACTCCCTGACCAAGGGAACCCTCGGCACGGACGCACTAGCGCACAGCTGGCCACGGGGCCCATGCAAGTATGCGTTTCCCCCAGTGAGCCTTCTCGCACAGGTTCTGTGCAAGATCAGGGAGGACAGGGAGCAGGTCCTTTTGGTCGCCCCATATTGACCCGGCCGGACCTGGTTCTCAGAACTCGTACTCCTTGCGACAGCCCCTCCCTGGTCGATCCCTCTGAGGAAGGACCTCCTGACTCAGAAACGGGGCACCATATGGCACCCACGTCCCGACCTTTGGAACCTCCACGTGTGGAACCTGGACGGGACGCGGTAGGTTTGAGTACCCTGCCACCTCAGGTAGCGGCTACCATCACTTCCGCTAGGGCCTTGTCCACGAGACACGCCTATGCGTTGAAGTGGAACCTCTTCGTCACCTGGTGCTCCTCTCGCCGAGAGGAACCCAGGAAATGCCCGATCGGGTCTGTGCTCTCCCTCCTCCAAGAAGGGTTGGAGCGAAGGCTGTCTCCCTCCACCCTGAAGGTCTATGTGGCCGCTATTTCGGCCCACCATGACCTGGTGGACTCAAAAACGGTTGGACAGCACGACCTGGTCAGCAGGTTCCTTAGAGATTAAATCCTCCTCGCCCGCCTCAAGTACCCTCTTGGGATCTTGCAGTGGTTCTATCTGCCCTGCAGAAAGCTCCCTTTGAGCCACTGCAGTCTGTGGAGCTGAAGTTCCTTTCATTGAAAGTGGCGCTCTTGATTGCTCTGGCCTCCATCAAGAGGGTAGGGGACCTGCAGGCATTTTCGGTTGACGAAGCGTGCCTGGAATTCGGGCCGGCTAATTCTCACGTGATCCTGAGACCCCGGCCTGGATACGTGCCCAAGGTTCCCACCACTCCCTTCAGGGACCAGGTGGTGAACCTGCAAGCGCTGCCCGTGGAGGAGGCAGACCCAGCCTTGGCACTGCTCTGTCCAGTACGCGCCCTTCGCGCTTACGTAGACCGGACGCAGTGTTTCAGGACCTCAGACCAGCTCTTTGTCTGTTACAGAGGGCAGCAGAAAGGGAAGGCTCTCTCCAAGCAGAGGTTGTCCCACTGGATAGTGGATGCCATTGTCCTGGCATATCAGGCTCAGGGCATGCCATGCCCCCTTGGGGTAAGAGCACACTCCACTAGGAGTGTTGCTTCCTCTTGGGCTTTAGCGCATGGCGCCTCGCTGGCAGACATTTGTAGAGCTGCAGGCTGGGCGACACCCAACACATTCGTAAGATTTTATAATCTCCGAGTGGAGCCTGTGTCCTCTCGTGTACTCGCCCCAAGTGGCCAGTAACTGGACAGGCTCAGGTGTCTTCGCTTGCTGCGCCATTCCACTCTACGGACTGGATACGTGCGCATTTCTTCTCAGGTGAGCTTCTCAGTAAGCCCTGAGCTCCTCCAGCACTTTTGATGTCGACACCAGAGTGCATGCCCGTTTGGTCAGCCCTCGTGTTCGGCTAGGTGCCGCCGTGTGCATGGTTCCCCCGTTGGGTAACCCCCACATGTGTATTTCCACGGTAAGTCTCTCTTGAGCGCGTATCTTCCCTTGGCAAGACACCTTGCCACGCCTGGGGTTGAAATATTTCCACCTGCGGCTGGATACCCCAGAGTGCTCCCTATGCAGCCCCTTCGGGGGTCATAGGTGTATTCTTGAGTCCTCCCTTCAGGCAGGCATTGTGTTGCATTTCTCCACGTGGGATATGCTTCCCAGTGTACCTTGGTAGCGTTGAGCCTAGCCCCTCGTTCGTGCTGACACTCACGGCAGGGAGCCCTGGTCAGCGCAGGGCGCTGGAAGACAGCCGTCGTGGCGAGATTGTATTGGGACCCCCATTTCGTCAGTAACTGACGTAACTCGTAGTGTACTGACTGAAAGGGAACAGTTAGTCTCAGTTACGTTTGTACGTTTGAGACGTTACGTCCCCATGCCACTTCCGCTTTACCGCTGGAACAGGCCAGGCGCTCATGCCTCGGCTCTTCAGCAGGTAACATAATGCGAGATTGCCACACAACGCCCTTTATACCCACGCGGTGGGGCGGGGTTGCGGCATGCAAATTCCGCAGACCCATGGCATTTTTATGCCATTGGCTCGTTTTGTAGAGCTCAAAGGCGATTGGCTTCTGCGCAAACCAATCAGGCTTCGAACCCTAGCGCATCAGTGCCCGCCAAAATGCTGTGGCCTATGGCTATAAAAGCCCCCCTTACGCCATAGGATTCAGGTTAAATCAACTGAAGCGATCGCCTGATCTAAGCACAATAGCACGTCGGGTTACGCAATACTCGTTCCCTTCTCTCAGGGAACCATGGTTACGTTTAGTAACCGAGACGTTCCCTTTCGAGAGTACTCTCGTATTGCGTAAGCTAGGTTACGCTATGGGAACCCAATTTAAAACGCTGTGCGTGCTTGTAAACCCATATGATGGCCTGGGGCGAGAGCCCGAGGCCCAAAGTTATGAGTCCCAAAAAGAGGCCAACGAATAGTGAGCCTCATGTAAGGGTATATAGCAGGAAATGAATATTCCTGTGTCATATAATTTAGATAAAACTAGACCAGACACACTGTAAATTCTAACAAGTTCAGTTTACTTAAAAAAAGTTTGGAAACCGATTGCCTTATTTTTGCAAATCAAACTTAAAGGGAAAACTGAAGTTAATTAATAATCAGCTAAAAGTAAAGAAAGCTAACACCTCCCAAGTAAATTAAGTAATAAATATCAAGTTAGTGTTAATGCCAATTCTAGTTAACATACTCTAGAATATTTACTAATCTTATTTAAGATTTAATAGTAAGATTACTTGAGTAATTCCATTTAACTAACAGTGTTATATTATGTTCTGCAAAGATCTTAAATACTATTATTCTCAACATAGTTTTAATCTGCCATTTTCAGCTATGGTGACTTAAAAAACTATGTGCAATCGTTTTCCACATTTTCTTCAAGTAAAGTGAACCTATTTTTAGTAGTTCAACTAGCATTGAATGCACTTAACACTCAGTTAAGTAAGCTTAATTGCATTAATTTGTTCTTACTTAAACCATTTAAGTTTTGTCAATTTAATTATATCTGTGATCTGAGGAAGTGTACTCCCAGAATGCATTGCGGCCTGAATAAATTAATTGTTTTGTTTTACTATTTTTGGCTTTATTTTACTATTTTATTTGCAGTCTTTTGTCAGTATAATACTAATAACGACAAATAAAATAGTAATGGTCTTAAGTAAAAAAATAAAATAAAAAAAATCTTGTTACCATTGTTGTTTTGCATGCTGAATGTTGAAGTCTGTGTGTGACTCAAGCATGGTCAGTTGCCAGATATTGTCACAAATATAGATGGATAATGTCAACCAAATTAAAAGTTTGTCATAAGTGTTAGCAATAAAATGTTAAAAATCATTATTTGACATGAAATATAGTTATGTTATTTATCATTAATTCATTCATTTACAAATACAGTATATGTGTATGTTTGTGTATATATACACTCACCTAAAGGATTATTAGGAACACCATACTAATACTGTGTTTGACCCCCTTTCGCCTTCAGAACTGCCTTAATTCTACGTGGCATTGATTCAACAAGGTGCTGAAAGCATTCTTTAGATGTTTAAATGTTGGCCCATATTGATAGGATAGCATCTTGCAGTTGATGGAGATTTGTGGGATGCACATCCAGGGCAGGAAGCTCCCGTTCCACCACATCCCAAAGATGCTCTATTGGGTTGAGATCTGGTGACTGTGGGGGCCATTTTAGTACAGTGAACTCATTGTCATGTTCAAGAAACCAATTTGAAATGATTCGAGCTTTGTGACATGGTGCATTATCCTGCTGGAAGTAGCCATCAGAGGATGGGTACATGGTGGTCATAAAGGGATGGACATGGTCAGAAACAATGCTCAGGTAGGCCGTGGCATTTAAACGATGCCCAATTGGCACTAAGGGGCCTAAAGTGTGCCAAGAAAACATCCCCCACACCATTACACCACCACCACCAGCCTGCACAGTGGTAACAAGGCATGATGGATCCATGTTCTCATTTTCCTATTTGTAGTGGAGATGAGTGGTACCCGGTGGGGTCTTCTGCTGTTGTAGCCCATCCGCCTCAAAGTTGTGCGTGTTGTGGCTTCACAAATGCTTTGCTGCATACCTCGGTTGTAACGAGTGGTTATTTCAGTCAAAGTTGCTCTTCTATCAGCTTGAATCAGTCGGCCCATTCTCCTCTGACCTCTAGCATCAACAAGGCATTTTCGCCCACAGGACTGCCGCATACTGGATGTTTTTCCCTTTTCACACCATTCTTTGTAAACTCTAGAAATGGTTGTGCGTGAAAATCCCAGTAACTGAGCAGATTGTGAAATACTCAGACCGCCCCGTCTGGCACCAACAACCATGCCACGCTCAGAATTGCTTAAATCACCTTTCTTTCCCATTCTGACATTCAGTTTGGAGTTCAGGAGATTGTCTTGACCAGGACCACACCCCTAAATGCATTGAAGCAACTGCCATGTGATTGGTTGATTAGATAATTGCATTAATGAGAAATTGAGCAGGTGTTCCTAATAATCCTTTAGGTGAGTGTATATATATATATATATATATATATATATATATATATATATATATATATATACAGTACTGTGCAAAAGTCTTAGGCACGTTGGTATTTTCACACAAAAAATGTTTTTAAGCCAGTTATTTATATATTTTACTGTAGTGTGTCAGTAGGAAATATCAGTTTACATTTCCAAACATTCATTTTGCAATTAATTGTAATAATCCAGTGAGATTTTTTTTTTTTATGCACAAGAAGTCTGATAGCAACCGGTATGATCTGATCTCACCATCATCGAGTCTGTCTGTGATTACATGAAGAAACAGAAAAAACTGAGACAGACTAAATCCAGAAAAACTAAGGCAACGTCTCCTAGACACTTGAGGAAACCTACCTGCAAAACTACAGTACTGTGAAAAGTTTAGGCACTTGTCAGAATGCTTTAAAGTGAGAATGCTTATAGTTGTTGTAAATGTTTTATACATTGGTCTATATGGAAAGGACCCTAGCTTGCAAAGCGGGAACCTGCAAGTTATAAAATTGAATAAATGTGGACGGAGAGGCCCAGCCTGCCGCTGCACAGATATCTTCCAGTGGTATTCCACTGGACCAAGCCCATGACGAGGCCATGCCTCTAGTGGAATGAGCTCTGATGCCTATGGGGCAGCAGAGACCTGTGTAAGTGTAAATGCCAGCTTTGATCGCCGTCGCTAGGCGCTGAATGGCGAGTGCGCGCTGTGACGTAAGCTGTGCTCTCATCTGTATCGACTCCATGACTGTCCCCAGAAAAGAAATATTCTGGCTGGGAGACAGCACGCTCTTGGCAGTGTTGATCCTGAGACCCAGACATTCTAGATGGCTGAGGAGCCAGGACCTGTGAGTTATTAACTGTGCCTCTGATTGGGCTATAACCAGCCAATTGTCGAGGTAGTTCAGTACTCGCACTCCCTGTAGTCTCAGGGGGACGAGGGCCACATACATGCACTTAGTAAATGTATGGGCTGCTAGGGATAGACCGAATGGTAGGACTTGGTATTGATAAGCCTGCCCCTCGAAGGCTAATCTCAAGTGTCATAAGTGTTTGTTCAGATGTCTGAGATCTAGGATGGGTCTGAGACCGCCATCCTTCTTTGGAATGAGGAAGTAGCAACTGTAAAAGCCTGACTAGCTTATTGCTAAGGGGACAGGTTCTACAGCCCCTTTTGCTAACAGTTTCGACACGTGCACGATGCACGTGACTCACGTCGCTCTTCACCGATGTCTCGACCAAGGAGCGAAAGCACGGAGGTCTGCGAACAAACTGTAGCGAGTATGTTTAACACCCATTCTGATATACCGGGGATGGCCTCCCAGGCCTCGGCCCACATAGCAAGGGGTTGAAATAAGTCTGGGGACGGGCTGCTTTGTAATAGGGACCCAGTCGCATGGTTGTTTTGTGCTTGTGACACCGCAGGAACAGCGCTTATGTGTAGTGGCGCGCACTGTGTACATTTAGAACACGCTCGGTGTGAGCCGGCAAGCGAGCCAACAGGGGATAATCTGTGTGATTTTGTGGCGCTGTGTGAACAGTGCTTGTGTGCAGGGATGCATACTGTATAGTGGACAAACTTTTTTTATAGCACAAACACTTTTTGTGATTTATTAGGGTCGCCGTTAAAACGGCATTTGTGTGCAGGCTTGCGTGCTTAATAACAGGCTCGTTGACTGCAATGTTGACATCGGCAGCCGCCTGAATAGAGGGGACTGGGAGAATTGTAAAGAAAGAAAAAAATGGCACATGGCTTGTGACGCCTTCTGTGCTTTGGTGAAGTGCTCAGTGAACCCTTTCACCGCTGGACCAAACAGGCCGGTGGTGGAGGTGGGGGAATCCAGGAAGGAGGCTTTATCTGCGTCCTTCATGTCCGTAAGGGTCAGCCAGAGATGGCGCTCTAGCACAGGCAGGTTCGCCATGCTTCTACCGATCGCCTGGGCAGTGATTTTCGTCACATCAGTAGCGCTGCGCAGGTCTTTGAATGCCTCAGGATCAGGGCCAGACTCATCCAGAGAACGGAAAAGTTTGGCCTGAAACACTTGAAGTACAGCCATCATGTAAAGAGCCGAAGCAGCCTGGCCAGCGGAGGCATATGCTTGATCAGCAAGAGCTGATGTAGTGCGGCAGAGCTTGGATGAGTGCGTCGCTTTTGGCTGCCATCCTCTGGCGGAGGGCTAGCGGATGTGCGGTCGACCGCTTCCTCAAGAAGGGGAAGACTCTCGTAACCTTTCTCCTTCGCGCCATCGAGTGCGTTGAAGAAGCCGAGGATTTGAGACTGAAAATGGCGCCTTCACGATTTCGTCAGCTCGTCGTGAACTTCAGGTAAGAAGGGGGCGGGCCTCTGCAGAGGGGCCTGATGACGGCCTTGCAGAAACCACTCGTCCAGCCTGCTTCGCGTGGGTTCCTCGGGATGAGACCAATCGAGCCCGAGGTCTCCGACGGCCCTGTTCAACAGGCGAATGAACTGAGCATCGAGGCCGGCTCTGACGCCACTGGTGCTGTCTTGAACAGAAGGTGCGGGGTCAGCTATGGAGCCCGACCATTCCTCACTTCGGGATGCAGCGAAAGGCTGTCATCCTCATTCTGCTCCGCTTCAGGAGTTCAGGCAGTTCTGGTCCACCGAAGAAAATAGGACCGAGAGGTCCGAAAATGAGAGTGTCGTTGGTCATCTTGGGTGAACAAGCCCGGCGAAGGGGATTCTGAGAGTAAGACACGCGGGGAGTGCTCCGACGTGGGCTCGCTCGTCTGCTCTGGCATTCTCTGTCCGCGGCACTTCTTTCTGCACGGCCCGAACGAGAGAAGAGGGAGAACGGATGGAGCGGCGTCCTCATTGAAGCTGGCGAGTCGTCCTCATTGAAGCTGTTGCAGCGGCAAACACACACAGCTTGTAAAGGATATAGCGCACCAGATGGCGGAGCAGAACAGCGGGCTGAAGGCGGTGTCCAGTGAAGACAGGAACCGGCGTCCTCAGAACTGCAAGGCAGGTGGCTCGGCTGAAGGCCTTTTCGACGGCGGCAACTTCTCAATCCGGAGGTCAGCGAATGTAAGTGAGCTGAAGGAGATTAAATCTGAATCCTATGGCGTAAGCGGGGCTTTTATAGCCATAGGCCACTCAGCCGCCTCACCATAGGTTTGTGCAGTTGCCACAGCACAGCCAATCAGCGTGCTACTATGCTCTGCTGGGGTCTGCTGTGCAGCTGTACTGCGTTTTACATATATAAAATTATAAGGATAATTTTGGATTCAATATTCTCAAGAAAAGGAGTTTTTCCCATAGCGTAAGCTAACTTACGCAATACGAGAGTACTCTAGAAAGGGAACAAAGTAGACATTATAAACAATGTTTATGTAGCGCCCACTCCTTTAGACTTAAGCGGGAAGGGCCCTGGGTTAGTTTATAGGTAGATCTCTCTTAACAGCCTCTGAATATAATCAACTTTGTGTCCGTAAACCCGTATTTCAATATTGGTATACTTATCACCAACTAAAATAACCACACCATCTTGCAAGTGAAATAGAAACTTAGTGTAATTTACTCAAATCAAAAGCAAATAGCAAATGAAAATAAAATGAAGTTTTCCCTATAAAGTTTACAATAAGAGGGTTTTTCCAAAAATTTAAATCAAGTTACAGGTACCCTACCTTATTAATACTTCCTGTATAGAGAATTATAGGCTATATCACTCTGGTGTTTTAACAATATTACAGACAATAAATTGGACAGCAAATACACAAATTGTCCCAAATATCACCAAGGAAAATACGACTGTAGGTTATATACTCAAGTCCAATGAGTCTTATTTCCTAATTCCAAAAATCACTGTTCACATAAATGTCCCACAACAATAAGAAAAAACACCCGGGTGTCAGTGTTCAAAAATGCAATAAATAAAAGAAATACCGTTGCAGGCCTGATACGGTGCTGGGGTTCGTTGTGGCGCAAAACAGGTTGCCGCTTCGCTCAATTAGCAACAAAACAAACAGCTCTTACCAGTGCTAGACGGAGCCGGCTTCCATGTGACGCACTTTCGGTCGGAGAGATTTCGACCCGTGAAGAACGGACGGCAGATCGGTGAACTCGTCCAGCGTTGCCAGAGGAACCACTGAGAATTCCTGGGATCTCAGGGCGCTATCTGGGATGTCTCCTTTAATTTCGTCGGGTAAGAGAAGCGACACACGGTAGTTTGTCACTAACGCGAACTCACTAATTTCTCACGTGGTGATTAGCGCAGTTTCGTGAGAATCAGGCGCGCAGCTCTGTCATCCGATGAACAAAAGCGGAAATTTCTATCCCCTCACGTTCCAATGAACATTATACCAACTCTAAATCAGTTCTCTTTTCGACAACAGTCATAGGATGGTATTTTTTCAAGTTTCCCAACACTCCATGTTCTATCGTACAGCCATCATTTCTTCTTTTTTTTCCCTCCTCTCCCCTCACCTCCTCAGAGCGTTTCAACCAATCCCCGCTCTGAACAACGGTAAACAGTTTTAACGTAACACATAACCATACATTCCCCTTCCTTTCCAATCAAAATAACCATATACATCACACATCAATATACATATTAAATATATAAAATACTGGAAAATAATATTAAAGAAATAGTAACAAACCAAAAGAATAAAACTTCAACCGGGCTTCATTTACTTTGTTTTGCAGCAAGTGTTTTAAATATTAAATGATGGACCTGTGACAAGATAACAATAATACATTCATTAACATTAAAGGAATAGTGTAACGGTATCAGGAACAAACTGAAGATGAAAATCCAAACTAAAACTTGAATAATGTTGCTCAGGAACAGACAGACGACTAGGGAAACACACTCTAACATAACAGTGACTAGACAAAGACTGAATGTGAGGGTGCAACTTAAGTAGTGAACAGAAACAAGATAATTAATTAGACACAGCTGGGAAAAATGAACTAAGGAGGGTAACCATAGGAACAAAGGACAGGCGGGAAACTGAACAAAGGAACACAGGAAATAATCAAAATACAAACTGAAAGTCCAAAACACAAACAGAACTGTGACATTACCTCCCCCTCCCGGAAGTCCAACCGGGGAGGGGGGGCAGGCACCCTGGAATCCTTGAGGACCAAGGCAGGTGATCCGGGCTCTGCAGACTGGCTGGAAAGCCTCCAGGGTGGTGCCAGTGCTAAAGGGGACCACGGCAGTTCAGGGAGCCATGGTGGCTCAGGCAGTTCAGAGGCCAGGGTGGCGCAGACCCTTCAGGGACAGCCTCTGTGGATGGGACTTGAACCCATGTACCGATCCGATACTATTTTCTTAAACAAGACCCTAACTATTATTATGACCGCTAGCTTTGCCTAACCGCTGCACGGTTCTTCTTCGCTGCTCAGAATGCATTGCAAACACAGGAAGTTGTGCTGTGTTGCCACAAGCAACCACTGTTTAGAGCAGCGAAGAAGAAATGAAAACGCGTTAGCAGTATGTCCGCTGTTTAGCAGTATTTCAGACTGGACAAAACCAGCCAGTAAAACGGCAACTAGGGATGTCACAAGTACCGGTACTTCAGTAACAAGTCGGTACTGAAATTTTGTAAATGTGATCAGCATTTCTGTAGTACCGGTAGTACCGACTCCCGAGTATATTCGGTAGCTGCAGCTGCGTTCAGTCGCTTTCGTGTTTATCTAAGCGCAAGGCTCCAAGCTGTAGCCGAATATATTATAGTGTCTGTGAATATTAAACTGCAAAATACTATTTAAATATTACTCCTGCATCTCTGTGTGGATGAAGGGCGCAGATGCGTAGTCTCTTTGTAGTCTCTGCCGTGTGTCACTTAAATATGATATATATAAACCGTCACTTCATGATAATTTACCATTTCAAACACTCAAAAGTCTTCATGGCAACCCGGCAAAATAAAATTTCGGTTTAACGTGAAGAAATTGACAGAATATATTAGGCTACTGTTGTAGCCTACAGTAGATTTAGCTACATCTCTATGTAATAATAATAATTATACCCTAGATGGTTGCTTATTTTTCACTTGTTTTGTTGTAAAGAGATTATTTTCTGATTAATATATCATTTTCATATATCCTAGATTTATTTGTTGTACTCTTAAGAAAAATAAATAATATTACTGTTAAATGCATGTCAGATAATAAAAATACTGTAATAAATACAGTAGTTCACTGTATGTATTTGTTCATGTTTTATTAAGGGATAAGTCTGAAGCACACCATAAAATAATTCTAGTAATTCATACAGGGCTAGTAGTATATACAGCTGTATATACAAATACACACCCAGGTATGGGATCAGTACTCGGTAACGGCCGATACCCTGAGCCCAGGTATCGGAATCGGTATCGGGAAGGGAAAAAGGGTATCAGAACATCTCTACAGGAGACATCGCTGGACTCTGGACGTGGACAGGAGACGTCGCTGGACTCTGGACGTGGACAGGAAGAGGTTCAGACTAGAAGTCTATGAGCCAGTTATCAATTGCTGGCTCTGTTTTTGCTGTGGCACTCATTCGACAAACTCCGCGAAATCCCCTCGAGGTCCTTAGGCGTGCCTTAGTCTCCGCATTCAAGCTGGCTAAGTAAAAGGTGCACAGCGAATGGTCTAGGAAGTTGGTGAGGCTTGAATTGAATTGGTTTGGTTTTGTCAACTCAAAACTAATCCTGTAACCCTGAGTTTGTTAAACTACCATCATGGTACAGGCCCCTGGGAAACACATAACATAACAGTGACTAGACAAAAGGTGTGTTTGACATCGGCTGCGGCTGGATGCATCCTATCGGCGAGAGCAGCCGTGTACAGGCGGGGAGGAGCTGCAAAGGGAGATGTGAAGTCGGACACTTTCTGCTTCCCACAGTGATGCTCGCGCTGTTTGCATACTTTATCACAGCTGAAGTTAAATAAATGCAGTATTTGTCAAATACACAGATGTTTCAGAGAAATTTTCATTCAATACCTTATTTACTGCATAATACAGCGTCTGTTTGTACAAGAATAAAGTTCAACATAAGCCTACATTATCAATGAAGTGGGGTCTACGTTTTTAATCAGTTTTATTTTGATAAACATGACACAATATAACATTGCGACTACATGAAAAGAGGTTTTACCGTTATAAAAAAACTGATTTGTGAGCATTAGTGGAGCTGAAGGTTTTAGAATAAACATGAAACACAAGTGATCGCTGTCATGCGGTGAATCTGGCCAATCGTGGAACAGCTGTGTCGTCATCAGAGTTTGACCAGCCTCTTGAATCGCTCTCACAGTACTTTGATGCCATACGTCACAGTTACGTGGCGTCGGCGCTGTCTGAAGTCGGACAAAATTTCTAACCGGCATGCACCACTTCAAGTCAGCCACCGATCGGTCTGCGCATAGCTGCATCAAGTCGAACAAGCCTAAAGACTGAAGGTGAGGGTGCAACTGAAGTAGTGAACAGAAACAAGATAATTATCTAGACACAGCTGGGACAAATGAACTAACGAGGGTAACCATAGGAACAAAGGACAGGCAGGAAACTAAACAAAGGAACACAGGAAAGAAGAAACAAAGAATCAAAGTGCTCAAAGTGCCTGCAAGTGTCAAACTCCCTTAACTGATGCTAGAGCTAGCAGGAGGGCAGTTTTTAGCGAGAGAGGCCATAAGTCGGTTTGAATGGGGGACCCCTGAGGGCCCTCAGAACCGTAGACAGATACCACATAGGGACGGTGAGGTGGATTCAGCCTCCTGGACCCCTTCAGAAACTAACAACCAAGTCGTTTCTGCCTACAGACTGGCCTGCCAGCAGCGTGGAATGCTGCTATGGCCGCCACATAAACTTTGAGCATGGACGGGGTGTGACCCTTAACCAACAGCTCTTGAAGGAAGGACAATATCAGCGATATGTCACAGGAAGCTGCGCACCATCTGGAAAAGATAGACCATTTAAGGCGTCAGAAATAGTATTAAGCACTCTCTCGGGGAGGGCCACAGGCCTCCGTCGAGAGGCCAGAGATGCAGTGCCCACAACTCGGGTTGGGGATGCCAGATTGTCCTGTTTGCCTGCGAAACGAGGTCCTGTCGCAGAGGAATGGGCCATGGGGCTCCGTGAACCAAGGTTGGTTCTTCCAGAGAGGGCCACGAGAAGGACCGAATGTTTGTGTTCCCTGATTCGCCTGATGACCAGTGCAACTGGGGGAAAGTGCAACTGGGGGAAAGGCATAAAGGAGGAGGCTGGGCCAGTCGCGAGCCAGCACATCCTTGTCCTTTGAAAAATAAGAGAGAGATGAGAGTCTTCTGAGGCGAAGAGGTCTACCTTTGCCTTCCCGAAGAGCTCCCAAATCCTCTGAACCATCTGAGGATGGAGCGTCCACTCCTCTGAGGAGACCTTGGTCCGAGAGAGCATGTCTGCTCCTTGGTTCAGCCTACCCGGCACATGTGCTGCTCTCCATGAGCACAAGTTGAGGTGTGCTCACTCCAGGATGTGTATCACCAGCTTGAATAGAAGCTTTGAGGTGAGTCTGCCCTGGTAATTTATGTAGGACACTACCATCATGCTGTCCAAGTGGACCAAGACGTGGTGTCCCCTTAGGTCTGGTAGGAAGGTTTGTAGGGCACGAAAAACCGCCAGCATTTCAAGGCAGTTGATGTGCAGGCATTTTTCCCTGGCCGACCATGAGCCGAAGGTCGGTTTGCCTTCGCACAGAGCCCCCCAACCCGTGTTGAAGGCATCTGTCGAGACTACTTGCCTTCTGGAGATCGCACCAAGGGCCACGGCAGACTGGAACCAGCAAGGCGCAGTGAAAGTAAGCGTCTTTCAAGTCCAGAGAAAAGAACCAGTCCCCTAGGCATACTTGTGAGAGGATTTGGTTCAAAGTTGTCATCTTGAACATCCGTCTCAGGAGGGTGTGGTTCAGATGCCTGAGATCGAGGATGGGTGGCTGACTTGCGTTGGGCTGGCGGAACCGTTTCCACTGCTTTTTTTTGCCAGGAAAGCCATCACATCGGAGCGGAGGATGTGAGCTTCATTGCTCCCTACCGAGGTGGGAACCTCACCATTGAAGCAGGCGCGCTGAGTAGGGGGTGCGCCATGAATTTGTGAGCTCGTCGTGGACCTCCGGGAAGAACGGCCGTTTCGCTGAAGAGGGGCCTGGTGGCGCCCCAGCAGGAACCATTCATCCAAGCAGCTGCGTGTGGGCTCTTCTGTGGAAGACACTGAAGACCAATCTCCTAGACCGCCTTTGAGAGGAGGCGGATGAGTTCAGCGTCAGTCCCAGATCTGGTGCCGGTAGATTCTCTAGACGGCAAGGGGGTGGGGTCATCCAGCGAGCCGGACCACTCTTCTGCATCTGAAGCCGCCAATGACATAGAGTCGTCCGGGAGATCCTCTTCAGATCCCCCGAATAATACCATGTCGCTTGCATCAGCAGACGGACAATGGTCTGGGCGGGAAAAGAGCACTGGAGAAAGCTTCCTATGTGGGGAGACCTGTGCCGGCGTGAGCTCACTTGTGCCCGATCGCTCAGATACTCTGCCCCGCTGTTTTTTCCTCCAATGATCCGGGGAGGAAAAATACGGGAGAGTCGCTCTCTGAAAAGAAGAGAGGCAAGGGTCATGCTCTCGCACTGAGAGCAGTTTGCCTCGGTCAGCGCAGATTCTGCGTGGGATTTCCCCAGACAGGCAACGCTCTGTGCTCGTCATCAGAGTGCAGGGGTGCCCTGCACGAGCCACACTGGTGAAACATTTGTATCAACATCGCAAGAAATTTGCTGAGAAATTTGCTCTTTTGACAATTGCCGGATAGCTGCAGGGGAATTGCTGATCAGCTTGCAGGCACAGATTGCTCACTCGCAGAGGCGCCATCAAACAGCTGAAGCTGCCATCACGCTGAAGCTGAAGGCTGATACACTGCGCTGCTTGTCAATGGCGAGAAGGCTTCTTTTTTAGACTCGAAGTTCAGTGAAGAGAGATGATCTTCGGCGCTGTAGGGACCTTTTTCGTCGTTGAAGCAGAGACCAGGAGACATTGGGATATCTTTCAAGCAGAAGTTACTCTTTATTGAGACACGCTGTGCGTTGCTATAGTCATCCAAGTCTAACTAAAGCACTAATACTTTGTATCTTATATACATTCAAGGGGGAGGGATACATACAGTAAAGGTGGAGACAATCTAAACAAAGCATGCAAATGCAGTGCAGTGCAGGAATCAGCCCGTTCCCGGCATTTCCCCAGCCCTGATCTAATCAGCATAACAGTGTCATTCAAATGCATAGATGCTAATCCAATCAGTCTGACAGTATCGCCCATATCTTCACATTACCATAGAGACAAAGGCACAGCTGTGCCTTGAGCTTGTCTTGCCAAATGGTCAGAAAGTGCATAACCCTTTATAGGGCACTAATTGAAATACTTGGAAATTCAAAATTTCAACCCTGAAGTCTTATTGGAGGTTATTACAAGACTTAGGAACTTTTGTGACTTAAAAAAAAAAGTTCATTTTTATGTTGCAAAACCAAGGTCAATGAAGTTACCATATATGGTTCCTCGCCGGCCTATGGTAAATTTTCCCCAAAAAAAGTTTATATATTTAAAATATAAGACACATATATAAAATCTAAATAAATACATAAAACATATATAAACTTCATATAATATTTATTTAGGATTTTTTTTTATTTAGGAACATTTCTTCTTTTTCATGTGTCAAACAACAAAATATAAGACACATTTACTGGATATATACAAATGTAGCGACTCGGCTGCATATAATAATAATAAATTAAATTAGCTCAATAGGGAATTATGATTATTAATGTTTCATTATTTATAACTAATCGCAACGGGTTATGATTAAATTATAAATCTCCAAATCACCCAAAAAGGGAAATACCTAACCTAGGTATTTATGCAATATATATATATAGTTAACGACAATGGGTTGCAATTAACTACGAATATATATTAAATCATTACAGAATAACCTTTGAATTAGAATTAATTCAAAATTCATCTGATCCGTTCATTTAACGAACGAACAGTACTACAATCTTTTATCAATTCTCACAAAGTTTTATTCTTTCTTATCAAATCTTCGGGAAGATTATCCTCTCTTTTGGTCCTTCCGGAGCGTTCTCGATCCGCGGGAAGTTTGAAGGTGGTTGAAGCGAATGCCGAAAAGGGGAGGAAAAGAAGATTGTCTCGTCGGAGTTTTTGAAGACGACTGAGCGCTGAGATGGAGCGCGCTGGGATGGCGCGCGTTGCCTGTCCGCCTGGCTGCGGAGCGCGCCGACTTCAAAGGAACCAACCCACGTGACTGAGCCGCCAAGCCAGGGCCGAAGCCGCCTGGCCAGGGGACGAGCCGAGATGATAAGAGGGTTGTTTATCGACTGCACCGACTGAGCAAAGATATGTTGGTGTTACTGTCCTTTAAAGAAACATTAACATCCGCCCATCTTTTCTGAAATGACTAATCAGATATGGGAGTTTTAGGCGGGAGAACACTTTCTTTGTCTCCGTTTATGACCTCATTTGCCTAATTTATGATGGTGTCATACTTGGTACATTTGTACTCAAAAGGGGGGGTAACATAATGTGATGCATTTCATAATCATCTACTGTGCACCGTTGGTTAAGAGAAAGAGAGAGGAATATTTAGATATCAAACACAGTATGACTGGGAGATATTAGAGCAGAGATACATTCTTACACATGAATACAAGCATCTTACATGACTTTACATTGTTCGTACATCATGACTATGTTGGCAATGACATAGGGAGCATGCGTACACACAGGAATCATCATATACATTCTGGGATAGTTTAATTAAAGTTACATAAAGAAAATGTTTGTGTCTGTGTATTGGAAGGAGCCTGTGTGTCTAGGCCCCCCCTTATCTTTTGAGTGAGGGGGAGAGATTGCGTCCTGATTGAAGTTCTCACAGGATTCTAACGGTGCTGTCTGTTCTACCTCAGCCAAGCCACAAAACTGTCCACGATGCCATCTTCCTCAGACTCCTCGGTACCGGAACCTAATTTATATACGGCTAAAAGGCTTTCTGACGTTTATAGTGGAATCGACTCATCTTTGATCCTGTCCAGAGAGACTCCAGACGCTACAGTCCCCCTTTTCGTCTGACGAAGTCCATGTGACATCGTCGGACGACAGTCATGATGGTCGGATGGCAGGTGGATCATGATGGTCGGATGTCAGGTGGATCATGATGGTCGGATGGCAGGTGGTTTCTAATTGTTCTCAACCTTTGGTTCCTCAGGCTGAGAGTCCATCTCGATGAGGTTTGGCATGGTATCTGTTTTGGTACCTCTTTTCCGTGGGTTTTGTTTGAAACCTAGGGGGAGAGCGACCGTGTTCTTGGTCATGGACTCTCGCATCTCGTGGACCTTCTTGAACAGGATGAAGGCCAGGCCCAGTGTCAGGGTGTAGCCTAATACCGTAGAGAGGCAAAGAGCTGTGTCGGCGGGAGTTGGTCAGGATGGGCAGCCGGGACAGTGTTTGGAGGGCCGTGTCGATGGGAGTAATGTCAATTAGCTGGGACCCCCTTTCCTCAATCCTCAGTTCCAGTTCCGGATCTAGAGTTGTGATTCTTGAAGAAGGATGGGATTTCCAGCTCTGACCAGTACTCTTCATTTGGGAGATGGTACAACGGCAGATCATCGAGGTGGAGGATGGCACCCTTTGGTACTTGAATCCACATACTCTGGTTGGGCAGGCTGATGCGGGTGGCCGTGTCATGCTGATCGTAAGTCAGGGTGGCCGTACGAGTGGGAGTGTTGACGAGCCACCTGTCACCCACAATCTCAGCTCGAGTTTTAGTGACTTGGGTGCGAGATGTGGCCTTGGCAGGGCAACGGGTGTCACTTCTCATGGGCTGCAACCTGCAGATTCCTTCAGTGTTGTCTCTGAGGAATGGCTTGCTAGGGCAGAGGTAGTGAATGTCCTTTATCAAAGTACACATACGCAGGTTGGGGGCCAGGTACAGCTGTGTGTTACTGTCGTGGTAGGCCACCACATTGGGGGTGTGTATCTTGATATGAGTGTTGCCTTGCCAAAACCCGACATTGACCAGGTCCTTGAGTCTGTAGATGTTGTTTGATTCGATGATGGGTAGATTCAGGAGAAAGGCCACCTCCCTTTGCTCAGGGTCGACGTGCAAGGGGATGGCACTACCCAAAGAGTAGGCAAGGTGTGCTTGAAGAGGATCTGCTGGGCTGGTAGTGGCAGAGGCCAGCACTGTTTGCACAAGGCTCAGGGGTACCAGATACGGAGGAATCCTGCCCATGGCTAAGCTGTCAATTGAGGAGCTCACTTCCCGCAGCATGTCTGTCATCAGGGCTGTGACTAGCTGAGTTTGGGCAAAATCATTTTGGAAAACGGAAAACAGTTGTCTCACTGAGTTCAGTTTGGTTCAGCAGGACACTGTGAGTATTGAGAACCACCACAGTGCCTTTCAATGATTTGCCAATGGTCTGCAGGGTTGCACTCTGCATTGCGAGCTGTTCTCTCAGCTGTGGGATTTCAGTCTGGATTTCAGCTACATGCCGCCTTACAGTGGCTAGGCTCACTGCGTTGACGCTAGACATGCCAATGTTGAACAGGGTTCCAACGGCAGCGTGAGCTGGAGGCAAAGGACAGTGAGCTGGAGGCACAGGACAGTGAGCCACAGCAGCATCCTGGTATAGGAAAGAGAGAGAGAGAAAAAGAGAGATGGGGAGAGAAGTGGTTGATCAGCGAGGAGTGTCCTTGGTTGGTCAGGACAGTCTTTTTGCTGTGGGGTCTGCAACTGAGTTTAGTTTGCATTGGCCCCTCCCAGTTTTTTTTCTGCCAGTAGCCACATGTCTTTTGACTTGATTGCGGTGGACCTATTTGAAAATTGGCTCTTTCTGTCCCTGGCTCAGTTTGATTCGATATGCGACCGGAGAGAGTTTGTCCACAATCTCATAAGGGCCTGTCCAGTGAGGCAGGAATTTCTTTGACAGCCGATGGGAGGCTGTCCGGGGCGGCTGGACAAAGCTATAATGCCAGACCCTATCGCCTATGTCCAGTTCCTGGTGTGACGCTTTCTGGTCATAATATGCTTTTCTGGCCTTCAGCACTCTTTTGAAGTCAATGCTGGGCGAAAGCAAAGGTTGCTCTCAGGTGCCGGTGTAGTTCATCAAGATACTGGTGAGTGGTGTAGGCTGTGACAAGGCTGGAGTCTCCCGTTTGATACAGCAGGTGCAGCGGCAGTGTCATTTGCCGCCCAGCCATTAGTTCAAAGGGAGGCATACGAGTTGATTCATGCGGGGTGGCTCTGATGGCCATGAGCACAAAAGGAAGTTTCCCATCCCAGTCTTGCTGGTTGGCAGACACATACTTTCTCAGCATGCTGACTACAGTTCGACTTGTTAGTTCCACTTGGCTGGACGAGATGGAATGGTGGCTGATGGGCAGTTGAGCTTGTACTCCCAGGAGTTTACAACTCTGCTGCATGATCTCAGCTGTAAAGTGAGTGCCTCTGTCCGAGTTCACTTTAAGTAACAGTCCGAACCTGGAGAAGATGTGGTTCATCAGGAGGTATGCCGTGGTCTGGGCAGTGTCGTTTGGTGCTGGAAGACACTCTACCCACTTGGTGAACTGGCACACAACCGTGAGGAAGTATTCGTTGCCCCTCGTCGATCTGGGCAGGGGTCCTACCCAGTCTATTTGGAGGTCTGACCATGGGAATGTGACTCCTCTGCGTTGCAGTGGGGCTCTATGGTTTGGGTTTGCTGGTTGGAATTGGCAGCAAACCAGGCACTCACTGACATATTCTGCCACGTCTTGCTGCATGCCCGGCCAGTATGCCACTTGTTTCAGTGTCTCGTAAGTGGCTCTGGTACCGTGATGTCCGGCACATGGTGCGTCGTGGGCATACATTAGCATGACCCCCCTTTGGCAATGTGGCACCACAAGCCTTTGCGCTGTGAGGTCCTCAGGGGCATACCACAGAATGTTGTCTTTCCCACGCATCATGTGTTTGATGTCATGCAGTCGTCTGAGGCCTGAGGCAGCAGTGAATTCAGACGTAGTAATAGGGTGGTTGGAGGGGTCTGAGAGGTGGTTTAGCATAGTTTATATGGCAGAATCAGAGGCTTGCATGTCAGCTATGTCGTTGTTGGAAATTTGTGGAGCCGGCGCAAGCGGCTGTGATGTTGGAACCATCACAGGAATAGGTCGTTTGCTGCGGGTTATCGCTGCAACATTAAGGGCGGGTGGGTGGGCTTCAGACTTGTCTGAGTTCTTCGCGTTCTGCATCGTCCTTTATGGCATCTGCTTCTTTCAGGATTTGCTGGACTTGTGTCTCAAATCCTGGATACGGCTCCTCTGTTGTTGTGTCGCCTGTCGTGTTGGCAGTCAGAGGTGCGGCACTGTCATCAGTCTCGGAGGCAGGCTGGCTAGTGACTGTGTATACTGCAAGACGTTGGTCCTCTGTCAGCTCTGTTCTGCACACTTGATCTTTGGCCATCGGCATGACAGAAGCGATGGAGATGATTTTGAAGGGTGCTGTGAACACTGTGTTGTCTGTGCTCCCTTCTGGGGTCATCGAAGATGGGATTGGACCAATGACTGGTAAGGTGAGTTCAAAGTCATGGAAGTCGTGACTCACTAGCCATCCCAGGCGGTAGGCCTTGGGAATCCTGATGTCCATTGCTGTGCAGTTGTTGAACAGGATGTAGACTACACGGGATGACAGTTCAGTGAGTGGTGTGGCTTCCAGACTGAGTCCAATCCCACACATTCGGGTGAAGGTTGGAAGAAGCCCAGCATGTGGTTTAGTGTTTGGCCACATCGTATGTTGAGCCGAACAGCGACCCCTTTGGTGTAAGCTGGTACTGTGGTTTCCTGTTCATTGATTAAGGTGCAGACTTCTGGAATGGTCTGGCCTGACAGGAGGTTTTCAGGGTTGACAGGAACCACAGGTGGCTGTGATGTCGGTGGGGCCCACACCACCTCATTGATAAAATCCACATGAGCCTTGAGGCGAATCAAGATGTCTGCTCCTATGTAGACATTATGCGGCAGGTCTGGAAGGACCAGGAAGTAGTGAGTGAGGCACCGGTCATTCCATTTCAAGTTCAAAGCACAGATGCCCTTGGTAGTTACCATGGTTGATAGGCAGGAGTCCAAGGGGAAGCGGGTGTGCTTGCTGGCAGACGGAAGGTCTGGTGTGTCTTCCATGAGGGCTTTGAACAGTGCTAGGCTGATGGCTGAGTTGTCTGCCCATAGTGCGAGCATGATGTCTGTAGTTGTTACATCATTCAGCTGGAGGTCAGTCATGACCTTGGGGAAGTGACAGTCAGAGTCTATGGTGAGTTGAAAAGTGCAGAGTAGCGAACTTGAACTTTGCTCTGGTGCTGAGACAGTGTTCTCGTGGCTGGCTGCAAGGTTTCTCGTGACCTCTGTGGCCTGACAGTCTGGCTCAGGTGATCTGGGCGGCTGGAGAGGCAGAGGTTCTCGCACTTGAGCCCAAATTTTCAGCTGTCTGAAGTCCAATAGGGGCTCGAAGCGGTCTAGCAGATCTTTGCCGACGAGAAGGGGGTATGTGTCCATTGGTGAGATGTACACAGGGTGTACCAGACTCATTGGACCAATCGTTAGATGGATGGGAGCGATCAGTTCAAGTTGGATCTCATTTTGGCTGTATGACTGCACATTTAGCTCACATTTTTGGGATTTCAAAGTTCGATTTTGTCTCTTAGCTTCAATTCGGAGTTGAGATGACCTTAAAGTGAGATCAGCTCCTGTGTCGACCAGGGCTTCAAGTCTCACCTCATTCTCCAATGTGATGGCTAGATATAGTTTTCTGGCCACTCCCTTTTCAATCAGGTTTCCCAGGAGTTTTGGTTCTGGGGTTTGTGTGGTGATCGGTAAGCAGTTAGGGATGGTATCATGTGGCTCGTTAGGGAGGCAGACAACCAAAACAGCACTCTCTGGTACCTTGGGATTTTGGTTGTTGGCGTGATGACTTGCGTTGTGTTGATCAGGAAGTGCAGCTGTCATCTGAGGTGATTGGGCGACGCTGTCACTTGGTAATGAGTTGTCTGGTTCTGTGGACTGTGACTGGTGCGCAGTGCTTTGGGTGCTTGGTTTAGTCGGAGGGCAGTCAGGAAGGATGTTGGGTGCAGGCCTTACACTTAGTCATAAGGAGTCTGGCCTGTCCTTCTTGTCTCCCTCGCGAGGTTTCTTCTGAATGAGTTCTTTCAGAATCCTCAGGATCTCTGCTGACTCAGACGAAGCTGCACTGTTTTGCTCTGGTGGGTGCTCAGACTTGAGTTTGCTCGGGGCGTGTCGCGAGCCGTTCCGCTGCTGGCCATCTGGGCTGGATGCTCTGGCTGATGAAGGTCGTCCATTTCTGGGCCGTCGGCTGGCATCTCACGTGGCTCCACCCTTTGGGTGGTTAGACTGACGTGGCTTGTCCCAGAATCTTTCAGAGCGCCCGGTCTGGTGCTTAGGATGGGCACCATGCCGGTTGTGCTGCTCTCTGCTGGCTTGGAACGGTCTTGACTCTCTGTTAAAAAGTCTGTCACTGTGGTGTTGCTGGGCGCCCTCTAGAGCCAGCTCTGAACGGTGGTCAGAGACGGGGCAAATTGTTGGATTTCTCACAGTCTTTTCAGAAGCAGTCTATTGCTTGGCATAAGCTTTATGGGCTAAGTCCCGTAGCTGTCGGGTGGACATGCTACGTGGGCAGGCCAGGACTCCCAAGTGATGGCTTACTGTTGGATGCAGATTTCAAAGGAATAGAGTTCTGAAGTTGAAGTCTTCCTCCATACCTGGCTCGTTTTGTGCTCCAAAGTAGGCCTGTCGGAGTCTGTTGTAGTAGGCCTGCGGGGTTTCCAGTCGGCCCTGTCTCAAGTCCATGGCGCTGATGATCCCTTGGTCTGAGTCAGGGTCCGAAAACTCTCTAATCAGGGCCTGATGCAGCTGCTGGTAGTCTGATTTGACAGTCTCGGGTTGCCGATCGAGGAAACTCCGCACCTCACGGCTGGACGTACCTCGAAGGGGATAAAGTCTGTCCCATGTGGTCACGTTAGCCATAGTTTGCAGGTGAAAGTCTATGACCTGCAGGTAGGCGTGCACGTCGTGGCCTCCTGCAGGGTTTGGGGTGAAAGTTGGGATGTTTCTGGCCAGCTTGTAGAGTTCTTGGGGAGCCATGGCGTGACTGGGGGCACAGATTTTCTGGGCAGGCTCCCACCCCTTTGCTGCTGATGGGGGCTCTTGGAAACTGGCTGGTGACATCTTGAGCAGTGGGCTTTCATCCCCCTTTTGAGCTCGGAACTCTTGACGGGGAGGCATAGGCCCACTTGTCAGGGGAAACTCTGTGGTGTGTGTTTCCCCTTTCTGGTCACTCTGCAGTCTGTAAGCGTACTTAAGTTCTCTGTGAACAGCTGCAAGTTCTTCTTTTAAATAGTCTTTTTGTTGAACCAAATCATGGATCTGGGCACGGGCCGCTTGCAAGTGGTTTTCACAGGCTATGGCCTTGCCGTCCCTTTCTTTCAGTTCAATTTCTGCTCTTGCTAAGAGAGCTTCACCTTGTTGGAGTTTTTCCCTTAGTTCCTCTTGGGATTCTCTCTCCAACTGCTCTCTGTGCTCTGTATCTACACGAAGGTCTGCCAGGGCATTTTGAAGTCTCTCCACTTCCTCCTGAAGCTGTGGGTCCGTTTCATCCTCTGTCTCGTGCCGGTCCTGGGCCTCGAGGAGTAGTTGATCTAGACGACTCTGTGCGTGGGCCTGGTTCCTCCGGGCCTCCTCAGCCTGGAGCTTCAGTGCTGCTGCTTCTTGCTCCAGGTGGATGTTGCTCTTTTCGCTGAGTCGTGCCTGGACGATGAGGTTGTGAGCGAGGCCCCCGACGATCTTGGCCCATTCCTTGTGGCTGTGGCTCTGGGTTGGATCGTGGGCCATCAGCCGGTTCAAGTCGTCGTCCAGCTGTTCTTGGCTCAGGTGCTGCAGGTCACCGGCGGCTTTAGGCAGGAACGCAGTCGTCATGGCGGTCAACCAGGTCTCGACGTGATCCCAGTGGTCAGTGGGGCTGGATGAACGGGACATACTGGGCTGTAGGCAAGAGAAAGACAGCACAAAAGAGGCCAATGCAAGTCCGTATAGGGTTTTAGCGAGCTATAGCAATGTGTGACTATTTAATTTGTGTGTGTAATTTTGACTAACTGGTTCAGACAGTTAGTGAAATCTAGGCCGGGCACCTATTGTCTTGGCCGTGAGCGGCCAGGTGGGGCCGATTTGTGTGGGTAAGTGTCGGATCTAAATAACAATTTTGACAGTGCGGTAGCCTACTGGGTCATTTACTGACACTGGCTGCTGGGTCGTCAATCTATTATTCAGCTTTCCTTGATGGCTCTTACAGGTTCTGTCTTTAGGTGAACTGGAAGAAAACAAAATTAAAGGAAAGCAAATAGAACAAAACAAAATAACCGAAAATAACTAAAAGAAAAGGCATGAAATAAAAATGAAACAAAAATGAGAACATAAGAAGAGATAGAGAGGGAAAAGGTCTCAGCTTAATACCAATGCTAGGGTTTATGACAGGGCCAAGCGAGTGGGAGGCGCTGTTGAGCTATAAAACCTAGGGGGATGGTATGGCTTAAGACAGGAAGGTTGGGCCAAACACTTAAATGACCAGGGAATATGTATATTCTATGGCTTGCAATAAGTGAATGGGCTTTACCTGATTTACTATGCCTGGGGTGAATTGGGGTCACTCAGGGGGGAATCGGCGGTGAAGTCAATCTCACCGGCGGTCCCTGGACACTCGACTGCGGTGTCCCCGGATCCTCGTCCCCTTTCTACCACGGTGCGCCCACTCAAACAGCTTGTGACTCTTAGCACAACTGGGTGGCACTCAGGTAAGGTGGGTCAACGGCCAGTCTGCAGGGTCAAAATTGGGTTTCCTCTGAGGCTCCTTTGGAGTCCAAATGGGTGGATCAGAGTAATTAACCAAAATTGCCCTGGTGGTCAGCTGGACTCGTTGACTTCTCCCTGGAGTGCCCAAATTGCTGATGTCGGCCGCGTGCCGCCACCAGTGGTACGAGGACAGAGGTGCCCGAGATTCACACACGGCCACTGTCAGTTACGCCGGCCAGGTGACTCCACCCCTCGAAACCCAACCAGAAGGTAACCGTCACTTCACCACCAAGTACTAGGGGAAGTACTACCTTGAAAAAGGGAGACATCAAAATAAATCCATTCAGAAAACGGAGCCAAAGGGGAAGAGAGAGGAATGCCCACCCATATGAGGACACCCAGTCGGGGGCGTGCTACTGATAAGTGGCTATCACAGGCTGAAAAGAGAAGGCTTAATTTAAATTTAAGTTCAAACTTGTCTAAACTAAAATCGAAATAAGTGCGGAGTACTAGAATGGTACCAATTGGAAATAAGGTAATGATAAATTGATGAGTGAAATCAAATAACTAAAAGGGAAAATAGAATCAAAATAATTCAAATTAAAACAACAGGAGAAAAGGAGGAAAACTGACTTAGCCGAGAATGTCACACAGGGGCGTGCTCCCACCAAGTAACATTAATGGCTGAACCGAGAACTTAATTTAAATTCATGTTTAAACTTAGTTTAAACCGGATTTAAATAAGTGTGAGAAGTCAGCAAAACAAGAGGATTGAACAATTTAAAATAACAGTAATAACAGGAAAGAAATTGAAATGATTATAATAGTAAACAAATAAAATAGCGGAAAAGATAGTTCACTTTGACAAACGAGATGGAGGGAAGGAAAGAAACATCCGCAGATGCCCACAAGATGGCGTAGTTGAGTCCACACCAAGGAGTGGGTGGGGGTGTGCGTAATTTGAGAGGTGCTGAACACCTGACAGGCTGCCCTCTTGTGTTAGTCAGAGGTATTACGACACTTTAAATAAATAAAAAAAATAAAAAAATAAAAAATAAAAAGTGATTTAAGCGTCCGAAGAGAGGAAGTTTTTTTTTTCTTCCTAAACGCGGCGATTTACAATCACGAGTGAGAAGAGAATTTATTTTCAAATCTCCTTTTTGTGCCAATTTGTACACAAAGAATATGTGGCCGGAATTCTTTTTCCGCATGCACACACAAATGTATGGAACAGAATATTTTTTTCTGTTACAAATTTTAAACTGGATCAAGGTTTAAAAATAAATACTCCCATTGGCCAGCAGTTTTTCCGATTGATTTGTATAAGGTATAAGCATTTGGTTAGCTACGCCAAAGTTTAACCTAAAGGAGTGAGATCGCTTAGTTGAATAATACACCGACGCAATTAAATCAACTACGATACATTAGTGAGGCCTTCACTAAGATGAAATGAGGAACATCGCTCAAATCAACATTTATCACACTGAAAGAAGATTTCTTCGTTCTTACAGGTTTTGAAAATATTAAACTGTGCTGTAAAGAGGTTTCCTTCTCTTTCACAGAAACAGTTTTAATATTATGAACTGCAGTTTATTTTAAGCAATTAACAGTGACTCGAATGTTTGACACATAGCAGCTGTTAACTGGGCTGAAATCAGCTTTGGGCCACTTTGGGCCAGTTATCAGATATGTGAGTTTGCGTCGCGTTGCGACTTCTCTCACTTTCTGAAGCGCGCATACACAAACAAAAATTAATACCAGTAATATACACATAAAACTGACACTGTTGCTCACAAAACAAAGTTTAAAATGTGCCCGCATTTTTCTCCACCATAAAATGTAGCGACTCGGCTGCATATAATAATAATAAATTAAATTAGCTCAATAGGGAATTATGATTATTAATGTTTCATTATTTATAACTAATCGCAACGGGTTATGATTAAATTATAAATCTCCAAATCACCCAAAAAGGGAAATACCTAACCTAGGTATTTATGCAATATATATATATAGTTAACGACAATGGGTTGCAATTAACTACGAATATATATTAAATCATTACAGAATAACCTTTGAATTAGAATTAATTCAAAATTCATCTGATCCGTTCATTTAACGAACGAACAGTACTACAATCTTTTATCAATTCTCACAAAGTTTTATTCTTTCTTATCAAATCTTCGGGAAGATTATCCTTCTGGTCACGAAGAATAAACTTTCCGAACTATTATGATATTAATTAAAGTATTCAAAGATACTTGAGAGCTCGTAGCTAGATCGGAACATTAAAGTGACCATGCCTTGTGAGCGGCAACAATGACAATCGAACGTGGATACAATGGTTTTAATAATTGATACTACGAACACATACGACTAAAACAAAGAATACATGTATATACAGAACAACGAATAGTAACGAAAGAGAATGAAAAGAAGAGAATGAAAGAGAGGAAGGAAAGGTTCAGGAATGGCAATTTCACAAACATAACCACCGAGAGCCAGCAACGAATAATATCACCTTAAACAGGGGTACACATCTTAAAACGCATCTAAATTTCGATTGAATTTATACTTGCATGGGTTGTTTTGTGCTGAGTATAAAGAATGCGCGTGAGTCTTCTCAGAGAGTTCTTTGAGCTGGAGCGTGTTCTCTTTTGGTCCTTCCGGAGCGTTCTCGATCCGCGGGAAGTTTGAAGGTGGTTGAAGCGAATGCCGAAAAGGGGAGGAAAAGAAGATTGTCTCGTCGGAGTTTTTGAAGACGACTGAGCGCTGAGATGGAGCGCGCTGGGATGGCGCGCGTTGCCTGTCCGCCTGGCTGCGGAGCGCGCCGACTTCAAAGGAACCAACCCACGTGACTGAGCCGCCAAGCCAGGGCCGAAGCCGCCTGTCCAGGGGACGAGCCGAGATGATAAGAGGGTTGTTTATCGACTGCACCGACTGAGCAAAGATATGTTGGTGTTACTGTCCTTTAAAGAAACATTAACATCCGCCCATCTTTTCTGAAATGACCAATCAGATATGGGAGTTTTAGGCGGGAGAACACTTTCTTTGTCTCCGTTTATGACCTCATTTGCCTAATTTATGATGGTGTCATACTTGGTACATTTGTACTCAAAAGGGGGGGTAACATAATGTGATGCATTTCATAATCATCTACTGTGCACCGTTGGTTAAGAGAAAGAGAGAGGAATATTTAGATATCAAACACAGTATGACTGGGAGATATTAGAGCAGAGATACATTCTTACACATGAATACAAGCATCTTACATGACTTTACATTGTTCGTACATCATGACTATGTTGGCAATGACATAGGGAGCATGCGTACACACAGGAATCATCATATACATTCTGGGATAGTTTAATTAAAGTTACATAAAGAAAATGTTTGTGTCTGTGTATTGGAAGGAGCCTGTGTGTCTAGGCCCCCCCTTATCTTTTGAGTGAGGGGGGGGGGGGGGTAGGAGGAGAGATTGCGTCCTGATTGAAGTTCTCACAGGATTCTAACGGTGCTGTCTGTTCTACCTCAGCCAAGCCACAAAACTGTCCACGATGCCATCTTCCTCAGACTCCTCGGTACCGGAACCTAATTTATATACGGCTAAAAGGCTTTCTGACGTTTATAGTGGAATCGACTCATCTTTGATCCTGTCCAGAGAGACTCCAGACGCTACACAAAATATAAGACACATTTTTTAATATATATATATATATAAAATATTAAAAATATATATTAAAATATATATTAAAACATATATACATATATACACTTAATAGAATGGAGTCATACATACCACGTGGGACAGCCTTTTTCTCCATATCCTTGATGGACTTCTATGGAGGCTTGCCTATTCTATTGTCCCTGGCTGTCCCTGTGTACCTGCAGTTCTTGCCTTTGAGGTACCGCACCATCTCCAGGCTGGTGAAAAAGTTGTCCGCAAAGATGGCTGTGGTGGTGGAGGAGGACATGGTGCTGGCCAGGACGGAGACTATCTGGCTGGTGACACCCATGGCTTGTTGTTCAGATGTCATGGAGACACCGTGGGCCTCCAGCGTAGTTTTGCCCTGGTATAGCACAAGGTCATGAACAAAGCCATCCTCAGAAGCCCTGGCAAACAACTTAAATCCCAATTTGTCTGGCTTGTTCTTGATGTACTGCCTCAGGTTGCCAGCTGTCTTGCCTTTGTAGGCAACCATAACCTCATCCACAGACTGCTTGGGGGTCTGTGGCTCACTCCTGAAGGCAGTAACCAGGAGGCTGAACAGTGGCCGGACTTTGAAGTATCTGTCGATGGTGCCAGGGATCTGGGTGTTGTCATTAAAGTGGACAAGCCTTCTCATCAGCCTGAACCTCTTAGATGACATGAGGTTTGCGACTTGAGGGACCCTGGTCTCCATTGCCCAGTAGTCATCAATGGAGGGCAGCTCAGAAATCCCCATGTAGAGCAGGATAGCCACAAAGGTCGTCATCTCATCTTCAGTGGTGGTGAAGGTGGTGTTGACGTCCTTCTGGGTTACATACAAATTGGTCTGGTATGTTATATGCTTTATTACATGGGGGCTGAAACCTACTAAAGTAACTACATGGAGTCTCAATGAAGTCAGGGGGCATGTGATGGTATTCAGGCAGGGTTTGGTTGTCCAGGTCAATCTTTTTCCAGGTGGTTAGCCTGGCTGCTGTCTTCCCCTTCTTGGTGGCCCCCTTGGCTTGTGGTGCTGGCTGGGCTTCGTCCTCGTTCTCGTCATTGTCGTCGTCGTCCTCATCCTCAAGCTCCTCCACTGCAAGCCGCACACACTTCCTCTTGGCAGAGGGGCCCGTGTCATTCGGGCATGGAGTGTCCATGTTGTTGCTAAGTGGCATAAAGTCGGGGTCTGCAACACCGCCGTCTTCCTCGGAGCCCTCATCGTCACTGATGGTAAGGTTAGCTGGCACAACAACAATCGGCCTCTTTCCGTAGAAGAGGCGAGTAGACAGCTGCAAAAGAAAAGTGAATATGTTTTTGAGTCAATATCAAGCCCACTTTGAGTTATTTGTGAAGGAAAACAGTAACAGTCAAGTGCAAACCTACTGAAAACAAAGAATGTTGACGTTTAAATTGTAAATATATAATAAGAAGTGAAAAATAGCACTAAGTACTGGTGGTACCACTTATTTTAGCAGTAATAAGGCTCACAGTAAAAATAAACACCAATATATGCCATAATAATATAAACTGGGTTAGTAGTAGTAGTAGTAGTAGTAATAATAATAATAATAAAAACTGTTATAAGTTAAACATATTTCCCTATTTATGGCTTGATCATTTCAATAAATGGATTACATTTCCCACTGGATTACTGTATAATGTTATATAAACCTGTGGCAACATTCAATGCACTATTTAGTACTATTGTGTTATAATGCATTAATTGAAAAAAAGTTCTATAAGTACTGGTGGTACCACTTGTTTTAGCAGTAATGAGGCTCACAGTAAAAATAAACACCAATATATGCCATTTAAGTATAAGAAACACTGTTATAAGGTCATAAAACTGACCAAAATGACACACATTTCACTATTTATAGCTTGATCATTTCAATAAATTGTTTAAGTTTCACACTGGATCACTGTATAATGTTATGCAACCCTGTAGCAACATTCAATGCTCTATTAAATACTATTGTCCTACGTTATAATCCATTATGTGAAAAATAGCACTATAAGTACTGGTGGTACCACTTATTTTAGCAGTAATGAGGCTCACAGTAAAAATAAACACCAATATATGCCATTTAAGTATAATAAGGTCATAAAACTGACCAAAATTACACATATTTCACTATTTATTACTTGATAATTTCAATAAATGGTTAAAGTTTCCCACTGGATCACTGTATAATGTTATGCAAACCTGTGGCAACAATCAATGCACTATTAAATACTATTGCGAATGTCCGATTAAGTTACCAAATATGGTTCTTCGCCCGATATAGGGATAAAGACTAGAAGGTTAATGTCTCAGACACCTGGGCTGCCTGACTTGATCTCCTTAGAATGTCATCATCTTTACCTCAAAATGTAAAACACAATGTACATAACGTTATTAGTTTATATACTATTATATTGGAACCTAGATATAACAATTTATAAATGCGTAATCCAACAGTTCTAATAACTCTCACAAAATACAAATTTAGACACTTAAAAATTTCATTCTTGTAACCTGTGATCGTTACAGGCACAAAGCACTTGCTCTGTGTTGATTGTCTGTAGTGAGGAATAGCATGCTGACACAGAAATAAACATGCAGCTAGGGTCTGTGTAGTTCTTACGGGTAATAGTCTTTTCTGGTTGGAGCGGTCCTTTCCTCGTGATGGGTGTGGGTCATTTGTTGAATGAAACACTTGATACTGTGGACGCATAGATAGTACACCAGTAGGAAAAATAACAGCAGAATTGCTATTTCCTTGATCCACAGCCAGGGTTTACCTAACAGGTTTCCGAACCATGAAGAATTATATTCAGTCATCTGGTGTAATTTTGCTGAAAGATCAAGAATGTCTTGTTGGAATTTGTTCAAGTTCTCTGTTGGATTAATGATCCAAGAGTTCTTGACCACCATGTTTGTGGGCAAGTGAGTCCTGGAATGCAGCCATCTTCTTTGTTTGTGGTAGGAGCTGAATTATGTAGATGTGGAGAGCTTGGAGTGGAGTGTGTATTAGGTTCTAACGGCTTGTTTCTGAATGACTTTATCATCACCCACTGACCTGGGATGATCGTGTGTCCACCTTCTGGTGGCGTCTGCCAACACGACTCAACTCTCTCTCTGGCACTCTGTACTGCCTTTGTGAGGTTTTCACAGTAAGTGATCAGGGCATCTGAGGCAATGTACATCAGCATTTCTAAGATCAATCACACCTGGCATCTGCATTGGACGTCCTGTAATAATCTCATGAGGGCTCAGTCCTACTGATCTGTTAGGTGACACTCTCATACTACACAGTACCGCTGACAGCGCCTCAACCCATTATACTCCTTCCTGATGCATTTTGCATCTGGGAATGAGATCAGTGACAAGACATTTAGCAGTATGTGCAGCTGTAGCACACCCTGTTGAATAAGCTGCTATCCATCTCGAGAACTTGTCTATTGCTACCAAAACGTCAGTTTTTCCCTTACAAGGAGGCAACGATATGTTTCTGAACCTATGTTTGCCCAGAGGGACTTCATCCAACTCCCTACGAGCAGCAATGGCAGCGACGTAAACCCTAAGGGTGGTAGCTGCTGCTCCAGCGGAAAACTTCTCCTGCAGGAACTCCAGTACTGAACCCACCAGGCAGCTAACTGGGTCCACCGCATGGGTTGAGCACCATGACTCAAAAACCTTCCACTTGGAGGAGTAGAGTCTCCTAGTGGAAGGGGCTCTCGCACTCGCAATGGTCTCCTGAACATCGGCAGGAAGACCGGCGCTCAGAGCTAACGGCCCTTGATGGGCCATACCCACAGTTTCCAAATCTCAGGATGAGGATGCCAAATCTTGCCCTGAAGCTGAGACAATAGGTCCTCTCTGACTGGAATCTCCCAGGGGGGGGAGTCCAGAAGGAGAACCATCTCTAAGAACCAGGTCTGGGACAGCCAGAATGGGGCTACAAGCAGGACACTGACTCCGCTCTCCCTCACCCTGCACAAAACCGCCAGAATCAATTTGACGGGCGGGAACGCATAGAGCTTTAGTCTGGGCCATGGGTGCGCGAACGTATCTATCCCCAACGGTGCTGGGGAGCTCAGAGAGAACCAGAGCTGGCACTGGGACGACTCTTTCGAGGCAAAGAGGTCCACCTCCGCTCTGCCAATACTTCCCAAATCTGGGATACTGTTTGAGGGTTCAACATCCATTCCCCCGACCTGAGCTTCTGCCTCGACAGAAAATCTGCTGCGAGGTTCAAGATCCCAGGTACATGGACTGCTCTCAGGGACAGGAGTTTGTCCTGAGCCCACATGAGGAGACGGCGCACATGCCTGTCCAGGGTGTGTGACCGTGAGCCCCCTTGGCGATTTACATGAAACACCACTGCCATGTTGTCCGTCCTGACGATGACGTGGTGTCCCCTGAGAGAGGGGAGAAAGTGCAGAAGGGCCAGGGAGACAGCTCTCAGCTCTAGGCAGTTTATGTGCCAAGAGAGAACCTCCCCCTCCAAGACTCCGCATGCTGGTCTGCCCTCGAATACCATGCCCCAGCGGGTCAAAGAGGCGTCCGTCGTAATCATTTGGCGATGGAAAACAGCCCCCATGTTGACCCCTTTTTGGAGAGGGTCCCGCCATACTGACAGGGCATGGGAACAACCGCGTGACACCTTCAGTAGGCGAAGAGCCGATCCTGTAGATCGGGCGCCTAAGAGCTTCATCCACCAAAGGAAGGGCCTCATAGAAGCTGCGGCCATGAGGCCCAGGAGCCTGCGACAGGTACCCACAGAAACATGATGGCTGAGCCTGAAGCGGGCCAAACATGAAACGAGACTGAAAATCCGGGCAGGGGCCAGGCGGGCCTGCATCAGAACAGAATCCAGATGAACTCCTAAGAAGGTGGTCTGCTGAGATGGGGTGAGAACACTCTTGTCGGTGTTCACTCTCAAGCCAAGAGACTGAATGTGCTGAAGAGCAATGTCTCTGTGACAAGTCACCAACTCCCTCGAGTGGGCCAGGATGAGCCAATCGTCCAGGTAATTGAGTATACGGATGCCCTGGAGCCTCAATGGGGCCAGAGCAGCATCCATACACTTTGTGAAAGTCCTTGGCGCCAGGGCGAGGCCGAAGGGAAGGACTTTGCATTGATAAGCCCTCCCTCCAAAGGCGAATCTGAGGAACTTCCTGTGTCGTCGGACGACCTGAATATGGAAGTAGGCATCTTTCAGGTCTATCGTAACGAACCAGTCCCCCGCACGTATCTGAGATAAAATAGCCTTCAGCGTTAACATCTTGAACTTCCCTTTGTAAAGGGAGAAATTCAGACAGCGAAGGTCTAGAATGGGTCGCAGTCCACCGTCCGAACCAGTAAGTAACGGCTGAAGAAGCCGTGTTCCATTTCCGTTGAAGGGACCTCTTCTATCGCTCCTTTTCGGAGAAGAGAAGCAAATTTCTGTTGTAGTACAGAAGCCTCTGAGGCGCTGTTTACTACAGTAGGAATAACCCCGTCGAAGCGGGAGTGGTTGCGACAGAACTGAAGCGTGTAACCGGAATGAACTGTGCGGAGGATCCAAGGTGGTACCCCTGGCAGATATTTCTACTCATGGAAGAAATGTGACAGAGGAAGCGGAGTGCTGAGGTGCAGTGGACATACCTGAGATAGGGTGTCGAGCTGATCCTTGAGGGGAGGTGTGGTCAACCGCAAAGGAGAGCGCTTGGCGTCCTGATGTGGAGTGGGAGATGTCACGGTCTGAGTGGAAAAAGTAGGTCCTACCGACCGAACGTGTCTCTGTCTAAGCGAATGGCGGATAGCAGGCCAATCGGACATGAAGGGAGAAGGCAAGACGCGTCTCAGTGACAGGGCTGGATAAGGAGAGCTGGCGAGAGGTGGGCAGAAACGCTTGTGCGGTCTGACCCAACCTCGAACGTAAGGTGGAGTTCTCCTTTTTCTGACCTAAGGGTCAGGAGCGACTCGAAGGAGCCGAAGCGGAGGGTTTGCTAGGCCGCTTTGGATCAATGCGCCTATGAGGTCATTGGCGAGGAAACGACCGCAAGCTCCCCAGATCGTGGTGGGGTTGGTTAGAATGGATAGGCATAACATACATGTTTATTGCACATATCTTCTGATAATTTTATAATAATAAATATATTACAACATGCAGTCAATAATACGAATGTAATGCAAAACATTGAACTGGGAAGCGGTCACGTGACAAAAGAACAAGACTCGTACCCGAAGACTCGAGAGAACTAATCATTTCTGTTTCTGCATTCAGCCTATGGGGACTTGAACGAACGTCTCGAACCCGAAGACTCGAGAGGTGAACTAATCTTTCCAGGGAACAGACGTGATTAAATGTTAAGTGACAAAAGAAAGAACGATTTGGATCGGGAGGTGAGGTGAACTAACAGAATGCATACATAGCCTGAAGACCCAGCTAAGCAACTAATTAATCATTTCTTTCTCAAAGTTTGGCCATGGCTGCATTAACTTATAGTTAATTTTTTATTCCAAAAGTACTAAATGTGTTGGAAAATTTAATATGTAACATTTTAATTATATTCTGCTGAAAGGAATGAAATGACTTGAAAAAAGATTTGTTCATTTTGCTGAACGAGATTTAAAGATCAGAGTCAGTAAAATGATCCGAACTTCCCACTACTACAACATAGCCCAGTGATTTATATAACAACTAAATATAACTTTTCTTTACACATGTGATGTTAAAAGTAGGCAGACTGGAATTGATACTGATTTAATCCAGGACACTGCATAGTGATATTATTAAAGCAATTTTAACTCTATAGCAGGCCAAGCACAAGCTCAACACTTCACCACAATGGTAACCCCCAAAACCACTAACATAACAGAAACTCTTAAATACCAACATAATATAACAGTAAACATTAAAAATTTCGCTTGTTGAAACAAAATGCTTAAAACAAAAAACTAATATGTCTAAACATAAGATTTGCATATAAGAATTGCATATAATTTGTCCATCCATTTGGATAACATAGTTTTAACATAAACAAATTAATAAACTGAATGTGATTCATATATATGCCAGTCATACATAAATGAAACAGGTAAGATTTATGTAATAGTACACAGCAAAATGGCCATGTTAATTTAACACTTCCTAGTGTTCATGTGTGTGCTCACTACTGAGTTAAAGTACCACTGAAGCAGTCAAGTCAAATCAAGTCAACTTTATTTATATAGCGCTTTTTACAATGCAGATTGTTTCAAAGCGGACAACCACGATCGGATGATAAGAGTAAATCATTTGTAACTCTAATGAGAGCAGTCTCAGTACTATGATACGGTCTAAATCCTGACTGGAAATCCTCACAGATACCATTTCTTTCTAAAAAGGAGCATAATTGTAAGGATACTGCCTTTTCTAGTATTTTTATATCCTAATGTCAAGGATGAATTAATGATATTAAGAAGAGGATCTATGACCTCTGGCTGCTGTTTTAAGGGCCCGAGTGTGCTCGTTGTACCACGACGTTGGACTATTTTCTTTAATCTTCTTTAAGCGCCGGGGAGCAACTGTGTCTAAAGTGCTGGAAAAGAGAGAGTCAATAGTTTCTGTTGCAACATCGAGTTCCTCTAGGCTATCTGGGATGCTGAGGAGATGAAACTGATGAGGAAGTTTATTTACAATCTTTAGTCGCAGCAGTGATAGTCCTGCCATATTTGAAGAGAGGGGGCGGCTTTGCTGCCTTTGCTAAATTAAGTATACATGATACTAGGTAATGATCTGAGATGTCATCGCTCTGCTGCAGAATTTCAACTGTATCAACATTTATTCCATGTGACAATATTAGGTCTAAAGTATGATTACGGCAATGAGTTGGTTCTGATACGTGTTGGCTAACTCCAATAGAGTTAAGAATGTCTCTAAATGCCAATCCCAATGCGTCTTTTTCATTGTCTACATGGATATTAAAATCACCAACAATTAGGACTTTATCTGTAGCCAGTACTAACGCTGATAGAAAATCAGCAAATTCTCTGGTAAAGTCTGTATGGTGCCCTGGTGGCCTGTATACAGTAGCCAACACAAATGTCAAACAGGATTTATCAATTTCACTACATGACGTTACGTAAAGCACCAAAACTTCAAAGGAATTATATTTGAAACTAGACTTCTGAGTAATACTGAAGATATTATTATAAATTACAGCAACACCTCCCCCTTTACCTTTCAGACGCAGCTCGTGTTTATAACAATAATCTTGGGGGGTGGACTCATTTAAAGTAATGTAATCGTCAGGTTTTAGCCAGGTTTCTGTCCAACACAGCACATCTAAATTATCTGTAATCATATCATTAACAATAAGCGTTTTTGAGGAAAGGATCGAATATTCAGCAGCCTGAGCTTTATCATTTGTTCATCTGTATTATATCTGTTGTTTATTTGTTGGACATCAATTAAATTTTTACCGTTAAATGGTTTTGGTGTTTTTTTGTATTTACTAATTTGTGGAACAGACACAGTCTCTATGTGATAATATCTAGGTGAAAGAGTCTCTATGTGTTGGAATTTATCTGACTTCTGTGATGTGAGACAGGTAGCAGACGGTTGGGTAAGCCAGTCCGTCTGCTTCCTGACCTGGGCCCTAGTTAGTCAAGGTTTAGCTCTAAGACTATGTGCCAAATTACTAGAGAGGAAGGATGGATGCCATCTTTTTTCAACAGGTCAGGTCTGCCCCAAAAGCTTTTCCAATTGTCTATGAACCCTATGTTATTTTGCGGACACCACTTAGACAATCAGCCATTGAATGATGATAGTCTGCTAAATATCTCATCACTCCAGCGAACAGGGAGGGGACCAGAGCAAAAAACGTCATCTGCCATCTTCTTCTCCTGTCATTGTCACTTGCACTGCATGTTTCATGTTTAGT
Source organism: Rhinogobio ventralis (assembly GCA_039654625.1). Lineage (NCBI taxonomy): Eukaryota > Metazoa > Chordata > Actinopteri > Cypriniformes > Gobionidae > Rhinogobio > Rhinogobio ventralis. Next base: position 8,215,380 of record CM077204.1, read on the forward strand.
ATATCTTTCTCCGTTGGCGAACAGGGCTTCACATGTGATAAATGCAGGGAGATAGTCAGGCTGACAGAGAAGATTTCCGAATTAGAGACACGCATCCAGACTTTATCTGAGAGTAGTGAGAATGTAACAACTTTAGACACTGCTTTGGATGCGACTAGCTTAGTAAACTCTGTACACTATTTGGTTCCAGCTGTAGAGCCCGTACAGCAGGGCAACTGGTTGACTGTGAGATGGCATAGTCACGGATCACAGCACAGCAGTAATGACTTGATGAACTTCTTTAAGTGCAAGATTGATAATATTAGGAAGAAAATTATAACTATGCAATCATCTATTAAAGTATCACTTCAGACAGTGCATTGTAGTGTCACTGAGGAAAAATTCCACTCATTCACTGCTATAGGAGAAGAAGAATGAGCTAAACTCGGTAAATCATGTAAATCAACAACATGTATGCTTGACCCTACACCGACTAAGCTACTAAAAGAGGTCATAGATCCTCTTCTTAATATCATTAATTCATGTTTGTCATTAGGATATGTACCGAAAACTTTTAAGTTAGCTATTATTAAACCACTTATTAAAAAAACTCAACTTGATCATACAGAATTAGTCAATTACAGGCCAATCTCAAATCTACCCTTTCTGTCAAAAATACTAGAAAAGGTAGTGTCTTCACAACTACGTTCCTTTTTTAGAAAAAAATGGTATCTGCGAGGATTTCCAGTCAGGATTTAGACCTTACTGAGACTGCTCTCATTAGAGTTACAAATGATTTACTCTTATCATCCAATCGTGGTTGTATCTCTCTATTAGTGTTACTCAATCTTAGCGCTGCATTCGATACTATCGGCCACAACATTCTTCTAAATAGACTCGAAAAATTTGTTGGCATTAGTGGAATTGGCATGGTTTAAATCATACTTATCTGACCGTTATCAGTTTGTAGCAGTAAATGAAGAGATGTCACACCGATCACAAGTTCAGTATGGAGTACCGCAGGGCTCAGTGCTAGGACCGTTGCTTTTCACCCTGTACATGCTACCCTTGGGAGATATCATTAGGAAGCATGACATTAGTTTTCATTGTTATGCTGACGATACTCAGCTCTATATTTCCTCACGCCCTGATGAAACTTACCAATTCACAAGATTAAAGGAATGCATAACTGATATAAAAAATTGGATGACTATTAATTTCCTGCAACTTAATTCAGAAAAAACTGAATGTTTAATTATTAAAACGCAGCAGCTCGAGTTCTTACTAGAACCAATTAAATTCGTCTCCGGTGTGATGACTCCAATCTTTCGAATAATCTTACGAATATCTTTCGATCTAATATTACTTCTGACCTGTAATGTTGCCAGAATCATAATCATACACTATTTGTTCATCGGCCAGAGGAGAACTGGCACCCGACTGAGCCTAGTTTCTCCCAAGGTTTTTTTCTCCATTCTGGCCACTGAAGGAGTTTTGGTTCCTTGTTACCGTCGCCTTTGTCTTTTGGCTTGCTCAGTTGGGGACACAAAAATTAAAATTATATTACTGATCTGCCCGCATTGACACTGTATGATAATTGAAATGAGCTGGATGACATCACTGTTTTCTCCAGAGCGGCTGTACAGCTGAATCAAATTCTGTTGTATCATTTGCCTGTTTAACACTGTGAAGCTGCTTTGAAACAATCGGCATTGTAAAAAGCGCTATATAAAAATAAAAAAAAACTTGACTTGACTTTACTTGGTGAGTCTCCATGTCCCATTGGATTTCTTGATGGGCCATATGGGTGAGTTACAAGGATTGTTGGTTTTAACTAGCACTCCTTGCTTCAGCAATTTTTCTACAGTAGGTTTGATTCCCTGTATAGCTTCCTTATTGATCGGATACTGTTTGTTAACAGGAGGTGGAGTTCCTGTTAATTTGACTGGTTTTACGCCTGTCAAAAACCCACAATCATCCTTGTCTTTAGCCCAAATTGGATGATTCTGTAAGAAAGCATACTCAGGAGTGGTTGCATTATTGGTAGAAACTTGTGCTGAGGACATTTTTATGCTAGCAGATTTTGAGGACATGTCTAAAGTTAGATGTACTTGTCTGAGTAGATCCATGCCTAGAATTGCACCTGTATTTAATGGGGCACATAGCAATTTTGTAGTCAGAGTCTTCGGGCCAAAATGCATCTCTACCCACTGCGCAATGTGACGTCGGAGTGACGTCTTTTCTATGTAATTTTTGGACGTCCAATTTTCGGTCCACTAAAGGGGTTGTTTTGTAATGCCAGGCGACGTCTTTTTTCGACGTCTACCGCACATCTAATGTTGACGTCCATGGGATCTCCGTGTAAGGGCTATTTATAGTCCAAATGTGGTTGTTTGTGGACATCTTTTCAACATCAAATTTAGACTAATTTTAGCCGTCGTTTTTATACAACTTCTATAACTGTAGTCCCATGTTTCAAGAGGGTGGAGGACATGTTTTCTGTACCATGTATTAATTTTCCTGTAGCTTTGTTTGGCTCAGCATTACACCTTTGTATGCGTCTCCAGTTATCCACTGCTGCTGAGACAATCAAATGGAGTTTTTGAAAAATGATTCTGCAATGGGACTAAATCATTTTCCAAAAACTCCATTTGATTGTCTCAGCAGCAGGTGATAACTGGAGATGCATACAAAGGTGTAATGTATTTCCAGTTCAAACTAGCTGCTGATCCAAACAAAGCTACAGGAAAATTTACTTGCACAGAAAACATGTACTCCACCCTCTGGAAACATGGGACTACATACATACAACAATACAGTTATACACATACAAACAAATTACAATTCAATATCGCTGTGCTGTTATTTTGCAATGCATGCCGAATCGCGCCAAATGCCTGGCGTGTTGCCTCGGCCAATCAGAGTGGTGTTTACTGGTTGGGTTATGATGATGTGCTGCCTCAGCCAATCAGAGTGATGTTGACTGGTTTTTGACTCAATTTGGTTGAAATCCAAACTCCAAAGGCCTTGAGAGCTGTCCTCGGCTGTCCTTGACTTTTCTGCTGCTGTTGGTTCTTTTAAGTTAGGAATAAGGTGCATAGGCCTAATATAGGCTATACCATGAAACTATTTTCTGAACTCTAATTTCCCACAAATTGCATTTCCAAATAAATAAACAGATACATGCAAAAATACATATATGCATAAATAAATAACTAGACTAATTAATAATTAGACTACTTAAAATAAATAAACCAGTTAACGAAAAACATGGCCTACTGAATAAATAAATAGGCATACATATAATAAATTGTGTTTGTTTATAAATATGTATTCATATGTATTAATCATGTTGTTAACAACAATGTTGATATTTGTAAATAAAAAATATTACATATTAATCATGTAAATTTCCTGCACCTGTCATAGACGTCCAAAAAAAATTACCCAGTTCAAAGGTCAAATGTTGAACGTCAATATGACATCCAAGTTGGGTCATGCTTGATCTCCTTAGAATGTCATCATCTTTACCTCAAATTGTAAAACACAATGTACATAACGTTTTCAGTTCATATACTATTACATTGGAACCTAGATATAACAATTTATACATTATTAATTCCACATCGCTGAAGGAGAATTAATCTGAGATCCTATGGCAAAATGTCCAGATGGCCCCACCCAGTTCGGCGGGCTCTAGTGGGCTTCATCGCCATAGGCTCGTGCAGTTTCACTGCGTGATTAAAAAAGGCTTCAGTATTCGGAAAAAGAGTTTTCCCCATAGTGTCTAGCGACGCAGTACGAGTAAAGTATAGAAAGGGAACATGAACTTTGTTCATGACACAATAGCTATGTCTCATTTTATTTAATTTCGAAGGCTACGTCCTCCGGAGGACACATCCTGTGAAGGATGCGGTATACGGAGTGTCCTCAATCAGAATTAAAGGAGACATCCTTCGTAGGACACACAGGCGTAAAAGAAAACAGGAAGTATCATGTTGCTATTCCGTTCACAGTGTAGTTGCGCTCTCACACCAGTTATATGAATGAAAATTATTCATAACTTGAAAATGACTATGAAATGTTTCTTGCCTTGACAGCAAAGTACTGTTCTAAACCTTTAAAAATCACTTACACTTGTAATCCTGTTTACCACAACTATCTATTTGAGGTAGGCCTAATACAGCTTAAAAAGCAAAAACAAGCTTGAAACTAAAATTATATTTAAAAAAATACGACCGTTGTTAATGGCGACGCAAAGAATTGTGGGTAAAATTTTACAATACGGGTGCACTAAAATGCATTAATTCATGCTTAACTAATGCACAGATAATCATGAGTTAATGTATGACTCATGAAGAACTAAACCATTTATTAATGATTACTGCATCAGCAATTAATAAAGATTCTATATGATTAATAGATTAAGTAATCATTAAATTGTTGTTAGTTAAATGTGTCATATTGTATTAATTCTCTAATAACAATAACATTATTACTAATAGTGTAAATTCATGTGTTAATTATCACAATGGTTGAAGCCATGCATTTTTAACTTCCAGTTGTCTGCTTTAATTAATCATTAGCTAACGATTTGCAAAGGTAACATTATGTTATGACTTTACTTGTTGAGGCACATGACTATTACCTAATTCAAAACTCATAACCACAATGACATATTACTTAAAGGTGTACTATGTAACACTTTTTCAGTAAAATATCCAAAAACCACTAGGCCAGTGTTATATATTTTGTTCAGTTGAGTACTTACAATATCCCAAATGTTTCCAACTATTTGTAAATCGTGAGAAAATTGCTATTTTAACCAAGGAACCGGGACGTGCGGGGGAGTCGCCTGTCAATTGCGTCATATCTGCGTTACCCTCGTTTTCCGGTTTTATTTTGCAGAAACGCTTACTGCAGTGTGCAACAAGTGTCATAGCAGCCGCCGAGGGAACGCACAGATTAACGTCATAACATCATTTTCAACACACTCAAATATATCTAATATGATAAACAGAGCTGCGTTACCTCAATCTCATGACCGGAAAAGTGGAAATGGCGCCGGCGACTGTGGCATAATAAAAGTCCCGCTGCTTGCGAGGCGTGTTGCATTCATCTTATTAACAATCGCTCCAGCGGCCTTGCTCAGCTCCCACAACACTCGTCCTGCCCTGCTTCACACTACAATAACGTTAATAATCGCATCCATGAACATGATTTCAGCCTGAGTCCTATCCTGATTCTTTTCCACCGGCTGTGAGGTAAAGACCACATGTCCCAAGAGTCATCAAACTACGCCTTTGTTTTGAATAGGCGACCTCTAGCGGACGGAAAAGTTACATAGTGCACCTTTAACAATTAGTTAATAGTTCTGTGCCACAACAAGTAAAGTCATAACATAATGATACCTATGCAAATCGTTAATGATTAAAGCAGACAACTGGAAGTTGAAGTGCATGGCTTTGACCCATTGTGGTAATTAACGCATTAATTTACATTATTAGTTAATATAATATGTTATTAGGGAATTAATACATGATGTCATATTTAATTAATAGCAATTCATATATTACTTAATCTATTAATCATATAGAATGTTCATTATTTGCTGATGCAGTAAACATTAATAAATGGTTTAGTTCTTCATGAGTCACTCATGATTATCTGTGCATTAGTTAAGAATGAATTAATGTATATTAGTGCACCCGACTGTAAAGTGTTACAGAATTGTGGGTTATCTGCAGCAGCAGGATACACCTCATGCACCCTCCGAATTCTTGTGAAAGAAGGGCGCATTTGAAGGTCGCATTAGGAGTGTCCTACGTACTTTTCTGAAATGAGACAGCCTTGATTACGCATGCAGCCTTCGAATGCGACCTCTGGAGGACACAGCCTTCGAAATGAGACACAGCTAATGTTTCTACTGGTTTCCACATCAGCGCTGTTTGATCTTATCTGATATATGGCTTATAACAGAATTCTGCGCTGCACCGAACACTTCCCACTACATCTCACAGTAGCGATGTTATTAATTCTGTGGCTTTTTCCAGCGCTGTGTAGTGTCGCGTGAACGAGATCGGCACGTGAATGAGCTCCTGCTGTGCTGTCTATTATTGCTCCGAGCTGATCAACAGCAGCTCAACGAGTAGCCCTTTCGTTTCGTTTGCCGTTTGATGTTTCTCATATGTAACAGAAATTACAGCTCTTATCAGCTGGGCAGGATCCGGACAGGATTACCCTCATCGGGGCGATGTGCTGCGTATGTTTTCTAAACAATGCCATAACAAAGAGTGAATGCTGCAAGTAAATTCACTATCGTCAATATATGTGGAGAAATTTACAAAAGTATATTTCTGTGTTTTCACTTCTAACACACTTTCAGCAGAGTCAGAGCTGCAGTTTGTACAGAACAGAATCCCCACTATGATGTCACAAAAGCCTGCTCAACCCACTGATCTGTATGACATATGACATTTATATAGATCAGTGGCTCAACCTGACCGAGAGAAATTCTGAACAACATGTGAGAAGCTCCAGCAGCACAGATTCACACTAGTGACACCAATTTAAATGACAAAAATACTGACTCTTGTTTTCCCAAATGCGCCTCCTGCCCCTGAATATTAAAATGGAAAAAATATAGAAAAAAGTGCAGTTTACTTTAATCATAATACAGTACAATGGTACTTATAGGCCTGTCACATTGGACAGAAATTAAACATTTAAACAGACATTCAGACAGGCCTCTCTATAAAACATTTTACTCTGCATTAAACTAAAAAATAAATAAAAAGACCACATCATGAAAGACTGCAGCTTGCAATTTCCTGTAATTCTTGTAAAGCTTTATTTTTAAACATTAGGTTACCAAGGAATGCATTGTTTTATGCAATTTTGCAAATAGCTCTGGTATGGGGTAAAAATAACAGCATAGAGATAATATTTCAATAATTGTGATATATCTAAAAATCTAACAATCACTTTTTAACATTGTAAATGTAGGTTAACTGTTAATACCAGCCTGTTATCAGTTAAGATGCTGTATGCAGTGGCCCTGAAAAGTATTTGTATTTTTGAAACTTTTCATTGCAGTATGGTATGTAAAAAGTATCAATATAACCAAGTGGCACGTGCAAACAAATGATGCTGAACTGGTCATTTTCTTTGGATGCATGAAGTCAGTTTCCAGTTACGTTCACGCAGGTGTGCTAGTAGAATCACTGGTGTAGTTCATTATTTTAACAAATGAGTATATTCCAAAGTTTTGACAAGCAAAAATTTCCAAAACTTTTTGTCTTTATTTTGAACATTGAGCATTTAACAATTATTGTTTCATATTTTGAAACTTATCAAACATAATTTTTTCTTTAAATGTTTGGATTGCTAGGTATTTACTTGTATTATATTTTACTATTAGAAGAATGAGTGTGAATTAAGTAACTTGCTCAGAAGCAACTACTGGAGATAACATAGCTTTATTAAATTAAAAATGAAGGAACCATATATATATATTTTTTTTTACAATCTAGGACATATTTCTCAATACTTAGGTCATTTTTTCAAAACTCTTCACACATTTCTTCTAACAACTTTCAACTTGGCACAACAGTTAATTTCACATTCAAAATGAACTAAAACACTTAATACATGTCTCAAAACAACACTGGGTTGTCACCCAATAAACAGACTTTGTGACTCATAACATATTGACATAAAAAACATTAACAGTTAGCATTATACAATGTTTGCTTTTGTAAAATGTATTTACAAAACACTCTCTACTGCTTATAATTCACTGCAGTACAGTATATGTTATAGTCCATGTTTACATTACAGTACAAAATTATTCCTAAGTTTCCCCTTTTGTGTAGATGGTAATGAAGTTGAAAGACGTAGGTGTTATGTTACATCACAGTTTTAAGTTTCAGAATATATTTCAATATGGTATTATTGTAGAAATGTAGACTTTTTTGGTATTATGCTAGGTTTTGAACTTAAGTTTAGCAGTTTTAGTCTATTATTTTTATTATGGTTTTCAAACATCAAAAACAGGCAACAACAGACAACAAGACCCTTCATACAACAGAAATCTGTGCAATATGGAAAATGAAACAAAAATAATACAAAAAAAGGGTGACGATATACAAAGCCAACCTCTGCTACAAAGTATAATCACAATAATTGCAGAAAGTGATTGTTACAGATCTGAAATAATTAATTAGTCCTTCTGGCTTGACAAAAAAGTAAAAACTGGTTCCCACATTTTGTCAACTTTTGCAGAAAGTTTAACAGTTTTGAAGACTATGTAAACGTGTACAAATTGGCCTGTATGTACATACCTGCAAAGTTAGAGAAATAAGAAAATAATTGTTGTAATTTTAAAGATGTAGTCATTGAATGCTTTTTGTGTCAAAGCATTGATAAACGATCCACAGTTTAGCCCACATAGACAGCTGTTGTAAACACTGTGTGAAGAGTTTTGAAAAAGGGATGCAAGTATTGAGAAATGTGTCCTAGCAATTGTAAAAACCGTAACTTAAATCCTAATTTCAATGTTTTGCCGCTGGGGGCGATGTCCTCTGTGAACCAGATAATTTCTCGGATCAATTTGATACATGTGTAGATATTTAATGACACATTTGTATAATAAAAAGAGTAGTAGTTAAATATATCTTAGTGGCTGAACACCAAGCTCTCCATAAAACAAGCCATACAGTTTAATAAAATAACATTATAGAAACTCTTCATGTTTATTGGCATTAGATGATTTGTTAATTGCATTGGATAGAATACACTTTTAATAAAACATTTGCAGTTGGTTTATAAAAGGTGTATTTATGTGTTTGTGTGGAGTTTTTTGGTCTGCTTTTACACTGTTCTTAGCAGGAATCACCAGCGTGTGGCGTTTCGATGCAGTGAATCATTTTGCGGTGTGGTTGGTTCAATTGATTCAAAGTTTTGAAACACTGGGTTTCTCCTATCACTACATAATAGGATAAATCTAGATACAAAACGAGAGAAAACAAGAGAGAAAGAAAGACAGACATTATTGAATCATAGAACATCAATACTTGCGAATGGATTGACAAGACAGAGAGGATTTAGAAGTTTTAATGGGACTGGTATTAGGTCCACATCACACATTTCAGATTATGTAACCCCAGATATAAAACCAACAAGACTATAAGAAAGAATAAAACAAATGAAATTCTTTAAAAAAATCTAACTTACATGGGGTTTCATTTTTACTTCAGTCACGTGGTAAATGGCACGCTTCTTAAGCAAGTCCCCAGTGCATTGAGATATTTGTTGTGCTTAATCTTAAAGTCTGCTAAATATTTGTAGAGAAAGCTCAATGGGTTTCACCAGTCAACTCAATCATGAAAACCTTATGTGTTTTCCTTTGTGGGAGTGTTCAGTTGTGTCCTTTCTTTTCTTGTCCTCTGCCTCCCACAGTGCATTCCGAACAAACCGTGATGCTGCATCTTTGTCCAGACGTGCAGCTTTTCGTTTGTCCGTGATCTCTTTAACTTTGTTCATATATGTCCTGATTCTCTCCTGTAAGGTGGAGGAGGTTAGTTTCCAGTTAGTCAGTACCAATATTAAACCAACATTCATAAAGACAAGTAGTGATTTTAGACAGAATTCTACTTTCACATACTGGATTTCTGTTCCCAGATTAAATCAGGGTTTCTGCTGGTTTTACAAAGGTAATTATACAACTTTTTAAAGACCATTAAGACCAACTAAAGAAAATTAAAGGAATACATTGAAGGGAAAACAATATGTTCTATAAATGTAAATGTCCAGAGAGAAACACAATGGACCCTATCATACACCCGGCACAATGCGACGCCAGGAACAATGCAAGTGTTTTTTTTGCCAGTTTCAGCCCGACGCAGCACACATTTTTACATTTAAAAAAATAAAAGAATTCATCTCTGGAGAAGCGTTCAGTCTTTCCAATCGCAAATTCTGCCATGTAAATAGCGAATCCGCCATGGTGCAAGTGCAACTGGCTTTTAAAGTGAATGGGAGAAGAGACTCCGATTGGTTTATTGCATGTTACGCCCAAAACACACCCATGGCTACTCAGGCTATTCAGTGTTCACTTTTCATAACCAAAATAGATTAAATAAAAAAAATAGCATTATAATATTTAAACATAAATATGAACCTAAATACGTTTTCTTTAATGGCTACGTCACATCGTTAAGAAGTAGCCATCCCTGTATTTCCTGGATTCGGGACAACTGCTTTGATTTCGGGACACCCTAGATTCAGGCCCACCTCGATTTAATCCAGGCCCACCCATCTGTCACGTTCTGCATCCACCACTGATTACAGTTACTACAAATAAAGCTCTTTCTGATTATGCTAAGCAACTTGACAAAATAGTGCTGCCTGATTTACTTTTTGGGTACAACCATGTTACATTTAAATCAAGAAAACAAGAGATTCAAACAATAAGACTAACCGTGTTGACTGGGTTTGAAATGAACACCCGCCAACCTGCCAAAACTTCAACTGTACTCAACTGTGGCGGGTAACGCTGTCAAATCACCAGCCAATTTGGCGGGTTACATATTATGATTAATATGTGGCTTACTTGAACATGTACGTCACTACGCAACAAATAACGGCGCGCTTGTTCATTTTCATTGAAGCAATAGCGAAGATAAAAAAATAAAAAAAACATAATAAATGTGCCGATAGTTACTTGCCTAGGGTAACTAACCCCAGTGAAAAAAGGAAAGACCTGCCAAGCAACGAAGGAAACTAAGAAAAGAAAATTAGAAGTTTTAATACCAAGTGGCAAGCTGGTCACGAGTACCTCATCTTTGACTCAAACAATGTAATGTATTGTGAGGACTGCAAGGCATATGCTTTGGGTTTTGTACTGTACTAATCTGTCCACTTAAAATACATTTTTGGTGAAAAGGATGAGGATGAAAGAGGAAAAGAGGAGATGGCTGGATGACAGGATTTTGTTTGAATAAGAAATGTATAAAATCCAAATTTTATTATATATATATATATATATATATGTATGTATATATATATATATATATATATATATATATATATATATATATATATATATATATATATATATATATATATAAAATTTTAAAAGCTGTGACGTAATTAATCTGGTTTATTTCTTCTTCTTTTTGGCTAGTAGAAGTTCTGAATGGCCGGTAACTTAAAAATTTTGTAGCCAATTTGGCCGGTGAGTGAAAAAGTTCATTTCAAACCCTGCGTGTTGAGCTATATAACATGATTAGTCTTCTGTCGATAAAAGTATCCAAACAGTTGCTCACCTGTCTAATAAAATGCCTAAAGCGTCTTTGGTGTTTCCATGGTTTCTACGAAAGTAAAACCAGAAATCGAGGGTAACGCAGATATGACGTCATTGACAGGTGACACAATGACACGGTCCGTTACACTGGCTAAAATAGCTGATTTCTCTGGATTTAAAAATGGTTGGAAACATTTGGGATAAAGTGCACAATAGTACAGTCAACAAAATATATGTCATTGTTCTAGTGGTTTTTGGAAAATTTAATCTAAAAATCTTACATATTGTGCCTTTAATACATGCCCCAATACTGATCCAGTTTAAATTCAAGTTATGCACTATGGACTTTGAATTTATGGTATAATGTTGATCATCACAGAAAAAAAAAATTTGTTTTTAATGTGGTTACAAACGTGTCCTTATAATGTCAGTTTATCACTCACAGAAAACCTTGACGCAATTTTAAAGAACATTAAGATTTTCATTTTTATTCTAGTGACAAATTATGTTTACAAGCGGTTTAATTCATACAATTTTAAATTTAAAGTTTGACTTGACAAATTATTAAAATCTCTTACTAACTTTGTCTGTACAAAATTATATCCAATACTTAATTTTTTGATGCAAGTACATAGTTGTTAAGGCCACCTAATATAAAGTGGGACCAAACATTTTATGTAAAATGACGATCTTTTCTTACCAATTCTTGTTTGATCGCGTGGTCTTTAGGATTAACTCCTTGTGTCACCAGATACACTAAGAAGGAAAGTTAAATCTTGTCATAACTTGTTACATTTCATTACACTTTACAAGTAAAACACAAAAGTGTAAAATCTTACTCCAGAACATTGAGTTGAGGGCATATGCAGACATCAGATCCAATTTAGCTTGATCGAGAGGGTCCAGCTTGAATAAGGTACAAAAAAAAAAAAAAAAAAGTGTAAAAACGTTTCAATAATTCATGTGATAAGTTCATATAACTGTTGATTTGTGCATTTGTTTCCACATACTTTAAGCAGGTGGTCACTTCTGGATACAGACACAAGTGTTTGGACCATATTCTGGACAGAGCTCACAGAGGAGTCAAAATCATTGAGGTTTTCCTCGATTTCGGTGGGATAATCCTCAGATGGACCATCATCAGCCATTGTCTGCCAACTGATATATTCAGAACAATTTGATATAAATATATATATTTTTTTAAATACATTTGAATATGAATATTTCAGAACTCAGCATAACTGGGAAACTAAAAATGTACACGTCTAGATGATATTTTAAGCTTTAATCAGCTTGACTTCAGGCTTGGACGTTTGTAATTCCTTGATATTTGACTGTGGGAAAATGCATGAGAGATGCTTAAATATATAGTTGTAGACCACATTAATGTTAATGCTGTAATATTATATAACAATAAAAGCATATCTTCTAAATGACACATATAAAGCATACAATATTATAACAAGAGTACAGATTTAATGTGAGAGATAGTATGGAGATGTCCAGCTTTATCCACGTGTGTTGGTGACTGCGTGTTATAACAGCACACTTGCAGTTCTGGACTAAAAAGATCAATGCGACGCCCTCTGAGGCAACACATTAAACACTTATTAAAACCATATTTACACACAAGCACGTTTATGTTATTTATAAAAACCCTTACCTGTACTCTCACACACGACACTGCACTTCCGGTGAACACAGGAAAAATATAAAGCGACGTTCAATTCCTATGTATTTCAAAATAAAAGTCACGCAAGATTAATTTTACAAATAAAGCCCATAATGTGCTGTTGTGTGTGCGAAATCTAAAACATTTAAATTTACTGGGTCTTATTCAGTGTTTTTACACTAACACACTAAAGTAAATATGACAATAATAAATAACACAGTACACTTAAATTGTATTTATTACTGTAAATATATATATTTTTTATTATTATTATTACTCATCCTCCTTTTCAGATAATCATCCTTGCATAAAATGGTGAAAAAGCTGTGCTAGCAATAGCATAGTACATTAGTGGATGTTTGTCATGTTTCAGGTTGTAAAGAAAAAATGGGTTTAACTTTAAATTTAATTTTGCGTGTTTAAACGAATCTTCCTTTTATGTATAACTCTCTGTTGACTGTATTTTTTTTTTAAAAATGAAGTTCGTGCACATATCATTACTTTTCTCTGTTTTGCTTACATGACTTTTAACTTGCCGTGAAGCTTTTAATTTGAAGTCGTGTTATTCATGTTCACCAAGTGAACTGTACATTACGGATTGTGTTGTGTACTCTCCGCATAACATGACTCTCCGTCACCACGTCTACTGAGAGTGTGTTGTTATTGCCTATATGTGGAGACCAGATACGAGAAAGATGAATTCAGCTAAAATCAAGCTATTTTTGGTGAGTATAGTAAAAATTCATAAGTTCACAGTTCCATCCAGCAGGTTTGAATTGATTCATTTGTGAAGGAATATCATATACAGTCATCTGATTACGATAAACACGAGACTTTTAATTGGTGTAAGTGTAAAACTGTCATTACAGCCTCCAAAAACAGCTGTTTCCTCTCCCATAACAGCTGTATATATTACTGTACAATTACTTTATATATCATTCGTCTGACTCTATATCCAATTTCTTAGCTATACTGGTTTTCTGTTTGAAATGTCATTTTGCCACACATTTTTAAAATGCTAAACACTCTGTCTTTCCTGTCATATTGAAACATTTCCTTTCACTGTTTCGGATGACATGGGCTGTCTTGAAACCCAGCTGACTACCAACACAACTGGGTATCACGATAACCAGAAATGTTGCTGCCTTGAAACACCTGTAGGAAAGAAGAAATGTACATTGTAACTTTCTTTATTATCTAATTTGTTTCTCTCAGACAGCACTGAAAGTGAGAGGGCAAACAGAGACATTTAGCTGCAAAGCAAATGACCAACATTTCTGCCAAGACCAAATTATATATATTTTATATTTTTATACTCTTACTGTATGCCAACAGTTGTCTCATTTGTCTTTTTCTTCTAAGAAATTTTTAGGAAAAACCTCTGAGATGAAGGTGATTTTTCAGTAAAACATATTTGAGAACTGCTGAGCAGCTTCCAAGCAATACTTTTTTTCTCTCTAGTGTCTATATTGTAAAGTATTCTTTGCAGTACCATGTGAACTCCATAGAACATGTGTATGGTAATCATTTAGTACCATGATATTATTACCTATGGACACCATCAATGTACCGTGGTACCACCACTGTGCCCTTTTGTAATGACGTCTTATTTGTCTAACGGCTCTGTAGTGATCATATTTACCACAGTTACTATTAGAGAATGACTGTTATGTTTTTTTTTCCGACAGAGCAGCCCAGCTAACAAAAATATGTTCTAAGAATTTTCTGCTAACGTCACGTTCCCTTTAAGTTATGAAAATGTTATTTCTGAATGTTCTCTGAATGTTCAAAACATCCAATATTTGGGAACATTCCATTTGATCATTTTGCAAACATTATAGGTACGTTACTTTTGAATGTTCTCTAAATGTTATGAAACAACATTTAAAAAAACATTAAACAAATGTGCAACTGAAGTGTTTTAAAAAAACAACCCATGAACGATGTATAAATAACGAACATTATATTAACGTTACTGGAAGAATGTTTGCTCATAACTTTGAGAGAACCTTGGCAGTCCCTGTTACCTGGGAGGGTGGATGATGGGCAATATACACCTATGTGAACAGTGAATAACACTGATTATCTCTTCATCACAGCACCTGTTAGTGGGTGGAATATATTAGCCAGCAAGTGAACATTTTGTCCTCAAAGTTGATGTGTTAGAAGCAGGAAAAATGGGCAAGTATAAGGATTTGAGCGAGTTTGACAACGGCCAAGTTGTAATGGCTAGACGACTGGGTCAGAGCATCTCCAAAACTGCAGCTCTTGTGGGGTGTTCCCGGTCTGCAGTGGTCATTATCTATCAAAAGTGGTCCAAGGAAGAAACAGTGGTGAACCGGCGACAGGGTCATGGGCGGCCAAGGCTCATTGATGCATGTGGGGAGCGAAGGCTGGCCCGTGTGGTCTGATCAAACAGATGAGCTACTGTAGTTAGAGCTGGTTCTGATAGAAAGGTGTCAGAATACACAGTGCATCACAGTTTGTTGCGTATGGGGCTGCATAGCCGCAGACCAGTCAGGGTGCCCATGCTGACCCCTGTCCACCACCGAAAGTGGCAACAGTGGGCATGTGAGCATCAGAACTGAACCACAGAGCAATGGATGAAGGTGGCCTGGTCTGATGACACACGTTTTCCTTTACATCATGTGGATGGCTGGGTACGTGTGCGTCACTTACCTGGGGAACACATGGCACCAGGATGCACTATGGGAAGAATGCAAGCCTTGGCAGTGTGATGCTTTGGACAATGTTCTGCTGGGAAACTTTGGGTCCTGCCATCCATGTGGATGTTAATTTGACACGTATCACCTACCTAAGCATTGTTGCAGACCATGAACACCCTTTCATGGAAATGTTATTCTCTGGTGGCTGTGGCCTCTTTCAGCAGGATAATGCGCCCTGCCACAAAGCAAAAATGGTTCAGGAATGGTTTGAGGAGCACAAGAATGAGTTTGAGGTGTTGATTGGCCTCCAAATTCCCCAGATCTCAATCCAATCGAGCATTTGTGGGATGTGCTGAACAAAGAAGTCCGATCCACCAACATCTTGGTGCCAGATACCACAGCACACCTTCAGGGGTCTAGTGGAGTTCATGCCTCGACGGGTCAGGGCTGTTTTGGCAGCAAAAGGGGGACCAACAAAATATTAGGTCATAATGTTATGCCTGATCTCTATATATGCAATTTATTGCTAGTAAATAAAAAGAAGGCAAAATTACTGAATTTAAATGAACACTTATGTTATACAATATTTATTAAGAATATAATAAAAAATAGGAAATGTGCACTATTCATTGATAAGGATATTATATTATCAGCTGTATTTCAATAACACAGTGTGTATGTTTGTAGTCTTCTAGGTAAATGTCAGTCTGGTGTCATGTGATTAAGTGGAGTACAGGAGGAGAGCCTGTTGTAACTAGTGTGAGTGATTCACGTAAGGCATTACCAGTTACTCCAGCATTCCTTGAGTGACGCATCAGACAGGATTGGGATAGAGACAGATTGTTCTGTGTAACTGGCTCACATGCTGTTTTCTACTGGTGTGAAATTCGGTGTACTTTGAGTAATGTGGTGGAGGTGTTTTCTCATGTCTGTCTCTTGCAGCGCTGTGAGTCCTGACTGAGTGTTTGCTTCTTTCTTCATTGTGATCTGAGCGGCCAGCATCTCCAGAATGGCAGACTGATTTTAAACAGTAATCTAACAGCAGCAGAGGGGCTGACGGTCTATTAAGTTTGGATACACTCTTTCCTTTGTTTTTCATGGGTTCTGTGTCTTATCGAAATGGTTGCTATATTTTTTGTTCTTTATTGCTAAAGCAAACAATGACATGAATGATCAGGTGACTTGTGGAGGTGAGGCATGCTATTACTAGTTTTAAATCATGAGTTATTTAAAAAATTGGTGGCCTGGTGGATGATAAACCAGCATAAAGATCCCAAGAGGGAAAAGCTGGGCCATGTCTAGAGATCTGAATAGCCTTTCTTAAGCACCGGTAATGTTTTCACTCATGTATTTGTATGCAAATGTTGTGACATTGCATAAAAACCGCAACAACAACAACAAAAAACGTATGCGCTCAATTGAAGTGGATATTTTTAATGAAGACATGCTCATAAACTACAATAGAAACGCATTTATCGATTAAATTCCTTAATGCTCAACAAAAAACTTGGATGTGATTGGATAACTGGACTAAGTAATTGTAATTGCACACCATCTCAAATGTTGTTTTAGTCATTCTGAAAAGCCTGAAGCAAAAAAAGCTTTATTTGCTTCCCATGATTGCAGCTTTGTTTCTTTATGCGCAAATGAAAACCACCTAACCACTGCCCAGAACACCCTGGCAACCATACAGAAACAATCCATGAGTGGTTCTCAACAACCCGGTCACATTTCACCCCAAAATTACAACAACAACAAAAATTATATAACACTTAACACTTGACCCATAAACGCTTTCTATTCTATTTCTATTTCATATGTTTTCTATTTAAAAAATGCTTTTCTTACTTTTTTATTATTATATTTAGTATTTTTGTCTTGTTTTCAGTCCAAATGTCTAAAAATTCTTAAATCAAGATGCATTTATTAGATAAGTAAATTTGCATAAGATATTTGTGCCAGGTTTACTAACAGCTTGTTAGTTATTTTTGCAGCTGACCTTATTTATTATGGGAGGAGAGTATTTAAATGAATCATGCAAGGTGATTTACTAAGGTTTGCCCTTGTAAATGTACTGATTATTTACAGCACAAAAAAAGCATGTCTTAAACCAGACGCTAACGGGTAGATTGCGCTGGTCATTATGGAAATGATCCGACTGCGTCTGTGTGCTTTAATTTGATCATCATCTGTAGATCACACGCAGAACTTTCCACTCCCATCGGCGCTTTTTTTGGGAATTGCGCTCTTATGTTAATTTTCCCTGTTTAGTAAATCTAGTAAATAATCTTAATCAAACAGATACAAGATTAATTTTCTTAGCCCACTGACAGATAATTTAGCTTGTTTTAAGTAAAAACTCACTTATTTTTTTTCAGAAAACAAGACATAATATCTTATGTCATCTTACTTGTCTAGCAAATGCATCTTGATTCAGGATTTTTTTTATATTTGTACCGGAAACCAGACAAAAAGACTTTACATATTGTTGCTCTTTTGTTGGTTCAACTGCTTCTATTGTTCTCCTCATTTGTAAGTCGTTTTTGGACAGAAGCATCTGCTAAATGATTAAATGAAAATGTATAAGCAAAATATTATTTATAAATTTTTTATCTTTTCGATTTTTGGGGCGAAATATGTCCATATAGTTCTGTTTCTGACAGTTTTGCTTTGACAGCAAGCTTTGCAAGGACAGGCACCAATCATTTTCTTTACTCTGAAAATGTAAAAATCTATATTTTGTTTAATACTTTGCCCTTCTTTTTCTTTCTCCTCCAGCATTAGTTTATCCTGGTCACCCTCATATATAGAGTCCTTTCCTCCCTCCATCCCCTCTCTTTGAGAATGGATGGTAAGCAGTCTCTTCAGGACAGCACAAACTCCTCCTACATTCCCACTGCCATCTCCTCCATGTCTGACGAAGAGCATTCAGAGGGTGAGGTGGCGGGGGATGACACTTCCCCGTTACTGTCCCGACAGCAGCCAGCGGGGCCCCTGGCGGCCCGTCACTGCCCAGAGGACTCCTACAATCTAGTGTACATCATCTTCTTCCTGATGGGCATCGGCTCTCTGCTGCCCTGGAATGTCTTCATCACAGCCAAACAGTACTGGCTGTACAAGCTCAGTAACAATTCCAGCCCTGCTGGTCAGGAGGAACCTCACAATGACCTCAGCGTAAGTGTGTTAAAAAAAATCATAAATCTTTTATTTATAATTTGCATGATTTTATCTATTAGCACACTGTAAAAAAATATTCTGTTAAATTTACGGTAAAAAATAATGGGCAGCTGGGGTTGCCAGAAAATCACCATGAAAAATATGACAATATTTAAGTGTGTGTATATTTGTATATTTTACAACTTATAATTGTATATTAAGCAATATTATGTTAATTATACACCAATCTACTTAAGGTACCAACATTTGCTTTTTACCTAAAATGGACTGATAACCACCACAATAATACAGGTGATAAAACTCATCATAACTTGTATCATTATATCATCAGTTCATCATAATTTATATTATAAGTCATATGTGTTAGGGTAACACATATGACTCTAAAATAAAGCAATAAACTAACTAAATAACAGAATATGTACCTCAAAACTATGGAAGCTTGTTTCCGCCATGGAACAAAAAAATTGCAAATTATAAATATTATATCTAATTATATCTCACAATTCAATTTTTTTTTTAAGAATTGCAAGTTTATATATCTCATTTCTGACTTTATTTCTTGCAATTGCAAGTTATAAACTTACAGTTGTGAGAAGTAAAGTCGGAATTGCAAGATATAAACTTCCAATTCTGACTTTCTCACAATTTTACTGTTTTGCTTTAAATTATATGGTAATTCATAGTTTTTACTTACAAAAACTATATATTTGACAGTACTTTACAAAAAAAAATTAATATATGTTAAACCATTTACAATTATTCACCATAAATGGTAGGATAAAAAAACATTTCTTGTAAAATTACAGATACAAATTATAGTGCAGCTTGGATGAATAGTAGGTTATAGGGCTGCACAATAAATCGTTTTAGAACTTGTTTCGCGAAAACACCGAATTCCGTTCTCTTCCGCCTCTATTTGTGCTTGAACGGACACATACACGCAAAATAATGTTAAGATACCCTTCCCTGCGAGTATCCTCGTAATCACAGTCACATATAGCTTACGTGAACGTAAACAATTGAAAAAGAAAATGGATGCTTATCATTGTATTGGATCCATGCATTAGTTCTTAAAGTGACAGTAGCCTAATATACCTGCTGCAGTCTGTGTCATTTATGTTAAATCAAACAACAAAATACAAAGAGAAAATACATTTTGTAGCTTTAACAAAGAGCAATTATATTTAATTAATGTTATTTTACATTTAATTATTCAATTTCTGTACCTGGATACTATTAGACTTACCTGAAAAACACAGAGCACTGTTTATTTAATTTGTACATTTGTTCTATTGTATTTATCTAATGCTTGTAATTTGTTTGTTTTCTATGCAAATTCACTCCCCTACAAAATCGCCTCAATCATTCTAGAATGTTTCATTCTTTCCAGATAGAACTATTCAAGTCATCTGGTGTACCTTTTCATATCGAAATATATATCGCAGAAAAACAAAATATCGCAAAGTCCCAATATTTTTTCCAATATCGTTCAGCCCTAGGTTATACAAGTGTATGCAGTACATTGCAAACCCATGTGCCAGATGTTGCTAAAGCGTGTCAGATGAGACTGGAAGTGTTTGTCACCTACTTGCTACCACACTGAAGAGTTATTTAACAGAATTACAACACGTTTGTGCGCTTTCTGCTTACCACAGCATTCTCAAGGTCTTGTGATATTTGACAGAACCGACGTTCTTTTCATATGCAGAATCACAGGACCTCTTTTGTTTTCTAGGGTCACTGAAGGTAAAAGAAAGTAATAATGGGTAGAATATGTCCCCTTTAGATGGGGACATTAGTGTGTGATTTTTGGTGTTAGTGCTGGTTCCATTCCACTGCGCTATTTTTCCATTGTTTTTCTATGTAAGCACATGCTAGATGGATGTGTTTGACTGCTGTGCTCTTGTTTTTTGCAGTGTCTTGCGCATCACACGCTGTCCAAGTTAAAATAAGTTCAACTTTTCAAGACCTTGCGTTTTTTCCCCGTTCCACTGCACGTTTATCAAAGCAAAAAGGCATTCTCTGTGAATGGACCCTTAGTCTACTGTGGTTATTCCTTCCAGACTCCAATTGATCTGATTACGCCCACTGGCTGCATTTTCATGTTTGTTTCTAAATATATTGAATTAGCAGGCTGAGGTACGTTCTGGCATACTGTCTTAGCTTTTATGTTTGTATTTCTCTCTTAGTTGCCGGTGTGTCAAAGGCAGATCACATGATTTTAAACAGGAAGAAAAAACATCATGCTTCAATGAATGAGTTTTAGTATTTGGATCATATTTTTTTAAGTTTTGTTAAGCATTCTTAGTTAAGTTGCCATAAACAGAAATCTGGTAATTTTTTCTAAAAAGATTAGATGCATAATTTGCAAGTTCTTAAGTATGATTTGATGATTTGTTTTTCTGTTTGTCACTCTCACTTCTGCTCAAACTCTAGTTTTATCTGACAGAGCAGGAAATGGTGAAAATGAAAGCGTGTCATTTTATGAGACTCTTCCACTTGTGTTTGTGCGTGCTAGTCATTATTGTGCGTGCATTTTTGAGAATATGGCATATTTCTCAAGGAGGTGTAAGATGCATCACTAAGGATGACTGACAAATTTATTGCTTAGCTTTAAAGGGGCTATATATAGAATTAAGAAACCCTTGTTATAAGCGACACCGGTGGCTGATAGGTGAACTGCAGCCAGCCACTTATTGATCATGCACACATAATGTACAAGAGACTGAATGTGATTCAAGGCCTCAATATACTCACGGTGAAGTTCCTTTTTGTTCTTTGCTTAGAAGTAGAAATAAGCTGGAAATACCTTTGCAGCAATATACTGTTAAAGAACATCCAATGCTGTCCACACTACTAAGAGAGAGACGTTTAGATAAATATGCAAATATGTGCTGCATGCTTTCCTCTCAATAACAAAATAAACAACAAAAATGACAGCGTTGAGAAAGCAGCAGTAAAGAAAGCATCTGATCATAGTGAAGTGGATATGTTTGCACAGGCTCTAAAAATTCACCTGCATCATGTCGACAGATGAAGTAATTAAAATTAATCTGTTATGATAGTTTGATTATAAAGTATATTGAGACTATAGACTATAGAGTTGGCTATGTGAGACTATATTTTGAATTAATTAGGAAGTTGCGAGAGGTCTCTTTTTTTTAAAGTTTCATTACAAACTGTTCACACATTGGCAATAAAAAAAAAATTTATTAATGCATGAAAGCGTGAATATTATGAAAGCGTGTCCTTATTTTGGAACCATTTTTACATTATGACATTACTTTAATGATAATTAAAGGCATTTTCTTTACAAATGACTTATTCTTGAAATTCACCCCTAAATTGTGCAAAGGAGACCTTGAAGGGATAGTTTTTTTGTCATCATTTACTCTCTCTCCTGTCATTCCATAAACACCTATAAAGGAAGATATTTTGAGGAAAGTCTCAGTGTTTTTTGTCCATACAATGGAAGTCAATGACAACCACAACGACAACTATAGTTGTTTGGTTACCAATGTTCTTCAAAATACACTATATTGCCAAAAGTTTTGGGACGCCTGCCTTTACATGCACATGAACTTTAATGATATCCTATTCTTAATCCGTAGTGTTTAATATGGAGTTGGCCCACCCTTTGCAGCTATAACAGCTTCAACTCTTCTGGGAAGGCTTTCCTCAAGGTTTAGGAGTGTGTTTATGGGAATTTTTGACTTCTTCTAGAAGCGCATTTGTGAGGTCAGGCACTGATGTTGGACGAGAAGGCCTGGCTCTCAGTCTCCGCTCTAATTCCTCCCAAAGGTGTTCTATCAGGTTGAGGTCAGGACTCTGTGCAGGCTAGTCAAGTTCCTCCACACCAAACTCGCTCATCCATGTCTTTATGGACCTTGCTTTCTGCACTGGTGCGCAGTCATGTTGGACAGGAAGGGGTCATCCCCAAACTGTTCCCACAAAGTTGTGAGCATGAAATTGTCCAAAATATCTTGGTATGCTGAAGCATTAAGAGTTCCTTTCACTGGAACTAAGGGGCCAAGCCCAACCCCTGAAAAACAACCCCACACCATAATCCCCCTCCACTAAACTTTACACTTGGCACAATGCAGTCAGGCAAGTACCGTTCTCCTGGCAACCGCCAAACCCAGACTCGTCTATCAGATTGCCAGACAGAGAAGCGGGATTCGTCACTCCAGAGAACATGTATCCTCTGCTCTAGAGTCCAGTGGCGGTGTGCTTTACACCACTGCAGCCAACGCTTTGCATTGCACTTGGTGATGTACGGCTTGGATGAGCTGCTCGGCCATGAAAACCCATTCCATGAAGCTCTCTACGCACTGTTCTTGAGCTAATCTGAACACGAAGTTTGGAAGTCTGTAGCTATTGACTCTGCAGAAAGTTGGCGACTTCTGCACACTGTGCGTGCGCCTCAGCATGCGCTGACCCCACTCTGTGATTTTACGTGGCCTACCACTTCGTGGCTGAGTTGCTGTTGTTTCCAATTGCTTTTACTTTGTTATAATACCACTAACAGTTGATCGTGGAATATTTAGTAGTCAGGAAATTACACAAATGGACTTATTGCACAGGTGGCCACCTATCACGGTACCACGCTTGAATTCACTGAGCTCCTGAGAGTGTCCCATTCTTTCACAAATGTTTGTAGAAGCAGTCTGCATGCCTAGGTGCTTGATTTTATACACACGTGGCCATGGAAGTGATTGGAACACCTGAATTCAATGATTTGGAGGGTGTCCCAATACTTTTGGCATTATAGTGTATATTTTGTAAATGATGACAGAATTTTCATATTTAGGTGACCTGTCCCTGGCTTTAAACAACAAACATTTACATTAGGCATCAAACACTGCTTAATGGCTTTGATTTTTACCATAAATTTTTACTTGCTGTATTTTTCTGTCTGTAATTTGTAATGAGTGAGGTTTTCTGGCTGACATCTACAGACCTGGGTGAACAATGTTAATAAATGATATAATACAATTAATTATTGCGAAATAAAATTGTTGAAATGAACCCTTATTGTACACAGGATTTCTCAAAAATATTTGGAAACCGAAAATGTGGATTATCTATTTACAAATCTGACACTGGACATATAAACACAGAATTGCTATTATCAGATAATGATCTCATGTCAAATAATGTAAAATAACAGGCAATTAATTAGTCATGGCAGCCTATTGGTCTGCCACAATAGGGGTCATGAATTGAGAAATCAACTTTCCCTTGAGCTTTTTATATATAAAAGGTCATGGTAATGTAAGAATATCCCGTAAGTTTCAGAGCTGAAAACTTCCTTGTTAGTCAAAGAAAAGCTGGTAACTCTTTACAATAAGGTTCATTAGTTAACATTAGTTAACTACATTAGTTAACATGAACTAATGATGAACTGCACTTATAAAGCATTTATTTATCTTTGTTAATGTTAATTTCAACCTTTACTAATACATTATTAAAATCTTGTTAACATTAGTTAATGCACTGTGAACTAACATGAACAAACCATGAACAGCTGTATTTTTATTAACTAACGTTAACAAAGATTAATAAATACTGTAACAAATGAACTGCTCATAGTTAGTTCATGTTAGTTAATACATTAACTAATGTTAACTAATGAAATCTTATTGTAAAGTGTTACCGAAAAGCTTTTATTGACACCAGGCCCAGCAAACAAGAGATCTCAGAATGTGCCTCCCTGTGACGCCAGAGTGTGGTGAAACGCCTCAACAGAAGTACGCCTGATTCTGTAGCCCCGCCCACCGACTTGTGTCTGACATGTTATAGATAAATAACATAGAGGCCTACCTGGTTCTAAATCGGATCGAACTTCCAAGCAATAAACATGCCGCATAAGCTTCATTCGGATTCCAATATTATGAATGCATGGATAAACTTTATTTTTTATGAATATCCAGCTCACGTGGGTAAGACATTGCGCGTTTGTTCGCTTCATTTCACCACGGATTCGTTTGTAAATAAGAGACTGGATTTGCAGACAGGATGAGATTACATGAATAAATGAAGAAACACTAATTCGAGTAAAAAATGTTTTTTATATGTGACAGTATTGCATTGTTACAGATCGTTTAATATTGATTATGTGTACGTGTCTAACTGAACTTAGCACGCTGTCACAGGCTGGAGAATCCTTTATTTGTGGTGTTGTTGGTTAATTGTGTTGCGATTCGTGATCAGACTGGGCCAGGGCTCGCAAAGCACACTGACTCTGCAGTGAGGCGCATGCGTTCGTGTGTGTGTGTGTTATGCACGGTTTGCGTTTATTTCCACCGATAGGGCGGGCCAAGTAATAAAAAAATAACATTCATATTAATTGCGGGTGGATGAGAGATAAATAATTATGTTTGTTTGAAAAGACATTTTGCGAGCCCTGTGGGCGGATTCCGGTTGCGTTTTTCCAAATTGGAAGTTTTCAAAACAATTCCCACATGTACTGACGGGGGAGCCGAAACTCATTATTATGCAAAACTGTTATCCAATCATAGCAGTGGGCGTTTACTTCCAAGTCTTTAGTGTGGCACGCCCATAAAAACCGAGCGTTCCAGGAGAGAGGCTCAAAACCAGGGTAGAAAATAGCCTATTACTTATTCATTATGATGTTTTTTAATGTAAAAACCACGCGAACGTCATAAGTTGACCTCAGACAACAGTATAAAAAAAGTTCATGACACCTTTAAGCTAACTGTGCAATTGACTGTCGTCCCAAGTAACCATTGCTCTATGTAGCTGTGCTAGTTTCCTCTTTTATCATTCTGCTCTCTCATTATTATTGCACAATAATAATGATAATAACTCCATCCAATATTTCATGCCTATTTATTTATTGGGTAATAATAGCGGTCAAATAAGTGTTATATAGGGAAAATGACTGGCATTGTCCCTTGCATACACCACTGATTATGATACATGTATTGATTGAGTAACGTGCTTGACTGATGTTTTTTTTGTCTGGTGTCCAGGATTACTTTGAGAGTTACATCTCTATCGCTTCCACAATTCCATCAGTGCTGTGTCTCATCCTCAGCTACCTCCTAGTCAACAGGTAAAACAAACACATCTGCACACTTTCTGTATTAACCACCCAGAGCGTGTGATTTAAGATTTCAAATGACTTTAAATCAAGGAGGGACTTTGAGATTTGCATTTCAGATTCTACAGTGGTTGAAAAGTAGCATTTGTTTATAAATGTTTTCTAACAGGCGCAAAGGTTTGCAACTTCTTGTGCAGCACAAACAAAACATCTGGTTCAGCCTAAATTAAATCAGTTAACACACACACACAGCGTCCTGTTCAAGTGTACTGTGGTGTCTTTGTAACTGTTGCCAATTCCTGTACTCTTAGAGAATAAAGATTCGCTGTGTCTGTTTTCCGACATTACATGTTCATCTCCAGGATTCCTTTTTTGTGTTTTTTTTTTGTGAACATTGGGCTCTAATTTTAAAAAGCTAAGACAAGTTGAGATCTTTGTGGCCAGCAAGTATGGGACAAATATCCTGTCTGATGAGCACACTGCTGTTTTGCAGGTAGACTAACTGAATTGGAATTAGTGATAGGATCATGCAAACTGGATGATCAAAAAAATGTATTATAATAATTTTGACACTCGGCATTGATGTAGACCTGTAAACAAGAGCTAACTTGGCTTTAGAACATTCCCTGACTTTCTGCCAACTACTGAAGGAGCTACACGACGCATGCGTGTGATGCTGACGCAGGAGCTAGCCAACGTAAACTGCGTAGGAGACTGACACAGATGAGAATAAATTGTTGAATAAAGTCGTTATTTTTGTTAACAATGTTTTAACTATCTTTCTGGACCTTGAAAGTGGTAATTAAATTGCTGTCTATGGAGGGGTCAGAGAGCTCTCGGATTTCATCAAAAATATCTTCATTTGTGTTTCGAAGATGAACAAAGGTCCTATGGGTTTGGAATGACATGGGGGTAATTAATCAGGATGGCTTTAGCGAATGTTCATTGTTTCAAACGATCTAGACTTCTTCTTTGTGACTGAGTCCTGGATAAAATCAGGGGATTTAAGCCCTTTTTCTGAATTAGTACCCCCTGATTTTGCTTTCTTTAATACCCCTCGTCCTATTGGTCGAGGAGGAGGGCTCGTGACGGTCTTTAAAAATAACCTCCAATGCAGACTGTTGTCCACCGCTAGTCCTATCAGCTTTGAGGTCCAAATAATTCATTTGAATTCTTCCAGTCCTGTTCTGATCATTTTAATATATCGACCACCTTCATCAAATAATTTTATTGAAGAATTTGCTGATTTTTTAGGGGACATTTTGACTAATCATGACAACATCTTAATTTTGGGTGATTTTAATATTTATGTTTGTTGTGTAGCTAATGCTTTAGCGAAGGACTTTTTAAATCTTATATCCTCCTTGAACTTTATACAATGGGTAAACAGTCCCACTCATTGTCTTGGTCATACATTAGGTCTGATATTGACTTATGGCTTATCAGCTGCTGATATTGCCATCAGTGATACTTCCCTCTCTGATCATAAACCTGTGCTGTTCAACATTATTATTCCTTCTCTACCTAGTACTATACCAACACAAGCATGTTGGTCTCGTACTCTAACTGCTCAATCTTGTGATGCATTTTCTAATATGTATCTGGAGGAATTTCAACTTCTTACTTTCAGACCCTGTTTCTTCCCATTTAAATGTTGATGATCAGGTGCACTTGTTCATTAACAGATGTTGTAATATCTTAGATGTTATTGCACCCCGCAAGCTTGTTAATCCGAAACGTAAATCCCAACCATGGATGAACGGTGATATTCGGGTACTTAGACAGCAATGTCGCCAAAGTGAGCGTAAGTGGAAGAAGGATGGACTACAAGTATCTTATGAAGTGCTAAAAGACTGTCAAGATTGCAAAGATGAAATGTCTATCTGAAATGATTGTCAAAAATTCTTATTGTTCTAGAATTCTATTTTCAACTATTGATTCTGTTCTAAATCCCCCAGTGCAGACATTCCCAGAGACTTCTTCCTTAATTTGTGAAGGACCACATTACGCCTATTTTACATTCATTGCACTGGCTACCGATTCAATATCGTATTGAATATAACATTTTATTGTTTGTCTACAAAGCTTTAAACAATCTCGCTCCTCAATATCTGTCAGAGTTGTTTACTGCGCATAATCCACTCAGAGCACTTAGATCACAGACTAGTCACCTATTACGGGTACCCAGATCTAGATTGCGATGCAGGGGGGACAGAGCCCTGGCTGTAGCTGGCCCAAAGTTGTGGAACAAACTGCCTTTATCTATCAAAATCTGTTTTCTTGTGCATTTAATGTCTTGTGAATGTCGGTGATGGACAACTTTTGTACAGCACTTTGGTCAACCAAGGTTGTTTTAAATGTGCTTTATAAATATAATAAACTTGAAACTTAATGACAGAATTTTCATTTTTGGGTGAACTTACCCTTTAATATCAGTATCTAGACAGCAGTGTGGCTGATGGCAGTATAAAATATATCATAAACCAAGAAAAAAACAATTTACCTGGAAGCCAGTCTCTATATTTCCTTCCCAGCAGAGGTCCGGACAATACTTTTTTGGAACAGTTATACATTTCCATTGGGATAGCCATAGTACTTTGTAAAATAAAAAATCCTAAACACTCAAAATAGTCATCAAAGATGAGAATCTTGGGCCCTGAGAGCCAAACCAATGATGTCTAAGAATTTTTACCAATATTTACCAAAAAAGTACATATTTCTCCCATCTGGATATGAATATAAAAATTTTTTAGATCAGACATTGTTTTTCATTTTTTATTATTATTTTTTATACATTTAGACATCCATGCATGGCACATAGATGGCCTTGGGACTGAGAAAACATACTGGGGGTGCAGGATTTACCTCTTAAGAAAAGTATGGACCATTTTTATATTTTATATTTACAAAGTAATAAACTACTAAAAACATAACTCTCATTATGAGCACAAAACAAAGTTAACTCGTAATTTCAACGTTTTTTGTCATTCCTTGCACAAACCTGGTTTAGTTGAACGGTCTGAGTCATCTGTATGACAGATACAAACAACTGTATTTGCAGCATTCTCGTTTTCTGCAGTGTTTTAGCAAATGACCCTCAGCGCTTGTGGTGTGAACCGCTGTCTTGTTTTGACGCGCTCCTCACTTTAAACTGTAGAAACGGTAAAACGACGCAATTATGTTCCATGGTCTGCCATTTAAATACCACTGAACTAGATTAAAAAGTATGTCAAGACAAACTTTGATGTTAGTTTGAGATAGCTTGGTCAGAAAAGTAGTTTTAAAAGATTGAAGTTTGAAGGTTTTAAGGTACATAGATTAACATTACATTATACATTACATTAAGGTTTAAGGTACATAGATAGACAGACAGACCTGGCAACCACCCACAACAACCTAGTTCTCTCTGTGACTGTGTATGTGTGTTTCTTTCAGGTTCTCCTCTCGGGTCCGGATACTGTTCTCTCTCCTAGTGATCTTGGTTGTGTTTGTGGTGACCACAGTTCTGGTGAAAGTGGACATGTCTGGCTGTAGGATGCAGTTTTTTGGGGGTACACTGGCCAGTGTGGCGCTGGTCAGTGGGGCGTCCAACATCTTCTCTGGCAGTGTGTTCGGTATCAGTGGCCATTTTCCCATGAGGATATCTCAAGCTATCATATCAGGTACGGCTGATTTCACAATGAAAAATTTCCCATATGCCACCAACACAACATTGTACATTGTACTTTTCGCCTATCATTTAGGTTGTGTGTCCACCAAAGTGTTTTTTCCTAAGGTTAACATATTTTTTCAATTGTTTTCAATGGGAGCGCCATGTATTTAGTTAGTTAGTTCAGGTTAGTTCACCCAAAAATGAAAATTGTGTCATCATTTACTCACCCTCATGTCGTTCCAAACCCGTAAGACTTTTGTTTATTTTCGGAACACAAATTAAGATATTTTTTATAAAATCTGAGCAATTTCTGTCCCTCCATTGACAGCTACGCAACTACCGTTTAATGAGCGAGCACGCTCTCGCTCCAACCAGCCTTACAATCAGGGCGGGAACAGAGTCAGTTTAACTCGCTGTATAGAATGGTGCAGGAACAACATATTTTTGTAGGCCAAAACCTGAAAGCGAGTTAGCATTTTAGCACTTCCAGTTCTATTGTCCTGAATTCAATATGGAATTGAATGGGGTTTTGGTTAAATGCTTGAAATAAGGTCTGTGGTGAACACAAGCTCAAGATACTTTCACGTTTTATTCTACAATATATAATACCCTCTTGTGATATATATATATATATATATATATTTTTTTTTTTTTAAAGCTTTTACTTGTCTTGTAAAAAGCAGTTGCTAACAAATGTCTAAATGGAACTACAGAGGTTGTCAGGGACATTAAACGGAGTCCGCTTTTATGGACTCGTTGTGTTTATAATCGTGCTCTTGCAAACTATTATAACTCGAACTGTAAGCATACCAGACAAAGTTGTGTTTATGTATTTGTGACATAAAAACATATCTGTGGATATTTTTTTATTTGTAAATCTTATTTTATTTATTTGTGAATTTAACTGCTGTATTATGTTTGTGGATCTCATTCTAATTGTTTGTGAGTTTGTGAATCTCTTTACATTTATTTGTGGCTATTTATCTGGAAATATGCAACAATTCTGACCCCCATAAAAATGTCTTTGGAAAGATTTAAAGTCACTATGAAATCTTGTTTTTTATGTAATATTGCAGTATTTATACATGATTTATCCGTGCACACCATTATTTTATTTTTTTAAATCATGTTCCCTCGTAATCTTTAACCAAATTTTTCCCACATCACACATGTTCGTTCCACAACATGTGCACTGTTCGCTCAAGTTACAAAAAAATGCGATGCACACTGACGTGCGAAATGTGGTCTAGCAAAGTCACCATGCACGTCTGCCAGCACCGCGATGGCGTCATTTTTTTGTTACACGCAACAAAGCGGACTTGCGGACGTAGTGAGAACAAACCAGGCTTATGCTTATATCTTTTGACTTCAGGTCAGGCCATGGGTGGCACTTTGAGTGCATTGGCGTCAATAGTAGATCTGGCTGCCTCAAGTGACGTGACCGACAGTGCGCTGGTGTACTTCATCACAGCTGACGTCTTCACTGTTATCTGTATCATCATGTACCTGCTGCTGCCCATATTGCCTTACTCGAGGTGAGCGAGTCTCCTTAACATGTAGCACAAACCCATTTCAGGTATAAACAGACCAGCTGACACATTTCTATCATTGCACTGTATATACCATCATACCCCACAGCACTTAACCATTATGAACATTTCACTAAACATTTGACCCCACAAATACAAAAGGAACATTTGTACGGAACGTTTTCTTTCATTTGTCTCATGAGTATCTCCCGTAAAACCTCACCACATAATATTCAGTGTTCTTTGTTGAGAGAAACTATTGAAAAGGGAGCAGAAAGAGGAACTGTGCTGCTGGTAGTGAATCCACGAGTTTCATCAGCGGTCTGGGGTCAAACCACAGTTTCGTGACACAGTTGTGATGTAGAGATCAGCAGTTGCTGATGTGCCAATATACTATTATTATACACTTAAAAAACCTACATATACCAAACTCAGCATGTCTGCTGATTATCAAATCTGTCGGTCAGTCAGACACAAAAAGAGATGTTTAGCAGAATCTCTTTTCCATACAATGTCACTGAAAGGAGACTCTGTCAAGACCTAAAATGTAATAAAAGTATATGAAATTCAAGTTCATATGATCTGTGTATTATATATGAAACCATATGATGGAACTGTTTGAAGAACAGCTCTCAAATCTCATTCAGATTCAGTTATTCACTTTTATTGTATGGAAAAGCATCTTGGAGATTCTGAAGAAAGCTAAGAAGATTTTAGAACAATATAAGAGTAAATGATGATAGAATTTTTGGATTAAAACTTTTGGTGTAAATGCAGTACTCCGAGTTACCATTAAGTGGCACTAGAGTACAGCATTTACATGATGTGATTATATCGCATACTGTATATAAGACAGTATCATTTAGTTATTACTTGCTTAAATTACAATAAATTATTTAAATAATGATGCAAGAGAATCTGTTTTGTGTTTTTGTCTAAATCATTGCTTGTAAATCCTTACTATCAGCATTATTTTCATGGCACAGCAGGGTCATTCCATGTCAAATCAACCAAATTTTGTATATTTTATAATTTATATTTTATAAATTTTGTATTATGTATATTTACTGAGTAATACACTATTTTATAGAGGGGGGTCAAAATTACAATTTTCACCTGAGATTTGGAGCCAAATTACAGGGGGGTTAAAGAAAGATAGAATCATTATTTTATTTTTACAGAGATTGGTAGGTCTATTCGTTAAATCTGTTGACTTTAGCTATCTTTGTTGCATTATATGCCAACGGTGACAAAAATGGGGGGGAAAAAACACTTCTTGTGTTTTTGCCCCAAGTTTGCATGCCTGTATCTTAAGAAGTATTAAAGATATCTTAATATCCTTTTATATTTTGTTTTTTATTCTAGTATCTTCATTTTAAAGGCCCTATATAGTTACATCCCAGAGATTTGGAGATGTTAATGCGGCTCCATGAGTAAATTAGTCAATTGTACACATTTTCAATGGCCAAAAGCCAAATGTGGGTCACTTTTGATACAGGCAGCTGATACTTATCTGAACAACAAATAATGTTGAAACTAGAAATGTATCTTGTTTTTTTCTATCAACACAATTGTGTATACCATATGTATATACCAATATACCATAAATAATAGTTTTTCCAAAGTTTGTGTGCCTGTCACTCAAAAAGTATTAAAGATATCTCGATATGATTTTAGATTCTAGTTCTTAACAAACTTTTCTTTTGAAATCTTTATTCAAGGCACTATATGGTTCAATAACAGATATTGTTATCTCAATGTGGCTCCATGTTCAATTTGTTGTATTTTACCAATTTTCAATGGTCAAAAAACAAATGAACAACAACTTGTTGATACTTTGCATTACATTGCATACATTGCATTTAAAGGGGAATGTCTGAAGAATAAATAATGTTGAAACTAGAAATGTATCTTATTTCAAAGATGTTGTATGCAATTTCAAAACAAATTGCATACAGCACACTTCTCTGAGTGCCAAAAATCCACTGAAATAGTCAAGTTGAGGCACATTAACTTGCTCTCAAAAGTGTATTTATAAGAATCTATATTTGAACCAGTTTTAGGAACATTTGGAAGAAGGGATTTTGTTCATTTCAACAGCTCCAAGAGTTCAAATACGCAGTATCCTAACTACATGTTATCACATTGGCATCCCAATATCTCTGGGATTGAACCATACAGAGCCTTTAAAATGAAGATTGCAAAAGAAAAGTTGCATAGAAACAAGGTTATATATTTAACACTTCCTTTACAGACATGTAAACTTCAGAAAAATATTTTGGCACTCAGAGAGGGATGTTGTATGGAATTATTTTGATAAAGGGAAACTGGATACATTTTCAGTATTATTTGTTCTTCAGACATTCCTTTTTAAACACAATAAGTATCGGCTATTTGAAAAGTTACCCACATCTGGTTTTTAACCATTGAAAATGGGCACAATTTGAACATGGAGTCGCATTTGAATCCCCATATCTATGTGATTGAACCATAGGTTTGGATAATACTTTAAAAAGTAAGATTCCAAAAGAAAAGCTTGTTAAGAAATAGTGTCTAGAAGGATATTAAGATATCTTTAATACTTTTGGAGTTACAGGCAAGCAAACTTTGGAAAAAAATCATATTTATGGCACTCGGACAGGTATATTCCATGCAATTGTGTTGATAGAAAAAAAAGAGATACATTTCTAGTTTCAACATTATTTGTTGTTAAATGAAAAAAGTATCAGCTGCATGTATTAAAAGTGACCCAAATTTGGTTTTTGACCACTGAATATGTGCACAATTGACCAATTTACTCATGGAGCCGCATTAAAATCTCCATATCTCTGGCATTGTACCATATGGGGTCTTTATAAATGAAGATACCAAAAGAAAAGTTTGATAAGAACCAGAATCTAAAAGGATATTTAGATGTCTTTAATACTTCTTGAGATACATGCATGCAAACTTGGGGCAAAAAACATGAGCTTTTCCCCACTTTTGAACTGTCATAATGCAACAGATATTACTAAAGTCAACAGATTTAACTAATAGACCTACCAATGTGTAACAATTAGTTAAAGATGCTGCCATCTTTTTTTTTAAACCCGCTCTACAAAATAGTGGATTACACAGTAAATATTCATCCATGACATTTAATATTTTGGCTTCCTTCTTCATTTATGTATTTCTTTCACCAGAAAAAAACTTAGCCAGGGAAAAAAAAGAAAGAAAGAAAGAAATTAGTACTTTTATTCAGCAAGACTGCATTAAATTGATCAAAAGCAACAGTAAAGACATTTAGGTTGCACTACATGTACTTACCTAAGAAAGTACTGGGTAATATAAGGTAACTACATGGGTTAAGGTTAGGTTTAGGGGTAGGTTCACGGTTGGTACCAGTTATTACCCAGTTATTGCAATTACTATAATAAGTACATAGTATGTACATTGGGAACAGGACTGTAAAATAAAGTGCTACCGACATTGTTACAAAAGATTTATATTTCATATAAATGTTATTTTGAACTATATTAATCAAAGAATCCTGAAAAATGTATCATGGTTTCCACAAAAATAAACAAATAAGCAGTTACACATAAATAAACAAATAAACAACTGTTTTTATCAGTGATAATAATCAGAACAGTGTCTTGAGATAAGCATAAAATAAGCATATTAAAATGATTTCTGAAGGATCATGTGACCATGAAGACTGGAGTAATGATGCTGAAAATTCAGCTTTGATCACAAGAATATATATATTCGAGTAGAAAACCAGTTATATTAGACAATATAGCAATTTTGATCAAACAAATGCAGTCTTGGTGAGCAGAAGAGACTTCTGAAAAACATTTAAAACATTCTGAATTCAAAAGCATTTAACAAATCTTACTGACCCCAAACAGTAACTGATAGACAAAAATAAACACATTATTGGGATAATTTGGAAAATATAAAGCAATAATAAAACATCAGCACACACATTTCTGGCAAAATGCTCAAATGGGTGCTGGAGAGTCTGTTATTAAATTCTTATATTCTTGAAGATTTGGTGTGCTGACAATTTCTGCTAAAAGAAATAACGCTATAAACTATTTTCCACACCTTTGGAAAACGAGCCTTGACAGGGTTAACAGTTGTGCATAACATTCTTTGTTCCTTCTCACAGACATGTTTGCATACCTGTAGGATGGGCTGTTGATTTGATTTGATACCACTGTGATGCAAAGCCACTGTACTGTCGTTGTAGTGGCTCCCCAGAGGGATGTGAATATCTGCTTTTGTTTTGTTAATTTACCCTTTCTCTTTGTCTGCCGGGACCCTGCTGTGAGGGTACGATCGAGTGTTTCTCACTCACAAATGGAATAACGACAAAGCAGTAAACCATTTTCTTGCATTAGAGCACACATAAAAAAATAAAAAACATAAAACATTTTTGCATGTAGAGTTTTAAACATATTTTTAAATGTTTTTTTTTTAAAGCTTAAATTTTCTTGGGGAATACACCATTTGACAACATGAATTAATAACATTTCCATGACATAAAAGGTCACGTATCCTTACTGGATATTATCTCAGTATTTTTTTAATCAGTATAATTCTTAAACACAGAGTGAGCTTCACGCACAACCGTGAGGGTCTACTGGGGTTTTCTGCTTATTATAATTTATTTAACTAACCGTGACAATCATGGCCTACCCGTGGCATAGGCGACATAGGCGGTTGCCTAGGGCGCAAAATGATGGGAGCGCCGCATGAGAGGCAGGACCAGATTCGCACTCTGGAGAGCGTCAACGGGTTTCTATTTCACAGTGTGTTTTTGCAGTGTTGAGCAATGAAGCCAATCACAGACATGTCTGATGATTTCTTGAACACAATGGCCATTCAAATGTGTTTGATTTAGTTCAAAATGCCTGAGTTTTTTTGTTTAGCGCCGATTTCTGCATGCTCACGTCTCGAAATGTAGACACGATGTAAATAAGGAGATTTGTTGTGCAGTGTAGACAGGTTCATATTGATTATAACAGAACTTTGTGAGATCGTAATGAACCGAGTCTGAGATTAGTGACAGCTTTTTAGTGATTTTAAATGGAGCACTTTTTGCATGTTTATGCCAATAAACATCCTTTTAGTACTTTAGATTACAAAATGTTTACGGTAACAAAGTTGACTTGAACGAAAAAATACATTATAGCGTGTTATGTCAGCGCAGTTATAAGGGTACACTGCAAAAAATGCTTTTCTTATTTTGTACTCCGGTGGGGGGTATTATTGTTTCCAGTCTAAATATCTAAAAATTCTTAAATCAAGATGCATTTACTAGATAAGTAAAGTTACATAAGATACAATCAAAATGAAGCGAGTTTTTGCTTAAAACAAGCTAAATTATCTGCCAATGGGGTAAGGTAAATAATAATCTTGTTTCTATTTGAAATTTTGTTTCTGTCCCAAACAGAAACAAGATTATTTTCCTTACCCCATTGGCAGATAATTTTGCTTGTTTTAAGCAAAAACTCGCTTCATTTTGATTTTATTTTCCAGAAAACATCTTATGTCATTTTACTTATCTAGTAAATGCATCTTGATTTAAGATTTTTTTGATATTTGGTCTGGAAAAAAGACAAAAAGAAAAGAAAAGCAGTTTTTGCAGTGTAATAGTTTTTCCATTAGCATTCACCACTTAAACTATGCTTTGGAAAAAACACAAGTTAACGCCTCTTCATGGCAGACGTGTGTGCATAGGCTACTATTGCAGTTTAAAACAAGCAAAAAAACAGCCCACAGTGTTAGTGTATTTTCTTTAAAATAAATTTAAACTGTAATGATTAAAAAAAAAAAAAATATTTCAGTTTTAGCATATTGCTACTAGCATTTACTTGAAGAGTCTTCTTTTAAAAGAAACCATGACTAGGATTGTAGTCTAAAGCACTTCCGAATTGCAATCATTAAAGTTTATGTAATTTTACAATGTTTTATTAAAAATGGAGATTATTGTTGATTATTTTTTCCCCAGATTTGTTACTTGTTGTTTATTATCACCATTCACTAATCATATAAATTGCAGTTCATATGAAAGATAGGCATTTGCATTAATTGGGGGGAGGGGGCTTGTTGGCTTGTGGGGGGGCGCTATCTAAAATCTTGCCTAGGGCACCAACAGAGCCTGGGCCGGGCCTGGTGACAATAGATATGTATAGTATTTCATAGAAATGTTGATAAAAGATCTGACAATTTTTTTTTTAAATGCAGCCTAATAATAAATAATAATCAATGAAACCATTTATTTCTGTCCCCACATAAACATTTGTGACTTTCAGCCGCACTACATAATTTTAATGCAGAAATGGAAAATGTCACAGTCATCTGTATGAATTGCATAATACCAAGTGTCAATCTCTCTTCCAGATATTACATGGAACTGGCTGCTGCACCCTTTAGTGAGTCAAACAGCCACGACAGCAGCTCAGACTCATCAGCTGCATCCGTGCCACCCCTCAAACCCATCTTGAAGAAGACCTGGCTGCTGGGCACCTGCGTCTTCTATGTTTTTTTCATCTCCATCATGGTTTTCCCCGCCGTCTCCTCGGGAATCCAGTCAATGAATAAAGACTCTGGAAACCCCTTGTCTACCACATACTTTGTCCCTCTGACTAGTTTTTTACTGTACAATGTTGCAGACTTCTGTGGCCGCCAGGTCACCGCCTGGTTGCAAGTGCCGGGCCCGACCAGCCGCGTGCTGCCGTTGCTGGTCGTCTCCAGAACCGTCTTAGTTCCTCTGTTCATGTTCTGCAACTATCAGCCACGGTATCACCTGCACAATGTATTCTTTGCACATGACCTCTTCCCCGTGGTCTTCATCTGTCTGCTGGGGATTTCTAACGGGTACCTGGGAACACTGCCCATGATCTACGGACCCAAAGTTGTGCCACGGGAGCTGGCTGAACCTGCAGGTGTCGTCATGTCCTTCTTCCTCACACTTGGGCTAGCTGTGGGTTCAGCCTTCTCTGTGGTGCTCGTTCACTGTATCTGAGTGCCAACGACTGGCTGCCCTTCAGACTTTCAAAGTGTTGCCACAAGACTGATCAATTTTTCTTTATATTTTTTGTTACAGTCTTTTATGCATTTTAATGGTCCTAATGACACGAATCATTTTTTCCTTTATTTTAATCTTTTACTTTTTTATTTTTATTGTTATCTCTTAATAGAAAATATGTGGTCATGTTTGGGGCCAATTGAGACCTTTTTAATAAAATATTTGTATAAAAAGAAGCATTATATATAATTTTCCTGCCATAATACACAAACATTTTTTTTACTTGTATTTAATTTTTTTTTTTTTTCATTTCAGATGAAAAATACATACATTTATCAAGGCAGAAATGCTTCTTTACAATAACACAAAAACATACACGTTAATATGAAAACAGCATTACAACCCATCATGTCTGTCAAAAATAAATACTCAAGCTATATGTATTTTCCATTTTGACAGCAACTATGTACAACAACTAGGGGAACTATTCTTAAAACATTACCCTACAAACCATTTATGTTTCAAGAAAAGTCCAGGCGAATTGGTTTTATATAATCAATCAATTTTCTCCATATTAAACAAAAATCTTCTATCTGGGTTTTTAAGGAAAAGGAAAGCTTTTCCATCACATATACTGTGTAATATGTCAATCCAATCATTAACTGTAGGTGGCTTTGGTTTCAGCCATTTCTTTGTAATTACTTTTTGAATGGCTGCCATCAGTTTTTCATCTTTGTTATTCTACCCATCAAAAAAATAAATATATTAGCCAGATAAACTAGAAGGGTTTTAGTCATGTTTAAAGTGTTCTTTATGCGAAAGTTCAATGCAAATAATATAGAATATCTAACATAAATGCAAAAGTAAACCTATCAGCTATACAATCGTCTCTAACCTTTTGTCCTGAAGCTTATGCTTGAATGCTTGAAAGGGATAGTTCACCCAAAAATGAAAATTATCCCATAATTTACTCACCCTCAAGCCATCCTAGGTGTATATGACATTCTTCTTTCAGACGAATATAATCAGTTATATTAAAAAATGTCCTGGCTAATTCAAGCATTATAATGGCAGTCCAAAATTTGAAGGTAAGTGTCAACTCTGTCTGACCTCACTTCCCCCCCACTTATTTGCCTTTTGCCTGAAGAAACAAACTTAAAGGGATAGTTCAGGGAAGCAGACAAACCTGTTCATACCCATGTATGAATATCCTGCAGCAGGTCTGTGATTGTAAAGCTGTGATGTACACTGTTGTACAGAATGCAGATATGGAGAGATACAGTTTATCGTCTGTTTGTGTCGTCTTTGTGATATATTGGAAGTGTGAGTTTTAAAGCCCACCCACCCATACAAACTGACCAGGCAGGAGGTCAGGACCACCACAGGTTGCCTAAAAAACCTCACCGGAGCACATCTCCTCAAAGACATGGTATGTAAACACATTTATTTTTAATGTTTTTATGAGTTTTATATATAAAAAAAAACGACCACCTGAAAGAGGAGAATGTACTTCGAGACAAGTAAACAAATGGGAAATTCTGAAGTTGTATTTGCAGTGTACTTTGCCTTTCACGCTTAGCATTAAACTGGTTGAATTTCTCATAACGATAGGTTAGTGTTTACCACGAACAACAGTGAGGAGCATCAGCATTATTTCACGAACAGAACAATGATATTACACATGTCACCGTTTTCTTCTTGAGCCCGAAGCGTATAGTAAAACGTTGTATGTTGACGATTTCGCCTGCGATTTATGGGAACACCGGAACATACTACTTTCTAAAACTTGATCAATTTCGTTATTCCTGCATGATTTGTGATTAAAAATGTTTAGACAGATAAAGTCGCTTATGCTGCCTTTCCATCGGAAATGTCCTACTTCCCACTTCTCAAGTCGTGACTCGGCGCATTCAAATTTTGACTTGTGAGGTCGTTCATGTCCTAATTTTTAAACTTGGAAACGTACTCGGTTACTTACTCAACCTCGGTTCCCTGAGATAAGGGAACGAGTACTGCGTCTAAAGACGCAATTACTGAAGCATTTTTATAAAATCACGCAGTACTACTGCCCAGTCAAAACAGTGTCGAGACATCTCGCATGCTATTGGCTGGCCAGTGGGAACTGCATGAACCAATGGCAGAACAGCGTAACTGAATGAACCAATGGGCACAATGCTAAAGACGCAATGGGAACCTGTTCAATCCCGCCGTGCTATATAGGCACAATGACATGTACTCCCTCAAGAGGCCATGCCTCTGGTGGAGTGAGCTTTGACACCTATGGGGCATTGGAGGCCCATAGTGTCATAAGCTAACGCTATTGCGTCCACTAGCCATCTGGCCAGGCTTTGTTTGGTGACCGGAAGACCTTTAGTGCGGCCACCAAAACTTACAAAGAGCTGCTCCGACTGTCTAAAATGGGAGGACCACTCAATATATGCTCTAAGTGCCCTAACTGGGCAGAGCAGGTGTAACTGTCTCTCATCCTCAGAAGTGGGTAGAGCAGAGAGAGTGATTACCTGTGCTTTGAACGGAGTTGAAAGCACTTTAGGTACATAGCCATGTCTCGGTTTAAG
This sequence comes from Rhinogobio ventralis, assembly GCA_039654625.1. Lineage (NCBI taxonomy): Eukaryota > Metazoa > Chordata > Actinopteri > Cypriniformes > Gobionidae > Rhinogobio > Rhinogobio ventralis. The sequence continues at coordinate 8,256,023 of CM077204.1, forward strand.
GATGACTTTAGAATCACCTGGGCCAAATTCTAGACATGACGCGATCACAGAGAGCGTGTGAATGTCACCAACACGCTTAACAGATGCCAGTGCTAATAGCAGGGCAGTTTTCAGCGAGAGCGGTTTTAATTCGGCCGTCTGCAATGGTTCGAAGGGGGGTTCTTTTAGTGCTCGCAGGACCAGTGAAAGGTCCCACGCTGGCACTGTAGGAGGGCGAGGGGGGTTAAGCCTCCTGGCCCCTTTTAAGAACTTCACAACCATGTCATGTCTGCCTACTGATTGGCCAGCTATCGGTGCATGAGAAGCGGCGATAGCTGCCGTGTAGATTTTGAGTGTGGATGGAGTGCGTCCTGCATCCAACATCTCTTGTAGAAAAACGAGTATCTGTGATATCTCGCATGACACTGGGTTATGTTTTCTGGCTGAGCACCAGTCAGAGAACACTGACCATTTAAGAGCATAGAGACGTCTAGTGGACGGAGCTCTAGCTTCACTGATAGTGTTAAGAACACTCATTGGAAGGTACTCGAGCTCCCTTTGAGTGGCCAGACATGTAGTGCCCACAGTTTGGGACGGGGGTGCCAAACTGTCCCGTTCGCCTGAGAAAGGAGATTTTTTTCTCAGTGGAATTGGCCATGGGGCTGCTGATAGTAGCTGAATTAACTCAGGAAACCAGTGTTGGGTTCGCCAAAGTGGAGCCACCAGCAGGACTATATGTCCGCATTCCCTGATTCTTTTTAAGACATGAGGGAGAAGCGGAACTGGAGGAAAAGCATAAAGCAGACCACTGGGCCATTTGTGGGCCAGCGCATCCTTGCTCTTTGAAAAGTAATTTGGGCAGTGACAGTTGTCTTCGGAGGTGAAGAGGTCTACCTCTGCCCTCCCGAAAACATTCCATATCATTTGAACCGTTTGGGGATGGAGGGTCCATTCCCCTGGGAGCACGAGGCCCCTGGAGTGCATGTCTGCTCCTTGGTTCAATCTGCCTGGCACATGCACTGCTTTTAGCGAGTGTAATTTGCCTTTTGCCCATAGGAGGAGATGTCTGACCTGTTGGTTGAGCCATCTCGACCTGAGCCCGCCCTGGCGGTTTATGTAGGAGACCACTGTCATGTTGTCCGTGCAGACTAGAACATGGTGGTGGTTTGCGAGCAAATTGGAGCGAGTAACCTTGTTGAATTGTTTTTATAACCCACTGTGACACACCAGGGATGGCTTTCCAAGCCTCTGCCCGGTTGTACAGGGGTTTTATAGTGTCGGAAGTCGGCGCCCTGTGGAAGAGATAGAAAACTAATTTTTTGAACATTCATGTTTTTTATTGAACTCGCCATTATAGCGGCAGAATGCAAGGGAGCGCGCATCAGAGCGGGCTCGCAGTTTACATTCACAACATTCAAAATCAAATTTTTCTCCCTGACCAGCCTGTCAGGACTGCTTCCTGTTGTCAGGTTCCAGCGTTATTTTTGGCCGGGGACCCTGACGCTTAGGCGGAAAACGTCTCGACTGACGTTGACGCTGATCCTGTGGTGGGCGGGGTGGCACAGTCGCGGGCGCGTGCACCGCTCTGCGCTGTTGCAGTTGTTGTTGCTGCTGCTGATGGTACGGAGCTCTCGGGTGCGCCGGGGCGGCAGAGCTAGCTCGTTTCGGGAGAAAGTGTCGCATTGCCCGGGACGCTTTCTGAGCCGTGGTGAAGCGATCTGAGAATCCGCTGGGCCAAATAGGCCGTTTGGAGCTATCGGAGCGTCGAGGAGGGCGGTTTTGTCGGCCTCCTTGATCTCGGTGAGATTCAGCCAAAGATGGCACTCGAGCACAACGAGGCTGGCCATGAATCTGCCTATGGCCTGTGCAGTGGCTTTTGTGGCGCGAAGGGCCAGGTCTGTGGCGTTCCGGAGGTCACGAAAGATCTCTTGATTCAGCCCGGACTCGTCCATAGCCTGGAGGAGCTTGGCCTGAAACACCTGCAGGACCGCCATCGAGTGGAGAGCGGAGCCTGCTTGGCCGGCGGAAGCATATGCCCTATTTGCCAGGGCTGATGCCGTACGACAGGGCCTGGATGGATGGGCGATTTTGGGCTTCCAGCCTATCGCGGAGGGCGGACAGAGGTGGGCGGCCACCGTTTCCTTGAGCGGAGGAAGTTTCTCGTAGCCCTTCTCGGCTGCGTCGTCGATAGTGGAGAGCGCGTGCGAGATGGATGGGCGGAGACGAGCAGAATAGGGGCGCGCCATGACTTCGCCAGCTCCTCGTGCACCTCAGGAAAGAACGCTGCGGCTTTCTGTCGAGGGGCCTGTTGGCGCCCCGGCAGATACCACTCATCGGGGCGGCTGCGTGCAGGCTCTTCCGGGGAGGCCCAGTCCAGGCCGAGCTCGTTGTCGGCCTTTGTGAGGACACAGAGAAACTCGGTGTCCACACCAGCCTTTGAGTCGCTGCACTGCTGTGATGTCGAGGGGGTGGGGTCGTCGAGCGAGCCCGACCATTCCTCAGTGTCTGATGCGGCAAGGGACATGGAGTCATCGTGTGGATGCCCGTCAACGTTGCCGCCGAATGAGACCAGGCCCTCCGCTTTGAGCGGAGGGAACAGGTCCGATCGAGAGAACGTCACGGGAGAAATGTCTCTCTGAGGGCCTCAGACATCTGAACATCAAACGTCGAATGAGCTTGGGGACAGTTTCCAGACGGATGATGGTCACCACGGATGCCTCCAACATGGGTTGGGCCGCTCTGTGCAAGGGAGAACCGGCCTTCGGCTCCTGGTCGAGCACGGAGTCACGGTTGCACATAAACTGCCTAGAAATGCTAGCAGTAGTGCTGGCCCTCGAGACTTTTTTACCACGTCTCTCAGGTCACCATGTTCTAGTCCGCACAGACAATACGACAGTGGTCTCCTACATAAACTGCCAAGGCGGGCTCAGGTCGAGATGGCTCAACCAACAGGTCAGACATCTCCTCCTATGGGCAAAAGGCAATTACACTCGCTAAAAGCAGTGCATGTGCCAGGCAGACTGAACTAGGGAGCAGACATGCTCTCCAGGGGCCCCAGGAGAGTGGACACTACATCCCCAAACAGTTCAAATGATATGGAATGTTTTCGGAAGGGCAGAGGTCGTCCTCTGTGCCTCCGAAGACTACTGTCACTGCCTGATTTACTTTTCAAAGAGCAAGGATGCGCTGGCCCACGAATGGCCCAGCAGTCTACTTTATGCTTTTCTTCCAGTCCCGCATCTCCCTCATGTCTTAAAAAGAATCAGGGAATGCGGGCATACAGTCCTGCTAGTGGCTCCACTTTGGCGAACCCACCACTGGTTTCCTGAGTTGATTCAGCTACTATCAGCAGCCCCATGGCCAGTTCCACTAAGAAAAAATCTCCTTTCTCAGGCGAACGGGACAGTCTGGCACCCCCATCCCAAACTGTGGGCACTACATGTCTGGCCACTCAAAGGGAGCTCGAGTACCTTCCAGTGAGTGTTCTTAGCACTATCAGTGAAGCTAGAGCTCCGTCTAATAGACGTCTCTATGCTCTTAAATGGTCAGTGTTCTCTGACTGGTGCTCAGCAGGAACCATAGCCCAGTGTCATGCGAGATATCACAGATACTCATTTTTCTACAAGAGATGTTGGATGCAGGACGAACTCCATCCACACTCAAAGTCTACACGGCAGCTATCGCCGCTTCTCATGCACCGATAGCTGGCCAATCAGTAGGCAGACATGACATGGTTGTGAAGTTCTTAAAAGGAGCCAGGAGGCTTAACCCTCCTCACCCTCCTACAGTGCCAACTTGGGACCTTTTACTGGTCCTGCGAGCACTAAAAGAACCTCCCTTCGAACCGTTGCAGACGACCGAATTAAAACTGCTTTCGCTGAAAACTGCCCTGCTATTAGCACTGGCATCAGTTAAGCGTGTTGGTGACATTCAAGCGCTCTCTGTGAACGCGTCACGAGTACTGTGTAGACGGCCGTGCTATGGTGCTAAAACAACGGGTGATCGTCGCTTCAGTCAATATAACCTGACGTTTTAGGGCATTACAGCGTACCTTTAAGGCAGATGCCACGCCCATTTTGGCGGCCTTTGTGCTCACCTTCGCGGGCTTTGTGCCCTGCTTCGCGGGCATTGTGCCCATTGGTTCGCTCAGTTACGCTGTTCTGCCATTGGTTCATGCAGTTCCCACTGGCCAGCCAATAGCGTGCGAGATGTCTCTACACTGTTTTGACTGGGCAGTAGTACTGCGTGATTTTACAAAAATGCTTCAGTAATTCGAGAAATAGATTATTTCCCATTGCGTCTTAAGACGCAGTACTCGTTCCCTTATGTCAGGGAACCGAGGTTACATAAGTAACCAAGTACGTTTTAGGGCATTACAGCGTACCTTTAAGGCAGATGCCACGCCCATTTTGGCGGGCTTTGTGCTCATTGGTTCATTCAGTTACGCTTTTCTGCCATTTGTTCATGCAGTTCCCACTGGCCAGCCAATAGCATGCGAGATGTCTCGACACTGTTTTGACTGGGCAGTAGTACTGCGTGATTTAAAAAAAATGCTTCAGTAATTCGAGAAATACATTTATTTCCCATTGCGTCTTTAGACGCAGTACGACTGACCGTTCGAAAGGGAACTAGAATTACGATAATTCCGATAGCAAGTGAAGGCAGGCCCACCCGCTCGAAATCCACTGATATTACAGTTTGTCCGTGTATGGTGTAACAGTTACCTTTAAAAAGCAAATAACGGCAATGTTGTCTTGCCAGGAAAGTGACGATAACCTAAATTCACGCCAGGCTGATGTATCAGTTTTTTTTTTTTGCTTTTCTGATCTGTCATTTGGAACTCAGTAAATCAGGAAGTTAATTTTTTTGCCAATAACGAATGCAGTATGTTTGAGTCATTAAAATTAACCAGCTCTTAGAGTCGTTTGTTCGGGACTCGGGAGTCAGAAACCAACTGCGCTGTATATTTATGATTCACTAACATAAACCGACTCATAAGATTCGTTCGTTTGGGAATCGGACGCTGTATGATTCGCGCTGTGTGATTCTCTAAAAATGACAGTAGATTCCACGTTGTTAAAAAACAAACAAAGATTTCACGTTGTTAGTTCAGCAGCGGTGATTCAGTAAATACTACTGTAGTAAACACGGTGTTTCGTACTAAACAATGAAACTTGTTCTGAATAAGAGCCGCTTTTCGGCTATCAACCCTAATCTTTACAGCAGTAACAAACATGGTAACAAAAACCAGGTTCATACTCCAGGAAGTGACATCATTTTTGTGGGATAACAACAGCAGCACCAGCATCAGTAAGTCGTAGCAGTGTATTTAATTAATGTTCTGCGCTATTTAGTTGGTTTGATACATTAATCCCCACATCAGTGCCATTGTTTTGTCTTAAAATACACACCAGTATTTTTTCTAAGGCACGTTTATAAAAGCTACTTGAATGCCCTAATTGTTGTAAAGCCTAATCCTGGCTTAATCTCAGTCCTGTCTGTGAAACCAGGCCTAAATTACGTCGTTTTGATAACAAAAGTTGTCATATTTTTCAAAAGGTGGTTAAAATATGAAAACCCTTATGCAAGTGAATACTCACTTAGCAATGACTCTTTATTTCATCCTGCTAGCTAGGTCGTTTTCTTGTCATTGTGTTAAAATTAAAGATACTGTTAATAAATCCAAAGTGATGAGAGCATATTTCTGAATGTTCAGTCTACCATTTTATCATCCTTAAACATAAGCAGCTTAATTTTCAAGAGGTATAATCAGGAATGACAAAATAATAATAATAATAATAATGTTTTATACATTTGACACATTAATGCAGACTTTTGTGTAACTTTTGCTTGTATGTTTTTATATCAGTGGTACAAATGAAATGTAATTGTTTAGGTTGTTTATTGAAATCCAAATGCATCTCTTGTAGACAGAAGAAGGCATCATGCTGGATGAGGTGGTTGTAAACGAGCAGCTGTTGACAGACACAGAGGAGTCATTGCCATGTTTCCAGACTCCAGGCCCCACTGTCACCTTCCATCAACTCCGTTACTTTGTCAAGGAACAATTAGGAATGTTTAGTAGGCAGTGGATTGAAAAGGACATCCTCAAAGATGTCAGGTAATGACATGTTCTGCTAGTCAAAAATTGGACACACCTATTGGTTCTTCAAGCATTTACTATACTCCAGGGCAAAAAAATGGCCATGCCCAAAATGGCTAAACAAGCGTTTAATTGTCTAAACCTCCTAAGACCCAAGAAAACAAAGTCTTTTGAATTTAGTATTTTTTCATGTCATTACATTGTTTAGAGCATAAGAAAGAAATGGATTTTTTAAATTTTTTTAAATGATATTTTATTCATACACTATATTGCCAAAAGTATTGGGACACTCATCCAAATCATTGAATTCAGATGTACCAATCACTTCCATGGCCACGGGTGTATAAAATTAAGCACCTAGGCATGCAGACTGCTTCTACAAACATTTGTGAAAGAATGGGTCGCTCTCAGGAGCTCAGTGAATTCAAGCGTGGTACCGTGATAGGTTGCCACTTGTGCAATAAGTCCATTCGTGAAATTTCCTCACTACTAAATATTCCAGTCAACTGTTAATAGTATTATAACAAAGTGGAAGCAATTGGGAACAACAGCAACTCAGCCACGAAGTGGTAGGCCATGTAAAATCACAAAGCGGGGTCAGCGCATGCTGAGGCACACAGTGCGCAAAAGTCGCCAACTTTCTGCAAAGTCAATAGCTACAGACCTCCAAATTCGTGTGGCTTTCAGATTAGCTCAAGAACAGTGTGTAGAGAACTTCATGGAATGCGTTTTTTCTTTTGCCCAGGAGTATAAGCATAAAGCTGTAGGTCATGAGAAACATTAATTCAAACTTTGGACTGGTAGGTTTTACACTACTGGTCAAAAGTTTGGACTATTTTTGAAAGTCTCTTCTGCTTACCAAGTCTGCATTTATTTGATCAAACATGCAGTTACAACAGTAAAATTGTGAAATAAGCTAACCTTAACCAAAGCTGAATTTTCAGCATCATTACTCTAGTCTTCAATGTCACAATTATTAATAATGTTTCTTATTATTATCAGTGCTAAAAGAAGCTTTGCTGCTTAATATTTTTGTGGAAACCATGAGACATGAATGATGAATAGAAAGTTCAAAAGACCAGCATTTATTTGACATAGAAATCTTTTGTAACATTACAAATGTCACATTTGATCAATTTAATTTGTCCTTGCTGGGTAAAAAAGTATCAATTTCTAATTTCCTTTTTTTTTTTATATTACTTGCACCTCTTTTAAATGGTAGTGTATCACAGTTTCCATAAAAAAATATTAAGCAACAAAATCAATTAAAAGAACAGTTTCTTGAGCAGCCAAAAAATGATGTTCTCATTTGGTGTTTTCAATCTGTTGCAGTGGCATCATAAACCCTGGAATGAATGCTATAATGGGCCCTACTGGAAGTGGAAAGACATCGTAAGCACATGTTCATGTTTCTGTTGATTCTTTTTTTTATTGTATTTGGATTCAAAAAATATTTAAATCTCATTGCATTAGTCAAAATATCAAAACAAGTGAGTTTCATACAAAACAAGTACAGGTTTATATTTAAAATATTTACCTTTTTTTTTTTTTATTAGTCACTGCACAGTGAGATTCATCCACTTTCAAGCATCTCTTACAAGGAAAATTCTGTCATCATTTTTATGTCGTTCCAATCCTCTATGACTGCAATGGAAGTCCAGTGTTGTTAGATTTCCTATCCCTTTAAGTGTTCAATTTTTTTTAAGTAGTTATCTGCATATAATATATGTTATTAATTTCAGTGTGTCTGTCTTCAGGCTTCTGGATGTGATTGCAGGACGGAAAGATCCTAAGGGCTTAAAATCAGGTCAAGTTCTAGTTGACAACACAATTGTGACCTCTGACCTCAGGCTCTGCTCTGCATATGTAGTTCAGGTGGGGAGACAAAACTCTGTCGCTTTCTAAATATTTTAAATCAATTAATTTAGTTATCCAAAAGGCACATTACTAAAGAAATGATATACAGGTGCTGGTCATATAATTAGAATATCATCAAAAAGTAGTTTTGTCTTAGTTTATTTCACTAATTCCATTTCAAAAAGTGAAACTTGTATATTATATTCATTCATTGCACATAGACTGATATATTTCAAATGTTTATTTCTTTTAATTTTGATGATTATAACTGACAACTAAGGAAAGTCCCAAATTCAGTATCTCAGAAAATTAGAATATTACTTAAGACCAATACAAAGAAAGGATTTTTAGAAATCTTGGCCAACTGAAAAGTATGAGCATGTACAGCACTCAATACTTAGTTGGGGCTCCTTTTGCCTGAATTACTGCAGCAATGCGGCGTGGCATGGAGTCGATCAGTCTGTGGCACTGCTCAGGTGTTATGAGAGCCCAGGTTGCTCTGATAGTGGCCTTCAGCTCTTCTGCATTGTTGGGTCTGGCATATCGCATCTTCCTCTTCACAATACCCCATAGATTTGCTGGCCAATTAAGAACAGGGATACCATGGTCCTTAAACCAGGTACTGGTTGCTTTGGCACTGTGTGTAGGTGCCGAGTCCTGTTGGAAAGTAAAATCTCCATCTCCATAAAGTTGGTCAGCAGCAGGAAGCATGATATATATATATATATATATATATATATATATATATATATATATATATAAACATAAATATAAACATAAATATAAATATAAATATAAATATATATATAATGTGTGTTTATATTCATTTATTTATTTATTTATGTGATGCAAAGCTGAATTTTCAGCATCATTACTCCAGTCTTCAGTGTCACATGATCCTCAGTGTCAAATCATTCTAATATGCTGATTTGGTGCTCAAGAAACTTATTATTATTATCAATGTTGAAATCAGTTGTGCTGCTTCATATTTTTGCAGAAGCTGTGATACATTTACAGGGTTTTTTGATGTATACAAAGTTCAAAAGAACAGCATTTATTTGGAATAGAAATCTTTTGTAACATGTCTTTACTGTCAGTTTTTATAAACTTAATGTGTCCTTGCTGAATAAAGGTATTCATTTTTTTTATGTACTTACTCCAAACTTTTAAATGGTAGTGTATATAATGTTTAATTTTACACAGTATTTGTATAAGAATTGGTAGATAATTGGAAGCAAATATGATGAAATCATACATCATTTCCTTTTGTTTGTCTTTCAGAATGACATTCTGATGGGTACTCTGACTGTAAGAGAGAACTTGGCATTCTCCGCCAATCTTCGTTTGTCCCGAAAGGAGTATTCCTCATCCGACAAAGAGATGAGGGTCGATTCCGTCATCCAGGAGCTCGGCCTCAAAGATTGCGCAGACACTAAGGTAATCGTGAAGAGGAATGTAGAAAATGATTTGTTGTGTTGGTATGAACAAAACATCCTCTCTTGAGACTGAGCGCGTGAAAAAACTGGGTCAAGGTCACGTGTGATTGTCACACAAAAACTATTTCTAAAACAACAACAATACGGTTGTGCGCTGTGTCAGTATATACTGTGTGACAGTAGGTATGTGTCCTTTCATACAGACGGGACTTTATATGGCTTGTTTTTCTCTCAGATCGGGACGATGTTTTTGCGAGGTGTTTCTGGTGGAGAGAAGAAGAGGTGCAGCATCGGTATGGAGCTCATCACCTCCCCCTCTCTCCTGTTCCTGGATGAGCCCACCACAGGCCTGGATGCCAACACTGCCAACTCAATCATGGAACTACTGCAGAAGTACCTCACTCTCTTATCAAATATACCTACTTCATGCTGTAAACACACTGTTCTAGGTTCACTACAAGTGAGCCATTTAAAAAAAAACAAAAAAACACTTTCTCTAAACCCAGCTTAAAGCAATAGATGGTTCACCCAAAAATTAACACTTCTTGATTATTTACTCAACCCAAGGCCATCCAAGATGTATATAACTTTATTTTCTCAGCAGAAGAGAAATTAAGGTTTTGGAGGAAAATATTCCAAGATTTTTCTCTATACAGTGCAAGTGAATGGGGCACAATGTAGACCATTTTGACAGTCCATATTGAGGCAGCTTCAAAGGGCTCCACACGACCCCAGCCGATGAATAACGGTCTTCTCTAGTGAAACAATCAGTCATTTTTACCTACAATACCTACAAATGCTCACCTTTATCCAGCTCTGTGAAGCGCATTCACCAGGGCTGCGTTTCCCAAAATCATCGTAAGCCTAAATTGATCTTAGAACCATTGCCATCAATGGTCTCTACGATAAACTTAGGTTTACATTGCATCCCAGACCGTTCACAAACTCTCGCATGATGTATGTATGTTGGGATGGGAAGGTAACGTGATGTAGGCAGCAAGAATTGTTTAATGTGGAGAAGGAGCGCTGTTCAAAACAAATGGCCGTTGATGTACAGTATATTAGTACTACTTTGTTTATTGTTAAAAATTGTCTGTTCATGTGTATCCTAGCTATCTTTTGCAGTTGGAAAAAACAACTGCTGGCACCACACGCTTACATTCTCATAAATAAGAGAGTGTGTAGTGATAATTTTCTTGGGGTCATGTGGAGCCCTTTGAAGCTGCCTAAATACGGATTTTGGACTGTCAAAATGGTCTACATTGGGCACCATTCACTTGCACTACATGGAGAAAAAGTCTTAGAATGTTTTCCTTCAAAACCCTAATTTATTTTCAGCTGAGAAAAAAAAAGTTGTACATCTTGGATGGCTTTGGGGTGAGTAAATCAAGACAGTGTTATTTTTGGGTGAACTATTCCTTTCACCCAAACAAAAATATGCAGTATGTTGCAGTTACTGATATTTATATGGCCAAAGAGTAAGATGAAATTCTGATGAAATGTATATATTTTATATATATATATATATAGCATGTGTACTATGATTCCCATTCAACAACACAACAAAAGTTTTGATCATGTTGATAATTTAGAGGCATTAGAAATGTGTGTATCATATATGATAGCGGTAGGCTTTATAGGGTTAATATGCTGAGGCAACAAAACGCCGTAGGTACTTCACCCTTTTCATAAAAGTGTGGTTTGGTCTTTCAAAACACTGTATGAAGTGTTTTTTTTTTTTTTAAAATACAAGCTTTGAAACCTGCTGGTGCATTCAAATGCATACACGTATTACTGTGCTTCAAATTGAGGGACAGGTCAAAATAATGATGTGTGGTAAATGACAGCCTGTCACAGATGAGTTGTATTGAAACTCCCAGAAAGTTACACAACATGTAACATGTTTTCACCTTAGCTGTCAGTAGAAAACACATTTCACTTCAAATGCAAAGCACATTCAAGGTGTTTTGATCACGAGCAAGTTAGGGATTGATTTGATGTTTTGATCATTTACTTGAAGCCCATGTGAACTAGTATAACAAATAACTATTGTTATTTTGTTACTCAGGCTTTCCAAAAAGGGCAAGACTGTCATCTTCTCCATTCACCAGCCACGCTACTCCATCTTCCGCCAGTTTGACCACCTCACCCTCATGAATAAAGGAGAAATCATCTACGCAGGGGCCGCCGACAAAGCCATTACCTACTTTGAGGACTTGGGTACATACCAACATATTGATGATAATCCAAAAATCAAATGCAAATGAGCAATGATTTGCTAATTGTATAATTGCATGTGTACTATGATTCTCAAACTTGTGTCACTGTGTGAGCAGGTTACGAGTGTGAGCCATTCAACAACCCGGCAGACTTCTTCCTGGATGTCACAAATGGAACTGTCTTTCCTCAATTTCATAACCATAAATCAGGTGCTGGGTTTTTTTTTTTTTTAGAAATTAATACTTTTATTCAGCAAGGACACATTAAATTGATCTAAACTGACAGTAAAGTTGCTTATAATGTTACAAAATAAATGCTGTTCTTTTAAACCTTCTATTTAATAAGAAATGTTTCTTGAGCACCAAATCAATATATTAGAATGACACTGAAGACTGGAGTAATAATGTTGAAAATTCACAGGAATAAATTACATTTTAAAATGTATATACATATTTTTTTAAATTGTAATATTTCATGATATTACTGTTTTTACTGTATTTTTTTATCAAATAGTGAGCAGCCTTGGAGAGCATAACATACATCTTTCTATAACATATACTTATAATTAAAAATTATAATAAAATAAAAAGAGAAATTGCCCAAAATAACTTCAGCATCTCAGTCAGCAGTGCTAGAGGGAGGTGCCATGTACACTCACCTAAAGGATTATTAGGAACACCTGTTCAATTTCTCATTAATGCAATTATCTAATCAACCAATCACATGGCAGTTGCTTCAATGCATTTAGGGGTGTGGTCCTGGTCAAGACAATCTCCTGAACTCCAAACTGAATGTCAGAATGGGAAAGAAAGGTGATTTAAGCAATTTTGAGCGTGGCATGGTTGTTGGTGCCAGACGGGCCGGTCTGAGTATTTCACAATCTGCTCAGTTACTGGGATTTTCACGCACAACCATTTCTACAGTTTACAAAGAATGGTGTGAAAAGGGAAAAACATCCAGTATGCGGCAGTCCTGTGGGCGAAAATGCCTTGTTGATGCTAGAGGTCAGAGGAGAATGGGCCGACTGATTCAAGCTGATAGAAGAGCAACTTTGACTGAAATAACCACTCGTTACAACCGAGGTATGCAGCAAAGTATTTGTGAAGCCACAACACGCACAACCTTGAGGCGGATGGGCTACAACAGCAGAAGACCCCACCGGGTACCACTCATCTCCACTACAAATAGGAAAAAGAGGCTACAATTTGCACGAGCTCACCAAAATTGGACAGTTGAAGACTGGAAAAATGTTGCCTGGTATGATGAGTCTCGATTTCTGTTGAGACATTCAGATGGTAGAGTCAGAATTTGGCGTAAACAGAATGAGAACATGGATCCATCATGCCTTGTTACCACTATGCAGGCTGGTGGTGGTGGTGTAATGGTGTGGGGGATGTTTTCTTGGCACACTTTAGACCCCTTAGTGCCAATTGGGCATCGTTTAAATGCCACGGCCTACCTGAGCATTGTTTCTGACCATGTCCATCCCTTTATGACCACCATGTACCCATCCTCTGATGGCTACTTCCAGCAGGATAATGCACCATGTCACAAAGCTCGAATCATTTCAAATTGGTTTCTTGAACATGACAATGAGTTCACTGTACTAAAATGGCCCCCACAGTCACCAGATCTCAACCCAATAGAGCATCTTTGGGATGTGGTGGAACGGGAGCTTCGTGCCCTGAATGTGCATCCCACAAATCTCCATCAACTGCAAGATGCTATCCTATCAATATGGGCCAACATTTCTAAAGAATGCTTTCAGCACCTTGTTGAATCAATGCCACGTAGAATTAAGGCAGTTCTGAAGGCGAAAGGGGGTCAAACACAGTATTAGTATGGTGTTCCTAATAATCCTTTAGGTGAGTGTATATACTCTATATATTTTAGAATGGCTGTAAGTCTACACTGACCACTGCAAAACTGGAACTGTCTGTTTATTTATTACTATTTTATCACTATTTTCACTATTTCACTATTTTAGTGAACATACGGTAGTGGCCAAAATTGATGTCCGGCCTAGGAAAATTGACATCTTCACCCTTCATTTAAATATTATTAAAAAGATGTTAAAGATTTTGTAGCATATTGCGTAGTTGTGCTTTGAGTCAATTGTTTGAGATAAAGCAATGCCAAATTGTGCAGACATATTTTTTGTCCAGTAGGCTGTCGTACTAAAAAATTATGAACACATTAAAAAACAAGAGAGAACCAGCAAAAAAAAACTGATTATGTTGTAGTGGTCAGTGCATGCTTTTTACTTTGAGGTTTTGTTTTTTTAATGCATTTTTTGCATTGTAAAATAAAACCTGTAGCTCACAGCTGTTTTTGTCCTTTTTGCCAAATAAATTCCTTAATTTAACCAATTATAAATTCCCAACCATATATGCACTATATTGTCAAAAGTTTCGGCACGCCTGCCTTTACATGCACATGAACTTTACATCCCATTCTTAATCCGTAGGGTTTAATATGGAAAACCCCCTGAAAAACAACCCCACACCATAATTCCCCCTCCACCAAACTTTACATTCGGCACAATTCAGTCAGGCAAGTACCGTTCTCCTGGCAACCGGCAAACCCAGACTCAAGTGTGCTTCGTCACTCCAGAGAACACGTCTCCACTGCTCTAGAGTCCAGTGGCGGTGTGCTTTACACCACTGCAGCCGACGCTTTGCATTGCACTTGGTGATGTAAGGCTTGGATGCAGCTGCTTGGCCATGAAAACTAATTCCATTAAGCTCTCTACGCACTGTTCTTGAGCTAATCTGAAGGCCACACGAAGTTTGGAGGTCTGTAGCTATTGATTCTGCAGAAAGTTGGCGACATCTGCGCACTGTGCGCCTCAGCATACGCTGACACCACTCTGTGATTTTACGTGGCCTACCACTTTGTGGCTGAGTTGCTGTTGTTCCCAATTGCTTCTACTTTGTTATAATACCACTAACAGTTGACCGTGGAACATTTAGTAGTGAGGAAATTTCACGAATGGCTCCTGAAAGTGACCCATTCTTTCACAAATGTTTGTAGAAGCGTCTGCATGCCTAGGTGCTTGATTTTATACACCTGTGGCCATGGAAGTGATTGGAACACCTGAATTCAATGATTTGGAGGGGTGTCCCAATACTTTTGGCAATATAGTGTATATTGATGGTTTAATCAAACTTGTATGGTCAATAAAAACAAATATCCTATGTGGACATCACTTTTGGCCACTACTGTATATCATTTTTGGTACTTCACATGAAGTCCTGGTAAATGTAAAATATTATGGGCTACTATGTGATCAGCTAACCATCCGTGTTTGTTGTATTTATAGAAAAGTGTATCAGCAGTGAGGAGATGGTGGAAAACGAGAACCCTCTGGCAGTAATTTACAGACAGTCCCCTCATTTCATCAAAGTGAAAGACAGACTCAGGCAGATTTCTGATGGGCTTGACCCTGAGGTCACTAAAGGTGACCGGGTTGGTTACGCCACACCTTTCTATTACCAGGTACGTAGAAGCAACTGGTTAGCTTTATTATGTTAGCTCGTCAGGTAGATAACCAAGAATAACATCAGTTGATGACCTTCCATAATTGATGAACTTTACACAGTTATTGAACTAAACTTAATCAACACTGCACTTCAATTGAATAATGATTGTTTTTTTTTTTACAGCAGAATTAATGTCTGTATTGTAAAAAATAATGCTATATAAATAAAGGTGACTTGACCTCTTTACATTTGTGATGCAGCTCCTTTTGGTGAGTGGCCGCACTGTAAGAAACATCTTGAGGAATCCTCAGACGTCCTATGCCCAACTGTTCCTCAACATTTTCTTTGGTATTTTAGTGGGACTGATCTACTACCAGATCCCACACACTTTACCAGAGGCTCTTCAGAACAGGTGAGTACCTGCTACCAGATCCATGGCTCAAAATTAGTGTTCATTAGGACCTAACTTAACTTTTTGCCACTATTTTTAAATTTGCATTTATGGAACGTGAATTATGAATATACACTGCCCAGCCAAATAAAAGTGTCTGTTTGGATTTAAATAGGCAAATGCTTAAGAGTCTATGATTGGTTCATTATTGCAGTGATTTTTATGTTTCTAGCATGTTATATGTTTAGCAACAGTTCTTCTAACCCTAATTGATGGATGTAACAAGGTTCAAGATAGTGAAGGAAGG
This sequence comes from Rhinogobio ventralis, assembly GCA_039654625.1. Classification (NCBI taxonomy): domain Eukaryota; kingdom Metazoa; phylum Chordata; class Actinopteri; order Cypriniformes; family Gobionidae; genus Rhinogobio; species Rhinogobio ventralis. The sequence continues at coordinate 8,271,798 of CM077204.1, forward strand.
AAGAAGACAGGCTCGGCTTAATGGAGACTTGAGGAAACTTTATTCTCTTTCAGATCGTTTATTCCACAACATATAAACACGCCACTGGCGCTCACAATAAAAACAGTATTTATATGCTCTCCCGTGCTGCCCGAGTCTCCAGATAGTCTCTCTCCCCCGCTTGTCCTCCTCCAGGTGACTTATGCGGTCTCCACGCCCATTACTGCAAACAAGACACAGGTGTTCATTATTTGCACTTGACCCACTTATGCCTAGCTCGTCTCCCAACTCTCTCTCCTGTCACAGACCTCGCTAGACCATGCCCCCCCGGCACAATGGAGTGTGTAGCTTTTCATTTCTTAAACAACCATGTAGGAAGACACATCACGGCAATATTCAAGGATGACAATGTCAAGATTCATCAGGCTCAAATTGTGAAAGAATGGTTAAGAAGAATCATTTTCATACATGAATTTGCAGACCTTAAATTCATTTTAAGTCTTTGGGATGTGCTGGATGGAGATTTCCATCAAGAGGTGCATCGATTTTTGGTCAAGATCTTGTATTGATAATGCAAAAGTCAAGCACTCTGTTAAGTCTACTCCAGCACATCCCAAAGACTTTTGATGATTTATTTTGCCGGGCAGGGTATATTGCTTTTGTTAGCAATAGTAACTTCCAAAGAAAAACTTGCAGCCATCATCGCTTTGCATCAATGGCCTGACAAGTAAGGGAATTGCTGCAAAGAATATTGCACCTGTACCATTAACCGGATCATCAAGAACTTCAAGGAGAGTTGTTCAGCTACAGTGAAGAAGGCTTCAGGAGACCCCAGAGGGTCCAGCAAGCATCAGGACCGTCTCCTACTGAATCGTGTCACCACCAGTGCATAGCTTGCTCAATATTGGCAACATTGAGGCAAAGAATTTGGACAACAAGAAGGGCAGCAAAGAAGCCACTTCTCTGAAATGTTGCAGGAAGTACAATGATTGGACAGCAGAAGATTGGGTGAAAGTTATTTACTCTGATGAAACCCCTTTCTGTCTGTTTGGAACATCTGGAAAATGTATTGTTTGGAGAAGAAAAGATGAACGCAACCATGAGTCCTGTGTCAGGCCAACAGTGAAGCATCCTGTGTGGGGTTGCTTTTCATCCAAGGGAGTGGGCTCTCTCACAATTCTGCTCAAAAACATTGCCTGAATAAAGGATGGTATCAAAACGTCCTGCAAGAGCAACTTCTCTCAATGATCCAGGAGCAATTTGGTGATGATCCGTGCATTTTCCAACAATATGAGCATCATGTCACAAGGCAAGAGTGATCATGAAGTGGCTCGGAGATCATTGCATTAACATTTTGGATGGATCTTAATCCCATAGAGAACCTGTGGTCGATCCTCAAACAGCTGGTGGACAAGCCCACAAATTGTGATCAACTCCGAGCAGTAATAAGACAAGAATGGTTCGCCATCAGTCAGGATTTGGCCCAACACTGAGAAGGTTAACACTGTAAATATCGACTCTTTTGCATATATTGAATGTTTTTCTTTTTTTCTTTTTTTTTCAGAACGGGAGCTTTCTTTTTTCTGGTCATCAACATGGTGTTTGGCAATCTGTCTGCGGTGGAGCTCTTCATCAGCGAGAGAGTGCTCTTCATGTGAGTCAACCTCTGAACATGAGCTTTCCAACCTGTTATTCCTAATAGATAAAGACCATCAACACATGTTCCTCTCATCTTTAGCCACGAGAACTCGAGTGGTTTCTACCGCACCTCTGTCTACTTCCTGTCTAAAGTGTTTGCTGACCTCATTCCAAACCGAATCCTCCCCATCTTCATCTTTTCTGCCATCCCGTACTTCATGATGGGTAAGTAGTGGCTCTAGCTTCCATGATACCTTCTCTGGCCAAATGTTGCATGTATCCTTCTCCAAGAAAACAATCCCATTATGAATTGCAACAATAATACAAAATGGTGAATGAAGCAAGAGAAATGTCACAAATTGATAGCATTATATAAAGTAAAACATTTTTTAATAGTGTATGGTGTTATTAGCTTAGTGGCATGCTATTGAAATCAATTGTAATGTAGTGCACTGTGTATAACAAAAGGGTTGATGCACATTGTAGAGCATTTCAGATGCGACTCTTGCCGCCTTAAAGACAGCTCCCTATGTAGACAGCAAGAAAGCACTGGGTTTTGTCATCTTGTTACAAAAGCAAGTGGCCAAAATGTAAAGTGTGTCAATTTGTGTCACAAATGATTAGCAATAGCATCTTCTAAAATGACATGTATTAACATAAATCACATGAATAACTTTTAAACGGCCCTTTTTTATGAGCTCAGGTCTGAAGCCTGATGTGGAGGCGTTCTTCCTGTACTGTTTGACCATGAGTATGATCAGTCTGTCAGCGGTGAGCTTGGCCTTCTTGGTCAGTGCCAGCGTGGGCTCCTTCGCCATGGCTAACATCCTCATCGCACTGCCTTTTGTCATTATGATGGTGAGTTTGGTGGAACAGAAGATATTTACTTAGGGGCTGGTTCACACAGAGCATGTATTTCTATTATACTGTGCTACTTTTCCATTGTTTTTCTATGCAGACCGTTTTAACCATCATGTCTTGTGCGTGACGTCTTGTGTTTTAGCTGAACTTTTTTTAACTTGAGCACACATCACTAGACCTTGCGTCTTTTAGTTCCTCTAACCTTTGTCTCGCTTTTTTAACTCTTTCCCCGCCATTGATGAAATCATAAGTAAGCAGATGCATATGTAAAATGTCATCATCAATTAAACAGCATATAAATCAAAACTGCCTAATGTTACTGAATTAAATGTGGACCCAGGATGAGCTCTAGGACTGTGAAGCTTCAAGGGTGTTGATGTACTCGATTTACTCCATCTGTGTTTGATCATCGTTCTGAATCCAATCTAGACAGTCTTTGAGCAAAAAGCTGAGAAAATCGTTTTTGCTTTTTAAAAAAATGTATGAAACATACTCATATTCAAGTGTTGATTAAAAAAAGGATGCATGAAGCTAGAATAAAAAAAAAAAAGTGTTTTGTTTTTAAAGCAGAGGGTCTGTTCTTTCTTTTGATATATTGCATGATCAAAAATGCTGGCGCTGGCTGGTAACTTTTTTCAAAAACACTGGCCAGGAAAGAGTTAAATACAACAATGTGTTCTGGGTGAATGTTTGTTTGCTCAGTTACAAAACAGAGAGTTAGAGATGTTGCATTTTCTCATTGGTTGGGTTTGCTTTTTTTAACATTTCAAAATGTATAATATATATAATAATTACGTACATAGTCAAACCAAAATGTATTCAGACAACTTTTTCTCACATTGTCATTGTTTAAAAAATGTTAATAAAATATGACATGAACTCAGTTAAACTGTCAGAACTAATTAATCTTGATAATGTCAAATAACTTTGATAGAAAGGTAGGTAATGGATTACAATTACCAATCAGCTGTTAGCAATGCTTAATTTAGTTCAGTCTGTGGTGTAAAAGGTAACATTAGCAATTAAAGAAAAAAGCAAAACATGGTCAGGTCAAAGTGTCCCAAATTTTTATACATTTTATTAGTAGTCCAATGTATGAAGAATTTTTGGGTATAATATGTCACGGTTTACTTTATTTTGCTATCCTCACTTACATAAATCAACTATCGTGTCCTGCACCCACTAGTAAAAAAAAATGATATCTGGTGTCTGAATACAGTGTATGGGGTCATTAGATTATTTTGTTGCACTGTTGTATTAATAATAGTGAGCTGTGCTTTCTCAGGTGTTTGGAGGTTTCCTAGTGAACCTGAATACAATGTTGAGCTGGATGTCCTGGCTGAAGTGGGCCAGTATTTTCCGATATGGCTACAATGTAAGACCATAAAAGATTTTACAACACATTTAAGGATGTATATATATTTGCAGTTAAGCAGTAACCCAACCAAACTGTCTGTCTTCAGGCACTTGCCATCAATGAACTAAAAGATCAAGTCTTCACCAGTAACTACACCAGGTAAGTCTCACTCAAGCTCAACAGCACCACCTACTGGAGGGAAAAAAACAAAAACAGAACTATCAAAACCATTGAGCTGAAGTGGCCACAAGAGGTCAGTGAGATGTTTTGATTTCAGCTGCACAACTAAGAATCTCTCTCTCTCTCTGACTGGCAGGATGACAGGCGACATGTTCCTGGATAATCAAGAGATCGACCACAGCGCTTGGGGTTTTTGGCAGAACCAGGCAGCCCTGACAGGCATTATGTGCGTGTGTCTGACTCTTGCGTACGTGCAGTTGCGTCGGATCAATCGCTGGAAGTGATGGAATGACACTGGTTGTGTAATTACATTCTGAAATCAGGAAATTATACTTCTCAGCCTTTCAACCATAAAGCTGAAATGTGCGAGTCTTACACAGATTCCTATCACATCTTCTACCTCTGACACTACCTGTTGCATGAAGTATAAAATTTTATGAAATTTTGTAAATTTTTAGTTTACTGAATACAGATGCTGTGAACCTGAAAAATGATACTAAGATTTTATGCATACGTGTGCTTTCATTTTGACTTGTTTGGCAAATCTTTTAAAGCCAAATTGTATTGTTTTCATATTTTTGAAACATGCAGCATCTATTGCTAAGGATACTAAATATATTAATAAAACTATTAGTAAAAACACTTTCCCTCAACATGAATTACTAAAATATAAGTATAGTTGAGAAATACTGTAAAATATTCAAATTGAAGTAGGGCAGGGACTTGGGCTGCGTTTAACTCCACTTTTAGACATGCACTCATGAACTTCCCTAATCACGTCCCCTCAGGGAATCCCCGCTGCCATTTTGAAGTGTGTTCAACTTCAAGTGGGTGAGGGAAGTTTTTTTTTGGACAGACCCTTGACTTTGACCAAGGGAGCAAGTCTACTTTATATGTACACTTCAGGCAGATCCATAGATCACAATGCAACACGATTGTGATGTCACAGCAGGTCACGCTTAATTTACCCCCACCCCACACAACTCGTGTATGATATTGGAGTTGACATTTAACCACATTTAATACTTGTAGCTACCTTAAAGGTGCACTGTGTAAATTTTAGCGGCATCTAGTTGTGAGTTGCAGCCGCCCACTGCTCACCCCTCCCTTTCAAAGCACATAGAGAAGCTATGGTGGCCGACACAGGACAAAGATATCGTCATCAGAGAGTAACCAGCACTCTGTAGCACAGTTTGTCTGTTTAGGGCTACTGTAGAAACATGACAGTGCAAAATGGTGATTTCACTCTTAGGGGACCCACAGTGTATGTAGATATAAATGGCTCATTCTAAAAGGTAATAGAAACAACAGTTCATTATGGAAGGTCTTTATACACCACTGAAAACAATTATGTATATTATATTGCATTTGTCAATAGATCCTCAAATATTACACACTGCACCTTTAAATTGACAGGTTTACTACAGTTATAGTTTGTTGTATTTTCATTTGTGTAGTTAATATTTTAGATTTAATATAAGTATATTAATATTGGTTTATTCCAGGGTGTTCCATTTAAACAATCCCAAGGGTTATGCCAGTAGTGAGCATTTGTTTAACAAGCAATGACATACATCTGAGTGAACAAGACGAGGGAGGTTAGTGAGGGAAGGACATAAAAAGAAAAACTGGACTTAAACACAGCCTTTGTTCCAGCCATCGGTGGAGATGGTGGACATTGCACTCAAACGGCGTAAGATCTGAATTTGCTTTTGAGGTGTGATCACAAACATAACATTCAATTATGGTTTTGTGAAAGCAGTTGACGAGTAATGGGGACAAAATAAAAGGTATATTGTCAATGTGAGCAGTGCTTCACGCATTGTTACACCAGTCACTTTCAAAAGAAGTCGCTTTCGGTTGGTCAGCGTGGTGAGTTTGTGTGACCAACTTGAACTAACAAAATCTGCAAACTTTTTAAACCAAGTAAAATGTCAAAGAGCAATGGTAAATATGACCACACCTTAAGAAAGGGTTTTGGAAAAAGTCAGAAACGGTCATTTCATTGGAAGAGCAAGTTATTACAAATGTTTATACAAATATTCTACAGAGGAACTGAATGGTATTTAAACTTTCAATGCCCACAGGAAAAAAAACGCATTTAAAAAACAAGGAAACCACAGAGAATGTATTTGAGGTTTAAATTTTAATTTTACAAAAACAAAAAAACCCCCAACAGGCTTAGTCTGAACAGTGTGAAGCACAAGGATAAAAATTTGACATTTAGGGAGCAGTGACTGATCTATCAGTGAGGGGACAATTAGTGGATAAAAAGAAGAATGTCAACATCACTTTCCCCTTCAGCCCATTAATAACAGACACAAAATGACAAAGTTAGAGAATCAACTTCCATTACAACCAAAATGTCATCCATTAAAAATAAGTTTAAATCACTGGCCTTGCAGGTATATTTGCAGTTAAAGAGGGAGGCAGGGATATTAGAGCATCTTAAATCATTTCATCTTCATTCTCAAGGGTCTCAGACCCCCTCTTCCATTAAAGGCACAATCTATTTCCATATAAACATCTCTTGCAAATTTAAAGGATTGTACTAAAAGAAAACTACTTTTAAAAATTGAAATTCCCACAATAGCGCACAAAAAAAAACAAAATTATTCCAGTTTCAGTGCAAGTATTTCTTATATCTACACCTGTCAGTCATACCCCCCCCCCCTCCAAACCCCTGCCCCCTCAAAAGTGTACATGTCCTTTCAGTAAAAACTTTTTCCCCTGAAACAAGGCTGTTAAATTAGCGGTGACAGATCAATTTCAAATGCCACTTTTTAAAAGAAAACCCAAGTATTGATTTCAAAACAGAAAAGCAGCGCTACAGCAATTCTCCTTTAGTTTCCCAAGATTGTTCTGGAACATTCTCCTCATCATTTAGCTCCATACATGGCGCCTGCAGTGGTCCATGGCCTACGACAAACACCAAAGCTTCATTTACAAATAAACAGCCCATTGTTGTGCAAGACCTCATATGCACAAAACATAAATTGGCATCTTCTGTAATGCCTGAAAGGTGATACTCACATTGCAGCGAGCAGCAGTCATCACATTCTTACACCAGTATGCTGGCCCCCAGCTGCACTGCTCCATTCCCAGCAGCCTTTGCACTGCCTCAGGACATGCTCCCAGCTTCTGTATCAGCAAAAAAAAAAAAAAAAAAAACACCTCAGTCTGGGCTTATCATTTGATCACATGGTTTGAGAATGCAGTGTAAATCTTACCATGCAGACAAAGTCAGGGTCGAGCGTCTGGAGCAGCAGCTGAACCAGCAGAGGCTCGTACTGCTCGATGAGCTGGTTGCACTGCAGGGAGGAGAACATATGGTCAGTCACATACATAGGAAATTTTATAAACTTGCAATAATTGTAGCGTCTGTTGTCCAACTGAACTAAAGGGATTAATTTCTATAAAAAAGCAAAACAACAGTGGGCCTGTTGCCGCGGTGGGCAAGTAATGTAACTGTAACAGGCTACCGCAGCAAGGCCGTGCACCACTGACACAAACAATGATCTATACATTAAAATAATGAATATGGTGCACAAATTTAGCAAAATGCATCTTTATGGCTGACTAACGAGTTTGTGGTCACCGAACATGTTTTTTCTGAGGTAAAGGTGACGTTACATGACATGGTTCACAAGCTCTTTTATTGACGTCTTTCCACGGTTGAAACCCTGATTGAGCGGTTACATGATACAGATTTCGGTAAGTTGTACTGTGTTTAACATACTTCGGATGTTCATTCATGTTTATTTCACACTGTAACTGGTATTAAAGTAGAGGAGATCAGCAATCTGTCAAGCCCACATTAACCCTTTCATGCATTAATTATGATAACCTCAGTCAGGATTTTTTTTCCTATGCCTTTTTATTGCTATTGTTCAGAATGCACGATTTTCAAACTCTTCAGATCACTGTTGAGTATCTGGCGTAGCATTCAGTTGCTGCTGTGTTCACACTGCATAATGGATCAGTGACGGGGTTTTAAAAAAAAAAAAAAGGGTTTACCCAGCCCTAGTAAGCATGACATGAAAGGTTCGCCTACCTGATCTCTGACTGCATCAGGCAGGAAGTTGCAGACCTTCATGACAGCCGCCTCAATCTCTGCCTGAGTGGCATTCTTCTCCAGGATACCATCCACATAACGCACTGCCATCTTACACACGTCACAGAAATTGCCAGCCTCAAACTCTTCCTTGTCCATTACAGCTGCAAGACAGGAAAAAAAGCAAGAGCAAGGCAATAAAATGTAAGTATCTTACACCCAACAGAGAAACTAATGGAATATGGTGAAAACAAACATTATCAGCACTTACGGACATGGCTGACGCCATTGCAGAGCGCGAGGAAAGAGCAGACCGTTTTGGGATCGGCCTCCTGCACAAGCAGTTCAATGATGGCCTGCCCGTAGGTCTCAATAAGGTCCTTGCACTGAGCCGTGAGTGAAGAGGGCAAAATATTGCAGACTTTCTCCACAGCCTGCACAATCTCTTCCTAAAATTCACAAGTGTCAGCTTCAATAGGGGAATCTTGTATACTTATATCACAGATTTATAGCAACTATCGTGATAGTTCACTCAAATAGTCAATTTCCCCCTCTTCGAAAAACAAATTAAGATTTTTTTTTTTTTACATGTACTTTCAATGGAGAGACAGAAATATCAAGTTTCATTTCACCAAACTTTTCAGCTGCAAAAATACCAATACACATGTAATATGAATCAAGTGACTTAATCTGGAGAGACGCAAATCACTTTATATGGACTGATTTAAAATTGAGGTTATTATTGACAAGCATTGGTTAATGCACATACTTACAGCACATCAAATATATTTAATGGAAGCGCAACTGTACTTTATGCACAAAAACCAATGAGGCTTCATAGTTTTGGGTCACTGGACTTTCAATGGACAAATCCAGGGGACTGCATCATGAAGCTGGTTTAGCTGGATAACCAGATTAGTTTCCACCAACCCTTGGTTGTAGGTACCATGAAGTCTTATACTAGAGTTCGATGCCATAGTAACTTGTGCTCCACAGATAACCTGTTCAGAGGCAGGTTGTGTTCTGCATAAGTTGTCAGCAAAGTGAATATGCAATAAGTCACTGCTACCACACTTTCATGTGCACGCACTCCATAGTTAACCATGAGCTCAGGATCAATAAGTTGATAGACAGTTGATGGCCAGCATCATGGTGCCAAAGCCTGATTGGGTTGATTTGGTAGTCAACTTGAAACCAATCCTGTAACAGAGCTTGTTCAGCTAGCTTCACGGTATAGGCCCCAGGTGTCACTAAAAATCTCTTCAATGGTTTTGAAGAAACAAAAGTTTTGTGTGTTTGGAATTGAGGGAAGAGGGTGAGAAACTGATGACAATTTTCATTTTGGGTGGACTATCCCTTTAAGCCTCAAATGTGGCTCATCCAATCAGAATTTACAGAACTATAAATATTGAAATATTAGTGGTCTTGTTTTGAGAATTTAACCCAAGTATTTCATATTGCAAAGCTATTTTTCCACTGACTCCATATTTAGGTTATGAAGTTTTGGTTTGAGTTATAACATAAGAAATCCAGATATATGAACCATTTAATTCAATGGATTATCAAAACACAATTTACTCGTACTGCGTTTTTGTTAGTCTCCGACTGTAATGGCCATTGTTTTTCTTTTTGTGTGCGTTTATTTTGCAGGGGATTTTTAGCTAATTGCCTGACTGCAAAAACCAGCACACATGCATTCTCCATTCATTGAAGAGAAAGCATATTTATGAAAGGTTAAGACCTCATCACATCAGTCTCACCTGCTGATAAGGTTGTCTCGCTGGGTTAATCAACCCTCGACATCTCATTGGTGTCTCGCTTGCCTAATTTATTCCCATGTATTCTATTGGTAATCTTATTTGATGCAGCCTCAAAATGTTTTTTTTTTAAACTTGTAAAATAACTGATTGCAACTGATTAGCTTCATACCTCAGATGTGTGATCCTGAATCATGCCCTCAAGTTCCTTCATCACAAACTCGCAGATGGCACACTGAGGGGTGTCACGCACTCGCACCAGCTTCTGTTTATATAATAAAAAATAAAATTAAAATAAAAAAACACATCTGTATCAAGAAATGCAGGGTGCTTTATTTACACAAGTTTGATTTGAATATTTAGAGCACACAATTATTGCTAACATGTTAATTTACATGACCACATTTAACCTACTATGCGGGGGGCAAAAAAACACCTTAAAATATAGTTTCCTACTTGATTGTTAAGATTGCAGATGCTATATGATATTGTACCTCAGCAGGCTTGGTTAGGACAGGCGTTTCAATTTTGGTTGCTGGAAACATCTTGACAGCAGGAATGGATTTGGCAGGCATCAGCTTCTCCATGCGCACAGACTTCCTCTTAAGGGGGCAGAAGCCAGCACGAGCGCAGATGTCCTTGGGTTGCTAGAGGCACAGACACATTCACTGAGTAACCGATAACAATGACTTGTCAAGTGATATGCTTATACAACATCTTCCAGGATGACATCATGCAGCAGCCATTGCAACACCTGACTAACTGATTACCCATGATACTGCTCCACATGCCCACAGTATCCCACATCCCACCAGTCTGATGACCGCCACGCATACACAACACAGGATATGCGCAAGTATGATCTGATAAATGGTTTAGTTACAGGACTAACAGATTCATCCAAATTAACACAAAAAAATAAATAAATCATGTGTTGAAACAAAAATGTGGTTGAGTGTGTGACCTCAGGTAGGGATGGGGAAAAGGAAAAAAAGAGGGTTTGTTCCAAATATTAAATAATGGTTAATCAGCATGTAATGATTCATTTAACAATTCTTTTTGTAATTGGACAAACAACTTAACAGCCTTTCCCAATACTCACACTTGTCATCTCAATTGGCTAAGACCACACACACGACTGTCTGATAAAACGCAGTGCTCTTATAAAAAAAAATAAAATATATATATATATATAATTATTTATTTTTTTATTTATTCATTGACACACTAGCTAATACCACTGAGCATATCCCATCATTCGTCATGTTTAGGAAATCGCATGACCCAATATTGTGAGACAGGGGTAAACTTGCCAGTTTAACTTCTATTAATTATATATCTATAATTTGGTAATACAACTAAAGTGTTAGACCTTTTATTGGTGCAGAGATTGTATGCATTTAAAACGTTTTTCCATTGATTTAATTAAAAAAAATAAACTGTGTTGCTTCTTACCTATTGATTACTCAGACATTTACAGCATTGAAGAAAAGGGAACCGTACTTAAGTATTTTTACTTTCTACTCCAGTACATTTTTCAACTATATATTTTAATCTCGGTTTTTCTTTGGAAAACTTTTATTTTATTATATTCCAAAGCATAATTTATAATGTCATACTTTTTACTGCACTACATTTCATAAATAAGTAAAATGTTTAAGTATTCAAGGTAAAAGAACTTGAGTCCAAGAAAGAAAGTACTATATTTTTAATTACTTTTACTTGAGTAAAAGTATACAACACTAAATTTATGTAATTAAGTATTAAATGATATACAATATGAAACAGTGCAGTAAAAAAAGTACAATATTATGTTTTGAAAGGTTGTGAAGTAAAAGTTTTCCAAAGAAGAACACTGATAAAGTACATATACTTGAAAAAAAAATGTCCTTTAAAGTTACCTGTAAAAAATTTTTACAGAGCTGTAAGTGTGTCCCATCAGGTAATCAAAAGTTCTGCACACACTTGTGGTTCACACCCAAATGAACACTGGCCAAATATCAGAAGTGCATCATGCAAATACTGTAAGTGTGGGTATTGGGGCAGGCCCCAAGTCAAAATCAAAAAGTATAGCAAAATTCCCTGGGTGGTCTACTATATTTTCGAAGTGTGGATTGGTGCACTCCTCTAATAATGGCCCACAACCCATTGTGCTTTGAAGGGGGATTAAGTTGAGACCTACAAACACGAATAGTGTTAAACCACATCAAATAGTCTTGCATTCAAGAAACAGGAGATTAGAGGGTCACTTCCACCCTTCTGGGGAAGAATGCAGACAGAACCAAAATGGCATGGAAGTTAAATGATATTTTGTTGTTAAATTGTACGGTTTTTTTTTTTATTCAGTAACTGGTTCTTAGTCATCACCCATAATACACGATCATTGAGTAGGGTTTGGAACAGTTATGACAATGGATCATCAGTCTGGTACTATATCTACAAACATGAAACCCTCAAGGTTAGGGCTCTTTTAAGAGCGTGTGAGTGGCTATTCTACACAACAGCACAGATTAGCAATGGTCGCTTGGATTAGAAAACAGCACAGGTGATTAGCCACATGACAGATTAAAAACAGAAGCTAGGATTAGACTAGCAGCTCAGAGAAACAGAAACCTACCTGCTCCTGAAGACCAGAGCAAACAAAACCGCAAGAGGAAAGAGAGGAAAAAAAAAAAAAAAAAAGGAAGGTGGGAATAAAGAATTGGGGGGGGAGAGAGAGAAAGAATAAAAAGACAAGTGATTAGAGATGTGAATTGAGATGGCAGACAGGCAGAGTGTCTTAACAGGAAAGGGAACACAAGCAGCTTTGTTCACTTGATTGACCCAATTTCCCACAAGCTCTACATATTAAAAGGGTCATATTTTAATAGCATTTTCCCCATGAGGTCCACTTATAAATGTATTCATTTATGCAGCAGTCATAATTCATTTTATAACCATTTCACCCTCTCTTTGACCCTTTAAACAGGATGCTTTTTGCGGCTTGTGCCTTTAATAGAAACATCCTCTGCATGTGAAATGAGACTATACAATCCCAAGTTTAGCCCCCTCATCTTTCAGTATCAGCCCTGTTGCGAATTATGCATAATACCAAGACAAACTTCAGCTGCTCTTTTTGCAACACTAAGATCCTTCAAAGACAGCAGGCCCTCCGCCACACCGCCAGGAACGGCACAGTCAGTGTTTGACTCACATTTCACATTTTATTCCTAAACATCAGAACTAAAATAATAGGAGTATTTACTCTACTTCCTGCTTAGGAAGTAGACTGGGTGGGCCAAGTTTCTGAATGTCAATTGCACATTGCTGAAATGGGTAACATTTTAAAACAGGGGTTAGGAACCTTTGACCAAAGAGCCATTTTCTCATTTTTGAAAAATGCATTTTTCCAAAAGAGCCATTGATTAATTATTAGGTCCATAGACAAATACATTGCAATATGGAATTAATTGCGCAGGTCTTTCACTGTGAGGTTGAGTTCCCAACTGATGACCTGCATTTTGATATATTTCTGTGTTTATTTGGCCGTTTAGGCACGCAATCGAAGAAAAAGGCTACAATGCTTGTCCGTGTTGCGCTGCGCACTGCATCCTATCTGTAAAATTCAGTTCTCTTTTGCGACTTATCGCGCTTTTAATATTTATATTTAATATAAAAGCCTATCCCGCTCTCTCATTCAAGTTTCTTTATTAATAACTTTAAACCATAGCGTCAAATGAAATCTGTGCGGATTATCATAAATAGCCAGAGGTGGACAGTAGTGAAGTTTTTACTTTTTCAGACCGCAAACGCATGTGAAAAGTTTTGCATTCCACTGCGTTCCAAAGTTCTGAGCAGCAAATTTGTGTCATGTGAAGACGTGTGACCAGCAGAAGATCAATACGTCACAGCGTGCCCTCTCGGCTGAACTAAAAGAATGATATTTTTGCAGTTAAGTCAGGTAGATTGTATGTTTTTACATTTTGAATTTATCATTATGTTATATGTTGAATTCATGGTTATGACATCACACTCTGCAACCTCTTTTTACGTAATGGAAATTTTATAGCACACAATAAGTACATCAAAATTGATTCCTCATAAGGCCCCTTTAAAACTCACTGTGGCATTCCACATGAGGAATTGGAGTACCATTTTGGTAGTGGAAAATGGAAGCATGAAACCACTGAAATGCCTACACAAATGAAAGACATTATATAAAATGCAAAATTACTTACCATAGACATGAGCTGTTGAAAGACCAGTGGGCCATACTGGCTGATGTACTCCTTGCACTATTGAAGAGAGAAGAGATAAGAAAATAGAGATAAGACAGCAAGAAATGCAGACATGCAATGCACACCAGAGCATGACATCTTTACATTAAGCACACAAACCCAGTAAACTCAATGCTTATGTTCTTACCATATCAGACATGCCAGGTCCCAGGAGCTCACACTGGCTCTCCACTTGTGCGATAAGAACGTTGATAAATGAGGCATTGGCCTTGGCCGCCTCCTGAGTGTCAGTGAGGAAAGTAACACAGTCCTGGCACACATCTCCACTCATCTGCACACAGGAGAGAGCACCAATCAGTTAGGGAACATACAGGATGACATGCATTCATGCATGTTTTAATCAGCAGCTGGCAACACTACATAATGTGTGTTTTTTATCTGCATTAAATCATACAGGTGTGGGACAGCTTCACCTGTTTCGTGGTCTCCTTGACTTTCTCCTGGGGGTAGAGCAGCTGAGGGATGTTGAGCAGGAAGGGGTTGACACGCTGGTTCAGGTCCACTTGAGGGATTTCATTAGACATGAGCTGAGCTTTAGCCAGAGCTGCCTGCTGTGACACACACAGGCCCATAGCACCACACACCACACCGGGGTCATCCTGCAAGATGAAGGGAACACAGAAGCATTGTAAACCATGATAAACGCACAAATAGGATCTGCAGCTAAATACACCGACCCCCTTCAGTTCTTTAAAGAGGATTGTGATGCTTTGAATGACATGAGGCTCAACAGGAAGGAAGAGACCATTACACAAAGACTGCTTTGTAGATAGCGAACCATCTTAGCAGCACTAGACCAGTCTAGTCAGACTAAAGTTTAGTTAGTTTTGGAACCATGAAGATGTATGCGTAAGAACAACAACTTCCACAGTGAGAGTAACTTCTTTAATTGGTGGTTTGAATGAGTCTCTTATTAGGGTTATAGGTAGTGTAGTTCTTAACCAAAAGAATCAGTGGCTTTCAAACACGCTGGTGTAGTAGTAATGAATAGAATTACTCTATTGGTGCAAACTATAGGGTCTGATGTAGTAGTCAAATGAGATGCTACCATGGATGAAACTATCAGCCAATATTAGGCATTTAATTATTGGCATCACTTTCCCGTTTGGCCGAAAAGTGTCAGAAGCGGGATGCATTTCATGCATGCTAGGAATAGAACCATTGAACTATTTTTCAACTAAAATATTTTTGAACTTTTGCTTAAACAATGAAAGACCCAAATTCCTCAGTTAAAAAAAAAATAAAAAAAATTGGAACAACCATATAACGAACAGAGAGAGAACTTTAAGGAAACTCAACTTGATACACGTTTCAGTAACAATATAAAACAAACCATTAAGTAGTCATGGCCTAATGGTTAGAGTGTCAGACTGGTAAGGTGCAGGTTGTGGGTTTAATTCTCAATACCAGCAGGAAATGACTGCAGTGCCCTTGAGCAAGGCACCCAACCCCCAATCATTCCTCGGCCGCCGCAGCATGCCCACTGCACCGGGTGTGAGCATGGGTTACCATACTTGGCCTTTACATGTCACCATGTACCATGTAATGTTGCACATTATTATATTTCCAGATTTATACCAGGGCTGTCAATTAACGTGCGCGATTTCAGTATATGATCACGCTCTTATTCATGCAAATGCTTTTAAACCGTTCAAGCATAAGACACAAGAGAACACAGTGCAGCATGACACGCATCTGTGAACCTCCTGTGTCACACACAGCGCTCGGACAAAAAAAAAAAAAAGCCACAAGCACAGTCTTAAATGAGTTAAATTAAGTCTTAAATTAATGTAAAGAATTGTGAGAATGGGATGCATTGCAGATCAGAGTCATGTGCGGCAGGTCTTAAAGTGACAGCAGCCTAATAAACCTGCTGCTGTCTGCTAACAGCCTGACTGGGTCAATATAAAGAAATTTGATCCCAGATCCCAGACAATTTATTATAATGGGTTTATGTCAAGATCACTTTAAGTTCACTTAAATTAAAAGTTATGTTTTTTTTTTTTAAGTAGATAGCTTTCTATTATAACGCAACGCTGAATGGCTAAAATAGTTTTAGTTTTTTTTCCCTTCAAATTTAGAGACATCAGAATCCGGAACTGGCTCGCTGTACTCGCATGCAAAATTGTTACCAAAAATGTGTTGGTGTGAACAGGGCATAAGGGCTCCATGTCAGGGCTCAATACACTAATGAGCGTCACCTTTAACGCCACAATTTCAAGGCAAAGACCCGACCCATCTCTGTCTCTGATTGGTTTAGACAACGATATGATCCAACCATGAGTGTGAATTCTGTCAAAAGAGTACAAACTCTTCGTTCATGGAGAGGCAGCGGATGCGAGGACGTTAGGTGCACCAATGCGACCTAGGAAAAATTTGAGTCACACACTTACAAATTTTGGGCCGCATGTGCGACCAAATTGGTTGCACTCTAGAGCCCTGGGAGGAATACTTAAAACACTACACCCAAAGTATACGTCGGCTTGTTTTTTTATACGTCGACTTGAAATGAAGCAGGTATGCATGGTTTCAAAAATCAGGCCGCACACATAATCTGATGACAAAATTGAGTCACGGAGCCCTGTGTAACCATAAAAACCGAAGTATAATTTGGGTTTTATTCTGAGCAAATTTTTGTTTAAAGAGTTTTGCATCAGAAACACATCCAGAGTCTAAAATTGCTCATGTTTGTAACAGCATGAATCATTGTCTTTCGGCTAACAAAGAGGCAACTTGTGTTTGAAAGAAGTATTGAAAGTACTGTTACTGAACACCCACCATGTACGACTCACATCAACTGAAAGGGAAATTGTTACTCCGTTAAAAGGGAAGTAAAGTATTCAGCTCACCAGCTCTCCTTGAATGATGCCCATGAGAATGGGGAAGTAGTTTTCCACAATCTCTTTGCACTGGGCAGACAGGCCCTCATCAGGGATCAGCTGACAGGCCTTCTCCATGTATCCAAGGAGTTCGCTCTAGAGTCAAAACAAGAATTCAGACTTTGGAGTTTTGAGTACTTTTTATTGGAGGTCAGTGTTATCATGTTTGCATACCTCTGTGGCATTATCCTTCAAAAGCTGCTCCACCACCATCAACACCTCTTTGCACAGATCACATGGCACAGATTTCTGCAAGAAAGAAGGTTTTATACACTTCGTGCTCAAGAATTATGCACTGGCATACTAAAGAACTTCTGAAAATCAGGTCAACACACCATCTGAGGCTTGTTCCACACATTCTGTTGGCAGTGTGGGACGGCATCACAAAGAGAAGCGGTCTTGACATTCTGGCACCAGTAGGGGGGACCGCGGGCACACTGCTCCGTACCCAACAGGGGACTCGCCACAGCTAACAAAACATTAGATATGTTCAGAACCGCTGCAATGTTCACACAGACCTGTGATGGCCCATGCAATAAATAGCACCTCTTTCTGTACCATATTTTTCCTGATTTCCTATCTGATCAGCTGCATCCATTCAACAATTTTCTGAATAACTTTAATTCCACTCGTATACACATCCAGGAGTCCATTCTTCGTACATCGCTAACTCCGTTAGCTAGATTTGATTGTTGACGATTTGTCATGATCTTGGATTGTTTGGTTCTTTGATGCTCATCCTGGACTTGCTTTCATAGCAACAGGTCCATCAGATCAAACCTGCTCGGGAGCAGGCTTATTTCATGTAAACAGGATTGAGACTTAATTGGTCCCAACCACTGCTACTTTATTAAAAGAGTTCTTTACTGAACCAGGGGCAATATTAATTTTAAACACGGTCACATAACAAATCTGCTTCAAATTGATTTAAATTAAATTGCTAATTACAAAACTGAAATAAATGTAAAGGTGTACAAATACTATAAAATCATGAATAAATAATTGGGAATCATGTTTTTTGCACACTTCATTTATCTATTATATATCATTTGCTAAGTGGCTTTAATTATATGATGTCATTATGTTGCGGTCTTCCCGCCAGCCATTTGCTGCATTGCTGATCGTAGTTTCGATGCATCTGCCCTCTTCAGTGAACACAGGAACACACAGTAAATCTCAGATAACTTAATCCATATATTTTTAATCCAATCCACAAATTCGTTTGAAGAACCAAATTAGCCATCAGTTATTACGAAAATCTGGGATTTGTCAAATCATCTCAGCTGTATTAAGCAAGGTTCAAAGAACGGACCCATGGTGACCAATAACAAGTTATTCAAACTTTAGGCTCAGACCAAAAAAAAAAAAAAATTAATTCTGAGATTCTGCCATTGAGACTAGTTTAAGATAGCAGAACAAGGCTACTTTGGCTTTAAAGAACTGAAACTGGATTTGAAGAAAAGTACAGATTTTTTTTTTTATAAAACCCTGACAGTACATGCCTGGAAAGTCCCCAGAACTTAACAAGCCAGTTACACGGATAGTTAATACTTCCCATGAAATGAACAGTCAAATCAGGAATAAACAGGCTTTGGACAGATCTGAAGAATTATTCCTCCTACTCCTGAATCACCATTTTAAATAAAATCTCACACACACACACACACACACACACGGAGCGTGAGCAGTCTTATGATCCAGTCTTGTTTCCACCAGCTCAGCATCTATAGCTGACTGTACAAGACAAGTTGACACAAAACCCAGATCTGAAAGAACAAGTCCACTTCTACCAAATGACCATTATGACACCGTAATACTCATTGCACCAATGAGTCAACATCACACGATTCATTATTCAACTGTGCCATGTAAACATTCCTAAAGGCCTAAACCAAAAAGCAACAAACACAAAGCATCTAGTATTACCAATCTGAAAAATTAGGGCTAGGCATTTTGGACTTTCCCCCAAATATAGATGTCGATCAAAGTATGAAACTGACTACAAAATAGAATTAACTACTGCTAGATTGTCAATAATGCATCAATAATTCTGAGGAGAAAAAAAAAAAAAAAAAAAAAAAAAAAAAACACCTAAAAAGGAATATCTGCATGAGCTGCAAATTCTTCTAGCGTCTTACGCTGTTGTGGCAGTGTAAACAGTGCAGCACTTCCTAGTTCTACGGCAGAACGACTCGTGCGCTTGTGTTGTGGTGCTCACATGAACACCATCAGCCAATGGTAAGCCGGCGTTCTGGAAGCGCTGCACTGTTTACACTACAACAGCGTAAGACGCTAGAAGAAATTGTTGAATAAAAAAGTCGTTATTTTTGTTCGTTTTTGCGCACAAGTAGTATTCTCGTCGCTTCATAATATTAGGGTTGAACCACTGGAGTCACATGGACTATTTTAACAACATTTTTACTACCTTTCTGGGCCTTGAAAGTGGTAATTAAACAGCTGTCTATGGAGGGGTCAGAGAGCTCTCGGATTTCATCAAATATCTTCATTTGTGTTCCAAAGATGAACAAAGGTCTTACGGGTTTGGAACAACATGAGGATGAGTAATTAATTACAGAATTTTAATTTTTGGGTGAACTATCCCTATAACTATTTTTATGATCAAAGTGATTCCAGACATCACTGTGCACAAACGCCAATCAATCACACATCAGGTACCGCCCAAAAAGCCACTATAAGCAATCAGAGAAAACATTTTTTCTAAAGTCACATTGAATAGCGATCATTACTCGTGCACATCCCTATGAAAAACACTGTTTAACCACCAGACTGTCACTTCTGCCACTGCAATCCAAATCAAAAACTGCCTAAAAATAAAAGCAAAACAATAGGTGAGAAAGTGCAGACAGTACAGAGTATGAGAAAGCACTATGCAATAAACCTATGGCCCAAGAACTAGCTGTAAAACTAGGTCATTCACTTTGAATGACCATGGTATTATATAAGTTATGAAAGTGTTTTGCCCTACACACCATAAAGTACTTGCATCTTACCAGCACTTATAAATAAGAAAAACAAGCTTTAAAAAAAGAAAACAGGCAAAGTCATTGTGGGAATGGGTAGTTGACATACCAAGTAACAGGAAACTACTCTAAAAAAAACATTTTTCGAATACTCTTATAACTGCATATGCAGTTTGAACTCATATTAATGGAGATAGACTACATGGCATGTGTTTTTAAATTTCACTGGAGTGAAATGCAAAAAGCTACAAATTGGACAGCCAACACTGGACAGATTAAGTAAACAAAAACACTTAATGTTACATTAAAAAAGAAAATCTTAATGTGATCAAGGACCTGAAATGCAGAAGCGATCCCAGTGATAGGTCAAACGCAAACAAATCACATTCTCGAAATGCCACTGCACTAAACTGTTATAAATAGTCATGCTCTGGGTCTATTAGGCCAATAGTGTCCAGCTTCCTCTTGTGCAATCTCTGTCATGAGAAGTGAAACATTCTGTGGTTGAGAAGCATATGTAGTTTTATTAATAAATAATTTCACAAGCTAGAAGCGCTGACTGACCACACATATACACTCACCTAAAGGATTATTAGGGACACCCGTTCAATTTCTCATTAACGCAATTATCTAATCAACCAATCACATGGCAGTTGCTTCCATGCATTTAGGGGTGTGGTCCTGGTCAAGACAATCTCCTGAACTCCAAACTGAATGTCAGAATGGGAAAGAATTTAAGCAATTTTGAGCGTGGCATGATTGTTGATGCCAAACGGGCCGGACTGAGTATTTCACAATCTGCGCAGTTACTAAGATTTTCACGCACAACCATTTCTAGAGTTTACAAAGAATGGTGTGAAAAGGGAAAAACATCCAGTATGCGGCAGTCTTGTGGGCGAAAATGCCTTGTTGATGCTAGAGGTCAGAGGAGAATGGGCCGACTGATTCAAGCTGATAGAAGAGCAACTTTGACTGAAATAACCACTCTTTACAACCGAGGTATGCAGCAAAGCATTTGTGAAGCCACAACATGCACAACTATGAGGCGGATGGGCTACAACAGCAGAAGACCCCACCGGGTACCACTCATCTCCACTACAAATAGGAAAAAGAGGCTACAATTTGCACGAGCTCACCAAAATTGGACCGTTGAAGACTGGAAAAATGTTGCCAGGTCTGATGAGTCTCGATTTCTGTTGAGACATTCAGAATTTGGCGTAAACAGAATGAGAACATGGATCCATCATGCCTTGTTACCACTGTGCAGGCTGGTGGTGTAATGGTGTGGGGGATGTTTTCTTGGCACACTTTAGGCCCCTTAGTGCCAATTGGGCATCATTTAAATGCCACGGCCTACCTGAGCATTGTTTCTGACCATGTCCATCCCTTTATGACCACCATGTACCCATCCTCTGATGGCTACTTCCAGCAGGATAATGCACCATGTCACAAAGCTCGAATCATTTCAAATTGGTTTCTTGAACATGACAATGAGTTTACTGTACTAAAATGGCCCCCACAGTCACCAGATCTCAACCCAATAGAGCATCTTTGGGATGTGGTGGAACGGGAGCTTCGTGCCCTGGATGTGTATCCCACAAATCTCCATCAACTGCAAGATGCTATCCTATCAATATGGGCCAACATTTCTAAAGAACGCTTTCAGCACCTTGTTGAATCAATGCCACATAGAATTAAAAGGCAGTTCTGAAGGCGAAAGGGGGTCAAACACAGTATTAGTATGGTGTTCCTAATAATCCTTTAGGTGAGTGTATATAAAAGAAACCTACGCTTTCAGACCTCTTTGTTTCCATGAGCAGATCTCTCTGCAAAAAAAAAAAAACGTAAATAAATGTTTAATTGTGACCAAGCAGAAATCCTAAAGAGGAACACAGAAGAGGATGTGGAAGTACTCGTGTAACACGGATCTGATCCCTGGAAGGGAGAACATAAGTTATTTTGAAGCACTAAGCAACAGAACTTGCTTGGATACAAAAAACGCAAGTAATTGGTCAAGAAAACTTAGGGTAAAAAAATAAATAAAAAAAGAGTGAGTACATCAACATCAGGGAAGCGTTGATAAATAGGTTTCATTCCCTGTGTCAACATCCAGACACATGACTTCTGTCAGGGCTCAAAAGAAAGAGATAAAGTTGATGAAATCATTTAAAATCGATCAAGCACGAGATGAACAAGAAGTGATGCGTCATTATGCGGAAACTATTCGCATCAAGTAACGTACAAGAAACGAAATTAAAATACATTGACTATAATAAATATTACCATTTACATCGGTTTCAGACAAAACAATCGGCAGATACGGATAAAATACACTTTAGTCAGAGTTTACACCACTTACAATATCTGCGCAACACACACATGCAAAAAAAAGATTTAAAAAAATACAGATACTGGCGAAGTCAACGCAAATAAATCATTTTGAACAAAATATTTTTAAAAACGTCATGAGACTTATCGAGGACTCTAGTGTGTTGTTGAAACGCTTAGCCAGAAAAAAAACACTTAGCCAGTTAGCACAGCACGTCAATACACGACAGATTTGCTAATCAACAAAACGGGAACACAATATTAATGTCGTTATTAATAGAGAATATTCTTTATCCTGGCTTTCTTGAACAGAATAACATTTTATTTGACTATAACATTTCCATTTAAGCAGACTCGACTTTCAGTACCTACATGACATGTTTACCAAACACTTCCTCCGCCATTAACTGCAGATATGACACACTTCTTACAACTAAAACGCACAAAATAACGTCAGTAAAAACCAAAATATATATTACCAGTGGAGATCAAAAGAAGCGTGAGAAGCATCATGAAGGCTGCTTTCGAACAGCAGTGTCGTGTTTTGACTCTTGTCTGGGTCGGATGATGGTGTTTGTGCTGCAATGGATCGCTAGGTCGTGTGATAAGGCTTTATGCTGATCTCACTGTCAGCTGACCCGTGTGACTGGGGCGTGTCTATATGGGGAAAATGACCTTTATCATTTCAACTGTGTATTTTTGTAGTGAGTTTTACAAAGTATTGATGTCTTTCATATATTATTCACAATTTTACAATGGTTTAAAATTAAAACAATGGTTTGATACTTTTGTATAATACCATGTTGTTGTTTCATTAATTGTTTTGTGCTTAAAGGGATAGTTCCCAAAAATGAAAATTAGCCCATGATTTACTCACCCTCAAGTCATCCTATGTGTATATGACATTCTTCTTTCAGACGAATACATTCTGAGTTATATAACCTTCCCAGCTTTATAATGGCAGAGAATGGCAGTTTATGTTTTGAAGTCCATAAAAGTGCATGTATCCATCATAAAAGTGCTCCACACGGCTCCGGGGGGTTAATAAAGGACTTCTGAAGCGAAGCAATGTGTTTGTGTAAGAAAAAGATCCATATTTAAAACTTTACCAACTGTAATCTCTAACTTCCGCTAACTGTCGTACTCGTACGCGCATTCACGAGAAACTGGCGTTCCAGCGTATGACGTAGGACGCTCCGGTGAGTATATTCTACACAAGTTTTGTTTTGCTCTATCCTCTGCGCTTCCGCGTTCGTCACTGGAACTTAATAATAATAATACATTTTATTTATAATATGCTTTTCTTAAACCCAAAGCACTACAGTAAAATAAAACAGAAACACAAGGGCAATACAATAATTAATTTAAGAAAAACAGCCTTAAATAAATGTGTCTTAATCAACTTTTTAAAGTGTCCCAACGTTGGTGCATTTCTAATGGTAGGAGGAAGCACATTCCATATCTTGGGGGCTTTGTAAGAAAAGGCTCTTTCCCTCATGGTTTTGAGCTGACAAGAAGGCTGGATGTAGTAAAAGAGATTTAGCAGAGAACGTGATGGATATAAGGGCTAATGAGATTACAAAGATACTCTGGTGTAGTCCCAGTCCCATGAAGTGCCTGTTTTATCATATTAGACATTTGAGAGTGTTAAAATAAGAATTTTAAAATCAATTCTTGCATTTATGGGAAGCCAGTGCAGTTGTGAAAGCACAGATGTAATGTTTTCACGAGGAGAAGTACGAGTGAGCACACGAGCGGCAGAATTTTGAATATACTGTAGCCTGCTCAGAGATTTAGCTGGAAGGCCAGAGAACAAGGCATTACAATAATCGAACCTAGTTGTAATGAAGGCATTTTTAAGCCTTTCTGTGTCTGCAAAAGAGAGAAACGGTCGAGCAATGTTTCTCAGATAGTAAAAAGCCATTTTAGAGACGTGATTTATGTGTGCTTCAAATGTTAACTGTGGATCAAAAATGACACCAAGATTCCACACCTCTGAAGTGGGAATTACCGTGCTGGAATCAACAATCAAACTGATCTGCTCGGCCTTACGAGTAGCCGCCACTGTACCAATCTGCATCAATTCAGTTTTGGAGCCGTTCAGCTTCAGGAATTATTCAGCATCCAGATACTGATCTCTGCTAGACAACTACGCAAAGCTATTAATGAGCAATGGACATCAGGACTAGTGCTGATGTAAATTTGTATCATCCGCATAGCAGTCATACCCAAGACCATATTTCCTGATGATCTGCACAAGTGGAAGCATGTAAATGTTAAATAAAATTGGACCCAACACTGAACCCTGAGGAACTCCCTGTTGAACAGGCACGGTATCAGATTTGTAATTACCCAAGCTTACAAGCTTACAAACTTACTCTACGCCCATACGCTGGATCGCCAGTCTCTCGTGAACATGACAGTTAACGGAAGTTAGAGATTCCATTTTGTAAAGTTTTAAATATGGATCTTTTTCTTACAAAAACGCATTGCTTCGCTTCAGAAGTCCTTTATTAACTCCCCGGAGCCGTGTGGAGCACTTTTACAATGGATACACTTTTATGGACTTCAAAACAGAAACAGCCATTCACTGACATTATAATGCTTGGATTAGCCAGGATATTTTATAATATAACACTGATTGTATTCGTCTGAAAGAAGAATGTCATATACACCTAGGATGACTTGAGGGTGAGTAAATCATGGGCTAATTTTAATTTTTGGGTGAACTATCCCTTTAATAATTGTTTAATGTTAGCTTATCCTAGAATAGGATTTTAGTTATAAATTAATTCATAGCCCATACAGCTATTGGTGCATAGTCACAAAAGGTATTTGACAGTATTTTAATGTTACATTTAATTTCCATTTGCTATCGCCATTTCTACAATTACAAAATCACCATGACATTACCATGTTTTGTTGGACATCTACTGTGGTAATAACACTTTATTCTTATGTGAATACCATTGTGTATGTATGGATATGAGAATTTCAATGGTATATACCATGGTGTTACTATATTACCATCTAATACCTTCCAGCTTTGTATACATTTGTATAAGTGCATTTGGAACATTTACTTTTGTGTGGCTTTTTACTTCATTTAATAAGATAAAATATCTTATATGCATGTTGTTCTGCTGTTTCTTTGTTCCTATGTACAGAGGAATTGTCATGCTTGAAGTAATAATAAAATATTTTTTTATGAGATAGAACTGATGTGGTTAATTCCTACATTAACACTCAAGTTGGTTATATTAGCTTTTAAACAATACAATAGTACTGCAGTTTAAACTACTTGATCCAAGATTCAGGTTTCTTTTATCAAAAATAGTTTTGAATACAACAAACTTGTCCAAAAATAATAGCTACAATATCCAAAATAATCCATTCAAAATCAAAATTTGTAGTTGCAATATGGTCAGAATACATTTAGAACATTTTAACATTAATTTAAATGACTCTTATGAGATAAGACACAATTAGAAAACATCTTAAACGAAGAACCCATGACTATGAAAATAATGTTGATGACATTAGTCAAGGGAAACATGTCTGTATAAGATAAAGAATGAATAAAACCACTCTAATCTCAAAAAACAAGATTAAAGAACACAGTAGTTAGGGTTATGAACTGTATGATAATGACTTTGAAAAAGATCTTTGTATTGTTAATTGCAGCAGCTTGTTTGATTTGCTTTTGAATTGATGAAACACTTTTGTATGCGTTAACTGATGTATTTTATCTTTTCTCCGGTGACCACTTGTTTTATATTCTCTACAGTTTGTGTTTGGCATCCAACAAACTATAGCATTTCTCGTGTTACTGTGTCCTGAGGATAAATCATTTATTCTATTGCTTTCCTTTACACCACTGAAATGTTTCTTTATTTGTATGTCCCTTTTGTGGAAGAGAATGACTGCCATAGACTGAAATAAAGAATTTCATATTTATTTCTGAGCGTCTAATTATTGAAGCAGATTCTGTCATACTAAAATTAAATACACCCAAAACAATTGATCCTGCAAAGAGATCATATGTACAGAGTTCTTTACAGACATCATTAGCTGAAGTAAATGCCTTTTTATGGGTTTGGAGAAGTGCATTTACTAGCTTGTCTTGTTGCAAAAGTCCATTCACATAATCCAGCAGATGAGGTGATCTTCACAGTCCTAGGGGGAAATGACAGGAATTTACTTATGGAACATATGATCAACAACAATCTTGTTAAAAAATGACAGTCAGAAACCAAAGTGTGACTGTGACCCCAAAAGCATTTCAACCCTTTGGCACAGATTTCAAGCAACTATGCTTCACTTTTTTTCAACACTAACTTTTTTTTTAATCATTTTTGCAATGACTTTAAATAAAATCAAAATTAACAATTCTAGTTTTTGTATGGAACATTGTGGTATTTATTATAAAATTGTTTTTCCAAGGCCAAACACACTTTTTTAAAATTCATGTGCCCTCATAATCAAAATAATTTCCCCTCATCTCTTCTCTGATAACGTGTTAACTGGCGCGAGGGCGGGACAACCTGTCACTTACATGAGAGTCGACCAATAGCAAAACACAACCATCCAATCAATTCCCAATAGACAAAATCAAGTTCCCTACGTTTTCTCTTGTTCGTGAACCACTTCACTCAGATAGCTGGAAAGAAAAGACCATCACAACTTGTGTTGCATGCTGTAAAAAGTGATCAGCTGACAACTTAAAAAAAGTGAGGAAACCCGTTGCCTTAGATGATTAAGTAATAAACTTCATGTGTAATTGGAAAAAAAAAAATTCAGTTATGTAAACTTGACAATTCTACATAACTTAAAGCCACAATATGTAATTTTTCGCCGCTAGAGGTCGCTTATTCAAAACAAAGGTGTAGCTTGATGACGCCTTGATTTCACGGAGCTTTTATTATGCCGCAGACGACCACTTCCGCCCATGCTTATGTGGGGTAACGCAGCGCTGTTTTATCATATTAGACATTTGAGTGTGTTGAAAGTTATGTTATAATGCTACTCTGTGCGTTCACTCAGCAGCTGCTATGAGACACTTGTTGCACACTGCAGTGAGCTAGATCAATATTAGGCATGGCAAAACATGGCACTCGCAGTAAATCAAGAAAACGAGATTTAAACACTCAACACAACACTAACTGTGTTGAGCTAAAACAATAATTAGTTTTCTGTCAATGAATGATCCAAACGGTTCCTCACCTGTCTAAAGAAACACTTAATATATTAAAGCGTCTTTGGTGTTTCCATGGTTTCTACAAAATAAAATCGGAAATCGAGGGAAACGTGGGTGTGATGTCATTGATAGGCGACGCACGGACACGGTCCATGTCCTGATTAGAATTTCTCTGGATTTAAACATTCGGGATAATGGAAGCACAACAAAAATATAATACCGTTCTAGTGGTTTTTGGATATTCTTAGCAAACATCTTACATATTGTACCTTTCATTTTTTTTCAGTCACGCATGGAGTTTAATTACTTAAGGCAACGGGTTTACTCCCTTTTTTTAAGTTATGTCAACTGATCACCTTTTACAGTATACTGTCCACACATGTGTCCTAGCAGAGGGTTATATTTCATGACCTTAACTCCAACAATGTCAAATACTACTTAATTTTGAACAATCTATACATAGTTTTATGTATTAGTTCCAATCTGAATCGATTACCCCAAACCTCGGAGTAATAACAGATCAGGGAAACATGGAGATTCTCACATTTAACGGGATGTAGCACTCTTTGCCTTCTCATTTTGTAGGCCACAGCGCTGTGCCTCGGAAAACTCAACGTCTTTCTTTAAAACTGTGGGACGCAGCACGTCAATGTCTCGTTCGAGGTGATCTAACAGCTCGCTGACGATATTCGGCGAGGCGTGGAAGTCAACGGAGAAGTATCCGCCGTGCGTGTGGAGACAGTTGTGTTTGGAGATCTTGTAGGGCAGCCTGCGTTCCCCGAGGTTCTCCAGACTCCGGACCACAGCGCCCCGCTCGAACAGAGTCTCCACCGTGCGCCGCAGCACCGCCGCGGTCTCCGGCCTCTGCATCGCCTTCAGGATCACACACAGGTCATACCGCGGCATCTTCCGGTGCTGTTCGAGCGGACGGACTAGAGATTTTATCTAAAAAAAAATTAATGTCTCTCAGTGGAAATCTGTCACAGAGCCTGCTCTGAAGTGCATGTGTGTCTTCTTCAAGGAGATACTGTGGAAACACATGTGGCGGTTGATGTAGTGCGCCTCCTACAGCATCGGAGGATTAAGCTTTATATCTGATGGTGACCTTTGAATCGGCTTTGAATGAAAAATGGCGTGCTCCCTCTAGCTAAGCCTGGGAAAGATATAACAAAATCTAGTAGTTATAGACCCATCGCTCTCACCTCTACACTATGTAAAGTAATTAAAAAAATTATTGTGAGGCGGCTGAATTACATTTTAGAGAAAGGGGAAGTGTTATCAACGTTTCAAAGTGGTTTTAGGAAAAGTAGGTCTACAGTTGATGCTTTGTATTGTTTGAAAATTAAGTTTAAAAAGTTTTTGTAATGATTGCAGTCTTCTTTGACATAGAAAAAGCTTATGACACTTTGTAGAGGGAAGGCTAACTAATTAAACTGAATAAAATTGGAATAGGTGGCAAATTTTATAACTGGGTTTTAGACTTTTTATTTGAATCCAATTAAAATTGGAGAAGAATTATCAGCTCCTTATAACATTCTAAATGGAACTCCGCAGGGTAGTGCGATTAGCCCATTATTGTTTAATTTAATGATTAAGTAAAAAAAAACAGGAATAGGATTAGCTCTTTATGCAGATGATGGAGCATTATGGAAGAGAGGACGTAATTTAAAAAATTTAGTTAAAGGCATTCAGGAGTCAATTAAAGAAGTTGAGGAATGGTCACTGGATTGGGGTCTAAAGTTTTCAGTTTTAAAAACAATATATGTTACTCACAAAAAACAAGAGGAATGAACATTTAGATCTGAAGTTGTATGATCAAACATTGGAAAGAGTACCTGTTTTTAAATATCTTGGTTTATGGTTTGATGGAAAATTAACATGGAAATTTCATATTAGTAAAATTGAATCAAAATGTAAAAAGATCTTAAATTGCACGCGTATGGTTGCTAGTCACAATTGGGGAGCTAGTCATAGTGCATTGTTGTGCATGTATCAAGCATTGATTTGTTCTTGCTTTGATTATGGATATATTGTATATGGTTCGGCAACCAAGTCTTTACTGAAGAAATTAGATATTATTCAATCCAAAGCATTAAGAATATGTTGTGGTGCAGTTAAAACATCCCCTGTAGATGCAATTGGGGTAGAAGAGATGCCCCTAGATCTTAGAAGGGAACAACTGGCAATTACTTACTGGGTGAATCTTCAACAATCAGCGAATAATCGCCTTACTCGCTAGGAATATTCATATGATGAAGGACATAGTTTTGGATGGAAGTGTAGAATGTGGTATGGGCAATAAGATCTTCTGTTCTAATGTACCACTGATGCTCCACCATGGAAAGTCCCTGAACCACTTGTAGAGTTGAGCTTACTAGACAGGTCCAAAGAGGAGTACATTGGAAACGAGATTAATGCTTTTTTAAATGACAAATTTTATTCAATATTACAAATATTTACAGATGTGCTAAGGAACCTGTCAGTCAAAAGGTTGGAATAGATGTATATATTCCACAATTTGAAACACAAATTAGTTTGAAGTTGCTTAATGAGTTACCTGTGTAAACTGCGGAATTAACAGCTATAATAATAGGATTACAGTGGGTCGAACAAGTCAGACCAAATAAAGTAGAAATATGTTCAGATTCTTCTTCAGCTTTAATTAGTACACGCAAGATCAGACAGAGAAGATGTATTAATGGAAGTATATTTATCATTATACAGACTGAAAGAGGCTGAAATAGTGGTGTATTTTTGTTGGGTACCAGCACATGTTGGTGTATCTGGTAAGAAGTTGCTGATAAACTGGCAAATAAAGCACTAGTCAAGAGGGATGTTATGGTGGATGTTAAAGTACCTATGGGGAAGAAAGAAAAAGTTAATGAATAAGTGGCAAATTAGATGGGACAGTAGTTGAGATGGTGTTGTAGTATCACACAGACAGTAGGGAGGATAAATTGCCAGGGAGGAAACAAGGAAAGAAGTATTGCTGTCTAGGTTAAGACTGGGACATACAGGGTTGAAAGCAACACTGGCAATTATGGGTTTACATGAAAATGGATTATGCGATGTGTGTGGTGTATCTGAAAATGTATGTCATGTATTATTTATGTGTAGTAAGTATATTATATTTAAATAGAGTAAGGTTCAACAAGAAATTATAGATAGATTGTCAATGGTTCATTTGTGAGAAAGAAGATGAAACATCCATTCAGATTTCAAATTTCAGACTTATCACCCAAGGCTAATTTGCCACCCAGTACAGTAGGTGGCGATAATGCTCCCAAGGAGTTGGTCGCCATTAAACAAGAAGAAGAAAAAGAAGAAATGGCTTCTGTTTCACAGAAAGGGCTTAGATTAAGCCAGGATTAGACCTTAGTTCAATTAGGTCATTTAAGTAGCTTTTATAAACATGCCATAACTGGTGTGCGTCTTGAGACAAAACAATGGCACTGAATCAGACATATAAGATATATCAGTGCAAATTGCTTTCGGTTATAACAGCTCAAACATGCATTGTAGTCTGGGACTAATCTTGA
This sequence comes from Rhinogobio ventralis, assembly GCA_039654625.1. NCBI lineage: Eukaryota > Metazoa > Chordata > Actinopteri > Cypriniformes > Gobionidae > Rhinogobio > Rhinogobio ventralis. Next base: position 8,302,825 of record CM077204.1, read on the forward strand.
GCCTTGTCTGTGAAACCGGGGACTAAAAAATGATGCAGATATATAAATAAAATCTTGGCTACTTGCGTTATTGCTCATGTGTGTGGCTTTATAGCAACTTTTAAACATTGAAGCACACAAATAGGCCAATAAAAAAAATATGTAAATATAAAATATATAAAAACAATGTACAATGTTGGAACCAATTAACTGCATAACCAAAAAAAAACAGTCCCACCCACTTAAAACATATGCCACTGATAGTGGATAATTTCACGTGCTTCCGTGTCAAAGTATCAGATCTGTTGAAGATGTGGTTTCTGTTCATGTGTGCCAAGACATTTTAGAAATCCCGACGATGTTTTACTGCCATGTCCAGGACAAAGAGTTGGTCACCCAATATACATACAGTTAGGGTGATATTAAATGACTGAAACCGTGATATAAGATTTTGGCCATATTGCCCATCTCGAGTCATTCATTCCCTGTGTGACTTGCAAAGGCTTGCTTTTCGTTTGGTCACATCACAAGGTTTCACTGTGGCCTCAAACTTCAGCACTGCTATTCTGAGCGCAATTGCTATGTCTGAGGTAAAACATCATGCTTCATTGGCATGTGGAAAAGAAATGCAGAAATAAATAAATGTATAAATAAAGAAAAATTGAAAAAAATAAATAAATGTATAAATAAATAAATGTTGAAACTAACAAATGTAGACATAAATACAATTATACATAAATAAAGGTGGAAATAAATAAATAAATGAAAAAAATAAATGTGGAAAAAATACAATTGTACATATACATTTATTTATTTTTGTTTGTTTTTTCTTTGTATATTTATTTATTTATTATTAAGTCAGCTTTGGAATTCCATAAAGAATAACATTTAGCTATAGGCTAATTTTAGTGATATTTCAATATGAACATTTATTGAAGCTACTTAGGTTTACTTGATTATCCATAAATAATTTTTTAGAAAAATCATGTTAAATTGTGAGTATCAATGATAGGCTTACATCGGGCTTTTGAGGCTTCTCTCAATCATCATTGTATCACATTGCATTATATGTTTTGCCCCCACAATAAAAACTACAGCACTTTGATCATAAAACTAACATTTTAAATATTATCCTAATAAGACAAATTATTCCGATATATATATATATATATATATATATGCACTTCCATTGTGCCAGTGCCAAAACACTCTAGCCCGATGTGCCTTAACGACTACCGCCCTGTAGCACTCACACCCATCGTTATGAAGTGCTTTGAGCGGCTGGTCTTGGCACATCTAAAAGACTCTCTACCATCCACATTGGACTCACACCAGTTTGCCTACCGTAGCAATAGGAGCACAGAGGATGCAGTTTCCTTGGCACTGCACTCTGTGCTCACACATCTGGACAATAAGAACACGTATGCACGTATGCTGTTTGTTGACTTCAGCTCAGCACCTGGCCACATGGTGCACTGAAAACAATCTGCTCCTCAACACCACCAAAACGAAGGAACTCATCGTGGACTTCAGGAAAGAGTCAAGAGGCACACACGACACCATCCACATCAATGGAATGGCTGTTGAGCGTGTCTCCAGTTTCAAGTTCCTGGGGATCCACATCTCGGCGGACATGTCCTGGACAACCAACACCTCCAGCCTGGTCAAGAAGGCTCACCAGCGTCTTTTCTTCCTGAGGACACTGAGGAAGAATCAGCTATCCTCGGCTATACTGGTGAACTTCTATCGCTGCGCAATAGAAAGCATCCTGACCAACTGTGTTACAGTATGGTATGGGAGCTGCTCTGTTGCAGAGCGCAAGGCACTGCAGCGGGTGGTGAAAACCGTCCAGCGCATCACAGGGACTCCACTACCTGCCATCGATCACATCCAGAGGAAACGCTGTCTGCCTCGAGCTCGCAGCATCCTTAAAGACTCCTCTCACCCAGCCCACAAACTGTTTTCTCTCCTGCCCTCCGGTAAGCGTTTCAGGTGCCTCCAGACCAGGACCAGCAGACTAAAGAACAGTTTTTTTTCCCAGAGCTGTCTCTTTATTGAACTCTAACCCTCGTTGATCCCACTCCCCTTATATACTGCTAACCTTCCTCTCCCCCCTCACATCTGCCTTCACTTTGTTATTTGCACTACTGGATGTTCATTTGCACTATCGACTGTTTATTACAGTAACACCTGTACATATATGCATCTTTCACTACTATACCTAACTGGAATATGCTCATTTGCACTATATCGTCCATTGCTACACTGCCCATCTTAGCCTAACATATCATTATATACATCTATCTGTAAATTCTGTTTATAGTAATAGCCATCTGTATATTATACTCAGTACATATCTATCTGTAAATTCTGTTTATAGTAATATCCATCTGTATATTATATTCAGTACATATCTATCTGTAAATTCTGTTTATAGTAATAGCCATCTGTATATTATATTCAGTACATATCTATCTGTAATTTCTGTTTATAGTAATAGCCATCTGTATATTATATTCAGTACATATCTATCTGTAATTTCTGTTTATAGTAATAGCCATCTGTATATTATATTCAGTACATATCTATCTGTAAATTCTATTTATAGTAATAGCCATCTTTATATATATTCAGTACATATTCATGTCCTGCACTTATGAAACCACTGTATATCCTGCACTTGCTGCTATTGCACTTCTGGTTAGACCTAAACTGCATTTCGTTGCCTTGTACCTGTACTTGTGTAATGACAATAAAGTTGAATCTAATCTAATCTAATATATATATATATATATATATATATATATATATATATATATATATATACCTTATTTATATACACCTTATATGCATTTTAAGTCGTCTGCATAATGATATGAAATATCAGTTACATTACAAGCATTTAAGAATTTAATCTTACTTTTTAGCCATATAAAATCTTTTTAGCCAGGTCATGTAAAACAATCTTATTTTTCTATGTTATTTCATATGTAGGGTTTTACAGGGTTAAGGAGAAGCTTTACCATTTGACAATTACCCCGGTCTCGTCTATAACAAAAATAATATAAATAACAAGTAAAATACATAAAGTGGTTTCTAAAAGTGTAAAATGTAATAAGCGTAACGTTACATGTAGTTTGACGCACTCACTGTGCGCCATTTTCAGAGGCTCCACGTGACGTTGAAATAGCCAATCGCGCTCCTCCTCCACATGAGTGCAACGAAGATGGCGCAGGACGGCAAGGTGCCCAGCGATCTCTACCAACATGTGTACTCGTTTCTCATGGAGAATAAGTTCGCCAAAGCTGCGAAAGAGTTTTTAAAGCAGGCTAAAGTGGTAAGATCCTTTTCACGTGTTTATTAGAACCCCTCGTGCGCGCGGAGGCAGTAGTCCTGCAATGTGTGGATCAAGGCGCGTAGTTCTTCACACGCGTGGGGACTGACACGCAGTTTTTGCCGAACACGTGTTTACGAGCTGTATAGGATGTGCTTAAGTACATTTAATTTTTGCCGGTTGTTTTTTAATTTCGACCCGTGCCATTACAGCAGTTTTTTTATACGTTTAACAATTTCTTCTCAGTTTAAAATTAATTATATTCATCAAGATTCTCTTAAGATAGACGTTTGCAACAGGTTGAGTGTTGGACAACGTTGGAATCAAAAAACTATAATTGTATAACATTTTACAGACCTTACAGTTAAACCTTTAAAGCCTGGAATATCAAGAGTAATACATTTATACAACATAACGACAAAATAAAAAAAGAATGCAAAATTGTCAAATAAGCCACATTAATTAGCTATACAAATGTTTTATGTAGCCCCAGAAGCCTTAATATTTTTTAGTTTCAGAGTGACTCTGCTGTTAATAACGCCACAAATTTGGCGTTTCTACTACTTTACATTTAATATAGCCTTTGAATATTTAAGTGTTACTTAAGTTTTATCTAAGTATTCAATTTTATCTGTTTCCTCTCATCAGAAACCCCAGGACCAAAATGATGACAGTCTCCTGGACATCTTCAATTTCTGGGTGAAGTATGTATAAGCTGTCTTTTAAGTGTTTATAACTGTAGCTCACTCTTGCTCATGCCGGTATTTTTGCTGCCATCTCCACTGTTGGGTTGTAATTGCTACAACTTGTTTACTCAAGGTCCCCAGAAACCAAAAAACGTAAAGCGGTCACCAGTGGCCCTGCGGCCGTCAATGGCCCGTCAGCCAAGAAAGCAAAGAAAGATGCAGAGAGTTCAAGTAGTGAAGACTCCAGTAGTGAAGAGGAAGCTGCAGCACCTGCCAAGAAAGCAGTACAAGGTACATGACTGTTACTTGGTTATCATCTTTCTCATTGGGACTTAACAAGTTTCTTATTAGGGTTCCACTTAATGGCTGTTTACACCTAGTATGAAGATGTGTTTTTGCGATTGGATCACAAGTGGACGAGGCTAAATACAGGTGTAAATGGTGTCTAAAACCTTGAGCTTGTCCACTGTGATCAAAGCTGAATTTTCAGCATAATTACTGCAGTCTTCAGTGTCACGTGATCCTTCAGAAATCATTGTTGTTTTGGTGCTAAAATAGCATATATTATCAATGTAATTGAATATTTTTGTGGAAAAGCGTTGCATGCATATTTCAAGATGTGTATGTAATTCAAGATTATAGAATAGAAAGTTCAAAAGAATTTGAATTATTTTTATTTGAAAAAGAAATCTTTCGTTACATTTATAAATGTTTTGGCTGACACTTTTGATTAGGGGTGTCATGATTCGATATAAATCACGATACTGAACTCATGATACATATCGTGATGTTTCAAGGAAAAAAAGTTTTTTTAATAAGTTAAAAAAGTTTTTTTAACTTATTAATATTATTATTATTATTAAAATAATATTATTATTAGGACCACAAATATTCCCCCATTGCATTATTATACATTATATTCAACATTTTTATATATATATATATATATATATATTAGTCGTTTAATGTAGTAATGTCACTTAAACTCCGTAAACTTAAATTTTTTCCCCTCATGCATTACTCGCGCTTTCAACGCAGGCAACATTCTCTCCCGGTTCTCACCATGTCCCACCTCTCCTGCTATTAATGCACTGTTTATTCTTATATGTATAATCTAAAATGCTTTGAATAATCATACTACTAAAACTAAATGTGATCTGGTGATTTAAATGATTTTTGTGCTTTGACTTTGAGGAGTGTCATTCTGGCAGCGCATGCGCTTCAGATGATCAATGCAATCAGTCACAGTTCTAATCGCAAGAAAGCATGTCAAAATGAAGCCTTCTCAAACTGTAAATGTTAAGCTCATCCAAAAAATTCTGCATTTACTCACTCCCATGTCTCTTCAGAAGATTTGGATTACACCATGTGATTAGTTATTTTTATGATGCCTTTGACATTTTTTGGCTCTTAAGTTTGAGAGGAATGGACTTTAAATGAAGGGATGAAGAATATCTTAATTTGTGTTTGGAAGTAAAATGAAACGACATGACAGAATTTAAATTTTTGGGTGAATTACACCTGATAAATAAATACAGCAAGTTGATCCTTGGATAAAAAAACTCTATATCCTCATCATATCGTTTACATCAACAATACATATGTCGCATTTTTATATCGCGATATCGATTAACGATATACCGCTACACTCCTACTTTTTATGCGTCTTTGTTGAATAAACGTATTAACTTTCAAAGGATAAAAAAAAATCTTACTGACCCCCAAAGTTTGAACACATGTGTTTGTTTGAACACTGATATGAAGTATTCTGTCTTTAACAGTGAAAGCTCCTGCTCCAAAGAAGCCAGCAGCTGTAGCTGCTAAAGAGAGCAGCTCTGAAGACTCCAGTGACTCGGAAGATGAAGCTCAGGCTAAAACAGCAGCAAAGGTCAGGAAGTTGATGCTGTTTACATGAGTGTCTGTGGGATTTCTCTGCTAGGATGCCTCTTCCTGAATCTTGGCTCATTAATTTGTTGTACAGAAACCTGCAGCTGTGAAACCTGCTGTTCAGCCTGCGGCAGCAGCCAGGAAGAGAGACACCAGTTCCAGCAGTGAGGAGTCCGACTCTGATGAGGAGCCCACCAAAACTCCAGCAAAAGGTGAGCTGAAGCATGAGTTCATATCCTCAATCACAATGCCTGTGTATTACTCCAGGTATAATTGCTCACTCAAAGTCAGTTGCATGTTCAAAGTGATGATCTGTGGTCCCCAGGTGCCAAGCCTGTTGCAGGGACCCCTAAGTCGGTGTCCACTCCTGTTCCTGCAGCTCAGAAAAAGCAGGACAGCAGCAGCAGTGAGGACAGCTCGAGTGAATCTGAGGACGAGGCTCCAGCTAAGGTGCTTTAACATACTAGCAGAAATCATGATCATGCATCAGAATTCAGTTTTCTTTTCCCCCCTAAATCCATGCTTTCTGTTTCCAAAATTGTTTTAATTACTTTATACATTATTTTTTTTATTATAATTAATAATCAATTGAATTCATAACTTTGACAGTTTAATAATTTATTACAATTTCTACAATATGGCCTATAAAAGATTGTCTGAGGTTTAATATTCACATTAGGGCTGTTGGATTCTGGCATTTTCTGAGTCAATTCCCAATCCTGATTCTGTAATTGGTTTCTCACTGTTTTTCTATTCTTCCTCTTTTTCTTTTAAGATTGGAGAAACATGCTCAGCTATCCTCAGTGTGACTTCATGATATGAAGGCTCCTTTTAAATACTTACTTAGTGTTCATTGATTATCATTAGGGCTGTGCGATTTAATCAAAATCGTAATAAAATCGTGACGTGGGCATGCGTGATTTCTAAACCGCAGAAAAGTATGATTTTTCACCATCCCCCTAAAGGGCCATTCAGATGTCGCATCTAAAAACGTGGAAAATGCTGGCCATTCCGCTTTCTCCTTTAAAGAAGTGACTGGGAGCATGTGCTCTTGTGGTGTCTGCCATTGCTAAGCAATCATGAGTTGCGTTCTCCATGAACGGTTAAATGGATTTCCAGCCCATGCATGCATTCTGCTACTAGATATATTTATGAAGATAAGGGAAAAAACCCTGTACAGCTATCATCAGCTGTTTGTCCATTTTGGCTGAGCTTTCAATGTTACGGAAAGGATGAAGCTGGTTCTTGTCACATGACCTGTGGTGCGCTGACGGCCTTCTGAAAAGTTGAGATTTTTTTTCATCTCGCTGAAACGTTTCAAACACGTGCACGCCTACATTTAAAATGATGAACTTGAGCACAAAAGACGTGAAGTGTAGTGTGCAATCTGAATGCAGCGCACCTTAATCTAGCACAAGAGCAGATCAGAGAATGAAAGACATGGAAGAAAGCACAGAAACACGGATGGTGAATTTAGGGCAGGATAAGGACCAAAAAGGCGATATGATGTATCAGATCCAGGTAATTTGCGAGTCCGGTCAAACTTTCACTTCAGCAAAACTGCGTATTGAGGGCCTTTCACACAAACGCATTTTTGTGGTTTAAAAACACAAGACACTGGTCTAGAGATGCTTTGATATTGTGCCTGCAAATATTGGCAATAAAGCCAGCTTCCAAAAAAATTATACAAGTATGTGTGCAAGGAAATTTTCAAAATTGAAATCGCAATATTGATAAATTATTATTTTTATTTTTTTTGCCCTTATCAGCCCTAATTATCATCAGTGTTTATTATCCTTCATATAGTCCCCCAATGTTGACAATACAACACAGGGCTTGACATTAAAGGGATAGTTCACCCAGAAATGAAAATTTGATGTTAATCTGCTTACCCCCAGGGCATCCAAGATGTAGGTGTCATGGTTTCTTCAGTAGAACACAAATTAAGATTTTTAACTCCAACCGTTGCAGTCTGCCAGTCGTATAATGGATGTGAATGGTAGCAAAATCTATGAGTAAAAAAATAAATAAAAAAATGTACAGACAAATCCATATTAGAGAAACCGAACAGTATTTATATAATTTTTCTTTACCTCTAATACAACACTGTCCAGCAGCCTTCAGCGTGCGATCACTTCCGGTGAGTGTGGTCAATGTACACGATATGGTGTAGTTTACGCAAGTGCCGGACGTGATCTCTCGCGCATATCTCTTCGCCATATCGTGTACATTGACCTCACTTACAGGAAGTGATTGCGTGCTAAAGGCTGGAAAAGGTGTTTTTTTTTTTGTTTTTTTTTGTGTTGTAAATATAATTTATTCTGAAGCAATATTCTCACCACTGTTCAATCAGCTTTGACCTATTTAAATCTGCATATTTGTGATATTTTTACCTTTTATAAAGGGCTTTTTTTTTTTCCCTTAATCTTATTAAATATAGGCTATGCTTCAGCTCTTATTTTATATTCTTAAATTTGATCAATACGTTTAATTAGAATAAGACACTATAGGGCTGTTACCAATCAAATTAGATAATTTACAAAAATACAACTGCATTAAATAGTTATGAGATTCCGGAATGAGGCAGTCGTTTACTAATAGGTCATTAAATCTTTGATTCAACCGATTCATTCGAAACTCTGAAGCATTCAGTAACACACTGTTGCTGTGGTTCTGCTGTGATCTTTGTTTGGAACTATTTTTGCTGCTGAAATAGAACAAAAACAGTCAATATTGCATCTAAAATGTAAGTGACTTAATGTTAGTTAATTGTTTATGGAACTGTCATATAGACTTGGTCGGTGTCGTGTCATAGCTGGGGGCATGGTGTGGGGGAAAACAGTCCATTCCCCCACAATGGAAATGCATGGTGTTAACCCATTGTAGCCTGTGTAGAATCACTTCTGCCGCTTGACAAAGCAAGATGTATAGAAAAACTGAGCCGTATTGGGTCAGATTGTCCGTACAGTATCTGTGACTGATAAACGACCCAACGGAATCAATGCCCAGAGGTGTCATTTTTCTCGTCAAAATACATGCTGCTCCCCCGACCCCCAAATAGGTATGACATGCCAACTTCATAAATCACCTAGTCTTTTGTTAATTCAGTGTTCCTGAATTTAATGGATTAAAAGTATGTATTAGCCTGCATGCATATAACGTTTTAAAATGATCATAAAGCGTGTCTGTGCTATGAAATTGATATTTTTCTGAATATGCCGTGTGCAATGCAAAGGGTGTTTATGTATAAGTATGTTTGGGCTAGAATAGAAACATATGTCAAACGTTAATTTAAAGCAGGACCAAGTTTGACAAACATTTGTCAAAAGCCTAACATCCAGTTATATGATGAGCTGTTTGGCATCAATGACACGGGTTTAGATAAAGTTTAGACATCCGTCAGTTTTCTGTTGCATGTGGCTTTATCTGTTTATTTATTCGTTTTTCTTGTTAGTACAACCATGCACTAATTAATTCCTAGTTCAGCATTTACATATTACAAAGCAAATTTGGAGTTGACGTCAGTCATAATACTATTCTCAAATTACTGACAATAGCAACGTTTTTTTTATTAGCTTTTTTTATAGCAACCGTCTTCATCAAAAGACTGGGTGATTTATAAAGTAGCCTTGCTATTATGTCGTGTAATTTGTGGGAGCAGCATGCATTTTGACAAGAAATGTTTTAATCTTTACAATACCAGCATCACAATGTTACAATGTTTAATTGTAATGGACGTGTTGCACAGGCTTTCGGAATTGATAAACGGCTCTGTCTGTTTATTTGGCACTATAAAACTTCAGATCAGGGTTTTTTTTTTTACTTACTAGAGGTGCAGAAAGCCACACAGCAATTTGGCATTGCACCAAGCAAAAATAAATCTTAATCATTACAAAGAGTAAAGATAATGCGTGTAGACCTTGTTAGACGCTTTAATTCGAATGGCTTGTTTTCCCCCACAACATAAACGGATATGACGTTTTTGTGGGCGTTCCCAGTAATGCCGACCAAGTCTATGAAATCAGTGTCACATTTTCAATCGTGATGGTATTCAGGAAAACAGAACTCTTGCTTAACTGTATCATGTTATAAATATAAAAACTCCACATTTTGAATTTTTACCACAGTGTGTTTACTGAGTTTCTCTGTGTGAGCTGCGCTCATTTGGTTTGATTTCTCCTCGAGGCTGTGCGAGTGTCAACAGCGCAACCTTGTTACCGTCAGTTAATTATACTGTTAGGGTAAAACAGTTTAGGACCCAAGACCAGTTATGAAAAATGAAGACCAAGAGTCAGGAGTGCAATTAAAGAAAAAATTACTTTTAGAATAGTTTGGCTTCTGCTGGTGAAACTGCAGCTTCAAGTCTCACAAGGCTCCAAGTCTCACAAGACTCCCTCTCTACCCGTCTAGATTTTGTACATACAATTTCTCAACAGTTATACTGTTTAAGGTCTAGCCACGTCATTACTGCAAGTTGAATGATTCTGATTGGCTAAGAGAAAATGGAGACAGTAAATTTCCACACATTGTCAGTTAATCAGATTCACGTGTCCATAGATCACTTGTTGACGCTTTCACCCCGGAATTAGGCACGTAGTGACCTTCCAGGTCTGGAGCAGGCGCCAGCTTGCCCAGAAAACAAGTCCACCCATCTCTTAGGATGCCCGTAATCCACCTCCAATACTGATCTGTAACACAGATTTACGCACATACACCGATATAGTCTCTCCAAGGTTGGAGTTGATCAAGCTCCAGTTCTAACCAGAAAGTTTCCCAAAACATACTGATAACATGTGCTTTCTCTCAGTGAAAAGTACAGACAGTATTCACCATAATTCTTTGAGTATTTAAAGGAAATAATATAAAATGAAGAAAATATAAGATGAAAGACAAAGCCATATTTCATCTCTGGAAGTTGTGCTAAGTGAGTAAGCACTGTTACTGCACTCCTGGCATGTTAGGGGTGTGTGATGCCTCCAAAATCCAAACACACGACAACATGTTCTGTGTTCATGTCAAGCGTTTAGCGACACATCCCACATCCCTAGGCCAGACCCTCAGTCACTCCTCAGAGACCAAATACAAACTTTAGAAAATGTATATGGAGAAACAAATAAACAATCAGTGGTTCTATTAAGTAATATCATAACTGGAAAGAATCATTAAAAATTATTATAATATAGGAGGATAAATATTGATTAAGGCTTTGTATAAGGCTATATATATATATATATATATATTATAAATCCCCCTCTGTGTAAATGAATGGTGCAGAAGCGCGGTTTCATTTACGCACGACACTTGTCTTTTTAGCCTCTGCCGTGTCACTATATGAGGACATGAACGCATAAACTTCATGAACTCCGCTCTGAGAGTCACTTCATGAGCATTTACCGTTTTGTTTGAGAGAACTGTCATATCATGAACACAGACACTCAAAGGTCTTCACGGCAACCCGTCAAAAAAGTTCTGTTTAACTTAATGAAATTGACAAATATATTAGGCAGCTATTGTACAGTAGATTTAGCTACGTCTCCTACTACTACTACTACTAATAATAATAATAATAATAATAATAAAAGGTGTGCATGGAGAGTTGCTTATTTTTCACTCAATCTTTTTTATAAACAATGTTTACTTTTAAACTGCATGTCGCCTACAAATGTTTGTATTATTTACTTATAATGATTATCATAAACTTTCATAAAATGATTATCATAAACTATCATAAAATGATTATTTTTATTTTTTTTAATGGTTAAATAAAATGTAACAATTTTTGCTGTAGTACCGAAATTGGTACAGAGAAACGTAAAATTATGGTATTGGTACTGACTACTGGAATTGTGGTATCATGACATCCCAAGTGCTTTTTGTTGGTTTAAGCTTGATGTATTCCCCTCACTTTATCACAGACAGCAGTAAAAGCAGCAGTCCCGGTGAAGACCCCTCCAGCCAAACCTGCGGCCCCTGCAGATTCCAGCAGTGAGGAGTCATCCTCAGATGAGGAAGATGCCCCTCCTACTAAGAAAGCCAAGACCGGTATTACTGCTTTTTTTTCACTTTGGTCTTTAAGGTGCACTAAGAATGATTTCTGGATTTTATTTTTCTTTCCAAACAACCAATATTACAGTGATCTTGGACTTTACCCTGACAACTTCACCATGGGTGCACCATTCATGTGATCTCAACATAACATTAAACTGCTTTTCTGGACAGTATATGACTAGAGTATGTCATGAGCATACATCATTTGAACATTTTTCAAAAAACACTTAGTGCACCTTATATGAGGCAAAAGTGAGTTTCTGAAAAACAGGACACAAATTGAAGAGCATCTCTGTTCACAGGACAATTCAGTGCTGTCCCGCCCCCTGCAACACTGACAGCTCGTGCTCCAGTCAAAGCCCCTGGTAAGAGTTTGAGGTGTCCTGTAGGGCAGCTCAATTATGGCTAAAATCATAATCATGATTATTTTGGTCAATATTGTATCACTTTAACATGATTGATTATTTATTTTAATTTTTTTGGGGTATTTTTGGTTAAAGGAAAATACAATGCGTGCAGGTTTGTCATAGGCTACATAAAATTATAATGAGAACACTACTGTAAAAGAATGTTGTGAATTCTTTGTGCGCCCGTGTTTTAGCTCGTTGTTACTGGATAAGTCCATCGACAGTGGAGTTACACCTTCATGACTAGCAAAAAGTTTGCTTGTGCATTCGCAGCCTTTTGTTTTGTGCAATTGTAATAAGATGTAATATGTTTATTTTGTGTATATATCTATATATCTGATTTCTCATATAGGATGCATTTGGTTAAGAATTAACACGGTAGTAAAGTGTGCTGATCTTTCAGCTTCAGTGCATGCAGCTCAAACAGCAATGCACGACATTAATAACTGATTGGAGTGTCATATTACATAACATAATTACAACATTATAACAATATTGTAATAAAACATTGTGAGTTCTTTAGGTTTACATCAAATACTTTACAAGTTATATTTAATTCTATTCTATATAATTTAAAATATAATTGATTTTTTCTGTGTCTTTAAGCAGTCCAAGTTAAGACTGTGACTCCCAAAGTTACTGCTAAGAAGGACTCCTCCAGTTCTGACAGCTCTGGTACTGAACTCTCTGCACATTATCACCACAAATAGTCATTTTTGGGATTTTGTTTGCCCCTCTGGGTCTCTAAGTGCTAAATAACTTTCTTTTTTCTCAGATTCGAGCTCAGAGGATGAAGCAAAGAAGCCAGCGGTCAAAGCTGCGCCAGCTAAAGCAGCCCCAGCTAAAGCAGCCCCAGCTAAGAAGGCACCTACAAAGGTTACTTCTGCTCAGAAAAAGGACTCCTCAAGTTCAGATTCTTCAAGCTCAGAGGATGAAGCAGCAAAGCCAGCTGTCAAAGTCACACCTGCAAAAGCTGCATCTGCTAAATCTACACCTGCAAAAGTCACTCAGGCTAAAGCCATGCCTGCTAAAGTCACTCCAGCTGCAGACGAGTCTTCTAGCTCTGAAGACTCTGACGATGAGGAGGAGGCCAAGAAACCAGCAGCTAAAGTTGTCCCAGTTAAACCTGCGCTAGCCAAGAAAATGCCAGCTAAAGTCACGCCTGCTGCAAAAGAATCTTCATCTAGCTCAGAGTCTGAGGAAGATGAACCGGCCGCAAAACCTACCCCAGCCAAAGCAACTACTGCTAAAGCTCCTCAAAAGGCAACCCCTGCTAAAGCTGCTGCTCAAAAGGCAACCCCTGCTAAAGCTGCTGCTCAAAAGGCAACCCCTGCTAAAGCTGCTGCTCAAAAGGCAACTCCTGCTAAGAAAGATGATTCCTCAAGTTCAGGTTAGTTGTCGTCATTATATCCAGTTATACATATTATATCCAAAATTACTTGGATGCATACAGTACACTTACATTATGTACTATATAGAAAATCTCAACTGCTCGATTTATATGGTCAAAAAATGTCAACCATATTATCGGCCAGCGATATCAAAAGTTGTGTGTATGCACCGATCAGGCATAACATTATGACCACCTTCTTAATATTCTGTTGGTCCCCCTTTTACTGCCAAAACAGCCCTGACCCATCAAGGCATGGACTCCACTATCTGGCACCAAGATGTTAGCAGCAGATCCTTTTAAGTCCTGTAAGTTGCGAGGTGGGGCCTCCATTGATCGGACTTGTTTGTTCAGCACATCCCACAGATGCTCGATTGGATTGAGATCTGGGGAATTTGGAGGCCAAGTCAACACCTCAAACTCGTGCTCCTCAAACCATTCCTGAACCATTTTTGCTTTGTGGCAGAGCGCATTATCCTGCTGAAAGAGGGATTTACCGGGGAATACTGTTTCCATGAAAGGGTGTACATGGTCTGTGACACGTACCACCTACCTAAGCATTGTTAAAGTAACATCCACATGGATGGCAGGACTCAAGGTTTCCCAGCAGAACATTGCCCAAAGCATCACACTGCCTCTGCCGGCTTGCCTTCTTCCCATAGTGCATCCTGGTGCCATGTGTTCCCCAGGTAAGCGATGCACACGCACCCGGCCATCCATGTGATGTAAAAGAAAAAACATGATTCATCAGACCAGTCCACCTTCCATTGCTCTGTGGTCCAGTTCTGATGCTCAGCATGGGCACCCTGTCTGGTCTGTGGCTATGCAGCCCCATACACAACAAACTGTGATGCACTGTGTATTCTGACACCTTTCTATCAGAACCAGCATTAACTTCTTGAGCAATTTGCTACAGTAGGTCGTCTGTTTTATCGGACCACACGGGCCAGCCTTTGCTCCCCACGTGCATCAATGATCCTTGGCCATCCATGACCCTGTCGCTGGTTCACCACTGTTCCTTCCTTGGACCACTTTTGATAGTTACTGACCACTACAGACCGGGAACACCCCACAAGAGCTGCAGTTTTGGAGATGCTCTGACTCTTGCTGCCTAATATATCCCAAACACTAACAGGTGCCGTGATGAAAAGATAATCAGTGGTGTTCACGTCACCTGTCAATGTTATGCCTGATCGGTGTATATAGTAATTTTACTTTGCATGCATACACAGGGTTTGTACAAGGTGCTTAAAGTTTAAGTACTTGAATTTGACTTGGCCTTCTGAAGCGAATCGATGCGTTTATAAAGTTTTAAATATGGATATTTTTTACACAAAGTAAAGTTCTGGCCGATCTCTTCCGTATTCAACTTATGGAAAAAGTGTTGAAAGTGCCTCTGCAGTTCAAAAAAAGTTTACACTACGTCTGACGAGCGTAACTGGTAGCGTAAGCATTTTGAACTGCAGAGGCACTTTCAACACTTTCCATAAGTTGAATACGCTATACAAGTAAATGATTTGGCATTATTTGGAAAAGATCAACAAACATTTTAATGTAATGCCATGTGAGTGCTGATGATCAAGAATTTTTTAGCTTATAGATCTATTTTACCTCCCACAGATTCAGACAGCTCTGAAGATGAGGCACCAGCTAAACCAGCAGCCACGTCCAAGCCTTTGAAGACTTCTCAAAAGAAACCTGCCACCACACCGGTATCCAAACCTGCAAAACCTGCCCCAGCTAAACCAACCAATAAACCAGCAGAAAGCAGCTCAGACTCGGACAGCTCTTCAGATGAAGATGAGGAACCTCAAAAGAAAGCCGCCACCTCCACACCGGTACCAAAACCTGTGGCTACCTCAGCCAAATCTACCCCTGCAGCGAAACCTGCTGAAAGTAGTTCTGATTCAGACAGCTCATCAGATGAGGAACCTCAAAAGAAAGCCACAACACCGGTATCCAAACCTAGTACCCCAGCGAAACTTGCAGCTAAACCAGCTGAGGGCAGTTCTGACTCGGAAACTGACAGCTCTGACTCGGAGGACGAGACTCCAGCTGCTAAGACCCCTAAACCAGCAACGGCTACTACTGTTAAGAGCCCTGCCTCTGCTGCCAAACCACCCACTCCAGCCAATAAGGCCACAGCTGAGTCCAGCAGCAGCGATTCTGACAGTTCCAGTGAAGACGAGAAGGAAGCAAAGACTACCGTGACACCCAAAGCAGCAGCAGCTAAGCCAGCCGCGACTCCAGCTAGCGCGAAGAAAGCCGAGAGCAGTAGCTCCAATTCATCTGACAGCTCAGAATCAGAGACAGAAGCTAAGAAGACTCCTGCCAAGCCTGCAGTCGCCAATGGAAAGGCTACAAAACAAACCCCCACCTCTGCAGCGAAGACGCCGGCCAAAAAGACAGCAGAGTCTTCGTCCTCTGGTGACAGCAGTTCTGATGAAGAGGAGCCATCTAAAACACAGGCTGTGAAAACTCCACCCGCTACAAAAACACTGGCTGTGAAAACTCCACCCGCTACAAAAACACTGGCTGTGAAAACTCCACCCGCTACAAAAACACAGGCCGCTAAGGCCAAAGCAGAAAGCAGCTCTTCTGAGGATTCATCTGAGGAAGAGGAAACAACCGCAGCGACCAAGACTCCTGTCACTTCCGCAACAAACGGTATTATATATCTGATGCTAACGTATGTTTTTGGCATTACTGGCTCTCAGGCCAGTTCTTATTACCATCAGCAGATTATGTAACACACAAACACAAACTTTCAACAATTTCGCCTACAGCACTGAGCGCCACTCAGCACTTTATTTCAAAATGCGAGACTATGGGGAAAGACATCTCGAGACATGTTTTAGAAAAATTTAACCAACTTGACGTCATTATAAAACCATGGCACTTATGTGCAAGATGTGAGCACCATTTAGCATGTTAACAGAAGAACAAGTTTTGCATTAACGGAAGGCAATGGTCAGTGGAATCGAGAAAAAATGCAGGCTTAAGACTTTAAGTTAACTTTTTTTTTTACTTGACATTGTGCTTGAGTGCAACAAAGACATACATCAAGCGCATATTTACAGGAACAATGGAGAAGTGGCACAGTGGAATGCAAAAACACATTGTGTAAATGCCCATGGTCTCCGCACGCTCTTTCCACCATGTTTCAAATGCACAGCAGTGCCTCATGTACTGTGTTTTTGCCTTTTAGTTGAACCTTCAAACGTAACCTCAATTTACGTTGTCTTGTCTCGTGTGCCACTTATAGGACTGCCTGACACGCCTAAAATTTGCATTCACATGTGGATTTCAGTTTTAATTGACAAATTATCAAAATTAAAAATTAGGGCTGTCAAGCTTTTAATATTTTTTTTTATCTAATTAATTGCACATCAAATTTGGCTAAGAAATTCCCCCCCAAAAGATAGTCGTCATTGTGTTGAATGATAAAAGCATCAAATAGACATTACAAAAAGTAGCTTTAGAGAAAGTATATTTTATTTGATTCAACAGAATTTATTGCACATGAACTATTACATAAAAATACCATGATATGCTTGCAGATATTTAGTAAACTTGCTAAATTCACCTACTTGTTTCTACAGCCAGTTTTTCTACTTTGAAATGTGCGTTCCGTGTCGGAATGTCTGTTTTTGTTTTGGTCTGTGCGATAATGCATGCCGTCAGTTTACCCAATAGTATTTCGACACCACAGGTTGCCATGCGGCAGAAAACACATCGTATTGCAGTCATGGAAGCCAGCAAACAAAAACATATTAAAACGTGGATAAATCAACTTCTCAACTTGCAAGTCAGCCAGTCCTCCAGCTGACTTGAGCGTCGAGTCTGAGGAGGAGGGGGCGGGGGAAACAATGATCTCAAGTATTTTGAATCCTACATACCGCACCTTTAAAGACCGCTGTGACACAACAGTTCTGCTCTGGCTTTATAGGTAATATTTTCATTTGGCAAAATTGGGCAATATTTTGTCTAAAATATAACATTAACTTGTTTATTGAACTGTTGTATAAAATATCACTATTCGGTACAAAAACAGCATTTGTGTGATGCACTCGTTACTCGTGATTATTTGTATGACAAAAACATACAGGGGCATCATCTTGAATTTAAGGGGCATTATAACTGCAATCTATAGGCTCCATCACGCATGGAGTTGTTTCTCTGTTCTTCACCAATCAATTTTATGTAATGTAAAATGACGTGTGGAGGTCTGGGGCAGGGCGGGGTGCGTTAAATGCGTCAATACTTTTAACACATTTTCCAATAACTAATTAAATGTACACATTAAAGTGACAGCCCTATTAAAAGTTTTCATGGCCTGAAAAAATTTTATCTTTATGCTGCTTGTATAAAGATAGAACACGATTTAATTGAATAGTGGCGTTTAGAGTTAGAATATCACATCGTTAGCTCACCAACATTCTAATAAACATAACAGCACATGCAGATATTAAATTAGGTTTGCTCCATCTTGTGCCTGGATAGGACACAGTATCACTGACATTTTAACTGTGTCCTGCCACATGAGTGTAAAACTGTTGTTGTTGTTTTTTTAGCTTCTTTCTTGTAAATTGTTTAGCCTTCATTTCAAAGCACTCATTTGTTTTTTCGTCTCTCTCTGATCACAGGCACACAGAGCAAGGCAACACCCAAGAATAAAAAAGTCGCCACATCCACACCTCAGACCTTTCCCAGAGTCAAACAGAAGGTAAATGTCTGTGATTGTGTGCATGTTTGTGTTGATGTTGGCTCAGTGCATATTCAAACACACCCAGGGGTCAAATTTGGAGGCTAGGGATTCTGATTACCGGTAAGATGACAAAAATACTAGTATATGGGCTTCAGTGGAGCAGTGAAAGTCCATTCCACCAAAACTAATGTTTCAAAAGTCCCATATGATTTAAGAATTACATTTCTGGTTGTCAAGTTTTAAAACTCGAAAAAAAAACACATTTTATCAAACATATTATATTTATTATTAAATGTAGCTCTAAGCAGAGGTAAATTCTCTGCTCCCGCAGTATGAAGCTCTCGACTGTTTGGTTATGCACTTCTGCTTAAATGCATTTTCTGTTTGTTTCTTTGTTGTGTGACTTGTAAAGGAAAGCAATACTCCTTTCCGTAGAGTAAGAGACGAGGAAATTGAGGTGGACCCCCGACTGGCAGACAATTCATTCGAAGCAAAGGTGAGATTATAAACATGTGAATGCATATTAGGCCAATGTTTACTGGGAGGCGATTGTGCATGTGTAGTGCTTTATTTCATTTGTTTGACTCCTTATTTACTTTAAGATGGGAGCCAACGGAGACTGGGGCCAGAAAGCCAACAGTACGCTTAAATTTACCAAGGGCAAATCTTTCCGGCATGAGAAGACCAAGAAGAAGCGTGGCAGTTATAGAGGCGGTGCCATCTCCACCACAGTGAACTCCATAAAGTTTGACAGTGAATGAGATCACAATCTAAATGAACTTCAGAACTCTCCCCATATGTATTTCCTGTTCATTGCTGTATCAGCTCTAGCAAGCACTGTTCTAACCCATCTACCCTCCCTTCCTGCACGGCGAACTGACGCTGTTCTGACATCAGTATCGTTGTGCCAGCATCAACTGAAGAAGGCAGAAATAGAGGGGGTTGGTGACGTGTACGGTTGTCATTTATATTCTACACTCAGTCCTTCATGCAGTTAGACATAGTGACCACATGGTGGCGTCGATGAATTGAGTTTTGCAATAGAAAGTCTTTTGATTTTTAGCTTATGTAAAATCATTTTGGCTTTACTGTAAATGTTTCTTGAAGTTGTTTTTGACAAATTATGTATGGTTGTTCTAACAGGTAATTCATGTACTAGAAATGACAGAGCGATTTTTCTTTTTTCTTTTTTTTTTTTTATAATGCATCTTAAAGAAATGTCAGTGTTATGGTTACGTTATGAGCCTATCCATGTATTTTGAGCCTGGTGATTCTCATTTGAAGCCATGTAGTTAATGACTCCGCCCACTTCTGTTCAACGGACACTGGAAGACCGCCCTTAAAATAACGAGTCATCCTCATTCGATTTTAGTTTTGATATTTTATGGTTTCACTTCTGTTACGCAGGATTTTGTAATTTGGTCTCTCATAATCAGTCTCGTAACTAATTAAAACTTTGACTGAAACTCAACTGTTTGTCTGTTTTTGATCAAATGTTATCAAGTTCTGTCATGAGCTCAGGCATGTCCCTTTTTGTAAAGATTTGCCAAAATCTTTACCAGTAAACGCATTTAAATCCATACAAATAAAATTTTAGGTTAAAAGTTAATAAAGTTGTATGCCAGAATGGGTAACGGGTGCAAGTAACCAGGCTGCAAGTTTAGCCTAAAAGAAGATTGCACTCTCTAGGGTCTTGCTAATTTGGGACCAAATATTTAATGATAAAGTTGATGGGCCTGTATTGGTCTGAAGAATTGTTCACTAATTTTTACTGAATCAACATCTGACTCCAAACTGTGTTAATGCTTTATCATTTAACTATGTCTTAACTACCAGCTAGTAAAGAGACATTTACGTAGGGCTTGGCAATTATAACAAAAAAAAGCACTTTTTTTTTTTTTTTCATATGTGGTATCAATATTTATTATATTTACCATTAATGGGAAAGGAAATGCTTTCCACATATTAACGAATGTAAACTTGTTTGTTCATAATTAAACTCCACTGAGAAATCCATTTAATTTTCCCCTAAATTCTGTTTCCCTTTTATTTTAGTGATTGTGTTTTATGATTTAATACAAATTTATATAAACATTACCAATTAAATATTGTTTATTTTGATAAGATTCTGCACAACAGAACTGTATAAATTTAAAACGAGGAGAAAAAAATATATTGTATGATATTCCTAAAGTAAAATTTAGTAAACCGTAGTGATGTACACCGTTCAGGCATAACATTGTGTTGGTCCTCTTGCTGCCAAAACAGTCCTGACCTGTCGAGGCCTGGACTCCACTAGACCCCTTAAGGTGTGCTGTGGTAGCTCGTCTGTTTGATCAGACCACACGGGCCAGCCTTCACTCCCCACGTGCATCAATGAGCCTTGTCACCGGTTCACCACTGTTCCTTCCTTGGACCACTTTTGATAGCTACTGACTACTGCAGACCGGGAACACCCCACAAGAGCTGCAGTTTTGGAGATGCTCTGACCCAGTCGTCTAGCCATCACAATTTGGCCCTTGTCAAACTCGCTCAAATCCTTATGCTTGCCCATTTTTCCTGCTTCTAACACATCAACTTTGAGGACAAAATGTTCACTTGCTGCTTAATATATCCCACCCACTAACAGGTGCCGTGATGAAGACATAATCAGTGTTATTCACTTCACCGGTCATAATGTTATGCCTGATCTGTGTATTTCTGTCATTTCTTCAAGTTAAACTGGACTTTTATTTTGGCGGTTTGTAGTGAAGATCTTTCAGTTTTAGTCTTTCTCAAATGAAACGGTAAAAAGCTTGTGAAGTGACTCAAAGCAGCTCTTGGGATAAAGTTCATGTGTTCACTTCCTCATATATTGAGACGGCAGATGCTGAAAACAGTGAGCGTGTGTGTGAGTCCTTTCAGGGAAAATCTGTTCACTCGGTGGCCATATTTGCAATGCCGTAGCTTCTAATGGCTGCTGCAGTGACATGTCGTAGACTGTGTAGCACGCAAAGCCTGAGGTGCACTTCTCCAAAAATGTAACACCGCGTCAATTCTACGCAGACCACAAGCTGTGATTGGTCTGCCAGAACCCCTCCCTCAGGGGTTCTCATGCTCTGATCAAAGTTCTGCATAATTAAGGGCGTGGCCACTTGAGTGACAGGTGGATTACAACTGCTGTTACTACTAGCCGTTTGTCTGCTGTCTGTTAGTCCACCCATGTTCCGCCTCTTTGCCCATTTTCGGTTATCCGGGAGTGACACGCGGTGACGCTGCCAAGATGGCAATGGCCAGCTCTGCTCACTTTGGGCGTCAAAAATGCTCTTCAGAAACCTACGGGTAACGTCAAAGACACTACGTCCATTGTTTTATACAGTCTATGATATCAACGTAAATTTGATCAAGATCTCGATATGATATCGTTTTGTTTATCGCCCAGCCTTACATTTTCGGAAACTACTTACTAAACCTTAATATTTATCTAATAGAATTGACTATTAATGAAATATCAATGAACAAATCTTTAAAACATCAAACAGTAAAAATGTAACATTCATTTTGTGTTCAACATTTGTATCTTTCTAAAAATACACTGATCATGTTGTTCATTGTTAGTTCATGATTCACGGTGCATTAACTAATGTTAACTGAGCTATTGTAAAGTGTTAACACTGCGGTTTATTTGATGCTGTTAGTGTTAGTGATAATTTTCTCTCTCCCTCAAAAAAAAGAAAGAAAGAAAAGGAAATGGGACACATAATTCAAGGTAAGTACCCAGAAGCAGAAGCTTTTTCTTCTAGGTTTTCTACTAAGTCCGTTACATAAAAACATTGATCATTTGATTCCAAAACGTATGTTTACCCCTTCTTTAACTGCAAGTTGATCAGACTATTTTTTTATTATTAGTCTTAACATAGTGGCAGAGTTTATGCAACTGGTTCTGAGTAAGAGCAAAGGCTTCAACT
Organism: Rhinogobio ventralis; assembly: GCA_039654625.1. Taxonomy (NCBI): domain Eukaryota; kingdom Metazoa; phylum Chordata; class Actinopteri; order Cypriniformes; family Gobionidae; genus Rhinogobio; species Rhinogobio ventralis. The sequence continues at coordinate 8,325,211 of CM077204.1, forward strand.
TTTTGAAGTTAAAGGGATAGTTCACCCAAAAATGAAAATTACCCCATGATTTACTCACCCTCAAATCATCCTAGGCGTATATGACATTCTTCTTTCAGACGAACATAATCGGAGTTATATATATATATAAAAAAATGTCCTGGCTCTTCCAAGCTTTATAAAGCTATATAATATTTTTTAGCCCAAAAAAAGTGTATCCAAAAAAAACAAACAAGCGTAACTGGCACGACGATGACGTTGGACGTAGTGCAAACGTTTTGAACTGCGAGAGGCGCAAGTTAAATACGGAAGCTAGATATTTAACTTTATAATATGGATATTTTTCTTACACAAACCCATCGATTGGCTTCAGAAGGCCTTTATTAACACCCCCAGTTTATAATGGATGGATACACTTTTTTTTTAGCTTAAAATTTTGGGCTGCCATTATAAAGCTTGGATTAGCCAGGATATGTTTTAATATAACTCTGATTATATTTGTCTGAAAGAAGAATGTCATATACACCTAGGATGGCTTGAGGGTGAGTAATTCATGGGGTAATTTTCCTTTTTGGGTGAGCTATCCCTTTAAATGTAAGTTTTGTAGACCTTTCTTTTTAAAACCACTTTGGTTTACTTCATTAGTGAAGTGTGAGAGCCGGCAGACATATCTGCAGGATGCTGCATTAACACAACAGGAAGTACACGAGTCAACCCCCAGATCTCTCTATAGCCTGCTCTACTGTAAGTTTAATAAGTTTATCGGAGATCTATGACAGATGGTGACTTGAGTTTAATTTGTAATGATGAAAGAGGCTCATGGGTATGTCCTTACATCAGCTCAGATAAGGGCTGTTAGTTACTCAGGATGGGGTAAATGCTAATTCAAAGCTGCCCTGGGGAGGGTGTCTTAAACGCTTCGGGAGGGTGTCTAAAACGCTTCAGCAGTGTGAAATTAAATAATAAATGCTTAAAACCACAAACACCTCACTTTCACCTCTAAGTGTCTACTTGAATCATGGTTTCGATTCATTAATAAAAATATGCAGTCTACTGAACAGAGCTTTTTATCATGGTCTGCATTAGGGTCAAACGATGGAATATTTTCCATTTTATATCTTTAAATGCAAAATATTTCCAGTAGCTAATACACATAAAAAAGTAGTTTATTATATATTACATTGTTTATTTGAACAAATTCTGATTGGATGAGCCGCATTCAGTCATTGTAAAATGCTGATAAACACATATGTTAGCTTACATGATATATTAAAAAGTTACATAAGCAGCCTACAGCCAATGAAGTATAATTCATATATTTATTGACTATATAATTATCTTGAATAAAGTGTTAGGATACATTGGTGTGCGAGGGGTGTTCTTGGACAACAATTTTTTTGTATGCAAGACACCTTTGTCGCATTTTCTGATCATTGGATGAATTTAAGCCATTAGATATCCTCAAACCCACTTATATTATTAAATAACACACATAAATACACCATAAATTCAGTACTGTAAAATGTTTAATAGTATCATTCTTTTAGCATCACTCTTATAAAGTCATTAAACAATGAGATTTTCATAATAATGCTGTTTATAGTACAATGGAAATTGCTTGTTGTCAGACAGACACGTAGACCTAAGAACAGGAGTGCAAAATAGGGAGCCTTTTTTAAGAAGTGAAAATGAGTGTTTTAAAAAAATCTAAGTTGAATATCATATGAATTATCTGCGTAAGTCCCAACATTCATTTCAGATAGGAACTCATGGCACTCGAAGATGACCTCTCACTGTTGTTTTTTACATGCCAGTTACATTCTAGTGTATGTAGAATTGTGCATCCAACTCCAAAGAAATAAATAAAAGATGGCAAGCTCTGTCTGGATGTTGAGTAGAGTTGCAGGTGGGCACAGAAGGGCCGAATGCACGAGCAGTAGTCATTGTAGCATGTGTTACTCTCAGATGCTCCTTCCAAAGGAGTTTATACTTTAATGATTAATTATACCCCATATGGAGCGCAACATGAGGGGACGCCCGTCTTAGCTGTTACTGCTGTTTCGGCATGGCAAAGTCCCAGGCAGTATCCTGGGCGCACTTCCACATGGCGCGCACCAGCCGGGTGAAACCCATATCCTTGGGCTTCTCCAGCCCACGCATCAGCCGCTGTTTCATGATGGCAATAAACTCCTTATTACTCAGCTCCCCATTTCCTAAAATAGAGCGAATGAAATAGAGTGTGAGAGAGAAATATAATGGGTTATTATCACCGTCAGTGCCAACGAACTCCATATGCTTAACCAAAATACTGATTCAGCGGGTCCAGTGCTTAATTGTACTTGTACTTGTTAAAATGTTCCCATACCAAAATATGATACCATACTCATTTACAACATTTGCTGCATAAATAACACCACACAAAGACGCATTTGAGATATTTCATGATTAAAGACAAACAAAAACAAAACAAATAAATCCAGAAATAAAAATTAAGTTAGCAAAATCTAAAATTATAAATAAGTAGTAAAATATCAATGAAAACTCTAAATTAAACAAATTATTTAAGTTTTTGTATTATGACTGTCTCAAGACTGACTTGAGACTATCGGTATATTCAATAAAAAAAAAAAACGAAGTGAAAACAAAACAAAACTAAACACAAAACAAAAGCAAAACACAATAAATAAAATGACAAAACTAAATCAAACACAAAATGAAAACAAAACAAAAGCTGAGCACATACCAAAGAAAATGAAAACACAAAACAAAAGCAAAACACTACAAACCAAAACATAACAAAACAAAAAACTAAGCAGAAACTAAAACAAAACAAAAGCAAAACACAAACCAAAGCACAAAACAAACCAAATTAAAACAGAAAACAAAACAAAATTAAACAAAACAAAATAAAATGCAAAAAACCAAAGCTCAAAACAAACAAAATGAAAACAAAAAGCAAAACACAACAAACCAAAACAAACAAAACAAAGCAGAAACAAAACCAAACCAAACATGAAACAAAAACGAACAAAACCAAATTAAACAAAACAAAATAAAACAAAATAAAATGCAACAAACCAAAGCTCAAAACAAACAAAATTAAAACAAAACAAATGCAAAACACAACCAAAACATAAAAAACTAAACAGAAACAAAACAAAACCAAACATAAAACAAAAACTAAGTGAAAACACAGAACAAAAGTAAAACAACAAACCAAAACAAAAAAACATACACGAAACATAAAAAACTAAGCAGAAACAAAACAAAACCAAAACCAAAAAAAAGCAAAACACAAAACAAAGAAAAACAAATAAACAAACAAAATGAAAGCACAAAATAAAAATCAAACCAAAAAAACAAGCAGGGTTGCCAGGTCTGCACAACAAAACTAGCCCAATAGGTTGGAGCACCCTTTAAACCACTGGAAAAAAAATCAACCTGCGGTAACAATTTAAAAGGACTGGGCAACACCGAAACCAAAACAAAACACCCAATTTGACAAGATACAAACAAAAATAACTATTTATAAACAATTAAAACTAACTGAAAGTGAAAATCAAAACACATTGATATACACTCACCTAAAGGATTATTAGGAACACCATACTAATACTGTGTTTGACCCCCTTTCGCCTTCAGAACTGCCTTAATTCTACGTGGCATTGATTCAACAAGGTGCTGAAAGCATTCTTTAGAAATGTTGGCCCATATTGATAGGATAGCATCTTGCAGTTGATGGAGATTTGTGGGATGCACATCCAGGGCACGAAGCTCCCGTTCCACCACATCCCAAAGATGCTCTATTGGGTTGAGATCTGGTGACTGTGGGGGCCATTTTAGTACAGTGAACTCATTGTCATGTTCAAGAAACCAATTTGAAATGATTCGAGCTTTGTGAAATGGTGCATTATCCTGCTGGAAGTAGCCATCAGAGGATGGGTACATGGTGGTCATAAAAGGATGGACATGGTCAAACAATGCTCAGGTAGGCCGTGGCATTTAAAAACGATGCCCAATTGGCACTAAGGGGCCTAAAGTGTGCCAAGAAAACATCCCCCACACCATTACACCACCACCACCTGCCTGCACAAGGCATGATGGATCCATGTTCTCATTCTGTTTACACCAAATTCTGACTCTACCATCTGAATGTCTCAACAGAAATCGAGACTCATCAGACCAGGCAACATTTTTCGCATACTGGATGTTTTTCCCTTTTCACACCATTCTTTGTAAACTCTAGAAATGGTTGTGCGTGAAAATCCCAGTAACTGAGCAGATTGTGAAATACTCAGACCGGCCCGTCTGGCACCAACAACCATGCCACGCTCAAAATTGCTTAAATCACCTTTCTTTCCCATTCTGACATTCAGTTTGGAGTTCAGGAGATTGTCTTGACCAGGACCACACCCCTAAATGCATTGAAGCAACTGCCATGTGATTGGTTGATTAGATAATTGCATTAATGAGAAATTGAACAGGTGTTCCTAATAATCCTTTAGGTGAGTGTATGATGACTGGTATAATTCTAATAAATAAATAAAAAAGACTAAATAATGCATTTTGTTTTTATAATGCTCTTAGTGTGATGTTATTACTAGCATTTTATAGTATATCAGTAAAGTAGGTATCAGTATCAGATATTAACACACACTCACCGTCACAGTCGAACAGTGCAAACACCACGTCACACACATGGTCGGACAGCTCTACCTTGGCCACAGTGCGGGCTACCTGCTTCATGGTGGCTGTAGAGAGAGTGAGAGAACGAGAAGTACAGTGATGAATGAAGAGAGAACTGGAGCTTTTACCAACAGTGTGCCTGAGATTGATTACTGGATATTGGGTGGTTTCTGGATGGGCTTGATCAATACTGGACATTCATTCCCTGCTGAGGACATCTCACCAGATAGAAAGTGAAAAAGATGGATGGAAACATAAGAGGAGGGTGAACTGAAGCTGAAGTCTAGGAGATGGAGGTGTGTCTGTCCACCCCTAATTAATGTCATTTAGAGATTGTTTTCTTGTTTTCGCGCTGCTCACGTGGTCAGATGCATGATTGTCAGCTGTAAATAATGTCATATGCTTTGAATAATACGAATAAATTCATATTTAATTTAATTTTAAATATTGTCATATTTATTGTAATTAGCTGAAAGACTTAAATAATCTCAAAATGATGGATGTCATTTAAAAAATATTATTTAGCCTACATTTTCTCCTCTTTCTCCTTATGCTGAGTTGAAGCGGTGATGAAATATTGTTCTTGTAAATACTTCCTAGCATTTCAGTAATAAAAGTGTACATCTTTAATATGCATTCAAATTACCTGAAGCGCAACAGTTACGGTGAATTCAGGGTGATTGGGACACTTTTTGCTATTAAGATGACTTGGAAAAAGTGTCCCAATCAACCTGAATTCACCCTACGGTGTTACACAGTGGTCAAAAAGGATTTAAACTACATTTTGAATTGAGTCCTCTTGTAAATTCAGAGATGTGGATTCGAACTTACCAATTACCACACGACCTTCGCGTTTGTCAAAAAAGTAGGTAATTCGGCTGGGTTACGTTTAAGCAGGTGGTGGGAGAAAACACTGACATTCTAGATTTGGGCGGTAGTGATGCTCGGATAATCCGCGGGTCGGGCGGGTCAAGTAATAAAAAAATAACATTCCAAAAATTGCGGGTGGGTCGCGGGTGGATGAGAGACAAATCATTAATGTGTTGATTTTAATAAAGACACAGAACTCTCTTTTCACGGTAAAACACAATGAACGTACGTCACTCTTTTACTTTCGCTTTCAGCTCATTTCAAGATCAAAGACCACAATGGACCGCATTAGCACTGATATCACAGGATGCGACGCTGAACCTTTTTTTAAAATGAAGTTTCATTTGTGGCAGTTTGCGCGTCAGCTTGCTGAAGAGATACAGCTAACGTTACTCATGAAGCAACCAGCATGAACGCACATGCATCACCGTCATTGTGATGTGTAGAATGTTTAATGGAACTTTATATACTTGATATCTCCGAAATGTATAGCTACCATAAATTTTTTTTCCCCCTCAAAGCTAAGTGTAACAAGCTGTAAGCTGTCCGTAATTACGCACACACACAAGTGTGCATGAATTTGAATCTTGTGCTTTCAGAGCTGCACGCTTTCATTGACGTGCTTTCATTGTATCTCACACAATCATATTTATAGCTCCTAACTTAATAAAGACAAGATGTGTTGCTATGATAAATAATTAGGCATACCTCAAAATGTAGATGTACTTTATCTTAATTAAATACAAACACATCTCTTTTGCTCAAGTCTCAGCAATTAGCCTACTCCGCCGTGGGCCATATAGGTTGCCGACACCTGGTTTAAATAAATTTTGCCAAAGAAGAACTTTTTTAAAAGCAGACTATTTCGTGTTATGATATCACCGCGCACACGAGAATTTGAATAATTGTAATGTGACGGTCGGGTGCAGATATGTAAATCAGAGAAAATCATAGATGCGAGTGGGTGGATGATTTTTTTTAAACAGCGGATTCGGGTGACGTTAGAGCTGATCCGCGCATCTCTATCGGACGGCAATAAAATCACTGACTAGCCCATGTAAATGTTGAAAATACCTTACGACCCTATTAGAAACATTACAGTCACAATTACAGTCTGAATAGGGATTAACACTAGGGGTGTAACGATATTCAAACCGAACCGAAGAAACGCAACAGACCACCCACGGTACGAACCGCGATACTCTCATGTTGAACCGCTGCCCCAGCCCAGCTCTCACTTCACCTTATGCCACAAAACTCCTTCCTTGAATTTGATTAAATCGTAATTAGTACACTTTTAACAACTAATAAGAGCTGTATTTTTACTAAATAATATAATAATAATATTTACTAAATATACACTAACTTTTGTCTTCCAAGTGCATGTCACGTGACTTGAGTTTGGCTAGGTTGGCTGAATGCTACCTTGGAGTCCCAGTAACAACGGTCCCCAGTGAGAGGGTGTTCTCTACAGCAGTGTTTCTCAACTGGTGGGTCGCCTGAGAAAAACGTGTTGTCCCGATTCAGTATCTGCGGTCAGATGATATGTTGTAAGGCTATATGTCAATGTCATTTTCGTAGCTTGTAACAAAACAAAAAGCCTCTCTCACCTCAGAAAACCGAACTTTCCTGTCCTGTACTATCAGCCGTTATACTGCACTCGTAGTGCACACTGTTCAATTACATGCGCAAATGCGGCGGTGTGCGCTGTATATCACGTCATAAAGCGCAAGAGAAACTATACGAGCTGTTGTCAATTTGTAAGTCATGAAATAAAAGTAAAGTACCAATAAATCACATAACTGGTTTGATGTGCGTTAGCTGGGAAGGCATGCAGGTATGATGTTCATTCTGTTCATCAGGAGCAGTTTATATGATTCATTAACAGTTCATGATATATTGTGATTTCGCCATGGTAACTGTTGTTTCCATAACCCCAAAATGCTACTTTATTTTCACTTTATGTTATTTTGTATATGTTTACAATAATGTGGTGGCTACTTTATTGTATAAACAAAAACTGTCATTTAATAGCTTTACCTTATAGGCCTATTTATTCATCAGTATTAGTCATATTCATACAATTTATGTGTTTAAGTAGGCTAAAGTGGGACATTACTTGTGTGTGTCATCAATTCTTGTGAAATAAATTAGCTTGTTTTAAAAAAACAAACAAAAAAACATTGAACACAGAACCTACACCACTACAGCAAACAGAACCGAACCGAGGCTCCAAAAACCGTGATATGAACCGAACCGTGGCATTGGTGTATCGTTACACCCCAATTAACACTGTCAAAAATGACTGTTAACATAATTAATTAAATAAAAAAAAACGGTGATCTTTTTTGTTGTTGACAGTCTAGCGCTGTCACTGAGACAGGAGTGATATCTCACAACACCCATTTAAATTATATTTGTCAGGAAGTAGGGACATTTTATCTGTGTTCCAAAACCTGAGCTGCCTTCATAATCTGCATTTTAAGGCATCATAAACTGTTTCCATCCATTTTTAAGCGCATTTTGGGATATTGTATAAAAAAAGTTGCACAATCTATCAGCAAGGGCCAAACTAATAAAAATCATTTTCATTAAATAAATAATGAATAAAATATAAATATTAGATAAAAAAAACTTGGCAAATGCTAACTTGGCAAGTAACTGAAAGTAAGTTTACATTGAAGTACAGAAATAAAGAGGGCTAATGGCGCAAAGCTACCAAGTCAAACTTGAGCTCTTGGTCTGATCACTATGTGGACATGACCCTAAAACAGGGATGACCAATCCTGCTCCTGAAAGGCCAATGTCCTGCAGAGTTTAGCTTCAACCTGCCCCATCACACTGGCCAATAAGTTTCTAGTAAAATGCAGCGTTTCCACCGCAGAAACTTTCCCCAGGAACTAGGGTCTTAGGGGTGGTACTCGGTGTGTTTCGACAGCAGGAACCAGGGTCTAAATGAAGTTCCAGGTCCCTCAGAAAGTCCCTGCTCGCGAGGTAGTACTTTTTCAAAGTTCAGGAACTTTTGGGGGGGGGACTTGGGTGCTGAACATGCTGATTGGTTGAGTTTATGCAGCATTTTATTTCAACCACCATTTTTAAAAGTCTGTTGCAATCAACAATGGAGTTTGGTCCATCGGAGTTTGGTCCATATTAAGTTTATATGCGGAGGACAAAATTCATCAGAACTGGTAAGTCGCGTGCAGTCCTACTAGGCTTGCTGCGATAGTCGGTGTTGCCGGTGTTCACCTATTTAAGTGATGTAAAATGTAAAAGCACCTATTTAAGTGAGTTTGTCATTGTACCGTTTTGTTGTTGTGTTTTTCGAATAATAGGATAATGAACCCACAATTCAAGCAACCACCCCAGAATTGGCGCTAATTCTAAACCGAATCTAAAATGAGCATGGCCACACTGTCATTTATTCACGGTCGTGCTATCATTCATTCACGGTGCTTGTCCAGTCTGGCGCGTTTTCAGTTCATGTCTATGGAAGCTTAACTTTCATAGGAATTCATTGAAAACGCTCGCTTTGCTCCACACCGCTCCGTTATGAATGCCCGAGCGGCCGTGCACATTTAACTTTCGATTTAAAATTAGCTATTGGAAAAGCCCCCGCTGGTGATACCGGTTTTACCGGTGTTGTCACATGTCGATTAACCGGTGGGAAAATTTCCTCACCGTCACATCCCTAAGTCCTATATCATCGGACTAGTCTTCACGGTACTTTAGACCACAATGGATTTTTAGCCTCGCTTCCACCAATATTACACAAAACAATTTGTCCGGTGCGTAGGACTGTGCGTGACTTCCCAGTTCCCACTGGATTTCATCCTCTGCATATAAACTTAATAAAGCCTGAACCTCGTTGTCAGTCCATCTGTCGTATTTTTTAAACTTCATTGTTGATTTGAATAGCGAAAAAATCTTACTGCACGCACCCCAACAGAATTTTAGGGTGAAATAAAATGCTGCGTGAACTCAACCAATCAGCATGTTCAGTGCCCAAGTCCCACCCACAAAAGTTCTTGAACTTTGAAATAGCACTACCTCGTGTGCAGGGGCGTTTTGAGGGGGACGTTCACAGAGTACCACCCCAATTCCTGGGGAAAGTTCTTGTGGTGGAAACGCTTCTTTAGACAGCAACAGGTCTGGGGGGAAAAGTTCCTCGGACAAATTGTTTAGGGTAATTTAGGTGGAAACAGGGCTAAAGACATTGATTGGCTAGTCAGGTGTGTTTAATGAGGATTGGAGATCTCTGCAGGATAGTGGACCTTCAGGAGCAGGATTGGAAACCCCTGGCCTAAACCCACAGAATTACATAGGGCTTCCTAAAGACAGACTAGTCCAGAGGTCTTCAACCCTTCTCCTGGGGATCCACTGTTCTGCAAATTTAGTTCCTAACTGCTTTAACACACATACATGTGATTATTTTGCCTGTTGAAGACCTCTGGAATAGTCAACTAATCAATCAGACAACCTACTAATACGAACAAATCTGTTCATAATTATAAATGTGTTGTTTTGCACATCCCTATTAGTGGAAGAGTTAGAAAATGGCCTGTTGGGAACATGAGAGAAGGTCATTAATGGACCCAGGACCAGGAAGCGTGAGGGAGAAACTAGACATGCCAAAAAACATCCATCACAATCAGACAATAAGCATTCCAGACACAGCCTTGTGATCAGAATACAGAAGAGAAAAGAGCGTTTCTGAAGATGACAAGCTGATAAAAAGCATCTTTTGTCTTCATAAGGATCAGTGATTCAGAGTATCTGAGTGTCAGGGGCTAGAGATCAGAGAAACGGACAGAGAAATAAAAATAAGGTTATCGAGAGACATCATTCTGAACGAGAGGAATCAATCCTGAGATAAGGACTGTGAGGAAGTGTGAGGGTGTATGGAGGGAAGTGACATGCTGTGAAGAGCAGAGACAGGTGCACTGCAGTACTGGATGCTTATTAAAGTCATCATTACTGGTCTTACTGAGAGGGATTCATTTGTGCATATCATTTTTTAATATTTTTAATCAAAATGTCTTAACTTACTCTTCCTGTGATATAACTGACTCCTCTCTGCTGATGTATGCAAGGCCACACAGCATTTAAGCCACATCACATTCAGATCTGCCTCCATATATACACTCACCTAAAGGATTATTAGGAACACCATACTAATACTGTGTTTGACCCCCTTTCGCCTTCAGAACTGCCTTAATTCTACGTGGCATTGATTCAACAAGGTGCTGAAAGCATTCTTTAGAAATGTTGGCCCATATTGATAGGATAGCATCTTGCAGTTGATGGAGATTTGTGGGATGCACATCCAGGGCACGAAGCTCCTGTTCCACCACATCCCAAAGATGCTCTATTGGGTTGAGATCTGGTGACTGTGGGGGCCATTTTAGTACAGTGAACTCATTGTCATGTTCAAGAAACCAATTTGAAATGATTCCAGCTTTGTGACATGGTACATTATCCTGCTGGAAGTAGCCATCAGAGGATGGGTACATGGTGGTCATAAAAGGATGGACATGGTCAAACAATGCTCAGGTAGGCCGTGGCATTTAAAAACGATGCCCAATTGGCACTAAGGGGCCTAAAGTGTGCCAAGAAAACATCCCCCACACCATTACACCACCACCACCTGCCTGCACAGTGGTAACAAGGCATGATGGATCCATGTTCTCATTCTGTTTACGCCAAATTCTGAATCTACCATCTGAATGTCTCAACAGAAATCGAGACTCATCAGACCAGGCAACATTTTTCCAGTCTTCAACTGTCCAATTTTGGTGAGCTCGTGCAAATTGTAGCCTCTTTTTCCTATTTGTAGTGGAGATGAGTGGTACCTGGTGGGGTCTTCTGCTGTTGTAGCCCATCCGGTTGTAACGAGTGGTTATTTCAGTCAAAGTTGCTCTTCTATCAGCTTGAATCAGTCGGCCCATTCTCCTCTGACCTCTAGCATCAACAAGGCATTTTCGCCAACAGGACTGCCGCATACTGGATGTTTTTCCCTTTTCACACCATTCTTTGTAAACTCTAGAAATGGTTGTGCGTGAAAATCCCAGTAACTGAGCAGATTGTGAAATACTCAGACCGGCCCGTCTGGCACCAACAACCATGCCACGCTCAAAATTGCTTAAATCACCTTTCTTTCCCATTCTGACATTCAGTTTGGAGTTCAGGAGATTGTCTTGACCAGGACCACACCCCTAAATGCATTGAAGCAACTGCCATGTGATTGGTTGATTAGATAATTGCATTAATGAGAAATTGAACATGTGTTCCTAATAATCCTTTAGGTGAGTGTATATATATATATATATATATATATATATAGTAATGTTTTTATGATCAGGACAGTAGAAGCAGTAACAGGAAGTGATAAGAGAGGAGACAGAGCAATGGGACCACAAGTCTCGGAGCACTGCCCACAAAACCCTGGCTCTAATGTTGTCATTTTGTTTTTAGACCATTAAATCAACAGTCACTAAAGAAGTGTGTTTTTGATTGTGAGTGAAAGATAACCTCGTTCAGCTTCCCAAATAACCCAGCGTTAAGGGAACAGTACGCAGTTTGTTTTTCCGGAGCAGCAACGGAGTTCTGCAAGTGTGTTTGTTTGTTCCCGGCATTTCGGAAACAAATGTTTTATAAACAAGGCCCAGTTTGACGCTGGATTTGCAGGCAATCAGCGCGTAAGTGCATTATAATGTAAACAACCCAAACATATAGTGAATCGAAATGTATCCAGGGATAATGCGATGATGTACTGTGTGTGTGTGTGTGTGTGCTTGTGACTCTTCAGCTCTGCCCACTGCACGCCTCCACAAGTTTGGCTGTTTTCGGAAAAAAATCGCTACAGCGTATCTGTCTTTTATAAATATGATAAAACTAAAGACTCTTCTGACTACTCTATAGGTACTCAAGATTAACATGAGACTGGCAGAAATCGTGTGTGTTATGTACCCTTTAAAGAAATGGTTTTAAGAGAATGAAAATGTTGTCAGATAGAAATTTGTTGTTTTCTGGCCATATTGTGACGTACAGTTGAGTGTAACAGATTTTCAAAAAAGACTTGGTTCTATGGTTGTTGATTGGATTTTGATATGTAAACGTTACAGACGGGAAAAGACTTGAAACAGCACAAGTCATATAAACAAGTGCTTTGTCTGTAAAGAACAGACCTGCGTGAAGACTCTTTAGAAAATCTTTTTTTTGTGTGTTCCACATGAAAAAAATAAAATAAAATTTGGAACAACAATGAGAAAATAATGCATTTACATCAAGTTGAACGGTTCAATGCCATCTAATCGCCAATGGTATCAGTAATTTTCACTCAGACTTCAACTTAGGCCAGTTAGCAATAACCTAGAACATGCTAGCAACCACCTAGCAACATCATATCGACATACCACAACATCTTATCATCATGGCAGGTAGTATTACACAAACTGTAAGGGCTGTAATCATGCAGAGAAAACAAATACAGTGTGGAGGACCGGACAGCAGCTATGTTTCAATATAAATTGTGTTTTAATCCAATTTTGTGTTATGCACAGTCATGTAAGACAGTTCTGTGAGGGAATTATACCAAACCACCAACGACAAAACTTTGCTCAGTCATTTCAAAATGACCAAAACAGCATTTCAGATGCTGTGCAACGAGATGATCCGCTGGTAAGTCCAGTTAAGCCGTCCCATCGCAGTCACGTGTTTTTCGATGCGCATCGAGGAATTTATTCAGTAAACCTGTTTCCATCTTAGTTTATGCACATTTTTCCTTATCGGATAAAAAATGTGTCTGACTCAGTTGAGTGCATGCGTTTTTTTATGCATATTTTTAGAATTTATGTGCATTTCCATCCAGCATTTTTATGCAATAGGTGGATGGAAACATAGCTAGTAAGTGCAGTTAAATGGAAAGGACAACTAATGATACTTTAGAGACTTTTTGGATTGCCTGAAAATGTCCAGGTAATGTGTGCATGTGAAGAGTCAGTGAGAGAGAAGTTTATTAAAGTACTGCTGGGAACAGCATGAGCTGCAGTGAAATGGGATGCATCTGGATGAGTGGCTCTGCTAATGGTGAGAGTAAGCGAGGGGGAGGAGACCAGGATGGGGTTATGTGATATGGAAATTAGAAATGGGAATTTTTGAATTGCACAGTTAGTCGGAGTTCTAGCAGAGTCAGAAGACATGACCACAAACCGCTCAGTCAACTTCTGTCCGCTTCCAAACTAAAGGATTACAAGGAATTGGCTGAGCGATCACGTATTTGTGAGTGTGTGTGTGTTTGTACCTTTATCTATAGAGGCGCCCGCCATGTGGTAGAAACTCAGTGCGGTGTCGACATCATTGACATTCTTCAGGAAGGTAAAGAAGTTCTCCACTTCCTCAAACGTGATGCCCTGTGTGTGAGAGATGCCAAAATGACTCCTACGACTAAAGTAATTCATTACATTTAATTATTTTATGGCATATCTGGTCATAAAGTGAAGTGACATTAGCTCTCTCAAATAGAAGTGAGAAAAACATGGCGTTTGCAGTGAGCACAGAGCCTGTAAATATAGTTTTAATATCCTGTTAATAAGAGGATAAAATTACAGAACGAGAGCATTTGAGAGACACAAACATAAAACAGCTCTACAGAGAGAAAGCTCTTCATACTCCAGCATGCCGGAGTGCTTTCATGGTAATGTATGTGCCTGATGAAACAAAAAACATGCTTAGAAACATACTTAGTGAGTATGTTGAGCCATTAAAACACTGTTTCCCCATGCATTCTTACTCGCTTTACCAAGTATTCAGCTCTGAGCAAAAAAAAAAAATCGGGCTATGGGGGTTAATTATATCAAATTATCCATCTGACTGTGTCAATCCATTTAGCTCTTTGAACATCTAAAGTCAGTGACTAACAAGAAAAATTCTGAATTAACACGGGGGCATAAGAAAATTAAAATGGTACTTCAGGTCAAGGCGGCTACTGACCTCTGACGCATATTAATTTCATATAATGAGGAATCAAACTTTCATTGAGCCGTTAAGAGGTGGGGAGGTCGTTGACTACTATTAAAAAAGTACTATAAACATATTGTAACTTTCCGAACTCTTTTCCCACGGAATAAAAAATAAAAGGTAATTGCGACTTTTTAATCTTACAATTCTAAGAAAATTATAAACTCGCAATTGCAAGAAATAAAGTCTGAATTATGAGATAAAAAGTCACTGTTATCTTTATTAATGCAGAGTTTATATCTCACAATTCAGACTATATTTCTCGCAATTGTGATATATAAACCCTCAATTGGGAGAAAAAAAAGACAAATATGTTTTTAAAGGGATAGTTCATCCAAAAATGAAAATGCTATCATACTCACCCTCAAGTTGTTCCAAACCTGTATGAATTTCTTTCTTCTGCTGAACACAAGGGAAGATATTTGGAAGAATGTTTGTAACCAAGCAGATCTCGGCAGCCATTGACTACCATAGTATTTTTTTCCTCCACTATAGTAGTCAATGGCTCCTGAGATCTGCTTGGTTACAAACATTCTTTCAAATATCTTCCTTTGTGTTCAGCAGAAGAAAGAAATTCATACAGGTTTGGAATAGCTTGAGGGTGAGTATGACAGAATTTTCCTTTTTGGGTGAACTATCCCTTTAAGGGGGCAGTGAACAGCTGGACAGAAAAGGAATGGAACAGCATACGGGTCTAGAAGCATGTTTTGAAATGTTACTTTAATTAGTTATTTTTAACTTTACACACTGTTAAAAACTCAACACCGTGGCAGGACGTTCAAAAACATCACAAAAGATGACGCAACGCCCAAACACGTCTGTCTGAATGTGTCTGGATCTAGTGGCTGTGCTTTAAACTGGATGAATGTAAAAATTTAATTTTTCAGAGAATTGTTTTTTGAAAGAGATTCATACTTTTCTTCAGCAAGGATGCATTAAATTAATAAAAAATTACAGTAAAGAGTTTATATTGAAAATTCACTTTCATCAAAGAATCCTGAAACTTTCCAGTTTCCACAAAAATACTAAGCAGCACAATAATATGACATTTTATTAGTATATTACAATGATTTCTGAAGATCATGTGACTGAAGACTGGAGTAATGATGCTGAAAATTCAGCTTTGCCATCGCATAAATAAATTACATTTTAAAATAAATTCAAATAGGAAACAGTTATTTAAAAAAATTTAATAATATTTCACAATATTACTGTATTTTTGACCAAATAATTTCTGGATTTTTAATTTGCTGTAATTTTGTCGATTCTTTCTTCTCTCAGCAGGGACAGAGAAATTACTTGACAATCAAAAGTGGTCACATTATACCAGGTTAGGACGTGTTTTCACTTTAAAAAGAGAGAGTGGGAAAAAGAAGTGAGAAAATATCGCATGACCACAAGCGCTCAGTCACATTGATAGTTGGAGGAGAGAGTGAAAACTCACCGTGCTTTTCTTACAGTGACAGTTCACAAACACACACACACACACACACACACACACACACACAACATTTTCAGACTGGTGGCTCGCCCACCTGAGCATCCTTGAACATTCTTTTGAGGTTCTTCTGCATCAGTTTGAGTTTGCGAGACTGAACTCCACTGTAGGCCAGCAGCATCCCTCCAAACTGCTTCTCTGTGATCCTGCCGTCCACCGGATCATTCCTCTCAAACTATACACACACACACACACACACAGAGGGAATGCTGAGTAATGGCCTCAGAAGGGAATCTTGTGTTCAGCTAGTCAATATCATTTACAATTCATGTTCGACTGAATACTTAAATGTGGGCACAGTTGTGTCAGGTCACGAAGACTTAGAGGATTTAAAGTAGCTGACAGCAAAAGTTGAACGGCTCTCTCTGGTAGGAATCCATTAGGGTTTGACCATTTGATTAATTTAAATAAAAGTTCGGCCATTATCTACTCAACTCTTTATGAATGTGCCAGTTTTGAAACATAAACTGGCATTGAAAGCCAGGGTGGAAAACTATTATCAGTGAATAATAACTTCAACCTGGGTAATTTTCTCATAAAAAGCTGTCGGCTTCCGATGACTGTAATTTAAGACAGATGATGCACTTTTTGGTAGTTTTTTTTGCATTGGTGTCACTTTAAATAGTGGTGGGTACAGTAGGGGGATGGGGGCTGTACAGATGAGCTGGCAGTGCTTAGCTTATGAATAATAAATAAAGCAAAAATAACACACATGATCTACCTATTTGATAAATACAGTATATTTTCAAAAGTTTTGGGACGCCTGCTTTTCATGCACATGACCTTTAATGACACCCCATTCTTAATCCGTAGGGTTTAATAGCTATCAACAGCTTCAACTCTTCTGGCAAGGGTTTCCACAAGGTTTAGGAGTGTGTTTATGGGAATTTTTGACCATTCTTCTAGAAGCGCATTTTTGAGGTCAGGCACTGATGTTGGACGAGAAGGCCTGGCTCTCAGTCTCCGCTCTAATTCATCCTAAAGGTGTTCTATCGGGTTGAGGTAAGGACTCTGTGCAGGCCAGTCAAGTTTCTCCACACCAAACTCGCTCATCCATGTCTTTATGGACCTTGCTTTGTGCACTGGTGCGCAGTCATGTTGGAACAGGAAGGGGCCATCCCCAAACTGTTCCCACAAAGTTGGGAGCATGAAGTTGTCCAAAATGTCTTGGTATGCTGAAGCATTAAAAGTTCCTTTCACTGGAACTAAGGGGTCAAGCCCAACCCCTGAAAAACAACCCCACACTATAATCCCCCCTCCACCAAACTTTACACGTGGCACAATGCAGTCAGGCAAGTACCGTTCTCCTGGCAACCGCCAAACCTAGACTCGTCCATTGGATTGCCAGACAGAGAAGCGTGATTCGTCACTCCAGAGAACACATCTCCACTGCTCTAGAGTCCAGTGGCGGTGTGCTTTACACCACTGCATCCGACACAGCATTTACGTGGCCTACCACTTCGTGGCTGAGTTTCTGTTGTTCCCAATTGCTTCCACTTTGTTATAATACCACTAACAGTTGACCGTGGAATATTAAAAGTGAGGAAATTTCATGAATGGACTTATTGCACAGGTGGCAACCTATCACGGTACCACGCTTGAATTCACTGAGCTCCAGAGAGCGACCCATTCTTTCACAAATGTTTGTAGAAGCAGTCTGCATGTCTAGGTGCTTGATTTTATACACCTTTGGACTTGGAAGTGATTGAAACACCTGAATTCAATGATTTGGATGAGTGTCCCAATACTTTTGGCAATATATTGTATATAGTTATCTACTGATCCGGAGATCAGGTCTGGAGCATTTGTTCATTTCAAAGTCAAAACCAAAATGCAAGTCAGTCCAAAGAGTCCAAAAATGATTGAATAAAAGTCTGCATAAACCCCGGCCATTTCTTAAAATCGTCTGTAAGCTTGCATTCAGATCTGTCTCTATCCAATCAACAACCATTGGATTGAACCAAGTGCCCTCCCTAAATATTTTTCTTTTTTTTTTAAAGAAAGGATCTGTCACTTGCTTGTTTCATCCCAACTTAAATAGCTCACTGAATCGCTACTTTTCAACATAAAACTAAGTACTAGTTACAAAGTGATTTGAGGGACCAATAGAAGTGCTCATCATGTTTGTAAGTATTAGATTTTCTAGGTTACATAATAAATTTGATGGTTTGCTGGTAACATTTTCGCTACGAGTACAAGGGTTTCAAAGCTGCAGCTATATTTCAGTGAATGTACTGTATATCAGCAGCGGGAACACATTTGTTTTGTTATTTCACTAAAACAGGTAGCGCACCACAGAAAAATAAAGATTAGAGCATGAATCTGAGAGCTGCGTGCTGGAGAGAACATGCTGCTATCAATTTCTACAAATGATAACAGTGAACACTCATTAGAAAACAGAAAATTATAGAATAGAAATATAACTTTCCAACACTGGATCGGCTCCCATTATAACACACATTAACAAAACAACAGCTGCTCAAGAAATAAAGAAGATTCCTCTATATTAGATACACCCAAGAGTGAATAAATGATAACAGAATTTTCTTTTTCACTACATTATTAGTGATTGTCAGGATTGAGAGACAGAAAAGTCTAATCTCTGCTGTCTGTCCTGTGGGTGGGAACTGTTAACATAGAAGGTGGGAGTGATTGAGGAATATCTGACAGAACAGAGAGCTGCAGCCTCAGCACATCTCAAAGACCAGATAACGAGAAAGAGAGAGAGAGAGTATAAGAGAGAGACAGAGAGAGATCTAAAGGTATCTGTGACAGAGGCTGCGTTAAGCACTGAAACGGTCAGACCCTAAGGAGGTTACATCACATTTAGTGTCACTCACGCCACACTGCTGCCAACTGCTCGTTGTCGTCTTTTTTTTTTTTTTTTACCAAACAAGTTGTTTTGGATATGTACCATGGTACTACTATAGTTTACTCTAAAGTACCTCCAGGTTGACCAGGTTTTTCCAATGACCGATATCTAAAGACCAGGGTGGCAGATGACTCACATAATGAAAATTATTTATAAATAAGTAAGTTCAGTTGTGGTAATTATCACACAAAAAAAATCACTAACTTTGGGTAGCTTGTGAGTAATGTTTTCTTCATCCCATAAAACTAAATTAAGATGAATGACTCCTTACTTCCAGGAAAGCCCACAATATTCTGAGTGGAATGAGGTTGTAGTAGTAAATTATGCATAAGTCTGAGCTTCCATTTGTGACACTGGCTGACAACTTTCAACCTCAATTTATTTTCCTGTCATCTCTCATATGTAATCTACACTTCTCCATCTTCCCGACTTCTGTGTTATACCTCGAGTTTCAGCACATCGTGCTGTAATTTCCTCTGGAACTCCAGGAAACTGCCGATGGTGAGCTTGCCCTTCAGGTCAGCCCCGAAAAAGTAGGTGGTGAGAGCTGAACTGCAGCCTCCTGTTTTCAGAGTGTTTCCTGTGGTGGAGCGATCTCTGTGTCTCATGCCCATACTGGTCTGAGAACGAATGATACTCTGAACCTGAGAAAACAGAAATAATAATTCATGTGAATAATTACATTTATAGAGCATTTTGCCACTCTTCTCATAACACTTTAGAGTGAGGAAAAAACTCCTTATCCACCAATGCACAGCATCCACCTGGATGATGCATTGACGGCCAGAGCGCATCAGAACACTGACTATCAGTAGAGAGAAGGACAATGAGCAAGAGGAGAAGAAAAGGAAAGAAGAGGAGAAAATAGAGAAGGACAAGAAGAAAGACATGGAGGAGGAGAAAAAAAGAGAAGGGGTGAAAGAGAAGGAGGAGGTGGAGAGGAAGGACAAGGAGGAGAAGGAGAGAAAGAATGAGGAGGAAGAATAAGGAGGAGAAAAAAGAGAAAGAGGTGAAAGAGAAGGAGGAGGATGAGAAGGAGAAGAAAAAGGAAGAAGATGAGAAAATGAAGGTGGAAAAGAAGGACAAGAGGAGGAGGAAAAGGAGTAGGTGGAAAAGAAGGACAAAGAAAAGGGAAGAAGAGGAGAAAATAGAGAAGGACAAGACAGACAGACACAGAGGAGGAGGAGGAGGAGAAGGAGGAGAAAAAAAGAGGGGGAAGTGGAGCCAAAAGATGAGGAGAAAAAAAAAGAGAAAGGGTGGAAAACAAGGAAAAGGAAGAAGAGGAAAACAAGGAAAAGGAAGAAGAGGAAAACAAGGAGAAGGAGAAGGAGAGAAAGAATGAGGAGGAGAAGGGATAGGAGGAAGAGTAGGAGGAGAAGGGGGAGAAAGATGAGTAGGAGGAGAAGAAGAAAAAAGGAGAAAGAGGAGCAGGGTGAGTGAGAAGGAGTAGAAGGACAAGGAGCAGGAGGAGGCGAAGGAGGAGGAACAAAAAGAGAAGGAGGTGGAAAGGAAGGAGAAGGAAGAGGAGGAGAAAATGAAGGTGGAAAAGAATTACAAGGAAAAGGAAGAAGAGAAAAAGGACAAGGAAGAGGAGAAGGACACGGAAGAAGAGAATGAAAGAATTGTCTTTCATTAAATATCATTCAATGATGAACAGTGAACTCCAAACAAAACTGAAAACAGCAATGAAGACAAGAGCACTGGGAGGAATTCTAGGACTCTTTTCAGGGTGATGGTGTAAATGTTCAGGCGTCCAGGGACTGGTGGAGGTTCAGAAAGAACTAGGACATTGTCTGGGACACCAAGAGTATTTAGTTCCTGAGGTTCTCTGGGAATAAGGACAGTGTGGTGTTTAGCAGTGATGTACGTGAGGTTCTGGGACAGCAACTAAACATAAGCATGAATGCATCAATAAATGACAGCATAAATACTGCTGCTTAAATCAATCATTCCAAGAGGGCTGAAATACTCCTAAAGATCAATCATTTTTAGACTGATATATTCCCTTAATTTAGTGTAAGTGTAGCATATTAAAGACTGTAACTGATGTTATGAAAGCTAAAAGAATTTGTTCCCTAAAAATGAATAGCTCTAACCTGGATGATCTGTGGTAAATGCATACCTGTGACTGCAGTCACTTTGGTTTCTTTTTTTATCCATTCCTAACTACGCTTCTTGAAACTCAGGCTGACAAACAGGCAATATACAATTATCTGACCCATTGCATCTGTTGTGGTTTAAATGTCACCCTCTTGGCTCATCTCAGATGTAGATTCATGGACTGATTACTGAGGATCCCCATCCACAGACAAAAGAAATTAAATATATTTCCTTTGACGTGGCTAGTATATTGCTCAACTGAGCACATACAGTGTGTTTACCAACAGGATTGGGTATTGTTTGAATTTTAGCGATTCCGATTCCAATTATGATTCTGCTTATCGATTCTGTTTCAATTCCAATATGGTAAAAAATGTCAAACATTTAGATATCAAACATACACTATATTGCCAAAAGTTTTGGGACGTCTGCCTTTACATGCACATGAAATTTAATCCGTAGGGTTTAATATGAGTTGGCCCACCCTTTGCAGCTATAACAGCGTCAACATTTTTCTGGGAAGACTTTCCACAAGGTTTAGGAGTGTGTTTATGGGAATTTTTGACCATTCTTCTAGAAGCGCATTTGTGAAGTCAGGCACTGATGTTGGACGAGAAGGCCTGGCTCGCAGTCTCCACTCTAATTCATCCCAGAGGTGTTCTATCGGGTTGAGGTCAGGACTCTGTGCAGGCCAGTCAAGTTCCTCTACACCAAACTCGCTCATCCATGTTTTTATGGACCTTGCTTTGTGCACTGGTGAGAGTGTCCTATTCTTTCACAAATGTTTGTAGAAGCAGTCTGCATGCCTAGGTGCTTGATATTATAAACCTGTGACCATGGAAGTGATTGGAATACCTGAATTCATTGATTTTGGCTTTCAATACTTTTGGCAATATAGTGCATTTTTTTAAAGAATAAGAAAAACATCTGATCATAGCAACATGAATATGTTTGCACAAGTGCTGCAATTTGGCACTCTAGTAACGTTTATTTATATAGCACTTGCTTAAAACCAAGCAGCTTTACCATATTAAACATGAAAAACAGTGTCAGTGTCTCATTTCATCAGAAGTACAACTTCCTTTTCTACTATAAAGCGGATCTCCAGCGTGTTCATGTTTCCACTCGCGGACGTCTGACCTTGACAGACTGAACAGAGGAAATTAACCAGAAAAGAGTTTGACGTAAAAGGCGGCGGAGTCTCCGCACGCACCTACTATATTACATAATCACCACTGACCAATAATAGTACAAAGGTGTTTACCAGCTGGAAAGAACTTTTCTGGAAAGTTTGCTTTGGCAAGTTATTTAGAACTCCCAAAACGATCTATCTCTAAACGAAGTTCGTTTTGGCCTGATTTTGTTCGAAAAGACAGCTTTTTGTGTACGCACTCTGGAGTTCTCTTTCACGTCTTCTTGCACTTGAATGGATTAAAAACCACATTAAAATGTGAACATAGGAAATAAGCAGAATCTAAATTTGAATTTTATAACAAGTATCCGATTCCAGAATTGGAATCGATTTTTGATTCCCAACCCTATTTACCAACACGTACTGCATGTACTCGGAATGCTTTGGGAAAGAGAAAGACCTGATACTACCAGGTGAATGACTCATAGTGACTTTACCAATGAAAGGCAAATGTAGCCTGTACTAATGCATGTTTCCTTTAATTGTGTTCATTTATACCTTTAAAGGTCTTTGGCTAGATTGATACTGACAGTCCAGTGATTGGCTGTCGACACTGTGCACCGCAACTAGATGGGTTTGCAATGCAGATGTTATCTTACAACGCGTCAATGAATATTGAGTAGCCACTGGATGTCTATGAGACAGCGGCAGAAGCATAAGAGGCTGGCATGCATGGCTTTATTCCCTGCTGCTTTCTCCACAGGTCTCAAAATAAAATAAAAAAATCAAATATTTGTCGAATTTAAAATAAAAATCCACATTCAAATGAAAAAACGGTACATTTGAATTTTAGGTGTGCGTCAGGCAGCCTTATCAGTGGCGCACAAGATGTGATGATGATGTAAGAGTTGTTGCGTCAATATAATTCAAATATTAGTAATATTTAAGTATAAAATTCGAACTTAGTTTTTCAGCCATTTTGACAGCCCTACTTCCTAACACAACCTTGTTTCTGCAACGACTTTCAGCATGTACAATAATATGTAACAAGTTTATGTGACGTGAGAAAGTGACAAAGGCAGAAAAGCTAGACAAAATCTGATCAGAGCGGTCAGACCAAAACGAATTTCAAGAAAAGTGATTCGAATAGGATTTCAAACCACATATGAATGTAGCTTGACACAAAAGAGTAAAAATCACACTGCTCAAAAGCTAAATATGATCGGATTCCAATAGAATATGCACAAAAATCGGATTGGAACTGACAGTCTGAACATGTATTTTGTGTTCACCTACTTGCTCAAACTCCTCAAGGTCGACCTCTCCGTCTCCATTCAAGTCGAACATCTTGAAGGCGATTTCAAAGTTCCTCTGAGGAGCTGCAAAGGGAAGAAACAGAGGATTTGCAACTAAAAAGGTATGATACCATGTACTTTCACTTACACACAATGGCCATTTCTGCATTTCTTAATGGTTAAAAATATAATTATCAGTCATTTTTCCACTTAATACTTGTGGCAAGCAGAGTAGAGCAGAGAGCCGTGGGAACGCCACCCCAGTCTCGAGTCTCACTAAGGAGCTCCGAAAGGATAAAAGGAGGAGTGACAACAGTGAAGGACGAGAGAGGACCAGGCCTGGGACATTTTTGCTGTTTTATTTTAGTTTATGCCGTAGTCGTCCATTAGTGGCTGCCGCTTTACTTTTGTTTTGTTGTTTGTATATTTCGTGATTAAAGTTACATTTAACTTTGCCAGTTCCCGCCTGCTTCTTCCCTGAGCCTATAAACGTTGTTACAACACTAAATAAATAAAGTATTAAAGTAATTTTGACCAACATATTTTGAATGATCTCCACTCACATGACTGTGTTTACGTGAATACTCACCAAGACCTACATTTTGATATTTAGTGAGCATTTGACTGTTTACGCACAATAAACAGCGAAAACGAACTTTAGTTCTGAGAGGCGGCTTTATGTGCGGGAATGAGTAAAATGATGCGCAACATGCACAATCCCATGCTGAAATTCAAGCCCTGTAACACCAACAATATTTAACCGGAGCAAATGAAAGTGAGGGAGGGGAGGTGGGTTTATGTGTCAACTTGCTGTTGGAGAGATCGAGAAAACGCAGCTGGTATCGTGTATATTCTGCGGAAAATTAGTATTGGAGACGTTTCAGATATTTTAGTATTGATGAGTATCGAAAATCTGTATTTTTGACAACACTACATTACACGTAGTTTATTATTTCAGATGCCTTTTTAAAAGACTACATATGAAAAAATTATATATATATATAATATATAACGTTCAACCCTCCAAAGTGGGTAGTAGGAGAGTCTGCGTTGCACGCCACTGCTGAAATCCACCCGCATTTGGTGGGTTCACAGGTGTTAATGTCAAGCCCTGGGTGTCAGTAGTAAGTCCAAAAACACTGTATTGGTTAGGCCTAGGACACACTAGATAATTTTCAAACCGTGGGAGACCATAGACATAATGGGCCCTATCATACACCCGGCACAAAATGCAACGCCAAAATTACAAAGCAATTGTTCTTTGCTAGTTTCAGCCCGATGCAGTTATAATTTTCACGTCCAGCGCCACGTTGTTTAAATAGCAAATGCACTTGCGCCCATATGTTCGCCAATGGGCGTGCTGGTCTGAAAACGAGGTGTATTCAGGCACATTGTTGGCATTACTATTTTGAGGTAACTGAAAACGACTGCGCCATTGACCAACTAAAACCTGGTCTAAAGTCAATAGCGCAGTATTTTTTGTGTTATTTAAAGGGCACGTTAGTAATATGCAAATATAGGCGGGTGCACAATATTTTTAAATATCAAAAATAAAAGGATTCCTCTCTGGAGAAGCGTTCAGTTTTTCCATTTGCAAATTCTGCCACGTAAATAGCGAATCCGCCATGGTGCGAGCGCAACTGGCTTTTAAAGGGAATGGGAGATGAGACTCTGATTGGTTTATTGCAAGTTATACCCAAAACACACCCATGACTGATTAAGAGACTAGGTACAACCCTTTTGGACCATGCGCTGACCGTTTTTTCCGTCGTTAAATTAGCAAAGGTGAATTCGGACATGCCCTGAGTGCACCTGCGCCAAGCGTTTCAGACCATGTGCTCAGATCGTTAAAATAGGGCCCAAGGACCGTTTCAGTAATTTCTAACATTATAATTCTCAGTAAATAAATGGTGAGAGCACACACCTGCTGTTTGTAGTGACAATTTCACAGTGGCAGTTCCACAGACACAAGATCTCACAGAAACTTGTGTGATCAAACGTGACCGGAGGACTCACTTGTTTCATCAAACTCCGTTGCAATTTGGGCCCATGCCTTTTTCCTTGTCGGCCTTGTTGTGATAGTTCTTGCACAACAAATTATAAAGGTACTCGTACTGATCAAGTCGATCTTCTTTCTCAATACTCCACTTTTGACATGTTTGTGGCTGCCATGTTTCAGCTCGCTCAAAAAAACACGTAACATCCGGTTGAAGCTTGCTCGCTCTCATTGACTATCCCATCGGAGGCAGCCCGATCAAGAGTTGTAAATATCAAACATTTGGGATCCGGGATGCTCCGACAGTAAAATAATCTTAATGACACCATACAATTGTGGATTTTTTGGACAGAAAGTTAATTGCTACAAGTCTCGAATCGGGTCAAGCCCCCCCCAAAATCGACTTAAAATCGTCAAGTGTGTGGCCAGCATTAGCAAAACAAAAAGAGATACAGAAGCACACAAGATACACTCAGACACTTACTAGAGAGGACGGTTGTGAGGAAGATGTAGTCAGAAAAAGAGATAAGTCCACACTCCCCCAGTGTGTAGAAAATGCTGTCCTCATCTGCAAACTTCTCTCTGTCCTGAGAGATTTTCTGTAGGTGCCCAGAGAAAAACAGAGGTGAGAGATTTAGCAATGCTTTTGTGGAGCGCATATAGCGCATTTGAGTCCTGTTTAAGAGCTGAGCTCCACAGAGTCTGAACAGAGCAGCGGAGGGAACTAGCATGCTAACACGGACATTGCACAGTACAATCATGCAAGTGATGCAGAGTCATACAAGACACAAGCAAAAGAGAAAACAACATGTAAAGATTGTT
The DNA here is from genome assembly GCA_039654625.1 of Rhinogobio ventralis. Lineage (NCBI taxonomy): Eukaryota > Metazoa > Chordata > Actinopteri > Cypriniformes > Gobionidae > Rhinogobio > Rhinogobio ventralis. Next base: position 8,351,476 of record CM077204.1, read on the forward strand.
AAAGCCAACATTTTATAAGTGTCACTTATAGAACAGCACATAAGACCAATTCAAAACCAAGTGAGCTGCCTACTTGGACTGCATTTTTTGGCATAGTCAAACAATCAAATCAAGGCGGTTGCCATCAAAGATGTCTCTCAATGTTTGACTCAAGTGGGTTTCCTATCTAAACAGCATTTTTGGCCACCATATGAATGTGCAAATGCTCAAATTATATGGGGTTTCTACCTAAACAGCATTTTGGTCATCATAGATGCATTTGACTATTTGAATCAAGGGGTTATCTACATTTTCATAATTATATGTGTGTTTAAATGTTCTAAACAGCAGTTCTTAGGTGCCTACCTAACAGCATGTAATAATGGTGCCTATAATGCTCAAAAATGTGGTCTAGGTCAACGGCTCACTATGCTCTGATATGCATCTATATTGAACACACAGTAAATCACTGATTTAGCTTCACAAATCGCAAGATCACACTGTATTTGTCATTTCTGCAGTAAACTGGTTCACATTTTATGAGCAAAGGTGACTCCAAAGATTTCTACCTGTTTTTGACATAGAAAGACACAGAAAATGTACTCATTAGGACCCTCAAGAGTGAAAGAACAAACACAAATACTGTATGCACACACACAAATAGCATGCCAGAGTTCAGCTTCTGCTGATTTATTGTGTTACCTCTGTCTAGGGTGGTTCCCATGAATGTGTAGAGGGGAAGAGAGAACTGATTAAAACAACCTGACCATTGCGCAGACAATCAGGCCCACCACACACCATATGTGTACAAACACACCATTACATACACCCAAATTCCAGCCCTTTTCACTTCATGCTAACACACATTTATGCAGCGTCCCACACATAGTTCCCACTCAACATACATTTTTCCTCTGTGGCAACATGATTAGCTGATACAGGATCAGTAATCAAAGACAGAAAATTAGATTTCCCACTGAAACTTTTTTTTTTTTTTTTTAAATCTGAAATTATTACTTAAACCCCTTACCCTAATTATTGCATGTCTTTGAAATACCATTTCTGAATAAATTTGAACATTCTGCAAATATCTGTCAAACATTTTTGTATAATGGCACTGTGCTAGTTTTATGTCATTCGTATGTCAATCAGTGCTCTCTTTCTCACCACTTAATATAATAATTCCAACTCAATTTAATGTTGAAATGACATGACCAACCAAACACTACTCACTTTATCATAATGAATAAATAGCAATTTGGACCAAAATATTTTAAATGATTTCCACTCATATTAAGTGAATATTCCAGATATATCATTGGCCTAATAAAAGCAGTTTAATCCTACATACAATCCTAGCTCCACCCTCATAGTGGTAGCCATGCTTAAATCACATGACTCACTTTGTCTTCGTAACTCCCCTATTATCGGATGCTTCTAGGTGGCAGAATAAACTACTGAGTGGCACACACCTGTGAAAAAGGTAACTCTAACTGTGTGATGCTGCATCTACACCAATATGTGCCAGTATTAAGTCTATTTAAATCAGCATATCATTTCCATTTATTAAGTAGCCATTTAATTATTCAGTCAATTTGGTTTATTTTGGTTTATTCAAATCAAAGCTGACTGCATAGCACACGGTTATTTACAAATTAAACCTGCACCACTTTTGCTGTGGACATGAATTCTACCTCAAAGACATCCATGTCAAAGACATTTACCACAAACGCTGCCTAAGGAGAGTAAGAAGTATTCTTAAAGACTCCTCTCACCCAAATCATGGACTGTTTACTTCCAGTAAACAGGAGACATTTTAGGAGTCTTCACCATCACACCAGCAGACTCAGAAACAGTTTCTTTCCCTCAGCTGTCACTGAACTCTACTGAACTACTGAACTCTAATCTCAGACGCTGAACAATACATCCTAGATGGATTTTTTTTTTTTGCACACTTCTACCTCTAATGCCATTTGCACTGTTATGGCGTCAAGCCTTATACATCACACATATATACATGTACATATATACATGTGTATATATATATATATATATATATATACACATATACATACACCTCATTGATTAATGCACCTTCTGTATTATATTGTACTTGTTCATTTGCACCTTATGTATACTTTTGCATTGTATAGTTATTTGCATTGAGCTGGTCTCCGCTTTATATAATGTATATATACACATACATATTACATATATATTTATTTTTATATAAACTGTATTTGCAATTCTGGTTGAGTGCTAACTGCATTTCATTGGCTCTGTACTTGTACTCTGCTCAATGACAATAAAGTTGAATCTGAAATAGTTAACGCCGACATTTCACAAGTGTCACTTATAGAACAGCACATAAGATATGTTTCAAAACTTAAGACTTAGACTGCATTGGTTGCCATCGGAGATGTCTCTTAAAAGTGGGTTTCCTACCTAAACTGCATTTTTGGTCATCATAGATGCATTTGGACCAAAATAGCAAATAGCACACTGTTGTTTACGAATTGAACCTGCACCACTTTTGCTGTGGACATGAATTCTACCTCAAATTGTGTGTTGAGGAGCGGTGTGATATTACTTCTCTAAAACAGTTAAAAAGATTTAAAAGGCTTAATGGGTGCAAGTTAATAAGTTAATGAAAATGAGGACAGTGTGTATCTTCTGGCAAAAAGTGCGATGCTCATGGACACGGTGCATAGGTATTCTGTAGCAGCTAGCTGTTCAGTGTACATCGGTCGTATACTCGTTATTATGGTGTATTATGGGACTAAATGAATGTACTCAATGTCCACTATGGTTTCGGATACCACTACACATGTCTGTCCATGCACTATTTAAGTGTATAGCAGGTGATTTCAGACATAGCCCCAGAACACTCTAGCAAATGCAAAACAATGCCATAGCGACCATATTGTTTTCATAACGTAAAATCTAACATAAGTGTTTGCTTTGCTGCCATTTTCTCAGTGTGAATTTGACCACATGGAGGGTCAAATGTGTGTATTGGGGACAAGGTGAACAGAGGTTATTTTTGTACCGGCTCTGAAACTGGTCGGAGAGGGAATACGCTCAAGCAGCTAGCAGGTGTGGTGGTAGAAGCTGACAAAAGCAAATGTGTGTGTGGGATGGGCTAATAAGCTCTGGGCACATTGTGTCCCTGCTGTCACCTTCAGAGACACTCAAGAGATGCAGTCTTACCCAACATTAGTAGTGAGTGTGTCAAACACACTGGCACTTCAGTACTAAATCGACATTAAAAAGAAAATGTAACTATAACAGCCTTTCTACAGTATCTGTAATGCCATGTACCACAAATCAATTTGGTATCAACGATCTGACTGTAGACAGATTATCAGCATATTATAGCTTATATAATTATGATTTTTTTTTTTAAGAATAAAGGAGAGTGTTCAATACTAATGATAAAATCTGTATCAAGCATGGTGAAATTTCATTGTAATTTCACTGGTATTTGTATCATCTGAAATTCTGTGGTATCATAACACTATGAAAGGGCGCTCAGCAGGACGTGTGTTAACACCATGCTAAAATCTTTGTGTGGAGATGCGATTAACTTGGAGAACGAGGGAAATCTGTGAGCTGAACCTTCTCAGACAGCCTTTAACTGAGGAGAATGAAAGGATGTGGGTGGTGTGGCAAAAAAGAGAAAGAAACAGCAGTGAAAAGCTTTTAAGCAGTCAGTTCCATGTATTTAATGAGTAATTTTCTAGCAATCTCTTCAAGTCTCCAGCCAGAGAAGGAGGAGACATGTTCAGAGCTCACATACCTCTTATTTGAGCTCATATCAAATTGGGCCTGAAAAGGTTTGTCTAGGCTGCTTCACACTTGATAAAAAAACTTTTTTTTATTAAGGGGCAATAACTGTCACCTGGAGCTCATTTTTATGGGATTTTTTCAATTTTATGAGTGTATATATTTCTAACAATGCAAACTCTATCACTGCTAGAATACATTTGGAATTATTGGCAGATCATTGTTTGAAATGATGGACCACTGTTTCACATTCTCAAGCTGTATAAAGTGTTGTGAACTGATTTCAGAGCTGATTTTAGGATTTTCCCACTCAAAAAACATAATTTTAGCAACTCTCACCCCTGAGACAGTAAATGAAGATATCTGACAGCTAAAGGTCACTGCAGAAGCACTAGATTCAAACTAAAAGCATAACTAGATTAGAATAGTGCAAAATGCTATTTTACATAAATATGGCTAACAAAAAACGACGTAGAATTCACTGCTGACCTATTTTTTGCTCCACATTTTTTTCCTAGTTCTTGTGCGTGTATGAAAAATCTAAAAGGAGATATTATTGAAAATTAAAAGCAGATAATATGCCATAATAGAAAGAATGTATTATATACTACACTGATTTCAAGTTTTTGTTCTGCAGATTTAACTACCTAAATAGGGATGCAAAGGGGCTGAAAACTTGACTGTGAATTTCCATAAACTTTCCAAAAGTTTCCAAAAAATCCTGGCAAGTTTCCAAAAATCCTGGAGAGTTTCTGGAAACTTTGCAACCCTAAACCTAAATGAAACTTTCAAGATGCAAAGTATGAGAGTATTTGCTGTTAATCTTATCAAGGAAATTACAAAAAAGAGCTTGTTGATGAAGGTTTTTTTTAAATTTCATCAATGATAATAAAAAGGATTTGCTTTAAGATAATGAAAGGGCTAACAACATAACAATTTCAAGTCTTCTACTAATGAGCTGATGAGTTGCATCAGGTGTGTTTGATTAGAGCTGGGCGATATCGATAATTATCAAGATAAATGTCAAATCTTAATTTTCTTTCAAGTTTAAGGCAGATTTTTGCTTCTACGTGTAAATTGTAGACACCAGACTGTTAATTGTGGTTTTAAACTCTCTATTATCTGAATATGACGAACATGTTTTTTAATTATTTTCCTTAAAAGCTTTGATTTAGTAATCCCAGAAGGGGTTCTTTTGTTGGACTTCAAACTTGTATTTATGGAGAAGAAGAAGAAGATGATTCTGCACAAAGAAAGTGTATTCAATTAGATCCTTTGTTAATTGTAAGAGTACGTGTGCAATTTATAGGCTTTAATGCCCTTGTAATTGTTTCTATGTGGGCCAGACTAAGCATAAACTGCAAGATAGATTATGGGATCACAAAAATGCAATTCGTACAAGAAACAAAGATTACATTATGCATCTGTACATGATTCTAATCCATCGACTTTAAATTAAATGATCGGTTTGGAAACTGTAACTGGATCTATTAGAAAGGGTGATCGATTACAAAGAGTTTTAAAAAAATGGAAGCCTTTAGAGGCTTCAGTTAAAAGCTACCATTTTTCCTGGGTTGAATGAAGAATTAGATTTAACTCTAAAATTATTATGATTATTGTTAGTATTAGTATTACAATTTCTTTCTCTCTCTTTATAAGCTTAAAGGCTTTTTAACTTTTTTTAACTGGAAGTGCCTTGGATCTTCTTTTCTATAAATACAAAAATTTATTTCTTAGATTCTGCATGTTTAACGGGTGATATTGTTTCAAATCATGAAACATGATGACGCGTATCTTCAACAGTTTGCAGATCAGACTGCAATATTAATAATATTACGTTTTGTCTCTTAGAAATGCACATTAGACAGTAGCTTGAGTTAGGATGCAGATTAACAAAAACAGTAACATTTGTAAAAATCATAACCTCATTTTAATATGGTACAATTTTAATATTCTGACTGTTTGAGTTTTATTAAAATTAACCACTGGTCTTCCATAGTAGCATACATTTAGATCATGATAAGCACAGTTAAAACCATGTATATAGCACTTCAATACCATGGTAAAATGTAACTATATGGTTTCTATGGTATTTGTATGAAAAACAGTAGCCTAAAAACATTTGCACAAATGCTATAGCTTAACCACAAAAAAATACTGTAATTATATTCAACAATATAATAAAATTCAATATGTATATCCCAAATTTCTGCCTCGGTGCAGTTAGTGTTACTACTGTGAATCCATGGTAAATTATGGTGATTTGATGATTGAAAAGCCTTCTGACTGTATAGTTGTGCACAGAGTTTCTCCTGTTTGTTAGTGCTGTTTCATCTGGCTTTAAACTAGCTTAAGACATTTGTGTTCTTTGCTGAACTCAAGCGCTTCTCACTGGATCTCACAGCGTTGTTTAGAGATTGCGTTCAGCGAGTAAACGCATCCGCTCTAGTAAGCTCGTGCTACGCTGTCATTTGAACTTTTAGCCGAGGGGATAAATGGTCTGTGTGGCGCGGTTCAAATGAGTAGTACTGTTTCGTTCCGCTTTTGGTGCATAGTAAAATTATATCATTATAATTATTGTAAAAAAATAAGTGCAGAGTGGGGGTACTCCAAGAACAGGGTTAGGAAAATTTTTTTTTTATTTTAATTTAAACTGTTGCAGCACCCGTTTTCCCCCTCTGTATGAACACTGTTTCTCTTTAAAAGCCACCTTCTAAAGCCCAGTCAGCCAGCCCAAGCCTGTTGTAATTGGTCTACCGCTTAGATTGTGCGTCGGAAACACAACGCTCCATTACCATAACTGCTGAGTATCAGGTCCGGAGTATTCATGAGGTGCTGTAAATACTACTGTAACTACACTAACTGTGCTGTCAGTTTTGCTGCATCAGTTCGAGCCCCGAGTTCGATAATGACAGTCAAGAACAACAAGCTGATCGACCCAAACCACCTTTGTAACAAAAGGTTGTGGTTATAATGCTGAGAAACGGTGTTTAAAATGTCTACGTAAATTATGTTTTGACACAGTGATAAACTCACGGTAACGTCACGAAAATAATGGCATTTAAAGCTGGGGTTTTCTGTTGGAGAGATTCACTCCCTTTGGCATGGACTTGCAACTTTGCAGATCGCTTAAATGCACAAACAGCTATATTAAACACTAAAAGAAAAGCATAATAGGTCCCCTTTAAACAATTTTAATTAAACCATACTGTTGATGTAAACAAATTAAGTAAGTTATATATTAACTTATATATTTATATATAAGTAAGTTATATAATAAATGGATGAACTAATAATGTTTTTAGAGGAAAGACAATCCAGAAAGTGTTGATTCAGCTGATCCAACAATAGTACGTTGGGCATTGACCCACTTGAGCTGAAAGAGCTGAAAGAGCTGAACAGCAGTTTGAACCACTTTGCTAATTAGCTTACTCAAACACATCTTATTAGATACTAATCAGCCCCATCCACAAAATAAATGTATTATTAGAATTACATTTGCAGCAATAATAAAGTGGAAAAAATGTGCTACACATATTGCAACATGATAAACAGTCTTTAAAGTGTTAGGAAATTCTAAACAGTATCTAGTGCTTCAGTAAACTCATGTTTACATTTTTCATACGTTATATTTTATGTTGATAAATCTTTGAGTTTAAGGCTTATAGATTTTTGTCTTTTTACATTTTATCATCTATTGTATACCACTGTAGTCTTAGAAAACAACGCATGCTTGCAGGACACAAATTGTGGTTCGCTTAAAAGTACCACTTGCAAGTTAAGCTGGATTGCGTTCAATTTGGAATTGTTCAGGAATCCATATGAAAGGGTCAGGGGAACCAGACATGCCATAATAAGAGGCATCATAGCAGATAAATGTTAGTTTCTACTCAATATGCCTGAGATACTTGACCCGCCCCCAGCTTCTTATTTGTCTGCCATTTTAAAAACAAATGGCTTCATGTTAGCCTAGAAATCTAGACGCACCCTAGTGGCAGCAAATGTAATTTGCAGCCAGGGTCGTCTAGCAACTCTCCGTTGGCTTGCGAGCTTGAAAAACCAAACTCTAGTCAGGCCAATCACATGGTGTATAGAGTCGGTGGGCGGGCTTCACATAACGGCGGCAGAGTTGCGACGGTTCTGCGTGAATGTACAAGCACGCCCGCAATTCTCATATTCTTTTCGCAAAAACGGCAACAGTCGTTGGGCTCCTTACCATAGCATTTGTTGGCCTACAGGAATCTCTCCATCAAACTTTTCCATAACATAACTTACGCGGAGCACTCCCCCATGGACTAACTTCCGTTGTTCTGACTATGTCACCTTCTTCATTGCTCTGGTTGGTTGTAGCGCTATCCTATTGCGTGCAGAGGGAATTTGAAAGACAACCTTTTATCCCGCCCCTAGGATTGAGCCCTGCCAATGGTTTGTTCCCAGACCCAACATCTTGATGTGGGTCTGGCTTGTCAGGCTAGCTTCATGTTGCTTTGTCACTCCAAATTGCTCTCATTGCAAATGCTGCTTTATACTGGACAAAGCTTTAGCGTGTGCTACTACAGTGGCAAAAAGGATGACACTCCTCCATATTTAACTTTCATTTAAAAGGTTACAATCATTACACTTGAGGCTCCGTTCTTGAGAAGACTGCCTGATTAATCTTCAATGCCACCGTTTATGTGAAAAGGACAGAGAGCAGCAATTTCCTGGTCTGCGTCCAAGCACTAGCAAGCAGGCCTATCTTTGGGCACAGTCCTGTTAAGGCCCTGATTTAAGTCAAGCAGAACCGAAGAACAAACTTGTGCGACATAATTTCTAACAAAATCAGTTCAAAACAATGTTCGTTTGGAGTTTGTTTCGGGAGTTTAAAGGGGTCCTTGATGATGATTTCACTTTTTTAACTTTAGTTAGTGTGTAATGTTGCCGTTTGAGCATAAACTACATCTGCAAAGTTACAACACTCAAAGTTCAATACAAAGGGAGATCTTTTCTTTTACAGAAATTGGACTACAACAAATGGCTGGTAGGGACTACAACAAGCTTCTTCCTGGGTTGGTGACATCACAAACCCTAAAAAATTTACATGAACCCTGCCCCCGGGAACATGCAACAATGGGGGTGAAGCCATGTTGGGCTGCTTTAAAGAAGAGGAAGAGTTGTTGTAGTACATTTAGGAGTCTGCTCAAGCTGTCGCATCCGTCTTTTCACATTTATTGCAATACAGTACATAACACAAATGCAATAGCATGTCAAAGCAAGATGACAACATAAGTTATAACCGTAATTATTATATTATCTATGATCTATCTCCATGCAGCATATATTCTCTGGCTCTGAAGGCATCTGACAACAGTTCCCACACAAGCGATTTATAGATTATCATGACAGATACCTAACCATTCAGAAACATCCTATTGCATTCTACATGTTGTCACTTCTTGTTGAGTCTCTCCATCATTGTCCGACTCCGGTTTGAACATAAAAGGCTGAACGGTTTCTGACATTTTCAGTGTGTGTCTGCGTGAGGTAATCGGAGCTGCTAACACAAGCTCTTGAAGCTCCGCCCTCTTCTAGAAAGGGGGCCGGGAGCAGCAGCTCATTTGCATTTAAAGGGGCACACAAAAACGGTGCGTTTTTGCTCACCCTCAAAAAGTGACAATTTTAACATGCTATAAAAAAATGTCTATGGGGTATTTTGAGCTAAAACTTCACATACACCAGGGACACCAGAGACTTATTTTACTTCTTGTAAAAAGGCACATAATAGGACCCCTTTAAAACAGCTTGCTTAAGGGGAACTTTCCGGAAAGGTTCGATGTGGCTGGTAAACACCTTTGAACTACCATTGATCCGTGGCGATTACGCAATAGGTAGGTGTGGCTTTAAGGCTCTGCCTTTTTTGATGTGGAAGTCCGTCAAGATCAGACATCCATGAGTAAAAACAATACACTGCTTTAAGTATTGAATTCTAATTCTAATTGATAGAGACACTGAAACGGTTTGCATGTTTAATACTGTAAAGCTGCTTGCAATCCATTGCATAAAGTTCTATGAATAAATGCGACTTGACATGACTGGAGTGCCGAATTGCAGAGCTCATGCAAACATATCCAACTTTCTTAACTGCTGTTTTCTCACTGCTGTCACTTTTGTTTTTTGTTATTGAGAGGAAAGCATGATGCATAAATTTATATAAACAGCAGCATTGCCGCACCGGGATGTTTGCTAACAGTAAATGTTAGTTGAAAGTAGAACTCATGATAGGGAACATTTCTACATCTTGCTTTTTCTCGCTAGACGGAGCACAACGGAATTGACTGAAGTACATTATGTAGGACTCATGAGGATCATCAGCAGTGTTTCCCATACACTGATTTGTTTGTGGCAATCTCATTTGCATAGTTGACGGCAAACTGGTGCGTGCGTCGTTGACTCGTCATGCAACGCGGCAAATTATGGTCGCTCTGGTGCCCAACTGATAAGAGCTGCCATTTGTGTTACATATGAGAAACATCAAATGGCAAACAAAGCGAAAGCGGAAACGAACCAAGCTATTCGTTTGAGCTGAGTGGACCGTTTATCAGCTAGGCCTAGGAGCAATAATAGTCAGCGCAGCGCGAGCTCATATATGGGCTGATCTCGTAACACCGTTACTAAACAGCGCTGGGAGATCCAGTGAGAAAGCGTTTGAATTCACCACAGAATTAATAACATCGCTACTGCGAAATCTAGTGGAATCGCTCAGCGCAGAATTCTCTGTTATAAACCACAGATATCAGATCAAACAGCGCTGACGTGGAAACCAGGAGAAACATTGTGCCATGAACGAAGTTCAGGGGTTTCAGTCCACAAATCACCAACATTCACAATGGATTTATTGTAGTAACACCACATGGTGTTGTGGAAGAAACAGTCGAATGATGTTGTTGTTTTTTTTGTTTTTTTTTTACATTATTCATCTCAGGGTTCGTACAATCTTTTGAGCGTGAAATTCAAGCACATTTTCAAGTACACTTTTTCCAAAAATTTTAATGTTTAAGTTAATGTTATTTATTTATTTTTAATGTGATGATTTGTAAAACTAAAAGTTTAAAGGTGTAGGCCAACTTGTGGCAAACAAGCACTTTTATTTAAAAAAGTGAAATGAACCACTATAAACAGTAGATGGCGGCAGAGGAGCACTTATCGACTTATCGTCATTTCCACTCCCTAATATATGGACAAAAATTAGGAAGTCACAAAGTCTCATGAAAAATAAAATTGTACAAATTGTAACTGAATTACCCAGAAAACAAGTAAAGACTCCTTTTATAATCACTGAAGCTGTCGGTCAGTTCAGTGTGATACTATAGAAGAACAATGGTACATTTAATAAGAGCAGAATATAAACATTTTCCCTATAAAAAATAGGTTTTTGCACATTACTGTTGCTAATAAAAGTTAATTTTATCTGCATATCAATTTATAAACCTTTGTTTGACTAGATTATTCTGAACCCGCTCATCAAGCAGCACGCCGAGCCACTCCGCCCTGCCAACCACCACCAAGTAAATTCTCAACCTATGGGAAACACTGATCAGTAATCCACGAAGTAGGCTAGAAGGAAATACAACAAACTGGCAGTTGCATGTTTTTTGTTTTTTTTAAACACTGTTGATGAAGCATAAGAATGGCCCATTACTATTGATTTTCTGGTTCTTGTATTCAACTTCTTTCTTTCCTATTCCCCTGATATTTTACGAGAGCTAGTGCATAACAATTTGCTGCATGAAGGTAGCGCTGGAAATAAGATTGTTCTGTTTCTCTGTGGGACTTTTGGAATCACTTCACAGGTACCGGTTTCCTACAACACAGGGACACTTTATACTGCCAAACACAAGGAATGAACCGAGATATTGCACCAACATCCCACAGTACTTTGTGTTAGGTCCAGACATTGCATTCTGTTTGCAATGTCGGCTGTTCTGCTGCATTGTAATTTAACAATGTTGTTACAATTTATCAGCACTTCTGCTTCATTAATGCCAGAGCTCAGATAACAGAGACAGATTTGTGTGTGGAGTCTCAGAATCAGATCTGGATGAACAAACAATTTGCAATCAATGCTGCAACAGCACTACCTAAAACTAAGCCCATGCATGACACACGTCAGTCTTTCTCCAAGACTGCACATCACTGAAAACACTAAAAGCACTTAAAATAGTTTTGCGTTTTTTGGAGGTTCTAAATTTCCGGGTTGGAAAGCAAAGTTGAAGCAACGTCACAGAATGTGAGGTAGAAGCATGCCTTGGGAGTGTGTGACTGGCTGCCGGCAGGATTCTACGTCAGCCGGCCCTCTGCATTTATTCATGAGTATGAACTCTTTTAACCCAATCACTGCACTGTATTACGCATGAGATGGCATTACAGTAGAGAATTCAAACAACAAGCGGAGCCACGTGGATCATATAGATCATATACGGACCGGAGCAAACACACGTTTCAAATTTTTATGGACATATTTCATATATTCTAGTGCTTTAAACGGATCATGAACGCGATGACATAATGAATTATTCTGATACACAGAAGACAATGATGTAGACTGACAATTCAAAAACCATGGACAAAAAAGTAACCATGCTTTTATTCTTTCTGTGTTAAACTGACGTGTTGGTTGTTCAGAAACTGTAGTGCTCTTAAATGTAATGGGAATATTATTAGATTTTAAATGTTCTTCCGTCTTTCTCCCTCATTTTGGGAGTTTGTTGTCATATAGGGTTAGTTTTAAAATCCATCAAGGTGCCCTCAACTCTGTTTTGTTTCTCTCTGTGGCCATATTTTAATATTTATGTGTCTGTATAATGAGTGTGTTGCAGGTCTGTGTTTTATTGGTTGTTGTGTCCCCTTTTCCCATCTTCTACTCTCCCACTTTTCCATAGCTTTGAAATTAAATGAATTCTGAGTGAGTTTGATTCAAGCATTGCTAATGAACTGCTGCAGTTTATACACAAACCCCACAATGTTCATTTCGATCAACAATAAAACATTTTCCCAAAATGTATGGCCTGCCCTGCAGCCTATCAATAACATGACAGCAGCCAGCAGGAACGGCCACTACAACAAAGAACAAAGCCATTCAACAACCTCCTGAAAAGTTTTTTTTTTTTTTAAATAAAAGGCACTCAGTTTGCTCTTAAAAATAAAGCTTCCAAATAGGGAATTTTTCGCAGCAATGCCACAGAAGAACCATTTTGGTTTCCTAAAAGAACCTTTCAATAGTTCTAAAAAATAAACATTGTTCATTTTATTAATTGATCATTTAATAATAATAAGGTTCGATGGATTTTAAAGGTCCAAAGACGCCATACAAAGAACTTTTATTTTTTAGAGTGTGGTGAATTAAAAATTACTTCCCATATAACAAAAAAATAAAAAATAAAGAGAAAAAAAAACTTGCATGTTAGTTAAGACCCAAAGTGCCACACATAAAGCCTGAGAGAAAAAGGTCACTGTCCACACCCACTACACTCCAAAAAATATACTATGTCCAATTAATAAAAAATACACAGTTAAATAAGAAGGCTGATCATTTCAATCCATCATTCCAGACTCGGGATGTAAAAGCCACTGAGGTAAAAACAGAAAAAAGAAAAAAAGAGAAATAAAATAAATTCAAGTCTGTCTTTATTCCATGGAACAGAAAAGTTCATGAGAAGGGATGCCGTCAAGCTCCCAAAATGACCCAAAAAACATAAAAGTAGTACAAACAGGTTGTGGTGTGCACTATATTCTAAGTCTTCTGAAGTTGCACGACACATTTTGCTCCGTTCTTCTTCTAAAAAAGATTTTTCTAAAAAAAAAATCGTATTCTCCATCCTAGTTCTCAAATCCCATTTGCACTTGCCACGTCAAAATGTGTCACTGCAGGTTTGACGCCAATGGCACTACTGATTCTTTCAAGTCTTGCAACTGCACAAAGTTTGAATGATTGAAAGTACAAATGAGATCTGAGTGCTACGGTGAACTAAATGTTTGGTCTGTTCCTCACACAATGCATCATATGGCTTCAAACTCAGAGGACTTGGAAAATAATGCAAGTTATATGGACTACTTTTATGAGTTTTTTATGGCGCTACTTTGTACTGTCATTATATGGAAAAGAGCAGCATGCACATTCTTCGAAATTTCTCCTTTTTGTGTTCTAGAGAAAAATCTAAATGATGCAGGTTTGTAATGATATAAGAGTCACTAAATGATCACATCATTTTAATTTTTGGACAAACTATTCACTTTAAATGTGAAAAATCAGTCATGGGGCAGTAATGGCCTAATGGTTAGAGAGCCAGACTGGTAACCCGAAGGTTGCGGGTTCGATTCTCAATACCATCAGGAAATGACTGAGCCCTTGAGCAAGGCACCTACACCTCAATCGCTCTGCGGGTGCCACAACAAAATGGCTGCTCCAGGTGTGTGTGGCCATGGGTTGCAGTGTTTTGTTCACTACTCACAACTCCTAATGCACTTGGATAGGTTAAATGCAGAGGACAAATTCTGAGTATGGGTCACCATACTTTGCCTTCACATGTCACTTTATTAACTTTTTTTCTAAATGTAAATCAAATGTAGAATAAAGTGTACATGTATTTACACTTCTCCAATATTGTTCATGGAAGGACAAAATAGGGTCAAAAACAGGACATCAGACTGGTTTTCATAGTGGCAGCCCCATCAGTTTCCCACACATAGCAAGCTCCACTCCCTCCCACCCATCTGTCATGTTCACCGTACACACAAGTGTTTCAGGGATTGTCCAAAATAACATGACCTCTGACCCACAGTTAGTCAACTCATGCTGTGTGCTTGGTGTTCATGCAGTTATAGGCCCAGAGAGCAGAGATTAGACGAAGGGAGCATGTGTTTCCTGGATCCAGGGCAAACTGTGATGTCACCGAGTGCAGGCAGGGGGCACTACATAATGCCAGCTCTACCCCATCCCACTAGCAGCCCGTCCTGCAGCCAGTCAATCGCAGGCATTCAGCGCAGGGCATGCACAGAGATCTAAAGCACAGGCATAGGTCTCCGCTTCCATCAGAGAGACAGACAGAGAGAGAGAGAGAGCGAGAGAAAGAGACAGAGAGAGAGAGGAGGAGCATTCGTCCTTTTGAGTTGCCAGAGATCAGATACTGGTCACACCTCATCCCAAAATCAAAAGGAAAAGAACAAACACATAAAACTTTTCATACAAAAAAAGCCTATTTTAAGGACTATTAAGACTTTACGCATTATGACATTATTTTATGTTACAAACAATATGCAATTCTGTCACATGGGGAAATTGTTGTGAAAACGTCACAATCCAAACAAATCTTAATGGTCCTAAAAAAAAACACGTTTTAATGCAGAATATTTATATATATTTTTCTGTTGATTTTAAAATGAATAAACAACCCATTCTTGTTCTTGACAAGTCTTGTCAGATCTACTTGGCAACTCTTTCCTGTGAGACAAAAAAGACGTCTTCCTCTAGGGGGCGCATACTGACTGACATTTTTCATCCTATTATCTATTAATTACAAGAATTATTACATCCTCACCTGAAATCTTTATAAAAGGATTTTTAAAAAATCCTTGTTCAGTAAATCACACATGATTGTGAATGGTTCTTGACCAGTGCAAAGAAAAGTAACAGGTACTATTGTAACTCGTCTGTCTGTGATTTAACAGCAGCAACAATTTACTCCCAAATAATGATACTGAGGCAATTCAATTAACCATCCAACTGAAACTATACAGATAAATTAGAATATTGATCATTTAAACCCATCATTCCAGACTCAAGACATAAACTGTATACTGGTACTTTAATGTCAAGTCAATACGTACAATAAATAAATAGTCTGTCTATAGTACCAAGTCAATTCAAAACTCGAGTGGTGTCACCACAGAATGAATATACAAAGTAGTCAACTGCCCAAAAACACTCATGTGTGCCTTTAACAAAAAACTAGAAAGATTGGCTAGCAAGACTTGTAGGCTAGTTAATAAAAACAGATCATTATAGCCTAATACGTGCATGTGTGAATGCTCTATGTTTTTAGATCCCTGTTTCTGTCATTTTTGTAATATACAATAATATATGTATTTTGTAATAATACATTTTGCTATACATATGATTGATATAATTTATAATATAGTTGAAGGAAACACTTTTACAGTGCCCTTGTGTTAAATGTACTTAAAATAGCAGAACCTAATTTAAATATTATATATGTGTAATTAATTTGAACATAGTTTATTCATAATATAATCAAGTCAAATTCAGTTACATATTTACGTAGATGGTTCACAGATAAATTATATTGTACACAATTTACTTAACATGTATTTTTGTTCATGTTTTATTTCTTTTAATGCTTGTAAATACACTGCCATTCAAAAGTTTTTGATCGGTAAGATTTTTTTATGTTTTTAGAAGAAGTCTCTTATGCTTAAGGCTGCATTTATTTTATTAAGAATACAAAAAAAGTAATGTTGTGAAATATTATTAAAATGTAAAATAACTTTTCTATTTGAATATATTTCTGTGATGGCAAAGCTGAATTTTCAGCATCAGTCTTCAGTGTCACATGATCCTTCAGAAATCATTCTAATATGATTATTTGCTGCTCAAGAAACATTTATGATTATCATCAATGTTGAAAATGTAAAACCTTTTTTCTCAGGATTCTTTGATGAAAGAACAGCATTTATTTTAAATACAATCTTTTGTAACATTATAAATGTCTTTACTGTCACTTTTGATCAATTTAATGCATGAATAATTATATTCATTTCTTTAAGTTCTTTCCCAAAAAAAAAAATTTACCGACCCAAAACTTTTGAACGGTAGTACGTTGCAAAATCTTTCTACTTCAGATAATTTTTTTACTTTCTATTTAATCAAAGAATCCTAAAACAAATGTTCTACACAACTGTTTTCAACATTGATAATAATCATAAATGTTTCTTGAGCATCAAATCAGCATATCAGAATGATTTCTGAAGGATCATGTGACACTGAAGACTGGAGTAGTGAGGCTGAAAATTCAGCTTTGATCACAGAAATAAATTTCATTTTAAAATATATTCAAATAGACAACAGTTATTTTTACATTTTAATAATATTTCACAATATTACTGTTTTTATTTTTATTTTTTTAATAAAATAAATGCAGCCTTGGTGAGCATAAGAGACTTCTTCCAAAAACATTAAAATCTTACCGATCAAAAACTTTTGAAATGGCAGTGTAGTTTTGAATGTTTACTTTAATAATAATGTGAAAAACTTATTTACTCTATTGCTTTCAACTGTCTTTGTTCTTTACAATTGTACTATTAGCGGTTTACGTGATTAATCATTTAAAAAATTTCAAGCAATATTTGTTTAAATGTTTAAATATTTAAAGGTTCCATGCAAGTTCCATTTCATTTGTTAATATTTATAATAATATTTCATGTTTATAATCAAGGAGTGTGTTTATTATTTTTGCTGTGGTATCCAATGGGGTTTCACTGTAAATTGTGAAATTTACATGTATTGTTACTGACAACTTAAAATTATGGTATTATGACAACAACACTACACTTGACAAATTAACAACAATGGCAAAATTTGGGTAAACAAGAACGCAACAAATGGTAAATAATCCCCTACTTGTACAGACTTGCATAACATCTGAAGATCTGAAACCACTGACAGACCTGAGTCTGGATGGACGGCATATTGAATATTACACAAGAAAAACAAGGCTATGAAAAATTTACAATGGCATGCACATCAAATATCAAAGATTATGTACTTGTTTAACTTGTTTTATAGAGTTTTTGTCTACTGAAATTGAAAAATGTTTCTCAAGCTGAACAATTGCCATGCTGGTAGAGACATTAAAATGATGTACTTCCAATCCTCACAGCCTCAATTTTTATTCTCATCAGAAATTAAAAATGGCATTATCCCGACTAAGGTCTATGGCTCACTAGTCTGATCCTAGTGCTGCATTATTCATTCACATGAGCATTTGCACACGCATGCACATAATGTACAGCACACAAAGGAGAGTCTCAACGTTCAATAATTCAGCAGGGAGAGACGGCAGCTGGCCTCCCTCAGTGCTATTCCATAACAGACCCTACTGCACATGTGCACACGCTAGACCTTGAGTGTGTGTGTGCGGGGGGATATAATGTGTGTGGGCGTCAGCAGAATGGAGTGGCAGAATCTTCTAGATCAATTCTGATTAATTCAAAGTCCTTAGCACTGCCTTGATGTCCCGGGCAGGTCCTGCGCAGACTGGGGTGAGGCACAGTGACTGTGTCTGTGTGCATATTTGTCTTTTCCTGTCTACATGGGTCTGAACATGCTGTATGTTTGTGTGGGTGTGTTCTAAACATTGAACAAAGGTCACCACCGCCCATTTTCCAATAACACAAAGTCTTAAAGGTGAAGCTTGTCATTTGTCAATGTTAAAAACCCCATAGATCTAACATGGCATAAAAACCCCATAGACTTACATTGAAAGAGGGACCTGAGCAATATCTAGAGATCTGAATGCCATAAAGGGCTCTTTTTGATTTAGTCTAGTAAGCGACCACCTAGCAACCACCCAGAACACCCTAGAAACTACCAATATAGAAACATCCTGGCAACACCACTCAGAGATTCTTTAGATCATTTTTTCAAATCAGTTTGGTGCTAAAATCACCACAGAAAAGACACACAGCTGCAAGCATTTGCAAGTATGTCAAATATCTACTCTGACCAAGACCTTTTATTTATAGCTAACTACAGTAAACAAACATCAGGTATGTCATGTATGCCTAATTCTCCAAAACATGCCACTGTCTACTAAAGAAAAATGTCAACAACAAAAAACGTTTAAACAGCCGTTTAAGAAAAAATCTCTCCATGTGACCCTGGACCACAAAACCAGTCATAAGTCTCACGGGTAAATTAGTGGCAATAGCCAACAATACATTGTATGGGTCAAAATTGTCGATTTTTCTTTCATGCCAAAAATCATTAGGATATTAAGTAAAGATCCATGAAGATATTTTGTACATTTCCTACCGTAAATATATAAAAAATGTATTATTAGTAGTAAAATGCATTGCTAAGGTCTTCATTTGGACAACTTTAAAAGCGATTTTCTCAACATTTCGATTTTTTTCACCCTCAGATTCCAGATTTTCAAATAGTTGTCTCAGCCAAATATTGTCCTATCATAACAAACCATAGATTAATTGAAAGCTTATTTATTCAGCTATCAGGTGATCCTAATTTAAAAAAATTGACCCTTATGACTGGTTTTGTGGTCCAGGGTCACATATGTGGATTAAAAAAAACGCATTACCACCTCGGGTGTGCATTATTTTCCTAATAATTCAACGGCCCGTCATCAGTTATTCCTTACGTATATTTTTTACTGAGCAAAAATGCATTAAATTGATCAAAAGTGACAGTAAAGACTTTACATTGTTACAAAAAATATATATTTCAAATAAATAATTTGTTTTAACTTTCAATTCATTAAAGAAGTCCCTCCCTTCAAAAGTAATTGTTTCTTGAGCAGCAAATCAGCATATCAGAATGATTTCTGAGGGATCATGTGACACTGAAGACTGGAGTAATGATGCTGAAAAATTCAGCTTTGATCATAGGAATAAATTACATTTTAAAATATATTAAAATTTTAAATTATAATAATATTTCACAATTTTACTCTTTTTACTCTATGTTTGATCAAATAAATGCAGCCTTGATGTAATAGAAAACACCCCTAATGCTACCACTATCTATAAGATACTGGCTAGAAGATATCTAATCCAGCGTGATATACACTCCAGTAGCACAATCACTATTAGCTTCTCAACTCTGTTCTCTGGAAAATGCACTGTCGATAACTTCACTCCTCCTTTGCTGTAGTTCAACTATTCAAATCTCTCTTTTCTGCTGAGCTAAAGCTCTTCCGCTCATCTGGCCCGGCTGGCCGAGTTTTATTACCCATCCAGTGATCTTTAATGAAATGTAGAGGCTTTTAATGCATTGTTTGGCCAGAGCTCCACAACTTGTGTGGATTTCCTCTCTGACAACTCAAGGAGAAGGAGGAGAGGGAGAGAGAGCAAGAGAGAGAGAGAGGCGGATTAGGAGGTCTAGTGAAATTTTCAGTAGACCCACTACAGAGGCTAAATCACGCATTCACGCACACACAGTCCCATGCAGCTTGGCACACGCCCCATACCTGCCAGAAGTCCTGCAGAGAGGGAGGGGCGCACAGAAAGGGGAGGGGGATGGAGAAGTAAAAAGATGGCAGAGAAGAGAATGATGGGGTTTATTGGTTAGATGGACACAGGAAGAGCCGGAAGAACACAAATTAATAACAGTCAACACAAACGCAACAAAACTATCATATCCTTAAAAAAACTAAAACAATGTAGGACATCTTGATGCCTGGAGGAACAATGATTTCATGTGTTAAAAGAGATTGAACACAGATATACAGTTACATGTTCATACAGATAAATTCATATCAGTGTTGGGGAGTAATTAGCTACAAGTTGTGATGCTACTCATGTTGGGAACCTAGAGCCATTTAAAGGGTTAGTTCACCCAAAAATGAAAATTCTGTCATTTATTACTCACCCTCATGTCGTTCCCAACCTGTAAGACCTTCGTTCACCTTCGGAACACATCAAGATATTTTTTATGAAATCAGAGAAGTCTCTGAGCCACACATAGGCAGCAACATCATTGTAACTTTCAAGGTCTAGAAAGGTAGTAAAGACATCATTAAAATAGTCCATGTGACTCCAGTGGTTCAACCTTAATTTAATGAAGCGATGAGAATAAATTTTGGGCACAAAAAACAAAACAAAAATAACGACTTAATTCAACAATAGAACTCGGAAGCGCTGCATTGTATTTACTACGTCAACAGCGTTGAAGACTGAAAGACGAGAAGAAATTGCTGAATAAAGTCGTTAATTTTGTTTGTTTTTGTGCACAAAATGTATTCTCATCTGAACCACTGGAGTCACATGGACTATTTTAATGATGGCTTTACTTCCTTTCTGGACCTTGAAAGTTGCAATGATGTTGCTGCCTATGTGTGGCTCAGAGAGCTCTCCGATTTCATCAACAATAACTTTATTTGTGTTCTGAAGATAAACGAACATCTTACGGGTTTGGAATGACATGAGGGGGGAGTAATTAATGACAGAATTTTCATTTTTGGGTGAACTAACCCTTTAATGCAAAAGACTGATAAATCTTGTCTCAAACTCTTGAGTTGTTGGTTTGAATTGGTCTAACGATTCACTCACTGACTGAAACAAAAGGAGCAGATATTGAAGCACAAGTTATTAATTTCATCACGTCCAACTCAAGAGAACCAGAATCATGAAATCCATTATGATTCTCATTTATGTACACTACTAACTTAGTAGTGTGACAGTAGTTAACAAGCAAATGTTTTCAACAAGTAGAGGGGTTTTAATGCCAAACTTTACTTTGCAGCCTAAGGTCCGGTCACTTTTGCAGGCAAAATTATTAACAGAAATCCATGCGATCCGAAATTTCACACACAAGTTGGTCATGAGGATTTGCCTCGGTGACCAGCTGCTTGGTTTGAAAGTAATATCTTTGCGACCTGTGCTTCATGCATCGCTACAGTAAGTATGATGCTGTCACTCTAAATGCTAAGTGACATTTTAACATGATAAATGATATAGTTATTGATGGATAGATCATATAGATAAGAGCAGCTTGGACTGTAGTTGTAGCTGTAATTGTAGTTGTAACTACTACTTGTACTACTGGTAGTTGTACTTGTAGCTCGATGAACTACAGCTTCAAAGTATCTTCCCCAACACTGACATCACATTGTTGGAAAACATATATTGTGTTTGCAAAACACCTGTGCGCATTAAAGTGGACTGAATGGAACACACACATTCTCTCTCACACACACACTCACACACACACACACACACACAACTCGTTTTAGCTGTGAAAGTCACACTTGCAAAGCACCAGCTGCGATGACCTGCAAAATACTGTTGATGGATGACGAACAAGAAGGTTAAAAGTGCTGGTGTGTTCACACACTTGCTGAAGGCAAAACAATTACACAAGAGTGTTTATTAGCATAGTGCACCCGTGCGTTAACTGCGAAAAATACAGTTTCTGGAATTTCATTATGCCATCCAGGATTTAGTGGCATTGGCGACATGAGGAAGTGGGGAAGAAGAAGAGGGGGAGATGGATCCAGCAGTCCTGCCGTGAGCCCGTATGGAGCAAATCAGGCACGAGATTTGACAGAAATGTGGAAATGAAAAATAACCAGACATTGTCCATATCCCTCAGGCTTCACACTGGACGACAATCCCCAGAAAAACAATACGAGAATGAAAGCGACATAGAGGAAAATGGAAATGGAAAGAAGGCATATTTCACAAAACGTGGAAATGAAATTTTGCTGGTTAATAACACAAAAAACTAAAGCTATAGATCGAAGACATGACGTTAACTTGTGTATTTATACAGGCCTTAGCCTCATACAAAGAGCAGGTTTGCACCAACTGGAGTTACTTCAATTATTGTGACTATCATAAAACCGTCTACTATCATAATTATGTGATCACTTTTCAGACAATACAAGCTTACACAATTTTCTTATATGGAGTGGTAGCCACAGTACTGTGCTAATTATAACTGTGGTAACTATGGTATTTGGCAAATAGGGTTTTCACAGTAAAATTTTAAGGGGGGAAAGGATCAACCAATGATGTGGGTTTGGTGGCAGGAATATCTACAGTATTTCTCCAACCCATTGCAGATGGGGAGTGCTTAGAAAACCCATTTTAAGGTATTATTTTTCCAATTCCATTTGAATAGCAGAAATTAGATTCACTTTAAAAATCATTGTATTCTTGAGCAACTGACCAAGCACAGCTTCCTTTGGTTGCACTTTATGTTACAGTATGTACACTTGTGTGTACTTACAGTGTACTTATCAAGAAAGGACTGGGTAATATAAGGTAACTACGGCGGTTAAGGTTAGGTTTAGGGGTAGGTTCAGGGTTAGCACCTAGTTATTACCCAGTTAATGTAATTACTATAATAAGTACATAGGGAACAGAACTGTAAAATAAAGGGCTACTCTTTCACTTTCTCAGCTGTGCAGACAAAAACAAAAGCAAAGCTGATCTTAATCAAAAGTCAATCATGCGTAATTGTGTGCATTTCAGTGTACTGAAACATTATGCATCTTGCATGTACGGACGATAAAAAAAACCTGGTGCCATTAGCTGTGAGACTTCATTGAGAAACTCAAGAGTGATTTATCACCATCTGACCTGCGAATGATCCACCAACTCATTACTACTAATCTGCAAACAAATATGCCTAGATAACGTGTGTGTGTGAACAGCACAAACAGTACACACAGACATTAGGTGACCCAACCCAGTCCAGAGGTTAGCCTGTTCAAGGTGCACCAGTACCATGACAGCCGCTCTCTGACTGGGTCATTTGACAAATGCTCCCTCTTAATGACATCGGAGACATGAGACTGTTTCCTGTACAAGGAAAATGGGACAAGTCCTGAAACCACAAACAATCCTGCGGAAAACCTCAGCTCAGACACCAGAAAAACAGAGCCAAACATCTGATAAAGATGGTTGACTTATGTTGGTGGTTGGTTAGTTAAAATAATAGTTCACCCAAGTATGAAATTTTAGCATCTTTTACTCAGCCGATTTTCTTTCTTCCATCAAACACAAGTTTGGATCTTAGATTTTCTGATTCCATATAGTAAAAATGAGCGGTGATTTACACAGCTAAGCTCCAAAAAAAGCACAAAAAAAACGCCATATAAAGTCCACATGCTATATTTCAAGTCTTCTGAAGTCATTCAATAGTTGAACAGTTTGACCAAAATTTAAGTCACTGACACGGAAACAAAATTTACATTTTTGGATGAACTATTTCTTTAAACAGCCTAGTTGGGACAAACAAGCTTCAACTGAACTTTTTTTTGGTGAATAGCTAGGATTTGCTGGTTATGGTTGGGTATCATTTGAATTTCAGCATTTCTGATTATTGCTTACTGAAAAAAAAAAAGATACACAACATTCTGTTGACGCTGAATGCCATGAACAAAAATCAGCAGCCTAAAGAACTACTAACTAATAAACTAGACTAATCTAATTTATAGATTAATCCTTATTAAAGTTACAAATGTTATTCAGTCAAGATCAGTAAATGATTTTCTTTTTCTTTTGTTCTTTGATTAACAGTAACGACACAGATGGCAGCAGGTTTATTAGGCTACAGTCACTTTAAGACTTAATGCACGGAATACTGATACACATGTGTTTTCTTTCTAACCATTTACATTCACTTAAGACATAAACGACGAGGATATTTGACATAATTTTCAAGACAACGCATAAGAGAACTCAATTCAGTATGGGTACGCTCTCTGGATGTGCCCAGCACTGAAAATAGCACATGAATGCTGAATTGAGTTCTCTTTTGCATCTTCTTGCACTTGAATGGTTTCAAATAGAGGTTGACCGATATATCGAGCCGATATTTGTAATTTTTTAATATATCGG
This sequence comes from Rhinogobio ventralis, assembly GCA_039654625.1. NCBI lineage: Eukaryota > Metazoa > Chordata > Actinopteri > Cypriniformes > Gobionidae > Rhinogobio > Rhinogobio ventralis. The sequence continues at coordinate 8,375,875 of CM077204.1, forward strand.
CATCGGCCGATATCCGTGTTTAGTAGCGCCGATTTAAAGTCAGGCACATCCGCGGGCAGCCCCGTGATATTGGTGAGGTGGAACTGTCCGGAACTGGCATAATGCTATAGCTGGTAGAAGGTTTGCTTACTTGCAGTTAACTTTAAGGACTGTAGTCGAAAACAGCAGCTTGCTTGCTAACATATAAGCCCCAATGTTATAAGTTCTGTTTTATTTCTCCTGTATCGGAGTCAGAGAATTTCACTTTGTGCGTGGGGTGGAGAAGGCGGCAGCTCTCACAAACACTGCAGTGTGATTGAGGGCAAGGGCTACGTTACTCCGCCCCGCTCACATACAGCACCGTGCTCGGAGACACAGAGCTGTCCTGACTGAGATAAATTAGAAAATGTTTAAGAGATAATTTAATGTTCTCTCATCCATTCTGTCACAAGTAATTCTGGGTTTTACACGATTCTTTCGTTGTGTTTTTTTGGTAAAATTTACTGAAGTAAACATTGCCGTTTCCTGATGGTTTATAGAACAATTACTCCAAATCGCCCTCGAGTATAAACACCTCTTCAAACGGACAAGACGTGCGCGCATTCAGCAGAGGCTCACGCTGGGGAGGCAGACGAAAGTATTTGGCTTAAGCACCCTCAAACGCAGAAATATCCTCCTGAGACCCAGAATAGAGGTTTTGCCTCTGTAGAAGACATTATATTTTAGTGAATTTCTCTGACAACATACACAGTTTTGTCTGGATATTCTTATAAAACATGATATTCTTATGAAAAGATATTCTAACTCCCATTATTACACGTCTTTTTACATTACATATTGTCCCAAAAACACATTACTATGCAAATTAGATATAGTGTATAGATGCATTTCATAGAATGGGAATGGCATTTATGGCCATGTTTATCATTAATACTTGGTCAGTTTATTGATTTGTTTGGTTAACTTTGGATAAATATTTTATTTTAATACCGTGCAGTGCACAAAATTAAGATTCGAGACATGGTTCAAATCAGTGTTCAATAAATGAAGTTAAGTTTAGAAATGTTGTGCATCCACTTATTATTAGCATGACATTTTAGCATGCAAATGAAGAGGAAAACTTCAAGATATCAATCCTAAAAATCGGCAGCATATATCGGCCATCGGTCGATCTCTAGTTTAAAACGACATTGAAATGCACACACAGGAATTGATAAGCGGAATCGAAATAAATTTTATAACAAGTATCCGATTCCCGATTCCCAACCCTAATGCTGGTCCACCAGCACTGAACAACATAAACCAGGCATTACTTCATATCGGTCTAAGGGTACGTTTACACGACAACAATGTACTAAAACGCAAAAGTTTTTTGTTTGTGTTTTTGGATGACAGACGACAATGCTGTCAAAAAGATCCCGGTTCACACAGATCAGCAAAAACGACAAAAAGCGCTGTATTATGCATGCCAGGCCTGTAGTTGGCGATGTCACTTTGTAAAGAAAAACTATGCGTCTATAGACTGAACACAAATTCGTGTTTTTGTAGTTTAGATAACTGGCGATAACGGTATCGTTTTCAAAAACGTGCACTTTGAAACCCGTTTTCAAAAGTTTGTGTTTTCAGGCACCCAAAGCGCTGATGTAATTTAAAAATGAACGACCAAAACCAACCCTCTACAATGCGAGTAAATCACCAAATTTCACGCTAGGTGACTTTAATTAGCCAATGGCTAGTAAATTGTACAATTTTAGTCACCTGTGATTGAGCAAAAAATTCAGTTTAGAGCAGATAATTTCATTGCCTACTGAGCTTTACGCATCACCGCTTGGCTGAGAGTGCCCTCTGACGCTTTCTCTAACACACACGCGCACTCAACGTGACAGAAAGAGAGAGGCTTTTACACGTCACGTAAAGAGAATTGACACGCTCCAGATTAGATGGTGGACCAGCGCCCAGACATTACCAACGCATCCCTGAAGTGTCTGCAGAGACCGTGTCAATTAGTCTACCCTCTGAAATTGCTCATCAACATGGCATCCTCAATGGATCCATCTCCGGCGTGATGACTCTGATATTTCGAATATTCCTATTTAATAATTGTTTAATCGACACGCCATCCTCAATAAACCCGTCTCCGGCGTGATGCCTCCGATCTTTTGAATATTCCGATCTAATATTACTTCTGACCTATAAGGCTGCCAAAATAATAATCATACACTGTTTGTTAATTGGCCAGAGGAGAACTGGCACCCCGACTGAGCCTGGTTTCTCCCAAGGTTTATTTTTCTCCATTATGCCACCTGATGGAGTTTTGGTTCCTTGCCACTGTCGCCTTTGGCTTGGCTTGCTCAGTTGGGGACACTAAATTTTCAAATAAATATCCAAATAAATTTAATTACTAAACTAAATTAACTATATCAACTACACTACTTGAATATATATGATAATTGAAATGAGCAAGATGACATCACCGTTTTCTCCAGAGCGGCTGTACAGCCGAATCAAATTCTGTTCATTATTTTCCTGTTTAACACTGTGAAGCTGCTTTGAAACAATCTGCATTGTAAAAAGCGATATATAAATAAAGTTGACTTGCCACGCTAGATCTAAATGCTTGGCTCCGCAGGACTGCCCGATGGCCAAGAGTTGACAGAGCTGTCACTGTCTCGATCGGGCCAGTGCTGCATCGTCATGAACGTTTGTGTAAAAACGCAAGTGTAACAGTATTAGTATATTGGATCCGTGCATTGTCTTAAAGTGACAGCAGCATACAATTCCTGCTGCTGTCTGTGTTTTAATGTTAAATCAAACAAACAACAACAACAAAAAAAAAATCACTCAATGCTCTTGACTGAATAACTTATGGTACTTTAATAAAAAAAATATTATTATTTTTTTTACATTTGATTACTTCAATTCGATCTACCTGAAAAACCTGAAAAGTACTGTTTATTTAATTTGTATCTTTGTTCTATTTGTGCTATTGCTTGTAGTTTGATTATTTGTTCTTATTTTTTACAGACTGTTTAATTGTCTTTAACAGTGTTAAAAATTGATATATAAATGTAGAATTTTTTCATTTGCATTGTTCTTACATTCCATGTAAAAAGTCTAGCGAGTAAAATCAAAAAATTACTAGCCAATGGCGACTCAAGCTTCAGTGTGTCCGTAGAGTTGAAAATGCATAAAAAGTTTTCTGTTTTAAGTTAAAAACAGTCATGTAAACAGACCGTAAGCCAGGGGTATCCAATCCTGTTACTGGAGATCTACCTTCCTGCAAAGTTCAGCTCCAACCCTGATCAAACACACCTGAAACAGCTCTTCAGAGATCGTCAGGAACACTTGATAATTACAGACAGGTGTGTTGAGCAGGACTGGAACTGAACTGTGGAGGAAGGTAGTGCTGCGTCCTGTCATGTTTGTAGTTTTTTAACACTTTTTATCCGTGTTTGTAGTTCTAATCGAATCGTCGTCCAACTCGCAATGGGTTGTGGGCAATATCAGCCGTTAAGAGTGTACGTCGATCTGCACTTCGAATTCTGACCCGAAATAGTAGACCATCCGGGTATCTTTGGAATACTCTTTTCAACATACTACGATTTGGGACATACTAATTTATTTTCGAATACTATTTAGGACGGATTGTATGCGAAATTGGGACGCACCGTAGATCTCCAGGAACAGGATTGGTCACCCCTGGTTTATGCTAGTTAAACATCCTATCATCAAAGCCCAACATTTGCTGGTGGCCAGAGCCGTTGAAAAACAGAGTTACGACACTCCCATAGACTTCCATAGGAACTGAGGAATGTGGAAGTAAAGCGTGTCACGGATAATAGTTCCAAACAACCAATAGTTCCAGCACTGAACCCCATTCATTTCAGTGTATCTCAAGCACACTCGCTGGCAAATTGATGAAATTACATCTCATCTACAACCTCATATTTTGAGATTTTATGGCATTAGTTGACCTCTCAGGAATATTGATAGAAGAGCACGTTAGAGTTAATGTTTATTGTTATATAATAGATCATTAGACTCTAACTGCAGTTAGATAACGTGAGCAGCACTGCAACAGCTACTATATTCAGATGCTATCGGTCATATTTCAACAGTTTTTAGTCTCTCAGATCTTAGTTCTGTCGAATGCGTTTCTATGAAGTCAGCCCATTTAAGGAATAACGTATCTAGCGCCTGGATATAAAGAGTTGAATTAAATTGGTTGCCCTGTTTTTAACACCATTTAAAACTTATTTATTGGGTTAAATTATGTATATGCTAGCATCATTCATTTACATTCACCTGTTGTGTATGCTTCGAGTATCATAAAATAACATTAGGACAACATTAAAATGATAAAATAAATTACCACTATAACCAGTAGATGGCAGAAGAGGAACACTTATTGGCTCATTATAGCCATTTTTTCTTTTGAATCATTTTGTATAGATTATCAAATCACTATTATAACATTAAAATATCTAATTTTGTTACTTTATTTGTACTGAAGTGTTAACTAGGCTAAATGTAGGGAACATCATAAAGTCTAATGAAAAACAAAAACATCTGACTAAACTTCACAATAAATGTTTATTTAAATAGTGTCTGTGCTTTGTTTGTTATGATGAGAAGATTTGTAGATAATGAGAAGATTCGTGTAAAACGTAAACTTGCACTAAAATTCCTTCAGCGTTTTGAGACTGTATAAAACTTGTTTTGATCGATACTGAGAGGATTTCCCGGTAAATTTAACATATGATTGGTCATTATTTTCAACAGAAATGCCCGTGATTGGCTACAATACTGAACGCTGTAAAATCATGCACTCGCATGACCCAAATAAAACAATCAGATCACTCAAGAAAAACATTAATGTTGTCTCTTCTTTATCTCTCCCCAGAATAAAATGCAACTGTAAAGCCTAGTCGAAGTCTATGCACATATTGTGTTAATATTTACCAGAAATTGCTGCAAATATAGTGAAACTGCGATCCTGCTTAATCCTATTCCAACAGATTGACAGTGCAGAGTTGTTTGGAACTATTGAGAGCTCTATGAACCACGTGACCACGTGGCGGCGAGATCAAAGCGTGTCGCAACTCTCTTTTTCTTTGGTTCTGCTGGTGGCTAGTCATGCTTTTAAGCACTATGATTTGATGCCTAGTTAGCGTAAACAGTTGTACAACTGCCACATTTTCTAAATATTGTAATCATTATGTTCATAGCTTGTAATAATTACTTTGTTTTGTTGTTGTTTCTGCCTAAAATGAATAAATGATGTTAACTGCATGATTTGTATATAGAAACATATATTATAATAGAACATTTCATATTACAATGAACATTTCTGAAATATGGTCACCTCTGATAACAAGAGCATTTTCTGTAAAGCTGCTTTGGTACGATATGTATTTTGAAAAGCGCTATACAAACAAATGTGAATTGAACTTGACTACATTTCATTTACTTTAAATTGAGTACATTGTAAGCAACCATCTCTAAAATGTTTTATTGGTACGGACCAAAATAACTACATCTGTGCCTTTCTAGTACTAGAGGAACAAAGAACAAAACAGAGAGACCAAGCATCTGAGGCAAGGATAGACAAGTATAAGACAGACACAGCAGAGGTGTGTTTAAACAGGTTCATCTAGAGACATCAAGAACAAAGAGATACTACATGAACCAGAAAGCACATATTGGATGCAGATCAGTCTTTTGTCAATTAGAAAAAAAAACATGACAATATAATGACAACAAATGACCCTGATGAGAATTTTTGTATAGCTTGTCATGCAAAATGTTTCAAGCTGCAAAGAGGTTTTTAGATTGTACAAGAGAGAATGTTTTAAAGCATGCTCACGATTGAGCTGTGGATGAGTTTCTGTGGAGAGAGAGTGAAAGATTTTTATGAAGAGTGAATGAGAACAAACGTCTCCATCCTGCGTCATCCTGTCGAGCTGCACAATGGCAAAGTAACTATTCGGTTCCCACTCACTCGCCCACATATGCACACGCACACAGATCTCGCTGCTTACCTTTCCATCATAGCGTTTCACCACAAACTGATCCAGACCAAGGTCTATAAGAGACAGAGACACACAGAGAGAGAAACTGTCAAACACAGTGGCTCTGATCCAAAACATAGCGCACACAAATATTGGATAAAATAGACAAAATTTTTCGTACTGAATGAATAAGTAAACCACCGATCAAAAGTTTGGAATAATTACGTTTTTATATGCTTACCAAGGCTGCATTTATTTGATCAAATACTGTAAAAACAGTAATAAATAACAGTTCTGAATATATTTTTTAATAATAACAACATGTAATTTATTATGTGATGCAAAGCTGAATTTTCAGCATCACATGATCCTTCAGAAATCATTCTAATATGATTATTTGAAAACATTTATTATTATTATTATTATTATTATTATTATTATCAATAATGAATACAATCAGAGTTATATTTAAAAAAATGTCCTGGCTAATCCAAGCATTATAAGTGAATGGCAACCCCCCGGAGCCATATGGATTGCTTTTATAATGGATGGATGTACATTTTTGGGCTTGAGGGTGAGTAAATCATGGGGTAATTTTCATTTTTGGGTGAACTATCCCTTTAATAAAAGTCTTCTGAAGCAAAGCGATGGGTTTTTGTAAGAAAAATATCCACATTTAAAACTGTGTGTTTGTACTAACTAAAATAACTAATTTCCAGCAGACGGCCTACGCAAGTCGACTTACGGCAAAAGAGCAATCCCCTGACGATGTATAGGATGTAGGAGTAGCGTAAGCTTTGACGGCTCTCACTGTTCAAACAAATAGGGCTGGGCAACAAACTCAAGCCTCTTGTCTTATATCGAAATCCTCCGACATTTCTCATAAAAATTTTTCATTTTAGACTTCTAAATCGTGACCGGTGTTTTGTTTTGCTCTATCCTCCGCAGTGTTTGTCAATACGTCATGCCTCAGGTCAAGGGTTACTTTTTTATGCGTACATTTTAGAAAGTTTTAAATATGGATATTTTTCTTACAAAAACCCATCGATTCGCTTCAGAAGGCCTTTATTAACCCCCCAAAGCTGTGTGGAGTACGTTTATGATGGATGGATGCACTTTTTTGGGCTTGAAAATCTCAACCCCCATTCAATGCCATTAGAAAAGTTTGGAAGAGCCAGGACATTTTTTAATATAACTCTGATTATATTCATCTGTAACAAGAAAGCCATATACACCTAGGATGGCTTGAAGGTGAGTAAATCATGGGGTAATTTTCATTTTTGGGTGAACTATCCCTTTAAATTGATCAAAAGTGACAGTAAACATTACATTTATAACATTACAAATAAATGTTTCAAATAAATGTTGTTCATTGAACTTTCTACTCAAAGAATCCTGAAATCCTGAATCCTTATCATGGTTTCCACAATAATATGATGGATAATTTTTGAGTTTGTCCCAATACACTGTGGGATCATTTTCTCTGTAAAAGATACATGCGACGATGCTTTAGAATGTGGTCAAAATGCTGTCTACCGTTTGCAACGGTTTTTGCTGTGGGAACGTTTCTATGAGGACTCAAAATGCTGACTATATAGGCAACTTACTAGAATTTCAAGAGAGCTTTTATCACACATAACAAGCCTATCTGTATAAGCATTGAATCCCAGTAGTCATTTACATTTATAGATGTCACTACAGGAACTGAGCGATTACTGACGTGTACGAGTGATTAATATAAGCTATTAAGGCTCATTTCCATGTTACAGAAGTTCCAAATAAATGTCATAGTCGTTCAGCACTGAATCATTTCTCCAATAATCTTGTGTAACTGAATGCAGTACAGGGCTGAACTGAGCAGATCTAGGGTCAGCTTCATAAGCCAAGACTTCATCCATTGTATAATCCATTAAAGGAACTTCCGGGTTCAATACAAGATCCATTACCACAGAAAATAACACTTTTCCCTAAGTTTATAAACACAAGTAAAAGATTGAGAAGTAATGCATTTACAATTAAAGTCTATGGAACAGTCTCTTATGCTCACACAGTAATATTGTTAAATATTATTACAATTTAAAATAACTGAATTTCTATATTAATAAAATAGAATTTATCCCCGTGATGGCAAAGCTGAATTTCAGCATCATGACTCCAGTCTTCAGTGTCACATGATCCTTCAGAAATCATTCTAATATGATGATTTGGTAGCATTTCTTGTTATTATCCATGCTGAAAACAGTTGTGCTGCTTAATATTTTTCATGGAAAGTGTAATACATTTTATTCTGGATTCTTTGATGTATAGAAAGTTCAATATATCAGCATTTATTTGAAACAGAAATCTTTTTTTTTTTTTTTACTTTTGTTTAAAAACAATAATTTGTACCAGCCCCAAACTTTTGTTGTACATTATATTTATCATATATATTTTTATATAAACATGGTAGATATATGAGTAATATATTTATCAGATATATTGTTATACAAACATGGTATATATAAGATTATATGAGTGATTATTATGAATAATCATCTCTTTTGGTTTGTGTCTATCAAGTTGCAAATAAAATGACAATCACAAGATTAAAGGTTTAGTTCACTTCAAAATCTAAATTTCCTGATATTTTACTCACCCCCATCTCATCCAAGATGTTCATGTCTTTCTTTCTTCAGTCAAAAAGAAATTAAGTTTTTTGAGGAAAACATTCCAGGATTTTTCTCCTCATCACAGACTTCCATGGCAACCAAAATGTTGAAGGTCCAAATCAATGCAGTTTCAAAGCGCTTCGAAAGGCTTCAGAGGCTCTGCACGATCCCAGACGAAGAATAGGGTCTTATCTAGCGAAACAATTGGTCATTTAAAAAAAATTACAATGAATATACTTTTTAACCTAAATTGCTCATCTTGCGCTGCTCTGCTACGTGCCAATGATTGCGCAATCATGGCGGAAAGGTCACGCCAGACGTAGGCAGAAGTACCGCCCCTGTGTTTACAAAGCGCTGGTGCGAAGACTAATACAAACACCCTTTAGCAAAAAAAAGGGTAGGATGATTTTGAAGTTGAAGATGGAGTGTTTTTTGGTAAAGGGCATTTGTATTAGTCCTCGCACATTCGCTTGGGGCGGTACTTCTGCCCACGTCTGGCGTGACCTTTCCGCCATGATTGCGCAATCATTGGCACGTAGCAGAGCAGCGCAAGATGAGCAATTTACGTTAAATATATTTTAAATATATATTAAATATATATTCTTTTTTTTTTTTTTTAATGACTGATCATTTCGCTAGATAAGACCCTATTCCTCGTCTGGGATCGTGCAGAGCCTCTGAAGCCCTTTGAAGGACTTTGAAACTGCATTGATTTGGACCTTCAACATTTTGGCTGCCATGGAAGTCTGTGATGAGGAGAAAAATCCTGGAATGTTTTCCTCAAAAATTTGTATTTCTTTTCGACTAAAGAAAGAAAGACATGAACATCTTGGATGAGATGGGGGTGAGTAAAATATCAGGAAATTTTCATTTTGAAGTGAACTAATCCTTTAAAAAGCACCTTTAAACATACCTTTTATTTGGTATTTAAATCACTGGGTTATTCAAAAACAAGCATTAACACACGGTTAACAAACAATTTAAAATATTTTATATTGATATATTGTTACCATCATATAAAATTGCTCACACCAAAGACTGTGTTATTTTATTTACATGTGAGAATGATGAAGAGACATGAAGTAATATGGAAATACAGATGGCACACATCCATAAACAAGTCGAGTTTTAGCTAAGCCGTGGTTTTTTGTTCTTTTTGCCAATCAGTGTCATGAAATTAAATACATTTTAGTTTTTTTGAATAAACGTTTGACTCAAATTTGTATTTGTATTGACCACAACACTAGCTGTGTGGGTTTGTGCAGCTGCATCCTCTTTCCATAAAACATTTGAGTGACAGGTGAGATCAAGACAGAGATTACGATTGAAAAACCGGGCCTTACTCCTGTTTGAAACCCGGATTGCTTTTGAGCTGAGCGTATCTCTCTAATTCCGCTGCTTGAAACAGGATGAATTATGGAACAGCTTTCCTCGCAGCTAGATGAATAATGAATTTTATGTTCACTTCCACACTCCCTCTCTTTATAACCACTCTTCTCTCCTTAAAGAAAAGCCCAACTCCTTAAACTAACTTAAATGACATCACACACTGCTCTGGCACGCCGTGGGTCGCCTGACAACCCACCCACAACTGTAAAAAGAGAAAAGAAACACACTTTACAGCAAGAGATGACTTTCTGAATGACAGTATAGCATGCTGTTTGTGCAGGTATATCGCACACCAGATGAATGCCAGCTAACGGAACCTTGACGCAAACACGCTTTAAATCAAACAAGCATTTCTCTGTCTGGATGTCAAACGGTCTCTGCTATGAATGCATCAAACCTTCATGCACTATATATATATCATAAATGACAAAAGGGCTCACCGAAAACGGAGACTTCATCATAATGGGTGCCACACATAATTCCAGGAAACAATTACTTATTTGTTATTATTACAGGCTGGAGCTGTGTTTGGTGAGTCAGGATAACAAAGAAAAAAAAATGAAAACACTTTGTCCGGACCCAACAAGGCACTAAACTAATAAAGCTGCCGAAATTGTTCTTCGTAATTACAGTCACAGGGCATTTGGCTGAGAGGAGAACGGATGAAGCGTTTCGTACTAATTTGTGGCGCTAATCTTAAACACCGACATGCACACTCACGCAGAGTCCTGGTGCTCACAGTCTTCCATTCTGAGGGAATGAGAAATATAAAGAGAATCTCTACTGTTTCAGCATTCCTGTAGAGCAGGGGTTCTCCACCCTGGTCCTCGAGGGCCACTATCCTGCAGAGTTTAGCTCCAACCTTGATCAAACTCTGTAGCTACTGCCTGTAGCTTTCTAGAAATCCTAAAGAGCTTAATTAGCTGGTTCAGGTGTGTTTGATTAGGGCTGGAGCTAAACTCTGCAGTACAGTGGCCCTCGAGGACCAGTTGAGAATGCCTGCTGTAGAGCATGGCGCCTGCAACACCAAGGTCATGGGTTCGATTCCCAAACAATGCATGAGAAGCATTTGTCTGAGATAGAAATATTTTGTAACATTATAAAGGTGTGTTCACACTTGTAGTTCGGTTCACTTGGTTCGTTTGGTCTGGACCCAAAAAAAAACATTTAGTCCTGGTTCGCACATTAGCATTTTAACACCGAACCTAAAGACATAGGGATATGTTCGCAACCTGATTGGTCAGCTTTTATGATGTATACTTTGTGACGGAACATACTGAACATCCAAAACAATGCTGTGCTGGGTTAAATGTGCTCGTTGTATGTGCATATCTACATATCATGGTATTTTGACCAGCTGAGAACTCGTGAAGAGTTTATAAAATGTGTAAAGGAGTCAAAGCAGCGGCATGAATGCCTCTGCTACACATAAACAAAGATCCGCTGCGAGGAGACGTGGTTCTGCATGTACTGAACTGTGATGGGCAACATCTCGACTATGATGAGAAAAAACAAGTATGCTTGAGCATTCTGTCATTTTTAGGGTCGCATCTTGTGATATCATGTCCCGTTTTTTGGTTTGTTTACATGTCTTTGGTCTATGTTGCATCCATATTTCAGTCGAACCGCACCAGAGTTAATTTGGAAGTTGACCAAAACCCATCTTTTCAGCAGTCTTGGCCCACTTGTCTAGTGAGCACCAGGGTTCGAATGGCAGCGTTCACATTTATTCAAATGAACCGAACTAACAGAGCAATCACACCAGGGTTCGGTTTAACCAAACTAAACATGCCAAGTGTGAACACACCCTAAATTTCAGTACTTATGGTCAATAATGGATTAATTACTTCTGAACTTCTACTAAACGGTAGTGTACAAGAAAACGGTTTTCAACTCAGGATTGTGACACTGAAGACAGAAGTAATGGCTGCTGAAAATTCATTTTTGCCTTTGTGACAGGACAGTACGGAGTAAACAGGAGGTGAAGTGGGAGACAGAGGGGGACAGAATCAAGAAAAGTCTGCAAGCCGGGACTCGAACTCGGTTCACCCCAAGTGCAACCAAGTGCAATCGCGTTACGTGTCGGAGTGCTGCCTACGAGGCTATCGGCTTCGACATAAATTACATTTAAAAATATATTAAAATAGAAAAGAGTTATTTTTAATTGTAATAATACTTCTCAACATTACTCTGTTTACAGGAGTTTTAATCAAATAAATGCAGCCTTGGTGAGCATGAGAGACTCTCATGAACAATGACTTTCAACAACATTAAAAAAATCTTTATTATTCCAAACTTTTAACCTACAGTGCATATGTAATTTAATGTACTGTATCAGTATTCCTCTGGAGCAAAGTCAACGTCACGGGTCCGATACCCTGGGAATGTGGGTGTGAACAAACTCTTGAAAGCCATAAAATTCACTTTTGATAAAAGCGTCTGCCTAACGCATAAATGTAAATGTAAAAAGAAAAAAGAAATATTATTTACTATGGTTGATATATTAGCGCAGCAGGCAGGACTGTGTTATTTACATGTGAGAATGATGAAGGATCATGAAGTTTTGTCAAACTACAGATCGGGACACGTCCATAAAGTTTTTAGTTATTAAGGGGTGATTTGAAATGGCAAAAGATTCTATTTAAAATAAATGCTGTTCTTTTGAACTTTCTATTCATCAAAGAATCCTGAAAATATGTTTTACACAACTGTTTTCAACATTGATAATAATCATAAATGTTTCTTGAGCAGCAAATAATCATATTAGAATGATTTCTGAAGGATCATGTGACACTGAAGACTGGAGTAATGATGCTGAAAATTCAGCTTTGCATCACAAGAATAAATTATTCAAATAGAAAAGTGTTATTTTACATTTTAATAATATTTTACAATATTACTGTTTTTGTTTTGTATTTAAATGCAGCCTTGGTGAGCATAAGAGACCTTCTAAAAACATGAAAAATCTTGCCGATCAAAAACTTTTGAATGGCAGTGTATTGTTATAATTTAATTTGTAATGACAATTACAAATTAAATGCTAAATGAATAAACGTAAATGTAAAATGTAATGACAAATATTACATTAAATTAAAAAAATAGTGGTCTCAGACACTTGGAACGCTCTATACTATAGGAACGCTCAATTAATGTTTAGTAATGTGTAGTAAGTGTGTGTTATGGCTGTTTTACAATGCTTTCAAACATGGCTCAACCAATCAGAATTGAATCTGTTTTATAATACTTTTTTTCTTGGTTTTTAACTCAGAAGTTATATAATTTGAAAGTGTTTTGATGTCAGACGTCTTATTCCTTAAAAATAATCTTATCTTTTGTTTCTGTTTCTAATAAAAAAAAAAAAGTAATAATAATAAAGAAACTTCCATTAGTAATGTGTTTCATTCACTGTATTATACAAAAATATGGTTATTTATATATAAACCCAGCAAAAATGACTATACTGTGATGTATACTGTTACTGTGGTAAATTACTGATAAAGTCTCTGGTGAGATTTTGATCATACCGCCCACCACAAGGTAGAGCAATGCTTATAATAAAAGGAAAAAAAAGTTGGACAAAAAGAGAGCAGGAGAAAGAGATTAAAAAGATGTGGAGGTGTGTCGTGGGCCTCAGAGGACTGCTGAGGAAGGCTGTATGGACACAGAGCTGGTCACTGCCATCATTTAGAGTCCAACAAAAGAGGAAGATACAGCCAGTACTACTGCTTCCAAATGAACAATGAATACTTTCATTTAGTGATTGCAGTAAAATGTGTCCTTAAAATGCAAATTCAATATCCACTTTGCTTTAATAGTGGCCATTTTTCTTTGCATGGTCTTACTGACAGCCCTGTGATTAAAACGCATTTCACTGTATTACATTACAGAAGCGCCCAAGTTGTCAGGGCCGTGGCACAGAAGGAAGTGAACTCCCTTTGGCCTGCTGGGATCAAGGCTCAAGAGTGGCCAGGGTTATGTCTTCTACTGTCTTGTAAATAAATGCCAAAAAGCCTTTTATTTGTGTCAAAATTATGGAATGGAGAACAAGATTTAACAGCTGCAGCCAAGGGGATGGTTTTCTGTGGGTGACAAATAAGCATCCACGATAAAGAAATTGATCATTTGTTTAAAATGCGCCAAGTTCTTAGAAATGTAATCTTTGTATGTTGAGTAAATATGGTTTTAAAAAAAATGTTTATGCCACTTTGAAAAAGAAAGACTAAAATGTCATGTGGTGTAACCATTAAATAAAAAATAATAAATGATATAATACATTTCCTTACACCTTGAATACATGAGGTATGCATCTTAATCATTATTTTCAAAAAGAGTATTTCAATATATTTTTAATGTAAAAAGTGTTATTTCATTAATGACTAATTCATAAATAATTGAATTACATTTTTTTCTAAGAAATGTTTCTAAAAATATTACATACAATGTTTAAGAAATAATAATAATTGATTATGCCAACTCTACTCAACATGGTTTTCTTTTCAAGAATTTCACCCTTATCATCAATCTTTTTTTATCATTATATCAGGACAGTTGTATCCCCCTGTAATTTCTAACTTTATGCCCCCCAAAAATATTAATATTTCAGAATTTGAATTAAAAAAATGAAAACATGTTCATCAGAGATGCAGTGTATTCAAGTCATTGTATGTATGAATTGCATTGAACTACTCATTCCAGACAAAATGAGCATCAGGTCAGTGACCTGAGAAACGACTTTTATTGTGGCCTGTTCCTCACTCAAAACTATGATATCTAGACAATAGCTGTTTCCATCTCCCTATTTTTATGCGCATTTTGAAGTTTCGCATCAGAAACGAGTGTTAGAAACGCCAAATTTCATAAAAAATCCCTTAATTCGCAAAAAAGTTTTTACGCTCACTTGAGGTGGTTTTAAACAATATAATAATGGGAGATGGAAACGCATTTGCTGAATAAATTCTGACGACGCGAACATTAAACCCACATGACTGATTGTCAGTTTCCCCTGATGGGGACATTCGAAAATGCTTAACATGGCTTAAATGTACTAAGAAAGTAATATTAAAAGACCAAACTCAGCAAACACTAATAAAGCATACTATGTGCAGAAAAGGAAATGAGCCCAGAATATGACGAAAGAACGCAAATGTGTGTTCAGGGTGAGAGAGCTTGTTGGAATAGTTTTCCCTCTGTGTTAATGACAATCTGAGTACAGATGTGGTTTTTGCAAATTACTGAAGCTGCCCGTGTTTATTAATAAATGTATAACGTATTTTGACTTTTTTTTTTCTTGGTTTTCTAAGTGAGGAAAACGCATAACGTGCAAATAAAAGCATTGTGTTCATATTCTGGACTCATCTGCTTTTCTGTATGCTTTCTTAGTTTGGTATTTACAGAGTTTGGTCTTTTAATACCATTTTCTTAAGTCACGTTAAGCGTTTTTCTCGCTAAGGTTAAGCTGAGGGAGTTTTATTTACTGTTGGTTACTAGGTTACCAGTACCACCGTCATCCGCTTGAACAACTAGATGGAAACACACCTAAATCGCATTTGTTTGTTTTTTCTTTTTTGATTCGCTTCACGTTTGTATGGAAACCCAGCTTATGATAGACTTCAGAACACTTGAGTAATATATACTACTTTTATGGTGCTTTATTGGTCCATTTTGGAGCAGATATGGTCGCTACAAACTGTTATTGTATAGAAAAACAACTGCATGGAGATTCTTCAAGAATCTTCCTCTGTGATCCACAGAAAAAAATACCAGCATGCAGGTTTGGAACAACATGAGCTTGTGTAAATGTTCATTTTTTGGATAAACTCTAAATCAGAGGGCAGTGATTTGTTGACAGGAATGCTGTTCCAGGACAAACAAAGCATGTTGTAACAGGAGCATGTCCAACTTGCATGCCCAAATCACATTATCACCGTTTTTAGACCTGTAGATCGTTTGCTCTGTTGCGAAACAAGGATTGAAATGTTACAATGTTGCAATATCTTCTTGGTTCGGTTTGCTTTTACAAGACAACATTTTCTAAACAGACCAAAATTTGTTAATACAAGTCACATGCGAGTAATGTGCACCCGCTCATAGCAGTCATCCGTCAGGATTAAATCAGATTTTCGACCAAATTTCAATTAGGCATATGATTCATTTCGAGAGGCACTAGCAAAACAAACTGCTGCTTCTCATGCTATGTTACCTATCTGTGATATAGCCTGATTCATGGGCATCGGAAGCAAAAAAAATGTGGGTGGGTCCTCCCCCAGAAAATGTTTACTAGAGTAGAAGCCACTTACATTAAGTGCAAATAGCTCGCCTTGTTTACTAAACATCTGGTTGGGCCAGACAAATTTATAGAAGACACCAATTTATTCATAGTGGCAATACTGTAGGGGTAAAGCGCATGGCAGAAAGTTTTGATGCAAATCGACCCGAGGTTCGAATCCGCCTTTTGCCGAACTCACTTTACTCCCTTTTCCCATCAAAAACTTCGGTCTAGCTTTCTCTTGGTTTTGTGACAGAGCCCTGACACTCCTGTATTGTTTGTCTTGTGTGAGCGCGCAGTTTCGAGCATGCTCTTCTGTCCTTGTGAGTTTTGTGTGTGGGGCGTGGTGTTCGGATCCCAGCACTTCGGTCTAGTTTGGTTTCGGCTTTGTGTTGGGATTCGGACATTCATGCTCCGTGTGTCTGTCTTCTGTCGTGAGCGCACGGAATGAGCATTTGCTCGTTCTTGTGCGCTGTCTTGTCGTGTGAGCGTGCGCTTTTCTGTCCGTGTGTGTTGTGTTCTGTGTAGCACGTGGTTCGTGTTTACATCGGCCACGTGCTTTCATGTTATGTTTTGTCTTGTGTTGTGTTGTGTAGCATGCTGCTGGTGTTTTTCACTGGCTGCGTGCTTTCATGTTGTCATGTTTTGTGTGAACAAGCAGCTTATGAGTTCTCATTAGCTGCATGTTCATGTCACGTTTGGTGTGAGCACATGGCTTGTCAAGTGTTTCTTTGTGCCATGTGCTCTCATGTCTATTGTCTAACGCCGCCCACCTTGTTTCCTGATTTTTAGTTCATTTGCCCCACCTGTCTTCCCTCGTTACCCTCTTTTGTTTGCTCCCTATTTATTCTCCTTGTGTTTGCAGTCCTGGGCTGGATCGTTGTCAACTGTTACGTGTCGAGCATGCCTTGTGTTTCCCTGTGCCTCAAGTCAAGTCAAGTCTGGTTTTCCTCCTCTGGGTAGTTTTGTTTGTTTATCTTGTTTTATTTTATTAAATAAAGCCCATTCCTCCTGCAAATTAAGTTCTCGCTCCTTTCCCTTCACCCAACCCTGACACACAAAAAAAACATTTTCTTCAATAAAAATTAAGAAAATATCCGAAAAGTGGAAAGAAAGCGTCTAACGTGTGTTTAATAATAAAGCGTTTATCGGTTAGGGGCAGGCTAGGTGAACAGGTGTGCTGAATTCAGACGGTAAAAGTGAGTGGGTCCAATATCATTGGTCTTAAAAAGTGGGTGGATCTTGTCCCACCCACATAGAATGGTTCCGATGCCCACGGCCTGACTTGTTGATCCATTGGGTCGGATTTCTTTTTCACCACAAGCGAACCACAACAAAATTCATATTCAAGCGAGCCAAGACAATCTTGTTGGGGCGATCTCTAAATCAATTGTTTTGATCGATCACACCGGGTTCTGAAACAAACGCTCCAAACAAGCCAGATGTGAAAAAGGCTAGAGTCCAAAAATGTGTGACCTCATAACAGTGCATTATCTATTTCACTAACATTTACTGTTTAAAATGACAAATCGTTATGTACAATGCAGACTGGTCTGAAAATGTTCTTTTGGCTGTGATCTCAAAGTGTAAATGCATTAACACATGCAAATACACACATTTGCAGCCATCAGCACTTCTATCAGTTATTCATGGCCAGTGATCAAATCTCTTGCATCAGCTCGGCCTCCGGGTGAGAGTGGCTGAGTCTTTCATTCTACCGTGCTAATTTATTTACCAAGCAATGTCACCCTCTCACACGCACACACACTCGATGAGTTGGGCTTCACTGTGGCATCCCTCCTTTAAAAGTCTCTGCTCAGTTTGCCATCCCTTTACACACACAACAGCTGTTTTCCTAGCTCAGCTGTCATGGACTCCGGTATCATGCGAGGGGTAGAATGGAGAACAGGGCCTAAGATGACCCATGAGGGAGGTGTTGTGCAAAATTCAAGCTACCAAGATGTAGCTGTTTGTCTGATAATGTAAATAAGTCATTATTAAACACTATGTGAAAGCAAAAAATGTTGAATTTTTTTTTAATTGACTATCTAATGAATAAAACCAAAGCCATTTCACTTGGCGGCTATCTTGGTAATGCCACAGGCAGCTGTTTTCCAGTCACACAACATAAAAAACTGTAGGCTAAGATTATAATTCAGCAAAGCATTTTTAAATGAAATATATAGCTTCTTTAGCTCAAATTGTGCTAAAAAGCTGTATTTTCTCAGGCTGGTCTAGCTGATGTGCATGTGTGTCTCTTTTAACTACTGATAGGGGTTAAAATTGTAACAACGGTTTAAATTTCACATGACAGCAATAGTTTTCAGTTTATTCACTGCTACAATAGGAACATACCAGGTCAAAGACCCATGACTTAGAGTAACCCCATATCATAGCCTCAGCCCTCAGAGGAACGTCACAGACTCAGATTAGAGCACAGGAAATGACAGAGGAAGTCAGTCCGCGCCACAGGCTAGTGGCTATTAGTGCATTTATGACTTTGTCAAGCTTAGAGCTATTTATAGATGCAGAACGGAGCTCAACATGACTGTTGTGTATTGCGTTTATACTTGCAAGATAAGAGTTGTGTGCCATTCAACTCCTGACTTTGAAATGAGGCAGTGAGTAGTACAGTACAGTATAATTATAATTACAGATTTTCTATAGGATTGGGCCATTCCAAAACATTCATCTTTCTTTGCTGAAGCAAATCCCAACTTAAAACACATCTATTCTCTTTGTTCAGTAAATAATTATCTTTCTCTCACCTTCTCTGCCTTCAAGTGATCTCACACTTCTTCATGTTATGCTACATGACTACTTATTGTATTAATGTTCTCTTTGATTCTATAACTTCTTTGTTGTTGTTGTCTATCTGTAGTTATTTGTTGTACACCTGCTTGTTTATTTGCTATAACGAACAGGCTGACTGTCTTTCTGATTGTAAATTGACTGTACTCTTGTACTCCATTGTGAAGCGACCTTGGGTTCTTGAAAGGCGCTATAAAAAATAAACATATTATTATTATGTTATTATTAAATATTTTGTTGATTTAGATGTGCGTTTTTTAGATCATTGTCATGTGAAAGTTCTCTTTTCAGCTTTCAAGCAGAAACCAGAAGGTTCCGTGCCGAAATCGACTGGTACTTATTCATGATTCCTTCCACTTTCACTAAAGCCACAGTAACAGCTGAAGAAAGGCATGATGCTGCCATCACCAGGCTTCGCCATGGGTATGGTGTCCTTTTGCTGATGTGCTGTGTTGTTTAGGCATCAAACCTTTTACAATTTTGGCCAAAAAGTATAATCTAGGTCTCATCAGACCATAACACATTTTTCCACATGATTGTAGAAGACTGAATATACACATTATTTCCAACGTATTGAGACACACCTCCAAACCATTGAATTCAGGTGTTCCAATCACTTCCATGGCCAAAGGTGTATAATATCAAGCACCTAGGCATGCAGACTGCTTCTACAAACATTTGTGAAAGAATGGGACACTCTCAGGAGCTCAGTGAATTCAAGTGTGGTACCGTGATAGGTGGCCACCTGTGCACCTGTACTAAATATTCCACGGTCAACAGTTAGTGGTATTATAACAAAGTGGAAGCAATTGGGAACAACAGCAACTCAGCCACGAAGTGGTAGGCCACGTAAAATCACAGAGCTGGGTCAGCACATGCTGAGGTGCACAGTGTGCAGAAGTCACCAACTTTCTGCAGAGTCAATAGCTACAGACCTCCAAACTTTGTGTGGCTTTCAGATCAGCTCAAGAACAGTACGCATAGAGAGCTTCATGGAATGGGTTTCCATGGGCAGCAGCTGCATCCAAGCCTTACATCACCAAGTGCAATGCAAAGAGTCGGATGCAGTGGTGTAAAGCACACCGCCACTGGACTCTAGAGCAGAGACGTGTTCTCTTGAGTGACAAATCATGCTTCTCTGTCTGGCAATCTGATGGACGAGTCTGGGTTTGGCGGTTGCCAGGAGAACGGTACTTGCCTGACTGCATTGTGCCAAGTATAAAGTTTGGTGGAGGGGGGATTATGGTGTGGGGTTGTTTTTCAGGGGTTGGGCTTGACCCATTAGTTCCAGTGAAAGGAACTCTTAATGCTTCAGCATACCAAGACATTTTGGATGAGCAAGTTTGGTGTGGAGGAACTTGACTGGCCTGCACAGAGTCCTGACCTCAACCCGATAGAGCACCTTTGGGATGAAATAGAGCAGGGACTGCGAGCAGGCCTTCTTGTCCAACATCAGTGCGTGACCATACAAATGCGCTTCTAAAAGAATGGTAAAAAATTCCCATAAACACACTCCTAAACCTTGTGGAAAGCCTTTCCAGAAGAGTTGAAGCTGTTATAGCTGCAAAGGGTGGGCCAAAACGGATTAAGAATGGGACGTCATTAAATTTCATGTGCATGTAAAGGCAGGCGTCCCAAAACTTTTGGCAATATAGTGTATGTTTTTGCAAAGTTTAATCAGGCTTGGATGTTTTTTTCAGTCAGAAAAGACTCTGTCCCATATTTCAGACAGACAGAGAATACGGGGATAGTTGTCACGTAGTGAGCAACCAGTACTTGTCAGAAAGAGCTGAAACTCTTTTAATGTAGTTGTAGGCCTCTTGACAGCCTCCCTGACCTTTCTTTTTTCTCATCAATTTTGGTCGGACGTCCTGTTCTTTATAATATCACTGTTGTGCCATACTTTCTCCACTTATTGATGACTGTCTTCACTGTGTTCCATGGTATATCTAATGCTTTTTTTTAAGCCCTCAGATGAGCAATACCTTTCAACAATGAGATCCTGTTGATGCTTCATAAGCTCTTTGTGACCCATAGAGGTGTAATGGTACATAAAACTGACGGTTCGGTATGTACCTCAGTTTTGAAGTCACAGTTCGGTATGGGTTTGGTACAGGGGAGAGAAAATTAAATCTAAAATTGCTTGTTATTAATTTTTATTAAGCAGTGGTTTACTGAATTGTGTCTGTCCTTAAATGAATTCAATATAACTAAAGGTTTCTTAAAGATAATGCTGTAAACTTTATAGGGAGCCCTTACTTGCACATTACTATAATATTAAAGTTTAACAACAGAGCCAAAACTATTAGCCTAAATTCAGTTGCTATGTATTTTTAGATATAATAAATCAACACTCAAATAACAGATTGCATGCAAACTTCACATAAGGCAGTTTTTGCATTAACTTCTGAATCTAATTATAAAATTATGTTTTTACTCCAATTCGTTGTTGAAAAATAATCATTTATACACAGTGGCTGTCATTTTCATGACAGCTTTATTTAAACACATTAAATAATCAAGACATCACTAACAGGTTAAGTAGAATAAAAGGAATATATAGGCTAATATAGTGCATATATTTAGTGAAAGAGTTTTCATTTCTCTAGTGAACTAACAGCTGTAGACACTAAATGACTTCTTAGGTAAATGTGATGCTATGTGACATTGTTTACAAGCTGTTTTATTGACGTCTTTACACCGTTGAAACACTGATTGAGCGATTACACGACATATGATATGTTTCAGTAAGTTGTAATGTATCCTCAACATACCTTTAGATGTTGATTCATGTTTATTCTTTAACTAGGAAGAGATCACGTTCACTCGCGCGCCATGCCGCCGCTTGAACTGACGCGCCTATACAGTGATCTGTCACGTCACATTAAAGAGCGTCAAAACGGCATTTATCGTTTGAATTTCGTGATAAAATGGACAGAATACTTAATATGTTTGTGTGGGAACTCGGATTGAAGTATGTTCCGCGTGTAAAACAAGCCTACTGTTAACTGTTAAAGATCAGTACACACGTGCACCGTATCGGAAGTCCTGAACCAAAACTGTTCGGTACGAATACGTGCACCGTTACACCCCTAGTGACCCATGGCTCTTGTAGTAGCATGCAATCAAGTCAGAAAAATCTTACAACAATTAGAGTTAATCAGATCACTTCAGCTGAAGACAGGTGTATGTGCTTGATAATTAGTTAATTCCAAACACAGCCCCATACCCAATTATAAAAGCGTATGCACACTTATGCAGTTAGGATATTTAAATATTTATATTTTATTATCTCAGAAATGTGTCACTTTGGTTTTCAGTGGCACTGCATAGGTTGACATTTTTACAATAAAGGTGCAAACGTTCTGATGTGATTTATCTTTGTTTCATTTTGTACACCACAAAACCCAGCTTATTTAACAGGGGTGTGTAGACTATATAAGTTATATAAAAATCCACTGTAACCTTACTTGACACATTGTTTACAAGCTGTTTTACTGACTAGCCTTATGCTGTACTGACAATTCATACATCCAATGTTTATGTCAACCCAAAATACTTTGTTTTATATCAGAAGTAAAAAAGCACAGAGCTTATTGTGATTATTGGATCACATGCGTGGTACAAATAATGTTTAGTTATGTTTTTTTTATTCATGCATCAACTGAAAATCAGTATATCAAAATGAAGATTGATTAGCAATGACAAATCGATATTGTCAACCCAGCCCTAGCATCCACACATCTTTACCTGTTGTAGCTTATTTACATTGTGTGCATGAAACAGCAGTGTTGGGAAGGTTACTTTGGAAAAGTAATAGGTTACAGATTACAATTTACCCTATTTAAAATGTAAGTAGTGCAACTATTTCAATTACTTTATAAAAGTAATGTAACAGATTACATTTGATTACTTTACTAAATTAATAATGTTAATCATTTTTAAAAGCATCAGAATAGCATTGTTTTACTAAACAGCCTTTAAATGGCATCGTGCAAATCAAAAACAGGCAAAGCAACAAAATAATATTATTCAACATATACTAGCCTTTTACAGAAAATATTCAGATGTAACCCCCTTTGTAATCGTAAACATTTCCATAAGTAACTGTAATTTAATTGCAAATTTTTTTCTCAGTAACTGTAAAGGACTGAGGACCCAACACTGTGAAACAGACACTGACATCATTAAAACAGACCATCGGAGAAACGCCAATTATGGTCAATGATTTTCTTTGGCTTTTGCTTTGGCTGAAACTGAAATTTTATTTTCAGCCGAATAAATTTCAGTGTTTCACTGCTCAAAATACCTTTGTTAATTAATAATAAAAGATTCTCTGTTGTTTGATTGTTAAATATCTTTTCAATTCTGTAAATTCTTCTTCCTGTCATTCCAATTCAACATCCTGTCTGATGTGGTCAATATCTAATTCTGAATTTTGCCTAACCCTGGTCAAGACAGTCTGAAACTCACTCTCTGGCTGTTTCTCATTGGGTGTGATGGAGCGCACAAAGTCCTGTGGCGTCATGTACACCTCTGCGTCTCCGTGCTCACTGATGATCTTCAGGGTGGCAAAGTAGCGAAATATCTTGTCTGGGGTGGAATAAGCTCTGATCCGGTTCTCATACTCCATCACCTATATCACACACACAGAAACACACACTTACAGTCAATATCAATTCTGGGAAGTAAGTCAACTAGTGATGTCACGATACCAAAATTCCAGTAGTCGGTACCAATACCATAAAAATTTTACAGTTCTCAGCACCAATTTCGGTACCAGAGCAAAATGTTTTTTTTTTTTTTTTAATTTAACTATTTAAAAAATTGTTTTAATTAAATTCAATGAGTTTATTATTTATGATGATAATCATTATAAGTAAATAACAAACATTTGTAGGCAACATGCTGTTTAAAAGTAAACATTGTTTATAAAAAAGATCAAGTAAAAAATGAGCAACCATCTAGGCATAATTATTATTATTATTAGTAGTAGCCTATTATTATTACATAGAGACGTAGCTAAATCTACTGTACAACAGCTGCCTAATATATTTCTGTCAATTTCTTCAAGTTAAACCGAACTTTTATTTTGACGGGTTGCCGTGAAGACCTTTGAGTGTCTGTGTTCATGACATGACAGTTCTCTCAAACGAAATGGTAAATGCTCATGAAGTGACTCTCAGAGCGGAGTTCATGAAGTTTATGCGTTCATGTCCTCATATAGTGACACGGCAGAGGCTAAAAAGACAAGTGTCGTGCGTAAATGAAACCGCGCTTCTGCACCATTCATTTACACAGAGGGGGATTAATATTTAAATATTTTGCAGTTTAATATTCATAGACACTAGTGTATATATATATATATATATATATATATATATATATATATATATATATATATATATATATATATTCGGCTACAGTCTGGAGCCCTGCGCTTAGATAAACATGGAAGCTACTGAAAGCAGAGCCTATTAGTGGGTACCGAATATACTCAGTACTACAGAAATGTCCCATTTTTTTTTTATTTCAGTACCGACTTGGTAGCGAAGTACAGGTACTTGTGACATGCCTAAAAAGCACCATAAAACAAAGGGCATTTAAATGTGGAACTATGAAATTTGTTTCTTCACTTTCACATTAGTGTCTGAAGTACATAAAAAGAATAAACTAGTCTTATAAATGCCATGATTTAGCTTAAATGGTGAAACTGGCTTGTTGCCGGGCTTGACATTAACGCTTGTCCGGGAGAGTTTTACTTGCCCGACTGGACAAGTAGCCTGATTAAAACTCCAAAAACAAAACATAACTAGGGAATCACCAAAACGCGAAAATGATTCTGCATTAATTTAGTGTAAGTGGCGATCGATAGTGGATAATATATAATGTATTGAAAGGGGCGGATTCTGAAAACCAATGCCGCTACAATATACCTATATATACAGGTGCTGGTCATATAATTAGAATATCATCAAGAAGTTGATTTATTTCACTAATTCCATTCAAAAAGTGAAACTTGTATATTATATTCATTCATTACACACAGACTGATATATTTCAAATGTTTACTTCTTTTAATTTTGATGATTATAACTGACAACTAAGGAAAATCCCAAATTCAGTATCTCAGAAAATTAGAATATTACTTAAGACCAATACAAAGAAAGGATTTTTAGAAATCTTGGCCAACTGAAAAGTATGAACATGAAAAGTATGAGCATGTACAGCACTCAATACTTAGTTGGGGCTCCTTTTGCCTGAATTACTGCAGCAATGCGGCGTGGCATGGAGTCGATCAGTCTGTGGCACTGCTCAGGTGTTATGAGAGCCCAGGTTGCTCTGATAGTGGCCTTCAGCTCTTTTGCATTGTTGGGTCTAGCATATCGCATCTTCCTCTTCACAATATCCCATAGATTTTCTATGGGGTTAAGGTCAGGCGAGTTTGCTGGCCAATTAAGAACAGGGATACCATGGTCCTTAAACCAGATACTGGTTTCTTTGGCACTGTGTGCAAGTGCCAAGTCCTGTTGGAAAATGAAATCTGCATCTCCATAAAGTTGGTCAGCAGCAGGAAGCATGAAGTGCTCTAAAACTTCCTGGTATACGGCTGCGTTGACCTTGGACCTCAGAAAACACAGTGGACCAACACCAGCAGATGACATGGCACCCCAAACCATCACTGACTGTGGAAACTTTACACTGGACCTCAAGCAACGTGGATTGTGTGCCTCTCCTCTCTTCCTCCAGACTCTGGGACCCTGATTTCCAAAGGAAATGCAAAATTTACTTTCATCAGAGAACATAACTTTGGACCACTCAGCAGCAGTCCAGTCCTTTTTGTCTTTAGCCCAGGCGAGACGCTTCTGACGCTGTCTGTTGTTCAAGAGTGGCTTGACACAAGGAATGCGACAGCTGAAACCCATGTCTTGCATACGTCTGTGCGTAGTGGTTCTTAAAGCACTGACTCCAGCTGCAGTCCACTCTTTGTGAATCTCCCCCACATTTTTGAATGGGTTTTGTTTCACAATCCTCTCCAGGGTGTGGTTATCCCTATTGCTTGTACACTTTTTTCTACCACATCTTTTCCTTCCCTTCGCCTCTCTATTAATGTGCTTGGACACAGAGCTCTGTGAACAGCCAGTCTTATTTGCAATGACCTTTTGTGTCTTGCCCTCCTTGTGCAAGGTGTCAATGGTCGTCTTTTGGACAACTGTCAAGTCAGCAGTCTTCCCCATGATTGTGTAGCCTACAGAACTAGACTGAGAGACCATTTAAAGGCCTTTGCAGCTGTTTTGAGTTAATTAGCTGATTAGAGTGTGGTACCAGGTGTCTTCAATATTGAATCTTTTCACAATATTCTCATTTTCTGAGATACTGAATTTGGTATTTTTTCCTTAGTTGTCAGTTATAATCATCAAAATTAAAAGAAGTAAACATTTGAAATATATCAGTCTGTGTGTAATGAATGAATATAATATACAAGTTTCACTTTTTGAATGGAATTAGTGAAATAAATAAACTTTTTGATGATATTCTAATTATATGACCAGCACCTGTATATCCTAATTAAATTTATAATCAAAACCTTAATCAATATTTATCCTCCTATATTACAAAACAGTAAATGCTCATGAAGTGACTCTCAGAGCGGAGTTTATGAAATTTATGCGTTTATGTCCTCATATAGTGACACGGCAGAGGCTAAAATGACAGCGAGTGTCACGCGTGCGTGTGTGTGCGCGAGCTGCAAATGAAACCGCGCATCTGCGTCTGTCTTTCACAGAGATACGAAGAACATGTAGGAGTAATATTTAAATAGTATTTTGCAGTTTAATATTCACAGACACTATAATATATTCGGCTACAGCCTGGAGCCTTGCGCTTAGATAAACACGGAAGCGACTGAGCGCAGCTGCGGGTACCGAATATACTCGGGGGTCGGTACTACCGGTACTACAGAAATGCTGGTATCGTCACATTTTTTAAATTTCAGTACCGACTTGGTACCGAAGTACCGGTACTTGTGACATCCCTAAAGTCTACTAAATAATTTAAAAAATGTAGTTTATGTAGTTTTTACAGTAACGTGCTATTTTATCCAAGTAGCTTTATAAAGCAACCAAATGCTATATTGCCATTTTATGACACTGTATTGTTGTACTGTGTTTACCCTCCGATTATGTCCAGTCTCGCTCAATAACATTGGAATGATTCATAATAATGAATACATTTTCATCAAAATTAATTTGTTTTGGCACAAAAGTACGTACATTGCATTTTCAACTCTTTCAAAACAATAATTCATTCGGGGAAGAAACACCACTGTGTGTTGCTTAGAGACGCACAACAGTTCTGCTGTGGCTTTGTTTGGAACTATTTTCATTGTCGAGATGAAGCAAAAACAGACAATATTGTGTCTAAAATTTAAGTAAATTAACATTAACTTCTTGGTTATTGAATTGTTGTATAGTCAATTTCACATTTGCAATCGATATTTGGGAAAACCGCATTCTTGCTCATGTGATATTGCTTAGCTATAAATATAAAAAACAAGCAAACTAATTTAGGGGCATTTTTATCAATTTTGGTGGTGTCTTGCCCTCAAGAGTTAAAGCCCCAAGGACAACCTGTCACTCACGAGATCACAGCAATAGCAAACCACACTGATCCAACAAACCAATCAATTCCCAATAGACAAAATCAAGTCCCGCCGTACATTTTTTCTTGTATACGTCACAATAGAGAAGAAAAGGCAATTATTTAGGCACTTTCCGTTTCATGTCGACTTTAATAGCCAAATTGAGTCAGTGGGGTTGGAGAGGAAGGGCTGAAAAATAAAATAAAAATTTGTGATAAATCAATTTAAGATAAATTAGAATTAAACAAAAAAGCTGTAAAGTGTACTACAAGTACTTCTGCATTACTCCAATTTATAAAGCAGGTGATATTCTTTATCCACAAAATTATAGACCTATATCAATAATTTGTGATATTGCTAAAGTATTTGAAAAATAACTTTGAAATCAATAAATATAATATAATTTTTAAAAAATAATATTTTATCACCTCTTCAATCTGGATTTAGGCCTTATTATTTAACAACTAGTGCTTTTCTTAAATTGATTAACGATGTAGTTAATGATGCAGTTGGTTTTCCTCAAAATTCTTTATTGTGGTTTAACTTTTATTTACATAACAGAAAACAATGTGTTGTTATTCAAGGGAAACAATTTGATTTGTTTATTCAAGAATGAGGCGTACCACAGGGATCAACGTTGGGTCCTCTTCTTTTCTTCCATTTTCATTAATGATCTTTTCTTAATTCTTTCGCACTTTTCCGCTCATCTTTATGCTGACAATACTGTCATTTATACTTCCAAACCTCACTTATATATTCAGAATTGAATGCTCTTCAAGATTAGCTATTTTCTAAATAAAAATATTGCTTAATAAAGCAAAATCTCATACCATGGTCTTTGGTACAAAGCGTATGTTTAAATTAAAATCTAATAATCTAACAATAATGTGTAATGATGGCACTTGCATAGAGTAGTGCAAATTAAATATTTGGGCTTATGGCTGGATCCCGAACTTGCTTATAAACCTAACATTGACTATATACTCCGTAAGTTTAAATTTGGAACCAGTGTATTGTATAGATCTAAAAAATATTTTACATTTAATGTTGGAAAAAAACTTGCTTTGCAACTTATATTACCGTTTTTGATTATGCAGATGTAGTTTATCAGAATCTAAAACTAATCTTTTGCCTCTTACTACAGCTTCTAATCAATTGTGCAGATGTGTTATTGGATGTTCATTTGCTGCCCACCATTGTATCATGTATGATTTACTCAAATGGTCTCCACTCAATATTAGAAGGCATCTTCACTGGTTGCAATTTATCTTCAAATGTGTACATTTTAACTACCCTAATTATTTGCAATTATTATATTATATTTGCTTATTTGATATCATATTGCTCATCAATTAAAATATTCTTCACATTATTATTTTTTACTCCTTAAAGGTGCTGTATGTAAGTTTTTCACTTTACTAAAACACAAAAATACCAAAATATATGTTTGCAGATATTTAGCAAACTTGCTAAATTCAAATACTTGTTTCTGAGAAAAACAATGCTACAGCCAGTTATTTTACTTTGAAATGTGCGTTCCGTGTCGGAATGTCTGTTTTTGTTTTTGTTTTGGTCTGTGCGAAACCACACATTGCGAGTTTACCCCAGGTTGCCAGTTGGCGGAAAACACAGCGTATTGCTGCCATGAAAGCCAGCGAACAAACTTGGGCAGATTCTACCTAAAAAGCCTCTGTATCCATCTGAAAATCTCTATGAACAAGAGCATACTAAAACGCAGATAAATCAACTCATCAACAATTGCGCTCGCTCCTAGCCTAGAAATCTAAACGCACCATAGCAGCAGCAAATGTAATTTGCAGCCAGGGTCGTCTAGCAACTCTCCGTTGGCTTGCGAGCTTGAAAAACCAAACTCTAGTCAGGCCAATCACATCGTGTTGTAAGGCTGGGAAAACTAGCAAATTGCCGGACTGTCTGATTGAGGAACAAGAACTCCCGGAGAAAAAAAAAGAAATTAGCATCTGAACTCACTCTTATGCATTTAGCATAGTCACATGTTTACCGGGAGCCAGAGCGCCTGACATCAAAGCTAATTTAAAAGTGCTGGCTAATGCTAATCGTAAATTCTCTAAGATTATTATTCATGTCGGCACAAATGATGTTCGACTTCGCCAGTCGAAGATCACCAAAATTAACATTAAAGAGTTGTGTGAACTCGCAAGTACAATGGCAAACCGGATTTTTTGCTCTGGTCCCCTCCCCATTAAAAGGAGTGATGAGATACTTAGCAGACTATCATCACTCAATGGCTGGTTGTCTAAGTGGTGTCCGCAAAATAACATAGGGTTCATAGACAATTGGAAAAGCTTTTGGGGCAGACCTGACCTGTTGAAAAGAGATGGTATCCATCCCTCCTGGGGTGGTGCCGCTCTTCTCTCTAGTAATTTGGCACATAGTCTTAAAGCTAAACCTTGACTAACTAGGGCCCAGGTCAGGAAGCAGACGGACTGGCTTACCCGACCGTCTGCTAGCTGTCTCGCGTCACAGAAGTCAGATAAATCCCAGCACATAGAGACTCTTTCACCTAGCTATTATCACATAGAGACTGTGTCTGTTCCACGAATTAGTAAATACAAAAAAACACCAAAACTATTCAACGGTAAAAATTTAATTGATGTCCAACAAATAAACAACAGATATAATACAGATGAACAAATGATAAAGCTCGGGCTGCTGAATATTCGATCCCTTTCCTCTAAAACGCTTATTGTTAATATGATTACAGATAATAATCTAGATGTGCTGTGTTTGACAGAAACCTGGCTAAAACCTGACGACTACATTACTTTAAATGAGTCCACCCCACAAGATTATTGTTATAAACACGAGCCGCGTCTGAAAGGTAAAGGGGGAGGTGTTGCTGTAATTTATAATAATATCTTCAGTATTACTCAGAAGTCTAGTTTCAAATATAATTATTTTGAAGTTTTGGTGCTTTACGTAACGTTATGTAGTGAAATTGATAAATCCTGTTTAACATTTGTGTTGGCTACTGTATATAGGCCACCAGGGCACAATACACACTTTATCGGAGAATTTGCTGATTTTTTATCAGAGTTAGTACTGGCTACAGATAAAGTCCTAATTGTTGGTGATTTTAATATCCATGTAGACAATGAAGACGACGCATTGGGATTGGCATTTAGAGACATTCTAAACTCTATTGGAGTTAGGCAACACGTATTAGGACCCACTCATCGCCGTAATCCTACTCTAGACCTAATATTGTCACATGGAATAAATGTTGATACCGTTGAAATTCTGCAGCAGAGCGATGACATCTCAGATCATTACCTAGTATCATGTATACTTAATTTAGCAAAGGCTGCAAAGCCGTCCCCTCGCTTCAAATATGGCAGGACTATCACTGCTGAGACTAAAGATTTCTTTATAAATAAACTTCCTCATCAGTTTCATCTCCTCAGCATCCCAGATAGCCCAGAGGAACTTGATGTTGCAACAGAAACTATTGACTCTCTCTTTTCCAGCACTTTAGACACAGTTGCTCCTCTGCGCTTAAAGAAGATTAAAGAGAATAGTCCAACGCCGTGGTACAACGAGCACACCCGGGCCCTTAAAACAGCAGCCAGAAAAATGGAGCGCAGCTGGAAGAAAACAAAACTGGAAGTTTTTCGCATTTCGTGGAAAGAGAGCATGATTTCATACAGAAAGGCCGTAAAAACTGCTAGATCTGCTTATTTCTCGACTCTCTTAGAAGAAAACAAACACAACCCTAGGTATTTATTCGATACAGTGGCTAAATTAACCAAAAATAAAGCTTCAACTTCTGATGTCTGCCAACAGCACAGCAGTAATGACTTTATGAACTTCTTTACTTGTAAGATTGATAATATTAGGAAAAAAATTATAACCATGCAGCCGTCTACTACTGCATCACATCAGACAGAGCATTGTAGTGTCACTGAGGAAAAATTACATTCATTCACTGCTATAGGAGAAGAAGAATTGGCTAAACTCATTAAATCATCAAAATCAACAACATGTATGCTTGACCCTATACCGACTAAACTACTAAAAGAGATGCTTCCAGAGGTCATAGATCCTCTTCTTAATATCATTAATTCATCCTTGACTTTAGGATATGTACCGAAAACTTTTAAGTTGGCTATTATTAAACCACTTATTAAAAAAACGCAACTTGACCCTACAGAATTAGTCAATTACAGGCCAATCTCAAATCTACCCTTTCTGTCAAAAATACTAGAAAAGGCAGTGTCCTCACAATTATGCTCCTTTTTAGAAAAAAATGGTATCTGTGAGGTTTTCCAGTCAGGATTTAGACCACATCATAGTACTGAGACTGCTCTCATTAGAGTTACAAATGATTTACTCTTGTCATCCGATCGTGGTTGTATCTCTCTGTTAGTGTTACATCTTAGCGCTGCATTCGATACCATCGACCACAACATTCTTTTGAATAGACTCGAAAATTATGTTGGCATTAGTGGAATTGCATTGGCATGGTTTAAATCATACTTATCTGACCGTTTTCAGTTTGTAGCAGTAAATGAAGAGATCTCACACTGATCACAAGTTCAGTATGGAGTACCGCAGAGCTCAGTGCTAGGACCGTTGCTTTTCACCCTGTACATGCTACCACTGGGAGATATCATTAAGAAGCATGGCGTTAGTTTTCATTGTTATGCTGACGATACTCAGCTCTATATTTCTTCACGCCCTGACGAAACTTACCAATTCACAAGATTAACGGAATGCATAGCTGATATAAAAAATTGGATGACTAGTAATTTCCTGCAACTTAATTCAGAAAAAACTGAATTTTTAATTATTGGACAAAAAAACTCCACATGTAGTAACCTAGAATACTGTCTAACACTTGATGGCTGCTCTGTCAAGTCCTCGTCGTCAGTTAGGAACCTGGGTGCTCTTTGATACCAATCTCTCATTTGAAAGCCACGTTTCTAGCATCTGTAAAACTGCATTCTACCATCTTAAAAATATATCTAAATTACGGCATATGCTTAAATGCAAAATGCTGAACAGTTAGTTCATGCGTTCATGACCTCAAGGCTAGATTATTGTAATGCTCTACTGGGTGGTTGCCCCGCTCGCTTAATAAACAAACTGCAGCTGGTCCAAAACGCAGCAGCTCGAGTTCTTACTAGAACCAGGAAGTATGACCGTATTAGCCCGGTTCTGTCAACACTGCACTAGCTCCCTATTAAACATCGCATACATTTTAAAATCTTGCTAATTACTTACAAATCACTAAATGGTTTAGCTCCCCAGTACTTGAGCGAGCTCTTAACGCATTATACTCCATCACGTCTATTGCGGTCTCAAAACTCTGGCCAGTTGATAATACCTAGAATATCAAAATCAACTGCAGGCGGTCGATCCTTTTCCTATTTAGCACCCAAACTCTGGAACAGCCTTCCTAGCATTGTTCGGGAAGCAGACACACTCTGTCAGTTTAAATCTAGACTAAAAACGCATCTCTTTACTATGGCATACACATAAAACATTTTAATTTATATTTTATTCAAATTGTTAGGCTGCATTAACTAGGTCAGCCGGAACCGGGAACACTTCCCATAACACCTGATGTACTCGTTACATCATAAGAGGAATGGCATCTGCGCTAATGTTAGTCTCTCTGTTCATCCCGAGGTTTACTGCAGTCAGCCGGATCCGGGCCGTATCCAGATCAGATGGTGGACCAGCGCCCAGACATTACCAACGCATCCCTGAAGTGTCTGCAGAGACCGTGTCAATTAGTCTACCCTCTGAAATTGCTCATCGACATGGCATCCTCAATGGATCCATCTCCGGCGTGATGACTCCGATATTTCGAATATTCCTATTTAATAATTGTTTAATCGACGCGCCATCCTCAATAAACCCGGCGTGATGCCTCCGATCTTTCGAATAATCCGATCTAATATTACTTCTGACCTAAAAGGCTGCCAAAATAATAAACATACACTGTTTGTTAATTGGCCAGAGGAGAACTGGCACCCCGACTGAGCCTGGTTTCTCCCAAGGTTTATTTTTCTCCATTAGGACACCTGATGGAGTTTTGGTTCCTTGCCACTGTCGCCTCTGGCTTGCTCAGTTGGGGACACAAAATTTTCAAATAAATATCCTAATAAATTTAATTATTAAACAAAATTATATCAACTACATTACTTGAATATATATGATAATTGAAATGAGCTGATGACATCACCGTTTTCTCCAGAGCGGCTGTACAGCCGAATCAAATTCTGTTCATTATTTTCCTGTTTAACACTGTGAAGCTGCTTTGAAACAATCTGCATTGTAAAAAGCGATATATAAATAAAGTTGACTTGACTTGACTTAGCGTCTCCATCCGAGATGACATCACACAGAGTTAATCATCGAAAGATTTACATGTCTTTCCCTTCACTGCCTCTACCCCATCTCTCTTCCAGAATTCACCCAAAATGTATATGGTTTAATGTGAGCAAGTACGATACAGTATTATACATGTTTGATATTATTTGAAATGTCTCAGTGCGACTGGTACAAAGGTCTCATCCCCACAGAAGTAAACTTAAAGGTAATAAAGGTTTTAAGAGTTAAGAGTTTTGCCTAATGTGTGATGGGTGTGTCTCCGGCCAAATGTTCTCTACCTCCTGCCGTCAATACAGGTCTATAGGACTTGATTAAATGTAAATTCCCATTGTTAACACATGTTTACATTTGAAAGAGTTTTCTTTCTTGGTCTGGTATTTAAGGAGATGTTGCAAAGAGGTCAGGGCGGAACCTTTATATAGGTCAGGGCGGAACCTTTATATAGGTCAGCCCGTAACGCTGAGCGTCTCTTAGATGCTCAGCATTATGTAATTTTCAGAAGTCAGATATACATATTTTATTTTTGTACTTCAGAGCATTTGATGTTATGTATGGACTATCTTTGAATTGATTATGTAATTGGCATGATACATTTACCTGACTAATAATAAACTGTTACACTGATTTATTCTGATTTACTCTGGTATTATTAATCTCTAGTAGATTATAGATGGGTATAATTTCAACAAAGGGTTAAATAGAATAATTAAATGTGTAATTAAACTATTAAATATAAATGACCAAATAACCACTTGGCATTCTAACCTAAATTCGAGGTCATAATAAAATGGAGTCAGATAAAAGTAAATTGGAATTAAATTCCTTAGCCCAGCTGAAAAGACAGAATGCGCAAGAAACCTTCACCCACCAATTGTACACCTCCATTGGGACGATTGGGCGGCCTTACAGTGTATACAGTCGCTGGGCAGGCTTAACATAATGACGGCAGAGTTGCGACGGTTCCAGCTATTTGAAAACAAAGAAGCTGGCGAACAGCGGTCTTTCGAATTGGCTTTAGCCGCGACTCTGGAAGACTTGGAGTTAAGCTTTTCTTTGAGAAAAGAACGGCACTGAAGTCATTCTTCAAAAAGGAAGATGTGTTCGGAGTTTTGCTAACCGGATACGGCAAAAGTTTAATCTATCATCTAGCTCCGCTTCACCTTCTTCGTTGCTCTGGTTGGTTGTAGCGCTATCCTATTGCGTGCAGAGGGAATTTAAAAGACAACCGTTTATCCCGCCCCTCGGATTGAGCCCTGCCATTGGTGTGTTCCCAGACCCAACATCTTGATGTGGGTGTGGCTTGTCAGGCTAGCTCGCTCCTGTTGCGTGTCCTCAAGCTGGCGACCTGCGTGAGCGTCGAGTCTGAGGAGGGGGGGGGGGGGGGACAACTCTCTCCAATATTTTTAATTTGTTAAACAACTTGGTTTAACAACTTGTTTAACAACTTGGTCACAGACAGGTGCGACTACACTCAAGGCTGTGTACTCTCTCCATAAACAAATTCTGAAAGTGCTAGACAAAAGGGACTCAAGGGACTATCATCATTGTACCATTCTGAAAAAGTTTAATTTTTTAAAATTTTAATAATTTTGTTTTTTAACACTGATGTATGCCTGATGTACAAAATTATCCATAATCTTGCTCCCCCTTCTCTTAGGGAATGCCTGGCCCATAACGGCAGTAGAACATCTGCTAGGAGAGATTTGGTACCGCAGTATAGAAAAACAGCTTTTTTGGTTGTTCCAAACCTGTATGAGTTTCTTTCTTCTGCTGAACATGGGGGTCATGGGATCCATAAACTGTTTAGTTCCCCATATTCATCAAAATATCTTCTGTGTTCAGCAGAAGAAAGAAATTCATACAAGTTTGGAACAACATGAGGGTGAGTAAATGATGACAGAATTTTCATTTTTGGGTGAACTATCCCTTTAAGATCTGAGACATTGCTATTTTGTTTACAGTTTTGTTTATTTTCATTATTATCACATAACTTTGTGTCTCAAAGATAAAGTTGTCTGTCCTTAAACCATACACCAGCAGGGGTGAAGGAAGGGAATTGGGTTGAGTTATGAAGTTATGAATATATATGCAGTACAAAAAGGGTTAGTTAAGTGCAAGTCAATGCACTATATGTCCATCT
Source organism: Rhinogobio ventralis (assembly GCA_039654625.1). Lineage (NCBI taxonomy): Eukaryota > Metazoa > Chordata > Actinopteri > Cypriniformes > Gobionidae > Rhinogobio > Rhinogobio ventralis. The sequence continues at coordinate 8,412,137 of CM077204.1, forward strand.
TTGTAACACCTGCAGCTATTTTCTAGGTATTAGTCATTAGTGGAAAAGAAGCTGTGGAATAGTAAAAAAAAATTGTGAAATCTGCAACCTATATAGTGCTTTTGTAATCAACTGTATCTTCTATAAGGCTTTATTGGATAAATACTATAATACTAAGTGTAATAAAGCATGCTAGATAGCCAAGGCAGGTCATTTACATAACTAAATCTATCCCTGTCATTATGGCTGTCATATCAGCATGAATGACAAAAACAGCAGACACTTTTGTTTTGATTTATGAGTCAAAAGCAGCCTAAAAGTTATTAATAGCCTGAAGCAATATGGCATACATAACTGAAAAATCCTCCATTGCAGGTTGGCTATTAAACAAAGTAAAACTCAATGTAATTTATACGTTATACGTAATTTGCATCTGAAAAATTTAGACTACAGCTGTCAATTTACAGTGTTGTTACATCATGTGATCGTTCACCTTGGGCAGACATGGATTAACAACTTAATTGAACTGATTGCTGTGGACTGTGCACTTATTATCAATTATATGAAACAAACAATATATTTACCTCTAATGGCGCTTTTTTCTGATGTCTATTGAATGTTTTTTTTGGCCTCAATAATGTGATATTTTAACTATCTTAATTTGGCAATATTTATTCAGCATATCATGTAATTCATTCCATTAAAATGTTTAATTGATTGCCAGCCATTAATGGACACAAATTAATCATTAAATTAGAAACATTACTGCAGTTTGATCATCAAAATGAGCAGTAACAAAGGTCAGTTCCATCATTCTCATCCAGCCTTTGTTGATCTGTCCTTTTCCTCTATCTGGCCGTCTTTAGCAAGTGCCCATTTTGTGAGTGACTCATTATGCAGCCTACTGTATGCTAATTAACGCAATTTATAAGCTAATTGAGTGTCAGTTTGCATGCCGCTATTAGACAAGAGAAGTGATTGTAATTGCAAGATGAAATGATGATGATTTGGCGTTTAGGATAATGCCTGAATACATGCCGTGCAGGAAATGATGCTTGTAATGTGAAACTGTACTTGTCAATCAAACTGAGTTTCTAGAGGTCACTGCGCAACACAGCTTATTTTTTTTTATTTTTAGTTTATAGTTTATAGATTATGGACATACTTGTTCATTGCATTGTGTTTCATTGCCTCTTGTTATTTCAACATTTTGCACCATAAGTATTGAATTTTTAACGCCATGTCAAGCTAAAAATATTAAAGTGTAAAGTTCTATAAAAAGACATTCAGAGACCTTTGCCTTCTGCGCTCTATTTTGCTGTGAACACACTCCAATTCTAAAGGTTGAGCGCTGTTGACTTTCTTATTTCTGTGAAACATTTTTTTTTATTTTGAAAATGTTTTTTGTTTTTTTCTTCACATAATGAAAGTCAAAGGGGTCCAGAGGTGTTTTGGAGCCCACTGACTTTCATTACATGGATAATAATAGTACAAACATTCCCAAAAAATATTTTTTTATGTATTCCGCAGAAGAAAGTCAAACAGGTTTGGAATGGCATACCAGCCAATTTTATTTTATAATTTTTTCCGTTCAACTTTTCAAATTTGACTTGCGTATTCAGAGATCCTATTAATTTGGCTTACAGATTTTGCACACCATATAGTAGGGAGGTACATATTAAGATTTGCTATTAATTTAATTAGACATGCACTGAATTGTCATGACAACTGCAAAGTAACTCTAAAGTGATATACAAACTATATTTTCCTGTTGCTGCTCTGCAAGTATTAATATTTCCTTCAGAATCTTGATACTGAAATATTAAAGCTCACCATTACATAACTCATAAAATAAATAAAAGAAAAGGCTGCAAACTGATCCAGGCTGAAATTGAGGCAGGCAGGTCAAATGTCTGAAATAATAATAGGAGAAAATAGTGCATGCTGTCTTTTTAATGAGAGCAAATGTACACAACATTCACACAGGTCACTCGTTGCATCACTAACTGCCATCTGCATGAAAATTCATACAGAAAGAGGCTTGTGTGTGTGTGTGTGTGTGTGTATGTGTGTGTCTGTGTGTGTGTGTGTGTGTGTGTGTGAGTCTATACTTGTGAGGACCAAATGTCCTCACCTATCTATTGAAACATGACAAACGACTAGCGTGGACATTATACTAGTCCTGGCACCAACACTGGGCTGGCAGTGATTCCAGCTGACATTGGCACACAAAGACAGGGTAGAGAGAAAGTACACACACACACCAAAGCAAGGACGTACCTAGAGGCATACATCACACACACACACACACACACACACACAAAAGACATTTTCCTTGATATTTTGAGAGCTCACTGTGCTATAAAACACTGTCTGTTTTAAAACCTATGCCTTGCGAATCCTCTACCAAAAAAGCAACACAATGCGTCATACAAATAGTATTAAGCGCCAATGATACATGTGTTGCCGTTAAAAGAAAATGGTTAAAACAAGGTATCTTAGGCTACGTTCACACTGCGAGCCTTAGTGCTCAATTCCGATTAATTGCTCAGATCTGGTTTTTTTTGTATAGCTGTTCACATTGCTGTTGTGAACAGCAATGTGGCCAATATCAGATTCCAGTTCGAAAAGATTATGGTCCTGAACTGACCCCCATGCGCAAAAGAACGATAAAAAGACTTCGTGCAGCACGTTGTTATATGGAAGAAAACACGGAGGACATTAAAGTAAGCGATTACGCATTTATTTATAGTGTGATCTGCTAAGACTGTAAGATGCCAGGACATCTGTTCTGACTACTCCCGAGAAAACAAAGGATGTTTCGGGGAATTAACATTTGAACTCTCTCTTGTGAAAGTGGCATCCCCACCCGAGGCTCAGCCACACACCTTAATTTACATTTCATCCCCCTCACCTTCATCTCTCCTCTCCAAATGCTGAAATTCACCCAAAATCTATATGGGTTATTGTGAAAAAGTACTATACAGTATTATACATGTTTGGAATCATTTGAAACGTCTCCGTGTGACTGGTACAAAGGTCTCATTCTCACAGAAGTAAAGCTAAAGGTAACAAAGGTTTTAAGAGTTTAGAGATATTTTGTTTGTTTATTGTGGTGGGTGTGTCCTCAGCCAACTGGTCTTTACCTCCTGTCCTCAATAAGGTGTAAATTACAGGTCTACAGGACTTGATTAATGCAAATTCCCATTGTGAACTCAAGTTTACATTTGAAAGAGGTTTCGGTCTTGGTCTGAGTATTTAAGGGATGTTGCAGAAGGGTCAGGGCGTGATTCTTTACTCAGGTCTGCCTGTAATGCTGAGTGTCTTTATGGCATTATGTAATTTTTTAGATGTCAGGTATCTATCTTTTACACTTTACTTCAGAGCATTTGATGTTATGTATTGATTATCTTTGAATTGATTATGTAATTGGCATGATACATTTACCTGACGAATAATAAATTGTTACAGTGATTTATTCTGACTTACTCTGGAATTATTAACTCTAGTAGATTATGTTAAGTCCATAACACAATCTACGCTCAGGTTAGTAGCGGACTAGAACACAGTTTCAGTGAAGCATAAGGGCACACCAGACTGATGTTTTAGAGCTCCGACTAACACATTAGCATTAGTTACGTATACTTAGACTGTAGAGGCTAGTAGACCAAATTGGTCTTCCGTTTAAAGCAACAAAAAGTTGTTAGACCAATCTAAATAGAGTAAGCCTCAACTCCGGATTATTGTAATATTATTCTAATTACATGTACGTGGGAAACCATGGAATGATTATGTAAAGTTACCATTAGAGGAAGTTAAGTTGGTCACTTGGTTCTATGGTAATGGTCATGGCCTCTGATTAGATATAGTCTTGCATTAAGAGTTCAGATCTAAGGGGACTGAAGAAAAAATATTCTAGGATGAGCAACGTATAGCACGGCTCTCTAGAATATCAGTTAATCGCCTCTGTCTAATGACCAAGACTAACGAGTTTGTGATAAAGAGATCGTAGACCCGGCCGGTGAGAGACTCAAAGTGTTATTGGGATCCGAATGAACGGGTATAATTTCAACAAAGGGTTAAACAGAATAATCAAATGTGTAGTTAAACTATTATACAAATGACCAAATAACCAATCGGCATTTAACTTAACTTAACCTAACTTAAATTCGAGGTCATGATAAAATGGAGTCAGATAAAAGTACATTGGAATTAAATTACTTTGCCCCGCTGAAAAGACCGAACGTGCAGAAACCTTCACCCGTTTATTGGAAACCTTCAATGGGACGAAAGGGGGCGGGCCTTACAGCAGGCATTATAAAAACAAAGACGAGGATACGAAAAAAGATCGAGTTTTTAAACATCTATAATTCGAGCCCTCATGTTTTGCTACCTTTCACAAAGGTCTTGATAACGTCGGGTGTGTAAAATCTTTGAAGTGACCCCCATGAGCGCAGAATTGGGACGAATATTGATCAGTGGTCGTATGAATTCCGATATGACTGATCAGACTGAGGTCGCATTGATATCTGAAACATCTGACCTGTAATGGATTTAGCACCACATATGGAAGTGGAACAAATCGGAATTGAAAAGATCAGATTCCATGTGGTTTGTCCTGTTCACACTGTCATGAGAAAAACAGATCCGAGTCACATGTGAAATTGGATTTGGGCCACATTTACCTGCAGTCTGAACGTAGCCGTAGTAGCATAAATATGGAGGCTGTAGGGATAGTATTGCTAAACAGCAGCAGAACTAACAATAAGAAACAAACAACTGGCTGAAGTTTATTTTTTACAAGCTCCCTGATCATTTTAGTCTATTACAGATTCAGAAAATGATCTGTGCTGAAATCAATGTAACACTAACATTGTAAAGAGGAATTATTATTTGTATGGCAACTTGTAAGCGCTGTTCCTCATTTCATATGTAAAAAGGGTATTTACTGTACATATACATCTTAAAGGGTATAGCAGAAGGGTGGAAAATGGTCATGTAAAACTTCAACTATGTTTTTGTTACTGTGAGTGATGAGTGGTTACTACGAGTCTACACCCCTACCAGAAGCCTCCGCTCAGCTAAAGAGCGGCGGCTGGTGTTACCATCCCAGAGAGGCATGAAATCCCTCTCTAGAACTTTTTCATTCACTGTTCCCAGCTGGTGGAACGATCTTCCCACCTCCATCCGGATGGCAGAATCACTAACATCATTCAAAAAACAGCTAAAAACCCATCTCTTCCGCGAGCACTTAATCTCATCATTAAAAAAAAAAAAAAAAAAAAAAAAAAATCTTTCTTTTTTTCCTCTACCTTTCTCTACACTTACGCTACTCTGAGCAATGCCCGAAACGTAGTATTTAAGGCACTTCTTGCGTTTCTACGCCTCTTCATAACGGATCGCTTCCTGTACTCCTCAGTTGTAAGTCGCTTTGGATAAAAGCGTCTGCTAAATGCATAAATGTAAATGTAATTGTACTGTGTATTTTATAAATATAATTTACAGTACCGCTATTCATTGTGTGTGTATTTTTAACTTATTGCTGTTTTGTTGTTGTTGCAACGTGGGATGAAACTAGAGAAAAACATTTCACTACATTATATGTATGTAATACACTCACCTAAAGGATTATTAGGAACACCTGTTCAATTTCTCATTAATGCAATTATCTAATCAACCAATCACATGGCAGTTGCTTCAATGCATTTAGGGGTGTGGTCCTGGTCAAGACAATCTCCTGAACTCCAAACTGAATGTCAGAATGGGAAAGAAAGGTGATTTAAGCAATTTTGAGCGTGGCATGGTTGTTGGTGCCAGACGGGCCGGTCTGAGTATTTCACAATCTGCTCAGTTACTGGGATTTTCACGCACAACCATTTCTAGAGTTTACAAAGAATGGTGTGAAAAGGGAAAAACATCCAGTATGCGGCAGTCCTGTGGGCGAAAATGCCTTGTTGATGCTAGAGGTCAGAGGAGAATGGGCCGACTGATTCAAGCTGATGGAAGAGCAACTTTGACTGAAATAACCACTCGTTACAACCGAGGTATGCAGCAAAGCATTTGTGAAGCCACAACACGCACAACCTTGAGGCGGATGGGCTACAACAGCAGAAGACCCCACCGGGTACCAATCATCTCCACTACAAATAGGAAAAAGAGGCTACAATTTGCACGAGCTCACCAAAATTGGACAGTTGAAGACTGGAAAAATGTTGCCTGGTCTGATGAGTTTCGATTTCTGTTGAGACATTCAGATGGTAGAGTCAGAATTTGGCGTAAACAGAATGAGAACATGGATCCATCATGCCTTGTTACCACTGTGCAGGCTGGTGGTGGTGGTGTAATGGTGTGAGGGATGTTTTTTTGGCACACTTTAGGCCCCTTAGTGCCAATTGGGCATCGTTTAAATGCCACGGCCTACCTGAGCATCGTTTCTGACCATGTCCATCCCTTTATGACCACCATGTACCCATCCTCTGATGGCTACTTCCAGCAGGATAATGCACCATGTCACAAAGCTTGAATCATTTCAAATTGGTTTCTTGAACATGACAATGAGTTCACTGTACTAAAATGGCCCCCACAGTCACCAGATCTCAACCCAATACAGCATCTTTGGGATGTGGTGGAACGGGACCTTCGTGCCCTGGATGTGCATCCCACAAATCTCCATCAACTGCAAGATGCTATCCTATCAATATGGGCCAACATTTCTAAAGAATGCTTTCAGCACCATGTTGAATCAATGCCACGTAGAATTAAGGCAGTTCTGAAGGCGAAAGGGGGTCAAACACAGTATTAGTATGGTGTTCCTAATAATCCTTCAGGTGAGTGTATGTATGCAACAAATAAAGAACCTTGAACTTTATATTTATACAACCCCTTTAAAAATGTGATCCTGTGGTTCTCTGCATAATCAGAAAAACCCAAATGTGTCATTTAGATCACAGAATGGAACTGTGAAAACAGTTTTTAAACAGGTTTCTTTACCAATTTCATATCTAACAAATGGACCTGAACCAACTTCTGCCATTGGAGTCATTGGAGTTGCAATGTCAGGCAGGTCAGATCCTCAAAGAAACAGAGTAATGTTTTAATAGTACCACAGAAACACAATGTTTACACTTTTCGGGGAAATCAACCTACGATGCCTACAAATGAAGATCTTTTTAATCAATGATCAATGTTAAAATGTTCATCATATGAAGTGATTGTGTCTCTTCAGAAAAATTGGACTAAACCACTCAATTCATATGGATTCGTTTCACGATCTCTTTATGAACATTTTGAAGCATCAAAGTGGTAGTTGTGTAACTGTCAATGGACGGACAGAAAGCTCTTGGATTTCATCAAAAAGATCTTCCTTTGAGTTCCGAAGATGAACGAAGGTCTTATGGGTTTGGAACGTCATGAGGATGAGTAATTAAATGATAGAATTTTCATTTATGGGTGAACTAACCCTTTAACATAATGTGATACAAATGGCAAAATGCATGCATTAATACTAATGGAGCTACAATCCAAAACGTAACAGGACAATGGAAAATATCTATTACAGAAAACATCAATAACAGCTGAAGATTCAAGTTTATCTCAAACAAAGCATCACACTTGAGAAGACTTTAAATCTGTGCAGAATGTTAAGTGACATCCATTATCAGCAAAATCTAGAAATCCAGACTAAATGGATCGATACTCATTCAGAAAGAAATGGTACTTTTGTGTGAGATGTATTTTTGGACAAGGATGGCGGAGGGGACAGGGATGAGATAGCATGATTGGCACCCGTCAAAAAGCATTTACTTAGTTTCTTCTTATAATATTCCAATTTCAGAGTGCTTTGAGAAGATTACCAATATGACACTTTAAAATGACTGAGTTTGATGGGGACACGGATAAGTCTGGAAACACACTAAAACATAACACAAAACGTGTGTTAAAAAATAAACAGTGGTCCTCATTTATAAAATAAGAGTGGAATGAATTTCAGCATAAATCACACATAAAATTATTATTATAAATTGTTTTATTAGGGGTGGGCAGTTTGAACAAAATGTTAGTATTAAGGTATTTATGTTGCAAAGAAAAAAAATCCATAAATATTTCTACGAGTGGTCACCCTTCTCATACTCTCCTTGTACCTGTGCAAACATGGCTATGGCTGTGCAAAGGCACAGTATGGAAGTTTTGCTTTTCGCATATTTAAAACAATGACAAAGGAATAGCTTGATGACGTTGCGAGTGTGGAATCATGGGAGGTGTCGTCTTCACCTCCACAGCCGATGGAAAGCAATCCGATGGGACTCAGAAATCATGTTCATAAATGAGCTAATGTATTAAAGTTTTAACGTTACTTGTGGTATGAAGGAGGGCAGGGCTGAGAGCCTGGGACATTTTACCTTGGTTATTATACTTGCAGTCAAACCAAAAATCATTCAGACACCAGATACAATTTTTTACTAGTGGGTGCAGGACACTATAGTTCATTTATGTAAGTGAGGATAGTAAAATAAAGTAAACTGTGACATATTATACCCAAAAATTCTTCATACAGTGGACTACCAGTAAAATGTATATCAATTTGGGACCAAAATTATTCAGACACTTTGACCTGACCATGTTTTGCTTAAGTGTTTTTTCTTTAATTGCTAATACGAGCTTTTACACCACAGACTGAACAAAATGAAGCACTGCTTGGTCATTGGTTGATCTAAATTGGTATTATCTGATTATGTACTTAAATTTAACAGCTGACAGCTGATTGTAATCCATTACATACCTTTCTATCAAAGTTATCTGACATTATCAAGATAAATTTGTTCTGACACAGTTTAACTGAGCTCTTGTCATATTTTATTACCATTTTCTAAACTATAGCGAATAAACTGTGATAAAGTGAGAAAATGTTGAAGGTGTCTGAATACATTTTGGTTTGACTGTATATGCCACAGTTGGCAGTTGCTGCTCCTTTCGTTTTGTTGTTTGCTTATTTTACGCTTAAAATTACATTTAACGTCCGCCTCCTTCCCTGAACTTGAACATTGTTACGGTTACATCTGACAACTTAAAAAACATTTTTATTTCATTCTAATAAAATATCATACTAAAACACATTTGAGTGTTATGTTATAACATTATTGCGTTCACTCTGTGGCTGCTATGAGACACTTGTTTAGAGTTTAAAGAAACTTTATGGTCCATCACCAGTGACAGAATTTTTTCTTCGGTTAAAAGGCTCTCACACCATACAAATCAACAATAGGTACAACAATACAACAAATCAACAAACACACAATACATTATTAAAAGAGACATCTTAATTTTAAATGAATAAAAATAGAAAACAATTGCGCATAATTCTACAACCCACACTTAACCATGTTTAAAATAGTTACTACATTGGGCACAAAATAATTCCTATAAGCCTTCTTCCTAGCCAAGGGAGTTCTAAACTGGCAACCTGATTGAAGTATCTGAAAAGCATTATAAAGTGGATGATTAGAATCTGTAATAATAGAAGCTGCTTTGCACATTACAGTAAGCTAGATCGATATTAGAATATCACATTAATAAATGCTGGATGACTTGTGTTGCTTAATGGCATGCAGTTAATTTTAAATATATGTTGTATGGTGGAGAATATGCTGTATTACTGTTACTACAAATAAAGCTCTTGCTGATTTTGCTATGTTAGTCATTTGACAAAATAGTGTTGTCTCTGAGGCATGGTACAAACTTGTTACTCACGGTAAATCAAGAAAACAAGAGATTCAAAAGGTAAGACTAACCCGATAAAGGTATCCTAACAGTTGCTCACCTGTCTAATAAACACATAATATATTAAAGCGTCTTTGGCATTTCCATGTTTTCTACGGAAGTAAAATATGTAAAATGTATACAGTGGTGGCCAAAATAATTAGAACACTTGGCATCTGGGAGTCGTCTTATTGGGCCTGGATTTATTTTCCAAGAGGACAATGACCTGAAACATTCTTCTAACTATTGCCAGAACTACCTGTCACGGAAGGAATCAGAGCAACCATCTGCATGCTTCATGAACATTATGAAATGAAATTGGAGGCCAAAAAAGGTCTGTGCAGGTGTTCTAATAATTTTGGCCACCACTGTAAGTAAAATATTAGGGCTGGACCAGAATATTCAGATATTCGTTCGATTGGTTGGTATTCGATTTTCAATTTTGGGATTCGAATATTCGTTGTTTGGTTTTTTTTCCGCGCACACCTGGCATCCCCCTCTAAACAGTTCTCATTCGCGCTTGCGCCGTGAGCAGTTTACTTTCGGTTTGCCAATTCGGGGGCGGGTTGCTTGAATTGTGGGTTCATTAGCCTATTATTCTCAATAAGAAACACAACAACAAAACAGTACAATGATAAACTCCCTTAAATAGGCGCTTTGAAACCAAATCTTACGCGATCATCTTGTCATTCAGCTTGGCTCTCGTGATGAATGAAATCTGACTCCTGCTGCGTTTGTGCTGAGACTCTCGTTCGGCTCACGCAGCACGATCAGTTTTTAATTGTAGTTAATCTGTTCTCTAACTGAACGAAAATTTTTACTACTATAAAATATCAAAACGGCGGTGGAGGCGGTGGGCAAGCGATGTGTTTTCTATCACTAGTGCAGTGTCCGTTCTCGGAGCATATAAGGAGCGCCGCTTCTCGAAAATCCTGCCTTTATTAGAGAGAAGAATATGTTCAGCTCCCTCCCTCCGAAGCTTCGAATATTCGATGCTGATTACTACCGAAGCTTCGAAGCTCAAAAAATGGTATTCGGACCAGCCCTATAAAATATATGACGTCCTTGACCGGTGACGCAATGACACGAGCTGTTATGCTGGCAAAAATAGCTGATTTAGCTAGGATTTAAACGTTTGGGATAATGCAAGTACACAAGTCAACAAATTATACAACGTTGTTCTACTGGTTTTTGGATATTTTAATCCAAAAATCGTACATATTGTGCCTTTAATCAAAATCGTAAAAAAAATTGTGATGTGAGCATGTGCAATTTTTGAACTGCATAAAGCACGATTTTTTCCGCCAGTTGTGTAAATCTAGTGCGAGAACAGAGCGGGTTTATGGTTATGACATGGAAGAAAGCACAGAAACAGGAAAGGAGAATTCAGGGTAGGATAATTTTTTTTTTTTTTAATAAAATCAACATCCATGGTTTGGGAATATTTTGGATAAAGGAGAGATAGAGCAAGCTAATTTGCAAGACCTGTCAAATTATTGAACGTTTTTGCGGTTAAAAACATGAGATGCAGGTCTAGAGATGTGCTTTTTAAAAGTTGAACTTTTTACCTTATTATTTACCTCAGGATGCAATGTCATGAGAAAGACACGACTGCAATGGTTAAAGAAGCCCGTCTAGTGCGTGTTTACTTAGAAAAACAATGGCACATTCCAAACCAGGTGAACAATAATTGATAATACAGGCACAACATAAGACGTGTTCTTAAATGTATAAAGAAATAACTGACGCCGTCATGTATCATTTATGTTGCAAAGATATGGTGCTTACAAATATCGTCAATAAAGCCGGCTTCCAAAAAAAAAAAAAAAAGATACAGACAAGTATGTGTGTGAGGAAATATTGTTTCAAAATCGCGATTAAAATCGAAATCACAATAGTATTTTTTTTTTTTGGACCATATTGCACTGCCCTAGCAACAACTATACCACTACATATTTCTGCTGTTGCACGTGGTGTGTTTATTCCGCCTAGTCCACAAATGATCTACACAGAAAGTCGTTTTGTTTGCATTTCATGAATGAGGCCAATTGGTCGGAGACGTGGCCTGAAGGGTAGAGCTTGTGTAAACAGAGACAGCCATTTAAAGTACCCTGCTACATGATGAATGGCCTCATCCATCAAGCAGAGCACCACCATCCTACAGCAAATCAACTTCACTTTCAATGAGCTGCTGGTTTGATGTATGCTGTTTATTTTAACACCGCATCCATATTTCAGAGAATACCTACATTCTCTCCCCTTTTCTCGGCTTATAATAAAATGTGATTAGGTTCTAAACAAAAAGGTCTGAACCACTGCTGCTGCGTCTTGCTATTTTAGGAAACAGAGTAGCAAAAATAAAGAATACGTACACACAAAAAACACATCGCCTAAGAAACCGTGTTGAGAAATGATCCACAAAGATGTATAAAAGCCAAAGCTAATTATGGTGATGAATAGATCCAGCTACAGTGGAGCCTACATAGTGCTTTACAGCATACGGCACAATCGAAATGGGGAAAAAACATGCATCTACAAATCGTTTAGCAAACACAGATTACAGTGGCACTACTGGACAATTCTCATTGTTTGAAGGGGTTCCTCTGTGACTGTGACACTGTTGTAGTATCTACTAATCAAGTCAAATTAAGTAAACTTAAGGATTTTTTGCTGTTTTTCTGTCATCATTTACTCCCCTTCATTTGGTTACAAACCCATAAACCTTTTGTTACTTTTCAAAACACAAATTAAGATATTTTTAATGAAACCGGAGAGATTTCTGTACCTCCAGTCCATTTACCCAAAACTGTCATGCTTCTCAAAGACATAAACATAATCTATATGAATAGAGCGGTTTAAGCCAAGTTTTTTAGAGAGATACAATCTCTTTATATAATAAAACAGACTTAATTTAGAATTTTATCCGATATAAACAGTGATTAATGCGCACAAACAGAGCACATAACATATGGTCATCCATAAAATATGGAATCTCAACCGTACTTGCCTGACACACAAGATTTAACCTAATTGGTTCTTGTGAAAGCTCAAACATGCTTGACATGACATGTGAAACCAAACCTCACTGGTTCTCTCCATCATTCTATCCCTTTAAGACTTTTTTGGTATTTCACTTTTTGAATTAAAGTCAGCATAAAACGGAAGTTGTGATCATCTTTTCTTTCATATTTTGACATATATCCAAGTAAAACGATTTCTTGAATGAGAAAATAAATGTAGTGTGGGTCTGGAATTGACTGACTCATTGGAACATTATAGTAGCTATAGTATGCAACAATCGGGTTCCAGAAGTAAAAACTCCATTCATTTTCATTTCAGTTGATTTTTAATGATAACTTAAAGACAGGCCTAATGTGAGCTACGAGATTTTTTCTTCTGTTGAAGTCGTTAGCCTGCATTATTTCAACGTAGTTTTTAAATAATCGTGTTTAACAGCAGAATTTGTGTTGAAAAAAAACTACATTACCCATGAGGCTGTACAGAAAATGACACCAAACAGAGAGTCAGAACAAGCAAATCAAGCCAAAAGAGCTCTTTAGCTCTGCCCAATCCCATGAAGCACAGCAACTGACATAATTCAAGTCCATCTATTTAATTCTATAAATATTTTGCAATAAACAAATACATTATTTTTACATCCATAAATCATCATTTTAAATGAGTAGCTTTATATTTCTCCATTTTTAATTTGATTATGCTGTTCGCAATGCTTCATGAGATTGTAGTTATTTCCCGCTTGTACCTTTGTATTTTAGTCAGATTTTCAAATGCTTTTTGCTTCAAATCAAAGTTTGTAATGTTAAAGGAACACTCCACTTTTTTTGAAAATAGGCTCATTTTCCAACTCCCCTAGAGTTAAACAGTTGAGTTTTACGGTTTTCGAATCCATTCAGCCAATCTCCAGATCTGGCGGTAGAACTTTTAGCATAGCTTAGCATAGATCATTGAATTTGATTAGACCGTTAGCATCTCGCTCAACAAAAATGACCAAAGACTTATGATATTTTTTCCTATTTAAAACCTCTTCTGTAGTTACATCGTGTACTAAGACCGACGGAAAATGAAATGAAAAGTTGCGATTTTCTAGACCGATATGGCTAGGAATTATACTCTTCTTCCTGCGCAATAATTAAGGAACTTTGCTGCCGTACCATGGGTGCAGCAGGCGCAAAGCGCCTGAAAATAGGCTAACTTCTGTCAACATAATGTGACAACCTGCTTGCACAGGGAGTGTGCTGGGGATTATTTTGGTCATTTTTGAGCCAGATGCAAATGGTCTAATCAGATTCAATGATCTATGCTATGCTAAAAGTTCTAGCGCCAGATTTGGAGATCTGCTGAATGGATTCAAAAACGGTAAAACTCAACTGTTTAACTCTAGATTCGTCGGAAAATAGGCTCATTTTCCAACTCCCCTAGAGTTAAATAGTTGAGTGTTCCTTTAAAATTCACCTCGGTTGGCTTGGTTCATGGCTTATAAGACTTTAACAAAAACTTTTTTTGAATGGAAAATATATTGCGCTGAAAAAGGGGGCGGACACTGTTGCACTCTATTGCTGTGATTTCTGGCAGGACAACCTGTCACTCACACGTCATAAGAGAAGAGATGCTGCTGCAAAGGGGGTTATTTTGATTAAGATTACAAGGGCACATTATTATTTTTAAATAAATAAGGATGTGCACGGAAAAATCATTTATGATAAAAATGGTAATATTCCATAAAAAATAAGAATTGTCCATTTCGTGATTTCATGGTGACTTTTACCATCCTCCACATCACTACTAAATTTTGTGCTAGGCAACTAAATAATGTCTGTTATTAGCCAATAAACTTTTAGATTTCACTTGCCAGTGATTGAGTTAGAGGCTAAGAATAAGTTAAGAACATATTTATTTTCATTGTGTGTTGTGTATTATGATGGCTTTACACTCCAACCGATCTTTTTACAGAAAAAAAAAATTGTAAGCTTGTTTATGAGGCCGTGGAAACAGGCGTTCTAAATTTAAACAGCGAACTGCACCACAGATATTTGCATGTGCTCTTACTTACTGTCACGTTGCTTTCAAATGATATCACATATAAATATATCTTTGTAAAAGACACAAGCTCGACATTAAGCCTTGTCATGTGCTTGTCCTTCGGACAAGTAAATCTGTCATTCACTTGTCAGAGTAAAAAATTAGCTTGTCCAGAAAAAATGTTTCATTTGTTTTGTGTGTTGTAAATATAATTTATTCTGAAGCAATATTCTCATTAGTGTTCAGTCAGCTTTGACATATTTAAATCTGCATATTTATGATATTTTAACCTTTATAAAGGGCATTTTTCCCTAATCGTTTTAAATATGCTTCATCTTTCATTTTAAATTCTTAAATTTGATTAATATATTAAATAAGAATAATAAGACACTATAAGGCCGTTTACAATCAAATAAAATTTACACTGAAAACTACAACTGCATTAAATAATGTTATGATATTCTTTTAAATATTTTTGGAATTTACAACTAAATGTTGGAAAGGATGATACTTTTAAACACGAAACTAAACCACCAGTGGGTGGCAGCAAGTGACCGTCTTAATGAGCGAGTCATTGAGTCATTCATTCAAACGATTCGTTCAAACGGCTGATTCGTTCAGGAATGAAAACACGGTCAAGTGTTGCTGTGAGATGCGCTATGGTTCTGCTGTGATCTTTGTTTGGAACTATTTTCGCTGCTAAAAATAGAACAAAAATGTAAGTGACTGAATATTAATTACTTGTTTATTGAACTGTTGTATGTTTTCGTGATGATATTCAGCACTCTTGGTCGTGTGATGTTACTTAACTGTATTGTATGTTATAAATATAAAAACACCACATTTTGAGTTTCTTTGTATGAGCTGTGCTCATTTGTTTTGATTTCTCCTCATGAGGCAGCGTGAGTGTGTGTGTGTGTGGCGATATTGAATACTGTCAAAAGGCTGAAAAATATGAAGTTTTTTTTTAGCTTTCCTACTGACACTGGTTGTGAAATGTCTTGTCCTCAATTAGGAAAAGTCTTTTTTTCTATTATGTGACCCCTTTAAAGGAAACAAATCAACTACTGAGAAAAACAACTGCGTCATTCATTTCCCTATTTCGCTTATCCTTCCTACTCTTATTCAGTAAATCCCACAAATGCCTGTCCCAGATGCTGCTTTAATATCACATTTTCCCCACAGTTAAAGTCAGCTGTAATTCATTAAGTCTATTGTTGCTCTGCCACATTCATACTGCCAGCATTTCAAATGAAACCCAATTCAGATACATGCAGGTTGATTTTATGACTGTGTATTTGCATGTTGATTAGACGTGATGGCTCCACATTTCATCTGCGCATGGTGAAGCCAGACAGATCATCAGATAATGGCTGGATGACACTGACCTCATCATGATGCGATTGAGATGATGTGCACGTGCATTGATCACCTTGCGGTCACGGAAGCCGACTCTCTGTTTCTTTTTCTTTCCTTCTGAGTCCGCCTCATCTCCCTCCTCCCCACTACTCGATTCAAGAGCACCGTCTGACACCGCCTCCTCCACCACATCATTCAGAGGCTCCTCCTCCTGCATCTGCTCCTCATGCTTGACTGAAGACCCCGCCTCCGCATATGCTCTGCCAGTCAGGAGAGAGTAAGCAGATCAATCACACTGATTGTAATGCTGTACATTTTAAATAGTCTTGTGCTCACCAAGGCTGCATTTATTTGATCAGAAATAGAGTCAAAAAAGCAATATTGTGAAATATTACAATTTAAAATAACTTTTCTATTTTAAAATATAATTTTTTCCTGTGATGGCAAAGCTGAATTTCAGCATCATTACTCCAGTCTTCAGTGTCACATGATCCTTCAGAAATCATTCTAATTTCCGAATTTGCTGCTCAAGAAACATTTATTACTATTATCAATATTGAAATTATCAATGCTGATGTTATCAATGTTTTTGCTGCTTAATCTTTTTGTGGATACACTACTATTCAAAAGTTTGGGATTTTAAAAAGAAAGAATATCCAGCAAGGATGCATTAAAGGTTTGGTTCACTTTAAAATGAAAATTTCCTGATATTTTACTCACCCCCATTTCATCCAAGATGTTCATGTCTGTCTGTCTTCAGTCGAAAAGAAATTTTAAGTTTTTTGAGGAAAACATTCCAGGATTTTTCTCCCCATCACAGACTTCCATGCCAACCAAAATGTTGAAGGTCCAAATCAATGCAGTTTCAAAGTCCTTCAAAGGGCTTCAGAGGCTCTGCACAATCCCAGACGAAGAATAGAGTCTTATCTAGCGAAACGATTGGTCATTTAAAAAAAAAAAAAATTAATATGCTTTTTAACCTAAATTGCTCATCTTGCGCTGCTCTGCGACGTGACATGGATTGCGCAATCATGGCGGAAAGGTCACGCAAGACTAATACAAATGCCCTTTACCAAAAAACACTCCATCTTCAACTTCAAAATCGTCCGACATCGTTGTTTTACCTTTTTTTTTGCTAAAGGGTGTTTGTATTAGTCTTCGCATGTGGGCTTTGTAAACATGGGGGCGGTACTTCTGCCTACATCTGGCGTGATCTTTTCGCCATGATTGCGCAATCATTGGCACGTAACAGAGCAGCGCAAGATGAGCAATTTAGGTTAAAAAGTATATTCATTTAAAAAAAAAAAAAATTTAATGACCAATTGTTTCGCTAGTTAAGACCGTATACCTCGTCTGGGATCGTGCAGAGCCTCTGAAGCCCTTCGAAGCGCTTTGAAACTGCATTGATTTGGACCTTCAACATTTTGGTTGCCATGGAAGTCTGTGATGGGGAGAAAAATCCTGGAATGTTTTCCTCAAAAAACTTAATTTCTTTTCGACTGAAGAAAGAAAGACATGAACAGATGAGATGGGGGTGAGTAAAATATCAGGAAATTTTCATTTTGAAGTGAACTAATCCTTTAAATTGATCAAAAGTAAAGTAAAGGCTTTTATAATGTTACAAAAGTTTCCTTTTTTTTTAAATACTTTTCTTTCAGCGAATCCTGGAAAAAAATGTATCATGTTTTCCACAAAAATATTAAGCAGCAAAAACTGTTTTCAACATTGATAATAATAAGAACCATTAATGACAACTGAGCACCAAATCAGGCATATTAGAATGATTTCTGAAGGATCATGTGACACTTAAGACTGGAGTAACGATGCGGAAAATTCAGCTTTGCCATCTCAGAAATAAATTTAATTTGAAATATATTAAAATAGAAAGCAGATCTTTTAAATTGTAATATTTCACAATATTACTGTTTTTACATCAAATAAATGCAGCCTTGGTGAATATAAGAGACTTCTTTCAAAAACATTAAATATTCTAAATTATTACAAATTTAACCAGTAGTTTAATCTAGCAAACTGTCCACAGCTTTTGTCATGTGTCCTTATACCCAGGGCTCAACATTAACACCCGCCAACCCGCTAAAAGCGGGTGGATTTCAGCAGTGGCGCGTAACCAGACAAACCTATTAGCTACTTTGGCGGGTTGAATTTTAAATATAATATGGGCTATACATTTTTTAATTGTAGTCTTTTAAAAAGGCATTTGAAATAATAAACTAAGTGCAATGTAGTGTTGTCAAAAATATAGATTTTTCGGTACATTTCAATACTGAAATATCTGAAATGGTTCCAATACTCATTTTCTGCAAAATATACACGATACCAGCTGCGTTATCTCGCTCTCTTATCTCTCTGACAGCGAGTTGACACACAAACCCGCCTCCCCTCACTCACTTGTTTCATTTGGTGTTACAGGCTTTGAATTACAGCATGGGATTGCACGTATTGCGCATAATTTTACTCATTCCTGCAGATTTTGTGCACACACCTTCACAGTTCTTCACAGCCTCTCTTCAATTTCTTAGTTCATGTTGTTTTTCCAGCGCATGCGCAGTTGGTGCTTTTGTAGCCTAGGGGAGGCATGCGGATGTCCGCATAGAGCCCGATGTAATATGACGTCACCCTCAGAGCCCGATGGCGATTTTTACGTCATGCGGACCATAGTGGATGCGAGTATAACACTAGCTTTAAAGTGACCGCAGACTAATATACCTGCTGCCAAATTATGAGATGATATTAAAAATATCTAGATGGCAGTTTTTCCCCAAAATTGTGGCGAGTGAAAATGCTGAGTGGCTAGTAACTTTGTAAAACCACTAGCCACAGTGGCTGGTGAACAAAAAAGGTTAATATCAAGCCCTGCTTATACCATTCCTTTTAAGGAATCACACTTACAATTTCAGACAATATAAAATATATAATTGATTATACTGAAGGAGGAACCTAAACCATATCTATAAAGCTCTTTTGACTTGGGCCAGCTATCAACAACCCAGAATGCCCTAGCAATCACATAGCAATGTGCTAAAACTGAACTCTGAACACCTTAGCAACTGCACAGCAACACCCTGACATGATGGTTTTGAGTTTTGTTTAGGCAAACACCTGTAATACTTTCTTTAAAAAAAAAAAAAAAATCTAGTTTACTCACCATTACACACCTGTCTGTGTGTGTATCTCTAGATATGTGCCTCATACTAAAAGTCAGTGAAGAGTGCTAGGAGGTCAATATCTTCAAGACACAAAGCAGTAATTGAAAAAAAGGCCTGCCTTTGTGTTGATGGGACGTGTGTTTGAAGGTGTGTCCAATAAATCAATATAATGTGACAGGGAAAATGACTGCACAGAATGAGAACTGAAATGCCACCTTGTCCCATAACTCCTTAATTCTATAGATCACGTCCCAGGTGCATTTCTCTATTTTGCTGACATATCAGCTCTATTCATACACAGACCCTGCACTGGACTGGCCTTCACCCAGACTGCAGATGAATCTCTGCAGATATGGGTTCCATAAGGACACTTACGTTAAAGATGAAATGTGTATTTTCATTAGGGGTGGGAATCACAGGGTTCCTCACGATACGATACATGGCTCACGATACCGATAATATCACGATACAGCAATTCTGCGATAATCAATATATCAGTATTGCTAGACAATACTACACTGATATATCACAATATCTGTCTAACTATGAAAACAAAATGCCAGTGAAAAGGTTAAGTGCAGGTTAAATGTGGCTGGGGAATCTATTATTCTACTCGCATTGCTGTCCGCCATCCTGTTAAAACCTTTTTCTTAGGCTAGTTAACTTATGTTCATGTTTCCCTCATTCATGTGTTGAGCGTCACCTCGAGGCGCCATGAAGTAACGCCGCTGGGAACAGGGAAATCTATATAGTGATTTTTATTAATTAAAATATCGATATTGGGCGCCAGTGTATCTATTCTCACATCACACAGAAAAGGACAATGATATATTGCACTATCGATATTTTGTCCCACCCCTAATTTTCATATTACAGCACTTTTTCCTATTCCAGTTTAATATAGCTATATGTTAGGCATTCATAAGAAGACTTCCCCAAAAACTGGTGAATCTCACTAAACATTTAACATTTTCCAGTCATATTTCTATGGATACACCAAATATTAAAGGGGACCTATTATACCCCTTTTTACAAGATGTAATATAAGTCTCAGGTGTCCCCAGATTGTGTCTGAAGTTTCAGCTCAAAATATCCCACAGATAATTTATTATAGAATGTTGTAAATGCCCATTCCTTTTAAGGAATCACACTTACAATTTCAGACGATATAAAAACATACTTGATTATACTGAAGGAGGAACCTAAACCATATCTATAAAGCTCTTTTGACTTGGGCCAGCTATCAACAACCCAGAATGCCCTAGCATAGGAAAAACATGCCATTTTCGTTCATGTATCTTTAAATGCAAATGAGCTTTCCAGAAGAGGGCAGAGCCTTTACAGCTCCTGCTTCGGATACTCTGCCAAAAACTGACAAAACGCCCTGTTCTTTCACTCAAGAGTACTGCTACTCTTGTGCATGCGCTTGTAACATCACGAATCGACAATGTAACGCTTTGTTTTATAGGCTTCCTTCCAAATCTCTTCATATATTACAGATGGTACAAAATGCAGCTGCTCGAGTTACCACCAAAACTTCCATTTCTTAACATATTTCTCCTGTTTTACAAAATTTGCATTGGCTTCCAGTTAAATTTTGTGTAAATTTTACTTTTATCTTATAAAGCACTTAATAATTTGGCTCCTTCGTATCTTCTAGATCTTCTTCATACACTCACCTAAAGGATTATTAGGAACACCTGTTCAATTTCTCATTAATGCAATTATCTAATCAACCAATCACATGGCAGTTGCTTCAATGCATTTAGGGGTGTGGTCCTGGTCAAGACAATCTCCTGAACTCCAAACTGAATGTCAGAATGGGAAAGAAAGGTGATTTAAGCAATTTTGAGCGTGGCATGGTTGTTGGTGCCAGACGGGCCGGTCTGAGTATTTCACTATCTGCTCAGTTACTGGGATTTTCACGCACAACCATTTCTAGAGTTTACAAAGAATGGTGTGAAAAGGGAAAAACATCCAGTATGCGGCAGTCCTGTGGGCGAAAATGCCTTGTTGATGCTAGAGGTCAGAGGAGAATGGGCCGACTGATTCAAGCTGCAACTTTGACTGAAATAACCACTCGTTACAACCGAGGTATGCAGCAAAGCATTTGTGAAGCCACAACACGCACAACCTTGAGGCGGATGGGCTACAACAGCAGAAGACCCCACCGGGTACCACTCATCTCCACTACAAATAGGAAAAAGAGGCTACAATTTGCACAAGCTCACCAAAATTGGACAGTTGAAGACTGGAAAAATGTTGCCTGGTCTGATGAGTCTCGATTTCTGTTGAGACATTCAGATGGTATAGTCAGAATTTGGCGCAAACAGAATGAGAACATGGATCCATCATGCCTTGTTACCACTGTGCAGGCTGGTGGTGGTGGTGTAATGGTGTGGGGGATGTTTTCTTGGCACACTTTAGGCCCCTTAGTGCCAATTGGGCATCGTTTAAATGCCACGGCCTACCTGAGCATTGTTTCTGACCATGTCCATCCCTTTATGACCACCATGTACCCATCCTCTGATGGCTACTTCCAGCAGGATAATGCACCATGACACAAAGCTCGAATCATTTCAAATTGGTTTCTTGAACATAACAATGAGTTCACTGTACTAAAATGGCCCCCACAGTCACCAGATCTCAACCCAATAGAGCATCTTTGGGATGTGGTGGAACGGGAGCTTCGTGCCCTGGATGTGCATCTTACAAATCTCCATCAACTGCAAGATGCTATCCTATCAATATGGGCCAACATTTCTAAAGAATGCTTTCAGCACCTTGTTGAATCAATGCCACGTAGAATTAAGGCAGTTCTGAAGGCGAAAGGGGGTCAAACACAGTATTAGTATGGTGTTCCTAATAATCCTTTAGGTGAGTGTATATACACTCCTTCCCACATTCTAAGATCAGCTTCTGCACTTCCACTTGTTCTTCCACTCACTCGGACAACTTCCATTGGGCTTTTGGTTATGCGGCTCTTCATTTATGGAACTCGCTTCCTGTAGAAGTTCGCAACAGTTCAAGTCTTTTGGTTTTTAAATCTTATCTTAAAGGTCATTTGTTTAGGCAGGATTTTATGTGATTTTAATGTTTGTTGTCGTCTGTTGCTGTATTGTCTTTATTGTTTGATGTAATTGCTTTTTTTATGGACTTTGTGTATGTGTGTGGGGGTGTGTGTATATATATTA
The DNA here is from genome assembly GCA_039654625.1 of Rhinogobio ventralis. Lineage (NCBI taxonomy): Eukaryota > Metazoa > Chordata > Actinopteri > Cypriniformes > Gobionidae > Rhinogobio > Rhinogobio ventralis. The sequence continues at coordinate 8,434,632 of CM077204.1, forward strand.
TATTAGTGTTGTCAAAAATATCGATATTTCGCTATGTATCGATACCGAAATATCTGAAACGATACCAATACTCCTTTCTAAAGTATCGATATACCAGCTGCGATATCCTCTCCTCTCCGACCGACAGCGAGTTGACATGCGCCGGCGCGTTCTGCTGGATTTTTCCTCATGACAGCGTGTTAGTGTTAGTGTGACCAGTCTGAATTTCACGCAGGATTGCACATAATTCTTCTCATTCCCGCAGATTTCGCGCTCACATCTGAAGCACACACACACATACCGTAATAAAGCCTCTGACATACAAGTGCAAAAATGAACTCCTCTTTCCAGCTTATTAATGGTCAAATACACTCAAAAAAAAAAATGTCACAACGCCCATCTTTGTGAGTATTTTTTTAATTCCATGCGTGCGTCAGGTCTTAAAGGGACAGCAGTTATTTGTTATTCAAACTATAAAAAGACAAACGATCACTTACTGCTCTTGACTGATTAACTTGTGTAACCTAAATTTTTTACAATGACGACTATGCAATGTAATTTAAATTTGATTACTTTGCTTTATTTTTTCAGGTAAGAAACTGAATAAAAAAACAGTCTATTTCATTTGTATCTTTATTCTATTGTATTTATCGGTGCTATTGTTAGTATTTTAAACAAATTACTAACAATAGCACAAATAAATACAATAGAACAATAGAGTATTTTTTATTTGTTCTTATTTTATTACTGTTCACTCATCTTTTTAAATTCACTTTACTATTTGAAATCAAGCTTCCTTGTGCTGTATGTAAGCTATTGCAACAAAATTACCCCATTGTAAAAAATACATTGCGTTAGCAAACATTTTTGAGATAATTGTAATGGTAATTGATCAACGTTTATATATGAAAAAAAGCATAAAAGCTTTGTCATATAAAGTGATCTCTTCAGAAGAAATTTTTGATTGCCTAGACTTCAATAGACGGACAAAAAAAGAAATTATATAAAAAATATCTATTTGACAGTATATGCAGCGTTTTTTCTCCGTAGTATCGAAAATGGTATCGAATGTCGATACTTTTTTAGGTATTGTATCGAAGTTAGAAATTCCAGAAATTCCAGTATTGTGACAACACACACACACACACACATATACATTATATACATAACGAAATTTAAACATCCGAAGCACGCACACAGAAAACTGGCTGTCAGACGGCGCATCCTGTGAGTATTAAACAAAGTTATTTTTTGTGCTTGTCAAATACACACAAGGTTAAGTCAAAAACACAAAAAGTTTTCATAAACACAGTCGGTTATGTCTGTGAACGCAAGCGACAGGGAAAGAAATCGCATGTGTATATCAGATCTATGTATTAAAGTGACAGCAGCATAATATACAGTACCTAGTGCTGTATATGCAGGTAATATGAACCAAACAAAAAAATGAAAATCACTGCTGTTAAATGCTCTGGCAAGGAGATAAACATGGCGGATTGTGTACAGCTAACTCAGGGGAGGAGCTAAGCTAATAGGGAAGATTCCATCAGTAGTCGTGGGCAGAGCCTGTTCCAATGTGACGTCACATTGGAGCTCATTCCTGAACAACACATTTTAAAGACACTGTTTCAGATTTATGGGGAAAATAACAAACGGAGTGGATGGATTTTTACCACAATAGTGTGGTTGTGTACACACTGCAGACCCATAAATATGTTCAAAAACAATATAAAGGTCCCCTTTAATATTATGGCCTATACTGATAAAGCGATGTTATGGCTGATAACTGATAATTGGCTAATATTAAAATTCTATACCAAACTGCGCATGTTGCACTTTTCGAAGTGATTCCAATAATATTTCAAGCAATTTAAAACCACCATGCGAACAGTGTGCAATTGAAGTGTCTCAGCTGAAGGAAATTTATCAGAAAGAAAAAAAAGTCTATTTATCAGTTTTTAAATATATCTGCCATATTTTCTTATCGGGTTGATAACGATATCATTAAAAAGAAATATTTTGGCCGATACTGGTATGGTGGCTGATATATCATGCATCCCAACAAATCAGTGGAGAAGTATGTGTGAGATAGGTGTGTACAGTGGTCCATACCTCGTCCACAATAGTCCAGCGCTGGCTGAAATGCCCGTCACCCCCGCCAGGGCGGCTAACATCAGTCTGCGCCGCTGATAGGAACGGAAGGCACCGGTATGATGCCTCCTTGACAACTGCACCATCCCGACGGTGACAGCCGTCAGTGCCCGCAAGCGGTACATACTACAAGACAGAAAGAGAGAGTGATTACTATGCAAATAACACTTTTAATTCAGAATGAGAATTACATACATAGGCAAATATCTCCAGGAGTGACACAAATGACACCATTTCAAATATTTAATCAGGGCAGTGAACTAGCATTATAAACTATCAAATTAAATGAAATTCATCCAAAGTCGAACCGGCCCATTTCGACTCTCTTTCATCGGGAGATTTGGGCCAATCTCAAATGGTAAGATATAATGTGATTCTGTCTGAAATTAAAACTGTAAATGAGGGTTCTGGATCTTTCCAGAACACAGCATGGATTAGCCTGAATCCCTGCACTAGCACATCTCTCACAACCCTGAGCCTGCACTCCCAAAAAACTAATTATCCAGCAGTGCAGGAACAAGCCAGATTTTGAACAATAGACTTAAGAAAGCAATGAAATGAAATGAAATGGGGCTTTGAGGGTTTTAGTCCATGACTTTTATTTTTGAGGTCATCTTTAAGCGAGTGTAGTCCTAAAAGTTTACAAAATAAACTTTTATTTAAAATGTAATTGTCGTCATCTGGGCAAATAATGCTAAATATTTATGACTCATCTTGTTTGCAGAGGCGCATACAAATAATTGCCCAATTAAATGTTCTCTGGAATGCAAATGTCGTGATAGCACCTGCCACAGACTAGCAAGTAGCAAATCATGGTTCATGGCTGTGATGCTTAAAGAGAAGAGAGAGGGACCATATATCTCAGCTGGTCTTTAATTTCATATTGAGAAATTGAGTTATAATTGAGTTAGAGTAAATGTGGGAAACATTTACATAATATATTACAACAATTAAAAAAAACTAAGCATGAAGGTCCACCCCTAAACCTCACCCTCAGTGGGTGTAAGCAGAAAACTTTTGCCACCAATTCACCAAAATGCATCACATTTAATTGTACTTAAGTATTTAAAAGTAAAAAGTATGGGTGTGATGAGATCTCATGATGATATTTCTCGTCGAGGTGAAAATCTGCCTCGAGATATTATCAGCAGTTGAGTTTGTGGCAAAACCTTGCTGTTTGTTTGGTTTCCAATAACGTGCATTTTGGGAACGCATATACATTCTGACATGTTTATGTTTTATTACGAAGTGTTGCACTGTTATCATTTACATGCATGGAGCACATCTCAGCAGCTTGGTTAACAAACTCGGCATATGGTGTGAGGATTTGTGGTTTGGATTGCTTATAACATTCATCTGGGAGCGCAACATGCAGCAGATTTGTAACCCAAGTCTTTATAAACCTACGCCAACTGAGGAGAATTTTTAAATATGAGAATTGTTGTTCATCGCGATTTCAAAATAAAAGTTTAAACACTTACTCTGAGTTTGCACGTTTTGATGTCCACATGTTCTTGTTCATGATATTACAGTGGCTGTAGCATTTCTATCGCAAAGAAATGGCCAAATATTAAAGATTAAGCGGACATTTGAATTAAATGTTCTTTGGCCAATGTTAAACAAGGATTTGATCTGCTGTAAAGTGTAGCAACAACAATCGCCAGGCCATTGGCATTTGTTATAATTCATAATGTACATACATTTATTATGTTTATATTATGTATATTACATTATGTATTTTAATGGTGTTAAACCAGACCATATGACTACATTCTTTTGAACAATTTATTATTGCCTCAGTCATTATATGTATTTTAAGTCACTTAAAGGTGCACTATGTAACTTTTCCGTCCGCTAGAGCAGTGTTTCCCAACCCTGTTCCTGGAGGCACACCAACATTACACATTTTCCAACTCTTCCTGAACAAACACACCTGAATTAACTCATCAGCTCGTTAGTAGACTTCAAGACGGGGAGATAAAGGGGTTAGATGAGGGAGACATCCAAAATGTGCACTGTTGGTGTGCCTCCAGGAACAGGGTTGGGAAACACTGCGCTAGAGGTCGCCTATTCAAAACAAAGGCGTAGCTTGATGACGCCAAGTTTGAGCGCAGAATCTTGGGACATGTGGTCTTCACCTCACAGCCGGTGGAAAAGAATCGGGATAGGACTCAGGCAGAAATCATGTTCATGGATGCGATTATTAACGTTACTGTAGTATAAAGCAGAGCAGGACCGAGTGTTGTGGGAGCTGAGCAAGACCGCTGGAGTGATTGCACAACACACGCCTCGCAAGCAGCGGGACTTTTATTATGCCACATTTTCCTGCGTTACCTTTTTTGAGTATGAGGTAACGCAGCTCTGTTTATCATATTAGATACATTTGAGTGTGTTGAAAATGATGTTATGACGTTACTTTGTGCGCTCGCTCGGCGGCTGCTATGACACTTGTTGCACACTGCAGTAAGAGTAAAGCGTTGCAAAATAAAACCGAGGGTAACGCAGATATGATGCAATTGACAGGCGACTCCCTCACACGTCTCGGTTCCTTGGTTAAAATAGCAATTTCCTCACGATTTACAAATAGTTGGAAACATTTGGGATATTGTAAGTACTCAACTGAACAAAATATTTAACACTGGCCTAGTGGTTTTTGGATATTTTACTGCAAAAATGTTACATAGTGCACCTTTAAATGTGAATATATCAGAGATCGACCGATATTTTTCCCGATATCTAAGTATTTTCCCATAATCAGGTATCGGTTTGTAATATCGGATTCACCGATAAATGGCCATCTTGTGGACGTTCTGAGAATCGCATACAAGCCCGCCATTAAAGCACTGCGTCTGAGGGGAAATTAGTCAACAACGGTGTTTGAAGGTAAAATAACTTGCATCCCTTAATTAGTAAACTTTATTTAACATAACAGCCAGTAATGTACAAATAAGCTAACGTTACGCAGTTTAAACTTGGCGCTAAAAATAGAGATGAACTCACAGAGTCACGTAATCTGCCATCTCCCAATAAAGACGTTACTTTACATGAATGAAATAAAACAGCCATGAATGAGAGCATGTTGGAAATAAAAGCGCTGAATTTATTTCTCTCTCTCTCGGTCTATGCTCATATCGTGAAGTCGCATTCATAGCCGTTCACTCACCGGGTTGTTGCTCCAGCTTAGTCACCGTATGTAACTTTTAACAAGACCCACTCGTTTAAAACTCCTTAAATTATATTAACGTCTGCTATATAACAAAATATAATAAACATCTAAATAATTACAGCTCTGTGGAAATGAATTAGCAGCAGACGTTATGTGTAAACGCATGCTCTGTCATCAGCAGGTATTTCATAATCTAGACAAACCGACAAAAACATTATTAATTCTGATAACGTAGGTGCCAGATGAGATGGACTAGCGATGTAGCCTAATAGCGACGATGTATTCGCTCTGTTTTGTTTATTTTTCTGCCAATGTTTGCATATTCCAGAGCGTTCCATTCTCTTCACTCTTTAGTCTATTAAACAACACATAAACCTTTTAAAAATGTAGTTTAAACGATGTATGGGAAGTTGATCAACTCACCTGTAATTTATTTACGTTCTCCATTTGAAAACATTAGACTTTGTAAATAGTGTTAAAAAGACTTGCACTTTTTTGCACTCTTTCAGACTCTATTTATTGATGTAGAAGTGTGTTTTGTATTGCATGTAAGAAGGGAGTGAAATTGCAAAAATTACAGTGTTTAAAAAGTGTTAAATAAAACAGTTTGTTCAGTTTAGTGCTGTTGCTATAATTGTAATAAACAGAAATAACACTAAATAAATATCGGTTCTGTATATTGGTTATCGGGCACATAAACATCCAAAAATATTAGGTATTGGTTATAAAAAATAAAAAATAAATCAATATCGGTCGATCTCTATTAATATCTCGTTCTCACGAACCCAATATTGTGCATCTTCACAGCCCTAGTAAAAAGTAAAAAAAAATTCTTAGCTTTAGATGTTTAGGTAGATCTAAATATTAGCAACAAGCTAATTTTAATGGTAAAAATAAACTTTGGCTGTGGAGAGGATGGGTCAGGAAAGGTAAATATACATAAAGCACTATTAACCCGAAACATACTCCACCTAGCAATTACAAATTAGACAGTATGATGAATAACAAACTCGATTACAAGATTTACAGTGCTGGTTTTAAACCCTTTACCTTACCTGTTAGGCAGCTAAACAATCTTCAAAATAACACTTAAGTACAACCAATTACTTAAGTACTTTACGCCCCTGTTAACAAAGTTATATCAGAGTTTTAAAACAGGGTATATGCATTTATTTAAACAGACAAAAGGGAGGAACAGTAGAGAGCAGAGCTACATCTGACCAGACAATTTTCAGCATTTATCAAATCACATCACAACACCTACTGTAACCATTAGCTTAATATGGTATGATGCTATTTAGGCTAGCGATGGTCTTACAAATATAACGTAATTCAAGCTCTTCGGCAACTCCTCACTCTCTTCAGTTATGTCTGCAATAATAGGCCAAACAATAAGAGGACATTGTTAGTTCTTGTATGCCAAACCTACAATGTGTCTAAAGGTGCCGTATTTGATTTAAGGGCTACAGAACTGTTTATATTTTGGTATATTCACCACACAATGCTACTAAATAGCTTCAGAAGGTTTGGAGAACAGCACACAAGACATATGGACCATTCAGAATACTTTCATAGTGCTTATGTATTTTCCGAGCATAGCAGCATCCATCTCCATTCACTCTTATTATATGGAAAAAAGAACAAAAATCTCTCTCTCTAAAACTCTACCTTTCAAAACACATTTCACAATCACAACCAGTGTCTGAGTAAATGATATCTCATTTTCATTTTTGGGTGAACTGTTCCTGTTACGGGAATAACATATTGCAGTCAAACAGTGTACAAACAACAACTTTTGATTGAAGCTGCAGGATAGCACTTGAGACTTGTGAATTTCAATCTTCTATGCCAATTTTGTCAGACTCCCCCATATAAACAATCCAGCATCTGCTCAATTTTCCTTTAAAAGAGCTACTTATGTCATTCGCATCTTTTGACACCAAACTGTAGGCAGAGAGTGAGGGACTGGTAAACTCACCCTATGTGCTCTGCCTCGCTCGTAGGAAGGCAAAAGCTCCGTAGAGGCTAGAAGAGCCACCTGTCCGTTTCCAATATTGACTGTAGTTTGATTAAGGTCCTGATTCAGCAGAACATAATGAGAGTGGGAGCGCTACATGCTAATTGGAGTGAGCACTTGTGCGTGACATTGCAGACTGATGGCACTGGTCTCTGGGGCTGAAGACATTGGGGCTGCGCAAAACTCTTCTAACGGAGTAGATACTGCATTATCACAATAAACACCCTAGTGGGTTCTATCAGAGTGAAAGCAACTTGTTTAAGCCTTGAAGAACACTTTATGTGCGGCTTCACATTGCAAGGGTTTGGTTATGGCCATTACTATGTTATTAATGTAATGTTTGCACAGTTTAATTGTAATTACAATGAGCTTTTCATTAAAATGTTACTTCCAATGGTCGAAGCTGGTGTAGATACACTGTTGGTTTATTGCTGTTTGAATGGTTTGCTTACTAGTTTAAAATCTTATAAAATGTATAAATCAGAATTGGAGTTTTGTAGCCTATTAGCCTTCAAACCATCCTGTACCCCTAAAAGTTGAAAGATTTACTTTTCATTGGTAAATGATGTGATTTATCTTTTTAAAAGTTTAATTAATTTATTGAAAAGTACATAAAATCAATTAATAATGACTAGATCTAGGGATGCACAATATTGGATTTTTGCCGATATGCCGATATTTTTCAGCTCATTTTGGCCGATGCCGATACACGTTTATTTTTTCCCTTTGTTTGCAAACAACACCATTTTGAGCAATTCATTCTAGTTTCAGATTTCTGAGGTCTCCTTACTAAAAGGCTACTTGTTAAAGATAAATTAAATGTTAATAAAGTTATTTTTATAATAAGATTATAATAAAAGCTCTAAAAATAACAATAATAACGTTTGTGCACATGAAGTGGGGGTGGCATGACATCGGTTGATGCTGTCTTTAGCTTCAAATAACAATTATTTTTATTTTTTTTATCATCCATTTCATAAAATGTTATTACAGTTGAATAAACTGTATATAAAGTGTCATGCTTATGATTTACATCTTTACTGCTTTATTTATTCAGAAAAAGTAGTAACTTCAAGTTATTTGTGTATTCTACTTTTCATTTTATTACAACAACAACAGCGCCCCCACTAAATATATATAACATGCTAGCGGGCGGGCACTAGGACCTGGAGGAGGCTTCTGCGCCTGCCCGCGCTACAGAGTGGGGAGTCACTGTTGACGGTCACGTCCTTCTGTACACGCATTCACAAATTCAAGGCAGCATTTAAAAACTGCATACATGCAATGTATTTGCTTGTTTTCACTTCAAGAATGACCACACTGCTGACATGATCTTATCGCTATAGCACTCTTGCACACGTGAGTTATTGCAGGCATATATCAACACGTTATCATATCGGCAAGGCACATCGGCCGATTCCGATGACGTACCGATAATATCGTGCATCCCTAACTAGAATATGCCTCTTATGATGATCACGTTAATTTAATAATACAAAATGAAGGGGGAATAAAAGTACAAAAAAAATGTCAGGGTGATAAAACTGCTGAAAAAAATGGAATAATTGACGACGGGCCATTGAATTATTAGAAAAATAATGCACACCCGAGGTGGTAATGCGGCCCTGGGCCCAGAGTCAATTATTCCGCTTATACTACGGTTACCACACTTGTTCAGATTATGTATTTCAAGACATTTGTCAGGTTTTTGCAGTCCTGTCTGGATCGTTCTGTCACGGTTGGTGTGGTTGAAAAGGGAGCGAGGACTCAAGTGCAGGAAGAAGGAGGGGTTTTATTAATAACAAAATAAACAAACACAAACAAAACACCCACAATGGGGAAAACCAAACTTGAAATAAACTTAACACAAGGAGCGGGAGCAGGAACATGAAACATACAGGAAACCAACGACATCAAACAACAATCCAGCACAGGACTGCAAACACAAGGAGATTATGGGTACAAACAAGGGTACAAACAAGGCAGGTAATGAGGGAGAACAGGTGGGGCAAATCAAACACTAATCAGATAACAAGGGGGAGGGATCAGACAGAGACACAAGCACATGGCCCAAAATAACAAAACACCACATGTGCTACACAAGACAGGACAGACATGTGACACAGGGACACAATGTTGCCGTCGGACCAATGTTTGCTGGGATGCCATATAGGGCTATTGTATATTAATAATATTTATAACTGCTACGAAGAGCTGTGCACGCACAAGTGACAGGATTTCGGGTGGATGAACATCGCTTGCGCACTGTCGCTTCACTGCTACTAGAACTACCACTGATTTGCCGCTTTCCGTGAATCATTCATTAAAAATTAACTAGAGACTTGTGCTTTCCGCATGCCGTATGTCGAAGTGCTGCCAGCCCAATTTATCAGCGGCCCACCGTGAATTCTTCTGAATCTTCCGATGGCTACTCCAGGCCTGTACATATAGGCTATTTATTATATAATATAAAACATCATTTGCACTAGTGGTGCTGATTTGTTTTTAACGTTGCTGAATTTTAAAAAAAAATCTGAAAACATGCTTCTGTATGCTTTATTTTAGTGCAATTTTATCAATTAACAAAATCTCCAGTCTTTCACATACATCTCAAAGATCGTCTTTAATTGTGAGTGTGTGGAGGCGACAGTGTTTTGCCTAGAGCGGCAGTTGAGCTTGTGCCGGCCCTGGCTGTAAAGACCTTTGAAATAACTGAAATAATTTGGCGGAGTGATATGGAACTGTAATGCGGTAAAGACCTGTCTGGAACTACTTTAGCTGTGCGTTTCCTTGAAAATATTTTCACACCTTAGAATGTTCGTAAACTAATCAGATTCAAGCACTCAAGCATATCTTAGTATAAAAGATAATATAATCTTTTTATGACAAGACAAGGTTGTTCAATGTCATGTGGTGCGGTTCCCCAAAAGAATAATTAGTGATGCACGATATATCGGCATCGGCCGATATATGTTCATTTTTAATGTTATCGTTCTCAGTCCAATAAGAAAATTTGGCCGATATATTAAAGCTGATAAATAATGGATGGTTTCCTTTAGCAGAGACGCTTCAGATGTGCACTGTTCACCATAATGTTTTTTTTTTTGCTTGAAATATGACTGGAATCCCTTCAAAAAGGAAAATACGGTTGCAACATGTGCATAGCAAGTCTGTCATAATAGGCTACATAAAATTATAATGAGAACATCATAATTGTGTGCTTGGCACGTGGCTTTTGGTAAAACTTTTGTTTTTGTAATCCGGCTCTTAAAAATGATGTAACAATTTGGATTTAGATTATTGGTCAATATATCAGTTATCGGCTTTCAAATATAAAGAATTATCAGTTATCGGTATAGGCCAAAGTTTTCCTATGGACCCTTTCTACAGACTGTGATGATGCGTTTTAACGGTCATCAATATCGTAAATCCTGCAAAGGTTTTTGGATTTTCATTTTTTTTTTAAATGTATGTACATTTATAACACTAATACTTTGTATTAAATTACTTTTCCATCAAATTACAAAAAACAACTTACCGCTGCTGTGAGGGTGTTTCTAATACAGCGTCTATGGGAATGATGGTAAAATTAACATATTTCTCTCTTTTCACTGCCGTTACCAATCTCACTCTATTTTTTCCCTCTTTTTGAAAGTTGTGAAATCACTATTGTGGAGTTTTGCTTTTGCTATTTGAGCAATTAGGGACACAAAAAAAAAAAAATTAATGTATTCTCTCATTCACCGCTATAATAGTTAACCCAACTCTGACGACTTCCGCTTTGAGAAACCCGGAAATGTGAAAAGGGTCTATAGGTGCATCCCTAAAAATAATAATTTATTAGGCAAAAAAAGAAAAAACGAAAAACGTTTTACCTTGAAAAACATTTTATACTTTATACTTCTGGAAAACTGACCAAAAATAATGATGACTCAAGTATAACAAATGGTTGTGTCCAATCAAATGTTTTCTAGAATGAGAAACTCTCTCCGTGTCCCTAACTAGCAAGTACATCATGGATAAATACAACCTAGGTTTCATTCGCAACACAATGAAAGCTTCTGATGAAGGAGAAACTGGCAAATTGTGTATGATAATATATGAGATGCTATGCCAAGTGCCTCATTTAGACAGATTACCAAAGCTTTCCTTAACATTAACCTTCACAGTTTGTGGAGATTCAATTGAGTGGTAAATGTGATAATGCAAGTCAGTCAAATAGCAGCAGTTTTTAAGGCAATAAAAATGGCATATTATGCAAATACTTATGACAGTTCATAAGGTTTCAAGGTTATCCACACATCAGAGAAAGTTATATAAGCAGAGGATTTCATTTTAAAAGCCTTTACACTTAAAAAAATATAAGAATAACAACAGAACATCAGCATTCTTTTCAGAAAGCTGAATTAACCACAAGGTGACATTCTGTGAAACAGAAAATGTGATTCTTGCTTCTTAGCCGGCTCGGTTACAGTTGCTCTGTATTTCCAAAACAGTTTCAAACTTGTAAGCTAGGTTGTAGTTTGGACAGTAATTCATTGTAAAATGATCAAACTTTGTGGTATTTAACTACAGTATGTACAAATGTATATATAGCCTTTTTCAGACTGTCAGTCCAAATCTGATTTTTGTGCATATCCGATTGAAATCCGATCAGATTTAGCAAGTGTGAACAGTAAAGAATTAGATTTTTACAAGTCCGTTTCGAGCTACATTCATATGTGGTTTGAAATCCTATTCATGTTGTAAATAAGACAACATCTGTACTGCAAACCCCTACATGTTGCAGGCCTATACCTACTATGGCCTACTGCTTATTAGTTAGTAAGGTTGTTAAATTTAGGTGTTGGGTAGGATTAATGGATGTAGAATATGGTCCGGCAGAATAAGGCATTAATATGTGCTTTATAAGTACTAATATACAGAAAATATTCTAGTAATATGCATGCTAATAAGCAAATAGTTAATAGTGAGAATTGGACCCTAAACTAAAGTGTTACCGGGAAAAGCAACAAATCCACAATGCTAGGTTTCTTCCATTTTATTTTGAACAGACAGTAGTGCAAATTACAGTGTGGTGAACATCAGTTAGGATGGCATTCCTGAGACCAGTTTATGGCAAGGTCCCTCTCTGACTACAGGTGTGGAAGATGTGCCACACTGTGATTGGACCCTTGGTGAAAGAACATAAATGTTCAGCAACATCAGATAAGATGCCAAGACAACTGCCAGACACCTCTTACAGGGCAGGAAGAGGGACCTTCTTAACCCACCACCACAAAGGAGAGGACTTCTCATTGGTCTACAAGTTGACTTTAACCACCAAACTCAATCCTATGGTTTAGGCAAGAGCTGCCATAAAAATTCCTTCAGGACCTCCTGGATGCAGCAGCAAAAGAGAGAGGCCACAGAGATCCATCTAAATCCATTTATACACATGCTTGGAGACCTTAAATTTATATAAACTGCAACACATCCACTTCGTCTCAAACAAAGCACAGTTTATGTTAATGGTTAGTGACTGTTAACACAACAGTTCACAGGACAGATCAACAGGACAACCTTTTATATTTATGCTTTTGGCTGCACTCAAGCTGCAAAAGGGCTCTCTCACTGAGAGATCTTATATGACCCTTACGACTACAGGATCGCAAATCTGCGCTCTTCCCACTGCACGCTACCCGCATAACCAGTGGAAGACATCTCTACTGCCGGACCGATCACCCGACTGTGTGGAACATAAATATGAACTTACCAAACCTCTTTCTAGAGACCTTGGCATTAGTTTATACATGCAGCATATGTTTTCCTAACCTGCTTATATAACAGTTACCCGAGGTCAGCTTGTTACAAATAATAGGTTTATTATTTGTTTAATGATAAATAAGCATTTATTTATCACCATTTGCCAGAACCCTTAGGTTGTTTCCATAAGAAGCATCCCCATACAATTCTCTTCCATTGCTACATTCTGTTAAACAGCATTGCATTTATCCATTCTTATCCATCATTTATTGGTTTTATTTTTTCACTCAGTACTTTTCTTTTTGGTTATTAGTTTACTATCCATTAGAAGTGCATATGCATTACTAGCATTATTAATCATTCAAGTGTTTACTCTTACATATCTATTGTAAATAAATTCCATTCATTATTCATTATTATTAAACTGTGCATTCATTGTGTGGATGATCAAAGACTCTACTAGTTGTCCAGACTCACAAATCCTTCAGATAAATCAGCTCACGAACTCCGTCTAGTTTACATTAATTCTGAATTATTGAACAGCTCTTTTGGGAGTGTTCTTATATTGTTAAGATAGTATTCTTAGCTGGTGCCCCGTATCAAAAGGGGGGAGGGGTCATCTGTTACACTCATAACCACACCAAGTGACACGTGATCTAAAAATCACTACGTCATCGGTGAATTGAGTAAAAATCACTACAACAGTTTGTTCCACCTAGACGCATTTAGTCCCCCTGAGGTAGTTGGAGCAGTACAGCCTCTTTTAATGTATTAAGCACTAAGCAATAAACAGAATGCACATATATACATATACATACATATATATATATATATATATATATACACATACACTGTACACTCACCTAAAGGATTATAAGGAACACCATACTAATACTGTGTATGACCCTCTTTCACCTTCAGAACTGCCTTAATTCTACGTGGCATTGATTCAACAAGGTGCTGAAAGCATTCTTTAGAAATGTTGGCCCATATTGATAGGATAGCATCTTGCAGTTGATGGAGATTTGTGGGATGCACATCCAGGGCACGAAGCTCCCGTTCCACCACATCCCAAAGATGCTCTATTGGGTTGAGATCTGGTGACTGTGGGGGCCATTTTAGTACAGTGAGCTCATTGTCATGTTCAAGAAAGCAATTTGAAATGATTCGAGCTTTGTGACATGGTGCATTATCCTGCTGGAAGTAGCCATCAGAGGATGGGTACATGGTGGTCATAAAGGGATGGACATGGTCAGAAACAATGCTCAGGTAGGCCGTGGCATTTAAACGATGCCCAATTGGCACTAAGGGGCCTAAAGTGTGCCAAAAAAACATCCCTCACACCATTACACCACCACCACCAGCCTGCACAGTGGTAACAAGGCATGATGGATCCATGTTCTCATTCTGTTTACGCCAAATTCTGACTCTACCATCTGAATGTCTCAACAGAAATCGAGACTCATCAGACCAGGCAACATTTTTCCAGTCTTCAACTGTCCAATTTTGGTGAGCTCGTGCAAATTGTAGCCTCTTTTTCCTATTTGTAGTGGAGATGAGTGGTACCCGGTGGGGTCTTCTGTTGTTGTAGCCCACCCGCCTCAAGGTTGTGCGTGTTGTGGCTTCACAAATGCTTTGCTGCATACCTCGGTTGTAACGAGTGGTTATTTCAGTCAAAGTTGCTCTTCTATCAGCTTGAATCAGTCGGCCCATTCTCCTCTGACCTCTAGCATCAACAAGGCATTTTCGCCCACAGGACTGCCGCATACTGGATGTTTTTCCCTTTTCACACCATTCTTTGTAAACTCTAGAAATGGTTGTGCGTGAAAATCCCAGTAACTGAGCAGATTGTGAAATACTCAGACCGGCCCGTCTGGCACCAACAACCATGCCACGCTCAAAATTGCTTAAATCACCTTTCTTTCCCATTCTGACATTCAGTTTGGAGTTCAGGAGATTGTCTTGACCAGGACCACACCCCTAAATGCATTGAAGCAACTGCCATGTGATTGGTTGATTAGATAATTGCATTAATGAGAAATTGAACAGGTGTTCCTAATAATCCTTTAGGTGAGTGTATGTTGTTGTTGTAATGTTAGCTATTGTAACAGGACAGTTTTGAGTGTCATTGAAGCATAATTTTGCTTTGCTTCAGTTATGATAAAGAGACATCCACTCTTGCACATGTTGGTGCATTTTGGGGGCAGAGCAATAAGTGTGTTTGTTTGGATTGATTTCAAATACTAAGTTTTTCTCAGAAATCGCTTACTGATAGGGCTGTTGCGATAACCACAATATTGTAATACTGATGTGATACTGACAAGCCAACCACAAGTTTTATTGTTGGCTGAACAGTCCCTTGTAAAAAAAGATGACTTTTAAACCATACTTTTGAAAAGAGTACTTATTACAGATATAAATAATATACTTTAAAATAATATATTAAGTGCTAATTAAATGTAATGTTTCACTTAATTGTATGTTATTGGCAACTAAATTAAAATGTATTATAGTTTAAATTTATGTCAATGTAATTAGTTGAATTCTGTAATTTCCTCACCCTCATGTTGTCCCAAACCTATATAATTTTCTTTTTTTTTCTGTGAATCACAAAATAAGATATTTTGAAAATCAGTGGAGTTCAAATAACATTGTACCTCACTGACTTTCTTTGTACTGACAAAACACACAGAAGGAAATTTGTCAGATTAGTAAGGCCAATTATTTGATCTCAACGTTTTGAAGCGCAGCCTGAACATTTTACAAAACATCTCTTTTTATGTACCACAGAAGAAATAAAGTTACAGGGATTTGGAAGCACACCAGTCCGCTGACAGGAAACACTTTGTAACGGTTGAGGTAAATCGCAGTTCTTGTATGCCCAATTGGTTGAGCATAATTCCTCCATGGGCTCGAGACTTTAAAATTCCCAAAACTTTCTATTTAAAGAGAATTCTTTAACCTTGCTTCTCTGCGATCTTCAACAGCAAACAGACTGCAGCAGTCTGGGTTTTACATATCTAGTGGCAATCTGGAATCAGCTTCTCTCTATGCACCAGTGATATAACAGCCACACGCCTCTCAGATAAGGTTCTGCCAGGCATTGCACCAACTGGAGACATCAGGGCCAACTTCACAGGCAGCTGAGGACAAACTTGACTGAGGACCAAAATTGTTCCCTATCTGACAGTCACTTCAACAGGGTGTCGATAACTTGGACTAGGGGTCGCACTTGGGAGCCCAAAACACCCCTGATAAAAGGCCAATGAGAATTGGCGAGTGGAATTTGCATGCCACTCCCCTGGGCATACGTGTATAAAAGGGAGATGGCGTGCATCAATCATTCAGATTTGTTCTTTGGAGCTAAGCGTGTGTCATCTCTACATGAGATAATTTCATTCATTCAGAAGCCAGTTGCTGGTGTTAAGCCGCATTTCAGCGGTCTGTCTCCAAACAGTGTATGGATAAGTGCAGAGAGTTCCCTTGGGCTCTTCAGCAACATAAAAGAGCAGCTTTCCTCTAAAAGAGCAAACACAAACGGAGAGCGTCTTTTTAAAGATGCCTATCCACCTGTGTGTTTCTGGATGCGGCCAATATCTTTTAGCCATGGCGGGTCACGATCGCTGTCTCAAGTGTTTGGGTCTCACCCATACTGAGACAGCATTTGTGGATGGCTCATGTCCTCATTACAAGAACATGATCATGGCAATGTTGCCAGATGGAATCTTCCCAGACGTCCATAGCTTGTAAGTTTACTTTGTCTCTAACGGTGAAGGCTTACAGTGCCTTTGGAGAGGCCGCCTCTGCCCTGCATGCCATGGCCATCCTGCAGGTCCATCAGGCCAAAGCTCTAAAAGAGCAGCACAGAGGGTAGTTCTGAGCTGGAATTGATGCAGAACTCACTCTCTCTCTCAGGCAGGCGATGTCCACAACGGTGGTCTAGGAGCACCACCTACATGCTGGCGAGGTCATCATCTGCTCGTCGCCAAGGGCGTCCGTCTGCGGCTGCCTCATCAGTTCTACTACAGCCCGAGCCCACAGCCTGGCCGCAGTTTCAAGCTGCCCGCAGGAAGGAGCTCATCAGGTGACCACTAAAAACCAGAAGGAGGCTTCAAAGCATCCCTGAGACTGGTGAACCAGAGGTGAGAGGATGGACACAGACATACCGCCTCCTCATATTCAAACACGACTCACACAAAGCCCCACACAGGTCAGTGTGGTACACTTAGAGGACACGTAGCTTCCTCAACCGCCCCAGGCCGGTTCCAGTTGGGGCTTCCGGAGCAAGGTAGGTCTTCCAGTACACCCACAACCACAGGATTGGGACACACGGCTTCCTGACATGCCGGCCAATGCTCCGCTTCACCGGCCCACCGCAGGTACAACAACAATTATTGTTCCTCTAGTGCCACTCGTGCAGAGTTTGAAGGCCTGGTTAGCACTTGCCAACCCATCGCGCTGGTTCATTAGGACATTCAGACGAGGGCAAGCAATTCAGTTCGCCAGGTGCCTGCCCAGGTTCAGCAGCATTCTCTTTACCTCAATGGCAAAGAAACTATGGTCCAGTGTGAGGAAATTGCAGTCCTGTTGGCGAGGGACGCAGTAGAGCCTGTCCCTTCAGCCAAGATGAAGGGTTTCTACAGCCCTCACTTTATCATACCATAGAAAGGTGGAGGGTTGTGACCAATCTTAGACCTGCGACTTTTGAAACAGGCCCTGCATAAGCTCCCGTTCAAGATGTTAACACAGAAACATTCTGACATGTGCGTTCGCCCACAGGATTGGTTGGCAGAGAAAGACCTTACGGATGCGTACTTCCATGTCTAGATTTTACCTCGCCACCAAACATTTCTTTGGTTCACTTTCGAGGGTCAGGCATGCCAGTACATGGTCCTCCTTTTGGGTTGTCCCTGTCACCTCACGTCTTCATTAAAGTCGCAGAGGCTGCTCTTGCCCTGTTAATGGAATTGGGCATTTGCATTCTCAACGACTGGTTGATCCTAGCTCACAATTCGACGCCAGGCGACCTACCGCAGGGACTTCTTTCCTCATGTGGTACTTCTCGGTTGGTAAGTCCATGTGATTCCATGTGTTTTCTCCACATATTTACCTGCCTTAGGGCAGGGTGTGGTCTCCATAGTGTTCTTTCTCCTATCTAGGAGAAGGAGCGCTTCCCTAGCGCTAATTTTGGTTTGCACAGCTGTGATCTTTTTCTTTTTTTAAATGAGAAAAGGTCAAAAAGACCAGCTGAAGCGACCTAGTCCCATGGTAAGTACTATCCTCTCTGTCCCTGTGTGGTACGAAGGACTGCACGGCTTACGTAGGGAATTGGGTAGGTTATGATGTTGCAAGTGCGCTTGTTATCTGGCATGCAGGGGCTTGCCGACATATGCACCGCCAAAACCTCATAACAAGGTTCACGAAAAACAATCTAATTGTTCTTTTGTTGGCTGTATCAATGAACACAGAACAGATTTTTCCATTACACTGTGCTACTTTTCAATTGCTTTTCTATGCGGGGGGCAAATTATTTGCATTTAAAAATTCACACACATGAAAACCGTGTGTTTTTGCTTCGACCCAAAAAGGGGCATTTTGGGCATGGTATAATAAATGATCTGTGAGGTATTTTGAGCTGAAATTTCGCAGACACATTCTGGGGACACCTGAGACTTATATTACAATCTTGTAAAAAGGGACATAATAGGTTGTCGTCTTTTTTTTAATGTTAAAAAAAAAAAATTCACATACTGTATTACTGCAGCACCTGTATTATTCCCAGTCTGTCTGAAACACTGATTTCTACAAAGACCCTCCTTTCGAAAAGCCCAGAATGCTCTGGTTGGCCAGCAGACCCGCTGTGATTGGCCAAACATTTACCATAATCATGAGCTTCAGCTCCCAAAGCATTTATAAAAAAACAGTTAATAATGTCGTCGGTTTTACTGTATGAGCTCAAGTCGGAGTCAGATTCTAAAAATACAGATGATCAAGACAATCGATCGGAACCAACTTTGCAAGCACGACAATTCACTGAAGCACAGCCTTTCTTTGCATACCTTTGGATGGTAATTTATGCTAATATGCCACATTGTGACGTAGATGTTTGCGGATATAATATCTGAACTTCTCCGTTAGAGAAATCTAGACGCACCCTAGTGGCAGCAAATGTAATTTGCAGCCAGGGTGTTGTCTAGCATCTCTCTGTTGGCTTGCAAACTTGAAAAACCGAACTCTAGTCAGGCCAATCATATCGTGTATACAGTCGGAGGGGGGGCTTAACATAATGGCGGCAGAGTTGCGACGGTTCCTTGTGCTACTTGAAAACAAAGAAGCTGGCGAACAGCGGTCTTTCGAATCGGCTTTGGCCACGACTCTGGAAGACTTGGAATTAAGCTTTTCTTTGAGAAAAGAACAAAGAACGGCACTGAAGTCATTCTTCAAAAAGGAAGATGTGTTTGGAGTTTTGCTGACCGGATACGGCAAAAGTTTAATCTATCAACTAGCTCCGCTTCACCTTCTTCGTTGCTCTGGTTGGTTGTAGCGCTATCCTATTGCGTGCAGAGGGAATTTGAAAGACAACCGTTTATCCCGCCCCTCGGATTGAGCCCTGCCAATGGTGTGTTCCCAGACCCAACATCTTGATGTGGGTCTGGCTTGTCAGGCTATATGGACTCTGTAACTTTGCAGAATTTATAAATGTACTTAACAGATACATTACACTG
Source organism: Rhinogobio ventralis (assembly GCA_039654625.1). Lineage (NCBI taxonomy): Eukaryota > Metazoa > Chordata > Actinopteri > Cypriniformes > Gobionidae > Rhinogobio > Rhinogobio ventralis. The sequence goes on from CM077204.1 coordinate 8,454,415, forward strand.
AAGGAAAAGATAAACATTAAAAGCATCATATGACCCCTTTAAATGCAATGAATTGCTTAATATACATTTTATTCATTATATTTAAATAACTTTGGGCTTAAATTATATCAAAGCCAGATCAGGATGGCTTAAAGAAGCTGAACTAAGGTAGTTTAGATAAAGTTAAAACAGACTGAAAAAGACTAAGTCATAGACTAATCAGTCAAGCTGAATAATTAGCTGCTATTTGGGTGTTATTGCATGAGCTAACAAGTTCAACTGACAAACAGTAGTCAATGGATAGTAGGCCTAAACAATTTAAAAAAAACAAGTTTTTAGAATTTTGAGTAAATAGTATTAATAAGCATTTACTGCATTTGTGGTTATTAAATTCTATGATGGATATTAGCATGATATCAGTGATCGTGTTTAAAAAAATAAAATAAAATAAGCCTGTGAATATCTCAGCAAAAGCCTACAAAACACTACTCGATGATACCCTTTTCTCTACACTGAATATGTCAGACCATATTGGAAAGCACTTCATAACTTTAAAAGCTAAATTAGCCCAAAACAAATGTAAGGATTCATATACTGCATTATAACAGGGCAGGATAACATATAGTCTCTGTAGAATAAGTTCAAGTTTGAGCTACATTACCATCCTGGGTGCCACTGTCCACGTACAAATACATTATATTTTACTGAATTTCATGTCACAGTTTTAAGTCTGGATGTCCTGTAAAGAGCACATTCAGGGCTTTTCAGAGATACCGTTTGTTTTGAGGTTTCACCAGGACAACAACTTATCCTTGGTCTTTATGACTGAATTATTAAATGTAGTACTCTTATGGAAATATGATAATATTTTGTAATATTTTGTTTTTATCATTTAAATCTAAATTTTGTAATTAATCATCATCAGTTTATCAGGCATTTTGGGAGACACAACAAGTGAATAGGGACAATTATTACTCTCATTATTACACTTCTTTTTTCATTACATGTTGCTCCAAGAACACATTAATATGCAAATTAGATCCAATGTATAGATACATTGCATTGAATGGGAAAATACATGTCTGGCCATTTTACCCACATTGCATAAAGTAAAATATCAATTAATTCCATTATATCTTTGAGAATCATCTTTAAACAATGTTTGATTTTTTTTTTTTAAATCCCATTGTTTTTGCCTATACATGTAATTTCATGTCATGTTTTATTTTTTAAACAACTAAGTCCCGGTGTCCACATATGAGGACAAAAACAAAAAAAACTTCCATTTGATTCTTATGCTCTGTCTAAACAATCTAATGACATGAAAAAATACTAAATTCTTAGGAGTCTTATGAGGTTATGACAGTAAAGGAAAACAACATAACAGGCTATAATTTTGACATTAATATTAACATTGTTTTATTAAGTTTATCAAAGAAAGTATCTAATGCCCTTTATCACAATATATTTTACCTTTAAAATCGTTAACTTGTGGCAATGAGTTCTCCTAAACAAAAGTTACTGTAGAACCTCTAAAATACAACGTACACACAAACACAAATGTAACTATAACTGTAACACAAAAGAAAAAAAAGTAACTGGGTATTACCACGAGATATATCGCATATATTGCATATATATTCATAACAGAAATGTCAGAACTATTTGAAAAAAATGCGTTTGTCAACAATGTCTTAATGTATGGAAACCAGCCAAATAACGACGACACTGCTTCACAAGAATAACATAAACTGGGTCCTAGACAAGTATTAGTCTATAGACACAGTATAGGAGCTTTAAGATACAGAGTTTGAATTATGAGCCAGAGTTTATGTTGAGCGTGAGCATGTGGATGAGCTTAGGCGTTACGCAGCTGGAGCATTAGCATAAGCTAAACAGCGAGTGCAGCTTTAACTGCTTTCTTTTCTTTTCATTGATATTGATATGTTGTCAGACGTCTAGCGACTGCATGACTATTTGTAATTTTGGACCTTTCAAATGTGGTATGGTCATGCAGATACGATCAGTCACGTACAGACAGCCCACCTATCTGAAGACAGACTGACTGACTGACTATGACTATGTTCGCTTACCGCTGTGGCTGTCTGTCTCTGCCAGTGGTGTTAATGTGATCAGGTGGGTGTAATCATATACTCACTCTGACACTTCAGGCGATCTCAGTTAAAGTCCTGCAAGCAAGATGTTTTCAGTGAAAGCTCCGATTCTCCTTTAACGTGAATCGCGTTCACTTTCCGCTGAAGTTCCGCGTCTACGGAGGCCGAACACAAACATAAACCTAACATAAACGTCAAAAGAGCCTCCTCCTTCTCTCGTTTTCTTTTGCTGGATCTCCCTTCTGTTTGTAAACACGGGTTTTCATGGGCGAGGTCAAAAGCGTTTGTGTTTTTGTGTAAGAGTTATATAATAGTTTTTGGGAGTAGATAAATGTATGAATCAATACTTTTTGCTTAAAAGATTGCTAGTAAATAGACACCATTGGTTATTATAGTATTTGTGTAATCATATTCTTTGTGGTGCCAACAATGTAGGCCTATGTGAAATAATGTGATATCATACAGCACTATGGTATAGGCCCTGTCAAAATACCTAAAATAAGTCTACCAAAAAATGTTGGGGTTTTGTATATGATTTTATACTGTATACAAACTTTACATTCTAAAAATGTATTACAATTGTGGAATTCATTTTAGCCTATAAACTAACTAAACCATGTTTTTTGTCTATGTTGTGTTGTCATAAATGGTCCATCAACCTGCTGGAAAATCCAGCCTTAACCAGCTTCTGATGGTACTACATAGATACATGGCTTTTAAGTACATAGCTACAAGGCTTTTCGTATATAGTCACTGGGTACATAACAGGTTGATAAGCTGGACAACTAGCCAGAGGAGCCAAAGTCAAGCTGGGTAAAGCTGGTAGACCATCAATGGAGCTAGTTAGCATGTTCTAAAATACAGCTTTGCTTAGTTGACCAACTTAACTACTTTAAAGGGTTAGTTCACCCAAAAATGAAAATTCTGTCATTGATTACTCACCCTCATGTCGTTCCAAACCCATAAGACCTTCGGTACACAAATGAAGATATTTTTGATGAAATCTGAGAGCTCTCTGAGTCTGACCCCTCCAAAGATAGCAATTTAATTACCACTTTCAAGGCCCAGAAAGGTAGTAAAAACATCATTAAAATAGTGTGACTCCAGTGGTTCAACCTTAATTTAATGAACGACGAGAATACTTTTTGTGTGGATAAACAAACAAAAATAATGACTTTATTCAACAATTTCGTTCTGGCCTGTGCCAGTCTCCTACGCTGTTTTTTAACAATGTTTTTACTACCTTTCTGGGCCTTGAAAGTGATAATTAAATAGCTGTCTATGGAGGGGCCTGAGAGCTCTCGGATTTCATCAAAAATATCATCATTTGTGTTCCGAAGATGAACAAAGGTCTTATGAGTTTGGAATGACATTAGGGTGCGTAATTAATGACAGATTTTTTTGGGGGGGGGTAAACTATCCCTTTAAGACGGTTTGACTTGACCTTTCCAGCAGGCCTGGTCATAAACACTTAAATCTCAATGTTCACACAGTTTGGTGATGGATATTTGATTCAGCTGACTGATTTAATTTCCTCTTCAAGACGTCTGGCAGCCTCACTGCCTCTAGAGATGGCTCAATATCAAAAGTGTATGCCCAAAGCACAAAAAGAATACAAGAGCTGGGGACCAGAAATAGGCCACATTTTTGAAAGTTTTTCTCCCTACATGTTTCAACTTGCTCTTCTAATTCCTTCTTCTTCAGCCCTCCTCTTTTTCTCCCCATCTTCTTGATATATAATTTGCATCACACACAGACTCCCTCTGCAAAATAGACTGTCTTTGGCAAATTTTCTCTCTGGATCAACCAACCGTGAAACAGGATCAGAGCAGGCTTAGGTGCATAGAGTATCCATCTGCAAACTATTCTATTTTGGATGGTCTTGGAGACCAGATCTTTTGAAGTTAAATGTAGGTTTATAGTTTAGTTTAGTTTAGTCTGTGAAGTTGTTGCCATAGCATGCTAAATAATTAGCCATGCACTGTTAGCATGCAATATCAAGTTACATCAAACTTATACAAGACCTACAACACCTGCAGGTCCATTAATCTAATAATGCTTTTCAACTAGTGATAAATCAATTTTTTTTCAATGCTTATTTTCCCCACTAACCAGTTACAGTTAAACCCTGCCCAGTAGCCAATTCTAAAAATGTAATCGGTCAGGTCAATCACTGTGCTGATTGCCTACTCAATGCTGAAACAAATGATAACCCCTAACCCTATATGCTAGTCTTCTAAGGTGGCTAAACAAACTTTAAGAAGATACACTATTTTTAAAATTTCTCTCCTTGAAAATTGACCAAAAATACTGATAACATTTGATTATGCAAATTGTCCTTTTAGAAGCTTTCTAGAATGAGAATATCCATCTAATACTACCTCACTCTGCCTAGCAAACAGCAAGTAGCAAATCTTTGTTTTGCCAGGGTTTCTATGTATAAATTCTCTATGTATAAAATTTAATTCTACACCAGAAACACAAACTGTCTATAATGCTTATGAGAATTTGACCAAATGACCAAATACATAATAAAATATAGCTGCAAGCAGCAATTAACATGGTTCAAGCGTTTTAAGACCTTTATGCCATATTCTGTTAGGGTTTATTTCGACCTGAAATATGGGGCTGACACCATCAAATATGCATGAAAAAGAATAGGCCTAAGCTAACACACAGAAAAGAAAGGCTTAAGCAATAATACTTGATACACAATAAGCATGCTTACACACACATGCACACACATTTTATAGAAGATACAGATACACTATATTGCCAAAAGTATTGGGACGCCCCTCCAAACCATTGAATTCAGGTGTTCCAATCACTTCCATAGCCACAGATGTATAAAATCAAGCACCTAGTAGAGATGCGTGGATCAGCTCTAACGTCACCCGAATCCGCTGTTTAAAAAAAAAAAAAAAAAAAAAACATCCACCCGCATCTATGATTTTCTCTGATTTACATATCCGCACCCGATTGTCACATTACAATTAATCAAATTCTCGTATGCGCGATGATATCGTAACACGAAATAGTCTGCTTTTAAAAAAATTCTTCTCTGGCGAAATTTATTTAATCCAGGTGCCGGCAACCTATGGCCCACAGAGGAGTAGGCTAATTGCTGATTCAGTTAATGGTAGAAATACATTTCGGAGATATCAAGTATATAAAGTTCCATTAAACATTCTACACATCACAATGACGGTGATGCATGTGTGTTCATGCTGGTTGCTTCATGAGTAACGTTAGCTGTATCTCTTCAGCAAGCTGACGCGCAAACTGCCGCAAATGAAACTTGTTCATTTAAAAAAACGTTTAGCGTCGCATACAGAGGCATACAGGGCGCATAAGTCGCCAACTTTCTGCAGAGTCAATAGCTACAGACCTCCAAACTTCGTGTGGCCTTCAGATTAGCTCAAGAACAGTGTGTAGAGAGCTTCATGGAATGGGTTTCCAAGCCCGAGCAGCTGCATCCAAGCCGTACATCACCAAGTGCAATGCAAAGCGTTGGATGTAGTGGTGTAAAACACGCCGTCACTGGACTCTAGGTTTGAGGTGGTTGCCAGGAGAACGGTACTTGCCTGACTGCATTGTGCCGAATGTGTAAATTTTGGTGGAGGAGGGATTATGGCATTGGGTTGTTTTTCAGGGGTTGGGCTTGACCCCTTAGTTCCAGTGAAAGGAACTCTTAATGCTTCAGCATACCAAGCCATTTTGGACAATTTCATGCTCCCTATTTGTGGGAAAAGTTTGGGGATGGCCCCTTCCTGTTCCAACATGAGTGCGCACCAGTGCACAAAGCAAGGTCCATAAAGACATGGATGAGCGAGTTTGGTGTGGAGGAACTTGACTGGCCTGCACAGAGTCCTGACCTCAACCCAATAGAACACCTTTGGGATGAATTAGAGCAGAGACTGTGAGCCAGGCCTTCTCATCCAACATCAGTGCCTGACCTCAAAAATGTGCTTCTAGAAGAATAGTAAAAAATTCCCATAAACACACTCCTAAACCTTGAGGAAAGCCTTCCCAGAAGAGTTGAAGCTGTTATAGCTGCAAAGGGTGGGCCAACCCCATATTAAACCCTACGGATTAAGAATGGGATTAAAGTTCATGTGCATGTAAAGGCAGGCGTCCCAAAACTTTTGGCAATATAGTGTATGTAGCCAACCATAAATTTTTTAGCTGTCTTTAGTTAGTTAGTTAGTTGTCGTTAACATCTTTGGAAGATATTACAATATGTTTTGACGCAAAGTTGACCATGAGCAAGACTAACTTGTAGTCTATTCATGCGTAAATCTCACTGCTGTTCAAAAATAACCACAGGCTAAAATAACCACATACTGTTCTCACATTAATTTTGAGAGCAGAGCCAGACTGGAGACATGTCTCATATTTAGGCCCATTTCTCTGCGTGCTGTTTTATCTCTATGAATCTCCAGGGTGGCCATAATCGTTTTTTGAGTGTGGATTTGAGTTCAAATCCATCTACAGTCACCAGTGGTACAGTCATTCATGATGTGTAAAATAGAGTAACTTCCAGCAATATTTCAATTCAAGTCTATTTCAGTCTATCAGAAATGTCATTGATCTGTTGAGTGCTCTGCATAGCATATCCAATTTCTCTGCTGTCAGATTGTCAGAATCTCTCTCCTTATCATCGAGGGCTTCTAAACAGCTACTATGAGCCAGAATAAAATATGATGTTTTATTGTTCACTGTCAAAAATTGCACATAAATATAAAGCCATGTATAATCATGGGCTGTGCAGGGCATGTTTTCTCTGTTAAGAAAAAAGTAATTGGGTTCTTGTTAAACTATTATTATTATTCATTTTTTCCCTCTTTCTTTTTTCTTTTTTGTGGATGTAATATGCCTAGTGATCAGTATTTATATGCTGCGTTTAAATGGAATAAAGTTTTGATAAATCTATTTCCTCAGAGTTTGGAGGCAGGACAGAGTGGTTGCCCTGATAATATCTGCACGCAAACCCATCTTTATTACAATAGACCTATTCAGGTCATACGCCTACAGCATGACCAAACTAGCCACATTGGCGGCATATGTGTCTTTATCTCTTTTGTTTTTATCCCTTTCCATGTTTTTTTTTACACAGGAAAATGCATGACAGCAATGACAGTATCATGTCTGTTTAATTTCTGAATGTAAATAATGGTTACTTTGAAAATGTAGCTTGCCCTGCCACTCATTTCATCCACAATGAAAAAAGTGAATGTTAATTATGGAAGCTTGTTTCTTCCACAAAATAAAAAGGTAGAGTAATTGCAACTTTATATTGCACAATTCAAACTTTTTTGTTCTCTCAATTGTATTTGTATTCAATTTGTATTTGTCAATTGGATTGTATTGTATTGTAATGTAATTGTAATAAAATAAACACTTAACCCTTGTGCAGGTCAAAAATGACGGCCTTTTAAAGATTGCTTGTAAATCGCTCGTTATGCTATATTATTACCAAATATTGGACTCAATCTTTTTGTCAGCTTGTTTTCTTTCAGTTAGCACAGGTTTTGTATTTCTTTTTGGAACTGATTGAGCTGAGGTTTTCAGTTTTTGAGTGATAAAAGTATTATTTGTGGATACATTATATATATCAATATTCAACAAAATATGGAAATATGTTTTATCACACTAGTGTGCATTAATATTTAACCAGAAAGTCAAAATGACGTTTGTGGTGTTCCTGGTCAAAAATGACCAGCCTACAAAAAAAAAAGTTCTCGTTATGCTATATTATCACCAAATATTGGATTCAATCTGGTTGTCAACTTGTTTTCTTTCAACTGGGACTGGTTTTGTATTTGTTTTTGATTGTAGGTCTCACTGAGGATAAAGGTCATCTCTGTGAAAAAAAAAACCTTTAATATTCAAAATAGTTTTTGTTTGTGTACAAGAACGTGTGTGTGTGTGTGTGTGTGTCTGAGGCCATTATCTTTGCAAGCACACGTGTACATATGTGAACATGAATCATGTCAACATGCTTCTGAATTATAAATGTTTCTCTTATTTTCGATCTCCCCAATTCATTTTCAATGGATGGTCATTTTTGACCAATATAAGCTCAGATCAATGAGCCCTACAATCAGTCAGTTTAAAAAAATAAGTACAAAACCTGTCCTAATTGAAAGAAAACAAGTTAACAAAAAGATTGAATCCAATAATCAGTGGTAATATAGCATAATGAGAGATTTACAAAATGTTGTACAAGATAAAAGCATTTCAAAACAAACCTCATGGTTAAAGTGTGATAAACAGTGCAATTTTGTTTCCATATTTTGTTGAATATTGACAAATTTACCCACAAATAATGCTTTTCTCCCACAATATAGAGTAGGGGTAAGATGAGATTGTGTGCCACGAGATCTCGCGATATTAAGATGTGAAAGGTGAAAAGCTGTCTTGCAATAAAATACACAAGCTGCAGTTGCACACGGTGCAGCAGGAATCACAGTTCACTGAGCGGGTGACGAGAGTAAGGCGAGATGACTGACAAGACCATGGCGGAGGATTTATTGCGCAACAGAGCCTAAGCGTCTGATAAATGTCTTATTTTGTAGAATGCGCACTCAGCACACCGCTCCCTATACACAGAGTATGTGCGATCGTGAATTCAAAAATAAAACGTTCCCTGATGAGCGGAAATTAGGCTACATACAATAGCTTGTCTCCCAATATCAAAGCTATCTTAGGCTGGGCTGTGTAGTTGTAATCACGTCTTAGCTCTGGTCTCTGTTTTGGTCTCTCTTTGCACTTTGAATATTGAGAGAGTACTTTGATTATGGTTGCACTTCTTGTTTGCACTTAATAAGACTAAGAAAAACTGTTATTTATTTTTGTTATTTATACTGTTTATAGTATAAATAACAAAATACTCGAGTCTCTCTGATCGAGTCTTTGATAATTCACACTGTGTGATTGTCACTCACGTGCACAAGCACCGATTTGCCTATGATTTCGGGCATTTGTCGGCGATTTCGCAAAACCTGTCGGCGACTCAATATCGGGGCTGAAATCGGGCAGTGTGAACTCGCCATAAGGTCTGAAGAGACTCATGTGAAATCATACAGGAGAGAAGTCAGTCAGTTGAGTTTGTGGTAAAACCTTTTACAGTGCTTGCATATTGTTGTCTTTCAATGATAATATGATAATTCATACTCAGAAAGTAGAACTGAAATGACATTCCTTACAAGATGATTAGTTAAAGGATTAGTTCACTTCAAAATGAAAATTTCATCTCATCCAAGATGTCTTTCTTTCTTCAGTCGAATTTTTTTTTAGTTTTTTGAGGAAAACATTCCAGGATTTTTCTCCCCATCACAGACTTCCATGGCAACCAAAATGTTGAAGGTCCAAATCAATGCAGTTTCAAAGTCCTTCGAAGGGCTTCAGAGGCTCTGCGCGATCCCAGACGAGGTATACCGTCTTATCTAGCGAAACGATCGGTCATTTAAAAAAAAAAAAAGAATATACTTTTTATTCTAAATTGCTTATTTTGCGCTGCTCTGTTACGTGCCAATGATGGCGCAATCACGTAGGAAAGATCACGCCAGACGTAGGCAGAAGTACCGCCCCCGTGTTTACAAAGCGCTCGTGCGAAGACTAATACAAACACCCTTTAGCAAAAAAAGGTAAAACAACGATGTCAGACGATTTTGAAGTTGAAGATGGAGTGTTTTTTTTTTTTAAAAAAGGGCATTTGTTTTAGTCTTTGCACGTTTGTTTGGGGTGATACTTACGCCTACGTCTGGCGTGACCTTTCCGCCGTGATTGCGCAATCCTTAGCATGTAGCAGAGCAGCGCAAGATAAGCAATTTAGAATTAAAAAGTATATTCTTTTTTTTTTTTTATGTTTCGCTAGATAAGACCCTATTCCTCGTTTGGGATCGCGCAGAGCCTCTGAAGCCTTTCAAAACGCTTTGAAACTGCATTGATTTGGACCTTCATCATTTTGGTTGCCATGGAAGTCTGTGATGAGGAGAAAAATCCTGGAATATTTTCCTCAAAAAACTAAATTTCTTTTCGACTTCCTTTCGTCTCGTCACACCCCCTAATATAGAGTAATGCGAGATTCATTAGCAATTTTTTTTAGGCTGGTTGTTTTTGACCGGGATCTCCACAAGTACAAGATGGAAAAAATTCTCAAAAATAAAAAAACCTGGGGGAAGTAGTTATACCCTGGGTGAGTACAAGCAGTTTTGGGAATGTGTTTATGTTATGTTTCCTTTCCATCACTAGGAAAGAAGACAAGGAAAAAAATATCTCAAAATTTACAAAACAATGGTTTTGCCTGCAGTGCCCTGCCTACCTTAAACTGAGGTAAAATTTGCCCATTCAAAATTGAAAACTTGAAAAGGCATAGCTCTATAGATACTGTCATAGAAGTGGAGACAATGTTGTTGCTGTGGCTATCTGTCATCTGCGTGTGTGCATGAATGAAAGAAATGGACTCGGGTTACAGACACTTCATCAGGTGTGTGTGTGATAGTTCCAACAGAACGAGTAATACTGGTTCAGATTTCTGCTTATCTTATTATCCAGTCATGTGTGTTTGTGTGTGTGTGCATCTGTCAAAGGAATGTTCTGCCCTGCATGAGAGGAGGCCCGAGTCATCAGGTGTGGAGTCCATGCGACTAAGATTGTAATTAATGTAAATATGAGCCCTGGGTGCATTCATCAGGTGCTGACAAATGTTTCCGTGCCGCTGTGGTTACCAGTCCTTATGTCCTTTTCTTGCGTTCCTGCAACTTGACCTTAAAATGGACCATTGAGTACTGTTTAAGAATTTAGCGCTTTATTCAAAATTGATATCAATTTAAGTTATATTAAATATTCTTTTAAACATTATATTTTTCTTCTTCTCCACAATTTTAAGCAATTAATTAATCCAAACCACTTTGCCTCAGGTGTTCTGAAACTTTAATGTATAGTTTCTTTTGTTGCCTTGCAAAAAATGCTAATTTTTCTAATTCTTCTTCTCCACAATTAATTAACTCAAACCTCTTAACAAACACTCCACTCACACTTTGTTTTGTAGATAATTTAAACCTTCTACTCTTTACACAGGACGTGTTCTTGCGTTCCATCTGCAAAAAAAATTTTCTTGTAAAAAAAATATGCAACAGTTGCACTAGTCATCATGCACCAATCACTTCCATTCATGTGAACACAGAAGAGCACAAGGTAACACTTTAGAGTAATGGTCCGTCATTAATAAGTAACTATGCAGGAAGTAATGCAGGACTAATGAGTAGTACTACATTTACACTTCAGCTACTACTATTAACTAATATAGATACTTATTAGAAGCTTAACTAATCAATAAGCAATATCAAATTTAGGGGATAGTTCCTTGTTAAGTAATCAATAATAACTGAATGAGATCACTGAATGAGATTAACCTCATTAATAACTATTAACTAACTGAAAAATTAAAAAGTGTCTGTGTGTCTGAGATGTAATCAGTCATCTTTTTTACTCTGAATAAAGTCATAAAATGCATCACTAATTACTCAGGTGTTACCTAGTCACTATGCAGGACCTACTAGTGACCTGGACTATTATTTTAAAGTGAAAAATATGTTTTTCCACTTTAAAATAATGGTCCAGATCACTAGTAGTCCTTGAAGAATGACTTGAGTAATTAGTGATGCATTTTATGACTTTATTCAGAGTAAAGAAGGGCAATCTTCAAGAACTACTAGTGATCTGGACCATTATTTTAAAGTGAAAAGGATGTTTTTCACTTTAAAATAATGGTCCAGATCACTAGTAGTTCCTGCATAGTGACTTGGTAACACTTGAGTAATTAGTGATGCATTTTATGAGCATGTTGAGAGTAAAAAAAAGACAATTGCTCACATCTCAGACACGTTAATGTTGTGATTAGTAATTAATTATTAACTCTTTATAATTTGTCATAGTTGCCTATTAGTTCTTAGTGATGCCAATCTCCTTCAGTCATTATTAATTACCTAATAAGGAACTATCTTAGTCCTAAATTTGATATTACTTACTGATTAGTTAAGCTTGTATCTATATTAGTTAATAGTAGTAGCTGAAATGTTAATGTAGTACTACTCATTAGTCCTGCATTACTTCCTGCATAGTTACCTATTAATGATGGACCATTATTCTAAAGTGTTACCGACCACAAAAACAAACTCATGCAAATAATTTTTTCTTTTGCTCCGTACCAATGGTCAAATTTGAAGACATCTGACCTGCAAATTCGCATAGTGCAAAGACATTTGACCAGTAGTCGGAGACTGACCTCTTGAACTCTTAGATGAGTTTAAAGGGCTCACCAACTTAAAGTGCCCCTATTATGTTTTTTCGAATATTCCCTTTCATGCAGTGTGTAATAAAGCTGCAAAGTTGTAAAGTCGAAAGTGCACAATAAATAAAGTTATTGTCTCCCAAAAGATAGAATCGACTCTGAGGGCCCTATCATACACCCGGCACAATGCAATGCCAGGTGCGACACCGTGTTTTTTGCTAGTTTCAGCCCGACGCAGTTATCATTTTCAGAACCAGTGCCATGTTTAAATAGCAAATGCACTCGGGCCCATCTGTTCACCCATGGGCGTTTTAGATATTAAAAAGTTTGTGTAAATCCACTTATGGTTCAGAGTATTTATTTTTCCCCACATTAATTGCACACGTCTAGTACAATTATGTGGTTTTGTTTCATTAATACAGTGTATACTTTTTCTTGATTTACCCCAAAATAATGGAAGTGAAATGTGACATCATGCCCCATAGGTGGTGTACATTGTAACATGACCAAATGACAGCTTAAAATGTTATCTGATATAATAAAATAAAATAAAAATCCAAGACAATTTATTTTGTCAATAAAATACAATTATTAACTTTTTCAAATAAAATAATGGCATTTTTTCCATCATTAAAAATGAAAAATGTTTTGAGTTTGACAACAAACACACCTCAAAACACAACTATACAGCAAAACATAATAATAATTAATAATTTCTGAACATTGACTCTCAATATTTATTCACCTTTTTCTCATGGTTTCTCAATAGAATTCATAAAAGTATAGAATAGAATAGAACAGTTCTAATAGGGGCACAATGTAACATGCCCCACCTGTGCAACTAGGATTTAAACCCGGCTCGTGTCTTCTGCTGGTTAGACAAGCATTAAAGAACTATCTCAACTGTTAAATAACAGATATAAGATTACAATAATATCAGATTTGTCTTATTTTAAATAAACACAAAAAACAGAGATGAAAAATTAACTTAAGAAATTTACTTTTGCTATGGTTAAATAAATATTCAGTTATATCTTCCAAAGATTTTTTAATTTTGACACAATTTTTTCTCTAAATAATATTGATATGGCAACTAGTAAATACACAAAGTTTCGTTATCCTGGCATGTGTGGAAAGTATTAAACCATGTGTGTTACCACTAACCCCGCATTAGGTTGTGCCCCGCTCTCCCCTAAATAGCGAATCCGCCATGGTGCAAGTGCAACTGGCTTTTAAAGGGAATGGGAGATGAGACTCTGATTGGTTTATTGCAAAAGTGGATTTGGACACGCCCTAAGTGCACCTGCGCCATGCGCTTCAGACCATGCACTCAGATCGTTAAAATAGGGCCCTGAACCACTAAAGAGTCATCTTCAAGCGTTATGGTTCTACGTCACTTGATAAGACATTTGCATAATGCCCGCCTATGTTGCACGTTTTCCGCCCGCGAACAACTTGACCCGCCCTTCCACGCGGGATTTTACTGACGACTGCTTCTCAAATCTTCAGTTTAATGCAGGATTTGCAATTGCTCTTGAAAGATGTGTCAGTACCAGTACCCAGTTTATTTCGACCAGGTTGCTCCTCAGAATCACAACCTGCAAGTATGAATAATTATTGATGTATATATTTTCTGTTCAAAATTCGTAGTTTTGTGTTTTATATTGTGTAAGTTTCCGGCTTACCCACGTTATTACTGTCTTACTGAAATAGTAACTGAAATGCTAATCTGCTGTGGGCCCACTAAGCCGCGTTTCCACCGCAGGAACTTTCCCCAGGAACTAGGGACTTTGGGGTGGTACTCGGTGTGTTTCGACCGCAGGAACCGGGGTCTAAAGTTCCGGGTAAAGTTTCCCCCTCAGAATGGCCCTGCTCGTGAGGTAGTACTTTTTCAAATTTCAGGAACTTTTGGGGGCGGGACTTGGGCGCTGAACATGCTGATTGGTTGAGTTCATGCAGCATTTTTTTATTGGTCGACTCGACGCAGCATGTTATTTCAACCACTATTTTTAAAAGTCTGTTGCGGGCGCGGTGCGCTGCAGTAAGAGTTGATTGCTATTCAAATCAACAATGGAGTTTAAAAAATAGAACCAATAGGCCGACAACGAGGTTCAGGCTTTATTTAATTTATTTGCAAAGGATGACATCCAGTGGGAACTGTAAAGTCGACACTTGCAGTCCTACATCACCGGACTAATCTTTACGGTACTTTAGACCGCGATGGAAACGCAGACAGCAGCAGGTCTGGGGGAAAAAGAGTTCCTGGGAAAAAAGTTCCTGGGACAATTTGTTCTGGGTAATTTAGGTGGAAACAGGGCTTTAGCCTATCTATTACTACTTTGACTAAAGATAAAGGATGGAGCAAGATTTGCTTTACAAACTTTAATGTTACATCAGTCATTCACGTAAGTGCTCAGCTATGCGCTGTTATTGATACAGGTCCCGTATGTGCACCGCAATAAATTAGAAATATACACATCGGTTTGTTGATGGACATACTCTTGTTAATGCTGATGGTGAAGAATTACAGTTGCAACATCTCATAACGTACCACAAAATGAAAAATGTGGTAATGTGCAGTGTATATTATAATAAAATTAAAGTATTTTTTTACCTTTGATGCATGTAAACCTGGTATAGGAGACAACCTTTAAAATAGCATAAGAGGGGCACTTTAAAGCTGCGTGGTTTGCTGTTCAATTCCATAGCACTCTGGCTATTTTTTAAACACAAGAACTCATCTGGTATGTGAGCTATATTTGGTTTTATAAACTTTCACTAAAATATTTCAATGAGAAAAACAGGTGGTTTGCATCATACATCCCAGTTAATTGATGACATCATCATAATATTTACATGCAGAATTGACATTTTGGCTGTGTCTGAAATCGCCATTTGCAGTGGGGTCCATAGTGGACGTTATCGAGTGCACTCATTCAATCCCACAATGCACCACAATAACAAGCATACAACCGATGAATGCTCAACAGTTTGAGAATACATATAATGCACTGTGAGAGTTGCGTGCTGAATGAATTCACGCATCTGAAGATGGCGCTCGCAGCTGAATCATCCATCCATCCAATTTCCAAACCGCTGGTCCAATGTGGCTACAGTGTAATATCATACAGGTGTTTAATTTATTTAATTAAATTAATTGATTATTAAATTGTTTAATGACGGTTTATACATGCTAGTTTCCATGAAAGAGTTGAAGATAAATCTTTACATTACTACTGGAGCTGCCAGTTTGCTAAGTTTCAAATAATTATTAAACAGCAAGCACAAACTATGCAAAAGCGGCCGCCCTTCCGGCGTACTCAGTGTGCAAATTCGCTCACTCCTTCAAGTGGAGTATATTAGTGGATTAATGTAGGGAATAGTGAATGCGTGTATAGGGGGCGATTTCAAACATAGCCTCTGTCTTTATCTAATACTTTCAAACTATTGTTTCAAACTACTCCTTTGCAAGCAGCTTTTACTCCTTTAGGAAATGTTTTGTACTGTTTCCTGCAGTTGTAGTCTATATATTAATGTATGTGTGCGTGTATGGGTGAGTGGCAGTCAGTACATAAGTACTGCCATCAGCTAACATGGTATAGCAGGAGATGCTTTCTTTTTTTTTTAAACCTCCTTTCAACCCACATGCTTCCTTTAGTTCTAAAGTTCATGAATACTGGCTGTATACCTTTGGACTTAGAGTCAGCGAAATCAAACCCCTTCTCATGACTGAAGCACTCTGGTCCAGATTGTCAAGTTAAGAACATAGCTTATGTTTGATTTTGACTTATCTGTCGGAGTTCATTTGACTCGCCTGTGATTCATGCAGATTCACTGATATCAGTATTCTGAGAAGAACAAATATGTGCCTGATTATCTCCCATGGCAACAAAGGTGCGACTCAGAGAGTTGTAGGCAGAGAATCAGGATGTCAGCCATGTGTTCAGGCTGGTGTCTTTGACAGAAATGGGCCTTTAGGGGTCTGTAACTCAGCAACAGGTGTAATTTGTTTTAAACTTTTTTTAGCCTCAATCACATGGCACAAGTTAATGAAATGCATAAGCCTTACAGCTGTTGATCGCACATGCTGTCCTAAAAACAAATGACTCTGTATATTCAACTGGTTCTACTCTTGCAATGCTTAAGTCTCAAGATGAGCTGAGGATTTGATGGGTAGATATTCTTCAGTCCAGATTTGCTTGTCACAAAATAATAAATGTCAAGCATTTAACACTTTAATTAATGTTAATCACTACATCTATATTAAATAGTTTTAAGTCAAACATAATTCAATATGACAAAATAAACTTAACTATAATAGGTTATACCAACAAAAGTTATTTTAAGGGTGAGGTCAGGTAGAAAGGTCTTGAACTCAACATTCCTTGTAAAACAAACAAAAAAAAAGTGTTGGTTCTACCAGATATTTGTGATTTTTATTAAACATTTTACTGCACAAGATTTAGCTTTGACACATTGTTAGAGATGAGCTCAAAACTCTTACTTGTTTAAAGGATTAGTTCACTTCAAAATGAAAATTTCCTGATAATTTACTCACCCCTATCTCATCCAAGATGTTCATATCTTTCTTTCTTCAGTCGAAAAGAAATTACGTTTTCTTCAGGATTTTTCTTTGCATAATGCATTTCAATTGCAACCAACGGGTTGAAGGTCCAACTCAATGCAGTTTCGAAGGGCTTTGAATGGCTTCAGAGGCTCTGCACGATCCCAGCCGAGGAATAGGGTCTTATCTAGCGGAACCATCGGTCATTTTCTAAAAAAAAAAAAAACATTTATATACTTTTTAACCTCAAATGCGCGACATCTGTGTTGTTGTTCTTCACTGTGTATGACGTCATCACGTTGAAAAGGTCACGTCCATGGCGTAGGTGGAAATACTGACCCAGTGCTGAAAAACTCTCAAACATCTCATGTTCTTCTCTAATTTTAAAATTGTCCGACTTCATTGTTTTACCTTTATTTTTGTAAAGGGCATTTGATTTAGTCTTTGCACGTTCGTGTTAACACTGGGTCGGTACTTCCACGTGCGTCTCATGCATGACCTTTCCAGTGTGATGACGTCATACGCAGTGAAGAATAACAACATCGAAGTCGCGTATTTGAGGTTACCCTTACGAAAATGAACCACCCTTACTACAAATAAAACCAAAAAACATGGTAACCACAAATTAACCATGGCTTTGCTACTCTAACCATAGTTTAACCATGGCATTTGTGGTAAAACTGTGGTTATATAAATGGTAATCAATTAGCCAAAAAAACATAGATAAGACCCTATTCCTCAGCTGGGATCATGCAGAGCCTCTGAAGCCCTTCAAACCCCTTTGAAAGTGCATTGATTTGGACCTTCAACCCGTTGGTTGCAATTGAAAACCATTATGTGAAGAAAAATCCTGGTATTCCTGGTTTTTCTCAAAAAACGTAATTTCTTTTCGACTGAAGAAAGAAAGACATGAACACCTTGGATGAGATGGGGGTGAGTAAATTATCAGGAAATTTTCATTTTGAAGTGAACTAATCCTTTAAATGTTGGAATAGTTTCTTTAGTCTCTTTGTGTCATGGATTCCACGAACATGCCTTCAGCACCAGGTCCTTCAGCTCCACCCATCCGCTCACAATCACCCAAATTCTACCTAGTCGCACCGGTCACCACTTGATTACCTCCCCTACATATACTCACCAGCCACACTCACCTGTTGTCTGGTCTCGTTGATCTCCACATGAGAACGGTCTTGCCACTTACTCCCACTTACCTGCATGCTCACCTTCTTCCTGCTGCCTGCTTTCTTGGGCCGAAGTTCCCCATCTCATCTGTGTGCTCCTCTATGACCTGCAAAAGAGAGAAAGATCACACAGTGCACAACACAGTGAAAGAAACAGTGCACAAGTGCTGCGTTTACTACGTGAACTTCGTGAGAAGAAATTGTTGAATAAAGTCGTTATTTTTGTTTGTTTTTGGCACACAAAAACTATTCTCATCATAACATTAAGGTTAAGCCACTGTAGTCACATGGAATATTTTAACGATATATTTACTTTTCTGGGCCTTGAGAGTTTCAGTTGTGTAGACTGTCAATGGATGGTCAGAAAACTCTTGGATTTCATAAAAAATATTTTAATTTGGGTTCCAAAGATGAACGAAGGCCTTACGGGTTTGGAACGACATGACATTACTAACCCTTTAAGTTGTGGTGCACATGATTTAAATTCATTCTTGTTTCAAGATCTGAAGAGGCTAAGAACTGATTTGTAAAAATGTTTTTAAATAAACTTGGATTACTTCTGATGAATGTTTTTCCATGTTCTCTGCTCTTTACAAAGAATTTGTATAGTGTTACTGGATATAATAATAAATTATAATTTTGTATACTAAATACTGTGACATGAAATAACACTGCTAAAAACAAGTAGTCCAGAAGGGAGGTGGAGCAGAAGCAAAACTGGGGGTGGGACGAAGAGCCATGGAGTGGAGGAAGGATTAGAGACGGAGGTAGTGCCGGAGGCCAGGGCAGAGCAGGCAGAGTAAGTGGCCAGGGCGAAGCAGGTGGCCAGGGTGAAGCAGGTGGCCAGGGTGGAGCAGGCCTTGCAGGTTTCCAGGGTGGAGAATGCAGTACAAGGGTCCAGAGTTGAGCAGGTGTAGCGGCCATGTTGTGAATAGGCTCTGGTGCGGCAGCCATCTTGTGGACAGGCTCTGGTGTGGGGACAACCGGACATGCTGATAACCATAGTGGGCCAAGCTCTGTGGCCATTGAAGCTTGGTATGTCCTGCCCCCTCCCAAAAAATGTTTAGGGGAAGCGTCCTCCTCTACTTCCCCCACAGTGAAAGAGGACCCACTTAACAAAAGCGCATAATCCATAAATTCGGCCAGCGATCCTTGACCATTACGGATCAGTTTAGGTTGATAATAATCATTGAGTCCATAACAAAAGAAATCAATTAGAGCAAAATCTGGGAAGTCAGAGGAATTAGCAATGTCCAGGAAAACCTTGATGTGGTCCTCGAAGGATTGATTACCTTGACATAGTTGGATGATTCTAACTGTTGGATCCATGTTGTGGTCAGTCGTTCTGTAACAATTTCAAACAGGCAAGGAAACAGGCAGAGAAGAGGATCCACATGCAGTTAGGGTTTAATAATCCAAAAGAGAAACTAGGAACATGGAATGAGAGCATGAACAGCAAACAACAACTGACAAAACACAAGTGAACCACAAGCATTATAAATACACACAGGCAGACAAGCTAAACAAGATAACAAGGGGGTTTGGATAATAAGAAACACCTGGGGAGACTAATCAACATGAAAAACTACAAAGAACTACAAAACATGGTGCAAGACAGGAAATAACATAAGAGTCCATGAACACACAAGACACAGGAACACAGGCTGGGATCATAACCCTGGGTGCGTCTTAATCAGCTCCGTAGCTTCCTAGGTCGTGAATCAGTTTATTGTGTACATGAATGTGTCTGACTCCCTGATCAGTGCCCTGACTACTGAACTAGGGAGCTGATTGAGCCGCAGCCACTGTCACTTTAAGACCTAATGCACGGATGCATTCACGGCAGGTCGTAATTACCGTAATTCAACTTGTAAAAAGTGTTCACGCCCTCATAAAGCTCATGATTACAACTTGTAAGATGGGAATTTTCGGAGAGCTCCTACCTGTACCACGTGACCGCTGTACAACCTGACTGCTGCAGATTAATTTAGACATTGATGATGTTGTCATAGAAATGAATAATTCCCAGTCCGAGGACGTGAACAGCTCCGAATAGAACATCACGTGTTGTCATTTTGAGACGACGGTAACTATACCATGGTGTGAACACAGCAATATAAACGCATAATTCCCAGCCCAAGGAAGTGAACAATTTAGAGTAGAATGTAACATGTTGTCATCTCGAAATTGCGGTAATTTCAAGCTTAATATAGATAATATAGTCCTATAGTTAATATTGTAATATAGTTTTCTTTCTTAACTGTTTATGTTCACTTAAGAGAAATCCAACTGTTTTTATGAGGATAATCTGCCCTAATATTGTGTGTATTTGTTGCGAATGCTGAATTGAGTTCTCTTTCGCGTCTTCTTGTGCTTGAAAATGGTTTAAAGTCACATTGAAATGTGCGCACAGGAATCTATAAGCAAGCAGAATCGAAATTTTTATTTTAAAACAAGTTTAAAACAAGTTTCTGATTCCTGACCTTAAAAATAAATAGATTTTCGATTCTCAATCCTATACTGTTGATTGTATAACAGTGCTTTTAAAATGTTTATTTGAAATGAAAAGGCAACATTATGGGCCACAGTTCATTTATTTAGTGCTTTTATCAGTTGTGTTCATAAAAACAAAGAGCAGTAAACCACTCCTTAAGGGCGAGGAAGAAACCTTGGGTGGAACCAAGGCTCGAAGGTAACACAGATGACCAACCTTGGAGAGTTAGTCCTCGGAAAACATAGTGTTCACATATAAATAGTAAAGTATAATAAAAATGGATGTGAAATATTTGAACATCAGCACAGATTCAAGCAAGATGTAGCATCTTTGCACGATCTGGTATGTGAAATTTGAACTCAATAACAGACATCTGATTCTAACAGAAATTGTATATGCAAACAATAGTGCAATCCCACAATAAAACCCAAGACATCTGTCACTGTGTAATCTAAACGATGGCACTGGCACCGGATCAATACTAAAATAATCCCTTAGCTTGATGAATGATCTTTTGGAATACTAATGGTGTTGCTGTGTGCACGCATTAGAGTCCTATACGTTGAAGACGTGCGTGCAGTCAATCATAGGTTTAACTCTGGAATGTGTTTGAAACAGTTTATGAGCTACAGGGTGTGCCCACCATGCAACCTTTGAACAGACAAAAACATATCTTTAAAATCCTCAATTGTATTTGGCTGCTTAGTGATCTTTTTGAGTTGAGAAAACAACAAAACCTACACTAGAACTCAGTGAAACACCATATACATATACCAGTAGATTGAATTTCAATGAGTATGTACTGTGCTATTGCTTTAAGTGGATTAGGTGTCTTAATAGAGTATATTAAATGTAGTTTGGCATTTTTATGTCCCATAACTCCAAAGAACTGTTTGAAGGACAGACTAATAATAGAGACATAATTATATAATGCACATGATGGATCAGTTGCCAAGAAGCAAGAATGAATGACACAGTGACACAGTGGCACAGTGGAACAGCAGGTAGTCTAGGAGATGGTTTGAGAAATACTAAATGGTTATTGAATTTAGTTGTTACTTTAAAGTGATAGTTTAACCAGTAATCACTTGCTCTCCCTCTAGTCGTTTCAAATCTGTATTTTTTTTACAGACTTTTTTTCTTCTGTGGAACATAAAAGAAGATATTTTGGTGTGAAGGAACTTGACAGGCCTGCACAGAGTCCTGGCCTCAACCCGATAGAACACCTTTGGGATGAATTAGAGTGGAGACTGAGAGCCAGGCCTTCTCGTCCAACATCAGTGCCTGACCTCACAAATGCGCTTCTAGAAGAATGGTCAAAAATTCCCATAAACACACTCCTAAACCTTGTGGAAACCTTGAAGCTGTTATAGCTGCAAAGGGTGGGCTGTCATTAAAGGTCATGTGAATGAAAGGCAGGCGTCCCAAACCTTTTGGCAATATAGTGTATGTTAATAATTCATTTAAATGTGTGTGTGTGTGTGTGATGGAGCAATATACAATGCAATTATCCACATTTAGGGGAGAGCAGGGACAGTTGCAACATGGCTTAATTTGGCTTATGCGTGAAGCTTTGTAAAGTCATATAATTTGAATCAGTGTTTTCTTACCTTCTAAAAGGAATAGCTAGCATGTGTCAAAGCTATTGTGTCAAGCTAGCATAGCAAGTTGTCGGTGTAAGAGTTTGTTGCAACCATGTTGCAACTGTCCCTTATCACAACATTGATGTAAAACCTTGTCATAACATAGCAAAATTATAATTTTATGTAGAAATCAGACTAGGCATACATTTGATCTGTGTTTTTTGTATGACTCAAGAAAGGAAATGCACAGCAGACTCTGTTCTGATGTTAGCAGTAAACATAGTGAAGCATAAAGCAGGACACTGAGGTCTGAAGCAAAAGACTTTGCCATTTGCCACATAACCTTGCAAGAATATACTGTATATAAGAATATATTCCAACATTCACTTAAACATAGTTCTATAAGCTTTGACAGTATTTCAAGTATTATTACATTTCAGCAGTGTTGTAGTCGAGACCAGCTCATTCGAGTCCGAGTCGAGACTGAGTTCAGCGAGGGTTGAGTCCGAGTCGAGACCGAGTTCAGAGAGGGTTGAGTCCGAGTCGAGACCGAGTTCAGCGAGGGTTGAGACCGAGTCGAGACCAAGACCAGAGAAAACCCACAAACAACATTAGAACTCAATTTAATTTACTTTTTAGTTACGGAGAGCGTGCACAAGAGTGACTGCAGAAAAATTGCTGTCTTTTTAATGCAAAAGTGTGAATGTTCTGGAGGGAGAGAAGGCGGGCGGCCTTCTGTCAGACATTTTTAGGGGAAGATGTTCAGTTTTGAGACTGTCAGCAGTCATCGTATCTGTATTCATTTTATTATTTAATAAAACGAGATTTGGTTTTCTCAGTGACACTTTTGTGCTACTTTGTAAACAGAAAATATATTAAAATAACAGTTGAGAAATAATGTAGCGTACAACCATGCTTTTGACCATAGTTGGAACTGTACCCCTCTCTATGTTTTTTCCCCCCCCAATGTAATTTCTACAGTTATTATTTATTTACATATCTTTATTATTATGACTTCAATTATTCTATCATCTGCTACTAATTGTATCTAATGTTGTTGTTGTTTTATTTATTTATTTATTTTATTTTATTTTCATATTATGTTAAATACCAAAACCAATAAAAAGACAATAGAAGAGAAATAATGTAGCAATGTGACTTTATGGAAAGGGGGATCACTACAGGTTGATGGCAGGTGGACACCTCTAAAATAAAATCAAGAGCAGGCGGGTCACGGGTGTGGGAGAGAACCTGGCCAGAGCCTCTGCACTAACGTTAGTCTCAAGTCATGCGCAGTTGCGCACAAGAAAATCACCAATCATTGGACGTGTCAATCAAACATCCATTTAAAGAAATATTAACGTACAGTAATAATCATGAAATATTTTGAATGGGACTCGAGTGGACTCGGGAATAAGTACAATTCCTAATATGTTCGAGTACGAGTCAATACCGAGTCCAAATGCACACGAGTCCATGACAAGACCAAGATCATTAAAAAATATGGTCTCGAGACCGAGTCCGAGACTCGAGTATACAACACTGCATTTCACTAATTATGTTAAAGAATGATTTTATTACATTTTGATGAATGTTGCAACTGCCCCCATGGACTGTTGCAACCGTCCCCTCTTATGGGGTCAGTTGAAACATTTGACTTTGTCTATTTAAGTATAAATTGTACATATATTATCATATGTACACATGTTGCAGTAGTGTGGGTAGGTAGCTGACAGACGAGGGTATATTGTATTAAAATTTTGTCTTTTAAATAGTCTCAAATAGTCTCTGGGAAACTCACGGAAATGCAAAAAGTGTTGCAACTGTACCCGCTCTCCTACAAAGATCCATATTGATAATCCACCATGTTAAATATAGGAGGTGCAGAGAGTATGCAGACAAGTAGACCTATCCAGGTTGGGGAATGGGATTGTGTTGTTTATGCCAATTTTTAAGTCAGCACCAAACAGAAGTTAATAGTCTTTTCTGAGTGAAACTGCCACTCATAAGAAAAAATGTAGGACAGGACTTGATTTTGTCCATTGGGAATTTGCTATTGCTGCTATCACAAGCGAGTGACAGCTTGTTCTGCCCTAGTGCCAGTAAACACATTATCGGAGAAGAAAAATTGTGCACAGATAAATCATTTATAATAAATACTATTTATAATATTTATAATAAACAACATTCCATAGAAAGAAAGAATTGTCATTTTTGATTTCATGGTGACTTTAACTTGACAAAACTGGTAATGCACCGAGTAGCCTACCTTTGGCGTACTTTCTTTGCAGTGAACAGATGTGGAACACTCTCAAAATACACAGTTTTACAAAGAAAACATTAGGGACTTTACTTAATGGTTTAATGTTGTACAAATATATATATTCGATACAAACTATGTTTTTTTCTTTAACAGAGCGAACACAAGCGCGCGAGCGTCCCGCGTTCTCTGATTGGTTGAGCTGACGTTCTCTTCAAGTTGTCAAAACTACAGAGCTGCGCCTCTTCTCATTGGACGAAAAGAGTTCCAAGCGGTGCCAGCAGGTAACCACTCGGCCAATCAAAACTCTCCTTTCATGTTGACAGACCGTGGTATTTCAGTCTACGACTTCCTTATACTGACATTTCAGAATGTGTTATGAGATATAACATTCTGACTGTGTAAGAGTTTCACTACTTTGCTTCGAACGCGGAACTACAGCAGCCTTCTTTTGAAACAGTTGTTGTGCAGGCTATACGTGTGTGTGTAGTGTTGCGTGTGTGTGTGTGTGTATGAAATATTAGCCCAGCCCAGCAGCCCTTCCTATTTCCCCTCCCTTTCCTCCAACAGTCTCAGTCGGTTCGCCCGCAGCACTCGCGTTCTCTCGGCCGGTTTCACTCCAGAGATGGCAGCGAAAGTGTGTAGATCGGTCCTCCTCCTGTCCCGGAGCAGTGGAGCCGTAGCCTCTTCTTCTTTCCCCGCATTCGGTGTCTCCTCACAGCGACATCATCAGAGCACAAGAACGGTGAGTTCCTGGAATGGAAACCGAACATGGGTGCTTCTACCGCTGCTGCTGGACAAGGGGAGGGTTGTGAGGGGAGCGATAAGGGGGCTGGGTTCCTCTCTCTGAAGAGGATTAACGTTAGATAAAAACAACCCACCAAGGAAGTGTTTCGAGACGTTACTGTCCGCATTGAGTATTGTCGTGCATTGCACAGTGATGATCAGCAGTGCTGCATCATTAACCAGTGCACTTTCAGTCTAGCTGTACAAGACGTCCCGTTTACAGGAGGCGTTTACACATGTGCAGGCAGTGTCATGGCTTGACTCGTGCATGAACATTACATTTCAAGCTTGCATGCATGATAGAGAATGACACGCGAGCGATCGGATGCGCTTTTGGCGCATTGGCTCCGTGCAATCCGTTCCAGGATAACCTTGAAAGCAACAGTGGTCTCAACTTTAACGCTGACTGCACGCACAACTCCTAGACACATCAAGCGCTCTCCGTGATTGATTACGTGGCATTGGATCGCTTCAGTGATTTT
Organism: Rhinogobio ventralis; assembly: GCA_039654625.1. Lineage (NCBI taxonomy): Eukaryota > Metazoa > Chordata > Actinopteri > Cypriniformes > Gobionidae > Rhinogobio > Rhinogobio ventralis. The sequence goes on from CM077204.1 coordinate 8,480,155, forward strand.
AAGCATGCAACGCGTTCTTTCAAGCTTTGCCGAACTGGACGGACCGTGTGAGTGTGTTTGATCCACTGCAGTGTCCGACTGTACTCTGTATATGTGAGCAGAGAGAGAGAGAGAGAGTGACAGTGCGGCAGGACTCTTGCGTTTACGCAGGACGTTGCGTTTAAACGTTCTCGAGACGCGTTTTTAAAAGTTGAACTATTCTTAACTTGACGCGCCGTCTCAATAACGCAACGTAACGTCCGTCTGACGCATGCGTACTCAGAATAAAATAAAAACCCCAGCCAGACGGAACGCAAGAATTCGAACAGTGAGAACGCCCCCTGCTCGTCTGAAGTACTGTCATTGTTGGAGGAAAGGAGTAGACTCCCTTTCTCACTCAGGCAAGCATGTTCAGTTCAGTTCCTCGTTTAATTATCTCCCGCTCTTTACTGACACACTCCTCCCTTTCTTCCTGCGGGTGTTTCCCGTTTCCAGCGGCAAGCCTGTGGGTTTTCCTTTGAGTAAACTCCAGTGCGCATTGCTCAATGGCGCTCTAGCATGTTATGGAAGCTCGTCAGCTGGAGAAAAAACATACGGGCAGTCCCTGAGAGACCGTCATCATAGCTTTTGTTTTGTTCCACCTCAATGACTTTATAGTAAAAACCAGAAGAATATGAGGAGGAAGGCCAGGATTTCCCTTTCATGTGAAACTGTGGTATTACCATGAGATTATGGACACTAGCATAATGGATAAGGCGATATTTTATAGGCTAGATGGTACCAGATAACTTAATTATCCATATTTACTAAAAGTATTTTTAAACAGTGCTGGGATAATTCCATATTTTCCGGGCCATATCATTGTGGTAGTATCTTTGAAGAAGAAGAACCACCTTACAGTACAATATGTAGATAATACTTTATACTTGCATACTTAATTTCCCACATTATCAAAGCATATTGGTATTCAGTTTTTTTGGACCAAGGATAGCATAGAAATCATGTTTTGGTACACTGGCATGTTGCTACAGTGAAATGTTATAGTGTACAGTATTTTTTATTGTCCATACTTAAACTTTGTGCTTATGTTTTTGGACAAGTTGGCAGTTTGACCCATGGTAAACAAAGATTTTTATAAAATCCAGGCTTACTAGAAAAATGTGCCTGTATCGACTATAGACTGTAAAAAAAGATGGACAACGCACCTTCACTCTCTTGCATTGTAGAAAAGTGAAGCCGGCAATGTCCCAATATGGCGCTGACATCTTGCGCTGATTTGGGACCCGAGTCTGCGCAGTAATGAGCATGAAGTGGAGCTGCGGCATCAAGGCCTCGCTCATACTCCCGCAGTATCCCTTAGCACATTTTACTGCAGAATAACTCATTGTGTTGGTGTGGAAAACAGTTATGGAAATGTAGAAATTAAAGTTAAAGCTCCAATCTCCTCCCGAAAAATCCCGGAAAAAGTCAGTTGGTGCAGAGAAACTCAGTTCCTCAGAGAAGCTGTCAATCTCAGCTGTCAATCAGGACGTCACACTCCCGTTTTTAGAGCATCAAATAACTAACTAAAACCAAACTTATTTAATAAAACAAACACTTGAACTTACATCATTGTGATAAAAACTAAATGATCTAAAATGACAGAAACCATCTTTGGAAATAATTTATTTGAAGTGTAATTTGATAGTTTAGTCCCATTTGATTACATGGAGAGGGTGGGGTTTATGGCCTATACTGGGACCAACCACCTGGGGGGCGATCGAAATGTTTTGGCTTCACTTTTCAGGACTTTTTGCGGCACACTTGGTATCGACATTTGTAAATGATATATCATTGCTTTTTGAATGTGATTCTGGCAATGTTTGTCTTGCATTGCATCTTTGACCTATCAAGGCAGTTCAGAAATGAAAAGTCCGGTCAGTGGTGCTAAGGTTAGTGCATTAACCTACAACATATACTAAACCATACCCTAAATCTGACCGATTGTGTTAACAAAAGTAAACATGATGAGAGAAAAATGCATATGTTACAAATGTTTTCTCATGACTCGTGTTTAAGGGGACCACATCATTATAGGTAATGGGTGCAACACATCGCATGTGCAATGCTGAACTTAGTTCAGCTACCATGCAAGTTTGTGACCCTGGACAACAAAACCAGTCATAACAGAATATGAAAGATGAATAAATAAGCTTTCCATTGGTGTATGGTTTGTTATGATAGGACAATATTTGGCCGAGATACAACTATTTGAAAATCTGGAATCTGAGGGTGCCAAAAATTCTAAATATTGAGAAAATCGTCTTTTAAAGTTGTCCAAATGAAGTCCTTAGCAATGCATATTACTACTAAAAATACATTTTTTATATATTTACAGTAGGACATTTACAAAATATCTTCATGGAACATGATCTATTGCCACAAATATACCTGTGAGACTTGTGACTGGCTTTGTGGTCCAGGGTCATATATATATATATATATATATATATATATATATATATATATATATATATATATGTATATATATATGTATATATATATATATATATATATATATATATATATATATATATATATATGTATATGTATGTATATGTATGTATATATGTGTGTATATGTGTCACTAGTGTTTATTTGAATTGTGTGTGTATAAGGTAGCCTTTGGGTTCGGAGTTGTAGGTAGAGGCACATTTTTCTAATGAGTCTAGGTTGTGATTTTTAAATGATTAAAAACCAATCAGACAGTACTATGGTAAATACTGATACTTTCACTGATGGTGCCACTTCAGGGATTTTCTTTATATGGGTTTTCTTGATTATATAAGTAACATTTAGTGTCTGAAGTTGTATGCACTGATGAGATTGCGGCATGCAGTTAAATAATCTTTTAGTAGTTTTCCTTCTCAAAGAATCACACCAGCACACTCTTAAACCCTTCTGTGGATTAAGCGATCCCGCCATGACTCTTTGTGTGTCATTTGTTTATTTCTCTCTGGGCAGTTATATTTGTGTGACTTAGTGTTCCTCAAACCAAGCCAGCGTGGCATCTTACAGTGCTTGGCACAAACCTGTCAGGCTGAGACACAGCAGTGACAGCTCTCTGACAGAAAGGCCATGCTGCCTGAGCACCAACTCTTAAAGCACCGTTTTATCATAAATAGCCAAAGCACAGCTGTGAGGTGTTTAACGAATTGCTACAACACAACATTTTCCCGAAGGACTGTGCAGTTCAGTAGAAATAATAAGTCTTTGAGAGTCTGAAAAAACGTTGAACCTTAGCTGGACACAATCAGAGTGCCATGGCTAAAAAACTTCCTCTTGGATCACAAGCTGAAATGCCAGTTGCAGTGTCAGATATTAATCCTGACTCTGATGTCAGACCCCTGAGATATGCACTTAACTCTTGTTGGCTCCCTATTGACTCAACTGTTCAATAAAAGCCTCCTTTTTGATTGTGGACAAGTACAGAGACTGCTGAAACTAAACTGCCCGGCCAAAAAAAAGTCACTGTTTGGATTTTAATAGGCAAATGCTTCTATGATTGGATCATTATTGCAGTGATTATTATGTTTCTAGCATGTTATATGTTTGGCAACAATTCTTCTAACCCTAACTGATGGAGTGTTTAGCTTTTCATTTCTTAAACAGCCATGTAGGAAGACACATCATGGCCATATTCCAGGATGACAATGTCAAGATTCACCACTTGATGGAAATAACATAATTTATTTCCATCAAGAAGTGCATTAGTTTTTGGTCAAGATTTTGTATTGACAATGCAAGAGTCCAGCACTCTGTAAAGTCTCCTCCAGCACATCCCATAGACTTTTGATAAATTTAAGGTCTGGACCACTCAGATCATGTGTGAAAATGATTCTTCATGCAATTTGAGCCTGATGAATCTTGACATTGTCATCCTGGAATATGGCCATGATTGGTCTTCCTACATGGTTTTTTAAGAAATGAAAAGCTACATACTTACAGCACAGCAGGTTTTTTTTCAGTTGAGACCCTTTGCTTGCTATGATACGGAATATCTGCGGAAGTGTTGCTATTATCTTATTTCACAGATAGTTTGTTTTTGTATTGTTTCTATATAAAAATGTCGATACAGTGTAAAGTATTTGCTCTGGCTCTTGTTTTAAATTATTTTGTTTCATTGTACATTGTACAAGCAGAATGTGGCGGTTGGTCGGTGTTGTATATTTGACCCACCCCTCCACTGTGATTGGACGGCTGGGTAAAAAGTGACAGTGATGAGCGCTGCGTTTTACTCAAAGTTAAACATTCTTCAACTCACTGCGATCTGTAAAAAACGCAGAGCACTCAGCGCCTCGTTACACTCATGCTGTTTTAAAAACTCGGCGCTCCCATTGAAAACAATTGGAAAACTACGCCAGCCGTGTGAAAAAACGTTTTGGTGGACACATGGCCTTTGGGTTAGAATAACCATTGCCAAACATATATACATGCTAGAAACATAATAATCACTACAATAATGATCCAATCATAGACTCTTAAGCATTTGCCATTTAAATCAAACAGTGACTTTTTTTTTTGGCCAGGCAGTGTATCTGAAGATGTAGATGACCCTGTGATCTCTTTTGTTCCACCCCAGTGGCTTTCTGCCATGTCTTTTTAAGGGTCATCAATCTGGGCAGTGAATTGAGTTTACTCTGTTGCTTACTGTGGCTCTGTTGCAGAAAGTATATGCAGAGGGTGAGCCAGCTGCAGGGTAACGCTATGAACTCTGGGAGGTGCATCCCTCTGCATACCTTAGAGATGTTAAAAGAGACATGCAGCATTCATTTCCAGCCATCTGGAGTCATATTACGTTCCATACCAAAGATCTTTTTTCCATCATACTAGCCATTGTACAATTGTATGCATTGTATGCTCCATTCAAAATGCATTAGATGAATACTTGTGAGGTCAATTATTGGTATTTACACAGACAATTAAATACCAGTGATTACATCATATTAAAGTGAATCACACAAGCGTATGCAAGGAGTGTTTTTCCTTTGGCATGGCAGCAAACGTGTTGAACCTGGCCTGTCAACTTATAACTATATAACTAAAACTTACAACTATATGAATGCAATTTTAAAAATGAAACGTTATTACATACTCTGGATGAATAGTTTTATAGTTTTATTGCTGTCACTCTCTCCTTGTGATCATGAACATCATGAAATCATTCATTTCCAGTATTTTTTTTTTAAGTGAACGGTTCTGAATCATAAACCTGTCCAGTTTGTTAATCCAATTTGGATTTAAGTGGCCCGATTAACTGCCGTCGTCATTGACTGAGCGGCTTCAGTGATCTACAGTAGCAGGAACAGAGGGAGATTGTTTTTTTAGACAGAGATTGCTACTCTTACTGTCCTTTTTGACAGCTAAGGGTGAGACAACAACTCAGAACCAAATACCATTTTGTGATCATCCTTAAAGGGTACATAACACACACAGTTTCTGACAGTCTCATGTTAATCTTGAGTACCTATAGAGTGGTCAGAAGAGTCTTTAGTTTGATCAGATTTATAAAAGACCGATACGCTGTACCGATTCTTTCCGAAAACAGCCAAACACGTGGAGGCGTGCGGGGGGCGGAGCTAAAGAGTTACGAGTATGCACACACACACACACACACACACATCATCGCTTTATCCCTGGATAACTTTTGATTCACTATACATTTGTGGTGTTCACATTATATGCACTTATGTGCCGGCAATTGCCAACAAAACACAGACATTTGATGCAGTTTCTCTCACCGCCTGTGGTTTCGACTCATGACCGGGATCTTTTATCGCTTGGACCACAAGGAATTCTGCCCTTTATGACGCCATACTCAAAAAAACTTTCTGAAACGTATACGAATCCTGAAGGAGTGTATTTGGCACAGAAATACTCCGCCATACGTCCAACTCATTTTTTTAAAATTTTGGCCATGTTTAGCATGAGAATCCAACTTCTTTAACAGTGTAAATAAGTCAGAATGCATGAAATGGCATTAGACATCCCCATTAATTATGCTCCACGTTGTTTTTGGATAATGCTAAAAGGACAATGCTTGATGAGCAATGTAACATGATTTATGTGTTCCTGTGGCTTTATATTTGTCTAATTTGTATGGTATATGGTTTTATAATACTGGTCTGCTTGTCTCTCTCAGTGGATGGCTTCATAAAGCATTCTCCTATCTGTTATAAGGAGCTCTGTATGTTTTCAGATTGCTGTTGGCACACAACTATTCTTTATGTTGATAAAAGAGAGCGCTGCTGTGACTTGAATGCTGACAAGTTAAAATGTGCTTAGATGCATGATCATATTAACAGTGAGATTTTTACATTTCACCCCCACTAAAGCACTGTTGCCAAAGCCATATACACAATAAATGGGACAATATTTCAGAGCATCCTTCCATAAGCAAAATGGACAAACCAGCCAAATCATACTGGGATAGTTCACCTAAAAAGATAATTGTGTCTAGCCTGACAAGCCAGACCCACATCAAGATGTTGGGTCTGGGAACACACCATTGGCAGGGCTCAATCCGAGGGGCGGGATAAACAGTCGTCTTTCAAATTCCCTCTGCACGCAATAGGATAGCGCTACAACTAACCAGAGCAACGAAGAAGGTGACGTAGTCAGAATGACGGAAGTTAGTCCATGGGGGAGTGTTCCGCGTATGGTGTGTTGTGGAAAAGTTTGATGGAGAGATTCCTGTAAGCCAACAAATGCTATGGTAATGGAGCCCAACGACTGTTGGCGTTTTTGTGAAAAGAATGAGAACTGCGGGCGTGCTTGTACATTCACGCGGAACCGTCGCAACTCTGCCGTCGTTATGTTAAGCCCGTCCACCGACTCTATACACCATGTGATTGGCCTGACTAGAGTTTGGTTTTTCAAGCTCGCAAGCCAACGGAGAGTTGCTAGACGACCCTGGCTGCAAATTACATTTGCTGCCACTAGGGTGCCTCTAGATTTCTAGGCTAAATTGTGTCATTTACTCATCATGTCACTCATCACCTTTTATGACACAAAATAAGATAAAAAAAAACAAAAACTCTTTATTATTTTTTTTATAGATAGTCTTAGTCTTTCTCTCTCTCTGTTTTCTCTATACAATAAAGATTAATGGGGTAATGTTTTGGACCCCATGTTGTTTTGAACAAAAACACTTGAGACATTCTTTAAAATATCTTATTGATTTATGGAGCTTTGCACAACTCTACCATTTATGGTTGCATGAATAGTCATAGTAATGCTTGCCTTTGCAAACACACCTAGTAATCAATATATGGATGCTGATTAGACAGATTAGGATTTTAAGAACGAGTAGTCTTTTAAATAGAGGCCTCTGTTTTAACAATGGAGAGTGTCATTTATTCAGCCTTGAGGAATTTCAGTAGGGCAAACTCTGGGCTGAATAATAAGCTCAAAATTATGCAATGCTGTTCTTTTACGTCTAATAAAAAGATGATCCATTGGTTCAGTGTTCATGATTGTGCACCTAATTATGGCTTGGTACAGTTGTGCGTTTAATCATTCTAAATCCTTAGATGCAGTTTTGTAATAGACTATTACTATTGCATACATTTGGGTAGGCGTAAACTCGGTGTAAGCTCAACATTGTGTCCCTGTGTATCTGTGTAACACAAAATGCTTAAAGGGTTAGTGTGACGAGCCGGGCGAGCGAGAGCCGTGAGAGGGCGACACAAGGCCGGGGAGTGATTGATGAGCGCCAGCTGCGCGTCACACCGGTCTCGGATCTCTCACGGAGGAGCTCGGAAGCATAAAAGGAGGAGCGATGACAGTGAAGTCGCCGGCGTTCGCCGTGGGCCGGAGCCTGCTACCATCCGCCATGACTGGGAGGAGCAGGGAGCGCGGGACTCGCTGCCGGCTGCCCTCAACAGGAGGAGCCGCCGCCAGGGGGCGGAGGAGAATCGAGCCGTCCACCGAGCGTCGAGTACCATCGCATGGCACCGCGAGGAAGAGCCTCTCGGCTGGCTGAGGACCGAGTGGCAGTGTGTCCGGGAACCGGACTAGATATTTTTTTTTTCTTCCTCTCTCCCCTCTCTCGTCTCTGTCGCTCCTCATGCTTCCGGCTCCTTTTCTCTCGTCTCGTCTGTCCTTACCCCCAGGTGGTGCTGCGGCCGCCGAGACTGGCCCGGGGGGGGAGTAGAGCGCAGTCTCGTGGGTACCCCCCGGCCTGCGAAGGGCGATGGGGGTATGTGACGAGCCGGGCGAGCGAGAGCCGTGAGAGGGCGACACGAGGCCGGGGAGTGATTGAGCGCCAGCTGCGCGTCACACCGGTCTCGGATCTCTCACGGAGGAGCTCGGAAGCATAAAAGGAGGAGCGACGACAGTGAAGGACGAGAGAGGACCAGGCCTGGATTTACGTTGTGGTTTTGTTTACGTTTTGTTATGTGTGTGCGCGGCAGTCGTCCGTGAGGGGCTGCCGCTTTTACTTTCAGTTAGTGTTTATTTATTTGATTAAAGTCTTTAAATGTTCGCCGGTTCCCGCCTCCTTCTTCCCATAACAACGAACTACGTTACAGTTAGTCCTCATGTCGTTCCAAACCCGTAAGACCTTCGTTCATCTTCGGAACACAAGAGTTGCAAGGTCCAGAAAAGTAGTAAAAACATTGTTAAAATAGTCCACGTGACTCCAGTGGTTCAACCTTAATTTTATGAAGCGACGAGAATACTTTTTGTGAGCAAAAACAACGACTTTATTAAAAAATCTCTTCTCTTCCCTGTCACTCTCTTATGCTATTCACTTTGTTGGGCTATTCACAAAGTACAGCGCTTCCGGGTTTTATGGCAAAACGGCAGCTCACTATTGGCCGAGAACAATCCCATGATCACATACATGCGTTATGGTGCTTACGTGAATTGCGTAGGAGAATGGCATGGAAGAGAAGAGTTTGTTGAATAAAGTCGTTATTTTTGTTTGTTTTTTCTCACAAAAAGTATTCTCGTCGCTTCATAAAATTAAGGTTGAACCACTGGAGTCACATGGACTATTTTAACGATGCCTTTACTTCCTTTCTGGTCCTTGAAAGTTGAAATTATGTTGCAGTCTATGTAGGGACAGAGAGCTCTCGGATTTCATCAAAAATATCTTCATTTGTGTTCCCAAGATCAACGAAGGTTTTACGGGTTTGGAACGACATGAGGGTGAGTAACATTTTTAGGTGAACTAACCCTTTAAATTGAGGGATTGACAACATCATAAACAGAAGCATTTCTTCCAGCTGTATCTCATACAATGCATCCAAATATACTTAGTTACTTCCTTACTATTTAGGAGGCGAAAAGCAGTACACAGATTAGGTAGAATGTCAGAATTCATAGCATTCATAAAACAGTAGGTGAAAAGTACCCAGATCACCTACTACTTCTGCAAGATTCTGAATTATGCACCCATTGGATCCCATGTGGCCACAGAAGAGGAGTTATGAAAGGCAGAACATATTTTTTTTAACAAATGCAAAGTTTGTTTCTCAAACGTAGTACCTATTAGACCATATGCGATTTAGGAACCAGTTACCGATGCCAGTGCTGCCGGTCTACTGCCGCCTTGAGTATCATTGTGTATGCAATGTCACTTGTAACTCCCTAAATGGGCAGCAACCCTGTGCGTCTTACCAATACTACTCCTCATGCATGGAAAACAGTAAAAAGATACAATGAATCACAATTGATATTAATAGTTTTTTATTTGCATATTGCTAAGCTAACAGTGCAGTACTAATGAGCGTAATTTAGCCAAAAGTAGTCCTTTTTTATTTGATTATTAATAGTTGTTATTATAATAAAGATTTCTCAGTGTTTTGGTTGAATTTATTATTTTTTTTTTTTCACAGTGTATGATATTTCAAGGATACATGAAATGTTGCCTTAGAGAATTCGGTTAAAATAAGGTGACTTCTTGGAACAGCCTTTGTCCCTGTAGCATGTCTATGATGTCTTAACTAGGTTTTGGAACAGAGCCTTTTAGATTTCTGTCAAACCACACAATTTATGCCAAACATGAAATTCAGCTTTAAATGAACACCTTTTCGCTTATCCCCATTAGCAATATTGTGTCTTATAGCCATCTTCTATCTGTACTTAATCAGTTTAAGTAGGCTAAAATTAGGTGGTTCTTGAGTGTGGAGAGGACAGGCTAGTATTTAACATTTTAGGTGACAATATTGAAGGTTATTAGTGCTGCTTTTAGTATAAGTGCCCTAACATGAAGGCATGACCTCCTCAGTGGGCAGCTGGCTGTGCTTCCCTATTGCCCGTAGGTGCAAGTCATGCCTAATGCGGGCAGTAATGGAGGCCGGTGAGAGTAATATGATGATGGATGATGAGGCGCTTGGTTACCCCTTCTGCTCTGATGTTTCTCCTAGATTCTGATACTGTTACAAAGCCTGGCCTCTCATTGGTTCGTGAATATTGGATGCACCACAATGTCATTACATTTGACAGGAAAACAAATCTCTCTCTCCATTGAGAATCTGCATCAGCTTGGTAAATTGGGCTTTTAGACGAAGGTCATCCGAGCTGAGATTCCAGTCGGACTGGTGCAGCATGTTGACTATAGGTTGGCGTAGCGCTGAATGAATGCGTGATTGAGTTGGTTATTGTTTCTACACATGCTTTTACATGTGAAATGCTTCATGATGTGCTCCAAATATGTCTGTTTAATGGTTTGCAGGTACGCATATTTTTAGTTGTTGAAGGTCATATTTCAAACCTGTGTGCCAACAGTCTTTTATCTCTTCTACACCTCTTGCATTCATCTTTTTCTCTCTGGACATTAGTATTAACCTTCCTCCACTCATTTTCATTATTCAGCTTTTATTTAATTGCACAACAGTGGATGAAATCTGCCTTATTTGATTTGAAGTACTTCCTCGCTGGAAATCCATAAGAGTTCAGGGTGGAAAAAAATCATCCTACCCAAACTGTAATATGAGCGTCTGAAGAAATTGCCTGCCTGGCAGACTCAAGACCCTGTCATTTGTAGTCAGTGTGGGAAATATTAAAATAAGTTGTTGTTATTGGTGGAATATATTAATGGGATATGAATTATATTAAAGGGTACATAACACACACAGTTTCTGCCAGTCTCATGTTAATTTTAAGTACCTATAGAGTAGTTTTGCATCCTTCATGTTTCCGAAGAGTCTTTTAGTTTTATCAGATTTATAAAAGACAGATAAGCTGTACCGATTCTTTCTGAAAACAGCCGAACTTGTGGAGGCATGCACTGGGCGGAGCTAAAGAGACACGAGCACGCACACGCACACAATACATCATGGCATTATCCCTGGATAACTTTTGATTCACTATATGTTAGTGTTGTTGACATTATATGCACTTACGTGCCGATTGCCAACAAAACGCAGACATTTGATACCGTTTCACTCACCACCTGCGGTTTCGACTCATGACCGGGAACAAACACACTTGCAGAACTCCGTTGCTGCTCCGGAAAAGCTAACTGCATCCACTGTTCACGTAACGCTGGGTTATTTGAAATACAATGTTGATACCGATACAAAAACTAATATCCACTCTTTAGTTCTGAAAGTAAAATATTAATGAGCATTATATAGCATGTAGCCGTCAATTATTTTTCCAAGTAATTATTTAATGCAAGTAAATGAATAATAAAATTAAATAAGTCAAGTCAAGTCAACTTTATTTATATAGTAATTGAATTTATTTGGATATTTATTTGAAAATGTAGTGTCCCTTAACTGAGCAAGCCAAGCGAAAGGCCAAGCCATCAGGACATGCAAACTATAAAACAAAACACAAGTGAAGTAAACTGTGTTTGAAGTGTAAAATATCAGATCTGTTTAAAGCCTAATGCTCAGATCTTATATTTGACACATACAGTTTTTGTCCCACTTGTTTACTTAAAACCAAATGTGTTACTTTGCATTAATACTTTGTCAGGACAGTCATTTTGGACCAAGAAGCAAATTTGGCAAATGCAGCCCACATTATCGCATGGGACGAACACTTTTTTTTGTAATCAAAGTACCAGTACCTTTGTATTTAAATGAATAAGTTAGTGATTGTCTGAGCATCAGGAAATGAACAGATTTTGCATTAATTGCATCATGAATGTTTGCTTTTTCTCTTAGGATTTCAGTGAGATTATTGTATTTGCTTTTCCATCCCTTGTCATTCTTATCAGTGTGTTTTTATGGCTGTCTTATATAATAGCCATAGAATACTACTTAGAATAGAATACTAGAATACTACTTCACAACAGGAGTGTAGCCACTATCTTTTCATAAACCTATGGCAACCTCTACCTTTTACTTTCCCTCCCCTTTTGGTTTAAAGGAACACGCCACTATTTTTGAAAAACACTCTTTTTCTAACTCCCCTAGAGTAAAACAGTTTTTTTCTACCATTTTCGAATCCATTCAGGCGATCTCCGGGTCTGGCGGTAGCACTTTTAGCGTAGCTTAGCATAGATCATTGAATCTGATTAGACCATTACCATCACGTTGGTTGGCTATTTTCAGGCGCTGCGTAAATCATTGAGCCTGCTACACCCATGGTACGGCAGCAAAGTTTCTTGATTATTACACAGGAATGAGAGTATAGTTCCTAGCCATATCGGTCTAGAAAATCGCAACTTTTCATTTTCCGTCAGTCTTAGTACACGATGTAACTACAGAAGAGTCAAGTTTTAAATAGGTAAAATATCAAAACTCTTTGGTCATTTTTTTGAGCGAGATGTTAACGGTCTAATCAGATTCAATGATCTATGCTAAAAGTGCTACCGCCAGACCCGGAGATCGGCTGAATGGATTCGAAAAAGGTAAAACTCAACTGTTTAACTCTGTTAAGCTGGAGTTCTGGAGGAGCTCTGGAGATGAAAAATAAGCCTATTTTCAAAAATAGTGGCGTGTTCCTTTAAGGTCTAAACTTGTGAGAGGCTCCCTGTGCATGGTTGATCGATGTGCAGGGTAAACAGTGCAGGGCATTGACATTTTTAGACTTATGTTTGTTTTGTAGCTGAAAGTTTAAGGAAGACATACAGCAGGCCTATACAGCATTCTGCACAAAAAGACCTCACTTTAATGAGACCCCAATTGCTTATTACCAGGGTCAGCAGGGCTGGATTTGGAATTTGAAAAGTAAAGTAAAACTCTTAAAGCTGTGAAACTGTTGTCAGAGGTTATTAAGGGGAAATGAGTGGAGAAGTGATAAGTAGTGACCTTGCTAGATGGTTTTGTGGTGGATCTGTTGCAATGTCAACAGTTCATATTGTGTGAAATACATACTTCTGCCTTGTATTTCAATACCACATGTAGGCCACATGTAACACACACAAAGAGCAGACAGAAAGACATAACAGAATTCATGTTAAATTTACTTGTGTTACTCGTGTAAGTCGTGTTAAATGTACTCACCCTGTTGGAAACTCAGAAGCGAAGACCAGGAGACTTGGATGTATCTTCAGCTGGATTTTTTTATTGAGAACACGTGCTGTCGGTAGCTGCAGTCATCAAGTCTGACTAAAACAGTATACACTGTAATTTATCTACATTTTAGGGGGAAGGATACACAGCAAATGGGTGGAGACAATCTAAACAAAGCAATTACCAGTCACCAGTTCTAATCCAATCAGTATAACAGTGTCATTCAAATGCATAGATGCTAATCCAATCACTCTGACAGTATTGCTCATACCTTCACATTATCATAGAGACAAAAGCACAACTGTGCCCTGAGCTTGTCATGCTAAATGATCAGGAAGTGCATAACGACTAATGTCTCAAACACCTGGGCTGATTAACTTGATCTTCTTAAATTGTCGTCAATCTTTACCTCAAAATGTACCTAGAAATAACAATTTATAAATTTGTAATCCCACAACCCTTATGTCATTTCAAACCTTTATGACTTTCTTTCACACAAAAGGAGAAATACTGAAAAATGTAGTTGTATTCTCTTGTATTCTTCCATGTGATGAAATGAAAGAGGATCTGGTCTTTTGAGCTCCAAAGTAAAAAAAAAAGAAATCACTATATATGTTTTATGCATGTTACTCCATATAACTTGTCTACTATATTCCTCTTCTAACAAGACCTTTGTGTGAGAAATAGACCCTAATATAAGTTCACTCAGTTATTCCAAGCTATTCTTTAGCTTGGATATCACAAATTCGCAGTTTGATTGGTCACATCACATTGATGCCAAAACATCTTTCATGTCAGACGTAAAGTGTTTTATCTAAAGGCACCATACTTGGATGCGAACAGCAGAAGGCAAGATTTTCAGTGAATTACATCTTAATTTTCAATCTATCCATCTTTCAACACTCATAATGCCACCATTTTTATTATATGCACAAGAGTAGCTGTTACATTCTTGAAAATCTATCCTTTCGTGTCCCAAGGAAGGAAAAAGTCCTACAGGTTTGGAATGACATAAGGGTGAATAAAATGATGACAGGTTTTTCATGTTTGGGTGAACTCTCCCTTTAAAGTTTTACTCTTCAGTGAAGCATGCAAACTGCTTTAAAAACTCCCTTTCTTTGAATTTTAATTCATTGAGAATACAATGACAAAGGTTGTGCACTACTGCGCTTAAAGATGAATAATCATTAATGGAGGGGTTAGAGGAAATCTTTGCTTGCATATTATAACGGGTAATTAGTGCGATTAGAATGGCACAAACAAGCCAGGGCGTCCACACGATGACCTGAAATCTGTGTTTACACTGTAATGAGTTACCACAACAACACGCTCTGCCAGATTTACCGTAGAGCACTCAGAGAACGGCATAAACAAACAATCCAGCTCCGACTGGCTCAACAGCTGCCATGTTGTGTTTCTAGTCGATTACCCCGACTGCCCATTTCTTCTGCGTACAATAGACAAGTGCAGAACCCGTCATACCAGCTATCTGATCAGTTTGTGTTTTCGGTTTAAAAAATGTGTGCGAGTGTATTTGACCCAGATATTCCAAGGACACAGTTGCTCTGCAAGCTCCCATCTGACTTCCTTGTCCTGCCAGGCCTGTCGCGGAGCTCTCGGTGGGCTGTCTGCGCCACAACCTCCTCCCCCTTTGAATGAAAAGGGAATGGGAGGGGAGGCAGACTCTCTGTGGAGCTTGATCTCGTCCACTTAAGCAGTGTATCGCAACAGGAAATCGATATAATCACACAAAAGCTAAGCATGTTGGGGAGTAGGAGGTTGTGCAAGGATAAAGGTGACAGAAGGAATGAAAAGAAAAGGAAGAAATGAAAAGAATGAGGGAAATTTTCCTTGGTGGAAAAACAAGAAAAAGCAACCCATCCTTCAAACTGATCTGTTAACCTTTGGGGCTTGATTTTATTAACTGTAACAAAGCAGTCTCGCACACTGGCCTTCTCTGGGTGGGGTTGAGATATTGGAAAACTAAAGCTTAGACAACAACATGCCGATTCGGTTTTCTCAGCTTTCACATGCCTGCGCACCTAAGTTCAGCAAATTAGACTATAGGGTAAACTTGGTATAGTGAACTAGAGATTTAAAGTTATTGCTGAGAATCATGACTGATTATTCTGGCTTCCCATGATTTCAGTCGTAATGTGTGGCTTTTATGTAGTCATTGGAAAATAAAAAAAAATGCATTGCTTTGGTCAGATCTGATCCAAAACTTTCCTTCTAATTCACTCTATTACTCTTCACATGGTGCTCCTGTTCTTATTTTGGTTAGCTTCAAGTGATTAGGAATAGAAGGGCAATGTCAAAGGCAGTCACAAACAGTTGGTAAGTGTGTACCAAAGTCTAGTTGTTTTGAGTCACGTCGTGGGATCTTGCCTTAAGCAAATTGGTATAGTTTTGAGCATCACCCACTACTACCTCATAATATGATAGACATTATGAATCATTAGTCACAATTAATCAAAGTGCATCTTGGTATAATCATTTGAGTGGAGTTGAAACTGTGCCATACTTGTGAGATACAAAAATTAATCTACCAGATCCATTTTAACATCTGTTGGATAGTTCTCTCCACAATATGCTCCTTAAAAAAATCTTTTTAAACCACACTTTTAACACCTAGTTATACAGCCTTTCACACTTGTAATTTTTAATGGAGGTTAGTATCTCTTTTTAACCTAGAGCAGGGTTAGCACTAGGGGTGGGACAAAATATCGATAGGGCAATATGGTTGTCCTTCTCCGTGCGATACAAGAATTGATATGCTAGTGTCAAATATCGATATTTTAATGAATAAAATAAGGCACTCTAAATAGACTTCCCTTTTCCCAGCGTCGGTTACTTCATGGCTCCTCAAAGTGGCGCTCAACGCATGAATGAGGGAAACGTGAACATAAGTTTACTAGCCTAAGAAAAAGAGGTTTTTATTGGGATGATGTACAGCAGTGTGATTAAAATAATAGATGCCATAAGTCCAATGTCTGGACCCACTTCGGCTTTTATACCATTGATGGGACAAACAAAATCAACAAAGAGTACATATGCAAGAACTGCCTGGTACAAGTAAAGTACATGGGTAATACTTTGAACGTTGTCTAGCAATATATTTATTATCTCAGAACTACTGATCGTGATATTATCGGTATATTGAGTATGTGTCGTTTATCGTGAGGTACCCTGTGATTCCCACCCTAGTTAGCACTGCTTTTGCATGAAGAACGTTTCCCTAATTTTTGTAACCAAGCAGATCTCGGCAGCCATTGACTACCATCGTAATATTAAAAAAAAATTTGTCGAATCATTGGCCAATTACAGTAACCAGAAACTAGCAAACCACAGTATTTAAAAATGGAGGTGCATCACGAAGCTCGATGCATGAAGTCCATTGAAGTGAATGAGAATTGCGCCCTAGTCACCACTTTAATCCCTTACATCCAACATGGATGCAAAGAATCCAAAGCATCCAATGTGCAGGCGAGTTCGTCATGTACAGCAATGTTACACTGCAAGATACCACAGAAGAAAAGAGCTTTTAATTCGCTTGCTGTCAGTAAGACAGACATGGTGGTTTCGTTATTCTACATGACAGGGCTTGTTTTAGGTCATTGTGGTTGGTTAAAAGTGTTAGAAAGATGGAGATCTTCCACATTTCCTAATTGTCAGACATACACTCACCTAAAGGATTATTAAGAACACCTGTTCAATTTCTCATTAATGCAATTATCTAATCAACCAATCACATGGCAGTTGCTTCAATGCATTTAGGGGTGTGGTCCTGGTCAAGACAATCTCCTGAACTCCAAATGTCAGAATGGGAAAGAAAGGTGATTTGAGCAATTTTGAGCATGGCATGGTTGTTGGTGCCAGACGGGCCGGTCTGAGTATTTCACAATCTGCTCAGTTACTGGGATTTTCACGCACAACCATTTCTAGAGTTTACAAAGAATGGTGTGAAAAGGGAAAAACATCCAGTATGCGGCAGTCCTGTGGGCGAAAATGCCTTGTTGATGCTAGAGGTCAGAGGAGAATGGGCCGACTGATTCAAGCTGATAGAAGAGCAACTTTGACTGAAATAACCACTCGTTACAACCGAGGTATGCAGCAAAGCATTTGTGAAGCCACAACACGCACAACCTTGAGGCGGATGGGCTACAACAGCAGAAGACCCCACCGGGTACCACTCTTCTCCACTACAAATAGGAAAAAGAGGCTACAATTTGCACAAGCTCACCAAAATTGGACAGTTGAAGACTGGAAAAATGTTGCCTGGTCTGATGAGTCTCGATTTCTGTTGAGACATTCAGATGGTAGAGTCAGAATTTGGCGCAAACAGAATGAGAACATGGATCCATCATGCCTTGTTACCACTGTGCAGGCTGGTGGTGGTGGTGTAATGGTGTGGGGGATGTTTTCTTGGCATACTTTAGGCCCCTTAGTGCCAATTGGGCATCGTTAAAATGCCACGGCCTACCTGAGCATTGTTTCTGACCATGTCCATCCCTTTATGACCATGTCACAAAGCTCGAATCATTTCAAATTGGTTTCTTGAACATGACCATGAGTTCACTGTACTAAAATGGCCCCCACAGTCACCAGATCTCAACCCAATAGAGCATCTTTGGGATGTGGTGGAACGGGAGCTTCGTGCCCTGGATGTGCATCCCACAAATCTCCATCAACTGCAAGATGCTATCCTATCAATATGGGCCAACATTTCTAAAGAATGCTTTCAGCACCTTGTTGAATCAATGCCACGTAGAATTAAGGCAGTTCTGAAGGCGAAAGGGGGTCAAACACAGTATTAGTATGGTGTTCCTAATAATCCTTTAGGTGAGTGTATGTGGGTTGGCTGTTCAACAGTCATATGAGCCTTTGCAGAGGAGTGATTGTTCGTGATGTCCATGTAGCCGAATGTTAATTGTTCTGTAGGAAAGCAGTGTGAGTATTGTTCATTGGGCTCTTCCGGACTGCATAATATGGCTATAGTGTATGTTAAAAGCAGTCATGAGAGTGAATGCTGCAAACAGCTCTCATGGTTGAACGAAAGTGTGTGAGATAATGAGGGCAGTTGTGTAGCCTACTACGGTATGTGCACTCTCATCCTTAATTCAGCATGTGCCGCTGTGTCTGTGCTGAGTAATGGTGGTCCTGATGCAGATGACTCAGCTTCCCGCTGTTTCATTACTCTGTAGCCACACAATAACCCTAAGTGGATACAGCCAATGTTCCCATGTTCCGCAGGTGCCTGTGGGTTAGTGTCCCACTGCAGAATCCTTTAGGAAATGCTTCTACGCATTGGGCCTGTTTCAAGAAATGTTCAGAACAATTTCGGTAAATCATTCATGAAACCATTCTTAAATAAACAGTAGCTATGTTTCCATCAACACTGATGAAAACGGCAAATTTCGACGCTAAATTTTTACGCTCGATTGAGGTGGTTTTTGACTTGTGTGAAAAAGAGTTCATGTGAATAATGGGAGATGGAAACGCATTTGCCAAATCAATTCTGATGTAGCAAACATTAAACCCACGTGAGGGCTCATTTTAGGGAACCGGATAATTTGGCTTTTCATTTAGTACCACTTCTGGCTTTAAAATTTTGTCAAATTTAGTAATGTTTGGCTTGTGATTGATACAGTATGTATGCACATATTTCACTTAAATTATACAATGTTACTCGTCTTGTTTTCTGACCCGATATTTTCGCCACACTGCTCGACCACACACACTCCATGCAGTGACTGAATGTTATGTTAATGTGTAGCCTACTACGGTATGTGCAACGGATCGAGAGCGGCAGGGTAATGTCATCACACTATCGCACGCACATACACATCAAAATTACATTCAGCTAGTGACTACTTGATGTGTGGCTCAGCAGTGTAGCGAAAGGATAATAATATTATTCTGTCTTGTATTAATATACAAAGAGGAAAAACGGCGAACCGACTATAACCGTTCACTTAAAGGAGCCTGCTCATAGAGCCGACTCGTTCATGAATGACACATTACTACTGTTTCCGCTGATGGTGTTTTATTTAGTGTTGGTTACTAGATTACCAATACCACCATCGTCTGCTCGAACAACTTGATGCAAACGCACCTAATTCGCATTTGTATTTTTTTTTTTTTTGCAAACTTTGAAAAGATTCGCTTCACGTTTGGATGAAAACCCAGCTATTGTGAGTTTAAGAAAGAATGGTTTTTACCAACAATTTACACATTCACTCTGCTTGTGTTTAATGAAGGAAGAATCAGTCATATTTATTCTTTCAAAATTTTACAGATGAAGAAGACTGGACTAGATTTAAAGTCCCTCATAGTCAATATTTTTTTTCCTTAAAATTCGTCTTTAATCTATGGAAGCCCGTTTCTGCCAATAAATAAAAAAATAAAAAGAGTAATTGTGACTTTTTATCTCAGAATTCTGACTTTTTTTTCTCACAATTGCGAGTTATAAAGTCACAATTCTGAGATATAAACTCACAATTGCGTGATATAAGGTCACAATTCTGAGATACAAACTCGCAATTTATATCACGCAATTGCGAGTTTATATCTCAGAATTGTGACTTTATCACTCGCAATTGTGAGGAAAAAAAGTCAGAATTCTGAGATAAAAAGTCGCAATTACTCTTTTTATTTTTTATTTAGTGGCGGAAACGGGCTTCCATATTAATCACCAAAATTACATTTTTAAAAAAAAATTTTCAGTGAAAAATTATTCATGCCTTGAATGTAACTCTACACCCTTGTTTCATCTAGTATACCATGAATATGCTAATGAGCCCCACTTCCACTCACTCACACTAGCTCAGAGATCCACTCGGTCAACTTTACTGTAGTAAACGCTGCACAATGACAAGTGGAAATACTGGTTTAAATCAGCCATATATGTTTGAACCAGAAATTGATTAAGAAGAAGTGGAAGAGGGAATTATACAGGCTCGTATACAAGATGTATCAGAATGGTAATGCGTTTTATTTATCTCTCTCTACAACGTCGGACACATAACGGTAATTAATATGATTAGCCTTTTGCTTGATTACGTGATCATCAGCTAATAATGTGTTGCTAATGTTACACAAACCATGTTCACATTCACCATCTCAGAGTCAGAACGCTGCCTTCTAAAAAGCAGTACTCTTAGAAACACTTTGAACAACTTAGAACATCAGTGGAGAAAGGCATATACAGTGCCTTGCAAAAGTATTCATACCCACTGAACTTTTTTTGTGGAAGGAAAATGATAAATGGTGTCAATTTTTTTTACAAATAAATATCTGAAAAAGGGTGGCGTGCATTTGTATTCAGCCCCCCTAAATCAATACTTTGTAGAACCACCTTTCGCTGCAATTACAGCTGCAAGTCTTTTGAGATATGTCTTTATCAGCTTTGCACATCTAGAGAGTGGGCAAAAATTTCATTCTTCTTTGCAAAATAGCTCAAGCTCAGTCAGACTGGATGGAGAGTGTCTGTGAACAGCAATTTTCAAGTCTCGCCACTGATTCTCAATTGGATTTAGGTCTGGACTTTGACTGGGCCATTCTAACACATGAATATGCTTTGGTCTAAACCATTCCATTGTAGCTCTGGCTGTATGTTTAGGGTCATTGAACCTCCGCCCCAGTCTCAAGTCTTTTGCAGACTCTAACAGCTTTTCTTCTAAGATTGCCCTGTATTTGGCTCCATCCATCTTCCCATCAACTGACCAGCTTCCCTGTCCCTGCTGAAGAAAAGCATCCCCACAACATGATGCTGCCACCACCATTTTTCACGGTGGGGATGGTGTGTTTAGGGTGATGTGCAGTGTTAGGTTTCCTCCACACATAGCGTTTTGCATTTAGGCCAAGTAAAATTTTGGTCTCATCTGACCAGAGCACCTTCTTCCACATGTTTGCTGTGTCCCCCACATGGCTTGTCGCAAACGGGACTTCTTATGGCTTTCTTTCAACAATGGCTTTCCTCTTGCCACTCTTCCATAAAGGCCAGATTTGTGGAGTGCACGACTAATAGTTGTCCTGTGGACAGATTCTTCCACCTGAGCTGTGGATCTCTGCAGCTCCTCCAGAGTTACCAGGGGCCTCTTGACCGCTTCTCTGATTAATGCTCTCCTTGCTCGGCCTGTCAGTTTAGGTGGACGGCCATGTCTTGGTAGGTTTGCAGTTGTGCCATACTCTTTCCATTTTCGGATAATTATATTGTACAGTGCTCCGTGAGATGTTCAAGGCTTGGAATATTGATTTATAACCAAACCCTGCTTTAAACTTCTATCCCTGACCTGTCTGGTGTGTTCTTTGGTCTTCATGATGCTGTTTGTTCACTAATGTTCTCTAACAAACCTCTGAGGGCTTCATAGAACAGCTGTATTTATACTGAGATTAAATTACACACAGGTGGACTCTACTTACTAATTAGGTGACTTCTGAAGGCAGTTAGTTCCACTGGATTTTAGTTAGGGGGTATCAGAGTAAAGGGGTTTGAATACAAATGCACGCCACACTTTTCAGATATTTATTTGTAAAGAATTCAGAAAATTCTGAAAATCCCAATAAAATATTTTTTTTGTGGTTGTAATGTCAAAATGTGGAAAAGTTCAGTGGGTATGAATACTTTTGCAAGGCACTGTAGTTCATCATAACATCGTAATATACATCATATACATAATTCACCCGCTATATTGCTAAATGTACCTGATTTTTCATATCAACAGAAAAATATACTGGGATAACCAGGCTTCTCTTTAGACTTCACTGCTTCAGGGAATAGTTAATGATATGCTAAAGCCTGCCACCGTTGACGTGATTGGTTACAAGGTAGTTTGTGACATAAGAAGACATTTCAAACCACGTTTTTGAGAAAATACTCAGAAATGGTGTTGACATGAATTTGCACATGTTTTTTTCTTAAAGCATATTAAAAACACCACATAGACGTATAAACATACAACAACAACAACTTGATTTTCACCTCAGTGGGTCTATAAAGCAAGTGCCTTTCTAAATGTTCATTGTTGCTGAATGTACAAAGCACCACCCACAAAGAGGTCACCTCTGAACCAAGCCACTTGCACTTTAAACACTTCATTTCAATTCAGTGAATTTGAATACCTCAAAAAAGAGTGACTCATTCACAAATTGCCTGTTTGATGCTTTTTATTTATTTTTCTTTGCTCAACAAAATTTGTGTTTAGCATTTAGCATCATTGCAGGAAACAGATGTCTAGGAAATGGGGTGGGCGGTGAGACGGTGCGACCAAACTCTTATATCCGCATTCAAAGCTGTTGTATATGGGCACCTGTGACCGCACATCATTTGAATTCTATATTAATGCTAGCCAACTGTAAACAACTAAACTTCTAAATTTCACCCTTTAGTGGCAAGGTCTTCTCGTCTGACTTATTTGTGATACATCCCACTTTATTCATTCTTTCTGTGTGCAAGTATACTGCAATACAGCAGGAAAATCTTTAAAAACTGACACATTTACACTGCTAAACAGTATATTCTGTCATACCACCCTGCCCTAGTGGATAGTAGTTCATTCACAGGGGATGATCATGTCAACCTCTTTAGTTATTGGCATTGTTAATATTTTCACCTGCACTTAAAATAATTGATTAGTCTGATGATGCGTTGTTGACCGTACAGTGAACCCTATTTGGAAACCAAACCAGGCATTGTAATTGCAAGGATGAATGTAAGGTTAACTTGTTTGTTGCCTTGGCTAGTAGGGGGTTGTGTGTGTTATTTGTGAGTCTTGTGGGAAAAACTAATTTGATGGGGGAGTTTTTGCTGTGGATCAGTCTGTCAGCCTCGGCTCTTGAACTGGAGATTTGCAGCCCTGCTCCAGCTATTGGCTGTCAAAGTGATACGGGTTTGCCCGCTACCACTGATGGATGAATAAACCCTCACTTTTCCTTTTGCATGCTTACACCGTTTCATCTACCAGACCGTTTTACCGTGAGTAATTTTGGCGTGGCATACAGTATTTATCATTTAAAGTATCTAATCGTCTGTAAACATTAAAGCACGAACCCTTAATTTAAATCTTCAACATGATGCAAGGTTAATTTCACTGTCAAAAAAAGTCCTTAAGCTCCTGTAAATAGAAATATGAACACTCACATGCACACACACTAGGATTACTTTACTAGTTTTACCATTAGTCGATGCTTTGGGGTTAGGTTAGGTTTTATGACTTGAGTTTTATGTGTTTTTAAAGGCATTCATTGGCCAACCAGTTGACTAATGTTGTGGACAACTAATTGACTTATAAGTAGTTGTGTCAGCTCTAGCAGCTGGCATTTTTGGTTCACAAACAGAATTCGCAGTGCATGTTTTTCTTTGTGCCACAAGGGAAATAAGACAATAGAATGAACAAAGAAAAACCTTGACACACTCATTAACTCTCAGAGGGGTTTAGTAGGCAGAGCAGAGTGTTGTGAGGGTCACCCTGGTTAAAGCATTACATCAGGTCTCCTTGGCAACTGATAAACCACCAGACTGTTGCAATATAATGCGACCTGCATTCTAAAACTGAGGAAATAGAAGTAGAACATTTTATTAAAAAAGTTATATGATTTGGGTCATCTGCAGAGTTCTGTGGAACTTTACACAGTGGCTAAAATGAATGAACAAATGTCTTTTTTACATGTACAACAAATGCTGATAATATATCGGTCCTCAAAGGATATTTGTTTTTTTATTTTTATTGTTTAATACTGGATTTAATGCATGTACATTTTTTTTTTTACCTTTTTTTACCTTTTATTCTCTAACACTCCAAGTTCATAAATATTCATTTCTCATACTGTACATAATTTCATGAAGCCTAAATTCATTTATAATGACAGATTTTATTTTAATTTAGTCAGACAAAATAGTACTGGTTTTAATATCAGACATTTATCAGTTATCATTATGCTATATTATATATTGATATTGGACAGAACATGTGTTAGGTTTAAGTAACCCAACAAGTTGGGTTGCACACTTTATATTGACTAAAAACTGCACTAATTTTACCTCATAAATGTTGTTTATATATATTTACTTAATTTATATAAATGATAGTTATTTAAATATTGTTACACCACTGTCTATTTAGGAATTGAATGGAATTGAATAGGAGTCTAGATCAAATAATTAGAATTGATGGCAAAAGATGACACATATTGGTATGCAATGCAAGCAAACCTAGGAAACATAAAAGGATGTTTTTACTAAACGTTCACTTCAGGAAGTTTTCTCTCAGGACAGGAGACTAAGGGTCAGATTTACTAAACAGGGCAAATTAGCGTGAGAGCGCAATTCCAAAAAAACGCTGATGGGAGTGAAAAGTTCTGCGTGTGATCTACTGATGACACGCAAATTAAAGAACACAGACAGATCAATTGCATAATGACCTACACAATCTACCAAGAGAATCGCAAATTAGCATCTGGTTTAAGACCTGCTTTTTTGGGCGATAATGTTGCAAACACCAGTAAATTAACGAGCGCAAATCTTAGTAAATCACCTTGCGTGATTCATTTAAGTACTCTCTTCCTGTAAATTTTGCGTCTGAAAGGGAAACTCCTAAAAATGCATATGCAATAAGGTCAGCCGCAAAAATAACTCTGCCTTTTCGCCGCTAATTTTTCACTGTGTGTCTTTTATTACTTAATCCTGACAGTAGTTTTCTAACGCCAAAAGAGAGTTTGCACTGGCGCAAGCTGTTAGTAAATCTGTCCCTAAATGACCGTTGACAAATGATACAGTTTTAAACTTCAAACCAGCAGTGGGCCACTGTAACCCAGAAGGCTGGGTAGTTTGTGAGGATGTGCATAATTTCTACTGAAATTATGAAACTTAACCCAGCAGTGGGTTGCACAAAACTACGTAACATTGTGAAAATAACCCCCCAAAAAATACCCTACAGGCTGAAACCAGCGGACTGGGTAAAAAAAAAAAAAAAATACCAGCCTGTTTTAGATTGTAGTCAAATGATCCATACAGCTATGGAGCTATAGGCCATGAGTGTTGCAATAGATCACTGTTCACCATTACGCCATATCCTCAAAGTGTATTGCATTTCAAGTTCTGAGCTGAGAAATGGCTTATTCTCGATAGCTCTGCAGTCTTGATTGGTAACTTTTTTTCGTTCTAGAAGAGGGACAAAAGGAAAAAGGGAAATAGGAGTAAAAAGAAAACAAAACAACTGAGAGTTAATCTATAGCCAGGATCAGTGCTGCTGATAGGATCCCTCAGTGCCCAAATCTCCGGTTCACCAGGGTATCCTTGAGGATTCCCTCTTATTACCCAGAGCAATAGGGAGAGATACTTAAAAGGTAAGAGACTGTGGTTTAAAAGGATTCCCTTTTTTTCTTGAACAGAAAACGGACATGCAAACAAAAGATTTTTTTCACTGGCAAATTGCTGCGACGGGTGAGCCTGCGGCGACTCCACAAAGGCATGTAAATCTAGACTGAAGTGTTCCACGCGCAGCTCAAGAGAAAGCATGAACATTCAGGGCAAGCTGCTTTCAGACAGTCAGGGAGCAAAGAGATGGCATTCACAGCACATATGACCTCACACTTTTCCCAGTCACCATGGAGTTGCTGTGGAAACGCTGCATTTTTTTCAGGAAGTTCTAATTCAGCCAGCTGAAATACGCCCACTCCAACACACTCCATTCATTTATGTGTGATCTGTGTAATATTACATCCAGGTGGTCGACGCTAACACCTTGCGTTAAGAGCACTGGCAGTTAGCCTCTCAGGTTTAAACTGAGTTGTTGTCAAGGTGTACTCTAACATGCAGCTGTAGTGTTAGTCCCAGACTAATACGGTCTTGTATTGACTCACTAAGCCCGTATCAAATTTCTTTTCAGAGTGATTTGATTGTGTGGCCTTGCATCAATACAGCACTGTGGTTCACTGAGTCTTGTTCTATGGAAATATCCATAGTGTTGATCAAGTGTTCTTCAAAAGACAACATTTCAACATTTTCATTTTCTAAATATTCTTCCACAGAGGTACCTTTTACATTTTGTAAGCTTGCTCGAAATTAATGATTCCTCTTGTGGGGAAAGAAAATAGCATATGTAACCAAGAATTAATTAAGATTTTTCAAGCATGGGGTCTATGAAGGAATCTGGAGGTACCTGTTAAAAACGGATGTTTTGCTGTCACTTAGAATGAATGTTTGTTGAAGACTGCTGTTCCTTTGAGAGTTTTTAGTTTGTCCTATCATTACTAGTCTCGCATAGCCAGACCTTTAGACTGACGGCAGAAGGCCTGGACTCTATCGCATCTTTCATTGGTCGAGGACCCTGCCCAAGAGGACGAGGTTTGACTGACATGTAACGCAACTAGGGATGGAACGATTACCGGTTTCACGATAAACCACGATAAAATGTACTGACGGTTAGTAATATCGTTTAAAAATTAATTATCGTTAAAACCATGTTTATTACGATTTTGAAAACTCGCTGTAAATTCTGTCCAGCCAGCATCATTCCGGCGCAGGCGCAGCGCGCAACGTTGTTTTTGAATGAGAAGAAATGGCAGAAGGCAGTGACCGCGCCGGGAGATTTTTCAGCCTTGTAAAAGGACCAAATCTGAGGTGTGGCCATATTTTGGCTTTTTCAAAAGTCCTGAGGGAAACTTAATCGAGGATGGTCAGCCTGTCTGCAGAACATGCAAAAATAAAGTCGCTGCTATAGGGGCAAACACTTCAAATCCTGCCGAGTCGTCTTCGTGCCCATCACACACGGATGTATAGCGAACGCAAGGCATGTGGACTTTGACCTCAATACCAAAACTACATCTGGGAAATAACTGGACACAAAGTTTGGAGTTTATTTGATCTAACTCACTTGAAATTAACACGAAGCTTCCGTGAAGAAAAGTTCGCAGCAAGTGGCTTTGAGCCAAAGACGAACAAACAAGTTCAGACAAGACTAGGGTGACATTTAAGGGATAATGATGTATATTCATTGTACAATTATTACACAGATTTTCTTTACCACATAAATAATTATGGGGACATATTGAATTGAGATTAATGTTTTACATCTTACCTGTTTATAAATCTATTTTGTACAGTGTAATGTAGTGTAGTGTAGTATTAATTATAGTAGTATTAATAGTAAAGTCCTCTGATTTCATTTTCAATACAATCAAAAACAGAGACGCAAGTAACATTTGAATGAAACGAGAGGGTGTCCGTTGTGATACGTGGATGTACACTGTGTTATAATGCGTTGCTGTTGACGACGGCCATTATAAGGATAAAATCCCACAGAATAGAATCTTGCTTAAAAAAGTGCATAGAGCTGCTTGATTTATTTGTTGTTTGTTGATTTTCAAATATAAAACTTG
The DNA here is from genome assembly GCA_039654625.1 of Rhinogobio ventralis. Taxonomy (NCBI): domain Eukaryota; kingdom Metazoa; phylum Chordata; class Actinopteri; order Cypriniformes; family Gobionidae; genus Rhinogobio; species Rhinogobio ventralis. Next base: position 8,507,967 of record CM077204.1, read on the forward strand.
TTGAAATGTTTTCAGTGTGTGCATCTGTTCTTTTTGAACACTTTCATTTCATTTGAACAAAACCGTGATAATATTGATGATCGTGATAATTTCATATCACGATTATAGTGACCCAAATTTTCATATCGTTCCATCCCTAAACGCAACCAATCACAGTGCGCTTTGTTCCGCGTCATGTTTAGGGGCGTGAAAATTTAAAGTCTATGTCCCTGCAATAACAGACCGGCGTTTACTATAAATTCATTTTAAGAACGTTGTGCAAGTTTACTGCAACAGTGGAGCCACGAACTTCACATACTTTTGAAAATCCAGCCTTTAGTTGATCCTGGTACACGCTCATTGTCACAGTTGTTAACATTATGGCATTCTTCTTCCATGAGGGAGTTTGGCGTCAGCATTTGTTTCTAGGCGGACCGTTAAAGAACGCAACACACTCGTCTCTTGGACATCCTGTACTCAACCAATCAGATGACGACTTTGAAACTCCTGAAGTGTTTCCAGATAATTGTGCCACATGCATAAGACATTCAGCCAACGGTCTGTAGGCGTGGCGTCTTAGGCTTAGACTATATCATTACAAGCCTTGCAATTTTTTTGTTGAAAAAAAATACTTAATATTCCTCAGCCAATGGGGAAACACTTATCTGAGCTTAGTGCAGTGTGGGTAAGTCTCAAGGAAGAGTATGGGTTGGCTTCTCTTTAAGGGCTCAGAGTGGTAAGTACTATCCAGTGACCAGTAATATAATCAAAGCTCTTTGCAGTGCAAGACTAATGACAGAATTTAATGAAGGGGGTGGGTGCCATAAAGACACCTCTTCTCCACTGGAAACCTCAACCAATTGACCATCACTATCCTTATGGGGCTTGTCAGGTTCAGAAGGCAGTGAGTATAGGCTGCTTATACAAGCTGAGATTATTTGATCACAGATACACAAATATGTACATTTCGATTGAGAAGCAGTCAAAATCTTAAGATTTGGGTTCCCACATTTCATTATTTGGAATGTGTTGCAGGTTTTCATATGTGGTTTTGGTAACTTACAGTGACAGAGATATGAGCTGTGTGTCATCTGAAGGTTTTAGAGCCAGACACCACCAGAGCTGCTCCCATCATTTTTTGTTCTACGAGTCCACACAGATATAAAAAGCTGCTCTCGGTTAATGAAGATTTGATGGACGAACTCTGGGATTGATTAAACTCTTGTAATGCCAAAAGTGTTTTTTTTGGACGTCGCCATCTTTTATATTATTTTGGTCACTGTTGCTATGGTTACTGATAAGTGAGCACGGACTTGACTCTCGTTGCACCTTCTTACAGACAGTATCTGAGACACTACTGTGAGTTGCTGTGTGAATGGGACATTTTGAGACTCGCAGTAAATGTGGTTTTCAATCCCGAAAACTGATGTAAAGCCCATGATAGAAAAACACTTAGGCTAAGTTTACACTGTCAAAGTTATATATATAATTTTATCATGTATAACTAGCTGCTTTCTCTAATCATCCTTAAAGCAGCTAGCAGCAGGATATGTTCTTGTGAGGGAACAACTTGAGCCTTAAGAAAAATCTGCTAATAGATGTGCATGAGAGAGGATGAATGAAAATGAGATGGTAAAGAGGCTCTCAGGGGGCTACTGTCAATTTCCCCATTTAGCATACAGCTACGTTCTTTGCTGTCAGACGGTTTACCAGCACTCTCATCTCTCCACCATCTGCGTTCATCCGCTCTTTCCTAATACGTCTGTATGTCTGTCTCACCCCCACACACCTACACCATCAGCATTTCTCCTGATATTCACCGTGGTTTCCTTTCCATGTGACCTGCTTTGTGAAGGTGCGAAAATTGGTGGGGGTGCAAAACTTCCTGGCAACAATCTCTGTTTTTTTTCTTGTTTTTACCAGTTTAAAAGGGCATACTTAGAAAATATCAGGAGAACAGTTAGGAAAACTTAAATCAAGAGAAAGGCCAGGAGAGAGAGTATGCAATTGAAAGGTAATTTGCTACAATAAGCAGAGGTGTAGTTTTCAAGCACTGTAAAGTCCCTTGAAATCACTTGACATTGGAAGGACCTCTCAGGTTTACAGGGTTCTTGGTGGATTGTTTATCTTTTAGTGACAGTAGCTCCACAGCATGCGCACATTTTCTCCCTTTGAGAGAATTTTTGTGTGAACACCAGCTGTAAATATGAATAACAATCTGGTTTTGATATCATTCCACAACATTTATTAGAGTGTGTCAACTAGACTTTGCAGTCTTTCAGTCTGTGCCTCTTTTTGTAGGGCTGCCATATTGCAGGTCTTTCATTATGAATGAGGAAAATCAAAGTAATTCATCTTCATAGGCAGCGAGATAGAGATACCTACCACATTGTCATTAAGCCTGCTAGTGTACACCGCTTTACTGAGTGGGTCAATTGGGTTTCTCTGCTGTTGGCTTGTGGTATTGAATTTTGGATCTATATACCTTTATGACTCTTTCAAAATAAATATATACACCTATATTGCCAAAAGTTTTGAGACGCCTTTACATGCACATGAACTTTAATGACATCCTATTCTTAATCCGTAGAGTTTAACATGGGATTGGCCCAACCTTTGCAGCTATAACAGCTTCAACTCTTCTGGCAAGAGTTTCCACAAGGTTTAGGAGTGTGTTTATGGGAATTTTTGACCATTCTTCTAGAAGTGCATTTGTGAGGTCAGTCACTAATGTTGGACGAGAAGGCCTGGCTCGCAATCTCCGCTCTAATTCATCCCAAAGGTGTTCTATCAAGTTGAGGTCAGGACTCTGTGCAGGCCAGTCAAGTTCCTCCACACCAAACTTGCTCATCCATGTTTTTATGGACCTTGCTTTGTGCACTGGTGCGCAGTCATGTTGGAACAGGATGGGGCCATCCCCAAACTGTTCCCACAAAGTTGGGAGCTTGAAATTGTCCAAAATGTTTTGGTATGCTGAAGCATTAAGAGTTCCTTTCACTGGAACTAAGGGGTCAAGCCCAACCCCTGAAAAACACTTGGCACAATGCAGTCAGGCAAGTACTGTTCTCCTGGCAACCACCAAACCCAAACTCATCCATCGGTTTTCCAGACAGAGAAGCGTGATTCGTTACTCCAGAGAACACTTCTCCACTGCTCCACTCAGATAAGAGTCCAGTGGCGGCGTGCTTTACACCACACCGATGTACAGCTTGGATGCAGCTGCTTGGCCATGGAAACCCATTCCATGAAGCTCTCTACACACTGTTCTTGAGCTAATCTGAAAGCCACATGAAGTTTGGAGGTCTGTAACTATTGACTCTGCAGAAAGTTGGCAACTTCTGCACACTGTGTGCCTCAGCATGCGCTGACCCCACTCTGTGATTTTACGTGGCCTACCACTTCGTGGCTGAGTTGCTATTGTTCCCAATTGCTTCCACTTTGTTATAATACCACTAACAGTTGACTGGAATATTTAGTAGTGAGGAAATTTCACAGATGGACTTATTGCACAGGTGGCAACCTATCACGGTAGCACGCTTGAATTCACTGAGCTCCTGAGAGCGACCCATTCTTTCACAAATGTTTGTAGAAATAGTCTGCATGCTTAGGTGCTTGATTTTATACACATGTGGCAATGGAAGTGATTGGAGCACCTGAATTCAATGATTTGGAGGGGTGTCACACATATACATATATATTCCACATACCCTAGTATATAGACCACCTTAGACTTCCTATTTGATTGGCTGGCGTCTGTACAGTTTATGGCCATTGGGGTGCTTCAATCCACCTGGAAGTAAAGTTGCTATAACTTCTGTGCAATTATTATATATTTTTATTTGACTTCCAGGCTGGTCTTTTAGTATTTCCGACCAACCTCTTTTAAACCGTACATGAAAAAAACTGGTTCAAAAGTACACCAAAATATATACACCATATTAAACCTATGCTGCCCGTTTGGGATAAAGGCACAACCTTTTTAAATTGTTGTACTGTCTTAAGCAGGGGTGGCCAAACCTGCTCCTGGAGGACCACCTTCCTGCAGAGTTTGGTTTCAGTGTGCTTCAACACACCTGCATTACCTGGTTCAGGTGCGTTTAATAAAGGTTGGACTTAAGCTCTGCAGGTATAGGTGGTATTCCAAGAACAAGATTGGACAAACTTGGTCTTGAGGTCCTATTCCTGGGGTGTCCAGCTACAGCTCATATTGTTGTTGTTATTGTTGTTGTTGTTTGTCCATGGAACATTTGTGGAAAATAAACCTACATTTTGTATAAATAATAAATATTCAGGTACACAACCATGTGACATTGACACAAATTAAATACAAAGCTGTGGGGCTAAAATGTTTTTTTAAATTTTTTTTATAAATATATGACACTATTCTCTGTTGGTTGCCTCAGTTACCCAGTTTGTCCTTGGCAGAGGTTACGTACCTGATGTAGGTCCAGAATAGATGAAATGGACAAATGTGTGTGTGACTGAGTGTTGCAGCTGCTGCACATTCTCACACAGCCACCGTCTTATATATCGGCTTACATCTCTCGTGTTTCTCCATGCACATTAAAATGGCTCATTAGGAGGGATTCTTTTAATTTCCAAATCGGCACAAGAGCTCATATCTTCCCCTCATGACTCCTGCCACAGAATATTTTGCTCCCGATTCGTCTCATGTACACACACTCCTTTACTGAATGCATTGTAAAAGAGCCTGATTCGTGCAAGAACACACCTCATAACCTTCTAGTCAGTCTAACCTGTTCTCTATACATCCCCTGCCTTCCTTAACCTCTCCTTTTCATGTCCCTTTGGATCATTTAGTGAGTAGTAAGACCACGTTGAATGCACAGATGCGCTTGTATGTGTGTGTAGAGATGATATTTTATGTGTCTCAAGCCAGTTATGGGATACAGAGTCCATGGCCCGGTTTCTGACACATGATATGCAGTTGCAGTATTTTAAACCTTTGATAGGCATTGTGTGCATTTCTGTAAAGTCCACAAATTTGTAGTGTCCCATTTGTCAATTTAGATTTCAAAAGGACAGTCACAAGCACCTTCTAGGCACACTTTTTCCCAACCCATACTGATGCTGGCTCTACAACAGACTTCTTGACCAGTGTGGTCTCGAAGGAGAAACAAAACGTCTTAAAGAGTTAGCAAAAAGTTGGTTAGTAGGCTGTTACTTAATAGCCCAAGTCTCAAGATATCCTGTTCCTTGATATGGTTTAGGTCCATCCTTCAGACCTGTCATTCATTTTATTGCCCACCAGGAGTATGTCCAAACACTTATGGCAGTGTTTCCCCAACCCTGTTCCTGGAGACGTAACTGCAGTACACATTTTCTTCCTAATGAAACAAACCTGATTCAACTCATCGGCTCTCATTAGTAGAGATTCCAAGATCTGGGCAGCTCTAGCCCTTGAGATCCACTTTCCTGCAGAGTTTAGCTCCAACCCTTATCCAGCTCACCTGCCTGTAGCTTTCTAGTAATCCTGAAGACCTTGATTAGCTTGTTCAGGTGTGTTTGATTAGGGTTGGAGCTAAACTCTGCAAGAGATTGGATCTTGAGGGCCAGAATTTCTGCTTCAAGCTGAAATGGATGGATCAGTAAGGGAGGCATCCAGAAGTCATTCCAGCAAAATGAGCAACAGCGATCTTTTCCAATACAACACATTTGACTCTGACCACTAGTATTTAATTGCCATTATTGTGGACTCCCCTTTACATATAAACCAGATTTAGGGTGTCCTTGGCACAAGCACTTTCAGGACATGCTCTGCAAAGTTTAAAACTTAGAATTTAGAGGTTTGTTGTTCTCTAATGCAGGAAAGGTTTAGAAAAGTGCCTAATGTCTAGGAGGGTGTTTCATCATTCCAACAAAGCAAACCTGCCCACTGATCCCATATCATTATTATATTTACACTCAAGCTGTGAATGCTGCTTTTATCCTCATTCACGGAGAAGGCATTGATTTTTGCACTCTGTGTTCCAGCAGCTGTCAGCGAGATTGCTTTAAATGTGAGAGAAGTCTTTCCTACACACACACACACACACACACACACACATACCCCTTTTCCACTGACACGGTTCAGGTGCAGGATCTCAGCCTTTGTCCGTTCTCGCATTCCCACTGCAGAAAAGTTAGTTCCGGACCGAAAAGATCGGTTCAACTCCGGCCCTAAAAACGGCGGAACAAAATAAGCAGCATTCTCTGCTCTCAAACGCTGGGGCCGTGTCCGCTGTCGGCGTCGAAACCACACCCACTCAGGGGAAAGCTGCTGTAAGCACACAACATCAACATCAACAGTTATGATAGTGTTGGGGGAGGGGCCATATGCTCAGTGAAAAACTGTTCAACGGTCTAACTTCACAATTCAGTATTACACAGTTCACAGTCTTTGTAATGCGTTTTAGAAATAAATTTCTAACATTTATAATGTGTTTAGGAAAAAAACTCAGAATTGCCTTTACAGGGACTTTACAGTAAACTTTAACTGTTTGTTTGGTTTTGCGGTTGCGTCGAATTGTATTAAATCCAGACCAAAAATCCTAATAATCAAACTAAATTATAATAATTATTAATGTTAATAATAATATAGGAAGCCCACAACAACACCAACAACAAAAAAACATTTAAAAATGTATTGTCCCTGTTTTTTAAATAAAAGATAATAACAAATTAGATTTTAGTGATATTTTGACCACTCAAATAGTAAATGTTCCCAGTTTCCATTTCAGAAATCTGGTCACCTTACTGCACGCAAATGTTTTGCAACACACATTTATTTCAGTGTCCATATTAAAGGTTACAGTTTTCACACTGCCTACTTAGCGCAGTGCTGGATGGCTGAAGTGTATGTTCAGATTCTTTTTTTGTGCTGTTAGTACATACTGTAGCATGATGAGCAATGAAAGTGTAAAATATTCATCAATAACTTTGCAATATAGGTGACATGAACATAAAATAATGGAATTACCTATTCACACAATGTTGGAAGTTATGTCTTTCGAGCTTGATGCAAAGTTTGCAATTAAATTCAGAACGATCAAGTTTGTAATGTATAATTCTCATTGACTAACTCTTGATAGCCATTTATAGTTTATGGTTTCTTTTTATTCAATGTAGTGACCCAGAAATCACTTTTTCTGTATAGAGCTGGTTTCAAAGCTTTCAAAGAATAAATTTTGTTAGGATCATCAGTTTAAATGACTTGCACATCTGACTTAATTAAACCAAATCTGTAGTATAGTAGAAATAATTATTTTTTTTAATGACTTCTGAAATTATGGCTATAAATGACGTAAGCATAAGTTAGCTTTGTACAGAAAGTTATTTGTTGACCTTTACAATGTAAAGGATGTCTCCTATAAATAATATTTACACACATTGTTTGTCTGGAAAATGCTTATTGATAACATAAATTGAGAGTAAGGAGTAGCATTTTACCCATTTTTGAAGCCATAAAATATGAAAAGATGATTTTAGTATTGTTGCACACCTCATGTGTGGTGGATAAACAATGCAATTAACTTCATAAATATCTTATAGCACTTCATTATAGTGAAATACATACATGCTTAAATTAAGAATTGAAAAGTTTAGCTAAAGTCTTGGATTTTTTTTATGCTATGGTTGACATTTCCGTGGAATTGCCATATGGAGGACAAAGTTAATTAGATTAACTTTAAATATCTCCCAGATACTGAGGCCTGTTCACACCTTGCTATACTAATGCATAGTACAGCTCTCTGTCGTGCTGTAGGCCTGTAAGCCTCCCTGGGTGTTTAGTTTGCGTGCATGTCTTTATTTACCTCTTACTCCTGTTTCTCTCAGCCATGTGTCTGTATTTAGAACTGCTGCACTCTGGTCTTGTGTATCACGGGGGCCTCATTACCACTTGTTCGTGTTTGTATGTCAGGTCATATATTAACTCTAGGTCTGTTACTCCTCTCTAAACCTCATAGGGAATCTCATTATGAAAATATGTTCTCTAAAACTGCGAGGAGAGAGTATTAGGACTATGTAAGAGCCTGTTTGTTAAAGTGGTCCTATTATGACCTTTTAAGAATTCTTGATTTTGTTTTTAGGGTGTACTAGAATAGGTTTTCATGGATGATTGTTCAAAAAACACATTATTTTTCACATATTTTACATTTATTGCACCACCTCTTTTCCCAGTCTGTCTCAAATGTTCTGTTTAGATCCTGTTTCGATAAAGCCCCTCCTTCCGAAATACGAAATGTGCTATGATTATTTAGCTGGCCCAGCGTGCTGTGATTGGCAAACCTTTCAGAGTGTGTTCTGGAAATGTCACGCCCTACAAGAACCACAAGTTATATCTGCTCAGGTGTAAATATTAAGAATGGTGTCAATTTTGCAATGACAATTTGAGCCCGATTCAGACCCTGGGAATTTTTACGAACAAGAGGATAATGCAGAATCTTTGCAAGCACTGATTTAAAGGACGTTTCAGAATAGTATGTTCCTAAGGATCTTAAAAAAGTGAGAGCCCCATAGCTAAATGCTATATCAACACTGTAAGGCCCTGTATACACCTGGTATTAAGATGCATTTTGGTCCATCAGATCACAAGTAGACGAGGGAGACATACCCTTTTTTCAGATCTTTCGATCTAATGGACAAAATAGGTTTGTGCAATTTACATATGAACGCGTCTGGAGACGACGGAAAAACACACGGAGTGCGGCAGCTTCTGATAGCCGCAAGAACAGCTGAACACTGTAAGTGCATGGTAGAAATCAGGAATGGTAAGAGAACATCGTGCTTGGTTTGTTTTTGGTTATCAAACCAAATCTTAAAGTTTAAATCCCGTCTGGCTAGTGCTCTTACCATAATGTTTACGCATTAGGTCAGTAAACTATATTATGCTAATATAAAACAACAACAAATAATAAAACATATTTATAAATTGTGATCCATAAACAACTGATTGCCCCAACAAAATGGGAACTGCTAGGTGTTTCAGGAGAAGCTTTTGTGTGTAGCCAGTATTGTATTCTCATAGGTTCTGGAAGTTGTCCTCTGTAAAATGTGCAGCACACAGATAAACGTTGGGGTTATAATGCTCAGGAACAGTGTTAAAAATCAATTTTAACCACTGTTTTCGAAGTTCGTCCACCTTAGGAAGGCCATACAAAGGGGTTTTTTGAACCAGGGTGGAAAAAACAACATCTCTTCAAGCAACAGCGCCGTACTAAAGCAGGTCTTCTTCGTCTTTTTTAGCACAGCTCAACCAGGCCTCGGCTTGTCCCCTTTTTTTGCGTATTCCTTGGGCGGGATTATTTAAATGAGTGACATTGTGACTTCACAAGATTGGGAAGCGCGTTGTAGTCCCAACAAGTTTGTTGTAGTTCTTGAAAAGTGTTTTCTGTTAAAGAGAATATCTCCCTTTCGAGTGGACTTTGAGCTTTGTAACCTTGCAGATCTTTTTGTATGCTCAAAAAGCAACATTACACACTAACTAAAGTTGAAAAAGTGAAAAAGCTAAATCTGTGTATTATTTTCAGCTAACATGCAAAGTTGGCAAACATGCAAAGTTTATAATCTCAGAACCATTAACCGTTGAGAAGAGGTCAGGATGTTTCCCCCCCCGTCCTTATTTAGTTTGGTGTATTGAGGACCTAAGGGGTCCTTGCAAATGTCTCACAGCTGGGTCCTTGTCAATTTATGATGTGCTCAGCTCTAATAAATTAGCCTGCAAATCAATATTTAACCAGTTGCTGAGGCAATATTTGTAACTTCATATTTTGTCACATTAAACTGTGACTTTCCTGTGGTTTAAGCTTCCCACAGTGATGAGAGCTCTATTCTGAACTGAAACATTACAAAACTGTCAACAACAGACATCCCCCCCCACCTTTGATAGCCAACGTTTTAGTTACTGCTTATAAAAATATTTTTTAGCTGTTTCAAACCCCCCAAGACACTATTGCTTTTCTGTAGGCCTATGTTTAGTCTGCACATTTTGAATCTGTCATCCTGCTCATGGTCACTGTGTCTACAGGTCTCAAGAGATGAAATGTCCAGAAAATCGCTGTCATTGTGCTGACAGAAGAAAACCAGACAGTTAGATGGTTGTTCTTTTGATCTTCGGGGGAAACTTGTCGTGCTGCCGTTAACTGTGACTGGCTAATAAATTGGAATACACGTGGTTGCTTTATGACAGTTCTGCAGTTTGGCATGAGAGGCAAGATGGCGGCACTCTACAGGGCAAAATTCAAAAGCCAGTGACCATGACACTTAGTATTGAGGTTGATAATGATATTTTAGCCCTTCACAGAGAGAGAACTTCATGACCCACCCAGTATCTAAGGATTATCACCACATGAGACTGTTCCAGCAGAACTGCTTTGTGAAGATATCTGGTTATCTGGTTGTAAACACACAGGAGAAAGTGCAACGTGACTAATGAGGTGGCAGATTATTTTTCTACTTTGTGTACAATTTAAACTTATTATTCCAAGTCAAACTTCTAAACTGTGCTGTTGTTCTTTTTAATCATCTTGCATATGAATCCATGGGGTACAAATCACACTAAGCATGCACTTTTAACCTCAGGTCATTGTAAACAATTTCTGCCAGTGTACTGGGTTAATTGAAGTCTCACAGCCGAGCACCACACTGGCTTTCCACCAGACCTCTTACTTGATCTGCATAGCTGGCACAATAGATTCACTACATGAACATGCTCTATTACCTTTCATGCAACATAAAACCTTTGAGTTGTCCCAGCATATTTATCTTCTACTGGCTGTGTAATAAATGTAGTCATACAAGCAAAAGTACTGTATAGACCTTATGTAGCCCCGCTCATTCTTCCGGTTTGTATTTCCACAGCATGAAGGTAAGATCTTACGGGTTTATAAATGAACCGCTTGTTTTAAAATCGGTAACACTTTAGAGTAATGGTCCGTCATTAATAAGTAACTATGCAGGAAGTAATGCAGGACTAATGAGTAGTACTACATTAACACTTCAGCTAGTACTATTAACTAATATCGAAACAAGCTTAATTAATCAGTGAGTAATATCAAATTTAGGACTAAGGCCACACCCACACAAAGCCAGAGTTTTCCCTATCCCTCGTTTCAAGAAATATCTGCGTACACACGAAACCACTGAAACCGACTCAAAACGATGTAGTATACACGTAGTATACATGGTTGTACACACGAAAACGCAATGGTGTGGGATTCAGATTTATCCACTCTGGGACACGGTTTCATTAGGTAATCAATAATTACTGAATGAGATTGCATCATTAAGAACTAGTAGGTAACTGTGACAAATTATAAAAAATTACTAATTAATTACTAATCACAACATTAACGTCTAAGATGTGAGCAATTGTATTTTTGTATTCTCAGCGTGGTCATAAAATGCATCACTAATTACTCAAGTGTTACCTAGTCACTATGCAGGAACTACTAGTGATCTGGACCATTATTTTAAAGCAAAAATATGTTTTTCACTTTAAAATAATGGTCCAGATCACTAGTAGTTCTTGAAGATTTGTCTTTTTTTACTCAGAACATGGTCATAAAATGCATGTCTAATTAATCAAGTACCTAGTCATTCTTCAAGGACTACTAGTGATCTGGACCATTATTTTAAAATGAAAAACATATTTTTTGCTTTAAAATAATGGTCCAGATCACTAGTAGTTACTGCATAGTGACTAGAGCTGTGTTTCCACCGCAGGACTCTGGGGTGGTACTCGGTGTGTTTCGACTGCAGGAACCTGGGTCTAAATGAAGTTCCGGGTAAAAATTTCCCCCTCAAAAGCCACGTTTCCACTGCAGGAACTTTCCCCAGGAACTAGGGACTTTGGGGTGGTACTTGGTGTGTTTCGACTGCAAGAACCAGGGTCGAAATAAAGTTCCGGGTAAAAACTTCCCCCTCAAAACGGCCCTGCTTGCGAGGTAGTACTTTTTCAAAGTTCAAGAACTTTCGGGGGTGAGACTTGCGCAATGAACATGCTGATTGGTTGAGTTCATGCAGCATTTTATTTCAACCTAAAAGTCTGTTGCGGTGCGTGCAGTAAGAGTTGTTTACTATTCGAATCAACAATGGAGTTTAAAAAATATGACTGATTATCCGGCGACTGGGTTCAGGCTTTATTAAGCTTGTATGCACAGGACGAAATCCAGTGGGAACTGGAAAGTCGCGCACAGTCCTACATCACCGGACTAATCTTCACGGTACTTTAGACTGCGATGGAAACGCAGACAGCAGCAGGTCTAGGGGGAAAAAGTGTTCCTGAGAAAAAAGTTCCTGGGACAAATTGTTCCAGGAAATTTCGGTGGAAACGGGGCTAAAACGGCCCTGCTCGCGAGGTAGTACTTTTTCGAAGTTCAGGAACTTTTGAGGGGTGGAACTTGGGCGCTAAACCTGCTGATTGGTTGAGTTCACCCAGCATTTTATTTCAGCCTAAAAGTCTGTTGCGGTGGGTGCAGTAAGAGTTGTTTGCAATTCAACGAAATCCAGTGGGAACTGGAAAGTCGCGTGCAGTCCTACGTCACCGGACTAATCTTCACGGTACTTTAGAACGCGATGGAAACGCAGACGGCAACAGGTCTGGGGGAAAAAAATTTTCTGGGAAAAAAGTTCCTGGGACAAATTGTTCCGGGTAATTTCGGTGGAAACGGGGTTTAGGTCACACTTGAGTAATTAGTGATCCATTTTATGACTTTGTTCAGAGTAAAAATTATGACTGATTACGTCTCAGACACACAATAATTCTCTTGATAATTTGTCAGTTAGTTAATAGTTATTAATGAGGCTAATCTCATTAAGTAATTATTGATTACCTAATAAGGAACTATCTCCTAAATTTGATATTACTCACTGATTAGTTAAGCTCGTTTCTGTATTAGTTAATAGTAGTAGCTGAAGTGTTAATGTAGCTCTACTCATTAGTCCTGCATTACTTCCTTTATAGTTATTATTAATGACGGACCATTATTCTAAAGTGTTACCTTAAAATCTTCCCGGTCTACTGAATTTTGTTATGGCATCCACTTCAAACATTACAATGCTCATGATAACTTTAGTTACTCTACATTAAGTAAATCCACTTCACCAGCTAATTATTTTGGTGAAATATACAGAGTGACTACAAAAACGGAAGTTAAAACACAAATTTCTAGAGATGGCTGCTCGCTTGTTGATTTCTATTGCTGTAATCTCATGTGAGTGACAGGTTGATGCCTATAATCGAGCGTATTTGGGCAAATCCAATGATTACTTCTTCCCCTGAAACAGCCTAGTATTGTAAAAACCTGTGCACTCGAGTCCTGGAAGTTATGCAAAACCAACCAATCAGATTAGTGCTTGGCAAATTGAGAGAGTGCTTGACAATTTTGAGTGCAATATGCATCAGATTGTCAGTGAACAAGACCGTAATTGTGATGCCTAATGGTTGAGACTACAAGAAACTCCTTGACTATTATATTATAAATGGATGTTGCAAAAGTAATGGAGGTCTTGATGAGACTATTTGAAGGGGGGGATATCCTCATAGCCTTCAAAGGGCAGGGATAATTGCTGTTGTCATGGATGAGTGGCCCGAGAGGTTCACTCATGCCTGAGACTGTCAGCTCACCAAAATGATTTAGTTGCTTGCATTGACTGTCCTGTCACTACTTCCTGCTTAAACACTGGTGACACAACGTGTTTGAAATTCCATCTCTGGCTCTGCATATGCAGGCCTATTATTTTCTCTCTATTACTTTCTTCTCGTTCCTGAGGTGATGGACGTGACACCTTTTATCTATCACTCTGGGAGCTGTACAAATACACTGCAGAAGTCGAGAGTAAGATCTATGGGCTCGGCGCCTGCGTTAACTTAAGATAAGAGCTTTGCAGACATTTGAGTCCTTGACCCTGCTCAACCTGTGCTACACCTCGCCTACATACTCCCTCACATCCATACGCTGTCCCCTGCTGCTTTCTGCCTCTTTGATGCGACATACCACCTGCATCTATCTGTAATACTGAGTTTTTGCATTATTAATTTGTAATGTGTATAACTGGCTGTAATTGGATAGGGAACAGCTGCTATATGATGAGTAAAATGAAAGGTGTATTTGCTATGGTTGCAACGGTTCAAATTCTAGTCTGTATCAGTAAATACTTGATGCATTGCAACAATTTGCAACACTGATATTGCAGATATTTATTTTTCCAAGAGCGCATTTTAATACACTGAAAAATACATGGCAGTGTAAAATTACAGACACGTTTGTTGGCCAACCCGGAAGTAGAAACACAAAAAAAAACGAAATATAATTTTTCCATTCGCTTTTGAATTGTTGCAGAAAATAACCTCTGTGACCAACAAAAGTTTATGATTTACACGCAGTTTGTTCATCATGATAATCTTCACAACTGAACAGAATTTTTAATCCGAAAAACAATTATTGCCAGAAGCAAAAAGCTTGTCAACTATAAACAAATGTTTGCATGACTTCAGCGTCACCACCATTAAGCTTCTGACAACTTTGAAAAACAATTTCCCTGAAAGTTTGAGTTTATCACATATTTTTAATCTTTACAGAAATAACTGTAACTCAGTGATCTGATGGTTTTTCATAAAACATGTCTTAGTCTTTTCCCCTGTACTTCTCCACTTTCTCTCATTCTTTTCTTACAAAAGTACTAATTAAAACAAAATGTATATTAACATTTAGATAGAAATGGCTTATGCTGCATTTAAGTGTAAATGGGAAACTAGTACCTCCAAGTCAGGCTTTTGTTAGTCTTGCGGAGCCAGACTTACACATTGACGGCAGAAGGTCTGGACTCCATCACAGCTTTCAATGGCCAAGGACTGGTCAGAGGCCGTTTGACTGACATGTAAATTCGTTTTGTTATGCATCATGTTTAGGGGTGTGAAAATTTTACGTCAATGTCGCTTCAATAACACACTGGTATGTAAAACTCTTGGACGTGTTTTAAAGAGTCTATGTCGCGAACTTTACATACTTTTGAAAATCCAGCATTAAGTTCCTGATAAGTGCTCATTGTCACAGTTGTAAACACGACGGCTTTCTCCTTCCATGAGGGGGTTTGGCATGACTTCATCTTTGTTTCCAGGTGGACCATTAAAAAACGCGAAACACGTCTTCCAGAAATCCTGTAGAATTCAACCAATCAGATGACGACTTAGAAACTCCTGAAGTGTTTCCAATTTTGTGTGCCATATACATTAGACGTTCAGCCAACGGTCTGTGGGTGTGATGTCTGAGGCTGAGACTAGGCTTTTGGGTAGCACTTTATTTTGATGGTCCCTTTTGAACATTCTGTTGACTATAAGTAACTTTGCAACTACATGTCAACTTATTCTAACCCTAAATCTACCAGTCTACTAATACTCTACTAACACTCTAATGAGAGTTAGTAGACATGTAGGTGCAACATTACTTATAGTCAACAGAATGTGTTAAAGGGACCATCAAAATAAAGTGAAACCGGCTTTTTTTAACATTGTGCAATATATATATATAAAATTTCTACTGTATAGATTACTGTTAATATGATATTATGTTAGAACAGTTTCCGGAATATTTCAAATCGACACACCCCTTCCAGCGTCAATTTGTGTATCATATAAAATTTCATGTTTCCCACAGCCTCACTTTTTCATTCATATGCTTGTTTCTACTTGAATACATTATTTTATTGTTATTTCTTGTTCTTGAATATCACTTTTTCAGAGACTGATATTCTATATTTCCTCCTTTCCTGCAGGAGGCGCTGTCCATTTCCTTTGGAAGTCACCAAACTGTCAGGAGAGCACACGGTCTGAGAACAGGTGCCAGGTCTGCTCTCTTCTGCCACCCCAGTGCCACTCTGACAGCCCAGGTGAGTGTTTCACACATTATGATTTATTCGCAGTTTGAGAAATGTCTCAAACGCTCACCATAAGCCCTATCAGTCTCTACATTTGTGATGTAACATCACATACATTGCCGGGTGCTAGTCCGTTCTCAGCAAAAACTTGGAGGGTGTGTAACGAGTGCTCATGTGCCTCCCTTCTAAACCCCCTGCAGTTTTGTGGACTGCACATACTTGACTTCCCCATCAGGCTGCAAATCCATCTCAAGTGCACAATTTTGTGAATGTTTCCCCAGAGTTTCTTGCTCCAGGTTATTTATTTGCTCCAGCCAAACAAAGCATTTAAAACTGTAATTTTGTATTTTTGTTAAAGCTATTACTAATATAGGCAAAAGTTAACTAACTTGTCCTTTTGAGATAAAAGGCCCATTGCCTTTTTAAAGGATCTTCTATGTGATTGTGTGCGTGAACAGGGTTGCCAGGTCTGTGTAACTAAAGTAGCCCAATGGCCAGACAAAAGTATCCCAAAAATAGCCCAAAACGATTTTCTCCATCGGTTGGCCGGATTTTCCACTGAATTTATAAGTATGGGGAATGTTTTGGGGGTGTTGGAGCGGCAAAAACGTACGTACAGGGTGGGAATCAACCCATGACATTTTTTTTTACCCACGGCAGCAACTTAAAAGTAGCCTCAAGACTCATGTGTGAGCTGTGGTTAGAAAAAGCCTAAAATATACTTTGGCTTTTACGCGTACATTAGAATATGCATACAGTGTACGTGACACAAATTTCATCATGTGCATGTTTCAAAAGGCTGCGTGTTGTGAGTGAATACTGTGCTGATGACAACATTTAAATAATGCGCACCGTACCCATACCCTAGCTTTCATGTAAAAACCAAATTACACAGTTGCTCCACCCCTGAAATGACTTTCCTCATTGGATGACATCACCATGCCCTTTTTTCACAATCCAGTCATTTCCTGATCATTTCCCTTCAAAAATTCGGTGCACGGTGCACGCTGACTCATGTTGACTTTATTATTAAAAAAACTATAATATTAATTTAAAGGTCTGAGTGTTTATCTCTAATGAATTATGATTCAGACTCCCAGAGGCTTTTTATTTTGTCCTGAAGGGCAATCACAGCATAATCGAATTGATGTCTCCTGAAGTAGCATTCTTTAGCATGATCATTTCATCCTGGTTTTTACTCATTGTAATTCCCTTTGACAGGAGATCAATTTAGCTAAATCTGCCCAGAGAAACATTAGGATTGGCTTTTTCTTCTACACTAGTTTGGTTTGCAAATCCAGTGAAGTGTACACATCCCTGTAAGGGAAAGTGTTCACATATTTCAAATAGGGATGCGTATCTTCTTCCTGCCAGTGTCTGTGACATGAAAAATTTATGATCAGAGGAGGATATTTGTTGTGCGAGTGCTCGCTATGATTCTTGCTGGTGCATTAGTATGATTCTCTTTCTCTGTGTGTATTTTGATTATTGAAATGGAAAAAAGTGTGACCTTTAGAAAAGTCCCATTTTCAAAGTGTTGAGTGTGAAATGGAGGCGGAATAGATTATAGCGGATTATCAACCTCTTTAGGATAGTAGAGAGAGAGCGCCAAGACGTTCTCTCTCTCTTTTTTACCTTTTTATCTCAAGCCGTGTCCTCACTGCTGCAGTGTGTGTTTTTATAGAAATAAAATAATATTAGGTCCAGTGACACGCTAGCTGTAAACCTCTTTAAAGTCAGTTAAACCCATTTTAGTTCTGTAGTCTGATGTATTTCCAAGTGAAACAGGATATCAGAGACTGTAAGTCCCCGATATACTCATGGCAAAGTTTTTTCTTGTTCTCCGCTTTGCAGTGCTCCAGACTAACAATTTGAGAGCAGTGGCACCAACACCACTAAGTTCTACAGATGGTGGTGTCAGCACCTGATTTGGTGGCGCTGGAGGAAAATGTATCATAAAGTTCATTTAATAATAAAACTACTAAATTGACTATTGTTTTGCATTGTCTTGTTAATAAGTACAGTTGCTAACATGTTTGTTTATTGGAAAACTGAGCTTGAATTGATATGCAGATAAAATAAACTTTTATTAACAACAGTAATGTGCAAAAACATAGTTTTTAAATTTGGGAAAATTTAAATATTCTACTCTTATTAAAATGGACCATTGTTATTTTATAGTATCACACTGAACTGACCGACAGCTTCAGTGATAATAAAAGGAGCACTCTTTACTTGTCTTCTGTGTAATTCAGTCACAATTTGAAGAAACTTTTTTGTTTCTCATGAGACTTTATGACTTTCTACTTTTTTCCATATATTAGGTAAGGGGAGTGGAAATGGCTAATAGGTCAATAAGTGGTCCCCTGCCGCCAACTACTGGTTATAGTGGTAATTTCATGTCTTTTTTTTTTTAAATAAAAGTGCTTGTTCGCCACATTAAAATTGGATAATGTTCCATGAAGCAAAATGCCACCATTTGGTCACAGTCTGGAGCCCTGCTTTGAGATAAAAAGAAGTCTGAAATACATGAGTAGCGATATACTGTTAGCGAACATCCTGGTGCCGCCCACACTGCTGAGAGTGATGTTTAGATGAATATATAAATATGTGCTGTGTGCTTTCCTCTCAACAAAAAATGAACATACAGCAAAAATGGCAGCTGTGAGAAAACAGTTAAAGACAGCAGTTAAGAAAGCATCTGATCATAACGATGTTAAAGCTCTGCAATTCGACACTCCAGTCAAGTCACGTAATGTTTATTTTTTATACCAACTTTTCTGGAAGGTTCGCTTTGACAAGCTGTTTCGAACTTCTGAAACAAACACAAAATGAACTTTGTTTTGGCCTGATTTTGTTTGAAATTACGTCACACCAATTTATATTAGGGCCTTAAACCGAGATGGTCCACCCCTGCATATGGAAGAAATCGTACCTGTTGTTGTTACTCATAAATGTGTGTGTACATTGACTGGAGCAGCTAGATATTTACTCTAAAGACAATATAAAAGACTTTCCAACTTTGTAATGTGACAGATGACAGACATCCGATCTTCAACCAGATGGAACTGGACAAATACAGTTCCGATCTAATCTGACTTCTGACCTGTAATGTTGCCTGAATCATAATCATACACTTGTTCGTTCGATGGCCAGAGGAGAACTAGCCCCCAGACTGAGCCTGGTTTCTCCCAAGGTTTTTTTCTGATGGAGTTTTGGTTTCTTGCCACTGTCGCCTCTGTCACCTTTGGCTTTTGGCTTGCTTAGTTGGGGATACTAAATATTCAGCTACATTACTGATCTGCCTGTATTGAAACTACATGAGAATTGAACTGAGCTGGATGACATCACTGTTTTCTCCAGAGCGGCCGTACTGCTGAATCAAATTTTGTTGCATTATTTTCCTCTTACCATTGTATAGCTGTTTTGAAACAATCTGTATTGTAAAAAGCGCTATATAAATAAAGGTGACTTGACTTGACATTGATTTCTAATACATTGTCCTAACTATATGCAATGCAGTAAGATTCCAGCGACAAGTTTTTCTATGCACACCATGCGACACTACAAGACACAATCAGTCACAAATTTTATGTATGTAAAATGCACTGCTGTTTTGCATAATCAAACTGATAAAAATATTACCATTTTAACATTATTCAAAAAACATACTTGGTGACTGATGCAAACTTATATACTGCAAAAGAATATACTTGTTTGATATTTGAACGTTCTTTTAAGTTGTTATTTTCAAAATCTTAAAAGATCTCCATTGTCACTTTTATCGTCTAATAAAGTCATGCACAGTGTTTAGAACAAAAACTCTGCTTATCATAGAAAATATACATTTTATTGTGTGCTGTATCTGGTTGTGACACAGTGTAAAATATACTTGAGGGAATATTGTAAAGTTAGATTATATTTTGGTGAGATTTGATTGGATGGTAAAGGGGTGAAACATGTTAGGCTATGATATGATTGGTTAATAGTTTGTTTCCCCGCCCACATGGCCTCAGTTACATCAGCAGAAAAGTTGAAACCAATTTTGGGTTCCCCAAAGAACCTTTCTGTAAACAGTTCTTAAAATAACCATTTTATTATTAGCGTGAAGAATATTTGAATAATCTGGAGAACCTTTTTCTGTTATAAAGAATTTGTGCATTGTAAAGGTTCCATAAATGTTAAAGGTTCTTCATGGAACCACTGATGTCAATGAAAAAACCTTCCTTTTTAAGAGTACATCTAACCAATAGCAGATGGAGGAAATCTTTTTGCAAATACTTTGCATATTGTTTTGCGTGGTAATTACGCATGACACCTTTACTTTAACTTGCTCCATAAGATTTCCTTTACATTGTTGTTCCGAGAGTAGTTGACTTAAACGAGAGAACAGTCAACCACTCTAGTGCCCCTACTGCAATACTGAGAATGCAACACGTTTGTGCTCGGATGTTTCAGAACAATGATGCGTGAAATAGAGTTTGCATGGCTAGAGGGTCTGCGTTTATATACTTAGTAGATGATAGGCTCAGGAGTTTGTTCAAAAGCTGTCGTGGAGTTATTTTCCCGGTCTGTAATATCATGCAAAAATAGTTTAATGAGCTTGTATAAATGTATAAACTTGGTTGTTTCACAGTGTATTTCCCTATTAAATAATATCAAAAGATTAGGCAATATTTTGACAAATTCGATGTTCCGGTACATTGTATAACCTAATTAAAAAATGTCTTCAAGGGTGCATGTCTCGCTCGGTGTCTCTGTCTGTCTGTCTCTCTCTCTCTCTCTGTCTCTTCCTGCATTGCTGTATTGAGGGTCAGACACTGCATCGATTGCCCCGAGCTGCAGCTCTCTTCTTCCCCTGACAGGTTATCTCTCAGAGAGAGAGGGAGAGAGAGCTGTGCTCAGCATTATTCTCATATGGACGTGATTTATCTCTCTCTCACACACACACACATGCACACACACAAGCAGATCGGGAATTACCCCAACAAACAACATGTCACTTTGAGAGAGATGCCGGATTGGTTAACCAACACAGCCGGAAAAGATGGAGGCATTAAATGCAGTGTGCTGCATTAAAAAAACTGACCTCTTGCTAAGCCCCGCCTTAAAGGGATAGTTCACCCAAAAATTATAATTCTGTCATATTTTACTCATCCTCAAGCTGTTCCAAACCTGTATGAATTTCTTTATTCTGCTGAACACAAAAGAAGATATTTTAAAGTATGTTGGCAACCAAACAGTTGATGTTTGGTTACCGACATACTTCAAAATATCTTGTCTCACAGTTCATACAGGTTTGGGACAGTTGAGGGTGAGTAAATGATGACAGAATTAAAATTTTTGGGTGAACTATGCCTTTAATGGCACTGACCACTCAAAGCCTTAGCCATTGTTGCAGTCTGCCATTTTCTTGCTGTTACTCTTTTCTAATGTATGTTAATGGAAGTCTTGTGTGTTAGGATTCTTTTAAACAAAATTTTACTGAAATTATGCTTGCACTCTAAAAAATTCTGGGTTAAAAACCAATTTGGGTCATTCAGACAATGTTAAATGGTGGGCTGTTTTTTTTTTTTTAACTCAACTGAAAACTCATACTGCTTGGTTAAAATGTTTAAATGAACCCAAAATGGGTTGTAAATTAAAATCACTAGCACATGAGGAATGACTACAGTTGGCAAAGTAATAATAAAAACATTAAGAACACTAGAAATGGACAAAAATGTAAGCAAACGTAATAAAAACAACCTACTTGCCAGTGTTTGCTGCAATTGCATGGCATGCTGAGTAAAAACTATTTCTATTGGACCTTTAGCCACCTGAGTAGAAACTCCCCATCCATCCGACCTGGGCTGTGTTTCCCAAAAGCATCGTAGAACTACTAGAACATCAGATCATAGAACTATTGGCACCTATGGTCTCTACGATCAACTTAGCTCACAATGCTTTTGAGAAATGCAGCCCTGTGCAGTGTCCACTGTGACAGATATGTGCAAGATATCAGCCTTTTATACAAGGTTCAGAGTTCATGTACACAGTGTCACAAATTTAGTGACCTAGAAATAGTGCAGAATTTTCACTGTGGACTTTTGGGCCTCACTGTTTTTTATTGAATGTTTATAAAAATCGGTCATAAAAACAATATCCATCAATCTCGTGAGTGTGATATTTCTCTCTATTTTTCTAGGATGCAGTTTTTCCTGAGAGTTTTTGAAATCCATACCATTTTAGTTCCATATTGAAAATCAGTGGACATGCATATGGACTGTAGCCGAAGCGCCGTCCATTCATTTTGCTCTGATTCAAGGCATTCAAACATTCCAGTCTGCTTTTGTTCTTTTTTTCTGTCTTCGGGGAAGCAGTATCAGAAATGTGCAGCTGCACACACATGCGGCTCAGAGGGACCATTGCTCTCTTCAGCCATATCTGCAATGGTCTTCCACAATTTTCTCCATGGCAGAAGCCTGTTTTAGTACACTGGATTGTTATCGTTCTTAGACGTGCAGCCAGACACTCTGCCTAACTAGAGAACAGTAACTCTCGCTTGGACGGAATTATCCTCTCAGAATTGTGTGCCGTGAGCAAATGTGCTGCAGCACTGAGTCCAGAGAGCCGTCCTATCAGAAACACCACTTAATAAGATCCCTTTATGTGCCACCTCTGATAGACTTGCTCACAGTATCACTACTGATTGTATCAGAGACATTTGCTATTTGTCTGTGTCCCAATATGTTTGAAAAATTGTGTAATATTGTGTGATGTGACTCTCAGAGCAGCTCTGGAGATGAAGTTCCCATGACAAGATAAAATGTTGATGTGTCCTGATTTTAATCCCAGACATGTCTGTGTTGTCCTCGCACAACTTTCATGATCAAATTATCGAATGTAATTTTAGTGTCCTCTGAGGAATGTAATCCCATTCAGATAGGAAATGTGGCATATTGCTTTTTCACAATGCTTCTCATTTATTCTGACCATCGGCAAACTGCACACTAACTAAAGCTAAAGTTCCTGTGCTCCTTTTGTTATGGATTAGACCTTTTGAAAATACTAGTCATTCAGAATTTAACACAGTAAAATGTTTCATCAACTGAATGATTGATATCAAGGTGCACCACAGTACAACATATTTAGACATTTTTAAAAAACAAAAAGCATGTCTTATTGGATTCATAAGCTTTCATAATTTAATAATGTATTAACATTTTAACAAAAATACCTCCCTATGAAATGTTTTATTTTTTTAAGAAATTCTGTGTTTTGTGTGTCTGATCTAAATTTTCTGGATTCTGTTTTATAATTTAACACAAATGCATTATCAAAAATGGTGGTAATCAAATTAAATTGGAAAAATTGCTTTTGTTTTTGAACAATGTGAAGTTTACAGTTTAAACTAAAACTAGTGCTGGGCAAGCGATTAATCGCATCCAAAATAAAAGTTTGTGTTTACATAATATATGTGTGTTTACTGTGTATAATTATTATGTATATTTGAGTACACACTCATTCATGTATATATTTAAGAAATATTTGCATGTATATACTGCATATATATATTTTATATATAAATGTAACATATTTTTCTTAAATATATACATGCATGTGTGTGTATTTATATATACATAATAATTATACACAGTACACACACATATATTATGTAAACACAAACTTTTATTTTGGATGCGATTTAATGATGATTAATCAATTGGCCGGAACTAATTAAAAACGGACAAAAACATGTTATTTTCCTTAAAAATAATGATGATAGTTTTATCAAATGAAATGGTGGTGAAGTGACTTTCAGAACAGCTCTGGAGATGAAATTCATGTATTCATATCTTCATATAGTGAGACGGTAGATGCTGAAAACGCTGAAATGTGTAGAACATGCAGACTTGATACTAAATAGCCTTTTTAATTTTAATATTCATAGCCACTAGTCCATATCGCAATTTGATCAAAGGTACAGCCCAAATTTTTACTTATCCAAATTTTGCCAAATTCCTTGACATCCTACGTTATACAGTAAATTTCTTGTGTTGCTATCACCAGACCAAGCTCAATCTTTTAAGATTGAACATTGGTCTGGGGAGTCTGCTCTGTATTTTTACTGCACAAGAGGCGTGATCAACGGGCATAGTTCAAATGACTCTGTACGAAATTGGATAGTCCTTCAACCAATCAGACCAACGATCCATCGCTTCTCTATCCGTCATTGTGTTAAACCCGCCAATAGTGCGGCAGGTGGATAAGCCGGTTTGTGATTGGTCCCCGCAAATTTGTAACAGAAGCAGGATAAAAATATGTACAGGTTTCCAGCCTGAGCTGCAGGGCGAAATAAAATCACCGGCAGATCAGGCTGGGTATACCCAGTCTAGTAAATTCCACTTTTATGACTTTCACGATTCTATCTGCGTTTTCTGCATCACGGAAAATCTTGGGCCCTTTATATTAAATAGACTGTTTTTTCACAGATGTATTTTGTAGTGTAAACTTCTCCTGTTCTTGTTTCGTAGTTGTTAGCAGGGCCCAGAAGTTAAGGTTGAAGCCCTATTTTAGAAACACTACTGTTCCGGTGGCCTGACAGCTTGCTTAGTCCTACCGTCTAACCTTTCCAGTCTTAAAGAACAGCATTCTGTAGAACTGAGAAAATCAAGTTACCACAGCAGAGCGAAATGAGAACACAGACAATTCAGTGCCTTGTGGTATTTTCTGCATCTGCTTCAATTAGATTAGTCTGGAACATGTCACATGGAGAAAGTGTTGTTTAAAGGTGCCCTGAATTCCTCGGAGATGTAATGCTTAAATAATGTGTGATACACTAGAGGAGGACGTTTAGAGTGTGGGAGTGTGTAAAGAGATGCATCACATTCTGTCTGTCACTGTATCATACTGTACAGTAGGACTGGGCATCAAGGACTTGTTTAATCTCTTTAAAAATATTGGAAGCGAGTGATTTTCATGACATTTGGTTCTGTTAATGTTTTTTCAACATATGCATTCTTCGTTTGCATGCTGGGACACCGTACTAAAATACTGGCTGTGTTTCCTGCTAGCAATGTTAAATTTAGAAAATCTGAATGACTGTATTTTGATATTTTTTTCAGTGAATGAAGCCCAAGCAGTGTAGTACAATTCCAAAACAACTGACTCTTATCCTTGCTGGTCAGCGTTTCACTCACGTTTGCGACTAAAATAGATGTGTGTGAACGATAAAACGTATTTAGGAGCAAGTGCAAATAAAATGTCATAAATATCTTAAATGGTATAATCGTCTTCATTATCATTTTAAAAGGTCTTTAATTTGTGAATGGGAAACCGCGACAGGGCTCTAGAGTACGAGCAGTTTGGGCGCACATGCGGGCAAAATTTGTAAGGGTATGACTAAAATTTTTCCTAGGTCGCACCGGTGCACCTAACGTCCTCGCATCCGCTGCCTCTCCACAAACGAAGCGTTTGTTTTCATTTGACGGAATTCACACTCATGGTTGGATCATATCGTGGTCTAAACCAATCAGAGACAGAGATGGGGTGGGTCTTTGCCTCTGATTGGCTGTGGTCCAGATATTCCTGTAGGCCTACACTGCTCTGTGCTGTGAGTGACTGAAATTGCGACCTGAGTACCAGAGAATCAGTTACGGCAATCAGCATCAGCAAAATAAACACAAGAAAATAGACGACGAACAATGAAAAGAAATAGACCCATAAGGCATCTTTACACAGTCAAGTTAAGGCTGATCTAAAGCATCTGTGTCTGGTCAAAATTCTGTGTAAAGACGCAATGGCACATAAAAGCAGATTTTAAATACGCCGGGTCTGACCCACCTCAGCCCCTAGTATCAAAGGCGACGCTGAAATGGTTTGTGAGTCCATTTCACTGAAGGTGTGTGTGTGTGTGTGTGTGTGTGTGGGAGAGAATGAACGTGAACTTGTGCCGCCCTAAACTACGTCATTGTCATGACAATGTCATGGCACGAGAATCAAGAAGCGGAAGACAAAACAGGATTAGCTCCATATGTTTTAGGCAAATTAAAAAAATGTCTACCATTAAAGTAAAAGAGTCCTGTACTCACATCGTCAAGCAACCCACCAAAATAACAGAGTCGTCGTGTGTAATCAATTGGCGTTCGCCGTTTGTAATCTTCCTTTGAAGAGACTGGCAGATCGCGCTGCAACATTTCCCTCAGATACAGTAAATGCTTAACCCAGTCGGCGTCACTGTGATTGTGCATTGTTATATTATAAAAATAATCTCTTTGAGAACGATATTTGCTGATGTATCTACTGTCCTACCTGAAACGATAACGTTAGTATCACTGTTAATTTGTTGCTCCTGCTGCAAAGTGACTTCTGGCTCTTTGAAAACACTTTCAACCACTTTCAACCCGTAATGCATAATTCAGCATTTGTTCCAGCTGGCACAATTTTATTAAGACATATAAACAACTATAGGCTACCGTAGCCTACAATAGCCTATCAGTAACGTTACCACATAATTATGACAATCATCAAAGTTAACGTTATATAGCAGGCAGAGGAAATAAAAAATTCCGAATTTTTATTTATTATGAGTTTTATTTTATTGTTTATTATTTCATTATTTTTTAAATTCATTTATAACACTTTGTTAAAACTGTAGTTTTCAAAAAGTAATGTTCAAAGCATTGTTTCCTGTGATTTTAATCCCTGTGTAAATGCATATATTATGTTGTCATTTACATAATATATATGAATGTATATGGAACGTGATAAAAATGTGACCTTGAAATTGTGGCGTTAAAGGTGGCGCGAGCCGGGGAAAAATTTGGGTGCACCTAAATTTTGTGCTAAATAAAAAAGTTCATCTGGAGCCCTGAGCGATACAGCCTAATGTGATTATTAAACATAGTAATCAAACATTATTCAAACATAAACTTCAGCTACTTTCTTTTTCTAAACAGTATTTAAATTCAAACAGCCATTTTGATTTATGTATTTGCTATTGTGTTCATCTCACCACCAAATGCTTAATACTTAAAAGACTTATAGGTATATATTTTTCAAACATAGACATTTTTAAATTTTAATCTAGACTCATTTTAAAATGTTCTGATTCTTTACTGTTCCGTAACACTAGCCAGATTTCTATCCAAGGACTTTTTTGCGAAAAAAGGTTTAGCACATCAAAAGGTTTACCGATATAGCTGATGGAAATGGCATTTGTTGCAAATGTCGACCCAGTCTTTTTTCCGTTTAACTTTAGCGTATAAATTCCATGTCGATACTTCAAATGTTTAGAAAAACTTTTTGTCGAGAAAAAGGGCTTTAACGCAAATAAATGTGGCGTCACATGACAGAATTAGCCTACAGCGTCCGCTTTCGTGGCGCTGCTCCCGTTAAAGCACCGTTTCTCTGTACTTCAAAGGTGCATTAAATCTATTATATTCATATTATTAAATTGTAAATTAAATTATTTTATTACTATTGGTAAGAATAAGACGTTACCTCTCAAACATCATTCATCCTTATTTTTGTAATTTTGTCTGTTTTTTACAATCTAATAAAAGTTAATCAGAAAAAATAATAGCTAACTGCACCCATTTCTGAATATAGCTTGATCAAGTATTGATTTAAATAGTCTTTATAACAAAGTAAAAAAAATGACACTTGTTAATAAAAATTATTTTATGTATAGAGCCTACAATTTAATAATATATATAATAAAGTTTTGTTTCAAAATGGATGAGGAAAATATAGAGCCTTGAAAATCACGGCAGCTCGTCAAAAATAAAAATGGGGCTTCTGTCAAATGAAGGAAGGCTGTTGGAGTTTCTAATACTGTCATAAATAAAGGTAAAATACACAACATGTTACTTCTGTATTTCAATAAATAAAATTAATTCCATAAAAATCACGATTTCATGGGCAGAATCTGGCTATTTGACAAATGAAAATCACTCTTTGGGAAAAAAGTAAACGTCAGGCCTTGCATTGAATCTGTCAATGACTCAATCTCAAATCAATCTCAAACTCTTGTTTGATGGCTCACACACTGATTGAATCAGTTGGAGCGGTTAGTGATTTACCATCTGACTCCATCACTGAAACACAGGTCATTAGTTTTGACCATATCCAACTTGAGATGAGCCAAGAACTGCTACTGTATTGAAGTCAGCATGAAATGAAAAATCTGTTTTTCTAAATGCACTTTATCTATCTAATTATGAACGATTCATCCATGATTTTTCAATTTAGTGTATATTGGGATTGTGCGCTGTTGGAGGCGTCTTAGTGTGCACACGTCGGATCTGTCAGTCAGCGTGAGTAACATCGTTTTCATGGACAAAGGAAAGGTACTCCTCTCCGAAAATGAAATGTACAAATAAAGATACTTTTAGATGTTTAATTGCTATTTGGAGCATTGGGATTGCTAGACGAGGGCTTAATAAAGTAATTTTTGTGAAAACCTCAAAATCATAATTTTAGCTCGAAATTATCCCGCGCAGATTCCTTTTGCCAGCACGGGTCACATATTTAAAATAATTTGTGTTGTGTAGTAAATGGGGATGGGGAGAGTTGACGGATAAAGTATACACGGATTCAATGATATAGTTACGATTTCCCTATTGTATAAATGAAGGAACAATCAAACATGGAAAGCAAACTGTTGTAGCTTGTGTCCTCAATAGAATGTTACAAATCAGCAGTAGCTGGCAAACCTTCATGCACTGATCTGTTGCCAGTCAGAACACCTGATTATTGACTTATTGTTTTCCTCTTTTTTTATTCAAACGGTCTCTTTGTTATATATAATGTACTATAACAAATACTGTCTAAACACAGTTGCTGAAATCCGAAAATGATTGTGGTACAGTTCCTCAGAGATCAGCCCATGATGCAACGTACCTGCAACAAACGGCACCAGCGTCAAGCCCAGTCAGTGTGAGCGTAAGTTTTATAATGTTATGGCAACAGAGTGTGTGTTCAGTGTGTGTCCTAGTTGCCAGACCTGGCGCACATATCTGGCTCATTTCTGGTTGCCTGCAGTCTTTCTTTGCCTGGGATAATGGTGTCCAATTTACAAACAAATCATTCTGTTGAACCAGCTTGTTTAATGATTTGGTACAGAGTTGTGAATCATTCCCACTGTAACACAACATCATAACCAGGAGTGACACTAAAAAACTAGAACTAGTTTATTATCCTAACCAACCATGATAAGCGACAAGGCACGTTGTTGGTAGCTTGGTTTCAGCTTTCAAGCATGTGATTAATTGTTTCCTGATTATAAAGGCATCTTTTGTAGTAGAAAGATATTTTTTTTTACTGTAGCGATTTTGAAACGATTTCACAACAGGCCGATGAGGTTAGTGGATACAATAAGAATAATTTTTGACTTTGTTGACTGGTCTTCCCCCCACCCATAATGGATCGTTATGGAATCAGAATGAGAATATAAAATTAAATTACTTGATCCCCATTTAATGTGTGAGAGAATTACTGTATAATTTCATTCAGCAATCTCACCCTGATGTCAGAAAGTTTGATTACTTTATTTTTGAGATGGAAAAACACTCTAAAGTGTAGGCCTAAATGGATGCTTTCTCCGAGAGTTAAGGTGTTTTTGTGGCGGTGAAGGCAATCCGTGTATTTTAGGCTCTGTTTGTGATACTGAAGCTGCCTGGAGATTTTCTTGCTCCCTGTGGAAAACTGGAAGATAATGTTTTTTGGCCCTATGTGATCTGAAAACCCATCAGAGCCCACAGGTAGATGCACACACACGTTTAACAGCACACACACAAACATTAGACTTAACTGTGCCTGCCAGTGTTTATATCATGATGTGCTGTACATGAGATGAGTGAAGTTTGGTGAAAGCCAGCATCATGACCAACAGTCTCCATAGGAAAGAAGCTAATGAAGTGGAACCATCACACTTTTAAGTCAAATTCGGATGAGGTAAATTTGTGTTTTTTGCAAGCATACCCGTTTTGCTTTTCTCTCACTCTCACAATTATGTATTAAATTAGGGTGAATTCTGGTTGATTGGGACACTTTTTGCCATTGAGATGACATTGGGTGTCCCAATCACCCTGAATTCACCCTAGGTATGGTTTTTCAGCTTTTAACTCCTCTGAAAAATATAAGATTAGATAGATAGAAATGTCTTATTATTTTTCAGTTTTATTATTATTTTTCCTTTTATTCCATTTATTTTGACTGTAACTAATTTAAAGGGTTAGTTCACCTAAAAATGAAAATTTTGACATCATTTACTTGACCGTCGTGTCGTTCCAAACCCGTAAGACTTTAGTTCATCTTTGTAACACAAATGAAGAATCTGAGAGATTTCTGTCCCTTAGTTGACAGCTACACAACTTCCACTTTGACGCTTCAAAAAGTTCATAAACAGATCATAAAACGAATCCATATAAATTGAGCGGTTTAGTCCAACATTTTCTGAAGAGACTCGATCTCTTTATATGATGAACAGATTGAATTTAGGCTTTTATTCACATGTAAACATTGATCAACGAACATAAGCAGAAGCTCAACCGAACCTGCTTGACGCACAAGAACAAACCTCATTGGTTCTTGCGGAAGCTCAAACGTGATGCGTAACACAAGAATGAACCTCATTGGTTCTCACACATCAAGCAAACATGCTTGAGCTTCCGTTTACAACAACTGATGTGTGCATTGATTAATGTTTATGTGAATAAAAGATTAAATTCAATCTGTTCATCATATAAAGTGATTGTGTGTCTTCAGAAAAATTTGGATTAACCGCTTGATTCATATGGATTTAGTTTTACAATCTCTTTATGAACTTTGTGAAGCATCAAAGTGTCAGTTGCGTAGCTGTCAATGGAGGGACAGAAAGCTCTCAGAATTCATCAAAGAGATCTTCATTTGTGTTCCGAAAATGAACGAAAGTCTTACGGGTTTGGAACGACATGAGGGTGAGTAATTAATGCCAAAATGTTCTTTTTTTGGTTGAACTATCCCTTTTTAATTTCTCATTATGCTGTCTGGTGCACCTTGATTATAGATTTAGCCAACTCATCATAGACCTTTTTGCCAACTTTTTGTGTAAAATAAAGTTTTTTTTTTTATTTTGTGTTAAAAGTTGGTGCTGTTACTGTCCCATCCAATGTAACAGTAAAATAAACCTAAATGAATAAGTAGAGTTTGTACACATGTATTTATTATGTATTCTTGTGTCCATGACCAAAGTGTACTTAATGTCCGAATAATTTTAAAGAGGAAAACTGCTTGAACACTTGAATTGAGTCTTTCTCTTTGGTTAAGGCTCGAATCTTTCTCTGATCTCCTGGGAGGCGTGTGTGCCAGAGAGGAACGGCATCATTAACAGAAATGGGCTGCAACTGTGAATTGTAGAGATAAGATTTGATTTTAATGGCACCACATTTTAGTGATGTTACAGTAGAAAGTCATTTTTTTTTTTTTTTTTTTAGATAGATAACCATGAACTCCGTCAATGCAGAGTAAATCCATTTGCACTCGTTCAACTGTGCGAAATCTTTGCAGTGAACGAGTGAAGCTGAAAGATTGGACGAATATTGATTTAGCCTCTTGTCTCTTAGGAAAATGAATGGGTCATGACATTTTAATCTTTGATCCTGGTTTGATTGAGCTTGAAAAAAAAACAAAACAATATTTGTCATAAAGACCTATCCCTGATTGCTGTTGGCCGATGAAACCCATGTGACTGTGTATTTTCATTGATTCGCTTCAGTGAGTAATTTGTTTTTAATTATTTCTCATCTCTCCAAGGAGCTTATGTTTAGTTTGTGTGTGGTTGTTATTAATTGGAAACCTGGCAGATTGTATTGTCTATAAGTAATATATTTGCAACTGTTATGATAAGGGTGAATTATCACCCTAAAGGCTTTTAGGATTCAATATTCAAGTAATGAATGGCAGCTTTCACAAACATAAACACAAAGCTAGTGTCCAAAATCGCATACTATATAGTAGGTACTACCAACATTTGGTTTGAAACTTATTTCGTGACTGTTAAAAAAGTATGTTCTATATAGTATGAATGTGTGTAGTATGAATACAATTAAGATGTTCTACACTCACCTAAAGGATTATTAGGAACACCATACTAATACTGTGTTGGACCCCCTTTCGCCTTCAGAACTGCCTTAATTCTACGTGGCATTGATTCAACAAGGTGATGAAAGCATTCTTTAGAAATGTTGGCCCATATTGATAGGATAGCATCTTGCAGTTGATGGAGATTTGTGGGATGCACATCCAGGGCACGAAGCTCCCGTTCCACCACATCCCAAAGATGCTCTATTGGGTTGAGATCTGGTGACTGTGGGGGCCATTTTAGTACAGTGAACTCATTGTCATGTTCAAGAAACCAATTTGAAATGATTCGAGCTTTGTGACATGGTGCATTATCCTGCTGGAAGTAGCCATCAGAGGATGGGTACATGGTGGTCATAAAGGGATGGATATGGTCAGAAACAATGCTCAGGTAGGCCATTGCATTTAAACGATGCCCAATTGGCACTAAGGGGCCTAAAGTGTGCCAAGAAAACATCCCCCACACCATTACACCACCACCACTAGCCTGCACAGTGGTAACATGATGGATCCATGTTCTCATTCTGTTTACGCCAAATTCTGACTCTACCATCGGAATGTCTCAACAGAAATCGAGACTCATCAGACCAGGCAACATTTTTCGCATACTGGATGTTTTTCCCTTTTCACACCATTCTTTGTAAACTCTAGAAATGGTTGTGCGTGAAAATCCCAGTAACTGAGCAGATTGTGAAATACTCAGACCGGCCCGTCTGGCACCAACAACCATGCCACGCTCAAAATTGCTTAAATCACCTTTCTTTCCCATTCTGACATTCAGTTTGGAGTTCAGGAGATTGTCTTGACCAGGACCACACCCCTAAATGCATTGAAGCAACTGCCATGTGATTGATTGATTAGATAATTGCATTCATGAGAAATTGAACAGGTGTTCCTAATAATCCTTTAGGTGAGTGTATATCCGCCATGTTGTTACTGTCATGTGGCCTTTAGACTGAATTTTTAAAGTGTAAGTTATACAGTATGTTGCCAGATTTTGCTAGCACATTCACATTAATTGTCGTAATGATGAGGCAAACTTGCATTAGTTCACTATGCATGGGACTTAAACAATGGATCGGTGCCTCACATTTTTAAAGGGATAGTTCACCCAAAAATGAAAATCACCCTCAAGCCATCCTAGGTGTATATGAAATTCTTTTTTCAGACGAATACAATCGGAATTATATTAACAAATGTCCTGGCTCTTCCATGCATTATAATGGCAGTGAATGGCAGGCCAAAATTACACAAGATACACATTTTTGGGCTTTAAATTTTGGGCTGCCATTCACTGCCATTATAATGCTTGGATTAGCCAGGATATTTATTCATATATCTCTGATTGTATTTGTCTGAAAGAAGAATGTCATATACACCTAGGATGGCTTGAGGGTCAGTAAATTATGGGATAATTTTCATTTTTTTCATATCCCTTTAATGTGGCACATATGTGGCATTAATGCATGTACAGGAATCACAGTCATGGGAAACATGTATTGTTTTCTTGAATGCTTCTGTACATTTTTGACTGTGTTGCCCAAGACGTTTACAGATTGTCATGATTCCTGCAAAGTTCAAAGTGCTGCTTCTGATTCTAGCCACTGATGAGTATTTTACATGAGCTATTGCCTAGACTTTGTGTGTGTTTGTGTAAAGTGCATGTGTGGTGTTTTATTTATTGTAAGCCATCCTCATACACCATTACTCCAGTGAACTTTAAATGACTGCAGCTTTAGGAATGAATTATGAGACTTCTGAAAAACTCCACAAATGCTCATTGTAAGTCATGTCCAAGTTTTTGACTAATTTTTATTAATAACTATTTAATAAGTCTTTTGGCTGGGTGATGTATATAATATTCATGATGTATTCGCATTGATTTTGCTCATGGTATAAAATTAAGCAAAATTATGAATATCTAAAGGATTTAATGAGCTATTTATTGGCCATTAGTTTTCCTAAAGACTGTCATTAGAGTAGTTTCACAATCCTTTATCTCATGAGTTTAAGATATGAGAATGAGCGTTAAGGCGGAGATGTTTTATTAGCATCTCTAATTTAAATTTCAATAAGAAAAATGGTGTTAGAGCTGGGAAGTCGGACAGTTTAAACTGATTCTTATCCCTGTCTGACATGTATTTAATTTTTTTAAAGTAAAATAAACATTTACATTTTTATATATAAATATTGCTTTATTGATTTTTTTTTTTTTCTGTGTATTGCTGCGTATAAATTAAAACAATTAAATATTATTTGTACTTTATATTAACCATTACTTGGCTATAGTGGTGTTTTTGGTCTGATTTTTATTTTTTTTAAATCATCCTTAATTCACCCAGCCATAGCCACAGGATATGACCCACAGAGAGAAGGCAGACAAGCAGTGGAAACTTTAACAGGGAAAGCAAGAAAGGGCTAATTCCCTTCCTCCCAGCCTAGTTGTGCCCCCTAGCCCAACAGACCCTTGGCTTGGCGCTAGAGATGCCAGCATTCAGATACATAAGCCATCAACATTTCCACCAGCAAATATCATTCCTGCAGAGGAACACTCAGCTGTAGGTCTGCAGAATAGGAGGCCAGAATAGGAAAGGATAAGAGGCCAGTGTTGTGTAACAGTGTTACGAGGTAGCAATTTCATATGAATTCGTATGATGTGAATCGTGCAAAACCGTACAATTATTAGAAAAAAATAAGGATGAAGGCCCACCTTGAACCCCACCCCTAAACATACCCATCCCTGGGTGTAAGCAGATAGAACGAAAACATATGAATTGTACGCCACCAATTCACCAAAACGTAAAACAGTTATGAATTGCTATGAGGTTGTGTTGTAGGAGCCCAAGATTCTCCAGTGAGTCAGTTGCTGGGGTTTGTGTGCACATATTTGCACAACTGTCACTGAGAATTCTCCAGTGAGTCATGTGAGGTTTGTGTGGTCGTGAGTTGTTGGGTTACTCACTCTACTCTGGAGCCTATGACCATCTGTCTCCATATGACTCATTGGGTCGTCTGTGCGCTCATATCAACATGGAGATAGTATCCTACACAAATACATGAATGCAAACACTTCTAGCTTCTGTCACGTTTCGGTTCAGTTATGTTCATTCTTAGCTTAGTTTTCATGGACTTTTAGTTTGTTATTCATCACATGTATTCCTTTGAGTTCCCGCCTGTCTTCCGTCTCCATGGTCACACATCATTATGAGTTTGTTTGGTTCAGCTGTGTTTAATTATCACCTTTTTATCTGCACTACTTAAGTTCCTGCTTTCTTATGTTCACTGTTCGGTCTCATGCACATATGGTTGTTTTTGCATTGTCTATCTTTATTGAGTACTACTTTGTGGAATTGTATTAAATTACATTGGAACCTTTCATCTTCGTCTTCATCTGCAGAGCAACCATTACAGCTTCGTATTTTGTTGCATTCTGAAATGTGTCAGTTCCCAATTCTTAAAGTAATAAATTTGAATGCACGGTACGAGATACCGGCCAATTTTTTTACTTTTATTCTTTTTGCGTCAATTGATATTTGATGTTTAAAGGGATAGTTCACCCAAAAATGAATTTGATGTTTATCTGCTTACCCCCAGGGCATCCAAGATGTAGGTGTCTTTGTTTCTTCAGTAGAACACAAATTAAGATTTTTAACTCTAACCGTTCCGGTCTGCCAGTCGTATAATGCATGTCATTGGCAACATTTTAGAGTATGAGAGCTATGAGAGTAAAAAAACATACACATACGAATCCATATTAAACCCTGCAGCTCGTGACGACACCTTGATGTCTTAAGACACAAAACGATCGGTTTGTGCGAGAAACCGAACAGTATTTATATCATTAATTTTTTTTATCTCAAATCCAACACTATGTACATCAGTTTGCAGCGCGCCATCACTTCCGTTAGATGAGGTCAAAATACACAATATGGCGTAGAGATACGCGCGAGAGATCACTTCCGCCGTATGTATCCGATTGAGATAAGCCATATCGTGTACATTTGACCTCACCAACTGGAAGTGATGGTGCGCAGTGAAGGCTGTTGTACATAGATCGCATTCGAGGTAAAAAAAATGATATAAATACTGTTTGGTTTCTTGCATAAACCGATCGTTTCATGTCTTAAAGGGATAGTTCACCCAAAAATGAACATTTGATGTTTATCTGCTTACCCCCAGGGCATACAAAATGTAGGTGTCTTTGTTTCTTCAGTAGAACACAAATGAAGATTTTTAACTCCAACTGTCAATGGGAACAGCTGAGAGTATGAGAGCTATGAGAGTAAAAAAAACATACATATAGGAATCCATATTAAACCCTGCGGCTCGTGACGACACATTGATGTCTTAAGACCTGAAACGATCGTTTTGTGCGAGAAACCGAACAGTATTTATATAATTTTTTTTACCTCGAATGCGATCTATGTACAACAGCCTCGAGCGCGCGATCACTTCCTGTAAGTGAGGTCAAATGTACATGATATGGCTTATCTCAATCGGATACAAGCGGTGGAAGTGATCTCTCGCGCTTATCTCTACGCCATGTATTTTGACCTCATCTACAGGAAGTCATCGCGCAGTGAACGCTGATGTACATAGTGTTGTATTTGAGGTAAAAATTATATAAATACTGTTCGGTTTCTCGCACAAACCGATCGTTTCGTGTCTTAAGACATTAATGTGTTGTCACGAGCTGCAGGGTTTAATATGGATTCGTATGCGTGTTTTTTTCTTTTACTCCCATAGCTCTCATACTCTCAACTGTTCCCATTCACATCCATTATACGACTGTCAGACTGCAACGGCTGGAGTTAAAAATCTTCATTTGAGTTCTACTGAAGAAACAAAGACACCTACATCTTGGAAGCCCTGGGGGTAAGGGCTTCCAAATTTTCATTATTGGGTGAACTATCCCTTTAATGTAGGAAAGTCTGTTTAAGGACCATGGGTCTCCCTCTGGCCCTTGTTTTTCACATTCCTTCAAGCCATAAACAGTCTTCTCTGATGGTAGCCCTGGTAACAGAGACCTTTCCTGCTCTTTTGGGGGAAGGTCCGTTACTAAGCATAAAGCATTTAAAGCATATATGTTAAATGTAATTATGTAATTATGTGTCTGATTTGTCTTAGTCGTTACACCGTTTTCATAAATTTGTGCTTTTGTATTTTACACAGAGTCAATAACAGTATTGTTTTAAAAAAAAACTTGCCCTTTGAAACCCCTTTCTGAAAAGTTTGTGTTTTCAGGCCCCCAAAACGGCATTGTCGTGTCAACGGCCCAAAAAAAGTTTAGAATTTTTAAAACGGTGACGTGTAAATATAAATTTACATTTTTGGGTAAACTATCCCTCTAAGCTTTTGTGTGCGAGTCACAAAAGGCCACGCCTTATAGGAGTAACAGTCACATTTAAATGCAGGAGTAAATCCACTAATTTATTATTATGTGTGTGTACAGAATACAGAAGTCACTTCTGAAATTGTGATAGTTGTTTAGTTCGGCTTTGTACAATCTACTTTGTCACTGTCTGATCAGAAATCCCAGTCAGAAAATGTTAAATGTGGTTTGTCAGTCCTGTAAATGACCAAACCCTGAATACATCTTCAACCTTGCTTTGTTCTGTACACACAAAGGTGAGTCAACCGGTTTGGTTAATGTGTGTGCCAATGTTGGGAAATAACTAACAGACGCAACAAGGCTACAATTTGGCAACTTTCAGTAGCACGACAGCTGTTTAAAAATGTGCAGCTTTTTCCAAGCGGTTTATTTCCAACAAGTGACAGTCTACGAGATGCTACACTGCTGCTTTCATTTCACGATGAATTGGCACAGTGTTGATATTGTTAACTATAAACTATTAAAATTTTTTTAAGGAATTTAAATGAAGCTGAAATAAAATAAAATGTACTTAAACATTTTTAATGTAAAATTAGATGTTGCCTTGCCAACTAGGTGAAATAAATAAGCTGAAGTACAAGTCAATAATACATTTCATTCATATGTAAATTTCAGTGAGGCTAGTGATGCCTGCAGTTGAATAGCCGTGGTGATATATTGTGCTCAAAATAATTTGACATGCACTCTGGCAATGACCTTTACCTTAGTTTGATGCAGCAGTAATAAACCTAGTCATCACAGGTTCACACGGTAAAGAGCTGAAGTCGTAGTTTGGGTGTTTTTTTACTATGTTCAGTGTAAAAATCTATTCAGTTCAGTTAAGTGCAGTGTGGCTGGATGCAATTTGTGAAACTGTAGTACTGATGATGATTTGTGAATAGAGTAGAGCTCTTCAGAAACATGATACTGGCTATTAGTGGCCCGGCAGCATGAGTGTTTCACATTTCCCTAAACCTCACTGCATTTATGACATCATTCTGAGTTTATAAATATCTGTGTGTTTTAGTGTGTCTCCCTGCACTAAGCAGGTGTAAAACATTGACCCAGTTGAACCCCAACAGGATGATTCAGCTGCACTGACTTTATACTTTCAGATGCAGAAAGGTTTATTTGAGTTGTAAATGTGTTGTTATATTCAAATACAGTTCAGGCATCTGGCTGTTGTGCTTTGTGTTTAGTCTTTAAAAGTCAGACAGCAACAGAACACATTAGGGAAATAATAAGACAAACGTGTGATAGCAGACTCGACATCAAACATCTCTAGTTTAGTGTCTAGGTTGCTCTCAGTACTAGAGATGGCTTAACAGGGAAACTTTGACAAATGTATCATGTTACTGCAAAATACTGCAATTACATGATTACTATGCTTATTAAAACAATTATGAAAGATTATACTGTTTGCATGAGATCACATTTATTTATATTACAGTTTTGCATTTGTAGAAATAAATGCAGTAACTGTTATTTTGGAAGAAATTATGGTTGCCATGGTAAAATATAGTTTTATTATGTATTTTATCACTGTGTAAGACAAAAACAGTTCAAATTGAGAGGTTTAAATATGGGAGAGATATCTGATTAATTATCTGGTTAATTATGGAAGACTCAAAGTAAAAAAACAATAAAAAAGTAATTTCTTGCTATTTTAATTTGATGTATTATCAAATAATTTTCTTTATTTCTTGAAATTGCAAACTTTCCCCCCATAATTCCAACTTAATTTCTCGGAATTGACTATACACCAACCAGGCATAACATTATGACCACTGACAGGTCAAGTGAATAACACTGATTATCTCTTCATCACGACACCTGTTAGTGGGTGGGATATATTAGGCTGCAAGTGAACAAGGGCCAAATTGTGATGCTAGACAACTGGGTCAGAGCATTTTCCAAAACTGCAGCTCTTGTGGGGTGTTCCCGGTCTGCAGTGGTCCGTACCTATCAAAAGTGGTCCAAGGAAGGAGCAGTGGTGAACCGGCGACAGGGTCATGGGCGGCCAAGGCTCATTGATGCACGTGGGGAGTGAAGGCTGGCCCGTGTGGTCCGATCAAATAGATGAGCTACTGTAGCTCAAATTGCTCAAGAAGTTAATTCTTGCTCTACTAGAAATGTGTCAGAATACACAGTGCATCGCAGTTTGTTGCGTATGGGGCTGTATAGCACAATATTATTAAGTGGTCATAATGTTGTGCCTGATCGGTGTATTTTTTATTATTTCTCATTACTGTTCCTCACAATTCATAATTGTGACATTTCTTGTAATTGCATCTTTTTATTGAAAAATGTGAGCTTCTAGTTATTGTGAATTTATATCTCACAGCGTGACTTTATCCCATTTTGCTATTTTAAAGCTTCCTAATTTTATTTTGGAGGTATCCTACAATAGGTTTACATGCATCAAAGGTAAAAAAAACTCATAATAACTCTCATAATAAACGTTGCAGCATCACGCCTTTTCTCACAGTGTCTGAAATGGTTTGATCAAGGGTTTGACTTTCTAAACCCCGCCTTTCAGAGAGCCTACTCTGCTCTGATTGGTCAGGATTGGTCGACCGCTTACAGCGTGTGTCGGAAACGGAACGGCCATTACCATATTTGAATTTCAGCTCCAGAAACTTCCTCAGCACTTCTTTTTGAAGTGCATTCAAAGTTTTCTCGACGTGTCGATAACACGCAGCAAACTCTTCCAGGCCTTATCTACAATTACAGTGTTTGAGGGTGGGTCAAAGTAGACATTGGGAAGCCAATGAAGATTATAGGCTGGCATTATGCAAATTTGTCATGAATCTACGTTGTTTTGTGCAGGAAGTAAGAAGTACGACTCGTATCACAGCTTTTTTTTTACTCCGGAAACAGGCGCTCCGCTAAAGATAGCTCACCCAAAAATGAAAATTCTGATATTTACTCACCATGACCTTTCTTTTTCAGACCACAATAGGAGATTTATTTAACGTATCCTGCTTGTGCTTATAATGGCAGTGCTTCTTAAGTTTTAATTAATTTAAAAAAATGTGATGGTGTCTTCAAGAGGTAGGGGTGTGACTTAAAATCATTAGCTTAATTTAAGAACAACAGATATCAATGGAAGGCTCACACTAATAATAGTGCAATGTGTGTGTTACCATCTCATGCCCTT
The DNA here is from genome assembly GCA_039654625.1 of Rhinogobio ventralis. Taxonomy (NCBI): domain Eukaryota; kingdom Metazoa; phylum Chordata; class Actinopteri; order Cypriniformes; family Gobionidae; genus Rhinogobio; species Rhinogobio ventralis. The sequence goes on from CM077204.1 coordinate 8,548,457, forward strand.
AATGGATGTGTTCATAACGATCACGATCAGCATTCAGAGAAATACATGTGGTTTTGTGTGCTGTGTGAGAAAGACCCAGATGGCCGTGTGTGTCTGCAGTAATACTACAAAGTGCTGCAGCACACATTGATTAATGTTACAGGCATGAGAATGTGTAGACGTGTTAAGGTGCTTTATTAATTAACACCGCTTGTTCTCTTGTGTTATGTACTAGCCACATCCTGTGTCGTAATCCTCACATGCACGTACATGCGCATGCGGTGTGAAATGCATTCTGCTGAGCTGTTTCAGCGCAGTGCGGGGGTAGCGGGGGCATTATTGCATATCAAACAGGGAAATACTAGGATTCAGAGTGAGTGAGGGAGGGCGGGGGATGCCGGTGAGAGGCGAGGCGAGGGGTAACCCTCCTTTCCAGGCAAGGGATTCCACCACTGCAGTAATCAGCGTTTCCTGTAGTCTCGCTCTCTGTGCCGCTGCAGATTTCCCACGTGTGCACACTCTTACAAACGTGTTCCCCCAGAAATCCTTTCATCTGACTCCTGTCATCACGACACACTCTCTTCTGCTCTCCTTCTGTCTGTACTGTACCGTTCGGGTTGTGTTCTTGCATTCAGTCACAAGAGGTGCAGCGGAATAGGACAGAATGCAGGATTCTTGAGACAGGTTTTTCAAACTTGAACTTCAATGTGAGATAAAAACATTATTTAAAGCAAAAATTATTATATTGTGATTTTATAAGATTTTGGTCAAGGCAACATTTCTCATTTTCATTTAGGTTAAATTGAAGTACTAAAATAACTAAAACTAAACAAGCTAAAACTAAAAATATGTTGCTATCCAAGTTGCGAATTTAATTGGTGCAACAAAAAAAAAATCTGAATATTTCAAAAGCTATTTTAAACCTTCTGTTGTGTTCAATAGAATGAAATTGTTGCAAAGAAAGTATGCAAAATAGAAATAAATGTAAGTTGTAGTCACTGGGACTTTTTTATTGAAGGGATAAAAAAATGAAAAAGTTCTGTCGTCAATTCCTCACCCTCCTCATGTCATTCCAAACCTGTATGACTTTATGTTCTGTGGAACATAAAAGAAGGCATTTTGAGAAATTTCAGTGTTTATTTTTATCCATACAATGGAAGTAAATGGGCTCCAATGTTCAAAATATCTTGTGTTCCGCATAAGAATGTCATACAGGTTTGATATAATATGAGGGTGAGTAAATGATGACAGAACTTTCATTTTTGGGTGATCTTTTCCTTTAAAGGTGCACTGTGTAAATTTTAGCAACATCTAGTGGTGAGGTTGCGAATTACAACCGCCCGCCCGCTCACCCCTCCCTTTCGAAGCACATAGAGAAGCTACGGTGGCCGACACAGGTCAAAGATGTCATCATCTGAGACAGCAGAGAGTAGCTAGCGCTCTGTAGAGTAGTTTGTCCGTTTAGGGCTACTGTAGAAACATGGTGGCGCAAAATGGTGACTTCACTGTAAGGGGACCCGCAGTGTTTGTAGATAGAAATGGCTCATTCTAAGGTAATAAAAACATAACGGTTCATTATGTAAGATCTTTATACACCACTGAAAACATAGTTATGTATGTTATATTACATTTCTGTCAATAGATCCTCATAAATATTACACACTGCACCTTTAATTGTGATTATCACTTGTGGTTTAGATTAAACTTCTCTGATTGAATTATTCACATTACTATTTTGATGTGCATCTAGGACAGTGGTTCTCAACCTTTTTTTACTTTCTCTCCTCAGTTATACAGTAACTTAACGAAACCAGCCATACAAACAAGACCACAGGTACCCCTTTTACACCAAGGCAGTGCTGGTGCTGGTTCGGAGCCAGAGCCTAATTTCAAATCGGTTCTTTATCTTTCCACACCTAAAGCACCAGCTCCGAACCAGGAAAAGTGGTTCTTAAGTAGCACCAAATCATTGCTGGTCTAGAAGTAAGAACCGCTTGCGTCAGCGGCTGGGGGCGGGGTTACCGTGACCAACAAGACGAACAGAAACTTGTGACCTCCATTTTTGAATTAGCAGCTAATCGAGCTAATAGCTGCTCGATTGTAATCTCCGTCTATACAAATTACGGCGAGGTGCACGAATGCATTGGATTTGCTGTGTTTTGATGCCGATGTAGGATCGTAAAGCTATGTGCATCAATAGTAACGCAACGTTCGCCTTGTTAGTGAGTGTGTTTGTGTTTCACGCTGCCTCGCTAGAGTTGCTGAGAAAGATGAGACGTATACAGTGATGTAAGACCTGGCTCTGTGATGGCTCTCTAGCCCGTGGAAAGGCAAACCGGTTCTTAGAAGGCTCGTCAGTAGAAACAACTCCGAACTGGCACTAGCACTGGCTCTGAACTAGCACCCGGTTCATTCTGGTGGAAAAGGGGTAAGGGAGATGCCAAATGACTGCATATAGCTAATATACGGATCCATTCAGAATTATTAAACACAACAAAATACAAATGAACATTCTGAATGTGTGGAAACCGTGTACAGGATTTTCCAAACACAAAGGTACTTGTAGTTTTTTAATCCAACATAAGCCGAGGCTCGTAAACATACGTGATTATTTCACTACACGGTGTCAGTGCTCATCTAAATAGTGACCACGACGCTGCGGTGTGTGAGACCTGGGGCCGTATTCACAAAACATCTTAAGTCTAAAAAAGTAGCTCCTAACTTACCAATTTAGGAGAAACTCTTAAAAATAATGGGCGTGTCAGTTCTAATTTTAGGACTCCTACATTTTTGCTCTGAGTATTTCACAAAGCATTTTAGCGCTAAAACTACTTCCTAAATCTGTGAAACGTTAGTAGTCGTCAAGAGGACTCATAAGACACTAAGACCAAATCACAAACAATCCTAATGGCTGTTGCGGACCTTTCTCCACTTTCTCTCTTCCACTTCACTTCTTGTCTACTCACTGTCCTATCATAATAAAAAGGCAAAAATGGCAAAAATAATTTTTATTTATGAAATAAGTAAATAAAAAAAAGAAGGAAATAATGTCTAATTACCTGTGACAGTTGTTTCACAAGTTCACACTTACAAATGATCAGATAGAGTAATAGAGTAAAAAAAGCCTATTTGGCGTGCTGTCCGAGGGGATTGAGCTCAGAATTTAGCCCAAACCCAGAGTTCTCCCCCGAATCCCCAGCTGGGCCGAGAGTGAGGAGGGTGGCAGAGGGATGCAGAAAGCTGTCGAGGTGACTAGGTGAGTCCGCTGTGTATAATGTATATACTCGAGCTGACTAGATAGTGCTCCTCCCGAACTTTATTTATAAAACATCATTTGTCGCTTGAATTCTGCAATCTCTCGAGATGAAGACATGTAAGAGGCTGACAATTAGCTGAACATACACTTGTTTAATTAGTGACACTTAGCCTACTTTTTAAAATCTTTATTTGAATATGGCTAAACAATTATTTTAAAATCTCTATTTGAATATGGCAACATTCTTATTTTAAAACCTTTATTTGAATATGGTAACATGATGACTCATTCTACAACATTTCAATGATTAAATCATTGACAGAGACCCCTCCCCTATCAGCCAATCACTGTGTTCATAGTTAGGAAGCGTGATGACATCATCCATAGCAATGAGGTCAACCCCGCCCTTACTCTTAGCTTAAGACTCTCTATTCTTTAGTAAAAGTTGGTCTCAGCAGCTTTGGGAACAGGTTTTAAGGGAAAACTCTTAACTAAGAACTTTTACTGCTATTTAGGAGAACTCTTAGTGCTAAGATGAAATGTTTTGTGAATACGGCCCCAGATGAATAAGATCAGAATGAACATATTTATTCATCTGTATTAAATGTTTTAGTCATTATTCTGTGTCATTTTGTCATTGACAATCAGTTCACTGTATGTAATTTACACATTTATGCCAAAATTCTAAATTAATATTCAAAGCAGTCGCGCTGTCAACGCATTACTGTTTAGGATTAATCAAATGTTTAACATCATCTTATCATATCTATTTTAATACTGTTCTCACAAAAATTAACTATGGTTTTACTACAAACAAAAATGATTATTGTAGTTTAACCATGGGATTTGTAGGAAAAGTGTGGTAATACAAATGGTAATCAATCCACGAAAAAAACATTCTACATTTTTACTATAATAAAACCATAGTTAATTTTCGGATATTTTTTCCTTCACCCCACCATATCAGTCTCACCCATGCTTTCCTCTATTCTTTTAGTGTCAGGAAGGGTGTCGTTGTTTAGAATCAGAGCACCGGATCGCTGCCGTGACACCGGTGAGAGGATTCAGCCATTAGTTTTAATTGCGTTGCGATGGGACCGGAAGTAGCGGTACACTGCTTCACTTACCGGAAATAGGAAGTGTGATAAAAGGTGGGTCAATGTCCTCAGTGAACAGTTCCTCTGTAAGAACAAGCAATCGTGTCTATGTTTGAAGCTTCTGATGCCCATGTGTACATAAACACCCCTGATCCTCACAAACTTCTCCAAAATGTGCTTCTTCGGCGAGCATCCGTTATAAAACACTCACAGCACATTCATTTTGACAACGAATATATATTGAGAACCACTGAGATCCACTGATCTAGGAATTTGTTCAGTAAATGTTTCCATCGTAGTTTACGCGCAGGGAGAGAGTGGATATGTTTTGGAAATGTGTTTTTCAGATTTTGGAAATTTTATTCACATCTTGGTGTTTTCATTCCACGTTTTTCATGCAATATGCCAAATCTTGCATGGAAACCCAGCAAGTGAGGTCAGGGATATTGAACAGGATATGTAAGAATATACAGGTGGCTGCTCATGACATAAGGTGCTAAAAAACAGCGAGATATGACACAATGGATAGAAAAACATTAATCTGACTGACACAGTTGTGCATAGACCAACAAATAAAAAATAGCACAGAGGGAATGCACAAATGTATCCTGTATTATTGGCACCCTCACTTCTGCTTCTTTTTGTCTGCCTTTGGCTCTCTCATGTTCTCTCTCCTTTCCTGTCTGCCTGAATGACATTGATTCTACGGTTGCTGTGCTATTGACTAGCCCTCTGTTGAATATTTCAGCCGCTGTGTGAGCGTGCAGGGAGGACGGGAGGGGTTTTCTGGTTCCCCTTCTTCATTACAGCCCTGCTGCACACTGAGCTCTGTGTTCAACACACACACACACACACACACACACACACACACACCACTGTGAATGCAGTGCCATTCATTTAATCCCACACAAGCTGTTCTCTTCTAATAACCAACTGACACAACGTACAGTGATTCCTTACAGTGCATGCTATGTTGTTTTTGTATTATTTTGCGGCATGAATCTTCTATCTTATCATATTCAATTCATACTGCAAGCTGATGACTATACGAAAATACATAATTTCTTTTGCTGAGACCCTGATTCAATGGCATAGGAAAAACGTTCAGTGTTTTAATTCTCTATCCGCAAAAGACATTTAAGAACAGCAGTTTCAGGTACCAGTTCTGAATAAGAACCAGTTCTCGATTGCCAACCTTGCTGCAGAGCAGTGCTTTGTGTTATACCCTGAGCTGAAGGACCTGATGGAAAACAGTGGTGGCGGTCTTTAGTGCTGACAAATCGTAAAGAAGTGTAAGTGTGTGGGTGTAGCTGTTATGATTGCATTGCCTCTTACTGCAGCATCTGATCACGACGCTAATCTAATCACTGTTTGGGCTTCACTTCATGCTGACTAACTATTACAGGTACATTATGAGAGTACACACTGCTGTGTGTGTGTGTGTGTGTGTGTGTGGTTCAGGTATTCCCTACATTGTGGGGACTTTCTAAGATAGTAATACCAGAATGTTTTGATCTTGTGGGGACATTTTGTAGTCTTTGTATGAATGAAAATGTAAAAATGCAGAAAGTCTTCTATGATGAGTAGGTTTAAGTTTTAGGGGATAGAATATACAGTTGTACAGTATAAAAATCATTATGTCTATGGAAATTCCCCATAAAACATGAAAACCCAACGTATGTGTGTGTGGTCCTGGTAAACCCTACTGTATGTTATGGGGGAAACATGTCCCAACAAAGATGGCAATATCCAAAATCCTTGTCCTTGTGGGGACAGCTTATAAATCATACTAAGTCATGTTTTTTGAAAAGGAAAAAATCAGAGGGTTTAGGTTTAGGGTTTGTGGATAGAATATACAGTTTGTACAGTATAAAAATCATTATGTCTATGGAAAGTCCCCATTAAACATGAAAACCCAACGTGTGTGTGTGTGTCTAGTGAGTCAATGATATGGGATATTATGCTGAAGTGCTTAGTCCCCATAGCCAGATGTTTGACTGTCAGCAGTGTTATTTTAATATGATTTATATACTATCATATTATTTATTAATATTTTGAATTTGCATGTATTTTTGTATTTTCAGTCATTTTGTGCTTTTTGTAATTTTTACTTGTTTTTATATTTCTATTTAGCTCTATTTTTTTTCTTCAGTTTTAGTCATTTTAGTACTTCAACTTTTACTTTTATTTCTGTTAGTTGCAGAGGAGTTTTCATCTATTATTTTATTGTATTTACTGAGAACAATTTTAATATCGTTTTAGTGCACAGGGCTGTGATGTTTTCTATATGGATCCTTAGTTAACTGACTAGTAAGGGCAGGAATGAATTTCCTGACAGCCGACTGGCACAGTCCGACTGAAAGAGCGAGTGAAGATGATCAGAGATGCACTTTATTCTGTAAATGTAACTGCAGTGCTCAAGAATAAGGATGGCCTGGGGCAAGAGTCAGAGAGTTTCAGGTCAGTTGATGGAACAGCCATATGCCCTATTGGGGCAGTGATTTATCTTACATTTTTATAATAATGTACATACATTTTTTCCCTTGCAAACGTTTGCTTTTAAATCCTGCTCATAACCCTTTCTGCTAGGACAGAGGTTTGGAACAAAATTGATTTGTTGTTCAAAAAACATGATGATTGTAGCGTCAGTAAGTATGAGCTAAAAATTTACAAACCAATCAGTAATGTTTTGCCATATATGCCATAATTTTCCAGCAAGTGTTTATGAATCTAGTGCTGCCTTGGAGTTTCATGTGTTATTATAACAACTAATAACAACTGTTACTGCAACGTAACATTTGATCAATACATTTATATGTGTGAAAAATGCAAAATAATGTTTTTACATTTTAAAATATGCATTTAAAGTGTGAAATTTAAAATGATAAAGGTAACTTCACATTTTGGGGCTAGTGGAAATGTGGACAAGGCGAGTACAGATCGGAACTCCTGATGTGACCAGGAAAGAAGGAAAAAACCCTTTACTGTTGAGTCCTGTATTGTAGAAGCATGATATGATATGGCAGGGGAAGAGAGAATTTTATAGATACAGTACAGGCCCAAAAGAGAGAGAACTTAAAGATATAGTTCACCCAAAAAACGAAAATTCTGTAAGATATTTTGAAGAAGTTCGGTACCCAAACATTCTTCAAAATATCTTCTTTTGTGTTCAGCAGAAGAAAGAAATTCATACAAGTTTGGAACAACTTAAGGGTGAGTAAATGATGAGAGAATTTTAATTTTGTTGGTGCCTTGTTGGTGTCTTGCTGCAGGGGATCGATCCTTTTCCTATTTAGCACCTAAACTCTAGAACAGCCTTCCTAGCATTGTTCAGGAAGCAGACACACTCTGTCTTGGTCAGCAGGAACCGGGAACACTTCCCATAACACCTGATGTACTCGTTACATCATAAGAAGAATGGCATCTATGCTAAAGTTAGGCTCTCTGTTTATCCCGAGGTTTACTGCAGTCCGACGGATCCGCGCCGTATCCGGACCAGATGGAGCCTGGTTTCTCCCAAGGTTTTTTTTTTTCTCCAATCTGGCCCTGAAGGAGTTTTGGTTTCTTTGCCACCGTCGCCTTTGGCTTTTGGCTTGCTCAGTTGGGGACACTTAAATTTCAACTATATTACTGATCTGCCCGCATTGTCACTATATTGATAATTGAAATGAGCTGGATGACATCACCGTTTTCTCCAGAGCGGCTGTACTGCCGAATCAAATTCTGTTGTATAATTTTCCTGTTTAACACTGTGAAGCTGCATTGAAACAATTGGCATTGTAAAAAGCGCTATATAAATAAAGGTGACTTGACTTGACTTGCTCAGTGGATTTGTCTAGAATAGATCTTTACTCAAGGGCTGACATTTCTGTGTCAGTGCTAATTGTTTGTTAAATAGCAAGTCAATGACTGCTTCACAGCTGAGCCGCCTCTTGAATTAACAAACTAAGACCAAACTGTGTGAACTATAACTCCAGCAGGATCTCCTACACTAATAACCCATTAACAGCTCTTACTTTTGCAACTGATACGCAGCTCTTCACTAGCAACAGCTACTAAACTTGTGCTACAAAAATAAAGCAAGCAACACCACAGTCTATTGTAGACTCCAAGTGACAAATTGCTTCAATCTCCTCAATCTCTTGCTATCTTGTCAGTAAACAATTGAAGGTCATTAACTGCCAGTTGCTAGTATAGGCGTTCTTACTCGACTGCAGTATCCAACTGCAGGCGGATCTTGTGATTGCCACATTGCATCGCTTCACATTTGCACAAAGACGACTGTTACTCAACTTTGTTGTGGCCAATGACACATATGACATCTTAATTCGTTACCTCTCATTGAAAGGTTACGGCTTCTGGTCTCTGCTAATTACTGTGAACTCCACTTTAGACAGAAAGGGACATTCTGAGCAACCACAGTGCACTTTTGAGCGAGTTAATCAGAAAATGGAGACGAGGAATGTATGTATAGAGGGTATGCATTAACATCACTTTCTTGCCAAGACATGCCCCCAGACTAAGTGGCAAAACATCCTTAAATATAACTGGATTTAATAGGGAAAACACATGATTATCAGCTTAAATTAAAGCCAGTTGGACTCGACAGTGATCCTTACAACTTACCAAAGAACCAGTGGTCCATGGACATTGACATGTGGCCAGGAATTGGGTTTCCTGACATGTATGTACCTGATTTTGACGCCAGTGCAATACAATACATGAAGCAAAGCTTACGAACATTTGATCTACTGGACAATACTATAAATACAATGTCAAGTCACCTTTATTTATATAGCACTTTTTACAATGCCGATTGTTTCAAAGCAGCTTTACAGTGTTAACAGGAAAATAATGCAAAAGAATTTGATTCGGCTGTACAGCCGCTCTGGAGAAAACAGTGATGTCATCCAGCTCAGTTCAATTATCATATAGTGACAATGCGGGCAGATCAGTAATATAGTTGAATATTTAGTGCACAATATAGGGAAACCCCCCCCATAAAAAACAGGAAACAGGAAATTATATCAGACAGGACACTTGCTGAGCCTCATGACTGTGTGTTGAGGTCAGTAAGTATCTTAATAATTCATATCAGATAATTTGATCCGTTTATGAGAAGGAAAAGTTAGTTCAGGTTGTAAAATGTCACATAGTGTCCAATAAAAGCTATGGTTACAGTTTATTTCAATGGTCCACTTTAGAAATTCTACTAACTATAAGTAACTTTGCAACTACATGTCAACTACCAGTCAAGTATTAGTAGACTGTTAGGTTATGGTTAGGTGTTAAGGCCAAAGTATACTTCACTTTTAACGCGTACGCGAGGGTCAAGTTACAGTGCGCTTGATGAATGCGCACCGTCAGATTTTTGTAAACGATTTTTACACATGCGCATTTAATTTTTTTGCAGTATTTACATGGGTTGTAACTCGTGGCGAGAGATTGCTCAAAACTGCGCATGTGTCAAACGCCTGTGTTACGCGTACGAGTTCAAAAGAAGTATACTTTGCAAGGCTGTGCGCTCAACTGTCTGCGTACGCATACAAAAACGAAGTATACTTTCGGCTTTAGGCTTCAGGTTAGTAGAATAAATTGACTTGTAGTTGCAAAGTTACTTATAGTTAGTAGAATGTTTGTTGGGAGAGCATCAAAATAAAGTGTTAGCAGATGTTAAGCAGACATTTAACTAATACTCTAAGACTGGTAGTTGACATGTAGTTGCAAAGTTACTTATAGCTAATAGAATGTCTAAAATGGACTATATCGAAGTGTTACCAAAGCCATTAAAAAATAAATGACAAATATATTTAAAAACATTTGGTAATAATGATTAAAATGTGTACTCTCACATGTACAATGCGTAAGGAAAATGTTATAACTTTTTACTTTATGCTAATAGATAACTTGACAAAACTAGCTGCTTCTCCAGAAGCTCTCATTGTAGCAGCTTGGAAACATTGTTTCCTGACAGGCTATTAAAAGCTTGTTCACCTTGACGCTCAGAAATCGCATAGATGCCAGTTCAGTCAGATTGGATCAGATGATTTATGCTGGCTCTTGCTGTTTTTATGTGCAGAATGCATCAGACGGTTCATGAGCTGTCTGTTTTGTGTCAATCTTCTTTTTGTTTGTTTTGGTAAAGCTGAAGACTGTTGTTTTTGTCTAATGCCCCTGACACCTTTCAACATTTTCCGTCGTAATAATGAAAGCACACATCACCCTCTGTAGAGGGATTGGCTCGTTATCTCTTTATTACTAATTAATGACAGTCTTCATCTGAAATTTGCACTTAAACAGCTGTCGCAGAACTGCAGCAACCTCCAGTCTTTTTTTGCTTCTCAGGCCTCTGTGCTGTCTGTCAGCATTGTGTGTCTGATTGGCACTGGCATTGTATTTGGACATAGCGTGGTGTTTTATCGACATGTGACAATCAAACGCTGTGTTTGCGATGACAGTTAGGGCTTTAGATCAGGTGGAATAATGACTTCCAATTCCCACTGCAGTAGTAAATGCTCCAAATGGACCTCAATCAGTTGCATGGTATATCAGTGCCACTTGAGTAAATCTTTAATTAAATCAATACAAATCAGTATTTTCCCATACAATTTTAATTCTAATAAATTAGCCTTCATTTCATGGTATGTTGGGAGAGGCTCATAAAGAATTAAAACAACATGATTCCCACCAAACGCCCCTGATTCCGGAGGTTTTGTTGCTGTGTGTTTTTAGTTCTATTTTAAATCTTTTTGTCACACAGTACACTGTAAACCTGAATTTGTTGGCAAAAAAATACAAAAATACAAAAATGAGGCAATCAGTTACATCAAATTTTCTAAGTTAAGACATTTAAAGTTTAAGTAAGTAGAACGTGCAGATTTTTATTTTGTACTCATACATTTTAATTGGTCTTATCAAATATTTGAGTTAGCTATTTCATACATTTAAATTAAAATGATCAACTTAAATATTTTTAGTAGTGGAAACCTGGCTAGCTTTAGCTAATTCAATAAATGCTACCTTGCTAAATGGTAACACAATGCTTTGATAGTATTAGCATAGCACCAGCTGAATGAGTACAGCAATATAGAACGTTTAACACACATCTATTCCAGGCTCATGCTCTACTCATCACCATGATGCCCCCCAAACTCTTCTAAACTAACATGGCAAAACATTAAACACTACTAAATCTCCCACCTAACATTCATCTTGCACAAAAACATTATATAACACTTAATTTTAGTATTTACTCTCCCTTTTAAGTGTCATGGCAAAGCTTTCTGGGAAATAGAAATCCCAGCCCAGTTTTAGTCAAATTTAAGTTTGTCTAGTTCATAAAACTCAAAACAATAAAACAATTCAGATTACTTAAAATGTGTCAGTTTTGTGAACTCAAAAGAAAAAGAAAGTTTTAAATACTCATAAAAGTTCATTTGATTGAGTCAAGTCAAGTCAACTTTATTTATATAGCGCTTTTTACAATGCAGATTGTTTCAAAGCAGCTTCACAGTGTTAAACAGGAAAATAATGAACAGAATTTGATTCGGCTGTACAGCCGCTCTGGAGAAAACGGTGATGTCATCAGCTCATTTCAATTATCATATATATTCAAGTAATGTAGTTGATATAATTTAGTTTAGTAATTAAATTTATTTGGATATTTATTTGAAAATTTTGTGTCCCCAACTGAGCAAGCCAGAGGCGACAGTGGCAAGGAACCAAAACTCCATCAGGTGTCCTAATGGAGAAAAATAAACCTTGGGAGAAACCAGGCTCAGTCGGGGTGCCAGTTCTCCTCTGGCCAATTAACAAACAGTGTATGTTTATTATTTTGGCAGCCTTATAGGTCAGAAGTAATATTAGAGCAACTTTGACTGAAATAACCACTCGTTACAACCGAGGTATGCAGCAAAGCATTTGTGAAGCCACAACACGCACAACCTTGAGGCGGATGGGCTACAACAGCAGAAGACCCCACCGGGTACCACTCATCTCCACTTCAAATAGGAAAAAGAGGCTACAATTTGCACGAGCTCACCAAAATTGGACAGTTGAAGACTGGAAAAATGTTGCCTGGTCTGATGAGTCTCGATTTCTGTTGAGACATTCAGATGGTAGAGTCAGAATTTGGCGTAAACAGAATGAGAACATGGATCCATCATGCCTTGTTACCACTGTGCAGGCTGGTGGTGGTGGTGTAATGGTGTGGGGGATGTTTTCTTGGCACACTTTAGGCCCCTTAGTGCCAATTGGGCATCGTTTAAATGCCACGGCCTACCTGAGCATTGTTTCTGACCATGTTCATCCCTTTATGACCACCATGTACCCATCCTCTGATGGCTACTTCCAGCAGGATAATGCACCATGTCACAAAGCTCCAATCATTTCAAATTGGTTTCTTGAACATGACAATGAGTTCACTGTACTAAAATGGCCCCCACAGTCACCAGATCTCAACCCAATAGAGCTTCTTTGGGATGTGGTGGAACGGGAGCTTCGTGCCCTGGATGTGCATCCCACAAATCTCCATCAACTGCAAGATGCTATCCTATCAATATGGGCCAACATTTCTAAAGAATGCTTTCAGCACCTTGTTGAATCAATGCCACGTAGAATTAAGGCAGTTCTGAAGGCGAAAGGGGGTCAAACACAGTATTAGTATGGTGTTCCTAATAATCCTTTAGGTGAGTGTATATGTATGTTATCCAGTAGCTGCCTTCAAATGTGTGAGCAGAAGTTGAAATGCTGTGATTTTTCAGTTTATCCTTGATTCTACCTTCTTTTGCCTCACGTAACTAATGGTACAAATGTTTCCATTCAAATACAATGATACTTAAGCATGTACACTCACCTAAAGTATTATTAGGAACACCATACTAATACTGTGTTTGACCCCCAAATGCTGCATACCTCGGTTGTAACGAGTGGTTATTTCAGTCAAAGTTGCTCTTCTATCAGCTTGAATCAGTCGGCCCATTCTCCTCTGACCTCTAGCATCAACAAGGCATTTTCGCCTACAGGACTGCCGCATACTGGATGTTTTTCCCTTTTCACACCATTCTTTGTAAACTCTAGAAATGGTTGTGCGTGAAAATCCCAGTAACTGAGCAGATTGTGAAATACTCAGACCGGCCCGTCTGGCACCAACAACCATGCCACACTCAAAATTGCTTAAATCACCTTTCTTTCCCATTCTGACATTTAGTTTGGAGTTCAGGAGATTGTCTTGACCAGGACCACACCCCTAAATGCATTGAAGCAACTGCCATGTGATTGGTTGATTAGATAATTGCATTAATGAGAAATTGAACAGGTGTTCCTAATAATCCTTTAGGTGAGTGTATAACATACAGTATTAGGTATTTTTGTATGTAAATAACATTCAGAAACTGTATTCAAAATGAATAAGGCTCAATACATAAATACTGATACAAAAAAAAGAAATTACATTTCATGAAAACATAAGAAATTACACATAATGTTCTCTGTCTTAAAATGTAAATAAATGTAAATGTCAGGATTATCATGTCTAAAAGATTGTCAAGTAAAACAAAAAAGAGTTTATTGATGCATTTCTGCAGTTTTATTGCAACCATTACTCTTGTTCTGAGGCTTCTGTGTTTATTTAGTTTATATGTACTATAAATATGTTACATTTCAGCTAAGTTTACTGGTGCAGTGCAAAAATATTTAGTATTGCGTTGTAATGTAGTGGCCCTTTACATCAGAACTAGGCTCAGGTGTAACTTACGAACAGCAACTGGCACCTGGTCCCTTGTGTTTTGCCTCTAAGCATGTAGGTCATGGTGGCATTACAGTAGAGTGAATCATTTGCTTACAGTTGGGAGATGTTTGGAGCAAGTAAACAGTATTTTAACTAAAGCAAATCTACTACAGGGACAATCCACCTGGAGCAACCAAGCGCTCAAGGGCACATTGCTGATAGTTCATGACTTGTTCCGCATGTGTTCTTTGTTTGAACCAGCAACCATCCCATTACAAGCCCTGAGGTTTGACTGCTGCACCATAAGTGCTGTGCGTAAAAATGCTGGGGAGTATTTTGGAGTGCTGTCAGGTTAGTGGGGCAGTGTGTGTGGGAGGAGGTTCCGTGTGTAGATGCGTGATGCGTGGGCGGAAATGTTGAGAGCGCTATTTCAGGAAGACATGGAGCTGACAGAAGAGTCTGGATCAGATCTGTTCACCTCAACACTAGTCGGACACCAGGTGCACGCTAAAACGACCACACTACACATCTTCAGACATTCTACACCCAAACAGACTGCTGCTGCTGTTAACTCAGCAAACTGTGTGTGTGCTCGAAATGCTGTGTATAGCAAAGGTCCCTTGAATTCCCATGATCTCAATATAGAATCCCCATTCAATTTGTCCACAACCCCCCTTCTCTCTGTTCTCTTTTTCTCTATATTTGTCTCGCTGGTTGTGGTGATTGTCCTCTCGAGAGGCACAGTGGAAAATGTGATGTAATTTCCCTGGATTCAAAACATGCGGTTCTCTTTTGGCTGCCTTTCACTTCAGAAACACCCAACTGCCGGTTTGAGAGAGACAGAGGGTGTTCCCTCAGGCTTTACTGTCCACGTGTTTTTCTGCCCAACACACATTTGCATACTTTTTTCTGTGGTTCTGGTATTTGTATTGTTGTTGAATCAAATGCAAGCAGCATTTTTAAAGTTAATTTGCCTTAATGGGTTAGTTCACCCAAAAATTAAAAATCTGTCATTAATTACTCGTTCCAAACCCGTAAGACATCTTTTTAATGAAATATATTTGTCCCTCCATTGACAGCCTATGCAACTACTACTTACTCGATTTCTTTTTCTAATGGCTCGTTTCCACTGAGCGGTGTGGTGCGACACGGTTCAGTACAGTACAGTACGATTCGGGACCTTAAACCCTGATCCGGCTTGCATTTCCACCGCCAACAGTATGCTTATGATAGGCATGGTGTAGTGATCCATGTCATTCTCGCTCGAAGTTGAAAGCGACAAAGTTAACAACAATGGACGACGTACAGCAGATCTTGTTCTTGCTTCTCGGCATGTGGCTGTTGTCACAAGAAGACACACTTTGTTTGATCCAAGGCTGCAGGCTGCAAGGAAAAACACAGTCGAAAAACACGCACAAGTGACTATTCTCTGTCAACCAATCAACTTTCTGAAGTGAGTTTAGCTCCACCCTTTAGTACCGGACTACTGTGCTAGGTACCCCTACGGAAGGGTGCCAAAAAAGTGGTACGGTATAGTTTGGAATTAGGGTACCATTCACAACTTCTGACAATGGAAACAGCAAAAATTGTACTGAACCGTACCACTCGATGGAAACAAGCCCTAAATTTCTCTGAGCAACTGACTACACCTTTAAGGCGATGTGGGCATAAAGGCATCATTTCTTATTTCTTCATCCTTAAATGTTGCACTTTCTTTAGCTGAACATAAATGGAAAAGGAAAATAATTTTTGAAGAACATCCTGGCCATTCTTTTAAATCAAAGTAACTAGGGAGTGGGAATTATTCAGACCAGTTTGGTGGACTGGATCAGTTGATTTATTGAATTTTTTACTCTTCTGATATCTCCCATGAATTCTCCTCAACTTGGCAATAGAAGTGAAGGAAGGTGTCAAAATGAACTGTGAATAATGACTGACTTCAGTCTCACACAGTGCTATCATATGAAGACTTGAATATATAGTGCAAAATGTTATATGGGCCACTTTTATGGTGCTTTTTTGTCATTTTGGAGAATTACAACCCCTGTTCCCTTCTTCTCCCATTACACTGGAAAGAGTGACCTGGATATTATATAAACATGAACCTTTTGTGTTTGGAATGCCATGAAAGAGAGTAAACAATAACCAAATTTTAATTTTGGGTGAACTATTCCCTCAACTATTCCCTGACTTGTTGTTGTTTCATTTATCCAGTAGTATAGACTTCAGTCACTTTTGTTCTTCATCGCACCTGTTCTTAGTCAGTGTTAAAAATAAGAATGCAAAATAGTTAGTTAATAGCCTCACATTTTCCATGATTCAGTGGTTCCTGCCTTCTCAGTGTTTGTGTATCCTTGGTGTACATATTCAATACCAATGTGTCGCTCAGTGCCAACCCCCATCCCTTTTTCAAGACAAAACATTTCTATTTATCCCCTAAAGGATTGTTTTAGATCAGATACACACGTTATTACATACAGCAACTACTCAAAATGAAAAGCCCATCTGTGATCTCAGCGGCGTCATATCTCACACTCTGCAGTCAGACAAGCCTGGACAAATGGGGAATGTCTATGATCATTTAAACAGTTGATTGTGCAAGCACTTTAGTAAGAATATGTTTGTGTAGCTGTACTGCTCAATAAGATTCAACAACAAATGACCTCCTTCTCTCTCTCTCTCTCTCTCTCTCTCTCTCTCTCTCTCTCTCTCTCATTGTAGGGCTGGAAGGGCTCCCCCTCATGGCAGGGTCAAAGACTACTGTGTTCACCCTCTTCTACAGAAGGTGAGTGTTCATATGCATCACTGAGATGGTTTGCACAAGCTAGTGCTCTGCTGTGACTGCCTACTTATGGGTCTCAGAAGCGTGTTTTTCTCTGAAGACATTTCAGAAAATTCTTTAATAAAGAGTTCAAAGCCTTGAACCAAATCAACCAGCTGGCTCTGAGAACATACTGTATACACAGCAAATAATAAATAATTAGATATGAATATTTAAACATCTGGGAGAAAAGACAAAGAGTAACTTAATGTAGTATTATTAATCCTATCACTTGTAAGTGTAATCAAATTAAATTGTTTCTAAGTTTTTATATCTACTATTGTCTTTTATGCTGTAAATATCCCAATATCCCTTATTAACTAGTTAGCTAGCTGCCATAGCAAATGTTATGCTGAGTTCAGACTACACCATATCAGCCCAATTTTGGCACGATTCACTTGATGTTGAGTGTCGTGGTGATTCATAAACGACAATGGGCGTCAGGACGCAGGAATCGATTGTTATTCGAATGTGATCTTGTATGGTGTCAGTGGATGACAACCGACAGCGCGTCTGCAACGCTTAACAATGTCAAGACAGAAAGACTAGCATGTTTAATTTTTTTCGGCCCTCCACAACGGATTTCATCACATCTTTGAAGTTGACCAATAGGAGCACAGAAGCTCTTCCGTACACACCTTTCAAATATGGCAATTATGCATTTATGATGTTTCCTCGAGTAACTATCACAACATAGTGAAAAAAGATAAATGCTGGCGATCGATAGCGGAGGCGCATTAACAACCCGGTGAGAACTGGATTTAGGATTAAGATAACATGCTGCTTCGGTAGTTTGTTTATGCTCTTGTTTTCGGAAGTCGGTTGCTAGTTTTGGCATCGCGCACATCGTTAAAGACGGCAAGCGATGATTGGTCAGGAAGCAACCTGTAGTTTAAGAGTTACATTTGCATAATCTGACACAGTGACTATCGTAACACAAAAGTATTGCGTCTGAACCTGGCATTAATCGATACTACCTAAAAAACTGTAGAGACTGAAGCAATTCCCATTTTGACATAGGATCTAGCTTCAGAATTGTAGGCCTGTATAGTTGAATAAAGGATGCTATGCAAGGCTAGCATTGTTCTGATCATTCACTGTGTTTTACACACCTGTCTCTGCAAACGTTTGCCAAACAGGTTTTATCATTATGTAATGTAGGAACTTTGACTCTTTTTTTTTTACATGCACCCAAATCATCCAGATTAGCCACTTTTCCACTGCCGGGCCAAACCGTTCTCGTTGCTTAACTCGTGCCGATCCGGCCTAGCCGGTATGGATATGGTTTTATTTTTCACTGTGGGGCTGATAACGGAGCTCTTTGGAGTGAAATACAAATGCGTCAGTCGTTGCCTGAGTAACGCAAGAGTTTAAAGTGACCAATCCTGAGTGCGACATCGCTACACGCATTCTACCATCACACATTCTCCGGGCCAAGAACGGTTTGTGATCGTGCCAATCCCGAACCAAGCCGAAGTGGAAATATAACTGGAACTGTTCCTTACCCGTTGAAAAAAAACAGCATATGCTGGTTAGGTATGTTTTAAAGCACTGCAGCTGGTTTGAGCTGTTCCTTAGTTGGTCATGAGCTTGTTTAAGCTGGTCAAGTGCTGGTCCAAAGCTGGTCCTAAGCAACTAGCTCCAGCTCAGGACCAGCGTAAACCAGCTCAAGACCAACTAAAGACCAGCATAAACCAGCTCAAACCAGCTGCCATGCTTCAAAACATACCTAACCAGTATATGCTGGTTTTTTCAACAGGGTTACCATTCTTTGAACCATATGGCCCGATGGTGGAAAAGCAGCTGTTGATTGAATCCATAATCAGACAGATGGCTCATTCGGACTGAAAGCCTTCAGGTAAACACCCCAATCAGTCCAACTGAGCTCAATCTGAATGAAATTTCGATCGGCTTGAAATGGGTGGTGTAGACTGTGTAGACCTGAAATAATCTGATCAACAGGAGAAAAAACATCAAGCATGTAAATTAAAAAATAGCAGTGATATCTTTTTATACGTTCTTACAAACATGCATATGTTTATTTGCGTCTTACAGACTGGCCAGTGGAGAAGACTGAATATTTACCTATGTTTGCTAAAAAGCTCTTATGACATAAATGTCATCTTTCTTTTTAGGTATGTTGTCATCGAGGCTAAAACAGCGTTTATGCTTACGGTAGCTCTGGTAACATTATCACGGTGGCTTTCTCTGGTTCTGTACGCCACAACTGGACTACATGTAATGCACAAGTAAATAAATACATGAATCAGATTGCAAAAGTTTAGGGTGTTCATATAACCAAAACTTTCAAAATCTGAAACTGTATTAGATTAATTCATATTGATTAAAATTACTGCATGTAAACAGGTATTTATTTGCTTAACAGTGAATGTTTATCATTCTGGATGACATATACCCACATCTCAGCACTAGATTGTAGATTTTTTTACACGTTTTTAATTTGGAAATGTGACTTCATTTGGTATTCTGTAGCACTTTCCAAGAAGGAAGTCTGACTTTCAGAGTTGGAATGAAATGCATTCAAGGCGTGAAGGTTTGGCTCAGTTAACTCCATGCTGGTAGATACCATAACTTTATTATTAAGGTAAAGATGCTGTTCACCATTTATGAGCATTAAAAAATAGATATGTGACCCTGGACCACAGTCATAAGGGTCAATTTTATTTTAAATTGAGATGTATACATCATATGAAAGCTTCCCATGGAATCTGAGGGTGCAAAAAAAATCTAAATATTGAGAAAATCTTTAAAGTTGTCCAAATTAAGTCCTTAGCAATGCATATTACCACTAATAATACAATTTTGATATATTTATGGTAGGAAATTTACTAAATATCTTCTATATTTACTAAATATCTTCATATCTTGGAACATGATCTTTAATTAATATCCTAATGAAAAATCGGTCATTTTGACCCATACAATGTATTGTTGGCTATTACCACAAATATACCCGTGCAACTTTTGACTGGTTTTGTGCTCCAGGGTCACATATGATATCTTCCATTTAAGATGAATGAGAAAGCTAACAAATAGCACTCTCTCTACCTCAGCACAGCTCCAAGGCAATGTTTGTAGTGCTTTGTGGGTAATGTCGTTCTGTTGCCACAACTACAATGCTGTAGAGTAGATCTGACTGGATGGGTGAGGGGGTCAGTCTGCATGAAGAGAGCAATGAATCTCTGTGGCACCAAGACAAACTATACCCAGCAGGTCAGGAGAGGTGAAGACATAGAGAGAGGTATGAATGCAGACTGTTAACTCTGTGCACTGTAGAGAGAATGATTTACATCTCAGTGGATTTTAATAACAGTTGGATCACGACACGCTGCATCGGAGCAGCTGATTCAAACCCTCAATGCTGTCTGTGATGTTCTGTACTTTAGCTACACATACACCCTGACCCATGTTGAGGAAGATAACTGCAACCTGCCAGGCTACAAGATGCCTATAATGCAATAGTTAAACTAGAGTCAAGCTGTGATTTTTTTTTTTTTGTTTTTTTTTTTTACAATTTACAGACAAAATAAATTACCTAATTTAAGCTATATAATGGGGCAATTAAATGACTTTTTAATTAAATGACATCTACAATCAGAACAGCACAATCTCAATTAGGATAATTGCATCTTACTAGAACACACAAATAAAACAGAAAAGATCCTGAGTGATCATTGAAATAAACCATTTGAATGAACTAATTTGCTAAAATGAATCTTCCAATATTAAAGTTAGTTTAAAGCTTTTCCCTGAAACTCATCCTGAATAAGGTCCAATGTCTTTTATTTTTTTTTGTCTGTTTTAATTGTTCTAGATTCTATGTTTTATAATTCAATACAAATGAACATAATGAACTTTAATAATTTAATTAATATTTTAAGCTGTATTTCATTGAACCAAATTAATTTTGATCAATTTCTTTAATATTTTTTTGCTGCACATCAGAGGTTCACCCAAAAATGAAAATTCTGTCATCATTTACTCCCCCCTCAAGTTGTTCCACACCTGTTTAAATTTCTTCCTTCTGCTGAACACAAAAGAAGATATTTTGAAGAATGTTGGTAACAAACAGTTGATGGACCTCATTGACTTCCTTAGTATTTTTTTCCAATATGGAAACATCAACTGTTTGGTTACCCATATTCTTCAAAATATCTTCTTTTGTGTTCAGCAGAAGATTTGTTTGCAGTTTTATTGTTTTATAATATTTCCTGTGGTGCATTTATAATGTCAGTATGATTTTTACATCAACAATTGTTAGAACATAATTTAGAAATAAAATTGTTCCTACCCTGGTTTTAGCCCTCTGATTTGAACGCTCTGTTTGAAGGGGCATGTCTGCTGTGAGACTTTAGTGTAAACGCCCACTGCTGTGATTGGCTCACATCTTTGCATATGAAATAGCTAAGTATTGCATGTGGAACTTTTAACAGGTTTTTACTATTACATCTCTCAAGGTTAACTAATCGTGAAAAGTGTTGATTATAGCATTAATTAGATCTATGCCATTTTATATTTAGATCGTTGCATGAAAGGTTGCAGTGATGAGCATTGTAGCCGATCACAGACATGTTGAGCACATGAATGCAGTGATTTCGTCATTGCAACTCGATTTCTGCACACTAACGAATACTTCATAACTAACAGTGCAAACACAATGTAAATAAGAGATTTGTTGATTATTACGGGAGTTTTGGCACAAGTCCAGAACTCAGTCACTGATAAACTCATGCTGCTTGATTGACAGCTCCAGTGACTGCAAAGGGAGCGTTATTTGATCTGATTTCTATATATAATTTAATCACAGTTTAAATAACAGATTATTTTAATCATACTAAGAGTGTGAAGTTGACTGTTTAGTTGCTGGTTGGATTCACTGAAACAGACAAAGAACATCTGTCTGTACATGAATCATTACATATCACTGATCACAGATCAGGCATTAGAATTACTTGCATGTTGTCGCATTACTGTCGAATCCATATTGTAAAAGCCTGTTTGCAAAGTCTGTTAGAAGAGCAACTTTGACTGAAATAACCACTCGTTACAACCGAGGTATGCAGCAAAGCATTTGTGAAGCCACAACATGCACAACCTTGAGGCGGATGGGCTACAACAGCAGAAGACCCCACCGGGTA
This sequence comes from Rhinogobio ventralis, assembly GCA_039654625.1. NCBI lineage: Eukaryota > Metazoa > Chordata > Actinopteri > Cypriniformes > Gobionidae > Rhinogobio > Rhinogobio ventralis. Next base: position 8,570,496 of record CM077204.1, read on the forward strand.
CCACTCATGTCCACTACAAATAGGAAAAAGAGGCTACAATTTGCACGAGCTCACCAAAATTGGACAGTTGAAGACTGGAAAAATGTTGCCTGTTCTGATGAGTCTCGATTTCTGTTGAGACATTCAGATGGTAGAGTCAGAATTTGGTGTAAACAGAATGAGAACATGGATCCATCATGCCTTGTTACCACTGTGCAGGCTGGTGGTGGTGGTGTAATGGTGTGGGGGATGTTTTCTTGGCACACTTTAGGCCCCTTAGTGCCAATTGGGCATCGTTTAAATGCCACGGCCTACCTGAGCATTGTTTCTGACCATGTCCATCCCTTTATGACCACCATGTACCCATCCTCTGATGGCTACTTCCAGCAGGATAATGCACCATGTCACAAAGCTCGAATCATTTCAAATTGGTTTCTTGAACATGACAATGAGTTCACTGTGCTAAAATGGCCCCCACAGTCACCAGATCTCAACCCAATAGAGCATCTTTGGGATGTGGTGGAACGGGAGCTTCGTGCCCTGGATGTGCATCCCACAAATCTCCATCAACTGCAAGATGCTATCCTATCAGTATGGGCCAACATTTCTAAAGAATGCTTTCAGCACCTTGTTGAATCAATGCCACGTAGAATTAAGGCAGTTCTGAAGGCGAAAGGGGGTCAAACACAGTATTAGTATGGTGTTCCTAATAATCCTTTAGGTGAGTGTATGTACTGCATACAAATAAATAATGCTCAACTGAGAGATTCACATTGTTGAAAATAAATAACCACATTACTAGCATTAGGATAATTTGGAAGGTAATGTTATTTGTAGTCCATCCTGTATTGCTCTTCTCTCCTCGTCATCTCACTAACAAGCCAGTGGGTGGGGAAATGATGAAGTAGACGTTGATTTCACCTATCTATTACATAGGCACATTCCATAACGAGTCGTTCACTGTGCTTGGTTACAATAAAAGCTGTTTTTAGACTAACAAGGAAGTTTTCAGTTCTGAAACTTACAGGATATTCTTTATAGTATAATGACCTCTTATATGTCAAAAGCTCAAGGATTTCTCAGTTCATGACGCCTTTAAAATAGGTTCTTGACACTCATAAAACCGTAGTCAAGTCATTTATGTCACTATTCAGCTCTGAAGTCAGTGGAAACATGGACATAATGAAAGTGAATCAAATTACTTTGGATGTAAATATAGATTCTTAAAAGATTCATAAAACTTGCAAGACCATAATTACATCATTTATTTCATCATTCAGCTCTGGAGACAATGGAAACATGGGCATAAATAGAGTGAATCGGATTACTTTGGATGTTAAAACAGGTTCTTAAAACTCGTAAGACTGTAGTTATGTCATCGTTCAATGGAAATGTGAGAAGAAGAGTAGAGTCCATCACCATGAGGGGGCTGAGTGACACTCTCTAACACGTTCAGTATTTATCATCCAGACATCAGATCTCACTGCAGAGCATCATGGACCCCCTTAGACTCATTAAACATAACGACTGCAGTAATGAGGCAGTATATAAATGGGACACTGCAAGGCCCTTGGCGAATATGACTTAAGAACAGCTCTGGATCTGTCTACGGGACAGCTCGAAGGGACGAGATGCACTGACATTAAACTGTGATGTGACGTCTGTCCTACTGTTTGCTCTGGAGAGAGCATTCATAACTTGACCAGCTGGACAGTTCTAATGCTGCAGTAGTGTGGTGAATACTCCCATCATTCAACAAGGCCCTGTGGTTCCCCCTTACTGTCATTACAATACTGCCCCCTGCTGGCCATCTACTCCCCTACGGTCCACATAAGTCCCTTACACTCAGCACTCCAAGGGCTCAGTTCAGTAGTCAGGGCATTGATCAGGGAGTCAACCATTTTAACCATTTTCTCAATTGCAGAACCCTTCCAGGGTACTGAACCGTTCCCTCTCTAAAAAGTCCCACAATGCACCATGAAAACCAGGGAGCATCAATGCTTGTCCCATAACGGAAGTTCTGAAGCGCGAAACATAAGTCGCGCGAGCCAACTCACTACACACACTATACATGTGATAGATGTATTTAAAAATACAAATCATTATTTTATTGTATTTCAGCATAAACATACATCCAGGTAATGCACATAATGTACATAATCATAATCTAGCTAACATTAATAATTTATTTACGGCTGAATTGTTGCACATATATGTAACAAGCAAAGTATTTAACATAATGTACTTTAAATAGCATTACAAGTAATGAAAGATATCAGCTCTGTTGTTGTTCATAAATACCACTAATGATGTTGTACAATGAGGACGTTGTCACGTCCCTGGAAATAGAGTCACCAGTGTCCTTTACCATCCTTACCAGTGCCCGAATTTGTGAACACGAAATACTGATTCGCGAGCTCGGGAGTTAGGGAGCTGCTTGAGACACACCCAAAGTCAAGTCACCTTTATTTATAGCGCTTTTTACAAGGCAGATTGTTTCAAAGAAGCTTTACAGGGATAACAGGAAAATAATGCAGCAAAGTTTGTTTTGGCTGTACAGCAGGTCTAGAAGAAAATATGGTGTCTTAATCCAGCTAAAGTAATTTCAGTGTTGGTTCATTTCTGTTGTAAAAAATGTGTTGTATTAATTTAGTTCATTTATCTATGCAACAGCTTTGGAGAAAACAGTGATGTCATCTTCCAGCTAAGTTCAGTTCTCATACAATGGTGTCAATGCAGGCAGATCAATGATATTGTTGAATATTTAGTGTACCCAACTAAGCAAGCCAAAAGCCAAAGGCGACAGTGGCAAGGAACCAAAACTCCATCAGGTGACAGAATGGAGAAAAAAAACCTGGGAGAAACCAGGCTTAAAAGTCCTTGAGGAGTTTAAGAAACTTGCTTGGCAGTTGTATTTTGAAGGCACAGTTCAAAATCATCCAAGGGGTCAAAAATCGCCAGTGAGGTCTAAGTGGATCTTAGACCAACACTGAATAGATAAGCAAAGCATACATAAAAAAGCCTGTGTGGTTTGGTTACTACACAACTAATGGCCATTTCTTTTGCTATGTTTCTGCAGACATTACAGTGGTGTATCAGAATGGCTTGCCGGTGATCTCCGTACGTCTGCCGTCCCGACGAGAACGCTGCCAGTTCACCCTCAAACCTTTGAGCGACACAGTAGGTGTCTTCCTTCAGCAGCTGCAGGCAGAAGACAGGGGCATCGATAGAGTCGTCATCTACGCTGAAGGTAAAGTACATCTCTGACACTACTATGGTTGTTTTCTTTGCATTATAAGCTGATTTGTGCATACTTTCTGTGGATACTATGTGTACAAGTAAAACAAAAGTCTTATAACTGCCTAAAATCTGTTCAATAAAAGTATACTCCAAACAGAAGTCTACAGACAGTATAATGATAACGGAGTTTTCACTTTTGGGTGAACTATCCCTTTAAGAATAGTTAATGTAGAATTGTGCATGTACACTTTCATTGTTCGCAGTTCTAGGGGCAAAATTAAATTAAAATGTAAGTTATTAACAGTTTCTTTTTTGTAGTTTAATCCACAAATTACAAATGAACTTGTGGCTTTATCTGAAGTGTTTAATTGATTGTACATCTTATAATCTAATTGAGGAACAAGAATCATTATTTCTCTGTGCAAACTGCATGTCTGCTCTGTTTCAAGCTCAATTATTCCTGTGCGAGAGGTGCTTGAGCTTTCTCTTGCCTGTGAGATGAGTGATATAGGTTATCCGCTGTCTTTACCTCACTCTGTTTCACCTCAGATTGGAAAATGCTTCTTTTCCTGATGAGCATACTAACACAGAGCAGGAAACCTTTGTGCTAAGCATTTAGATTGGCTCTCGTATTATGCAACCATTTCAGAGAGAGAATTGCAGTTAAAGAGGCTGCATACTTTCACACACCTCTAATTTCGCTCTCTTTCTCTCTGTAGATGGAGCAAGGATAGCGTCCTCTACAGGGATTGACATTTTACTAATGGACAACTTTAAGCTAGTCATTAATGACACAACACACCTGGTGCAGCCGCCCAGGAGAGGTGAGTGTGCCCTGCTGCATTGTGGGTCATTATGTGCAAGACTTTGCAGAGGAGTTTTTGATATTCTGTTGGCATCCGTTGCAGATCTGCTACCGCACGAGGAAGCAGACCGATTGAGCGACGTCAAGCTCTTGGTGCAGCAGCTCTACAGCACCCTGCGCATAGAGGAGCATCAGCTCACCAAAGAGAGAGAGCTGGTTGGACGACTGGAGGACCTCAACTCACAGCTCCAGCCCTTGGAGAAGGTGTGTTGTTTGGGTTAATATTACATTATTATGTCAAAATATGTCATGTTAACATCAAAATTTATGTCCTCAAACTGAACGTTTATTTATTTTGCACAAAAAGAACAGAATGTAGGCACACACATGGGTGTGTTCTGTTTCCACCTCAGAGTAAACAAAAAAAAGGTAACAGTAAGAAAGTCGCAATTTTAAGAAATGAAGTTGCATTACAAAAAATCCACATTGCGAAATATAAAGTCACAATTACAAGAAACAAAAGCCCTATTCAGACGGCAATTGTTTCTTATAGGGACTAGAGATGTGCGGATCAGCTCTAACCTCACCCGAATCCACTGTTTAAAAAAATCGGATTCAGATTAAGAAAAGTTTAACTCTATGCAAAGTAGCCAAATGTGATGCGACAGCTGAAGTAAAGACAGTGGAGCTCTCATGATTCATCTTCTGTCAAAGAAAATGAATGTTACTGTAAGCAGTTTCCCTGCTCTATATGATTTGTCTCTGCCCACATGCAGAGATGTAATAAAAAGTAACATATGCATTATGCACTGCTGATGTTTGTGTACATAGTCTTTTCCCTGCATTATGTGCATTTGCAGATCAACCAACATCTCCTTTGTACTCCATTTCTCATTAGTTCCACCAACCACTGAACTGCACACACAGGATTGTGGGATATCACAGGCAGTAAAAATCTGAAGTGATACTAACACTTTATCTGATCACAATGACAGCTGATAATTAAGCTGAGTCTAATTGCACAGTAGATTGAGTGTGTGGAATAGAGGGTTTTTACACAGCTGCATAAATACTGCTAATTTTGTAATTGCAAAGTTTTGCTAAAGCCAACTGAGACTTGCCTTTGGGGTTTTTGTGTGTGTGAGTGTGTGTTCTTCCAACATTAAGAAGTGGGCAAAACTATTCTAATAACGCAAACAACAATTTCATTGAAAGCATTGACAGCTGACCCTAACCCAGCATTGACTGGTTTCTTTTGCATTGTATCTTTCTTTCCCTGCAAGGATAGCAAATTAAAAAGACATTAAGGAGTGTGCAAAATAGACTAAAATAGCAAAAAAAAAAAGAAAAAAAAAAAGCTTCCATTTTGAGGAAAATAAGCATGTTTCTGATATTAACGTGACATCATTTGGATTTACATTTATCTATTTGGTAACACTTTATAATAGGTATATAGTAATAAAGTATTTACAAATCATTTTTAAACTATTAGTTTATAGTTCATTCATAGTTAATATATATTGTAGTCTCTACATTGTTAATATATAAATAGGCTAAATACAAATAGTGAGTTCTTCATTCATTGTCACTGTAATTAACACAATTGTTATTGTTTAATTAGCTCATATGTAAAGAGTTAGATAAAGGGATCATGGAAAATGGGAAAATTTCATTAATTAAGTGTATACAGTTTGTACAGTTTAAAAACCATTACACCTATGGAGAGTCTTTGTAAACCACGTGTGTGTGTGTGTGTGTGTGTGTGTGCATGTTTATGTGATTTATGAGGACACAAATTTGTGTAATGACATGGGTATTACACTGGTATTACAATGTAAACGTGGATAAAAATAGCTTTAAAAACATACAAAAAAATGTAAAAATGCAGAATGTTTTCTGTGATGGGTAGTAGTTTAGGGGTAGGGGTAGTGTAGGGGGATAGAATGTACAGTTTGTACAGTATAAAACCATTATGTCTATGGAATGTCCTCATAATGATAGGTGCACCAATGTGTGTGTGTGTGTGTTTTTTTTTAAGGAACACTGAATATGAATGCAATTCATGTCTAATAAAGGTTGGCTTAAAGCACTTAATGACATTTTCACATTTTCCGTGACCTAATCTAAACTACAAGCTTATTAAATAATAATAATTGTGTTAATTACAGTAACAATGAATGAAGAACTCACTATTTGTATATTTGTACTATTTTCATATTAAAATATTAACTATGTAGAGACTAAAATATATAAACTATAAAAAAAACCTATAAACTAATAGTTTTTTAATAATTTGTAAGTACTTTATTACTGTATACTTATTATAATGTGTTACCCTATATTTTACTGAAACTTGCCTAATATATTAATAAGTATACTGGTGGTGTCTTATGCTCACCAAGGCTGCATTTATTTGATCATAATATAGCAAAAACAGTAATATTGTGAAATATTATTGCAATTTAAACAACTGCTTTCTATGTGAATATATTTTAAAATGTAATTTATTTCTGTGATCAAAGCTGAATTTTCAGCATCACTACTCAGTCTTCAGTGTCACATGATCCTTCAGAAATCATTCTAATATTCTAATTTGCTGCTTAAGAAACATTTTTTATTATTATCATCAATGTAAAAAAAAAGTTGTTGTGCTGCTTCATAGTGCTTGTAAAATGATACACTATTATTTAAAAACTTGGGGTAAATAATATTTAAAAAAAAGAAGAGAAAAAAAGACATTAATACTTTTATTCAACAAGCGCGCATTAAATTGTTTCAGGTGACAATAAAGACATATTTATAATGTTAATAAAAATTTATATTTCAAATAAATGCTGTTCTTTTGAACGTTCTATTCTTCAAAGAATTCTGAAATAAATGCATCACAGTTTCCACAACATGTTTTTAATAATAAGTACCATTATTATTAAATGAGCACTATTAATAATTGATAATAACTGAGCATTAAATCAGTATATTAGAATGGTTTCTGAAAGAACATGTGACGCTGAAGACAGGAGTAATGATGCTGAAAATTCAGCCTTGCCATTACGGAAATATATTTTATATATAAATATATATAATCCTATGTTGTTAATAATGTGAAACTGTCGCCATAAGAAGTTCTTGTTAATGATAATGATTGTCATTTTACTTTTCAACATATAGCAATGTACTATAATGCTTTAATCTGATATTTTTTAGATGTTAGATGCTCTAATGCTCTAATGTAATTTTTTTTCTCAGGTTAAAGAAGAACTGAGTAAGAAAGCAGAACGCAGGACTACTTGGGTGCTTTGGGGTGGGATGGCTTACATGGCCACACAGTTTGGCATTCTGGCACGGCTGACCTGGTGGGAGTACTCATGGGATATCATGGAGCCCGTTACATATTTTATCACCTACGGCACAGCCATGGCTATGTATGCTTACTTTGTGCTGACACGTCAGGTGAGCAACTCGGGCTCTTTATCTCTAGAACTTGCCCTAGAAGATCAGCAGGAGATCCGTCTGACCTCTCTGCCGTTGTTCTCTCACACAGGAATATATTTACCCAGACGCCAGGGACAGACAGTACTTGCTGTTCTTTCATAAGGGAGCAAAGAGAACACGCTTTGACATAGAGAAGTACAACAAACTGAAGGATGCGATTGCTGAGGTAAGCTGGCGCACGAACAAACATCATCACTCTTTTCAGTCTCTTAAAGGAACAGTTCACCCAGAAAGGAAAGCTGTCGTATGTACTCAGTAGACATGGTAATTTGTTGTATGGTTTATCACTGTAATTAATATGTACAATTTGGTACCATAAACAATAAAAAATACAATGAATAATTCTAGATATATATATTAGCATTGTTTACATTTCTCTAAACTCATGGTAGCTTAATCAACTTGCATTTGTATGAAACAAAAGAGACTGTACTGCATTGCCATTGGTCTACAGTAAATATATGAAAGCTGTTTTCAACATTGATAATAAGAATCATTATTAATAATTGAGCACCAATAATAATTGATAATAACTGCACATCAAATCATTAGAATGAATTCTGAAGGATCATGTGACACTGAATACTGGAGTAATGCAGCCTTTAAAATTTTAATTATATTACTGATCTGGGGAAAAAAATATTAGAAAATGTTAATTATTCCAAAGTTTTGACCGATAGTGTATATTCATCCCAAACCATCACGGTACGGAAGTCACGGTTTGGTGCATACAGTCAGGCGACGGATACAGTCAGTCACAGTCGATCCACACTCCAATCCAGAAGGGGGCGAGTGTGGTAATGGAACACTTTTTGCAAACCATCACAACAGGAAAAAGAGCAGAAGAAGAGACAATCTATGCTCCAACCAAGCAGCAACCTCCCCCAGTTTCTCTTGAAGCCAATACTGAAGTGACTTAAACTGCAATTCATTGACTGGCCACTAGGGACAGGCTGCAGAATCTCATTGAGCCCCATGTTAAAATGCCCAACTTTACAGCAGAAAAAAACATGTTTACAGCCTGGTACAAATTGTGGTTTTGGTCTATACGACTAATTTTGCCCTTCATGACAACTGTGAGGGGGGTGAATTTTTTTTTATAGCTAATTCGTTTACATTATATAATTAAGGGCGGGGCCACTTTGAGTGACAAGTGAACAGCCATTTATCTGCTGTCTGTTAGTCATCGCGTCACCTCAGCTCCGCCCACGTGCTGCCTCTTTGCCCATTTTCTATCCGGGAGTGATGCGTGATGACGCGCTGCCAAGATGGAAATGTATGGATGATTGATTCAGCTGTGGGTGCCATCTTCTGGCGAGAAGCGGGAATTCATTCATCACGCAACTCTCACAGTGCATTATGGGTATTCTGTAGCTGCTGAGCGTACATCAGTTGTACACTCGTTATTGTGGTGCATTGTGGGATTGAATGAGTGCACTCAATAACGTCCACTATGGTTTCCGACACCACTACAAATGGCTGTCCCCTAAAATAGTGCCCTATTTAAGGGTATTGGATGTGATTTCGGACACAGCCCCAGAACAAGAGTTCAGATGACACGCAAGCTTGCTAGTAGCCTATAAGCTGAGTTTCGATACATTTTTGTGACGTGCTCCACAAACTTCACAGAAAAGAAACCGGGACGACACAAAGCGGCTTAATGTATATTTTCTTTATTTTAAGCACAATGTTTTGTTTTTACTTTGAGTGTCACAAATAAAAATAGAACTTTACAGTTTCGAATGATGTTTCGAATGTTTCAAATTATCTGTATGACCATAAATGTTTCCGCTGTTATAATGAGACAAAATCATTTGGCATTGTGGAGATGGCACTTTTTCTCCTCCTTGCCTATCTTTCCTTGATTTCTTGAAAAAGCGTAATATTGAACTTTGTGCATCCGCCATTGTCACCGCATGTTAATTGAACTCTCATGCGCAAAGAAAAGTGCAAAAACTAACCTCTGCACAAGTTTAATTTTCATTATTCTATTTATTTTGTACCTTTATAACACAAGAGATGATTTCCAGTTTTGTAACTGAATAAGTTTTGTTTTTTATTAGCCCTACAAAAAAAATATGACCTATGCAAGAGTGCATTCTGTTTACTGCTTAGTGCTTAATACACTAAAGGAGGCTGTACTGCTCCAACTACACCTAACAAATTCAATTATGCAAACTCGTTGCCTTAATTCAATTAAGTTGTAAAGGTCTTATTAATAATAATAAAAAAAGAAAAAAGAACCATGTTACCATTGTTGTTTTGCATGCTGAATGTTGAAGTCTGTGTGTGACTCAAGCATGGTCAATTGCAAGATATTGTTACAAATATAGATTGATTATATCAACCCAATTAAAAGTTTATGCCATAAGTGTTAGCAATAAAATGTTAAAAGATCATTATTGACATGAAATATAGTTATGTTATATATCATTAATTCACACACACACACTCTCACCATTATTGTGATTAGTGTTCCCTTTGGTTGGGCACTTGGAAGTTCATTATTGTAATTCTCTTCCTATTGATGCAGCGATGCAATGAGAAATCACAGTGATTTGATTTCAAAGGAAGGGAAGTTTTATATATATATATATATATATATATATACACTCACCTAAAGGATTATTAGGAACACCTGTTCAATTTCTCATTAATGCAATTATCTAATCAACCAATCACATGGCAGTTGCTTCAATGCATTTAGGGGTGTGGTCCTGGTCAAGACAATCTCCTGAACTCCAAACTGAATGTCAGAATGGGAAAGAAAGGTGATTTAAGCAATTTTGAGCGTGGCATGGTTGTTGGTGCCAGACGGGCCGGTCTGAGTATTTCACAATCTGCTCAGTTACTGGGATTTTCACGCACAACCATTTCTAGAGTTTACAAAGAATGGTGTGAAAAGGGAAAAACATCCAGTATGCGGCAGTCCTGTGGGCGAAAATGCCTTGTTGATGCTAGAGGTCTGCTGGAACGGGAGCTTCGTGCCCTGGATGTGCATCCCACAAATCTCCATCAACTGCAAGATGCTATCCTATCAGTATGGGCCAACATTTCTAAAGAATGCTTTCAGCACCTTGTTGAATCAATGCCACGTAGAATTAAGGCAGTTCTGAAGGCGAAAGGGGGTCAAACACAGTATTAGTATGGTGTTCCTAATAATCCTTTAGGTGAGTGTATAACGATTGCATAACTGCATCAATAGGAAGAGAATTACAATAATGAAATTCCAAGTGCCCAAACAAAGGTAACACTAATCACAATAATGGTGAGAGAAGTGGAGGAAATGAGTGAAAAGTCTATTAAAAGTAAAAACCCTTTTTTTTTGTGCATTTTTTGCTTTGGCAAAATGGTACTCAAACCAGTCAAGTAATGTTTACTTGGGTTTTCTGAGTAACGAAGGCATAGCATGCAAATAGTTCAGATTACGAAATTGTTTTAAGTTCAACAAATTATTGGACATTAAGTAAAGTTTACTAAAAAGTCTTAGTAAGAACAACTGTTGGATTTTATACCTCGGGGGTGGGGGACTAAATGCCGCTAGGTGCAACAAACTGTAATTTGCACTACTGTCTGTTCAAAATAAATGAAAAGAAACATAGCATTTGGGATTTGCTGCTTTTTCCTCTTGTACCAAACTCGTATTGAACTGTGAGCCCAAAACCGAGGTACGTACTAAACTGTGACTTCTGTCTGCCGTTACACCCGTAATATATATATATCTTTATAGGATTTGGAGTGTCTATTTACACCAAGTGCAAATAGCGCGCCTTATTGGCAATCGCTATTTACTCTAGCTCCACCTAACAATGCCTGGTTGGGCCACACAAGATTAAAAAAGACACACGTATTTCAACGTCTTCAGTGGCGTAGTCAGTAGAGCGCAAGTTTTGCCGAGCTCGCTGCTCTTCCTATAAACAGTATAAAGTATAAACAGCATCTAATAACTATTTACACATATTGCAAAAACACTGCTACTTTTACATAGTGTAAATCGAATATATCACTGTTTTCACTTAGTGTATATAGCTGCTGCCTTAAGATTATGTTATGGTGCTTTTTTTACAGTCTGTTTTTGTTGTATGGATAAGAGCAGTGTTAACATTTTCTCCAACATCTCCCTTTTTGGGGTGATCTGCTCCTTTAACTAAATTCATTCATCCTTATTTTCCTTCTTTTCCTCAGGCGGAGTTGGATCTAAAGCGTCTACGGGACCCGCTGCAGTTGCACCTCCCTGTCCAGCAAATTGATGTCAGCAAGGACTGATGAGAACGTGAAGCCCTTTCTGCCTCTCTCTCTCTCTCTATTTCATTCTCTTCTGCCTCTTTGAGTTTATTTTTCTGTCTGTCTTTTTGTGTTTTGTTTTATCTCTACAACCTCAATGAAAAACCATATCCACACAAGTTTCGGAGTTTTATTATTATCCTTTTTTGATTGTTTTCTTTAATTTGGCAAGTCTATGCAGAGGAGAAGAGATACAATTAAATGAAATGACAAAACTACATCCGTGACCGGATGACAGATGCTTGCGGATCAGGCGCTCTCATAACGCTACAGGACCACACAGAGAAACGCAGCTACTTCAGACAGGAAGTTGGGACACTGGGATTCAAACAGTACATCGCTATGAGCCAATGACCCCACGTCTTGCATGGGACATAGACTCTGAGGTCTAAAAACCATCTGCCCTTGGGTTGAACAGTTTTTTTCCACATTGGAGTACTGCTGATATCCTTAACTCTGACACTTTGCAGAAGAGATTTCGGGATGTGGTGCTCTTTTCCGTCTCGGAAAAGATCCGTTTACCATCGAACCAGTCCTCTTGTGGCTGAAACGCTGCATTGACAACTGTACCCAACAGCCTAAGCTAAACCTTCTTTATTCCTTTCTCGCTTCCTGTACGGACCTGTTAAGAGCTGAAGACAGATCTAACAGCTAAAACATCACTGTGTGTTCTATTATTCCAAAAAGAAAAAAGAATCAAAGAAATGTTGGCACTTTTTTTTACAAGCCATATTATGTTTATTATAATGATGAAAAAAAACGAAGAAATGAGTAGAAACTTTTTCTTTTACTCATTATTAGATGATTTCCTTTTTATTTTAACCATGCCACCAGACATTTCACACCTGCAGATGCTCTGATATTTTATTTTCCGAGATTCCCATCATCTAACGACGCTCCTATAGTTTATCCCTAGCGCTCTGAGCCTCAGATGCTGAATTTCTTTCTTTAGAAATATGATGTACCTGCACACACTCCATTGTGATGGGAAACGCACATACACATGCTCGCTTAGCAGATGGATCCTTTCTCAAAAGGTCGCCTCTTTTCTCTATAAATCTTCTTTCGAACATCATCAAATGGCATTTTCCCACAGTGCCTCACAGCATCTGCTGCAGCGTGCTTGTTACTAAACACCTGTTTATCAGACGCAATCCAAGAAAATGACTCATCCAACGGTCTTAAGGCAGGTCACTGTGTAAAATGCAATTTCTTTTTCTTGAAAAAAGGTTCTGGACGCAATCAATTTCCCATCAGTCATGTGGCGTTTTTAGCTGCATATATCTGCCTCGATATGCCAAGTCTTCTGGAACATGCAGAGAATGTGTAATATTTTAGAACTAGAATTAGCGTGTGTTTTGCACACTTCGTGGCATGCTATAGAGAGAGATCGTCGCATCCTTTATCTATATGTGTGCTATATTTAGCCGACAGGCCTTAGCAATGATTCTGGCTGGGTTGAGCTGATCATCGACATCATTTTCATCGGTTTTCGACAAGCATCTTCAGTCTAGTTTATTACATGAGATTATATTAATACAATTATAAAAACGAAGTTCTCGTAATTATTTCCCTTTGTTTCGACAGAGGGATGTGAAATCAACTTCGCTTGTCAACAATCAACTTGTTCTCTAAAAAAATTGCTCATATCTTGTTTTTAGGTCATTATCCTGACCCATAATCTTGTTGTTTCGTATGGGTATTCCCTACACACTCAGACCCCATCAGAGAAATATCTCTGTGATTCTATAGCAGAAATCTGTCCATTATGTCAAACTGTCCGTGTTTGTGCCTATGGTCGTCACTAAGTGTTTTTGAAGCCATATTCGTGTTGTGTCCGTGTCTCTAGAGGCGGATAGGGCACATAAGAGTTTCAAATCCCCTTAGCAGCAGCATGTGTTCATTCTTACTGTGTGTAAAAATAGTACAGGGTGAGACTCCAGCCTACAGCTCTGAAAGAACATTAAAGAGATAGTTCATCCAAAAAATTTTGGTGGAACTCAAAAATGACTATATAGAGCACTGCAGTGATGACATATTTGTGTAGGATAACCCGGAAGTTAGCATCACCTTCGTTGACTAAACAAAAAAACCAATAGGATTTTTCCATTGGCTTTTGGATTATTGCAGAAAAGACAAACAAAAGTTTATTATTACACCATTTGTTCATCACGATAACCTTCACATATGAACACGACCTTAATGCATTTTGAAGGCTAAATACAATTGGTAGAAGTAAAAAGCTAAATGTAGGCAATAAACGAATGACTTTAACCTCAGCATCACTAAACATCCAACCACTCTTTCAGTTGTTTTTAGTCATGTTTCCTGAAAATTTTAGTTAGAATAGTTAGCAGATACGTTACTATAAACACGACAAGGCTGTAAATGCGGACTAATGTGTAGATGAGTTTTTCTTTTCAGCGTGATGACGTTTAATATCCCTGACAACCTCAACATTGTTAGATTAAAGGGATAGTTCACCCAAAAATTAAAATTGTCATTGTTTACTCACCCTCATGTTGTTCCAGACCCATAAGACTAAAGATATTTTTTAATGAAATCGGAGAGATTTCAGTCCCTCCATTGACAGCTACGCAACTACCACTTCAAAAAGTTCATAAAGAGATCGTAAAACGAATCCATATGAATTGAGCGGTTTAGTCGAAATTTTCTGAAGAGACACAATCACTTTATATAATGAACAGATTGAATTTAGGCTGTACTGTACCTGCTTTGACGTGTGAGAAGAAACCTCACTGGTTCTTGCAGAAGCTCAAACGTGATGCGTAACACGAGAATGAACCTCATTGGTTCTCACATGTCAACAGATTAGTTTTTGAAGAATGAAAGTCTTTTGGGTTTGTAATGACATGAGGGTAACCCTTTTAAATATATCAGTAATACCCCTTGTGTTTTTAAAAAATATCTAGCTTATGTTCACTGCAGACTTTATTTCAGGCATTTAACCAAAACCTCATTAAAAAAACCATTGGCTTCAGGACAGTGGAACTGGAAGGGCTAAAATGCTAACTCGTTTCTGGGTTTTGGCCCACAAAAATACGTCACCTCTGCAGCACTTCTGAAGCCATACAGTACAACAATTCTGAGGAACACAATCAAATATTTTCCCTTTCCCCAAATATCTGACAGTTCAATCTCTGTTCTGATTCAAACACTGATGTTAGTTAGGCCAAAAATGATTTTCACTCATTTACTGTCATTCCAAACCCGTTTATCTTCGAAACGCAAATTATTAATATTCTTTCATCATTTTTGTCCATCCATTGAAAGTTCATTCAACAATAACTTTGATATCCTCATTTGTCATTTAAAAAATTTGGAGGTTTGGAACGACATGATGATGAGTAAATTGTCAGAATTTTCATTTTTGAGTGAACTAACTTTTTTAATCTAAGTCTGTTCCTCACACAAAGCTATATGACTTCAGGAGACCTGAAATATAGTGTTTGAGTCATGTGAACTACTTTCATAATGTTCTTTTTGGAGCTTGACAGACATGGCCACTATGAACTGTGGCTTAAAATTTCTCTATTTTGTATAATACAATAACAGCCTATGGCTTTAGAGTGACTTTGTTAAATAATTTACATTTTACTATTCCTTTAAACAGAACTTTTTGGGAGGGAAAGCACAATCCAGTTATTATAAACCAAACTGTGGTTTTCTCGGATTTTGCTCGTCTGGCTAAAAGTGCAAGTGTTGTGATGGAGGCCCTTCAACAGTGATTGTTTGTTGTTGGTGAGAAATTCAGCTTAATGGAAGTTACCCAGCATGCTTGACTGAATTGCACTGTAATTTAACACAGCAAGACATAAACTGTAGGTGATTATTTTAAGGATGAAGCAGCCTTATAACTGCATTATATGCAACCCAGCTGGTTTCAACAGAGCTGCTTCTCTCTTTTACTGGAGTTTGTGTTTGAACAGGGTTTATCAGACTGCACATCCTATAATAAACTGAAGTTTCCATCACTCTAGTTGTACAGGATACATGCACATCTACCATTAGTCCTGGAACAACGTGGCATAGTGCTGACCCTAAGCATTAATCGCCCTAAAGGAAATGATCGACTGATTATATAAATCCTAAACCTTAAAATATGACTGGTTGAATGGGATTTCATTCCAGGAAACAATGAGGATGTCGAGAATCAAGGTCACTGTGCACATTTGTGACAATATGATGTTAAAAGAAAGAGTTGTGTATTTGGTGCGAACATCTTGTCTCATGATGATCTTCTCAAATTTTATATCCATGCATAATCTTCGTCCATAGCAGTCCAAATCATTGAATCCATCATAAGCAAAAATACATCTATTCTGCCTCACTTATGTGATCATAAATTCACAGTCCAAAAAGTTATTGTAGGGCAAAAACACGACCGACCATCTCCTGCTCAAAGATGCCCAGTACACTGACATCCCTTGACCTCCATCTTAGAGGTTGAACAATTTTTTATTTTATTTTATTTGTAGGGTTTCTGTTTGTTTCAGGGTTTTTAAAATAATGTATCCAATATATGGAATCTATTCTAAAGCGGGTGTTGCATGAATGTATGTTTACATGGGGAAATTATATATAAATGAATCAAAAAAGCAAAGATTATTATGAATGCTGATTGCCGATTAACAGACTCCTGGTTCATCAAGAGTTTAATTTTTCCACCTAGTCCCTCGCCCTCCATGACCCAGCAGCAAGGACACTCTCGTCTGCTGCACAGGCTCTGATTGGTCAAGGTTCTCTCCTACACTGTCCTGTTTTTAGCCTGTCTTTGCTCTCTCAGTCTCGATGCTGCTGCTCGATCGCTGCAGTGCTGCCTTTATTCTAGATACTGACCTGAGAACAGAGAGTATGGAAGACCTGAGCGCACTATACAGTGTCCTTCTCTAACACCCCTTGCTCCGCCCATTTGCCCCTCTTTCTTTAGCTCCTGATTATACTCTCACAATGATTATGTTTTAGATATATGTATTATTTTAAAGTTTTCTTCATGTGCACTTAAAATGAAAATTATATTTCGGGGAAAAAAAGGAAATGGGTGACGTTGAATGAAAAACATTTTTTTCATATTCTTTCTTTGTTGGTTTTGTCATTGGCATCGGATGCTGTAATGTTAGAGGACTTTAAAAATGACAATGTAAAATCCTGTATCATTTATTAAATGTGTATAAAAGAGAAATGTAATTCAATTATCAATAAATACTTATCCAGTTTTGAATCCGGTATTGATTGATTGATTTAAATACAAAGCTATTTATAGGAAAACATATAGTATGAGGCCTTTATATACTGTACATGTAGGGTAAGACAGATGCCCCCAACTTTAATTTTTAACCTTAACCATAGACGGCACAAAA
Organism: Rhinogobio ventralis; assembly: GCA_039654625.1. Classification (NCBI taxonomy): domain Eukaryota; kingdom Metazoa; phylum Chordata; class Actinopteri; order Cypriniformes; family Gobionidae; genus Rhinogobio; species Rhinogobio ventralis. The sequence goes on from CM077204.1 coordinate 8,587,677, forward strand.
TGTAATCTCAAAACCTTCGATGAATTGCTACGCTCCTGGATATTCATCTTCTTGCCCCAGTTAGGGGGCCATCGGTAACGCTTTATTTTAAGGTTCAATTCACACTATTAACTTGTTGCTTTTAGCATGCACATTACTAGGATATTGGCTGTTTATTAGTACTTATAAAGCCTATATTGATGCCTTATTCTGCATGACCTTATTCTACATCTCTTATTCCTACCCAATACCTAAACTTAAACGCTACAACAACTACCTTACTAACTATTAATAAGCAGTAAAATAGGAGTTTATTGAGGCAAAAGTCATAGTTAATAGTGAATACTAAAGTGTTACCGGGCCATCTTGTTCGAGTAGTTGGGTAAGATGGACCTCTTTAAATAATTTTATAAATGAAAAGTAAATGCACATTGTTCTTAGGGGCACCATCTTCCCCTATATATTACGATTCAAAATGCTGGATTTCCTATTATGCATTTATGCCTGCAGTGTGACATGCTATAATTTGTCTTAAACTGCATACATTAAGAGGCTGCATGGAATATTTAGGGCCCCAAGCACAGATGGTGTGAGAACCCTATTGGAATTGCTCTGTCTATTATTCTTCTCCGAATTGAGTCCCATTTTTGCGGGGCCTAAACATGCTCGAAAACTCATGAAACTTTGCACAGGCATCAGAAGTGGTGAAAATTTACGTCTGATGTGGGTTTCAGAATTAGGCGTGGCAAAATGGCTCGATAGCGTCACCAACAAAATTTATATTAAGCGCAGTTCACGCTACATTTTACGTACAAGTATGAAATTTGGTAGACACATGTAACAGCTCAAAACCTACAAAAAATTACCTGGGAGAAAAATCTGAAAACCCAACAGGAAGTGAGATATTTTTAATTTTCTCTGCAAAATTGTTGCAGTTTTTGCCATTTCCAGACATTGTACTTTAACTAACTCCTCCTAAAGATTTTATCAGGTCAACATAATATTTGCATAGTCTAATCTAAAGGCCTTTGCGATGTTAAATTGTTAAGAGCTTGAGTTTTCGCTGAAGGACGTGTCCGTGGCAGCCTGACAAAATTCGATGTTTCGCCATGAAACAGGAAGCTGTTGTAAGTCAGGCATACAATGTCCGATCTGCCCCAAACTTCACATGTTTGATGAGGGCCCTGGGCCGTTTCTCAATATGCGTTCTTGTCTGTACTTGTGTTCTCGTGGACTTGTGAAACGTCATCAGTCGCTGCCCAAGTACTGTTCCAATTCAAAGTTGACATCTAGCCAAGTACAGTTCAAATCCCCGGATGTGTCCTTGATCCGCCCCTTTTATCGAGGATGCATCGAGAGGTGACTTGTGTGGACTTCAGACAGACAGGTATCCCAGAATGCATCTCACACCAACAAGCAAGCATCAATAGATTAGAAACCCAGCGTAATTTAAAAATACTACTAAAGACAACAGGAAACGCATTTAAATATGCCATGAAGTACTAAACATTCTAGAAACATATTAAATCATGACCTTGCAACAATTGGCTAAGTGCTAATGTATGCGATTAACAGGAAGTTGTTGTAACTCAATATCCGATCTGCCCCAGACTTCACGTTTGAGAAGAGTCCTGCCCTGAACACATCTACATGACAATATTTAGTTATAGTCATAGTGCCACCCACTGGTAACAGAAAGTGACGTGTTTAACACTGTAATGCACTAGGGGAGGCCGGGTATAGTTGTAACACAGGGAGAGTTGTGTCCTGGTTCCACCAAGAAAATGGTTCCAAACAATGGCAAAACAATTAACTGTTGTAACATACATATTACGCCACTAAAACTCGATGCTCAGCCAATCAAATTAGATGACTGGATATAACAGTTTCCATGTGGACTCTATTGTAACAATGAATAGTTTGTTTCGAAATGAGCTGCAGCACTTGTTTTAGAGTCACATTTATCTCAACAGCAATGATCACAACGACCTGCTTGACTCCTCGGTTCTTCCTACATTTAGCTTGACTTTCTACCAGATAGCAGACTTCTGTGTACCTGCAGCATACTCTACTGCATTAGTATCCAATCAAATACCCTTAAAGAATTTTTCTTCCCTCCCTAAGCAAAGAAAAAAAAAATTCTCCCATGATTCCATTGTTGCAGAGTCTGCATTTACTCTGTGACTGATCTTAAGCAACAAGGAAATAGGATTACCGGACAGCCCAGTAACTCTTAAAGACACTTGACACATTCCAACCCATTCCTCCTCTTTACTTAAATGAGAAAAAAAAATCTCCCTCTGACCAAATTGGCACATCCATGCCTGTTAAGCTCTTAGACTTGAAAAAGACAAGCAGCACCTCTCCAATTTGTCAATTTCCTCTAGACTTTTCTGTCTCTGTGATAACCTTCAGGCACTTTCCTCTACTCTGTGCTAATGATACCAATGATTAGCACATTGTCCTGTCTTTCCTGGGCTGCCGTGAAGGACAAAGGAAAGACGACAAACTTCACAAAGTACAAAGCAAAGTCCGACTGATTACTGACTAATAAACGGCTTAAAGGAGTAGTTTACTCCAAACTGATAAAGAAAAGTATGATAAAAATTACTTGGATGCCATGCTTTAAAACATTTAATTCGTGCTTTAATTATTTTTAAATGTATAGTAAAAAAGTAACAGTAAAGTAATACATTTATGAATCAAATTTACAGATATATAGACATTTAAAACATTTTTATTAATGTTTAAATGATAAGTTAAACATTACAATAAAATAATACATTAATAACTAAGTTTTAAATTTTAAACTTAAATTTAGGTCTGTTTCACAAAGCTATTGTATGGCTTCATAAAGCATGGAATACAAGTCATATGAACTATGTGCGGAATGCGGATGCAATTTTTAGGTGCCAATCTATCTTGTGTACTTCCATATGCTCGTGTGACAAACTCGATGCGCAAATGATCCATGATTCGAACTTTAATGATTTTTTTTTTCTAAGAAAAAATATCAAGCATTTTCAAGGATGATATTCAAAATTCAAGCACATTTCAAACCTTGAAAACCTGACGGTAAAATCAAGCGTTTTCCAAACTTTTAAAACTCTGCAAGAATCCTGAGTTGTGGGTTTGATTACAAGATCAAAATGGCCAGAAACAAATAACTTTTTTTGGAAATGCGTCAGTCTATTGTTGTGCTGAGAAATTATTGCTATTCAATGCAAAAAATTGAGAAGATAAAAAAAAACCCTGAAAATATCCTACCATGATGCTTCTCCCTTCATAGAACAGCACAAACTGCTTTTAACCCAACATTTCCTCCAACCTGTACGCCTATATAGGTAATTTGTCACTTCCCTGAAATACAACCCATATGAGCGTTTACTTAATTTGCGCCCCTATCGACAACAGGACACGTTCATTTTAATTCATGAAATACGACCCATATGAGCGTTTACTAAAGTTGTGCCCTTATCGACAACAGGACACTTTCATTTTAATGCTTTGTTTCCTTTTATTTCCATCATATTTTGGGTTTTGCGTAGCTCAATTGATAGAGCATTGCAAAAAACAACATCATGTAATCATGCGATCATGCAATCGTGGGCTTGATTTCAGGGAACGCATGTGTACATGCACTATAAATCACTGGGTAGGTTTAGGGGTGTGGTGGGTGTAGTTGTTAATAAAAAAAATATTTTTGCTAAATGGAAATATGACAAATGGTGGTAAAAAGTGCACACATTGAAATGAACACGCATTTTGATTGGTAACGACGGTCATACGTCATTTCATGACAGACGTAACACAACACTGTCATTATTTTTACGCCAGCTATAGGGCGCATGACTTTAAAACGTAAATAAAGGTCATAATAAGGTGCTTGAAAAACGACCTATAGAGTCAGGGTTTTTTGGAGGACAGTCTGTTTTAACCAGAATAGAATGAGGAGTGGGAGGCCCTGGTGCACTCTGTGCTAGAGGACAAATACCTTAGAGTCTAGTTTAAGAATCCTCACAGGTCCTCAACTGACAGCTTCACTATGAATGAATGAATGAGGCTTTTATATAGCGCTTTCATATGTACTAGTGAACACCCAAATCGCTTTACACTCATGTCAGGGATCTCTCCTCAACCACCACCAGTGTGCAGCATCCACTTGGATGATGCAACGGCACCAGTGCGCTCACCACACACCAGCGATAGGTGGAGAGGAGAGAGGGTGATAGAGCCAATTCAATGGATGGGGATTATTAGAAGGCCATGATTGGTAAGGGCCAATGGAGGGAATTTGGCCAGGACACCGGGGTCATACCCCTACTCTTAACGAGAAGTGCCATGGGATTTTTAATGACCACAGAGAGTCAGGACCTCGATTTAACGTCTCATTTGAAGGTACTTAACTATTACCTGCCAAACCCCAGTGTTGACATTGTGACATTCCTGTCAGCCATCATTTATGTTTCTTTTCCCTTTTGGTCTGTGTTTGTGTATCGCTCACAGGTGATTGGCTGACTAATATGGGTGATTGGGAACACCGGTGTGCAGGTTCCTCTTGCTATGGCATCTTTCCCTCAGAGTGGGTGTTCCATCATTGTTCGGAATTCCATGTCGACTTAACCTTAATCTTTGTGCACACTTTGACTCAAGCTGGATTCAGTTTTGAGCATTTTAATTATATGTTTGTCAAACAAAAGCTTAAATGGTTCTCATATATTTTCCTCGTTGCTCCCTAATTTGTGGTGATCCTTCAGGATCACAACAACATCAACACTGACTCCGGGATGCTGGGCTTCTAGGCAGGGGCACATTTCCCGTACAATGACGTAACTTGCTGCTAAACTACCATAATACAATGCATCGTTGAAGAAATCAACTAGCTAGTCACGACTGTTTCCTGAAACCGTATCGTCTCAAATTTGTCATTCAACCACGTTGGTTAATGATGTCACGCAGGTGGTGGAGTAATAACTTCTTTTAATTAATCCGTTTGAGATCGAATTAATGTTTGATTTTTTGCTTTATGGACATTGCATCTGAGGGCTAATAAAGCAATAAGCCCCAAGAAGCCGTGGTTTACAGTGGATTTCAGTTCAGGGTTGTTGTTAGGCATTCAATAGCGAAAACTTTTATATTGAAAGGACTAAAACTTGTGTGAACACAGGAACAAGACGCAACTGACAAATGAAGCCGTTATTGTCCCTGTCACTTGAAATCGTTGAAATAACTGTCACTGTCAGGGCACGGGAAAGTCCTTTTAACAGTAAAAGGGTTAAGATATCGCAGTGGACATTCAACTGATTTTTTATTATGAACATAGGACTGACCTTAAGGAATATGCTAAAAATGCAGGTAATACACTTAATCTCTCTCACACAATAATACAAGCTTCCATGAACAATATCAATGAGAACAAACATGTTTACGTTGCTAAGAGTGGTTGCTAAGGGTGTTGTGTAGTGATACACAGAACCGTTGGGTGAAGCGGTCATAGCCGTTTTTTAATGTGAATAAAACAGTTATTGACCAATCAGAATCAAGGAATGGAATTAACCATTTTATAATTCTCATTTTCCAGATACAATCATAGGCTCGTTCTTACGTACTAGAGCACATATGCACATGCGCACTCTTCAAAAACTGTGCTTTAAAGCTCTTGACAAACTAAAAGACGAAAACAACATTTGTATGTATTTGAAATAAAAGATATAGATTGCACTGAATGTTATCTTGCTTATTTTGCTCAAGATAATGATTTATTAAGTCCACATGTCATGCAAACAATAAACTATGATTCTAACCACAGGTCGAGAGCTGTCGTTCTTTGCGATGCTGTTTGCGAATGTTTGTTGGAACTATGGTTTCGGGAAACACAGAATTGTTGAACTATTCTGATAACGACGGAACTTGCGACCATAGTTTGCTAATGATGCTTTTTGGGAAAAGCACCCCAGAGTAGCAAAGAAAAAGGCAGGCCAATCAAAAGAAAAGATTAAGATGGGCAAACGAGCACAGACAATGGACAGAGGAAGACAGGAAAAATGTATTGTGGACAGATGAGTCCAAGTTTGAGGTGTTCGGGTCAAACGGAAGAACATTTGTGAGACGCAGAACAAAGGAAAAGATGCAAGTGCGCTTGACCGTATGGTATGGAGGAAGTGTCCATCAAGCAATCCATCTTGTTGGAGATGCTCCAGGAAACATGGGTTAAAATCTCTTCAGATTACCTTGAAAAATTGACTGCTAGAATGCCAAAGATCTGCAAGGCTGTAATTGCTGCACAGTTGTTTTTAAGCAAGGTTTAAAGAACACAATCATTATTTCAATTACAAATCAGTATTTCTAACACTGTCAATGACTGCATTTCCTATTCATTTGCTATTTTTCCTGTTCAAACTAATTTCATGTGTGAATTGATTCTAAGTGGCACTCCTAGTCCTCCATATGGCAAAGCCTCGTCTTTAGCAGCCATTTCTCCTGTCTATGAAAACCGTGTGCTACATAATCTCATGAAATCCTTCTAATGTGCTGATTTGGTACTTGATAAACTTATAATTAGCACATTTGAAAAAAGTTGGGCTGTTAAATGAAGTGTGGAAACTGCAATTCAGTCTAGCTACACACTTTCGGTACTTTTGAATCAAAACTAATTTTGGTTAAAGATGGCTAAAAACTAATATATTCCTTTAGTAACTCATCAGTCTATTATTCTTTTGAGAGATAAAGGCAATTATATGCACTGTTGTCTTTGTGAAAGAAATCAAACTGGATCTAACCAGGACAGAGAGAGACTGATAAGTGGACGGTGGGATGCACAATAAAGAAACGGACAACTACATCAGGGTCTCTAGTTTGGAAAACAGACCCCTCACTGGTACTCAGCTGGAAGCTGAAAAAGGGACAAGAAGACAAACTGCTACTGGCCTTTTGGCAAGGTTACAAAGAAAACACCACATCTGACATTGCAAATAAGAAGAAAATGGAAGAATTGGCTAAAGAACATTGAAGATTGGATCATACACTCTAAAAAATGCTGGGTTGGATATAAAATGGACCCAATCATTGTGTTTAAAATTTTAATTAAAAAATTCAAACCAACGGTTGGGTTTGTCCATATTTGACCCAAACATGGGTTGAAACCACCCAGCACTTTTTAGAGTGTAAGTTTTCTAATCTAAGTGTTGAGCTTCCGTGGATACAGCCAATGAGCCTGAGACATGAGCCAATAATACCTACAGGAAGTTCTAGCATGAGATGAATCTACTGAATTTCTTAATATGCCGTCTGCTAGAATGCATCACATCTGCACATGTGGTGTCAGCTGCTGTAGGCGGTTGACTGGTGCTGGGTGGGATGATAAAGGATTCTGGATGATGTATCAGGGTGGGATGGATAAGCCGGACTCCAGTAACAATGAGAGGATGGTCCTCTCTCTATCAGGACGGGTGGGTTTTCATAGACGGGACAAGGGGACAGGAGAAGGGGTCAAGGTGAGATAGATGTCCTGTCCATGGGAAGACAACAAACTAAATATTTACAGTCATTGTGTTAGTAGACCCATCCCTCATAATGACAGACTCCACTATTAAACCACAAAGCTCTTCCACAAACTGAAGTGTCCAGACAGGAACGACTAGGTGTACATCTGTAACTTTCTCATTAAATAAGTTACTCTCTACCACTGGACATGCTTTTCACTTTGGTTGTTCTTTTACAAGCTGCGAGTACTGCACAGGCCATAGGTAAGCACTTATGTTTTACATGTACACTGCTTACTATTATTATTAATATAATGTGCTTATTATTTGAGCTTCATTCTAAAGGATACCATGTTGTTGTTGTGTTGAAATAACATTTTTTTGAAGGTCATTTGAGCGGTGTCATCACCATCATGCTAGGGTGTTCTGAATGGTTCCACTGTGTTTTTATGTGGTTGCTAGGGGGCAAATGTTTTCTTACTGGTCTTCCCCAAGTCTTTATGATATTCTGGTCTCTAAATATGGTTCAGGTAATTCCTTCAATGGAAATCATAAATCGAATCAAATATTTGAGGTATTATACTGTAGTTATTACAGTTATGAGCAATAGTAATTATGATGTTTGCCTTGGCAAACACACTTAATAACAATGTGAAAAATATGTCTGACTTTTAGAAACATTGAATGGGTTAATTTCCTCACACATGACATACAAATTAGGTTACACTTTATTTTAAGGTGACATTGTGACAGTGCAATTACACAAATAAGAACTAAGTAATATTAATTAACTACATGTACTTACTACACTGATATCACACATCACAGAGACGTCTAATTAATGTGCATGTTTTTATCTGGAATATGTATTTTTTTTAGAGTGTTTGCTCCTCTGCAATACGTCTCTGACGTTTCCTGACAGATGTTATATAGACATTTATGAAATGTCTTTAAGATGTTTATGATTTAGAATGTGTGTAAAACTGTTTTTAAAAGATGTTTATCAACCAATGTTTTCCAGATGAAGTCTTTAAAAGACATCTTGAAGACGTAGCCTACTACGTGTGCTATCTGGGATAGGGTCAAGGTCAGAGTTAAGGTTTGGTTTAGGCTTAGTTGCTTGTAATTTACTGTTATTACTGTAGTAAGTACATGTAACTTGTGTAACTATGTCACCTTAAAAGAAAGTGACATGTAATTATTTCTTAACTGTAGCTGTAAAGATATATATAAAAAGTTTTTTTATTTTTCAGGCAGTACAGTTAAATACTTTTGTCTTAGTTAATGTTCTATTCTATTCGAAATGTTAATCTTCTTTAAGAAATATCCTTAATTTCAGCATTGTTTAATATACCAAAAGATGCCCAGGAAATCAGCAGTGTTTGAAGTGATAAAGAATTGTGTGTGTGTGTGTGTGTGTGTGTGTGTGTGTGTGTGTGTGTGTGTGTGTAAGTGGATATGCAGCAGATGTGAAAGAGGACATGATTTATTATAGTGGTGTCCAGGAATACTGTGTTTACAGCAAACATTCTTGACCTGAATGTCCGTTTATCCTTGACCTCCAGCTGTTCTTGTATCAACCGAACATCCCTAATAGATATCCCTCTATCTACAGTCTGCCTGTGCTGATAGAACTACACTATTATTTACATTCAAAAAGATTTCGAGAAATGTCTCTGGGTGTGACATTAGTTGTCTTCTAAGGCACTATTACAATAAACCTCTAACACTTACTATTAAACTTTGATGCACAACTTGTTTGTACTACAGGGATGAATGATACCACAAATCAAGGAACATGTTATGAGGAGATGTTAATATTTTTCTAAGTCAAGTCAACTTTATTTATATAGCGCTTTTTACAATGCAGATTGTTTCAAAGCAGCTTCACAGGAAAATAATGAACAGAATTTGATTCAGCTGTACAGCCGCTCTAGAGAAAACAGTGATGTCATCAGCTCATTTCAATTATCATATACACTCACCTAAAGGATTATTAGGAACACCTGTTCAATTTCTCATTAATGCAATTATCTAATCAACCAATCACATGGCAGTTGCTTCAATGCATTTAGGGGCGTGGTCCTGGTCAAGACAATCTCCTGAACTCCAAACTGAATGTCAGAATGGGAAAGAAAGGTGATTTAAGCAATTTTGAGCGTGGCATGGTTGTTGGTGCCAGACGGGCCGGTCTGAGTATTTCACAATCTGCTCAGTTACTGGGATTTTCACACACAACCATTTCTAGAGTTTACAAAGAATGGTGTGAAAAGGGAAAAACATCCAGTATGCGGCAGTCCTGTGGGCGAAAATGCCTTGTTGATGCTAGAGGTCAGAGGAGAATGGGCCGACTGATTCAAGCTGATAGAAGAGCAACTTTGACTGAAATAGCCACTCGTTACAACCGAGGTATGCAGCAAAGCATTTGTGAAGCCACAACACGCACAACCTTGAGGCGGAGGGCTACAACAGCGGAAGACCCCACCGGGTACCACTCATCTCCACTACAAATAGGAAAAAGAGGCTACAATTTGCACGAGCTCACCAAAATTGGACAGTTGAAGACTGGAAAAATGTTGCCTGGTCTGATGAGTCTCGATTTCTGTTGAGACATTCAGGTGGTAGAGTCAGAATTTGGCGTAAACAGAATGAGAACATGGATCCATCATGCCTTGTTACCACAGGCTGGTGGTGGTGGTGTAATGGTGTGGGGGATGTTTTCTTGGCACACTTTAGGCCCCTTAGTGCCAATTGGGCATCGTTTAAATGCCACGGCCTACCTGAGCATTGTTTCTGAACATGTCCATCCCTTTATGACCACCATGTACCCATCCTCTGATGGCTACTTCCAGCAGGATAATGCACCATGTCACAAAGCTCGAATCATTTCAAATTGGTTTCTTGAACATGACAATGAGTTCACTGTACTAAAATGGCCCCCACAGTCACCAGATCTCAACCCAATAGAGCATCTTTGGGATGTGGTGGAACGGGAGCTTCGTGCCCTGGATGTGCATCCCATAAATCTCCATCAACTGCAAGATGCTATCCTATCAATATGGGCCAACATTTCTAAAGAATGCTTTCAGCACCTTGTTGAATCAATGCCACATAGAATTAAGGCAGTTCTGAAGGCGAAAGGGGGTCAAACACAGTATTAGTATGGTGTTCCTAATAATCCTTTAGGTGAGTGTATATTCAAGTAATGTAGTTGATATAATTTAGTTTAGTAATTAAATTTATTTGGATATTTATTTGAAAATTTAGTGTCCCCAACTGAGCAAGCCAGAGGCGACAGTGGCAAGGAACCAAAACTCCATCAGTTGTCCTAATGGAGAAAAATAAACCTTGGGAGAAACCAGGCTCAGTCGGGGGGGGGGGGGCAGTTCTCCTCTGGCCAATTAACAAACAATGTATGTTTATTATTTTGGCAGCCTTATAGGTCAGAAGTAATATTAGATTGGATTATTCGAAAGATCGGAGGCATCACGCCGGGTTTATTGAGGATGGCGTGTCGATTAAACAATTATTAAATAGGAATATTCGGAGTCGGAGTCATCACGCCGGAGATGGATACATTGAGGATGCCATGTCGATGAGCAATTTCAGAGGGTAGACTAATTGACACGGTCTCTGCAGACACTTCAGGGATGCGTTGGTAATGTCTGGGCGCTGGTCCACCATCTGATCTGGATACGGCCCGGATCCGGCTGACTGCAGTAAACCTCGGGATAAACAGAGAGACTAACATTAGCGTAGATGCCATTCCTCTTATGATCTAACGAGTACATCAGGTGTTATGGGAAGTGTTCCCGGTTCCGGCTGACCTAGTTAATGCAGCCTAACAATTTGAATAAAATATAAATTAAAAATGTTTTATGTGTATGCCATAGTAAAGAGATGCGTTTTTAGTCTAGATTTAAACTGACAGAGTGTGTCTGCTTCCCGAACAATGCTAGGAAGGCTGTTCCAGAGTTTGGGTGCTAAATAGGAAAAGAATCGACCGCCTGCAGTTTATTTTGATATTCTAGGTATTATCAACTGGCCACAGTTTTGAGACCGCAATAGACGTGATGGAGTATAATGCGTTAAGAGCTCCCTCAAGTACTGGGGAGCTAAACCATTTAGTGATTTGTAAGTAATTAGCAAGATTTTAAAATGTATGCGATGTTTAATAGGGAGCCAGTGCAGTGTTGACAGAACCGGGCTAATATGGTCATACTTCGTGGTTCTAGTAAGAACTCGAGCTGCTGCGTTTTGGACCAGCTGCAGTTTATTTATTAAGCGAGCGGGGCAACCACCCAGTAGAGCATTACAATAATCTAGCCTTGAGGTCATGAATGCATGAACTAACTGTTCAGCATTTTGCATTGAAAGCATATGCCGTAATTTAGATATATTTTTAAGATGGTAGAATGCAGTTTTCCAGATGCTAGAAATGTGGCTTTCAAATGAGAGATTGGTATCAAAGAGCACACCCAGGTTCCTAACTGACGACGAGGACTTGACAGAGCAGCCATCAAGTGTTAGACAGTATTCTAGGTTACTACATGTGGAGTTTTTTTTGTCCAACAATTAAAAATTCAGTTTTTTCTGAATTAAGTTGCAGGAAATTACTAGTCATCAAATTTTTTATATCAGCTATGCAGGGCGTGAAGAAAAATAGAGCTGAGTATCGTCAGCATAACAATGAAAACTAACGCCATGCTTCCTAATGATATCTCCCAGTGGTAGCATGTACAGGGTGAAAAGCAACGGTCCTAGCACTGAGCCCTGCAGTACTCCATATTGAACTTGTGATCGGTGTAACATCTCTTCATTTACTGCTACAAACTGAAAACGGTCAGATAAGTATGATTTAAACAATGCCAATGCAATTCCACTAATGCCAACATAATTTTCGAGTCTATTTAAAAGAATGTTGTGGTCGATGGTATCGATTGCAGCGCTAAGATCGAGTAACACTAACAGAGAGATACAACCACGATCGGATGATAAGAGTAAATCATTTGTAACTCTAATGAGAGCAGTCTCAGTACTATGATGTGGTCTAAATCCTGACTGGAAAACCTCACAGAACCATTTTTTTTCTAAAAAGGAGCATAATTGTGAGGACACTGCCTTTTCTAGTATTTTTGACAGAAAGGGTAGATTTGAGATTGGCCTGTAATTGACTAATTCTGTAGGGTCAAGTTGCGGTTTTTTAATAAGTGGTTTAATAATAGCCAACTTAAAAGTTTTCGGTACATATCCTAAAGTCAAGGATGAATTAATGATATTAAGAAGAGGATCTATGACCTCTGGAAGCATCACTTTTAGTAGTTTAGTCGGTATAGGGTCGAGCATACATGTTGTTGATTTAGATGATTTAATGAGTTTAGCCAATTCTTCTTCTCCTATAGCAGTGAATGAATGTAATTTTTCCTCAGTGACACTACAATGCTCTGTCTGATGTGATACAGTAGTAGACGGCTGCATGGTTATCATTTTTTTTCCTAATATTATCAATCTTACAAGTAAAGAAGTTCCTAAAGTCATTACTGCTGTGCTGTTGGCAGACATCAGAAGTTGAAGTTTTATTTTTGGTTAATTTAGCCACTGTATCGAATAAATACCTAGGGTTGTGTTTGTTTTCTTCTAAGAGATAAGCAGATCTAGCAGTTTTTACGGCCTTTCTGTATGAAATCATGCTCTCTTTCCACAAATTTTCTTCCAGCTGCGCTCCATTTTTCTGGCTGCTGTTTTAAGGGCCCGGGTGTGCTCGTTGTACCACGGCGTTGGACTATTCTCTTTAATCTTCTTTAAGCGCAGAGGAGCAACTGTGTCTAAAGTGCTGGAAAAGAGAGAGTCAATAGTTTCTGTTGCAACATCAAGTTCCTCTGGGCTATCTGGGATGCTGAGGAGATGAAACTGATGAGGAAGTTTATTTATAAAGAAATCTTTAGTCTCAGCAGTGATAGTCCTGCCATATTTGAAGCGAGGGGACGGCTTTGCAGCCTTTGCTAAATTAAGTATACATGATACTAGGTAATGATCTGAGATGTCATCGCTCTGCTGCAGAATTTCAACGGTATCAACATTTATTCCATGTGACAATATTAGGTCTAGAGTATGATTACGGCGATGAGTGGGTCCTGATACGTGTTGCCTAACTCCAATAGAGTTTAGAATGTCTCTAAATGCCAATCCCAATGCGTCTTTTTCATTGTCTACATTGATATTAAAATCACCAACAATTAGGACTTTATCTGTAGCCAGTACTAACTCTGATAAAAAATCAGCAAATTCTCTGATAAAGTGTGTATTGTGCCCTGGTGGCCTATATACAGTAGCCAACACAAATGTTAAACAGGATTTATCAATTTCACTACATAATGTTATGTTACTACATAATTATTACTTCAAAATAATTATATTTGAAACTAGACTTCTGAGTAATACTGAAGATATTATTATAAATTACAGCAACACCTCCCCCTTTACTTTTCAGACGCGGCTCGTGTTTATAACAATAATCTTGTGGGGTGGACTCATTTAAAGTAATGTAGTCGTCAGGTTTTAGCCAGGTTAGCACATCTAGATTATTATCTGTAATCATATCATTAACAATAAGCATTTTAGAGGAAAGGGATCGAATATTCAGCAGCCCGAGCTTTATCATTTGTTCATCTGTGTTATATCTGTTGTTTATTTGTTGGACATCAATTAAATTTTTACCGTTGAATAGTTTTGGTAGTTTTTTGTATTTACTAATTCGTGGAACAGACACAGTCTCTATGTGATAATAGCTAGGTGAAAGAGTCTCTATGTGCTGGGATTTATCTGACTTCTGTGACGCGAGAGACGGCTAGCAGACGGTCGGGTAAGCCAGTCCGTCTGCTTCCTGACCTGGGCCCCAGTTAGTCAAGGTTTAGCTTTAAGACTATGTGCCAAATTACTAGAGAGAAGAGCGGCACCACCCCAGGAGGGATGGATACCATCTCTTTTCAACAGGTCAGGTCTGCCCCAAAAGCTTTTCCAATTGTCTATGAACCCTATGTTATTTTGCGGTCACCACTTAGACAACCAGCCATTGAGTGATGATAGTCTGCTAAGTATCTCATCACTCCTTTTAATGGGGAGGGGACCAGAGCAAAAAAACTAATTTGCCATCGTACTTGCGAGTTCACACACCTCTTTAATGTTAATTTTGGTGATCTTCGACTGGCGAAGTCGAACATCATTTGTGCCGACATGAATAATAATCTTAGAGAATTTACGATTAGCATTAGCCAGCACTTTTTAATTTGCTTTGATGTCAGGTGCTCTGGCTCCCGGTAAACATGTGACTATGGTGGCTGGTGTCTCTATTTTCACGTTCCGTGTAATAGAATCGCCAATAACTAGGGCACTTTCAACAGGATTCTCAGTGGGTGCATCACTGAGTGGGGAGAACCTGTTTGATGTTCTAATCGGAATGGAAGAGTGGTTTTTTGATCCGCGACTATGCCGTCTCACCGTCACCCAGTTGCCCTGCTGCACGGGCTCTACAACCGGAACCGAACAATGTACAGATTTCACTAAGCTAGTCGCATCCAAAGCAGTGTCTAAAGCTGTTTTGTTCTCACTACTCTCAAATAAAGTCTGGATGCGTGTCTCTAATTCTGAAATCTTCTCCGTCAGTCTGACCATCTCCTTACATTTATCACATGTGAAGCCCTGTTCACCAACGGAGACAGATATACTAAACATTAAACATGTAGTGCAGGTGACAATAAAAGGAGAAGACATGGCTTACCGTATTTGTTGATTAATCCAACTTACCACAGTTGTTTGATGGACTAGTAAAGGCACGAGAGACAAAAACAGGAAACCCGGATGCACAAATGGCAGGCTAACAGGCTAGTGAAATGCTAACGCGTTGTGAAATGCTAACACGTTGTGATAGTGATTTAAATTAAAAGCTAACAATGTCAATTTTAACGTGATAGACAATATTAAACAATATATGGTGATGAGTAAGTTATATTTAGCAGTATAAACAACAAGAAAAGATATCAAATAGAGATTCAAAAGCAAAGCTGTACAGAGCTGCAAACACTGCGACCGGCAGACAGGAGGCAGACAGGAGCAATCGAGTAAGTGATCAGATGAGCCATATAGAAACCAGAATATCAGAGACGTGTGGGGGTTCTTTTGCTTTGGGCCAGTAAACAATCTCCTGCAACCATTCTGGACACTGGTGGTCAATTCCTTCAGAAAATGTAAAAAACACATTTAAATGCATACATCATGTGTGGAAGGCAAATGTCCATCCGCTTGAAGGTGTGTGTGTGTTTGCACAAAATGCTCTCTGTTGTGATGATTTGGAGATATATGGCCAGTGAGAGTTGATTCTAGACCTGTATAAATTCCCCATGAGCCAAGGCAGTGTGTTGTTGCCAATTTTTATTTTAACTGAATTGATAATTTACTGTGGAAAGGATTCTCCCTCTATGCCTCATCAAGCTGCTGACTCTTCCTGACTAATGGTCATTCACACCTTATGCTGCTTCATTTTTCATTTTGACATGGTCCAGCAGTAGCCTGGTCCTACCAGACTCTCGTACATTTCATTTGTACAGAGAGTCTTGCCACTCCCCATTGAAAAGTGTTAACTTCCTTGAAGCCAGGTACTCTGTTGAAGTTTAAAACTATTGGATCTGCCCAGAGCCACTCAGGATCTGCCATAACCATTCGCTAACATTTGGTCGTGACACATGTCATCTCAAACTAGCGCACAACATCAACACCATCGTTCTTAGCCACTCCCTCTGTTCGCTGATTGGACCGATTAAAATTCTGTGGTAAAATTTTCTCTGGAGAAAACCAGAGAATATACACTCACCTAAAGGATTATTAGGAACACCTGTATAAATTCTCATCTAATCAACCAATCACATGGCAGTTGCTTCAATGCATTTAGGGGTGTGGTCCTGGTCAAGACAATCTCCTGAACTCCAAACTGAATGTCAGAATGGGAAAGAAAGGTGATTTAAGCAATTTTGAGGGTGGCATGGTTGTTGGTGCCAGACGGGCCGGTCTGAGTATTTCACAATCTGCTCAGTTACTGGGATTTTCACACACAACCATTTCTAGAGTTTACAAAGAATGGTGTGAAAAGGGAAAAACATCCAGTATGCGGCAGTCCTGTGGGCGAAAATGCCTTGTTGATGCTAGAGGTCAGAGGAGAATGGGCCGACTGATTCAAGCTGATAGAAGAGCAACTTTGACTGAAATAACCACTCGTTACAACCGAGGTATGCAGCAAAGCATTTGTGAAGCCACAACACGCACAACCTTGAGGCGGATGGGCTACAACAGCAGAAGACCCCACCGGGTACCACTCATCTCCACTACAAATAGGAAAAAGAGGCTACAATTTGCACAAGCTCACCAAAATTGGACAATTGAAGACTGGAAAAATGTTGCCTGGTCTGATGAGTCTTGATTTCTGTTGAGACATTCAGATGGTAGAGTCAGAATTTGGCATAAACAGAATGAGAACATGGATCCATCATGCCTTGTTACCACTGTGCAGGCTGGTGGTGGTGGTGTAATGGTGTGGGGGATGTTTTCTTGGCCCACTTTAGGCCCCTTAGTGCCAATTGGGCATCGTTTAAATGCCACGGCCTACCTGAGCATTGTTTCTGACCATGTCCATCCCTTTATGACCACCATGTACCCATCCTCTGATGGCTACTTCCAGCAGGATAATGCACCATGTCACAAAGCTCGAATCATTTCAAATTGGTTTCTTGAACATGACAATGAGTTCACTGTACTAAAATGGCCCCCACAGTCACCAGATCTCAACCCAATAGAGCATCTTTGGGATGTGGTGGAACGGGAGCTTCGTGCCCTGGATGTGCATCCCACAAATCTCCATCAACTGCAAGATGCTATCCTATCAATATGGGCCAACATTTCTAAAGAATGCTTTCAGCACCTTGTTGAATCAGTGCCACGTAGAATTAAGGCAGTTCTGAAGGCGAAACGGGGTCAAACACAGTATAAGTATGGTGTTCCTAATAATCCTTTAGGTGAGTGTACAACAAACCCAGACGGAGTACTGAAGGAAAATGAAAATTGAGCAGAAGTATGTAGGAGGGCGGAGCCAGGCTAATCCAGCAGAGCAGCCCAACTTCATATAAGGACCTAATTAATTTGTGGCGAGTGTTAGGGAGAGAGCAGCGGTGCAGTGTAGAGTATTGATTAGCCTTCTTTTGAAATCTACCAACCAACTGAAGCAAAAGTCCTGGCTAATCCAAACTTTATAATGGCAGTGTATGCGGTTCTGTTTTAAAGTCCATAAAAAGTCCGGGGGGTTAATAAAGGCCTTCTGAAGCGAATCGATGAGTTTGTGTAAGAAAAATATCCATATTTAAAATTTTATGAAGTAAAATATCTAGCTTCCGGCCGATTGCCTTCCGTATTCAACTTACGGAAAAAGTGTAGCGCCTCCCGCAGTTCAAAATGCTTACACTACGTCTGACGACATTGCACACCAGTTCGTCAGACATAGCGTAAGCATTTTGAACCGCAAGAGGCATTATACTTTTTCCATAAGTTGAATATGACGGACAGATGCACTTTTATGGACTTCAAAAACAGAGTGGGGTAATTTTCATTTTTGGGCGAACTAACCCTTTAAAGGCAAAAATGTTGTCATCATTTACTCCCCCTCAAGTTGTTCCAAAACTGTATGAGTTTCTTTGTTCTGTTGAACACAAAATAAGATATTTTGAAGATTGTTGGTAACCAGACAGTTGATGGTAGCCATTTATTACATAGTATTTTTTTCCCTACCGTGGTAGTTCTGTCAACTGTCTGGTTACCAACATTTTTCAAAATATCTTATTTGGGTTCAACAGAACAAAGAAACTCATTCAGTTTTGGAACAACTTGAGGGTGAGTAAATGATGACAACATTTTTGGGTAAACTATCCCTTTAAACCGGCATAAATTTCTATGATGGTCCTGACTGGTTAATTCTTGTTAGTGTTGGTTTGTTGGTGGTCTAGCAGTTGGAGCATCTTACTTACCAACAAAACCGGTAAAGCTTGTTGTCCAGCTGATTTTTCAAGTAAAGCTTGCTGGTTAAGTTAGTTATAGGTTAAGTGTATGATTTCTTGCCTCTAGCATCAACAAATATTAAAAATATAGTTTTCCCTATTAATCTTAATTTGAATGATCCCAATATTAATTCTTAAAATCACTTACTAGTGAAGTACGCAAATGCTTCCTAAACACGACCCCCATCTACCTTTTGGTCAACAGATTGTCCCCCCCACATGGCTTACTTAAGTTGGAAGAGAGGAAATTATTGGTGGCGACACCTGGTGATGTCACAAGTATGTAACACATACGTGCTGATCATTTCTGACCAATTGTTACCTGTCTCTGTCATTGGTCAGCCTTAGATCCCTGCTCAGCGTATATCAGTCTGAACGAACCATGGCGGAATACTGACTACCATGTCAACAACTCTGCGGGAGTCCCTCTGTGCGACCGGCATGTGGCTGGGGAATGGTATCGCTTTACAGGGATGGCTGGGGATGCTATGCCAACCTTCTGTATCGATGAGAACCACTGTGGTACCCATGCCCCCATCTGGCTGAATGGCAGTCACCCTCGGCCTACTGATGGCATTGCCACCCTACCTGCTTGTGCTAGCTTCAATAATAACTGCTGTCACTGGACAGCTAGTGTAGACGTAAAGGCCTGTGCTAAGGGTTACTATGTTTACCGCCTACCCCGACCATCTGTCTGCTTCCACGTCTACTGTGGCCGTAAGTCTTCCTACTGCCTCATTAGGTCTTTCTGACATGTTGGTTAAGAATTGACCTCCATTAGACATTTCGTTATGTGTGTCGCCATAGATTTCTATGACATATGCGATGAGGTTGAGTGTAATGGAGCTGACTGTCCTATCGAGCCAGAATGCCGCTGTTCTGAAGGAACGGTTCTAGGCCCTGATGCACAGACATGTCTGGGTGAGTAACAGTGTGGTCTAGGCCTGGGCAAGATAAATGCTTATAGAGCAGAGAGTTATATTGCGATAAGAATGAGAGAGGGCTTTTGCAGTAATGGAAAGGGACCACAAGATTGATTAGAAACAATCCATTAATGTACAAAGGCAGCCAGCAAAATCAATGCCTTTAAAGGTAAAAAAGAGTGCAAATTATCCAGCTAATTTCAAGGTTTTTAAAAAAACATTTAAAGAAATTCTTTAGATAAAATTCAGGACATATGCAATTGTTACAAGAACAATTAAGGGTAAATGGATGTTCAGGTCAAGACTGTAGGGCATGGGTGTCCAATCCTACTTCTAGAGGGCCACTGTCCTGCAGAGTTTAGCTCCATCCCTGATTAAACTCATCTAAACCAGCTGATCTTCAGGATTATTAATAAATTCCAGGCTGGTGGGTTTGAGCAGGTTAGACATTGTCCCTCTAGGAGCAGGATTGGACACCCCTGGTATAGGGCCAATTGGCCTGAAACACTCTGAGCCATTTGAAACATTGTTAAAATGTATATATACAAAGAATATGTACTTTAAAAATCCTCCATCCTTCATTTTTTACTTAGCTTGGGGGATTCAAGCCTTAATTTGAAGAGTAAGACCCTTCAAATCCTTCATTAATTTGCACAAAAAAACACATCATAAGCTGGTAGGAGAAAGTGTCAACTTTAAATGCTGTATTGAAGGGCAAAGATATAGTAGGACAATAAGGGGTGAATGGAATAAGTGAAAACAATTAGATGTAATTGAATGTGTTCATTTACTGGATTGGATGTAATTAAGGTCATCAAGCCCTGTGTCCCCCCTTTAAATCTTTTCAGTTAGCATTTCATAACCTTCAGGAAAAACGTAACTAATCACGGTCAAATTATTGGCTTTGTTCCACAACAGTGATCACCTAAGCCAGCATTGTGTTGCTCTTGACACAAAGATTGTTCCAAGTATACAGGCAAATTCTAAAGTAGCATTGCATGTATCCTTTATATAGAAGGCAATCCCATGTGTGTTCCAACGTTTCAATATATATTCCAAATCAGTATTTTTTCAGTTAGGATGCTGTCTTTGATGGTAACTGTGTAGACAGCAAGGCAACTCCCTAGGTTTTAGAACAGAGCCTCAGCTCCACCTGTTTCTACCCCACATTCACTTAACTGCTTCTGTTTTTAACTGTGATCTGGTGTGTTATGTGTAAGATGTTAACGAATGTGAGAAAGGGAATGGAGGATGTGCAGAAGTATGCATCAACACCAAGGGCTCTCGGCGATGTGAGTGTGGACCTGGTAAAGTACTGGACGTAGACGGGAAGAGCTGTAAAGGTAAGAACATGGAAAGACAGAACATCCTGAATGTGGGCAGACTTTCATTTAACTCATGCATTGTGGTTTTTGTGGTTCTGTGTAGAGACTGAAGGATGTGACAATGTGAATGGAGGCTGTAGCCATGGATGCTCCTCAGAGAACAACTCATATTACTGTCACTGTCCCTGGGGTCTGACGTTGGGAGAGGACAAACGGACGTGTCAGGGTGAGCTAAACCTCTCTCTTGCATTTTGTTTTTTTTTCTGTCAGGGTTTGTAGACTTCACTTTGACATTTGTTTTGTGTGCAGTCCCTGTGCAGTGTGATCCTAGTTCCATAGAGGTCTCAGTTCCCAAAGACCTGGTGGGAGGACTTGACCTCTTCCTGTCTAACATTTCCTGCCGTGGCATTTCCAATGGCACTCACATTAACCTCCACTTTAGTCTGAAGACCTGTGGCACTGTGGTCCAGGTAAGAATTATTATGGATCTATCAAGCTTTGATTTGAAAGTCAATGTGAAATTTAGACTGACCCTGTTTACTTCAGTAATACATATTCTTGGTGTTATTGTACATGATTAACAAGTTCACATTAGTCCAAATAAAACAAAGTTTGTCTTCGTAATCTAATAAAGTTGCTTCATCTGTAAAATGACTTTCCTTTTTAACTGAGGGTGTGTTCACACTTGGCATGGTTTGATTAAATTGAAGCCTGGTGCGATTGCTCTGTAAGTGCGGTTCATTTGAATACAGTAAGTGTGAACGCTGCCACTTAACCCTGGTGCACACCAAACAAACGGATCAAGACCGCTGAAAAGATGGGTCTCAGTCCGCTTCCAAACGAACTCTGGTGTGGCTTGTCTGAAATATGAATGCAGTAGGGATCAAATACATGTAAACAAACCAAAAAACGGGATGTCACAAGATGCAACCTTAAAAATGACAGAATACTCAAGCATACCTGTTTTTTCTCGTCATAGTAGCAATATTGCCCATCACAATTCAGTACATGCAGAACCACGTCTCCTCACAGCAGATCTTGGTTTATTTGTGTGATGGAGAGATTCCTGCCGCTGTTTTGACTCCTCCTCAGCTGGTCAAAATACCATCATACACTCACCTAAAGGATTATTAGGAACACCTGTTCAATTTCTCATTAATGCAATTATCTAATCAACCAATCACATGGCAGTTGCTTCAATGCATTTAGGGGTGTGGTCCTGGTCAAGACAATCTCCTGAACTCCAAACTGAATGTCAGAATGGGAAAGAAAGGTGATTTAAGCAATTTTGAGCGTGGCATGGTTGTTGGTGCCAGACTGGCCGGTCTGAGTATTTCACAATCTGCTCAGTTATTGGGATTTTCACGCACAACCATTTCTAGAGTTTACAAAGAATGGTGTGAAAAGGGAAAAAAACATCCAGTATGCGGCAGTCCTGTGGGCGAAAATGCCTTGTTGATGCTAGAGGTCAGAGGAGAATGGGCCGACTGATTCAAGCTGATAGAAGAGCAACTTTGACTGAAATAACCACTCGTTACAACCGAGGTATGCAGCAAAGCATTTGTCAAGCCACAACACGCACAACCTTGAGGCGGATGGGCTACAACAGCAGAAGACCCCACCGGGTACCACTCATCTCCACTACAAATAGGAAAAAGAGGCTACAATTTGCACGAGCTCACCAAAATTGGACAGTGGAAAAATGTTACCTGGTCTGATGAGTCTCAATTTCTGTTGAGACATTCAGATGGTAGAGTCAGAATTTGGCGTAAACAGAATGAGAACATGGATCCATCATGCCTTGTTACCACTGTGCAGACTGGTGGTGGTGGTGTAATGGTGTGGGGGATGTTTTCTTGGCACACTTTAGGCCCCTTAGTGCCAATTGGGCATCGTTTAAATGCCACGGCCTACCTGAGCATTGTTTCTGACCATGTCCATCCCTTTATGACCACCGTGTACCCATCCTCTGATGGCTACTTCCAGCAGGATAATGCACCATGTCACAAAGCTCGAATCATTTCAAATTGGTTTCTTGAACATGAACATGAGTTCACTGTACTAAAATGGCCCCCACAGTCACCAGATCTCAACCCAATAGAGCATCTTTGGGATGTGGTGGAATGGGAGCTTCGTGCCCTGGATGTGCATCCCACAAATCTCCATCAACTGCAAGATGCTATCCTATCAATATGGGCCAACATTTCTAAAGAATGCTTTCAGCACCTTGTTGAATCAATGCCACGTAGAATTAAGGCAGTTCTGAAGGCGAAAGGGGGTCAAACACAGTATTAGTATGGTGTTCCTAATAATCCTTTAGGTGAGTGCATGTAGGCTACACACATACAACGAGCGCATTTAGTCCAGCACACATTGTTTTGGATGTTCGGTAAGTTCTGTTGCGAAATATACATAATAAAAACCGACCAATCAGGTTGTGAACATATCCCTATTCCTTTAGGCGCTGTATCTTTAGGTTTGGTTGTAAAATGCCAATGTGAACGCTAAGCGGACCAGGACTAAATGTTTATTGGTCCAGACCAAACAAACCAAGCAAACCAAATTACAAGTGTGAACACACCCTGATGTTACTTGTGCAATCATGTGACATTCTCCACTTATCCATCATGTTGTCGGGCAGTCGTGGCCTGATGTTATAGAGTCAGACTGGTAACCCGAAGGTTGCGGGTTCGATTCTCAATACCGGTAGGAAATGACTGAGGTGCCCTTGAGCAAGGCACCTAACCCCCAATCACTCCCCAGGCGCCACAGCGAAAAAGGCTGCCCACTGCTCCAGGTCTGTGTGTCTACAGTTTGCAGTGTGTGTTTACTACTCACTGCTCCCAATGTGTGTGCACTAATTTGGATGGGTTAAATGCAAAGGACAAATTCCGAGTATGGGTCACCATACTTAGCCTTCACATGTCACTTTCACTTACCATTTTCACTTACTTTCACTTTTTTATGACCTTGGTGGGGCAAAGTAATGGCAGTGACAAACAAACAAGCAAACAAACAAACATAAAAAGAGATGGCAAGACAAAAATGTTTTTGTATTAATTGCCATTACTTTGCCCTGTTGATGGTAATATGGCAGATGAGCAGAAAGGTCACTTGACTAAAACAGATTAGGTAGTGTTAACCAGTACACAAATAGTTTTTTGGCTAACACTGTAATTTAATGGCAGTGTTGTTAATGTAATAAACGTTATGGCAATAATACCAAATCATGCTAGAGTCAAAAAAGAACCTATACTATTGGGATGTACCATTATGTTCCAGAGGGTGAACTTGACCTTCAGCCTCCACATGCTGGTCAAAAAGTGAAGTTAAATTTATTTGTATATTGCTTTTCACAATAAGTATCATTTCAAAGTAGCTTTACAGAAAGTCATACTGTTATGTCAATAATGCTGTACCATGATTTACCATAGGGCAAGTTTTAGGGCTAGACCCTAAAAAAGTCTCCTCAAAAGTACAGTCCTTGCCAGTGGTATTCCTTTCAAATCCACAGCAAGCTCACATCCAGGTCTGGTTCCATAACTTTTCACAGTGCAACCCTAATGGATACAATACCAGCCTACATTTTTTCCCTCACTTTCAAAATTACTGAAGTAAAATAGTTGGCAAACGGTCAAACATGTTGACATAAAATACTTGATAGTTCTCTGTGAATGTAGTGGATAATATTTTTCCTTTCTCTCTGCTTCAGGTGATTGATGACAAAATCGTTGGCACCAACTTGGTGACAGGGTTGCCACGGTCTAGTCCCAGCAGCAATGGTGATTTGATCGTGCGCACAAGTAAACTACTGATGCCAATTACGTGTGAGTTTCCACGGCAGTACGAAGTGTCAGATGGCTACCTGCCGAGTCTGCGCAACACAGCGCTGGAGTTAGCGGGCCACAGCGAAGGAATATTCCCCTTCAGTTTGGAGCTGTTTAAGAGCGCAGAATTTTCTGAACCGTACAACCAACCTCCTCAACTGCGGTTGCGTGACTCATTGTACTTTGGCGTTGAGCCTCGAGAGCGGGTGGATGGCCTTGCTGCCTTTGTAGAAAGCTGTTTTGCCACACCTGGCCCCAAGGCTGACCAGGCCTTAAAATATTACCTCATCAAAGATGGGTAGGTATTCAAAAGAATTCAAATATCAAAAGGATATTGTTCTGTATGCTCACAATACCATACTCTATACTCCATGCTATAAGTTATTTTACTAGCCACTGAATTAGATCGTCCTAGAGTCAGATAGTGTTCTCTGAATGGCTAAAAAACATTTTTTTTAAAACATTTTTTAAGTGTGATATGATATCTGTGAGATTGTATAGATATAATTTATGTGTGATATTTCAAGTATAGATTGCTTACATCACCTTTAAACAAAGGCAGAGTCTATATTTAGAGACTGCTTTAATGGTCTTATGTTTCCCAGCTGCATTTCAGACGAAACAGTGCGTCAGCTTTCGGCTAAAGACCAGCTCTCCAAACACTTCCAGGTCCCCGTCTTCAAGTTCATTGGCAAGGACAACAGAGTGAGTAGGGGACATGTGCATGCTGGGAAAAATCATCTGCCTGGTGTGCACTATGCATGTGCTTTTGGGTGCTAATAAGGTAAATATAATGAGTGGGTCATTAAATCAATTATTTTATGTGTACTGTGTGTTAGGAGGTGTTCCTGCATTGCCGTGTGCTGGTGTGTGGGCAGGCACAAGGGGAATCTCGCTGTACGCAGGGCTGCAGAAAGCGTTTGAGGCGACATCTCTGGATCGACCAGCACCAAGAGCAAGACGTTCTGTCCAGTGGACCCATTCGTATACTGCCAGACCCATGAGAGCATACACACCTATAACATCTCTCACCTACATAAAGAAAACAATGCCATCTACAGGCTACTTAAGTAATCTTACATTTATGAGTAATATAAGGAGCATTTGTTAAAGTCAGTCTCATCTTACTTGCTTCCTTCCACTGCTTCTGACACTATATTAATATAAACCTCATCTTCCTGAACAAAAATATGCATCTACTGTAGGTGATGTGTGTGCAATTAATAATATAAGCATGAGCATTTTAATAAAGCTTAGAACATGAAACTGAATTTCATTTTACAATCTTGAATGGATAATTTACATTCAAAACGGTTTTACTGATGGTGAAAATAAAGTGATTTTACAGCCAATAAAGTTATTTTCCACAGTCTGTAGTCACATTGTTTCTCACAGGCCAATAAACATCCCTGTGTGTTACTGGTTAACACTGATTCTACGTTTAATTACATTTAAAGCAAAAAGCCATATAAAACTATTTGGCTTAAGTTAATTCAGTTTTCAGCATATGATATTCAGACAATTAAACATCGTTAAAATAAATATCACTACTCTACTGAAATTCAACAAAATCATAATATTTTGATTATGCCAAAACAAAACAGCAACTTAAATATAGTTTAGAACAATGTTTTTTAATAGTACATTAAATATTAGTTAACAGTGTCAGCTATTGTGTGAAGTGTGTATTGAAATTTTTCTGTTCTCTACATTTTAGTTATTTCAGTAAATCTTAAATCTTTAGCATTAACTCGAACAAATTTTTTTTTAAAATTGTACATATAAAATTGAGACAATATTTATATTTTGTGGATATTATCTTTCTATATAACAAACCCATACACAAGCACACACTTTTACAAATGCAATATAAACTCTTTATTTAACTAAATTGGATCCACTAGCACCAGGGTTACTGGGGCGAATCTCATAAACATGTCAAGAACATGTAATGGTCATATTTCACCCCAAAAATATAAAATGTGCCTATTTTTAGGACCAAAAAGTAAAAAAAAAAAAATGCAATGCAAAGCAAATAAAATAAAGATACATAAGTTAAATATATTTTTTTTAGTAGTAGTATTTATAAGACACAATAGTATGATAAAAAAAAGTATAATAATTAGAATTTAGGATGAAAATTTGCCTAATTGTTTCTTTGAATTTTTGTGGTGAAATATGACCTGGGTGTATTTTAATGAGATGCATCGTAATACTGACTCATTGTGTGGAGTAGTTTAAACATGTAAAGTGTTTCTATGTGTTGAATGTGGTGTGTTTTTGTGGTCTGTAGGTCTTCACAGCTCATCCTTCTCTTCTCCTTCACAATAGCAGGATGCCCTCTGGCCGTTCATGAAGGGCCTGCAGCCCAAAGTCCACACAGTGTTATACATAGTGTCCGCAAAGGTCTCACATGCTGAGGGAGAGAAAAGATATAAGAGGTTGAGGGGTTTTGTCCTGTTTGTTATAACAAACAACAATCCATATTGTTCTTTTATTGTTCCAATATATAGTCAGCATCCTATATATCCTACATATCCTATATACACTATATATATTATATATAATATAGTACTGTGCAAAAGTCTTAGGCACGTTGGTATTTTCACACGAAAAATATTTTTAAGCCAGTTACTTATATCTTTTACTGTAGTGTGTCAGTAGGAAATATCAGTTTACATTTCCAAACATTCATTTTGCAATTAATTGTAATAATCCAGTGAGAATTTTATTTTTTATTTTTTTATGCACAAGAAGTCTGATAGCAGCCGGTATGATCTGATCTCACCATCATCGAGTCTGTCTGTGATTACATGAAGAAACAGAAAAAACTGAGACGGACTAAATCCAGAAAAACTGTGGCAACGTCTCCCAGACACTTGAAGAAACCTTTCTGCAAAACTACATGAATAGGTGTAGGAATAGATGCAGGTGACAAAAGTCGTTTTAAACGCAAAGGGTGGTCACCCCAAATATCGATTTTAGTTAATAGAAGTTAATTCATAAATAAAAGCTATTTATGTTATTATTTTTGACAGCATTCTCACTTTAAAGCATTCTGACAAGTGCCTAAACTTTTCACAGTACTGTAGTTTTGCAGGAAGGTTTCCTCAAGTGTCTGGGAGACGTTGCCTTAGTTTTTCTGGATTTAGTCTGTCTCAGTTTTTTCTGTTTCTTCATGTAATCCACATACAGACTCGATGATGGTGAGATCGGATCATACCGGTTGCTATCAGACTTCTTGTGCATAAAAAAAAATAAAAAATCTCACTGGATTATTACAATTAATTGCAAAATGAATGTTTGGAAATGTAATTGTTATTTCCTACTGACACACTACAGTAAAAGTTATAATTAACTGGCTTAAAAACATTTTTCGTGTGAAAATACCAACGTGCCTAAGACTTTTGCACAGTACTGTATATATGGAGAGAGCTAGGAAAATTCCCATGGCGAGTTGAGCCGGTGCAGGATGGAAATAAATAGGTTATGTAAATAGAACAAACTGATTGATTGGCCAAAGCCATCGGCTTTAAGAGAACCAATTAGCTGCTCGGAAGACAAAACTATAATCACCAATCAGGCATAACATTACGACCACCTTCCTAATATTGTGTTGGTCCCCCTTTTGCTGCCAAAACAGCCCTGACCTGTCGAGGCATGGACTCCAATAGACCCCTGAAGGTGTGCTGTGGTATCTGGCACCAAGATGTTAGCAGCAGATCCTTTAAGTCCTGTAAGTTGCGAGGTGGGACCTCCATGGATCGGACTTGTTTGTTCAGCACATCCCACAGATGCTCAATTGGATTGAGATCTGGGGAATTTGGAGACCAAGTCAACACCTTGAACTTGTTGTGCTCCTCAAACCATTGGTGAACCACTTTTGCTTTGTGGCAGGGTGCATTATCCTGCTGAAAGAGGCCACAGCCACCAGGGAATACCGTTTCCATGAAGGGTCTAACAATGCTTAGGTAGGTGGTACGTGTTAAAGTAACATCCACATGGATGGCAGGACCCAAGGTTTCCCAGCAGAACATTGCCCAAAGCATTACACTGCCTCCGCTGGCCTGCCTTCTTCCCATAGTGCATCCTGGTGCCATGTGTTCCCCAGGTAAGCATGCGCACGCACCCGGCCATTCACGTGATGTAAAAGAAAACTTGATTCATCAGACCAGGCCACCTTCTTCCATTGCTCCGTGGTGCAGTTCTGATGCTCACGTGCCCACTTTTGCCGCTTTCAGGGGTCAGCATGGGCACCCTGACTGGTCTGCGGCTATGCAGCCCCATACACAACAAACTGTGATGCACTGTGTATTCTGACACCTTTCTATCAGAACCAGCATTAACTTCTTGAGCAATTTGAGCTACAGTAGCTCGTCTGTTTGATCTGACCACACGGGCCAGCCTTCGCTGCCCACGTGCATCAATGAGCCTTGACCGTCCATGACCCTGCCGCCAGTTTACCACTGTTCCTTCCTTGGACCACTTTTGATAGATAATGACCACTGCAGACCGGGAACACCCCACAAGAGCTGCAGTTTTGGAGATGCTCTGACCCAGTCATCTATCCATTACAATTTGGCCGTTGTCAAACGCATTCAAATCCTTATGCTTGCCCATTTTTCCTGCTTCTAACACATCAACTTTGAGGACAAAATGTTCACTTGCAGCCTAATATATCCCACCCACTAACAGGTGTCGTGATGAAGAGATAATCAGTGTTATTCAATTCACCTGTCAGTCATAATTTTATGCCTGATCAGTGTACATATATAGTTCCATTTACCCACCATTTTGGATGGGTGTTTTTCAGTGTCACTGTGCATTATGGCATTGGCTTCTGCTTTAGAACTATTACGGTACCTTTTGGAATAGTTTTTGTGTCTCAGCTCACTAGGTTTTGTAACAGGGCTGAAGTGTGAGTTGTGTGTGAATATTTCGCACCTTCAACCTTTGACATGAGGCCAAGGCTCTTCTTCAGGTCACCACAGATACTATGGAGGCACCAGCGGAATTTGGTGTCACAGCGGTACTTGTTAGAGCCACAGGTGTCATAGCAAATGTCTAGCTGGTTGCAACATTTGGTCATGGCTGGAACACCAACATCAAACTGTGGAGTAACAACATATTACACAACATGCGCATTAGAACTTTCACACTGTTGTACTAAAACCAGAGTAATACACTACAGCGATGAGAGAGGAATATGCAGGATGAGGAAAATAGGTTAATAGATTATTCGATTTAAATAGATTTTAAATACATTTTAAACAAACAAACATACACAAGAGCAGACACACAAAGAATTTGTTAGTCACAAAAAAATGCAACTATCTGTACACCCTTCATTGTAATGTATTGTGAATCTGTACATCAGTAATGATTATATAATTATTTTAATAATTTTAATTTATTTTAATAATAATTATATAAAATAATGCACTTTTAATTGCTTTGTAATGTAAACAAAGCCTACAAATATATTTGTATATATATTATATACGCATGTATCACAAAATTGCAATATCTAGCAAGGAGTTAGATGCACCATCTTTGGTGTGAAAAGGATGAAAGGATGAAAACGCTTGATTTAGCTATAGCTAGTGGTTAGAGTCTCATTGTAATTCATAATGTTGAAACATAAGGCAATTACATTTGTCGCCCATACTAGAGGAGGATACAGATATATTAACTTTATAATTGCTTTCTAAATGGACACCTTAAACTTCAAAATTAGAGCCAGAAATTACACAGAGGGCTGTCCATGAGTCTTTGTGTGGAATGTAATTGGCACATTTGTCTTTGTCCTTCCTGACAGCAGTCCCATTGGTGCTTTGGCTGGATGCCAAACTTAACTGTCCAGAACCTTTTGGATGTTCACTCTCTCTTCAGAGTCATTGCTAGTTTAGGAGCCACATATTTAAAATTTTGCTGGCCTGTGTGATACTAGTCTTTCACAGGCCTGGGCCTTTACTTAATGCTGTAAGGTCTGGTCCACATTGCAACTTACTATGGCCAAGAACCACTCAGTTAGCAAGGAAGAGACAGTCTGACTGAGTCTGAGTCTGATGTAAAGCAACAAAACTTTTTTGCAGTTTGGGGTTTACTTGAAATATATTACCATAATAATTGACTCAGATTGGGAATATCTAGTTACTTGCTACTAAGTGCCTCAATTTTTGTTTTTTGTTTTTTGTTTTTTTCAGATTTGATGCCATTAACCTGAAAATGAAATATCTACTAGCTTCTCTAAAGGCCAAAGTTGTATACACTGTATTCTGAATCTTAAAGTCAACACTTTTCCCTTTAAACAACCAGGGTTGCCTTTGTTTCATTAGTCTTATCAGATACACAAGGCACAAATGATAAAAAAAATATATTTTTTAAACATGTAAACATAAACAGGCTGATTTTGATGGATCCTTTAATTATAACTTTGGTTGATTCATTGACCAGTGCACACTCCATAGGCCGGATTCCCACAGGTCATTCATGAAGATGATTCTTACCAAAGCTTTAAGGTGGCAGCCTGGCCACGGGTTAATGTTAGTAGAGATAAAGGGTCACATACACTGTTCGGTACCTGGAAACCAAGAAGTGAGGTGCTACAACCATCGGGTTCTGGCATCTGATAACCAACACGAGGCTGAGGAGCTTTACCTGAAAAACAAAAATGATACATTAGAATATATCATATCTGTAATAAAACCAAATATAATATTGTTAATTTCCTTCATTAGAATACATTTCATATAACCATAGCTTTAAGAACTTTACATACAAATCTGATGAAAATCTAAAGCAAACATACATAGTTTTGTGGAACCCTAAGATACACTAAAAATAATGGATGCAATTATTTATTTTATTTTATTTTTTGCAGTGATGCCATAGAAGAACCATTGTGGGTTCCCTAAAGAACATTCGAGTGAACAATTCTGAAATTAACAAATTTTCTTAGTGTGAAGAACGTTTTATATTTTCATAAACTTTTTCTAGTATAAAGAACCTTTTGTGCATTTAAAAAGTCCCATGGATGTGAAAGGTTCTCTACAATAGATGCCAATAAAGAACCTTTATTTTTAAAAGTGTATAACGAACCAAAAACATTGTTTGCGTTTTCATGAATATTTTCCTGGACTAACTTGTCTTCACAAAGTTTCTTGAGTCGTATGCAATTTTGTCAACTTTTATTAATTAAGGGACAATGCAAAAAGCAGAATCTAAACAAGTAACACCATGGTTTTGTACTACAGATTTAACATTTGAGACCTTAGACATTTTCCTGGATTTAAAACAGCAGAGGTCCTAAACGGAGCCCTGGGGAATTCCATTGTCAATAAAATATATGTGATCACTGTTTTTTCCAAAGCAACAAACCACAAAAAAGCAAGATTTAAGTCATTATTTTCTCTGTAACAATTTTAATTGTCTGATCAATAACAGAGAAATCTGACATAACATATGGGAGACATGTATGCATTAATTGATCCATGGAGTATTCTAACTGACTGCATGGTGCAACAGTATAAATAAAACATTTCCATGTTTGGTATTCAGAGCCTGGTCTTTATCATTGCAAGAGAAAGTGACACTGTAGTGTCTACTACAACTACTCTATTATCTTAGCTTTAGCATTTAGTCAAGGGCCAATTACCAAATTTTCAGTAGGACTTTTGAACCCACATGAAGTTTATTATGCAATTATTTAGCAAAAAATACATAGGCCGATACTGACAAATTTGACTGTGTATAAATACTGAGCAAATAAAATACACTCACTGCCCTTAGGCAACAGAAAAATTAAGAATATTGAAAATTTCCACTTACTCATATCGCTAATTAATTCAATTTCTGATTTGTTTTGGTTACATTAGTTCTATTAATTTGCATTCCATTTACACTCATTTTGGAAAAACTAAGCAAAGAGTACAAGTCTGTCAACCAGAAAAGTAATAAAAAGGAATTTCTCAGGCATAGACATAAGAAATGTTCTGATTCATCAGTGTTATCTGTAGAGTGGTGTGATCGACTTGCCCAATGCCACACTGTGTCTGTCAACATGAGGATTGAGGACAGATCAGTGAGGGCATGTTTCAGATGTTTCAGGTGATCAGCAAAATGTATTCTGTTTTTCATTAGTATTAGTTAATATTCAACTTTGCAAAACTAAATTTTACTAGCTAAACTTAAATCCAAACAATAATAAGAAATCAGTATTTATTCACCTTCACTTTACTCTCTTTTTTAAGGAACACAAAATAATTTTTGAAGAATGTACACACTCTTCATTTCCATATGACAGTTCATGGTGACCCCATCTGTCAAGCTCCAAAAAGGACATAGAAGTGTCATAAAAGTAGTCAATATGATCCCTTTTGGAAATCTACAGTCTTGATCACTATGAGCATTCAACATTCTTCAGAACTTCTCTTTTTGCGTTCCACAGAAGAAAGAAATATGAGTTTGGAACAACATGAGAATGAGTAAGTAATGTCATTTTTGGGTGAAGTGTTTTATGGTTATCATCTTAGTCAAAAGCATATGTCACACAATCTGAGATCTGAGCAGGATAATGATACTATTTCACTTACCATGTCTACAGCGGTACTGACATACACCATCCCGGCCTCCCATCAGCTCCAGTATAGAGTCAAAATAGCCATTTACTGCCTGGAAACCCCCTCTGATAGAACCGAAGCCCCAGTCCGATTCATCCTCAGATTCTTGTGTGGTACTCTGGGCCTCTGCAGGTTTTCCCTCAACAGGGGCATCTGCCATCAAGATGTGTTCTGCCTGGTACTCATTAACCGGAACATCACCAGCCTGAGCTTCAGGCAAAACAGACCCGTCAGAATCCACTGCCGCCCCATCAACAGAGGCCTGGATAAGTGTGGCAGCCAAGCCTGCGGAGATACATAGCAGGAGCAATGGTAACGCACGTGTAAACATGATGTGGCACCGGGTCCTAGGAGGTCTGTAGGCTCCAAGGAGAAGGGGAGACAGATAGAGTCAAAGAGCTTAGAGGAAAAGAGTGAGCAGCACAAACAGACACTGTTGATAGTGCCTCGTGGAAGGGACTTTGACCTGTGATTAGATCAAGCAGACAGCAAGGCATTGATTGGTGCTAAGGTTAAAGGTAAGGTCCAATCTCTTGCTGAAGCTTGCTCTCTCAGTGAATCACAGCCACACTCCCCATGCAATCGCCTCTTAACTTCCATTATCTGCAGTTCACACCTCACCTGCAAGATGATCTCCTCACACAAACACAGTAATTTTATCTGTCAGACTATAGAGCTGTTGTGTTTCAACTATTTTCCCCATTGACACACTCTTGGTAATCTCAGGACCATGCTTTGCTATTTGGCAATGGTCATGCGTAATTTGTATAAACAATTGGTGATTGCATGTATGAAGTAAGATTTTTTCTTATTACAGTACAGCAACTTGAATGCATAATAAACATGTTTTTATTTTTTAAATTAATTTAGTTTTTTTGGGGAAAGAATCAAGTAAAAACTGTCAGTTTAGTCAGAAAAGACATACAGTGTCAGGCTGAAGAATAAATAAATAAATAAATAAATAAATAAATAAATAAATATACACACACACAGGAGGTTGTAAGGATTTGGTGATTTTGATTTGGAACCCTAACGCTAACGTTCGTACATTATTTATGATTGGCAAAGTCAACATAGTTAATAGTTATTAGAAAGGTGTGTCTGTCGCTGAATGTGCAGTTGCTTATACAGTTTCTTATCAGATGTCACTGATTTCAGGCGTGCATGGTGTAGGAACATGTTCTGGTTGATAACCAACAAGTGGAGACATCCTCTTGTACTGTTATGAGCTTTGACTGCTACCATTAGTGCTAATAGTGAACATGAACACACAACATATAATATATTATTATATAATGAACATGATGTATTGCATAACTATCAGCACAGATAATAGTACCATATGGACAAAGAATTTATTATGTGCTTAAAAAAAGTACCCCCCCTAAATGAAAGAAAAATCAACGCATGAAAAATTGAGCAACAGGCACCTACTCGTACAGTATGGTGAAAGTTAAAGGGATAGTTCACCCCAAAATTTTGTTTTGCTGTTAATTTACTCACCCTCAGGCCATCCAAGATGTAGGTGTTTATTTATCTTCAGTAAAGTCAATGGCTACTGTCACTTTGAGAGTCAACAAAACATATACAGGCAAAACAAAATTAATACCCGCGGCTCCTGATGATACATTGAGGTCTTATGAAGTAAAACAACCAGTCTGTGCAAGAAACTGAGTCTACCTTTGACTTATCATTTTAAAATAAAAAAATTTAACCCTACAACTCTAAATGACTTACTCCAGTACATAAATATCTGAATTGCTATTAATACAAAGAAATAATTAAATTCGGTATGTTTATTGTGCCTATTTAACACGTAGGCCTAAAAATCCTGATGATGATTCACATATGATTCTCGTTTGTTGAAAAGTCTTGCCAGGATTTGCTAACATTGACACATTGTGACGACAGAGTTCCAACCAATTTCCAATCACATGCTACATTTTAATGTTTAATGACTGCAAAGGTTACTTGTAATCAGTGACATTTCTGCTGGACATCAACAGCAGTTCAATATCAATTGTGTAACGTCATTGTTCATGTACACAGTAGTGGCCAAAAGTGATATCCAAAAATTGGTTCCCTTTCGTTCAGTCACTCCGAGTTACGTCAGTGACTGACGAATGGGGGTTTCGCCAAAAAGCCTATCATCTTCGAGATCTTAGAAAACGCCCAATGGTGATGAAATGCCATGGGCCTGCAGAATTTGCATAGTGTAGCTCCGCCCCACTCTGTGGGTAAATAAGGAAGTACGCTGGCAATGTCGCATAATGTTTCTGCTTCGGAGCCAAGAGCATCTCTTCACTCCTCAAGCCTGATACTGAGTATAGTCAGTTCTTCGAGACGAGCGACTCTCCAGTCTGTGTTGGTGTGACGGCGCGTTCCAGCGATCTCACATAGCCTGCCTGCTGATCTGTGCAGTGTTCTGCAACAGCTGTGTGTGTGTTTCCCTGGGCGCTTCAACACTTCTGCAGAGCTTTCCTCTTACAAAAAGAGCTTGCGCGTGGCACGTCTTTTTAAAGATGTTTCGCCCATGCACTTCTGGGTGCAGTCGATCTCTGTTGCTATCTGATGGGCACAATCACTGTTTGACGTGTTTGGGCTTCAGCACGCTCAAGCAGCGTTTGTGGATGAGTCATGTTCTCACTGCGGGAACATGACCATCGCAATGTTGCGGTCGATACTCAATGACCTCCATAAAGGAGAGAGAGTCCCCTCTGCCACACCCCAATCTACCGTCTCCGAA
The DNA here is from genome assembly GCA_039654625.1 of Rhinogobio ventralis. Classification (NCBI taxonomy): domain Eukaryota; kingdom Metazoa; phylum Chordata; class Actinopteri; order Cypriniformes; family Gobionidae; genus Rhinogobio; species Rhinogobio ventralis. The sequence continues at coordinate 8,623,672 of CM077204.1, forward strand.
AGAGATGGTACTTTGGCTGGTGGCCAGGGTGACCTGAGGGTTACGATGTGCAATAAACCCCAACGATCATTCCTCGGGCCACACCCCCCTCTCGCACACCGCTACCCGCGAGTGGTCGGACTAAAGCAGTGGGAGCGTCTGTTGATGCCCCACGCTGTTTCGTTCGCTGCTCCAGATGGCGACGAGATGGCGATCGCCGCATCTTAAAGTGGGCTAGAGTTCTCTGGGGATGAAGATTCGGCTGTGTTGCTGCCTTCGGGTGTGCCAGCATTGCCCGAGTCCGACCCAGAGCTGACAGCCATGTTATCTCGGGCAGCAACGAGCCTCGGGCTGATGTGGAACTCTCCCCCCTGTCACGAGTGCCTGTCACGAGTACCAATCGCGGTTTGGGTGATTGACAACAGGCCCCGCCCCCAAGGCCTTGCCTCCCGAGGTGCTTGAGGAGGTCACGCGGTCCTGGAAGTCCCCGTTGTCTTCCCGTGACCGCTTGGTGGCCTCCTCCGCCTTCTCTGCCCTCGATGGGGCCGCAGCCAAAGGGTACACTGGGGTCCCCCCCGTTCAACGCTCTGTTGCGATGCAACTGTGTCCGCAGAGTGCTTCAACGTGGCGTGGCGATCCTAAGCACCCCTCCAAAGCCTGTTGGTGGTCGCAGGAAGGCGCCCCAGTCTGCTCCAGCCCCGCAGCCTGCCAAATGGCAGGCGAAGCGGCACTCCTGACGCGGACAGCTTAGAGATGCGTTCCAGTTCTTTCCAGGAGATGCTAGCAGGGCCACTCCTTCCCCCGATGGAGGGCCAGGGGAGAACCCTTTGTCCCGCTACTGGCCCCAGGGTCTGTCAGAGCAGACCCCAGTGGAACGCGCGTCCTTCCCTGGTCTCCTCTGTCAGGCCGTGGAATTCGACCCCTCCCACGCCTCCCCATGTCTGGGCTGGTCATTCTGCTCGCGGCTGGCAGTGAGCGACGCACATGCCTCGCCACTCTCAGTCCCCTCTGTCGCCAGCCCCTGTCAGATGAGACCCCCGTGTAACGCTAGTCTTTCCCTTGTCTCCTCTGTCAGGGTGCGGAATTCGACCCCGCCCACACCTCGGGACGCTCCCATGCCTTTCCATGCCTGGGCCGGTCATTCCGCCTCGCTGCCCCATCGTGGGTACACCTGTGACTTGCACGACCGCTGCTTCAGCACTGGGAGCCTAACTAAGCTTCCAAACTGTTCAGCTGGCTCGCTCACAGGTTCGGCTATATGAGGTTCGGTCTCCTCCCTGGTTTCGGGGAGTCCACTATACCGTGGCGGGTGGCAATGCCCCTGTCATGCGTACGGAGGCCGACACCCTACTGGCGAAGGGTGCAGACGAGATCGTCCCTCCAGCCGAGATGGAGTCCGGCTTCCACAGCCCTGACTTCATGGTACCTAGGAAAAGCGGTGGGTCACGACCATTCCTGGACCTGTGTATCTTGATCCGAACCTTTCTCAGGCTTTTAAAAAAAAATCATAATAATTTTGTTATATGTTGTGCCTGGAGTGTAAAACTAATGGACGTGTTCCATGTTTTAATTGTATCATTTGTCATGACGCAATTAAACATACAGAATTGTGTGGATGTAATTTTTGGCCAAATCATACCAATCTTGCATTCATTATTTCTAGCCTATAATTCAATAAATCACTATGTGGCAAGTATTAGCTATATTCGTTACAAGTTTATTTGTCATGTATACAAATGTCAGTGACAATTCACTTCAATTCAGTTTTTTTTAAAGTATTTTTTTTCTAAAAATGTACATTTATTCACTTCATAACTTGATTTGTGTCAACTCCATCAGACACATTAAAAATCATGCTATTTTAATTTGATACATCCAACAACAGTGTAAAGTGTTCAATTATGTAATAATGGTGTTTAGTAAAGGAGCTAAGTGAAAAACAGTAGCAGTTCTACAGTGTTACTGTTTTATCTACTGCATTTGCCAAAGAACATAAGGATTTGGAGTATGGAAGATTGGAGCTACGTTCTGCAGTCCAAAAAGTCAAATTTTAACAACCTAGCATTGAATAACGTTGTCAGGTATGTTCATAAGAGATGACTGGAATGTTTTAATACCAAATGCATACGTGGCACCATTAAGCATGGCAGGGGAAACATAATGGTATGGGGGACTCAAGTCTGCAGCAGGTGTTGGCCACTTTGAAAATGAATAATTGGGAATCCTGCTGAACACAATCTAGCTGAGTAGGAAGGATCTGTTTTGAGATCAAATGTGTATTTTGCTGCATTCAAGCCATGTAAATAAAGCTCTGTATGCTTTTGAATGACTCTTGCGGTACTTTGATGCCATACACCGATCAGTCTACACGTTTACACGTTGTAATTACAAATTCGACAAGCACATAAAGGCTTTTACAGTTCCGAATCATTACTGTAATTACGACATGGCATGAACGCACCTTTTTCCAAAATGAGGACTTTCTCGTTGAGCTTGAAACTTTGCCACATTTTCTCACTGCGACAGAACCAACCTTAAAGTCATTGAAAACCTTTGGGAAATTATAAACCTGAATTTTGATACTGTAAATCATGCAGGTCTTCCAATGAAGCTCAACTTTGGGAAGAATTTAAGGAGGGTTGGAAAAAAGTTAAACAAGTCACACGGAAAGTTTAGTGACTCACTGCCAGGAGAATGGATGCTGTATTCAAAAACAAGGGAGAACCAACTAAATATTTATAACGAATTACAATGCAGTCTATGTATGCTTTATTTCCTGTGAACTTTTTTTTTTTCTATGCCTAAATCTGCCTCAACATTCAGGCGGTACCTCAATGCAACACTGACCTTGAGTTTATTCAAAACACTGTCACAAATGAGGATGTACATAAAAAAAAATATTAAAAAAAATTAAGCAGAGTGATTCTAAGCTATGGTCTAATTTAGAGTTTTGAAAAATCTAAATACAACTAATGTTGTTCAATTGAAAGACAGAAAAAATATGGATTCATTTAACCCAACTGATTTTCACTAGTGGTCTCAGCTAGATATTTGGACCCAACTGTAGTTATTTACATGCACAGCACATTGTATTCTCTTGGTTTAGTTCATGACGTGCCACTAGTGGGCAGCGAATGGCTGTAAAAGTTTCTTGCAAAATATTCAAAAATATACAAATATAGGCTTAAGTAGCATTTGCAATGCTTCATGCGCTGTTTTGAAAGGTTACATTGGCTGTCTGGAAAGGGCTGAGTATCTTTCTGGATCTCCAATGTTCTGTAATTGATTGACAAACAAAAAAGCTGCACAAAAGTAATAGCATGAGACTTTACAGATGATACTGTATGTCGCATTACTGTTATTATTAGGTCTAGTCATTCAGAATCATAAGTGGTTCTGTCACAGTGAGAAAATGTGGCAACGTTTCAAGCTCAATGAGAAAGTCCTCATAGCCTCTCTCTTTTCCTCCTGAACTCAACTGCACGTGACTCATGCTCATCACTCTGATTAATAGCATGGGCATCTGTCAAATATTAAGCTACTACATTTAGGTGCAAGTTTTATATAGATTTGTGTACGTAATGTAGTTTAAACAAATTATATGAATTTAAGCTGAACTATTATGACGCTTTAGATTTTTTTTCCCATGACATGCTATAAAAGAGTTTCTTATTATTGTACCAAAAACCCAGAATACTGTTTAACACTTGAAGGCTGCTCTGTCAAGTATTCGTCGTCAGTCAGGAACCTGGGTGTGCTCTTTGATACCAATCTTTAATTTGAAAGCCACATTTCTAGCATTTGTAAAACCGCATTCTTCCATTTTAAAAATATATCTAAACTATGACATATGCTCTCAATGCAAAATGCTGAACAGTTAGATCATATGTTTATGACCTCAAGGTTAGATTATTGTAACGCTCTACTGGGTGGTTGCCCTGCTAGCTTAATAAATAAACTGCAGCTGGTCCAAAACGCAGCAGCTCGAGTTCTTACTAGAACCAGGAAGTATGACCATATTAGCCCGGTTCTGTCAACACTGCATTGGCTCCCTATTAAACATCGTTATAGTCCTTCACGTCTATTGTGATCTGAAAATTCTAGCTAGTTGATTATACCTAGAATATCAAAACTGCAGGCGGTAGATCCTTTTCCTATTTAGCACCTAAAATCTGGAACAGTCTTCCATTGTTCGGGAAGCAGACACACTCTGTCAGTTTTAATCTAGACTAAAAACACATCTCTTTACTATGGCATACACATAGCACATTATCAATTTCTATTATTCAAATCAGTTAAATGATTGTTAGGCTGCATAAATTAGGTCAGCCAGAACCGGGAACACTTCCTATATCACTAGTAGTACTTGCTACATCATAAGAAGAATGGCATCTACGCTAATATTAGTTTCTCTGTTTATCCCAAGGTTTACCATTGTCAGCTGGATCCGGGCTGTATCCAGATCAGACCTGTGCCTAGACACGACCACAACGCATGATGCAGTCAGCCAGATCTGGGACGTATCCAGATCACATGGAGGAACTGCACCTAGACACGACCACAACACATCCCTGAAGTTCCAGCAGAGACCGTGTCAACTAGACTCTAGACTCTCCCTTGTGAAGGCCTCATCGACTTGACAGCCATTGGCACTGATCCTCAACAAACCCGTCTCCATACCAGCGTGATGAATATGACCTTCACCCAGATGAAACTGGATCAAATACTTTGAATGTTCAGATCCAATCTGACTTCTGACCTGTAATGCAGCCTGAGTCATAATCACACTGAGTTTGTTCGTTGACTGGCCAGAGGAGAACAGGCCCCCTGACTGAGCCTGGTTTCTCCCAAGGTTTTTTTCTCCATTCTGTCACCTGATGGAGTTTGATTTCCTTCCCACTGTCGCTTCTGGCTTGCTTAGTTGGGGACACTTAATATTCAACAATATTATTGATCTGCCTGCATTGACACCATTGTATGAGAACTGAACTGAGGTGGGCGATGACATCACTGTTTTCTCCAGAGTGGCTGTATAGATAAATGAACTAAATTAATAACTTTTTTACAACAGAAATTAATCAAACTTACTTAAGCTGGACATTGGCACTATTTTATTCTAGAGCTGCTGTACAGCCAAAACAAACTTTGTTGCATTATTTTCCTATTATCACAGCTGCTTTGAAACAATCTGCATTGTAAAAAGCGCTATATAAATAAAGGTGACTTGACTTGATGTGCTGCATTTTAATGTTTAGGCTAATGACAGTGAGGATTGCTTGTAATAATTCCATTTTGTGCTCTAAACTGCAGAAAATGCATTCTGAGTTCAAAGAAAATAACTCTCAGTAGAAGGCTTATCAACATATAGCCTACATTGCCGGACTGCCTTCATTTGGCTTATTTTTCAGGATGCATCAAGTGTATCCTTCGCCACCTCAGTCACCCACAATCCTTTGCACACATTCCAATTCACAAAAAAGAATGATCAGAAAATGAATTCATCAAATTTTACAACATGATGCAAAACAAAAAATTATTTTGGAAATGATTTTCTTTAGTTTTGTTAATCACATAATGCTAAACTGTGCATAATGTAAACCACTGGGAGACCACACACGGTTGTAATTACCTGTACTGCATTAAAAGAAATTCAGTTAATGTAAGGCTTTTTAATGTAAAATATTTTTCAAATTATAGCTGTAATTGTATTTTTGACAAACATTTATTACGTCACCATGCGCACTTACTAGTCTGTCTCTTTTAGGGTTTACTGTAGCCTACAATCCTCTGAAGGACGACTAGGAAGGACGCAGTCTCACTAGGATGCAGCCTTCCATTTGAGAAACACTCTTATAGTTGTTTGCCAATAGAGGGCACTAGACACAAAGGAATCAAAATAAACTTGTCAAAATTTCAGCACTGTAGCAATGATTAGTAGGGTAGACCTTGTGGAGTTAGAACAGAGGGACAGTTGAAACGCCTGACTGATGATTTTTGCTTCACACATGCAGAGCAGTGTCCTCTTCAATTGGGAAAAATTATAAGCATGTATGGTTCTCTAATCTGAAGATATCAAACAAAGCGCATTTTAGGGGTACAAGTTTCATTTGACCCTCTCTCTTTAACACAAAATAGCTTATTGTCCTTTTATGACAGCAAAACTGAACTTTGATGCTTGTGATCTTTGGTCTGTCTTCTAAAAGTTGCCATATTTTATAACATGGTGCCCTTCTGTGTTATCATGCAATTTAGAAAAATGTGCAGGGTGGTCGGAAGGGTACAGTCAAAACACACTGTATCAAGTGTACCTGCTGTAGAATTCTATAGACCCTTTTCACATTTCCGGGTTTCTCAGAAGCGGAAGTCGTCATATTTGGGTTAACTTTTATAGCGGTGAATGGGAGTATACATTAAATATATTTTTTTTGTGTCCCCAATTGCTCAAATAGCAAAAGAAAAACTCCACAATAGTGATTTCACAACATTCAAAAATAGGGAAAAAATAGAGTAAGATTGATAACGGCAGTCAAAAGAAAGAAAGACGTTAATTTTACTATCACTCTCATAGACGCTGTATTAGAAACACCCTCAAAGCAGCAGTAACTTGTTTTTTGTAATTTGACGCAAAAGTAATATTATACAAAGTATTAGTGTTATAAATGTACATACATTTTTAAAAAAATGGACATACAAAAAACTTTGCAGGATTTACAATATTGATGACCGTTAAACGCGTCATCACAGTCTGTGAAAAGGGTCCATTGTGTCAAATGCTGTCAAGGCCTAGACATTTGGGATAAATTGATGAAGGCCACAACTGCATCTGACACCACAATTAGAGTAAGAGTAAGTTGATTAATGAATATGTGAATGAATTACTCATTTACTGACTGAGTAAATGTTCTTTGTTTACAGTTGTACAATGAGCTGTTTTTTATTATTATTCAATATTTTTGTAATTTGTAATTCAACTCTTAGATGTTCTGCCATTGAATAGCAAATTATCAGTTGTATATAATAAAGAACAGAAATGAAATGAAAGGCTGAAATATATTTTTTTTTGTAGAATGATATCTTTTAAGACATTTTAACATTGGGAAATTGGTTGGTTAGGCTACTTCAGAGCATTATAAATGAGTGTTTCAACTGTACCAAAAGTACTTCTTGTGTTTATGAACTAACTGTGGAAAATATGAACGATTTATTATTGATGATCATTTCTTTTGTAGACAAACAAAAGAAATATCACATGAAAAAAAGTATGTTTTTAACTTTTAGTTTTTGCGTGGAAACGTAAAAAGCAAAAATTGTTCCAACTGCACACAGTGTACCCTAGTTTATCTCCCTCACAGCAGGATTCCAAACAGTTTCTGTATTTCCTCTAATATATTCCCCTCCCCATGAAAATTAATGTAGGGAAATCTGATTAACTATTGTGTCCCATTTCAAAATAACACAGCCACAAAACAGTTTTATAACCTCAACATGAGTTGTCTCAGAAGGCTTTGTGATTTTACTTCCCGTAATGTTTCCCACCCCTGCTGTTTAAATCTGGTATGACACACCCTTTGAAATAAGGTAAAGAAACCCTTTTGTATAATCCCATAATAGTTTAAGACAAACTTAATGCTGGTTATAATGAAGATGATTAAACTGAAGTGTTCAACTTTACCTTAGATACACTATATTGCCAAAAGTTTGCCAAAAGTTCAAGCAACCCCTGAAAAACACCATAACCCCCCTCCACCAAACTTTACACTTGGCACAATGCAGTCAGGCAAGTTACCGTTCTCCTGTTAACCGCCAAACCCAGCCTCGTCCATCGGTTTGCCAGACAGAGAAGCGTGATTTTTCACTCCAAAGAACACGTCTCCACTGCTCTAGAGTCCAGTGGCGGCGTGCTTTAAACCACTGCATCCGACGCTTTGCATTGCACTTGGTGATGCAAGGCTTGGATGCAGCTGCTGGCCCATGGAAACTCATTCCATGAAGCTCTCTACGCACTGTTCTTGAGCTAACCTGAAAGCCATCAACATGCGCTGACCCCACTCTGTGATTTTACGTGGCCTACCACTTCGTGGCTGAGTTGCCGTTGTTCCCAATTGCTTCCACTTTGTTATAATACCACTAACAGTTGACTGTGAAATATTTAGTAGTGAAGAAATTTCACGAATAGACTTATTGCACAGATGGCCACCTATCACGGTACCACGCTTGAATTCACTGAGCTCCTGAGAGCGACCCATTCTTTCACAAATGTTTGTAAAATTGTCTGCATGCCTAGGTGCTTGATTTTATACACCTGTGGCCATGGAAGTGATTGGAACTCCTGAATTCAATGATTTGGAGGGGTGTCCCAATACTTTTGGCAATAAAGTCCTGGTTTCACAGACAGGGTTTAGATTAAGTCAGGATTAAACATTAGAGCATTTAAGTAGCTTTTATAAACATGCATAAGAAAAAAAATTACTGGTGTGCATCTTGAGACAAAACAATGGCACTGACATATTTTAAGATATGTCGGTGCAAGTTGCTTTCAGTTAAAACAGCTCAAACATGCATTTTAGTCTGGGACTAGCTTAAGCATTGTATGTGAATCCGCGGGATAGTGTATGTTCTGAATTAAGATGAGCTATGTGGCCACTTTCCAGTTGTGGAACATGTTCAGTTAATCTGATTAACTTTATTTGTGGTTACTCTGGTAGGATACCTGTGTGAAAAATCAGTGTCACCAGTTGCTTAATGTCACCATAAAATTAAAATTCCCCTCCCTCTTGCTCTTCTCTAATGACGGGTTCACTGGTGCGAGGGCGGGACAACCTGTCCCTCACATGATATCACAGCAATAGCAAACCACATCCAATCAATTCTCGATGGACACAATCATGTTCCGCTCTACATTTTTTCTTGTTCGAGAAGCTGTTTTACATTACATTTACATTACAAATACGTTACAGCAGGGAAGTAAAAAGTATCACGACTTCCGTTTCATTCTTTAAAAGTCATTGCAAAAATTCTTAACAGCAGACTAATGTTTGTGTACTATTCCATTGTCCCGTTTAGTTAGTTTTATTTTTATTTTCATGGACTCTTAATATGTTTCTCTTTGTTGCTCATCATTCATCAGTTGTCATGGTTTTTCATTATGTTCCTAATTAGTGCACAGCTGTTTGTAATTGAGTTTGTCATCTAGTGTATTTAAGTTCCTCTGTGTCTCATGGTCATGGTCTGGTATTGTTTGTACAGTGAATGCTGTCATGTCATGTTGTGTTGTGTTTGTTACCTTGGATTATCTGTTTTGCCTTATTTAATAAAACTTCTCAATTATTTTGAACCACCTCACTTATCTTCCTCATCTGTGGACATTAACATTACAGAATACTGGACCAGAAAAAAAAATAAGATGGATTTTGCAGCCAAGTTTATTGAGTCAGCCCGTGAGAACCTTTCTATCCTGGAGTATTCCACTCACTTTTGTCAACTGGATGTAAGAACATACTTTAATAATGAGACAAATAAAGTCTCTTTATTGGACAGGGGCAACGTATTATAGTACCCTGGAACTACCAGACATGGAGAAAGGAATCAGGAGAGAGGTGATCATCTGACGTCTGCAGTGCTTACCCTCAGCTGATGTCACTGCAGAGCCAGAGCACTTGCCCACGGCAGGAGAGGAGCCTGAGCCCACCACAGAGCCGGAGACCGTGCTGATACCCACCACAGACCCGGAGCCTATGCCAATGCCCGCAGCGGAGCTAGAGCTTGAAGCCACGTCTGTCCCGGAGCAGAATGTCGCTGCCCAGTCTGACCTGGTGTGTATGCCGGCTTCTACATAAGAGCCAATTGGAAAAACACCATTCTCGTAACTCCACCTTCACCCATTGACCAGTCGGCTTCGTCTTGGATCCTCGCCCCCTCGGCTCCACCTGGGACCATCATCCTCACGGCTCTACCTTGGTCAGGCATCTCTCTGACTGTGCCATGGAATTCCGGAATTCCGTCATGGAACTTCGTCCCTCCACCCCTTTGGCTCCGTCAGGCTCTGCCTTCTTTCCGAATCCGCCTTGGTCCTTGGTCACACCGGAGTTGTCTCAGTCCACTGGCACCCTGGCTCCACCTCAGGTGCTCAGGTGCTCAACGGTGTTGTCCGGTCCTTTCTTCGCTCAACCCTGGCTTCTCCCACCACTGATTCCGCCCCGGGCCTTCATATCACCTGTGCTTCCACATGCGTCATGCCATCATTCCTCCCACCATCTGTTTCATCCTGGTACGCTCTTCTGCCACCTGCTGTGACACTCTTCTTTTGTGGTGTCAGAAGCTGCCTTTCGGAAGGGGGTGAGTTCTGTCATAATTAGTTAGTTTTAGTTTAAATTTCATGGACTCTTATCATGATTCTCTTTGTTGCTCTCTGCCTATGTTCCTGCTTGCACGCCATTCATGAGTTGTCATGTTTTTTCATTATGTTCCTAATTAGTGCACACCTATTTTTAATTGAGTTTGTCACCTAGTGTATTTAAGTTCCCCTGTCTCTCATGGTCATGGTCCAGTATTGTTTGTGCTACGCATTGTGTTTGTTACCTTGGATTATCTGTTTTGCCTTATTTAATAAAACTTCTCAATTATTTTGAACCACCTCACTTATCTTTTTCATGTGTGGACATTAACGTTACAATAGTGTCTAGTGTTATTAGTTTTGTTAAAGGTAATATGTAAAAAGAATGTTCATGTATAGTATTAATCACTTTTTGTATTGACCTTCTAGACTTCCTAGGTTGTCTGTGAAAGCCTGTAGACTGATTTTTATGTGAAGCTCTCTTCAAGATAATGCTGAAAGAGCCATTCTGTACTGTAATGTCATGCAAAGAAAAGGGATTAATTTAAACTATAGTCTCACATAGCCAACTCTATAGTCTACAGTCTCAATATGCTTTATAATCTAATTATAATCTAATTTATAATTATACTTTATAATATAATTATAATGTCACCTTATCTATCATGATGCTGGTGAATCGCAGAGCTGGTGCAAATATCCACATCATCGCTATGATCGGATGCTTTCTTAACTGTTGCTTTAATTTTTGTTGTGCGTTTATTTTGTTATTGAGAGGAAAGCGCGCAGCACATGTTTACATATTCATCTAAACGTCAGGTTTCAGCAGAGTGGATGACTTCGGGATGTTCACTGCAAAGGTATTTCCAACTAAGTGAAGAAAAAAAAGAACTTTGTTGTGAGTAGGGATGGGGATCGTTAAGGTTTTAACCGTATTACTACTCTTACCGATACTGCTTATCCATCCGGTACTTTAACGGTATTCTTATCGGTTCTTTTTGTTATACTTTTTTATAATAAAAAGAAAAATTAAGCACATAATAAACACTGCTTTATAATCTGAAAATGTCAAATATCTATCGCAAAAAATAAACAGCAATGTTTGAACAAAACGAATATAAAACATCTATTTTTAAATGCACCTGTGCATTTACCGGCATTTTTTGTGTTTTATATGCATAAGAGAAGAACAAAGAAATAAAGTACAACAAATGGTCAAATAAATACAATAAATATACAATAAAACAAAGATACAAATGAAATATGGTGCTTTAATCTCAGGAAGGTCTACTAACATTAATGTTCGGGTAATAGCAATCAAATATAAAATAACACTGCATAGTTTTCACTGTACAAATTGATAGATTAATGCTTTTTAAAGCTGCGAGTATCTTTCTCTTCGTCTTTTGTTGTTTGATTCACATTAATGGCACAATCGTCAGGGTTTATTAGACGCTGCCCCTATAAGACCGAATACAGGGGGGTATTCCAGAAAGCAAGGTTAACTTACCATCACATATACCTATAACTCTCGGTTGATTAACCCAAACCTTGCTTACTTGAGGTATGCTGGTTCCAAAAACGAGTCCGGGAGTAAGTTCAGACAACTCAGAGTATGTTCCCGGTTAACACACAAGACATTCTCAACAGAGCGACGAATCGATGATTCACCATGGAAACAGACGCTAAGAAAAAGCGCGCCATTCTACTTTCTCTTCTTCTTTTGTTTAGTGGCGATTTACATAACCTACTTAGTGCACATCCCCATCTATTTGGTGGTTTTCCTGTAGCTCAAACAGTAGAGTGTGGCGCTAGCAACGCCATGGTCATGAGTTCAATTCCCAGGAAAAGCAAAACTGACAACATGTAAAATGTTGTGTACCTTGAATGCAATGTAAGTCGCTTTGGATAAAAGTGTCTGTCAAATGCATAAATGTTATGCAATATTTTTTTCAATATCTTCTTTTAATAAGTAATCTTTATTCACTGAGAATAAGAATTATATTGTTTGTTTGATGCTAATTAATTGAATGCAGATCCATGTGTGAGATGACAATAAAATAAATAATAAATATATTTGAATTGAATTAACATTTAAACATTACCTTGTTAAAAAAATATTCTAATTCTTTAGAATTAATATATAATATTGTATAACTGAAACAAATTTGGTTATATTAATAACTATATTAATTATATAAAACACATCTGAATACCTCTTAAGCAAACTAACCCTGGAACATAACCTGCTCTGGAGCAGGTTATGTTCAGAGATTGAGTTGCTATGGCTACTTACATTACCCCTGTTTTTGGAACCGAAAGTTGAGGTTATCTGCTTACTTACTCTTAAACATACCCAGGTATGTCACATAACCTGCTTTCTGGAATACCCCTCAGATCTAATAATATACATAATATTTTCTCCCAACTATTAACGCCCATTTAAGACATAAACTGTGTTTAAGCGAATACTCTCCAAGCGGTCATTTTGACACCTATTTGTTGTGTACATTTGATGGTTTAGACGTGCACACAAAGCCTAAAGTACTATAATGTGCAAGTTGTGGTCGGTTTCAAAGCGCACACGCATAAGCCGCCTTGAAGTTTGAAACAGCATCTCTTGCACGGATTATTGTGTGCTTTTAATAGCTCTATCTATTTATTATCAAACACGTCCCTCAGTTTAGCAACAGTAGAGATTGCATTTTACAATAATCGCAGATTGTGCTGATTCTGACATTAAGTTTGTGGTTTAGGGGGAACCAATACTCACCGCTGTGAAGGGAAGTAAGGTGCAAAACGGAACGCGGCAAGTTTTTAATAGTTTTACCTCATATCTATTTATAATTCTTGGCAACCAAAATACAATTAGATTAATATCACAGGCCTGAAGTGTAACCAGACTAAACTTTTGTTGGCCATCGTCGTCACTCATTAAGCAGGGACTGTTGTGTTGTGCACGCTGTAGCTCCACATGAGAGATCATTCTCTCTTCTGGTTTGCGAAAAGCAAAAATGTAACACATCATGGTTTAATGTTATTGCTTATAGAAACGGCTGGCAATATATAATTTGCAATATAACGTCTATATAGCAATAATAAATAGCAAGTGTATTTTCATTTCTCCAGTACCAACAGCACAACCGATAGCATCAGAGCTTATCGATACTGCAGTCTTTCATAATTTAGCACCGGGGCTTATTTAATACCGGGTTTCGGTACCCATCGAAATTACGAGTGCGAGCACGAGTAATAAGTTGCTGGCTGCAGTTCACTTAACAGACACCAGTGTCGCTAGTAACAAGGGTTTCTGAATTCTACATATAGCCCCTTTAAATGTTAATATAATTAAATTCAGGGCTACGCTTCTATTTCCTGTCAAATATGAATATCCATAGCAAATAGACTGATTGCTATAAACATTTCCATGTATATACATAAATAAATACAAAATTCACAGAATAAATATTACACAATTTGAATTTGTCAGAAATATTTAATAAAAGTAATGTACTGCTCTCACATTTAGAGTTGAGACAGTTATCTCAGGCAACAGTATACAGTTTCTCTAAATGACCATTCGCTTTATTCCATAATGTTCAATTTGTTCTGTACAAAACAAAATGCTAAACTTTGTATAAAAAATATAAGTTAATTTAAAATTTAACTCTAATTAACAAAATAACCATGGTAATAATCAATAATTGTGGCAATAATAATATAATAGGAGCAATAACATTAATAACCATAATAATAGTCTCTAAACATAGTGCATATGATGGGAAAGACAACTGGTTGTGGATGATCTTGGTGACTGAGGTGAGTGGTGCTGAAAAGATCTGGTAGCATTGCTCCAGAGCGAACACACACACACACACACACACACACAAACGCACACACTCTCACACACAGACACACACACTGTGTGCACAGGATCAGAAAGTGCATGACTGCCTAAGATAGCACCATTAGAATGTAGCTTACATCTCCAAACTCAATCTCTCTACACAGTGCGCATGTCGCATGCCGACACAACCATTGGAAGCCATGTTTAACATGCCCATATCCGATGGTGTACACCTTTGGTACACATAAAAACTAACAGGCATCTTGAAGCAGTTTGTGACAGTATTGATTACATTCACTCATCAGTCCTGCAGTATTTACAGAAGGCCATCAGTCAGTCAGAGCTCCATTATCGTCTGCAGGGACTGCAGGTGCCTCTTACAGGTACAAAAAACAATGAAACTGAATTCAGCCATTTTAAACATAGGCATTATATAGATTTTTTGAAATTAGCCTGTATTCAACCATTTATGATGTAGATGAAATAAATCGTACTCTCCAAAATGTGCAACTGTCAGTGTCAGATGCATTTTCACCCTTCACTAAGCTCCACCACCTTGGTTACTGTTACTCGTTCAGACAAGCTGTACAGAATGTCCTGCAGAGATTTCTGTGAACCGCGTGATTTTAGCAAAATGTGCTCATGAAGTGGTAATGAAGAGTGACGTTGCAAAGCATCTGCTGATTTTGTGTCAAAGAAATGGTTACATTACACAGTAACGTGAGTAAATCTTTGAAGAATGTGAATTATGTTCTATTGGGAATGAGAGTGATAAGGTTTTATCCACCGCATTAAAGGTGCACTGTGTATATTTTAGCGGCATCTAGTGGTAAGGTTGTGAATTGCAACCGCCCACTGCTCACCCTTCCCTTTCGAAGCACATAGAGAAGCTACGGTGGCCGACGCAGGACAAAGATGTTGTCGTCTGAGGCAGTAGAGAATAGCTAGTGCTCGGTAAAGCAGTTTGTCCATTTAGGGCTACTGTAGAAACATGGGGGCGCAAAATGGCGACTTAATTGTAATGGGACCCGTGGTGTATGTAGATGGAAACGGCTCATTCTAAGGTAATAAAAACATAACGGTTCATTGTGTAAGGTCGTTATACACCACTGAAAACATATTATATTATACTGCGTTTCTGTCAATAGAGCCTCATAAATACTACATACTGCACCTTTAACTTCACAAGGTTTATTTAGATTTGGAAAAGGGAAAATAATGCGTTTATCTCTCTGGTGTCATTATTATAAGTGCTACGGCAACATTTTTGTAGAATTTCTATCAAATTCCTTTTAAGGACTTTTGTCTGGTTATATGGTGGATGCACCAGTTGCTAAAGCAGGATTGGTCAGTAATGTTTTTTGAGGTGGGGCATAGTGAAGGGTGCCAGTCCACATAACTAAGTAATTGAAGTAATTGAATCGTGCAGCATTTTACCTACATGTTAAGTTATCTATCTTTTACTTATTTGTTGTATCAATTTACAGGTTGGGTGGGGTTGTAGTACCTCATATAATACAAATTATTGTTTCAGGAAAATAATTAAAATAGCTTCAGAATCAGAAATAGTTCCATATTTGGGTACAACGGGGCTAAAAGCACACCCTAAGAAAAATTCAATACTTATCAATTGCTTTTCAATACTCCCATAGTGTATGATTGCAGAAAAATATATATGATTTATTGAACATTGATAGAGCAACAGATTTGTGTGAAAATAAATCATAAAAGTGTATTTTTTTTTTTTTTTTAAATCGTAAAAATGTATGAGATGGCAAGGTGGACTTTTTACCCCACACAAAAGGGCAAAAGGCACCAAGTATTTACACAAATGTTTTTAAAATGTTTTTTAATAATGTCTAAGTTAATACTTGTTCAAAACAATCACTTCAGCAAAGTTTGTACTATTTCAGGTTTGATTTGAAAAATAAAAGAATTACTTTTTGTTCAATAAATATATTGTCATTAAATTGTTCATTTTAAAAATATAGAAAGAAAATTATTAAAAAAAGTAAAGATTCTGAAAGCATTGAGTGAGATCCCATAATAATTTAATATAGCTTTACAGTAGTAACAATTAAATATGATAGTTTCTTATATGATATGATTAATATCATATTTTTTAAATATGATGAATTCATTATAAACATGGTGATTATCTCTAAAGGTAAACACCAAATTTATTTATTATATTTACCATCTGTTTACTCCAAATACCATAGTTTCATATTCTTCCATTATTGAAAAACTGTTGTTTTAATTACCTTAAACAAAACTGAAAATCATTAAGACCTTTGTCTCAAAATATATACAATAATTTTATCTATTCTCATTTGCTACTTAAATCTACAACATAAAAAAAACATTAAATATTAGATCAACTTTGTGTTGCTGTCCGCAAGTGCATCACGCATCAGTCAAATTTCCACGTGCATCATCAAAAGCGGTTGTTAAGAACAGAGCTGAATTTTTGTGCCATTTAGTGGTTTAAAAGAGAATAAAGTCAAATGCGCCTTTTACCCCAGTGTGCCTTTAGCCCCGTTGCAACCTATATTTTCAAGCAACCAGGCTGTTTGTGTACATTTTCTCTTTTGAACAAATTTTGTGTGTAAATAGGCCATACGTATGAAAGCTTGATTTCGCCACTGAATAAAAAATGTTTTCTCGCAATTCTGACTTTTTTGCAATTTTTCGCACTTGTAAGAAAATGTCAGAACTTTGAGCTAACTTTTCCCCTCAGAATTGGACTTTATAACTCGCAATTGCGAGTTTATATCTCACAATTCTGAGAAAAAAGTCTGAATTGTGAGATGTAATTATCTTTTAAAAAAAATTTCGTGATGGAAACAAGCTTCCATGCATATCATATTTTTTTTGTTGTTGACATTTTGTCCCCTGAAGTTGACTTATAATGTTGGTAATCATAATTTAGTCATAATTTAGTATTTCATGACCATTCATCCACCCTATCCAATTCATATAATTAAAAAAATATATTTTTGTTGGCAATAGGTGTGCTGCAGTTGACGTGTAAATGCGGGCAGTCTGACATCAGAAAGTTGTATTAGCCATTTTTTAAGCTTATTTTCAATAAACGCTGGGAAGAAGTTTTCGAGTTTTGAAAGTTACGGTATGTTTTCCAGGTACACTGCAAACAGGAATATTTGATTCTTTATATGACCCCTTTAATGTCACTAATGCTACGAGTTTCAATGGGTTAAAGCTGAAATTCGTATCAGGTTGGAAGATGCTGCAGATTTCCGTGAGGAACACCGTGACTAGTGTGTGACTCCAGTAAGGTTCAGAGTAAGACTTGTGCCTTCACAAAAGCTCTTTGCTTTAGAAGGACACGCTGCAGGGGATTTTTGTCTTCAACTCCACTCAGAATAGGCTGTATTTCTTCAAGTACTGCAAAACATTTTTGCTCAAAATATTATATAAAACATCCATCAGACCACCAGAGCGATGGGTTCATCGTGCCTCATGCATTAGCTTTGACTAAACATTCCTTCTGTCTATCTTAAAAAATAAATCCACTCAAGTAGCTTTGCGTACACTTTTGACCACAGCAGGATAAAAAGTACCATTTTAAACTAGACGAACCATCTTCTAGTTACGAGTCACCCAACCAGATCGTAACTCAGGTTCGTACTTAAGGCCTCTTCAAATGTAAGACCACGAAAGAAACTGAAAAAAAGAAAAATAATCACCTAAAAGAAAAGATGCAGAAGCAACCTCCTAAGGAAAAGTACTGTCAATAATGACGACCATTCTGCTGAAGTGATCCCACACAGAGTGGACTTGAGTCCCAGCCATCAACCAGGGAGCCCTGATGTCATTAGAGTGTACGCCTCCGTCACCCACTGAGGTAACATTATGTTTTGTTTATTTTTCTGAGTGTATCCGTCCCCGCCTGCCCTCTGCACTTCCTCCTGTCTCTGCAGGATGTGGGACTGTCCACAGGAAGTCCAGTGTCTCTGGCAGGGTGTAGGTGGTGCTGTGGGATAGGTGCCACAGATTTAGCTGTCCACTTTCACTGGTCCGCTGTCTGATGTTTCGCACAGTTCAGCCTCCTCAGTGGAAGCCCATGTAGAGATATCTTCTCCTCGAACAATACGTTCCCATTGGGCCAGGTTTTCCCTGCAGACACAGATAGCTCTTTACAATATCTCAACAAAAAACAACCACTTGTCCATATTTTGAATGTGGCAGAACAACTGGCTAAATAAATACAAAATAAAATCAATTAATTAATCCACTGCCAAATGGCAAGTAGAAGAATGTTTTGCTGTCACACACATTTCTGCCTCTGAACAATGCACATCATCAATGTGTTTTGTGTGAAAGTGACTCTGTAATTCCACTACACTAACTGTTACGCTGCATATACAGTAGTGTTCAAAAGTTTGGGGTCAGTAAGAAATAATTGATAAAATAAATTAATACTTTAATCCAGCAAGATGCATCAGGGTCAATGACAATTAAAGCTAATAATAATAATAATAATAATAATAATAATAATAATAATAATAAAAATAAAAATATTTCCAAAATGGATGTATTGCATATTTTTAAAGTCAGGAAAAATGTGAAATCTTAGCAAAGTAAACCTTAGAGTGTCTACAGTGCATAACACATTATTATTTTGTGGTTGTTTATTTTATTAATATTAATTTGTAATTATTGCATTCTAGTGGCCAGGTATTTAGTATCTTTATAAAGTATATAAAGTAAATGCATTCAATACAATAACTACTCACAATGTAGTTTTCAGCCATTTGTTCACTTTGACCTATTATTTTTTGGTTTAAATCAAAAGAATTTCCATGATTGTACCTCATATTCATCAGCTATTGATCAGTTGTGCCACCTGACAACATTAATAACGACAGGGAATGTGCTGAATGCTGGATTAAATTGATCGAAAACACATGACATCACATTTTGAAAACAATAACTATAATAGGTTACAGTGTAATAGATACACTGTAATCAATTGTGATTGAATAACAACAAAGTCATGATTTATATTGATACAAAAATAATTATCAGCTTAAGTCAGTTGAGAATTTTAAATTAAATATGTAAAAATGCATTCATTAAGTAAGTGTAAAACATCTTTAACTTAAAACTAACATTTTAGAATAATAATTATTACAATAATTAAAACATAATAATAATAATAATAGACAATCTTAGATTAAATGTATTACTTATTTAGCGTAATTATTATTATTTTTTTTTCATATAGGGACATTTATTGCGGTTGCTCCACCCGATGACCTGGTTGCACTGCCTGACTTTTGCAACTAATTTTACATTGAACAGGCTTCTACTTGGATGCCCGTATTATCTATTATGCTAGCAAGTTCATACATATCATTTTTAAATACAGAACTTTATGATAAAATAGCACTGGTTGTACCACCTGACAAAGTAAATTGTACCAACCTATTCATAATTGAAAGTAGCTACATTTCTATCAGTATTTGAGAGATCTACAATTTTTCTTCACTCTGCCACAAGGATCAATTGGGGTCCTCTGAAATTGATGCATTATCATGCTTGCTGTATTACCTTTTCACTTCATAATAAAAGACCCATGTTTGCAGTTGTGATATTTAAGAACATACAAATTGCCGAACAAAAGTTTTTCAAATTATCTCAACAGCTTTAAAACTACTGATATTGATAAAAATGTGTTTAAAGGAAAGGTTTAGAAAGTCAGAATTCTTAGCCCCCCAGGTAAATTTGAACAAAGATGGCTGTAAAAATAAATCTGCATTGTTTATCCTTTTGATCTTTCATTAAAAAAAAACCAAGTGATCGTATGTAAGCAGATGCATATGTAGAATAACATGATCATCAACATTAAACATCATATAAATCAAAACTGCCTAATGTTACTAAATGAAATGTGGACTCAGGACGAGGTACAGGACTGTGCAAGCATTAGGGGTGTTGATGGACTCGATCTCCTCCATCTGTGTTTGATCATCACTCTGAATCTGATCTGGATGCAGTCTTTGACAAAAACTTGATTTTCTCAGCTTTTTGTTCAAAACGTGGCTTTTTAATGAAACTTTCTCATATTTAAGTGTTGATAAAAAAGGAATGCATGCAATGCTAGAGAAAAAGTTTGTTTAAAAGCAGAGGGTCTGCTCTTTCTTTTGGTATATTGCATGTTCAGATATTCATGCATAAAAATATTCTATGGGCCATTACATTTTTGTGAAAATGATCAAAAACACTGGTGGTGGCTGGCAACTTTAAACTCTGGCGGGGAAAGAGTTAAGAGGAAAGCACGCAGCACATATTTACATATTTATCTAAACGTCTCTCTCAGCAGCGTGGGCGACGTCAGGATGTTCTTTTGATCTTTCATTAAAAAAAAAGAAAAAAGAAAAATCTATTTCATTAAAGTAAAATAATGGAAAGTCGGGAAAAAAAAAAAAAAAATCACATTATGAAATGTTTTTCTCCAAAACACATTGGACATAATTATTGGCACCCCTATAATTTTTCATAAGTAAAATATCCCAATCATTTTTACATTTTTTTTTTTTTTTTTAGCACACCAGGGTGACTATGAGCATGAAATTGTCCAGCTATGACTTCTTGTTCCACAGGAGTATAAATATGAGGAAACACAAAGGCCAAATCCCCTTAATCATTCATCACAATGAGTAAAGCCAAAAAATATAGTTCTGATGTGCAGCAAAAGATTGTTGAGCTTCACAAAATAGAAAGTGGCTGTAGGAAAATAGCTAAAGCATTGAAAAGTCATATTTCCACCATCAGGGAAATAATTAAGAAGTTCCATTCAACGTTAAATGTGACGAATCTGCCTGGAAGAGGACGTGTCTGTATCGTCCTAATGCACGGTGAAGAGGAGAGTTTGAGTGGACAAAGACTCTCCAAGGATCGCAGATGGAGAATTGCAGAGATTAGTTGAGTCTTGGGGTCAGAAAGACTAACATGTTGTTCAGGAAGGTTTTAAGAAAAATGGATATCTTGTTCAGATACATGGTATCATGGATTCTAGCAAATACCAACAGATAAAAAATCAAAACCTGACGGCCTCTGCTAGAAATATTATTATCAGCCGTGGTTGGATCTTCCATCAGGACTACGATCCAAAACAAACATCAAAATCAACACACAAATGTGTCACTGAGCACAAGATAAAGCTTCTGCAATGGCCGCCCCAGTCCCCTGACCTGAATCCCTGACCTGAATCCAAAAGCTTATAAAATGAGTGGCTGAACTCATCTGGAGAGATTCTGTATGGAGGAATGCTCTCTGATCTCTTGTCAGGTGTTCTCCAAACTCATCAGGTATTATAGAAGAAGACTCAGAGCTGTTATCTTGGCAAAAGCAGGTTGAAAAAGTATTGAATAAAAGGGTGCTTATAATTATGTCCACTGTGTTTTGGAGAAAAAAACATTTATTTCATAAAGAGATGTTCAATTCTTTTACTTCAATGAAAGGATAGATTTTTTTGTGAATTTTTGGAACAAAAGATCAAAAGGATTACAAAAGCAGATTTATTTTTACAGGCTTCTTTGTTTATATTTACCAAGGGGGGCAATAATTCTGTCCACAACTGTACATATCATGAATTTATGAAATTTTAAAAGGAAATAACGCACTTGGACACAAACATATGCACGTTATGTCACTGACCCATTAAACTGATCAAAAACCTTTTACATTATTACAGAATATTTCTATTTCAAATAAATGCTGTCTGTTCTTTTAAAATTTCTATTAATCAGAGAATCCTGAAAAACCAAAATTAAGCAGCACAACTGTTTTCAACACTGATAATAATATATAATATTGTTTCTTAAGCACTAAATCAGCATGTTAGAATGATTTCGGAAGAATCATGTGACACTGAAGACTGTGTAAAGTGATACTGGTAATGTTGAAAATTCAGCTTTGCATCACATGAATAAATGGCATTTTAAAATATATTTCAGTAGAAAAGAGTTATTTTAAATTGTATTATTTCACAATGTTGCTGTTTTTACTGTATTTTTTGTCAGATAAATGCAAAACTTTGAAACCCAAACTTGAAAAGTAGTGTAGAATTTTAAATAAAATGGTTTTTATTAACATCCAACAAATTTTTTAATCAAAACAAATTTTTTAGTCAGAATTATTGTTTCAGTTCTCAGTTGGTTGACATTCATTTTATGAATTATTTTGTTAACGGTGACTTTCGGTTGCTGTAAAATGTAAACATTCTGATTTATAGTTTATTTAAATTATATTTTCACTTATTTAAAACACTTACATATTGTATTCTATATATTATTATCTGTAAAATATTAAGTGTGAATAATGTGATAACTAGTCAAACCTTTGGATAAACACGATTGAATTTGTTTATTTTAAAATCAAATTCAAATATGCTTAAATGCTCGAATTTCTTTTTTTTCCAGAAAAAAATATAAATTGTGCTTGTGTATGAATTTCACAAAACTTTTTATTTTTATTTATTTTTATTACTATTATTTTATTTTTGCATTATTTTATAATGGATCCAACTCAAATTAAAGTTGTCGTCTATTTTCATGAGTGATTTTTATCAACTTTGTTGATTGGTCATTACAGCCCTGCAGATGCCAATTGAAAGGCTGTGGCTACAATATAGAGGCAATGCCGTCAGGACAGTCTCACCCAGACAGGAAGGAAGAATGTGGTCATACTCAATTTGTCCAGTTTTTTAAAAAAAATGTTTAGGTATTTTTGTTCCATTTATGTAGCACAGAGGCCAATAAGAGAGGATGAAAATTGTTGACTATTAGACTCTCCCTTTCAATTAGTGAGGCTGATGTCATTTATTGGCCCCTCTCTGAGATCACAATGACCAGGGCTCCAGAACGTCTGGACCCGCTGCCCACAGATTCCAGTTGGAAATCTGGTGCTGACGCAGTGGCATGGCTTTTCAAATTGCACCGTCAACTGTGTTTGCATTCCCCACAGATCAAGGTCACAGAGGTCACAGTTTAGGGCACAGGGGGAGTAGTTTAGACCCATCCTCACACACTTAAACAGTGTTCAGGATAATGCAGAAAGAGCCATTTCTATACTGTAATGTCAATGTGTCATGCAAAGAAAAGGGATAAATTCAAACTACAGTCTCATAGCCAGATCTATATAGTCTATATAGTATATAGTCTAGTCTAGTCTCAAATATACTTTAAAATCAAATTATCATGACAGAATAATTTTTAATTACTTCATCTGTCAACATGATACTGGTGAATTGCAGAGCCTGTGCAAACATCCACATCAATATGATCGGATGCTTTAACTGCTGTTTTCTCATCGCTGTCATTTTTGTTGTATTTATTTTGTTATTAACTCTTTCCCCGCCAAACAAGGAATTTTCCATTATTTGTGAGAAAACACTTCCCCGCCAAATATGGAATTTTCTGTGTTTCCGTGTTTTCACTGTTATACGCTAGGACGCACTAGTACGCATTTTCTGTCTCCTGATCAAAACACAGGCGAAAAAGACGAAAAAGAAAAAAAAAACAAGTGATCGTATGTAAGCAGATGCATATGTATGCATATGTAGCAACCACCCAGAACACCCCAGCAACTGGGGTGTAATGCACTTAGTATTTTTGAGGGGGCACCACTTGATGGTTGTGGGGTTGACAACAGAACTGTTTGTGTTTCATGTAGAAAAAAACTAAGCCACAAATAAAAATAACTATTATTTAAATAACTTTACTCTAGCGTTCACTCTAATTATTACTGCAATATCACCATATCTGGTGGTGGCTGGCAACTTTAAACTCTGGCGGGGAAAGAGTTAAGAGGAAAGCACGCAGCACATATTTACATATTTATCTAAACGTCTCTCTCAGCAGCGTGGGCGGCGTCAGGATGTTCGTTAACAGTATATTGCTGCAAAGGTATTTCAATCTTTTTACTTCTAAGCGAAGAACAAAAAAAGAATTCGAATATGCGAGTATATCGGGGCCTTGAATCATGTTCAGTCTCTTGTACGTTACGTGTTCACGGGTGCGAGCACCAGTAATAAGTTGCTGGCTGCATTTCACTTACTGGCCACCGGTGTCGCTAATAACAAAGGTTTCTGAATTCTAGATATAGCTCTTTAAAAAAATGAATTTTTTATTATGTTGGCTTGGCTATCTAGTAACTGGCATAGCATCAATCTAAAACATGCTAGCAATGTGATAACACATACTAGGAACTGCATAGATTGTTCTGGAAGGTTGCCAGAGTGTTGTTAGCATAACAACACCCTAGCAACCACCCAGAACACCCCAGCAACTGGGGTGTAATGCAC
This sequence comes from Rhinogobio ventralis, assembly GCA_039654625.1. Lineage (NCBI taxonomy): Eukaryota > Metazoa > Chordata > Actinopteri > Cypriniformes > Gobionidae > Rhinogobio > Rhinogobio ventralis. The sequence goes on from CM077204.1 coordinate 8,648,164, forward strand.
TTAGTATTTTTGAGGGGGCACCACTTGATGGTTGTGGGGTTGACAACAGAACTGTTTGTGTTTCATGTAGAAAAAAACTAAGCCACAAATAAAAATAACTATTATTTAAATAACTTTACTCTAGCGTTCACTCTAATTATTACTGCAATATCACCATATCTGATTATTCTTTTGAATTATGGACGTGAGAACATACATTATTAACACATTTTTACTGTCACTATTCAGGAATATTAAGAATATTAATTCCTGCATCGATTCAGTCTTCCTTGTATTTTGTAGCTTATAGAAACAAACTAACATAAAGCATATAAGCACTGACAAAGCAAGGCAAACTGCTTCTCGCCGTTGTACAGTGCATTTTGTGAACCAGGCTGAAGTCCTGCAAACCTAACGTCCTCCATTACCTAGCTTACGCTGAGTTCGGTCGAATGACAGTAAAAGTAATTTTAACAGAAGACTAAAAATATTTTTTTTAATAAAATTTTGGACAGATTCACCCTAAACACCTACACACGAAAAATTGACGGTTCTGCACGAATCGCCTAGTGCCAGGCAGTGACATAGCTTCAAAACTAAGAAATTCGACTTTGGGGCACTATTCATTTTGTACCTACAATATTCTAAGATTAAAGTAAACTTTATAGTTACCTACGCAATGTGTAGAATATGATATAAATATAACACACATTGTCAAATGATAGGCTATTTGAAAGGATTATTGCCGCTTCCATAGACATCAGTGTATACTTTACAAACTATGAATGTTTTTTGCTAGTACTTATATGTATTTAAATGTCAGACAGAAACATAAAATAAACATGATATGTTTGAAAACACTGAACAGTTATGATTTATGACGAGTGCTGCCGCTGAGCGTGTCTATCTCTGGCTCAGAGCCAGCCAAAACACAAACGTAGATTTCTATTTAGCAGTTGATGACGTGACGCACTGAACGTTCGAATCACACTGGTGTGATCGCACACTTCAAAAGCTTAATTATCAAATGTAAAAAAATGTTTGGGTTTTCTGGAAGCTGCATTCAAATCCATTTGGCTCAAAAATCTGAGGGGGCACGTAGCAATCACCCAGAACACTCTAGCAACTGCGTAGCAATTCCCTAGCCACCACCCACAACACCCTAGTAACTGTCTAACAACACCCAAGAAACCATCTAGAATGCCCTAGCAACACTGAATATAGTTCATCAGCCTGTAGTCTGTTTGTGGCTGCCGAGCAACATGTCTACTTGCACATTAATATAAAATGAAACTGATGTGTGTATGGTGATTCTAACAGTTTTGAACAAGGCTCATCATCTATTTTATTAGCTTTATCAAACAGGTTTAGATATATTAGTCTCTTTAATTTGTTTAATAAAAGTGCTTAGGAAGATGGTGCATTACCACGGTACAGGAACATTCATGCAGTCAAACGTTGTCATGAGTGTGTGACTGACCTGCAGGCTGTAAGCAGAGGATTGGAGGGAGGAAACAGCTCTGACAGGGTGGTGTAACAGGGAATAGCCACTGCATTGTAAAATCCCACCTGAATACATAGGTAAAAACAGGACTAAGGTACAAATAAAACAGGCTTCTCAACTCAGTTACTCTACAAGTAAATCTAACAGCTGACCTAATGAGCCGCTTCTATAGGCCACATTTTATGCATGCACCTCCAATGTTAATGCTGTTGCAAAGCATGGGATATGAAAATAAACATTTTGCTAGACAGCCTGTAAGGATAATGACAGAAAGTTCTCATTTACCTGTCCCTGGGGAACCTCATGCTTTTTATCCCTGTCCATCATAGGGATGGGCTGCATTCCAATCTTCTTCATTTCATCCCCCTGTCATTACACACAAGATGAACAATCTCACTGAATGGCCTGCAATTTGACATGTTACTCAAAACAACACAGTGATCTGTACAATGATTTACTTTATTACATATAAATATTGTTACTACAAAAAGATTCCTGTTTGGTTAACAATTACATAGTTTACCTCAGACCAGAACTCAGCATAGATGTCATTGGCTGTGAGTCGTGTGACCGACCATAGTTTGGTAACAGAGCAGAGATCACAGGCAGTCATCATCAGACCAATCACACGGTCCCTATGGTGGAGCCGTAATCAACCAGCAATTAATCAACCAGATCAAATCAGTCTTTATATGCGGATGAAAACCAGGCTGCTAGGGATAGACATACAGTCTTTACAATGACATCCGCTGTATAAAGGTCCTAGAAAATTCACAATTTTCAAAACTGTTTTGAAAATATTCAAAACTGTTTAGTCAGCTGCATAATCTATGGAAGCTTGTTTCCGCCACGGAATAAACAAATGCGAAAGATATTTGCAAATTATTATATCACAATTCAGATTTTTTTGCGAGATATAAACTCTTAATTGCGCGTTATAATGTCATATATATAATGACTATGTTATAATGACTTTTTTTATAAACTCGCTATTGTGAGTCCAATTACAAAAAAAGAAGCTTGTTTCTGCCACTGAATAAATAATAGGTATTATGTCAGAATTGTGAGATAATAGTCGCAATTACTTTTTTAATTATTTATTCAGTGGCGGAGACAAGCTTCCATAATAATCTGTATGTTTTTAATAAATAGTACAAACCATTGAACATGCTGTACTTCTATCCCTTACAGCCTTGTTTTCATTCCTGTCAGATATTAAATATTGCGCTACCCTAACTGGTCTAAAGCTTTGTTTGAATTAAGTTATAGAAATATATTTCGAAAATACATAAGTATTGACAAAGCCTGAGTGAACCCAGTAAATGTGTAATTATGTGAATATCTTTTTCCTTCACCATTAGGTCCAATTCATCCGATAAATACTTCAACACTTCACATTTTAGTTCTGTGAGAATTCATACTTACATACAGCTTTTAATTTGCTAAATTAATTTTCATATAATATATAATATAATATACACTCACCTAAAGGATTATTAGGAACACCATACTAATACTGTGTTTGACCCCCTTTCGCCTTCAGAACTGCCTTAATTCTACGTGGCATTGATTCAACAAGGTGCTGAAAGCATTCTTTAGAAATGTTGGCCCATATTGATAGGATAGCATCTTGCAGTTGATGGAGATTTGTGGGATGCACATCCAGGGCACGAAGCTCCCGTTCCACCACATCCCAAAGATGCTCTATTGGGTTGAGATCTGGTGACTGTGGGGGCCATTTTAGTACAGTGAACTCATTGTCATGTTCAAGAAACCAATTTGAAATGATTCGAGCTTTGTGACATGGTGCATTATCCTGCTGGAAGTAGCCATCAGAGGATGGGTACATGGTGGTCATAAAGGGATGGACATGGTCAGAAACAATGCTCAGGTAGGCCATGGCATTTAAACGATGCCCAATTGGCACTAAGGGGCCTAAAGTGTGCCAAGAAAACATCCCCCACACCATTACACCACCACCACCAGCCTGCACAGTGGTAACAAGGCATGATGGATCCATGTTCTCATTCTGTTTACGCCAAATTCAACAGAAATCGAGACTCATCAGACCAGGCAACATTTTTCCAGTCTTCAACTGTCCAATTTTGGTGAGCTTGTGCAAATTGTAGCCTCTTTTTCCTATTTGTAGTGGAGATGAGTGGTACCCGGTGGGGTCTTCTGCTGTTGTAGCCCATCCGCCTCAAGGTTGTGCGTGTTGTGGCTTCACAAATGCTTTGCCGCATACCTCGGTTGTAACGAGTGGTTATTTCAGTCAAAGTTGCTCTTCTATCAGCTTGAATCAGTCGGCCCATTCTCCTCTGACCTCTAGCATCAACAAGGCATTTTCGCCCACAGGACTGCCGCATACTGGATGTTTTTCCCTGTTCACACCATTCTTTGTAAACTCTAGAAATGGTTGTGCGTGAAAATCCCAGTAACTGAGCAGATTGTGAAATACTCAGACCGGCCCGTCTGGCACCAACAACCATGCCACGCTCAAAATTGCTTAAATCACCTTTCTTTCCCATTCTGACATTCAGTTTGGAGTTCAGGAGATTGTCTTGACCAGGACCACACCCCTAAATGCATTGAAGCAACTGCCATGTGATTGGTTGATTAGATAATTGCATTAATGAGAAATTGAACAGGTGTTCCTAATAATCCTTTAGGTGAGTGTATAATATAAAGATAAGAAAATTTGCTTGTCATGAAATAATGTCACAATGCAAAATATTTGTGCAAACTATTATTTCTCTTTTTTCCCCTTTTGACTTTATGGTAAAAATGTAACCTGGATATATTTTTGTGGTAATACTTTATTTTAAGATGACATAGTCACACATTACATGTACTTACTATAGTAATAACAGTAAATTATGCATAATTACACACCACTAACCCTAAACCAAACCCTAACCATAACCTTGTAATACATGTAGTTAATTAATATTACTCGGTCAGTACATACTTGTGTAATTACCTTACAACAAACGTCACCTTAAAATAAAGGGCAATTATTTTCGTCACATTCACTCAAGCAGTATGTTAGTATTCCAATCCAAGCACAGCTTATGACACTGTTTTGGTGTCTCCCTGAATATATCTCTGATGTAGAGGTAAGATTTACAAGAGTTCTGTGATAATGGTGCTAAAAGACGACCTCTAACCTGTGAGCACGGTTGTTCAGGTCCAGCGCCCCTGTGGCCAGCAGTTCAGCCAGTTGCTTGCGGTTGCCAAAGTACAGAGCGAGGTCTGTAGCAATGATGGCCTTCCTGATGATCTCCAACACCTGCTCATACTCACTGGAAGTCAGGTTGGAGAAAATATTGTGCCCTTCCAGCTATGGGAAAAAAAGAGATCAATAAAAAAGCAAAAGCTCCACTTATGGGGCATCTGGCTCTGCTGGAGCATAGTAGCAAAGCCAAGAGACAAGAGACAACCAACATGGAAGGGCAATGCTCTGTTTAATATGGGGAATTTCTTAAAACATAACCTTTTTTTTCCTCAAAATTATAGAGATTTTTGGGCAAATTGCACTTTCGATTAACAAAAGTCAACACTATATACCTAGTGCAATTAACTTTGAGCTTTTACTGCTCATGGAAAGCCGACAGTAAACAGAATTTCATTTAAAAAAGATTTTCTAGTGATAATGGCAGCAGTTACTCATCAAATGATGATCAAAGGAAAATATATAAAACTGGGAATATATCCAGATGTATGGTGTAGTTGAGTGCACTTAAAAAAAGCCAATTCAGGCAGCTTGATCACAGTGTTAGAGTGATGCTCTACAACCTAGCACTCACAACCGGCCTGTGACATAGGGAACTGAATTGTGTTCAGCACAAATTTTTTATGTCACAAATTTATGGTCACAATTTATATATATCTATAACTACTATGTTCTTCCATAAAATAATTGTTAGATACAATGTACTTCAAGTGTTCATGTTGTTTTGCAATACATATTTGCTGCTATTGAGGTGGGATACTGGGTAAACCCAGCCCGATCTGCCGGCGATTTGATTTTGCCCTGCAGCTCAGGCTGGAAACCTGTACATATTTTTATCCTGCTTCTGTTACAAATTTGCGGGGACCAATCACAAACCAGCTTAACCACCTGGTGCGCTATTGGCGGGTTTAACACAATGACGGATAGATCTGATTGGTTGAAGGACTATCCAATTGCGTACAGAGTCATTTGAACTATGCCCATTGATCATGCCTCTTGTGGTCTGATTGTTTGAAGGACTATCCAATTTCGTACAGAGTCATTTGAACGATGCCCGTTGATCACGCCTCTTGTGCAGCAGAAAATACAGAGCAGAGTCCCCAGACCAATGTTCAATCTTAAAAGATTGAGCTTGGTCTGGTGATAGCCAGACAAGTGGGATACAGGGATACAGTTGGTGACAGGTATGGTTAGGTTTAAGGGTGGGTTAAAAAATGAATTACAAAATGAATTACAGAATTATGTTAAAGGCACAATATGTAAGATTTCTGGATTAAAATATCCAAAAACCACTAGAACAATGTTATATATTTTGTGTACTTTCATTATCCCAAATGTTTCTAAGAATGTTTAAATCCAGAGAAATAAGCAATTTAATTTGTTTTATTAGACAGGTGAGCAACTGTTTGGATATCGACAGAAAACGAATCATTGTTCTATAGATCAACACAGTCTTATTGTTTAAATCTCGGTTTCTTGATTTACTGTGAGTGCCATGTTTTACCATACCTAATATTGATCTAGCTCACTGCAGTGTGCAACAAGTATTTTGTAGCAGCCGTGCGAACGCACAGAGTAGCATTATAACATAACTTTCAACACACTCAAATGTCTAATATGATACAAGGACTGCATTACTTCACATACGCATGAGCGGAAGAAGTGAAAGTGGTCGTCTGTGGCATAATAAAAGCTCTGCGAAATTAAGGGGTCATCAAGCTACGCCTTTGTTTTGAATAAGTGACCTCTAGCGGCGAAAAATTAAAATAAGTACAGATAGTAGTTAAAGATATAATATAAAGTGGGACCCAATGTATTTTTGTTAACCCCTTTCCTGTATCTCAGAATCTGTCAATATTGCATTTAGTTATTATTTGATGGCTTCTACATGTAAGACACTACAGGCAAAAACATTGTTTTTCATGCAATGGCCAATGTTGAGATTTTGGGATTTTTGGCTTTTCATAAATTGTTGTTTCAGACTAGTGTAAAAGAAAACATATACAAAATACACTTAAGTGTTTATTTTATTGCACTTTATCTATTTGCATCAGAAATAGATGACATTTCTACTTCAGTATACACTTTCCAGTTTTAATCCTATTTATAGGTTTGTACAGAGAGGTTTGTTCATATACACTGCATTGCCAAAAGTATTGGGACCCCTCCAAATCATTGAATTCAGGTGTTAAACACAGGTGTATAAAATCAAGCACCTAGGCATGCAGACGATTCTACAAACATTTGTAAAAGAATGGGTCGCTCTCAGGAGCTCAGTGAATTCAAGCGTGGTACCGTGATAGGTTGCCACCTGTGCAATAAGTCCATTCGTAAAATTTCCTCACTACTAAATATTCCACAGTCAACTGTTAGTGGTATTATAACAAAGTGGAAGCAATTGGGAACAACAGCAACTCAGCCACAAAGTGGTAGGCCATGTAAAATCACAGAGCGGGGTCAGCGCATGCTGAGGCACACAGTGCGCAGAGTCAATAGCTACAGACCGTCAAACTTTGTGTGGCCTTCAGATTAGCTCAAATCAAGTAAAGTTAACTTTATTTATATAGCGCTTTTTACAATGCAGATTGTTTCAAAGCAGCTTCACAGTGTTAAACAGGAAAATAATGCAACCGAATTTGATTCGGCTGTACAGTCACTCTGGAGAAAACGGTGATGTCATCTTGCTCATTTCAATTATCATATATATTCAAGTAATGTAGTTGACAGTTAATTTAGTCTAGTAATTAAATTTATTTGGATATTTATTTGAAAATTTAGTGTCCCCAACTGAGCAAGCCAAGCCAAAGGCGACAGTGGCAAGGAACCAAAACTCCATCAGGTGGCATAATGGAGAAAAATAAACCTTGCGAGAAACCAGGCTCAATCGGGGTGCCAGTTCTCCTCTGGCCGACGGACAAATAGTATATGATTATTATTTTGGCAGCCTTACAGGTCAGAAGTAATATTAGATCGGAATATTCGAAAGATCGGAGGCATCACACCGAAGACAGGTTTATTGAGGATGGCGTGTCGATTAAACAATTATTAAATAGGAATATTCGAAATGACGGAGTCATCACGCCGGAGATGTCGATGAGCAATTTCAGAGGGTAGACTAATTGACACGGTCTCTGCAGACACTTCAGGGATGAATTGGTCATGTCCAGGTGTAGGTCCACCATCTGGATACAGCCCGGATCCGGCTGACTGCTGTAAACCTCGAGTACATCAGATGTTATGGGAAGTGTTTCCGGTTCCGGCTGACCTAGTTAATGCAGCCTAACAATCATTTAATTGCAAAAACAGTGCGTAGAGAGCTTCATGGAATGGGTTTCCATGGCCGAGCAGCTGTATCCAAGCCTTACATCACCAAGTGCAATGCAAAGCATCGGATGCAGTGATGTAAAGCACATTGTTTTTCAGGGGTTGGGCTTGGCCCCTTAGTTCCAGTGAAAGGAACTCAATGCACAAAGCAAGGTCCATAAAAACATGGATGAGCGAGTTTGATGTGGAGGAACTTGACTGGCCTGCACAGAGTCCTGACCTCAACCCGATAGAGCACCTTTGGGATGAATTAGAGCGGAGACTGCGAGCCAGGCCTTCTCGTCCAACATCAGTGCCTGACCTCACAAATGCGCTTCTAGAAGAATGGTCAAAAATTCCCATAAACACACTCCTAAACCTTGTGGAAAGCCTTCCCAGAAGAGTTGAAGCTGTTATAGCTGCAAAGGGTTGGCCAACTCCATTTTAAACCCTACGGATTAAGAATGGGATGTCATTTAAGTTCATGTGCATGTAAAGGCAGGTGTCCCAAAACTTTTGCCAATATAGTGTATCATTCACCTGACTTCATATAACATTTTATTCATAAAACATGGTGATTTTGTTTTTCTGGATGTTGACAATATTTTCAAATTTATGGAGTGATAAAAAGAGATATCTAAAATCCCCTCTGTAAAAACTGAAAAAATTAAACAAGCATTTTGAACATGGCTTTATCCAGTGTAAGTAAATGCAAAATAGTGCATATTCACTTAGATAATGCCTAATTGGCATAGGTAAACACAACATTCAGAAAACTTGTAATGTAAACAAAATATCTGCAATTCTTAATGTATTCAATCAACCTATAGTCATATCTATTAGTTTTTTTTACTCTGTTCACCTTGTGTTTTGCCTATAAGAAAATCAAGTTTGTGGTTTCTGGAATTTCTGCTCTGATACAACAGTATTTATTATAGACTGTCGCTTTATACAACTAGCACTGGAATCATATACAAGTCAGTGCCCGCAAGCCAATTTTATATAAGTTTAACTGAAATAGTAATTGAAGAATCTGTGGGTGTAACCACCCGACCCTTCGACCACATCTATCATGTTTGAAACTATCGTACTGAGCTGGCAAAGTGTGTAGGAGCTTTACCTGTAGGATGGACACCGTCTGTGAAAAATGATGCTGTTCCATTGTGGATGTGGAATACAGGGCGGCCAGCGGATGGTCAAACTTCTGCAGATAACTGTTACTGTAGCCGCGGTGGTCCAGGTCATGACATAAGCAGGCAATCAGCAACCCTTTCCTCTGTGTGAGCGAACAGAGCAAGGAAGTAACTATATGGAGCTACTGACTTCTGCTAGTGACAGTAAAGGCCTGTTTAAACCAAGAACAATAACCATAAAAAGATAACGGTAACACTTTACAATAAGGTTTCATTAGTTAAAATTAGTTAATGTATTAACTAACATGAACTAACCATGAGCAATACATTTGTTACTGTATTTGTTAATCTTTGTTAACGTATTCTAATTTTCTGAGATACTGAATTTGGGATTTTCCTTAGTTGTCAGTTATAATCATCAAAATTAAAAGAAATAAACATTTGAAATATATCAGTCTGTGTGTAATGAATGAATATAATATACACGTTTCACTTTTTAAATGGAATTAGTGAAATCAACTTTTTGATGATATTCTAATTATATGACCAGCACCTGTATAGCAATCGCCCTTGGTGTGAACGGGCCGTAACTTGCGTGTTTTTAAAAATAGGGCAGCTTTATTCAAGCATTCTTTTTTTGTAGGGAAATCTTTAGTTAAAGACTTTTGTTCCTTACTATGTTTCTGACTATAAATTAGTGTGTCCTATATTTTCCTACTTATACACTACTTAAAATTGGATTTCGCCGCATTAAGAATCATTTTCACACATGAATCGGCACCTCTGAGTCCAGACTTTAAATTCATTGAAAGTCTTTGGGATGTGCTGGAGGAGACTACAGAGTGCTGGACTCTTGCATTGTCAATACATGATCTTGACCAAAAATGAATGCACCTCTTGATGAAAATAACATCACATAATTTATTTCCACCAAGAGGTGCATCAATTTTTGGTCAAGATCTTGCATCCCAAAGACTTTTGATGAATTTAAGGTCTGGACTCAGAGGTGCCAATTCATGTGTGAAAATGATTCTTCATGCAATCTGAGCCTGATGAATCTTGACATTGTCATTCTGGAATATGGTCATGATGGGTCTTCCTACATGGTTGTTTAAGAAATAAAAAGCTACACACTCCATCAATTAGGGTTAGAAGAACTGTTGCCAAACATATAACATGCTAGAAACATAATAATCACTGCAATAATGATCCAATTATAGACTCTTAAGCATTTGCCTATTTAAATCCAAACAAAATTATTATTTTTTTGGCCTGGCAGTGTAGTTAGTTTTTGTTACTCATTGTTTTTCCCACCGGAAATTTTAATGAATTATAATAGTTACATATTTTAAATGATATTGTCCCCTTAAGAAGTCCCATCAGCCTTTCAAAAGGTTTTGCATAAAACCAAAATTTTCCATAAACATCACTCACAATTACATTTTTGTCATAAAAAGTTCAACAATTAGGTCTTTGTTGTTCAGTGGTTCAGCTCACTGTGCCAGGCACTTGTTGGTTCATGAATATTAATTACATCACATGACGTTTGCCCTGAGTGATTTGCTGGAAGGCAGACATGTGAGTGCTAGCCATAGCAAGATTACTGTTTACAACTTACACATGGTCCGTCAGCAAAATAAACCTCCCACTATTGACTTTAATGGTTGCTGGACCCCTGCAATTACTATAGCTTTTTTTTTTTGTAGCTCATAGTTTAGCATTTCAAAGTAGCCCCCCAACACAACACTGATATGAAATGATTCTTTTGTAAGTTCACTGTAAGAACTGCTACTGCGAGAATGATACTGACCTCAAGCTCTGTGAATATCCCAGTGGTTTTCTGCAGAATGGCGTACATGCAGTGTGCCACTGTCACAGCGTGTTTCCAGTTGTGATATGGAACTCGTCTGTAATTTTTCCGCACTGACATAGTGAAGCGACACAGTTTCTCCTGCTCAAAGCTTTAATCACACAAAGAAAGAGTGACTGTATATACCTTTGCCTTGTCAAAGCAGTACTGTACATGGGTGTTTCTTCACCTACGGACACTTTTATGTCAAAAGGATTTATTTTGGATTTATTTAAAACAACAGATTTAAATATTTTTATATCAAGGTCATTTATTTTTGTTACCATTCAAATGTCTTTCATGTATATATTGTATCATTCTACTCTGGTCCCAGACCTAGGCTTCAATCCTAAAATATGAAAACCATTAGAAAATATAAATTATTCTGTAACTTTATTTTAAGGGTCCATAATTATGCTGAATCAACACACTAGAAGTTAATGATTAACTAAACAAATAGTATAGGCATATTAGCCATTATTTACGCAGTAGTTTAATTAATAATTAAAGAGATAGTTCACCCTAAAATGAAAATTAAAGACGCACTGTGTATATTTTAGCGGCATCTAGTGGTGAGGTTGTGAAATGTAACCGCCCACCGCTCACCCCTCCCTTTCGAAGCACATATAGAAGCTACGGTGGCCGACACAGGACAAAGATGTCGCCTGAGCAGTTACAGCAGAGAGTAGCTGGCGCTCTATAAAGCAATTTGTCCATTTAGGGCTACTGTAGAAACATGGCGGCACAAAATGGGGACTTCACTGTAAGGGTGTGTGTAGATAGAAATGGCTCATTCTAAGGTAATAAAAACATAACGGCTCATTTTGTAAGGTCTTTATACACCACTGAAAACATATTTATGTATATTATATTACATTTGTCTCAATAGATCCTCATACATATTACACACTGCACCTTTAAGGCATAATTTACTCACCCTGGTGTTGTTCTAAGGATGTATATTGTCAGGACTCTGGTTTGATCATCAGCCTTTCTGTTGTGTTTGTCTTAGGTTGTCAGTTCCACTCACTCTGCCATCACAGCTGCACCTCATTCTAATTAGCACTCCAGCTCTCCTCACACACACCTGTCTCTCATTTTGCATTGATTTTCTCCACTACTTATGCTTCTCTCTTTCTTTGCTTCTCTGTCAGTGTGTCTTGGTTACCATCCGTTTCACTACTGCCCAAAAGACTTTCTTATTCTAATCGTGCCTAGTTTACATGCCCTGTTTGTTTATTTAATCTTGTTTTTTCTTCTTTGATTTGCCCAGTTCCTGAACGTAGTCCTGTTTTGGATCACTTACCTGGTTACTGATCTTCTGCTTTCGTTTTTGGACTGTTGCCTTTGCTCTGCCCCTGGGACTGTGATCTCCCTCTGGTTTTGACCCCTGCCTGGCCCGTCTTCCTTATCAACTTTCCTTACGGATTGTTGCATCACTGGACTGACCTCTGGCTTTCCTCCTGAATGCCCGCTTGGGTTTCGCCTCTGCTCCGCCCTTTGCTCGGCAGCTCGGCTGCCTGTTATTTTTGTGTTTTGTTTTGTTTTCCCTTTGCACTTTGGTCAATAAATTTAGCAAATTGCTAATCTGCTCTTGGGTCCCTTTTTCATCCCAGCATCCCTAACATATATTCATTTTAGGGTGAACTATCCCTTTAACCGAACACATATTAAGAGCATATTTTCATTTACAACTTATCAAACATTTGAAGAATAAATAAGCAGAAATAAGCCAATAATTCATTGTTAACTGAATGTACGATAGATAGATGGAGTATAAAAAGACATGGTAAACCAGGATACATTGTGATAAAACACAGAGCTTATAGAAATGTACACATTCTTACCTGTTTTTCCCACATGAATTGTGAACCATGTACACAAATATTGCAGGCCACAGTTCCTCAAAAGGGGCAATGTCAAAGTGAAACCTTAGACAGAAATATGAGAAATATGACAATATGTTTGCAATTTAAATCTGGACAGGTGAAATATGAGCCAAAAAAGTGCTCAATACATCCTAATTACAACTGTATATCATGCCCACTTATCTACACATGAAAATGACACCAAAACAGTTTAGTTTCTGTGGATCATGAAAAAACTTTCATAATTTATAATGAAAATACAGTATCAAAACCTTGACACATCTGTCATATAAATAAAAAAAACACAAGTAATATGTGTAACAGTGTTACTTATGACCTTGACTGCCTTATTGCTTTTATTAAATGATGGCAACAGAAATATGATTAAATTTACTATGAAAAATGTATTTATTTATAGTAGTAATAATCTGAACAAGTAATTGATTGCACTCCCCTAACTCTAATATACAACACACAAGTTCAGTCCAATGCTTTTAGTGCCTATTTTACAGATATTTAACTGACGTATTACTGAAAGCCATTATGCAGCAGTGATCTTTGATGTATGAGAGCATAAACTCACAGTTCGATCTCTTTATATATGACTGCAGGGAGGGAGAGTTGTGTGAGGGTCTTCCACTCTTCTGACGTACAGATGCTGTGGTACGAAAGCTTCTCCATTGTCACCCGGTAAATGCACTCTGAATGTCTTATCCGGTGATACATCTAAATACAAACACATACATACACCCCATGTGTCTACGCAGATGCAAAATACATATGCAAAATAGTCTAACCCTCTGAAAATATTGTGGTTGATTATCATCTATCTGTTATGGTTGTTCATCGTTTTTAACCATACATCTTAGCAGAATTGCTTCAGGTACCATAAAATGGCAGCAACATAAAAACCGAGTGGGCTAGTGGTTGACCGATATTGATTTTTTGATGGCCGATACCTTAGAGAGCAGGGTGGCCAATGAACAATATTAATGATATCATACCATGCATAAAAATGACTGAAATTAAAATTATATTTATATTACATAATATTTACTAAATCTGATTTTTTTTTTAAACGAATAAAAAAAACTAATAATAATAATTTAAATAAATCTGTAAGATAAACAGATTTGTCCGTTAGATAGCAACTTCACGATAATCTATTAAGTCTGTGCGGGAATCTTTTCTTTTTTTCAAATAAAGACAAGGGCTGCGTCTTAATTGCATACTCTCTTAAGTAAGTACTTATTTGGAATAAGTAATTACTTCACAACCTCTAAAAAGTATGTTCTATATAGTGTGAGTGTGTGTGACTGTAATCTGGACATACTACATTTGTCATTATCATCTGACCTACATCGTCAGTTGCATCGCTTTACCTCCATTTATAAACCCTCTACCGTGGCCTCATGGGATAGTAAAGTGTCCATCATATGCACACTTCAGAATCTCGGCGGAAGTAGTAGGTCATCCGGGTACTTTTCCCCTACTGTTTTATGAATACTGTGAATTCAGACTTTTGTCACATATATGCAATTAACTCTACTTTTAGACATACACTCGCAAACTTCCCTGCCGTCGTTTTGAAGGCCGTTCAACTTCATCAAGTAGACGACAGAAGTTTATTTGGTCAGACCCTCGACCCCTCGATTTTGACAGGACTGAGTTTACTCATAAGTACCGGGGCATTTCCTCCTCCGAGGAGGCAAGTTTAGTGAGGGTAATTGAGAATGAATGGGGGAAAGTCACGTGAGAGAAGGCAATGCCTCCATTGCGCTATGATTGGATATGATCGGTTATGATTTGATTGGTTTATGCAATAAAGCCCGCCTCTTGTTTTCGTGTACGTTTACAAATCGGCCTGAATGAAGACAATGTGCCCTATTTTAACAGTCTGAGCGCATGGTCTAAACAACAGGCGCAAGTGCACTTAGGGCGTGTCCGAATCCACTTTTGCTAGTTTAATGATGGGAAAAATGGTTGGCTCGCCTGACGCATGGTCGGATAAAAGGGTTGTCCCTAGTCTCTTAATGGGTAATGGGTGTGTTTTGGGCGTAACGTGCAATAAACCAGTCAGGGTCTCATCTCCCATTCCCTTTAAAAGCCAGTTGTGCTGGCACCATGGCAGATTCGCTATTTACATGGCGGAATTTGCGAGTGGAAAGACTGAACGCTTCTCCAGAGAGGAATCCTTTTATTTTTAATATTTAAAAATGTTTGTGTGCTGTGTGTTGCTGTGTGTGTAATAAGCAGAGTGTATGCGTGTTGTGGACCCGCCGATATGCGCATATTACTAACACGTCCTTTAAATAACACAAAAAATATTGTGCTATTGACTGTAGACCAGGTTTTTGTTGGTCAATGACGCAGTCTATTTCAGTTGTCTCAAAATAGCAACGCGCCAACAATGCACCTGAACACACCTCGTTTTCAGACCAGTATGGGTGCACAAATGGGCGCAAATGCATTTGCTATTTAAACAACGTGGATGTGAAAATGATAACTGTGTCGGGCTGAATCTAGCAAAAGACACTTGTCTGACGCCTGGCGCCACATTGCGTAACATAGTAGTTACTGATTAGCTAATAGTGAACTACCACATGCGACTAAGCACTATTACTTACTAATTTATTAATCAGAGTTTCTTGTTAGTTAATAGTAGTTACTAGAGTGTTAATACTGCATTACTCACTTGTTCCTGTGTAGTTATTCATTAATGATGGAACAGTATTCTAAAGTGTTACCAATAAATGTTTTTACTTCTGGAACCCCACTGTTGCAACTCTATAGCAAACACAATAGGAAAGAAAAGATTATCACAACTTTTGTTTCATGCTGACTTTAAAGTTTGTCGATCAGATGAGAAAGTATTATAGCGTTTGCCTTTCTAATACTAATAATAGAAAAGTAAACGCTATAATTCTTTTTTGCACACGTTTACCTTCCTTGTTTAACAGGAAGCTTTGTCTAATAATTTATTAGAATAGAGACAGTAAACTAATAAAGACGGAGAATGGGAGCTCCGACGCCCAGGTACTAACGTTCTCAGTGCTGTCAAAATAAAAGTCTTTATCACATCGACACATCGGCTAAAATTAAAAAAACAAAGTCGGACAATGCTGAAAATTAAATGCAAAATATCGGCCTTGGTGATATATCGGTCGACCACACATTTCCACCTCTTTTACTCTACCTCAAATAAATCAGACAAAGAGAAAATAAATCACTAGCATAACATGTAAGGTGTTGAACTCTGTCTAAATAAAAAACCCATCAGCAGATGGCAGGAGCCCGCTCTTGGTCTTTTAAATATTAACATGCTTTAGTAATTTTAAAAGCTGCTATGTGACGAGACTTGTGGGTGACCCCACAGAGGGCCAGGAGGCTGACAGTCCTGAGCCTGTTTCTTCCAAATGTTCCCATTCTCTAAGAGGTGGGACGTTACAGCTAACAGATGTTTTATTAGACTCCAGGTCATGATAAATGTCTGCGCACTTACATTTGCACAGTGTAAGGCCAAAGCACAGAAGACGGCGAACATCTTAAAGTTGTTCTCATCAGTTTTAGTGAAGGCACTTCCTCCCAGCTTGTTCACCATTTGTACAACACCAATCACAGTCCCACGGCTGACTATGGGCATGCACAGGATATTCCGCGTCGTGTAGCCAGTGTAGAGATCTACTTCTCTGTGAAAAGCAGAACAGACGACACACAAATGCACACATACAGAGAGCTGAACACCCATAGTGCTTGCTTGTATATGATTGAGTAAGGGATTGAGTTAAACACACAACGGGTTCTTCTAGCGCTGGCTCATCTGGGTTTAACATAATCATCTTATTCCAGATTTACTCAAATCCAGAAGGGCCTTTCATCTGACATGTCCACTTTAACACCTAAAACCACAGACCACTGTGTGTCCACATGTCCAACTCAACAATACACCCATATCATACACCCATATCATACCAAAACACACTTGAGTCACATTTTCTTTCTTTCTTTCTTTCTTTCTTTCTTTCTTTCTTTCTTTTTCTTTCTTTCTTTCTTTCTTTCTTTCTTTAAAATATGGCTTATATGATAGGCTTTGCTAGTTTCTAATTAACATAATTTCACTGGTAATTAATAATTAAATTAACTATATAATGCTATATAATAATGCTAATTCAAACAGTTGTCTAAGACCTCAAACAATGTGTCAGTGCAAACTTGTGTATTATGTTACTTTAGTCATTCATCAAGTTTTAACTATTGTAGAACCTGGTTATTTAACAAAGTGGCTTAAAGCTAGCTCAGATGTTTTACATGGAAAATGAAAATCTTCATTACCTGTTGAAACGGGGGTCTGCATAGGCATCCGGAATATTCAAAACTTCTCCTGTTCGTGCCACCTGACCTGCAATTCCTTTTTCTATAGAAAACCTGGGGGGGGGGGGGTGTTTAAGGTCAGTTACCAATATATAATGTATGCTTTGTCTCAGATATTCGAGAGTGAATCTCATGGAAACATGTCCAGGTCACATTTCACCTCAAAATCAAAAGTAAAATGTTTATGAGCATTATGATTTTTGTCTAAATTATCTTAACCATAATACATACAATGCAGTCAATCCCAATCAATCAATCAGTCAGTCAATTAACCAATCAATCAACTAACCAACCAATACTTTATCGTTACTGTATGTCTGCATTTTGCACTTTTGAGGTTTTATCTTCATTCTCATTGTTTCTTGTATAACAGTAAATCATATTTTATAATAATTTTTTTAATCTGCATAAATTATGGCAGTACATTAAATGCAATGTATAAATACTTTACAGCAATTCTTTACAGAAATCACACTTTTTGTCCATTACAGTAATGAGAATGCATTTTTTATATATATAAAAAATTACAGTCATGTGAATGGTACCGTGGCCCAGTAGTGCACAACACAACGAATTTTAAAAAGCATACATAAGATCACAACACAAAGGAAACAAGCCACAACACAACGGAAACAAGCCACAACACAACGGAATCAAGCCACAACACAACGGAAACAAGCCACAACACAACGAAAAAGCCACAACACAATGGAAACAAGCCACAACACAACGGAAAAGCCACAACACAACGGAAACAAGCCACAACACAACGGAAACAAGCCACAACACAACGAAAAAGCCACAACACAATGGAAACAAGCCACAACACAACGGAAACAAGCCACAACACAACGGAATCAAGCCACAACACAACGGAAACAAGCCACAACACAATGGAAACAAGCCACAACACAACGGAAACAAGCCACAACACAACGGAAAAGCCACAACACAACGAAAAAGCCAACACAACGGAAATGCTCCTGACCACTAGGGGGCTCTCGGAGTGCAGTAAAGTTAGTTTTCTTTGCCATTGTTCCATAGATTCGCCAGTCTTACAAAGATATAAACACTACGCTCAGTTTTAAGTGTGTAACCATTGTATATCGACATGAAATATAAATTCAAAATCACCTACATGCATTATAGTTGCATATTTATACTCGCTATCACAGCGCATGATGCCTAAGGGAACGTCTGCCAATTCCACCAAGTGGTTGAAACATAATTTGTATGAATTAAAATGACATTTTTTTTTTAATTGTTCAAATTTCACTGTTGTGCATTACTGAGTCAGTTTTACCAATACAACCAAGTGGTGGAATTTTAACGTCTGTTTTAAATGTTAAAAGTAAAAGCGTTCTCGAGTGTAAATATGCAGCTATAATGTATGTAGGTGATTTTGAATTTATATTTCATGTCGATATACAATGGTTACACACTTAAAACTGATCGTAGTGTTTATATCTTTGTAAGACTGGCGAATCTATGGAACAATGGCAAGCAAAACTAACTTTACCGCACTCCGAGAGCCCCCTAGTGGTCAGGAGCATTTTCGTTGTGTTGCGGCTTTTTCGTTGTGTTGTGGCTTGTTTCCGTTGTGTTGTGGCTTGATTTTGCTGTGCTGTGAACTTATGTTTGCTTTTTAAATTTTGTTGTGTTGTGCACTACTGGGCCACCGAAGAATGGGGTGCTTAACTGTCATGAAAATAACATTACAGTGCACAGATCTTAATGGTCCTAAAATAGTTTTAAATAAATTAAGTTTATGGAAAATATCAATACTTTATTTTACTTTTCATTTTTACAGAGCCCTACACGTCATTCGGGAAAAAATATGTATATTGTGGCCACAAATGAACAATTCATACCCACAACTTACTATTATGTCAGCATGTTTTACTAATTCGTTCCCTTGTTTTAATTAAATCATGTGCAAAATATAATAATTAATTCCCTTGATGTACTAAATATTATTCTATTTGTAGTTTTTGAGGTGAACTATGAGCACAACATTTTGTGAGCTTTTGTTTTGATATGGACTTTGTGAAGCAGTATCTGTGTCTACTGTGTTTATCTCTGATAAAGAGTATACCATTATGAAAAAGTACACTTAATAAGCATTTCATACATTTTAAAAGCTTTTATTGGCATTCAATATATGCAAAGAGCCAATATTTACAGTGTTGACTTTTCTTCATAACCTCTGCAATTTGCTCTGGCATGCTGGATATCAACTTTTGGGCCAAATCCTGATGGCGATCCATTATTAGTGCTCAGAGTTGATCACAATTTGTGGACTTCTGGTTGTCCACTAGACTTTTGAGGATTGACCACAGGTTCTCTATGGGATTTAGATCTGGGGAGTTGCCTGGCCATGGATCCAACATTTTAACAGCTGTCCCGAAGTCGCCCCCTTCTACGGACAATCGAATTTCCAGATGTCCCAAACAGTCAGAAAAGGGCTTCATCAGAGAAAATAACTTTGCGGCAGTCTTTCTCCTGTCCAATCCTTGTACTTCCTGCAGAATATCAGTCTGTCCTTGATTTTCTTGGAGAGAAGCGACTTCTTTGCAGCCCCCCTTGACACCAGGCCGTTGTCCAAATTCTTCACCTTACATGTGAGGCCATTTTGATGGAAAGTGTGATGGCTGCACATCTTACTTTGGAGGTAACCATTGCTAACACAGTAAAACAATGGTTGGAAGAACTTCTTCTCTCCTTTTATGGCAATCAGTCTGCTCTTATAATCTAATTGGAATGATAGAGGGATTTCACCTGACTAGTACTTATTCACACTTTCCCATGTGCTGATGATATGATTAGTGAAATGATGCTAACTGGTAATTTTGTGCCAGGGCCAAAATAACATTGAAAGTTGGGTTTTTGTGATATGTATATATATATATTTTTTTGTCCAGTGAAGCGTTTTGTCAACTATGTAAAAAGCATCTGATCAGTCTGCACAATAATCTAGAAACAATGTGAATCAACACCACGACAACTGAAGCAGCACACTTTGCAAAACACAAAATTCACACAATAATAATGGCCATGGCTGTCCACTACAAGTGCACATTCAATCCTTACAATAATTAAACACACTTCTTTTTAACACGTGAATGTCTCATTCATTGCTCTAAATAAAGGACACCGAACATACATGTTGATGCCATACTGCCCATACTGAAGTTGAGTCAGAGATTCAATTCTGAATGCTGTGACTTTGTGTAACTCCATTAATCTCGAACTATATTTTTACATAAATGAATAAATTCAACTGGTACTTTAGGAGGATGTAACAAATCAAACATGAATGGGTGAGGAATTGTGGGTGCTCACCTAATTTCTTTGGTTTTCCTAAAGACGGGTTTCCCTTCATTCTCCTCCCCGATATCAAACAAGTCAGAGTACAGCTCTTTGTTATTGTGATCCACCTGGAAAAGCGCACATCTGTCCGCATTAACCAGGTTTTTTGCATATATCTGAAACACAAACAAACAGGCATTTCCTTAATTACATTTCTCCACAATCCCAATGCAGTCAGTCAATCAATCAATCAGTTAATCAATCAATCAATCAATCAACCAATCAACCAACCAATCAATCAATAAATCAATAAATCAATCAATACTTTAGTTGCACTTTTGAGGTTTTATCTTCATTCTCATTGTTTCTTGTAAATAACAGTAAATAATATTATATAATATATTTTTTAATTGCATAAATTAGGGCAGTACATTAAATACCATGATGTATAAATACTTTACAGCAATTCTTTACAGAAATCACACTTTTTGTCCATTACAGTAATGAAAATGCATTTTTTATATATATAAAAAATTACAGTCATTTGAATGGGGTGCTTAACTGTCATGAAAATAATGTTACAGTGCACAGATCTTAATGGTCCTAAAATAGTTTAAAATAAATTAAGTTTATGGAAAATATCAATTCTTTATTTTACTTTTCATTTTTACAGAGCACTACACGTCATTTGGGAAAAAATATGTATATTGTGGCCACAAATGAACAATTCATACCCACAACTTACTATTATGTCAGCATGATTTACTAATTTGTTCCCTTGTTTTAATTAAGTCGTGTGCACAATATAATAATTAATTCCCTTGATGTACTAAATATATATATAATATATAATCATTGTTTTATTATATATTTTGTTAAATCATAGTAAATCACAACCCAATGCAGCACATGTGCATATTTGTTGAAGAATTCATTTTAATAACATTATTACTGTGTGGTTCATCTGCAGTGAGTTCATGAGCATCGATAAACTTGTTTTGTTATTTATATCAATCTACTGTCAGCCTTGTTGATGGATAATATATTTGTTTTTAAATGTATCAGCGAATTTTGATTAAATCTTATGTGTTAATCTTAAATGCACATCTCATTTGCTGTCATTAAATTATATTATATTTGTGGAGTATATACAGTACTGTGCAAAAGTCTTAGGCACGTTGGTATTTTCACACGAAAAATGTTTTTAAGCCAGTTATTTATATATTTTACTGTAGTGTGTCAGTAGGAAATATCAGTTTACATTTCCAAACATTCATTTTGCAATTAATTGTAATAATCCAGTGAGATTTGTTATTTTTTTATGCACAAGAAGTCTGATAGCAACCGGTATGATCCGATCTCACCATCATCGAGTCTGTATGTGGATTACATGAAGAAACAGAAAAAACTGAGACAGACTAAATCCAGAAAAACTAAGGCAACGTCTCCCAGACACTTGAGGAAACCTTCCTGCAAAACTACAGTACTGTGAAAAGTTTAGGCACTTGTCAGAATGCTTTAAAGTGAGAATGCTGTCAAAAATAATAACATAAATAGCTTTTATTTATGAATTAACTTCTATTAACTAAATCAAATCGATATTTGGGGTGACCACCCTTTGCGTTTAAAACGGCTTGTGTCACCTATTCCTACACCTATTCATGTAGTTTTGCAGGAAGGTTTCTTCAAGTGTCTAGGAGACATTGCCACAGTTTTTCTGGATTTAGTCCGTCTCAGTTTTTTCTGTTTCTTCATGTAATCACAGACAGACTTGATGATGGTGAGATCAGATCATACCGGCTGCTATCAGACTTCTTATGCATAAAAAATAAAATAATAAAAAAAACTGGATTATTACAATTAATTGCAAAATGAATGTTTGGAAATATAAACTGATATTTCCTACTGACACACTACAGTAAAATATATAAATAACTGGCTTAAAAACATTTTTTGTGTGAAAATACCAACGTGCCTAAGACTTTTGCACAGTACTGTATATCTGCATTATGAATAGCGGTCAATACATGTGTCTATGTGAGAATAGCAACTGAGGAACTTGTTCTTCCCTCTGGATTTCACAACTTGGTCACACATTGCGTCTCATCCCCTCCAAGATAAACTTCTGCTTTATGAAACTGCTGACAAGTGAGAAATCTCTTGAAACTAAGAAAGACATTTAACTACTCCAATATTTCCAAGCACATACTTCCAAAACCGGAGGTAATATTTGAATGAATCCCTGAGAGGGAAGCCAAGAGCTCAGAGAGATGCTGGAGCAGTGTCAGACGGACTGCCTGTCCTCTCCCTGACCTACTTGAATCACTTCCTGTGCTGCTTTGCTCAACAGGAAGGAGGGGACAGAGACATGAAGGGGGCCAGTGGTCTGATACTTGAATTGTTTGAATATTCAAATTTGTGTGTGTGTGTGTGTGTGCATGAGTGAGACCTAGAGAACATGTGAGAAAATGAGTAAAAGAACATTTAACAACAAGCCCAAGGCAGGGTGGTAGAGTGAGCAGTGACTTGTGGGGGGTTACCACCAAACATGGCAAACAAATGAGAGAAGGTCTTTCATAACACAAATCTCTTTGGCGTTGATGGTGACACAGATGAGCGACAGAAGAACAGCATTTTTGTCCTTGTGACCAAGCATGTGACCCTAATGAGAGAGGGAAAACCTACTCACCATGATATGTTCAAGTAGAGAATCTATTGCCACTATGTTGTCAAAGTATGTTCTGTTTGAAAGTGAAAAGGAGGAAACACGTCATTTTTTAAAGGGATAAACGTATGACAAAGTATAACACAAATGCATGTATTTTTTTTATAACATTGGTTATTTATTAATATGTTAATTGCCAATAAACATTGAAATATTTCAACAGTATGGAGAAGGTCTTAGAGGAATCTCAAGAAAACATATCAGGGCATTTAACCCAAAAATCAAAAGGATATTGGAAGGCTTTAAAATTAAGATATATACACTCACCTAAAGGATTATTAGGAACACCATACTAATACTGTGTTTGACCCCCTTTCGCCTTCAGAACTGCCTTAATTCTATGTGGCATTGATTCAACAAGGTACTGAAAGCATTCTTTAAAAATGTTGGCCCATATTGATAGGATAGCATCTTGCAGTTGATGGAGATTTGTGGGATGCACATCCAGGGCACGAAGCTCCTGTTCCACCACATCCCAAAGATGCTCTATTGGGTTGAGATCTGGTGACTGTGGGGGCCATTTTAGTACAGTGAACTCATTGTCATGTTCAAGAAACCAATTTGAAATGATTCGAGCTTTGTGACATGGTGCATTATCCTGCTGGAAGTAGCCATCAGAGGATGGGTACATGGTGGTCATAAAGGGATGGACATGGTCAGAAACAATGCTCGGGTAGGCCGTGGCATTTAAACGATGCCCAATTGGCACAAAGGGGCCTAAAGTGTGCCAAGAAAACATCCCCACACCATTACACCACCACCACCAGCCTGCACAGTGGTAACAAGGCATGATGGATCCATGTTCTCATTCTGTTTACACCAAATTCTGACTCTACCATCTGAATGTCTCAACAGAAATCGAGACTCATCAGACCATGCAACATTTTTCCAGTCTTCAACTGTCCAATTTTGGAGAGCTCGTGCAAATTGTAGCCTCTTTTTCCTATTTGTAGTGGAGATGAGTGGTACCCGGTGGGGTCTTCTGCTGTTGTAGCCCATCCGCCTCAAGGTTGTGCGTGTTGTGGCTTCACAAATGCTTTCCTGCATACCTCGGTTGTAACGAGTGGTTATTTCAGTCAAAGTTGCTCTTCTATCAGCTTGAATCAGTCGGCCCATTCTCCTCTGACCTCTAGCATCAACAAGGCATTTTCGCCCACAGGACTGCCGCATACTGGATGTTTTTCCCTTTTCACACCATTCTTTGTAAACTCTAGAAATGGTTGTGCGTGAAAATCCCAGTAACTGAGCAGATTGTGAAATACTCAGACCAGCCCGTCTGGCACCAACAACCATGCCACGCTCAAAATTGCTTAAATCACCTTTCTTTCCCATTCTGACATTCAGTTTGGAGTTCAGGAGATTGTCTTGACCAGGACCACACCCCTAAATGCATTGAAGCAACTGCCATGTGATTGGTTGATTAGATAATTGAACAGGTGTTCCTAATAATCCTTTAGGTGAGTGTATATTTTTGCATTGTGACATTTTTTTTCATGGTAATTAAACATATTTCCTAATCATTACTGTGATGCCTAATG
The DNA here is from genome assembly GCA_039654625.1 of Rhinogobio ventralis. Classification (NCBI taxonomy): domain Eukaryota; kingdom Metazoa; phylum Chordata; class Actinopteri; order Cypriniformes; family Gobionidae; genus Rhinogobio; species Rhinogobio ventralis. Next base: position 8,672,975 of record CM077204.1, read on the forward strand.
TTCATGAAAATAATGCCACAATGCAAAAAGTCTTAGTCTATAAACAAAAAATAGACGTTTTTGGTGTGAGGACCAGTGTTGCCAGATTGGGTGGTTTTGAATTTGATTGTGAGGGTAAAGATTGGTTTGGGTGGGCGGGCCAAATTTGGGCTGTTTTTTTTGGCGGTTTTTAAACATTTAAATTTTATAGGCCAATTGGTTAACGAACAAAACCCAAGTGTGCATGTACTCCATCCAATCAGTCATCCTGACGTTACTATACACACACATTTCATGAGATTCCACAAATACACACATTAAGGCATAAACTTACTTTGACACATCTAGGAGAAAGTCGTTGAGTTCCGTCTGTTTGGCGAGACCTCTGCAGACCTGCAAACAAAAGAGGAACAGGAAGTTTAAAGATGGCAATCACCACAAGTCGGTATCCGAACTGATATTTCTGTCTTAAGAAATGATTCTCTAAGTGAATTCCACGCGTAACTGATCATGTTGATCACCAGCCAATAATCTTTTTAGAACGTTTTGATCTATAATCTCAGTGTAAAAAGCTGATATTACTTCACTGCTTCATTCTCCATCTACTTTTTTTTTTTTTGCTAGAAAATGGAAAATGCCTTTTGTCCTACATAGAAATAAAAAAAGCATACATAATTCGGCTAGAGGGTTAGATGATGACAACATAATCGCCATTTTTGGATGAACACACCCTAAAGAAATAGTTCAACTAAAAATAAAAATTCAGTCATCATTTTCTCACTTTCATGCTTAACCCATATGATGTTATTTTTTATATGTAGAACACTAAAAGGAGAACCTTTTGGAGCATTACAGATCACTAAGCACTGTTGTATGGAAAAGAGCTGCGTAAAATTCTTCAGAATTCGATTAAATAATGATTCAATTTAATTTATGATGAACCATTCCTTTCTTACTAAAATGTGTTACTTATGGTCTACTATACTCATCGGGACCATGTTCTGATGGTTCCCTGACTTCTGAGAAGGTTTGTGTCCCACAGAGAGAGTTACTCCCAAAGAGCTATGTGATGCACAGGGACATTAAAGCCCAGAGTGTTGTCATTTACGTTGTGCAATCGTTTAAGTACAAACAAGACTACATTGTCATTAATTGCACCTCCTGAGACGAGGGTGTGTTTAATGTGTGGTCTGGTTGCTTACTCTGGGCCCACCTGATCCATGTACACAGTGGATTACAGAAATCAAAACACATGCGTACAACCAAATCAAACAGCTTATGCAACAGAACTCTAAACTGTCAAGCTGCAACAAAAAGCAAGGTTTAATCAATGCATTGTTTTTCTCAAACATACTCACCTGAACTTGGTGTATGGCTACAGATGCCCAGGCCAAATTTGCTGTTGCAACCTAAAAAAACAGGGTACACTTAGCCAAATATGCAATACACGCACCTGCATTACTCCACGAACAGGCAGAACTTCATAGTTCATGGTACCTTGCTTGACGGTTGAATGTCTTGTTAGCCACAATTTGAATACAATTACACATTTATTGTTAATATTTTCTTCATTTGACAACAGGGTAGGGTAACTCTGGTCCTGGAGGGCCACTGTCCTGCAAAGTTTATCTCGATCCCTAATCAAACACACCTGAAAAATCTAACATGAGGCTGTATTTGAAATCGCCCTCTTTACCGTCCTTCACTGAATTAATTTGGCGCAATGCTCACAGGGCATGGATATTTTCTAGAGGCTAGCTGTTGAGTCTACATCAGTTGTACATCAGTGGACATAGCCAAGTCTCTTTAGGTTTACTTAAAAATAGGTGTGTTTGATTAGGGATGGCACTAGATTCTGCAGGACAGTGGAGGAAAGTTGCCCATCCCTTTTCAAAACTATTAAATAACACAACAGAACTATTCAAAGGAACTAACAAAACCTTTTATAATGTATTATGAATTCCTAGATGGCATAAGGTCCATATCACAACTTCTACTGAACAAGACAGGATCACCCATTTAAAATAAACCTGAACCTGTTACGAAATCTGTATTGGAAAATCTTTCGTCCCTCACTTGAAATTTCAGATCATAGGGATTCCTATTAAAATGACTGGATTTCGCCTGTGAAAATTTGCCTGAATAACAGAAAATGTGACTGTACCTTTAAACAGGAAGACAGTTTTACAGTATGTTTTTACAGTATGTGCAATTAGTTTATCTGAAATAGGTAGATTGAAAGTTCAGACTTTCAACTTTAAAAGCAACCTAAAAAATTCCTTAAATAGTCCTGAAGTAAAATAGCAGCCTGGCTAAAAGAATTGAGAGCAGAGCCACATGGGTACTAGACGTGTAAAAAAAAAAATACTAGCACTTTCTCTCTTAGAGTACCTCCTGGTGGCTGAGGTTGAAGGGCTCTCTGCCCAGGTGGCGGTGCAGCTCCAGGATAGCGATGAGGTCTCCGATGGCGGTGAGGATGGGTAGACACAAAACAGAATGTACAAGGATCCCTGAGTCCTGCCCTGTGCCATGAGGGAATCTCTCGTCCTATAGGGGGAAAAAAGGAGCAGAGAGGGATCGCACAAGGGAAAAGGGGTGGGAGGTTGTGTTCTTCAAACAGTTCTAAATTTGTAAGTCTTGATTAAAAATCAAATCAATCAATCAATCAATCAATCAATCAATCAATCAATCAAACTGTCTGTCTATCTATAATTATTACAACTTTAAAATGTATATGATAATTTTTACACTTTTTCTATATTGTCTGAGAAACATTTGTAAGGTAGCATAACAATCTGATACACTGGAAGCATTCAATTTGGCACATCATAACAACATCAGTTGACGAAGATGCTATTTTTATTTTTTACAAACTGTAGAGCTGCTGTGGCCACTTTATTTAATCAATTATTTACAATATTTATAAATATTGTATATGTATTTATTTTTTTCATAGATTTTTTTTTATGTATTGAAATAACTACAAGCTTGCTTTAAATAATTGACTATAATTTAAAGCAATCTTGTAACGTTTCTGGTCTCTAGCCTTCTAATTTAAATCATCTTTTATTTTTGTATAATCATATGTATACAAGCTGTAGGAATAAGAGCATTATGTGTACTCTGTAACACATAATACTCTAATAGTGGTTCTCAGTGGTTCAAAAGTGGTCACAGGACCCACATTTTCCCATGGTCATTAAGTCGTGACCCAAATTTTTAGGAATTTGACATATGGACACTGATCCTGATGAATGGAATGCATATCAAACTTGCATGCAAATTAGTTGTGTATAGTTGTGTGTATAATTTACGTTCTAGAACAAAACATCAAAGTATCCTCAAGTTATGTTTACCACAGGTTTTATTTTACTAATAAGTTAAAAAACCCTATTATATGATCAGTTTGTAGCAGTAAATGAAGAGATGTCACACCGATCACAAGTTCAATATGGAGTACCGCAAGGCTCAGTGCTAGGACCGTTGCTTTTCACCCTGTACATGCTACCACTGGGAGATATACAATTAGGAAGCATGGCACTAGTTTTTATTGTTATGCTGACGATACTCAGCTTTATATTTCTTCGTGCCCTGATGAAACATACCAATTCACAAGATTAACGGAATGCATAGCTGATATAAAAAATTGGATGACTAGTAATTTTAAAATGAATTTTAATCTTCAGATCAGATGGTGGACCTGCGCTAGACAAGACAAACGCATCCCTGAAGTGTCTGCAGAGACCGTGTCAACTAGACTCTCCCCTGTGACGGCCTCATCGACACGACATCCTCAACAAACCCATCTCCGGTGTGATGACTCCGATCTTCAATCAGATGGAACTGGACAAATATTCTGAATGTTCCGATCTAATCTGACTTCTGACTTGTAATGTTGCCTGAATCATAGTCATGCACAATTTGTTCGTTTGTCCAGAGGAGAGCTGGCACCCGACTGAGCCTTTCTCCCAAGGTTTTTTTTCTCCATTCTGTCACTGATGGAGTTTTGGTTCCTTGCCACCGTCGCCTCTGTTGCCTTTGGCTTTTGGCTTGCTTAGTTGGGGAAACTAAATATTCAACTATATTAATGATCTGCCCGCATTGACACTATATGATAATTGAACTGAGCTGGATGACATCACTGTTTTTTCCAGAGCGGCTGTACAGCATTATTTTCCTGTTTAACACTGTGAAGCTGCTTTGAAACAATCGTATTGTAAAAAGCGCTATATAAATAAAGGTGACTTGACTATTATAAGACCCCATAGGAAAATCTCAAAGAAACCAGTGGCAAATAATTATTCCGGGTTGTGATGTCATCCCTGCAGTACTCTGTAATGACACTGATATATAGCTTGACATCATCTCATCGAACAGCAGATACTGAATCAGGAAAAAACGAGACGCAGGTCAGTGGAACGGGTAAGTCAACAGGTACGAGGTACGCTTTTCAGCGGACTGTGCCTGGATTGCCATTCCCTGCAGTGTTCTGGTGAGTATGACATCTCTTATATTCAGCTAAACCTCCCACGTTTGTCGGAATGAATGTTAACTGCCTCTCTAACTGGGCTGCCCCCACGCAGATGCAGTGCTACATGAGTTTGTCTGCCCTCTAGAAAGCAAGGCCTTAAAGACTTGGGTAGACAAGTTGCGAGGGCTCAGTTCCTGTGTTCTCCATCTGGGTCTTCGGGTCAACTGGGAAAAGAGCAAACTCTCCCCCATTCAGTAAACCTGAAATTTTGCCTGAATTCTTTCAAGGGCAGAAGAGTGACGTGGCACACGCTGGGTGACAATTACCCCGGCCTGTCTCTATAAGTCACGCATACGCTCTGAAGTAGAACCTGTATTGAATGGTGCACTTCTCACAGAGAAGACCCCCGAAAAAGCCTGATCAGAGCTGTGCTTTTCTTCCTGCAAGAAGGGTTGAAGCAAAGGCATATTTGCGAGGTTTTACAACCTCTGTGTAGAGCCTGTGTCCTCCTGTGTACTCGCCATAAGTAGCCAGTGGACGCTGGGGACCATTCCCCTCCTAGGACCTGTGCACATATTTGCTCCATAGGCGAGTTCCCCACCTGGCAAACCCTGCATGGAGTTCCCCCAGCACCCTCGGCAGTCAAACGCAGTGGAGGCGTCCAACGCTAGGTGTATGCCCAGAAGGCCAGCCCTGGTGTAAGACTAGGTGCCCATGTGTTGTGATTCCCCTATGGGTGTTCCCACATGTGTATTCTTCCACGGTACGGTTTCCCTGTTGGCGAGCCCATGTCTTTCCCTTGGAAGAGCCTGCTCTGCCGTCTCTACTGGTATTGACTTCACCCTAACTAGGCTGAATCTACTACAGAGACCTTCCATATGTAGCACTGCCCTGTTGGTCAGTCCATATGTGTAATCTCCACGTTACCTCGCTACGGGCAGGATGTGGCCTCCATAGTGTCCCTTCCCATAGGCACCCTTTCCCAGTGTTATCCAATAGTGTCACTGTATAGGAACAGCTGTGATTGACACTTTTGTCTGCTTCTGTGCTGAAGCCCTGCCTTTTCTCCGCCCTGCCAGGTGCAGGGGGACTAGGAGGCTTACACAGGGCGCTGGAAGGGGCAGCAATTGTGGAGTTTTGGTAGGGATCCCAATTCGTCAGTCGTTCTGATGTAACGTCAAATGTGACTGACTTATAGAGAACGGAAACGTTACGTCTCGTCGCCACAATTGCTGTACTACTGCTGAGCGGCTGAGACACACCACCTCGGCTCCACAGCGCAAAACTTGAAGTGCGAACGCACATGCGCTTCCTTATATACCCGATTCGCGGGGCGGGGCGCATGATGCAAATGTGCATCGGCTCATTTAGTTTCTCTCAGTCGAGATCCCAATTCGTCAGTCGTTCTGATGTAACGTCTCCGTTCCCTCATTCAGGGAACAGGGGTTACATTAGTAACCTAGAAGTTTCTTTGACAACACACTGACCCACTAAAAACGATCTTGTCTAACAGAAGAGCAAAGTCTTTGCAGAAGAGTCAACAGCTTCCATGCATGTCTTTCAAAATAAAAATCTTGTATCAGAAACAACATTTAGAATTTTAGAAGGTTTTGTTGTTGTTGTTTCTTTGACTACTCACTCCCACTCAAAACGGTCTTGCGACCCAACAGATGAGAAACATTGCTCTAACCTCCTAAGCTCCACTGTCCTCGTACAAGGACATTATATTTTAGTGAATTTCTCTGACACCATACATGTCACACGTTTTAAGTCTGGATGCCCTGTAAAGAGCACATTCAGGGCTTTTCAGATATAGAGGTTGCACCAGGACAACAACTTCTCCTTGGTCTTTAAAAATGACTGAATGATCAAATTTAGCACTCTTATGGAAAATGATAATATTTTGTAATATTTTGTAAATATCATCTAAATCTGACTAATTTTCAAATAGTTTTTTATAAATCAACATCTAAGGAAAACGTTAAGGGGTTTCTAATCAAAACATGACTCTCTGTTACAAAACAGGGCATTGGTTTCATACATGTCCTCAATAGAGGACACCGGGACTTAAAGCATGTTTATCAGGCATTTTGGGAGACACAACAAGTGAATAGGAAAATAAATTACATATCAATGTTCCTATAAAATATTAATATATAATATACATAAAATGTTACTGTAAAGTAATGTACATTTTTTCATTACATGTTGCTCCAAGAACACATTAATATGCAAATTAGATCCAGTGTATAGATACATTGCATTGAATGGGAAAACCCATGTATGGCCATTTTACCCACATAATAATTGCAAAATGATATATCAGTTAATTCCGTTATATCTTCATAACATAGTTGAGAATCATCTTTAAACCAAGTTTGGTTAAAATAAATAATCATGAAACCTGAAAATTGGTAAATGAAATGAAAAAATTGTTTTTGCCTATACAGTCATTTTATTTTTTTAGTCCCGGTGTCCTCTTACAAGGACATAGCATAAAATATAATTTTTCAAAAAACAATAATGACATGAAAAAATACTATATTCAAAAGACTTTGTCTTTTCTTATTTAGCCATGCAAAGTCAGTTTTTTTACTAAAGGATTTCTGATGCAAATACTCTAGTGCAAATACTGTCAAATTGAACTGCAGTAAAATTATTTTGAGGATCTTGGAAATGAGTGAAAACAGCATGTGGCTCACCCCCATGATGTCCTCTACAAGTAGTGTCTTGCGTGTCTTTGCAACGTGAGCGGCGATGGTGGTCCCAAACGTGATGGGACCAGAGGGGATGAGCCCAGGAAGCCCCTCTTTTGCCCCCGTTGGAGTGAACAAACATAAACTCTGTGATGGGGAAAGCCACATTAACAAAACAGCACAATGTTAAGGAAAATGTCTTGATTCGTCCCTGTAAACTATAATATTTGTCTGTATTTTAAAAAATCTCATTATATATTCATATCCTGGCTAAAATACAACACTTAACAATACTTAAGATGCAAAATAATTACATTTAAGCTTAAAGGGTTACTTCACCAATTAGCATTAAGCTTTGTATCAGTAGAAACCCGACAGTATATTCGAATGACCATGCTTCCCTCCATTATGTCCCCCCGAGACAGAGATTTCTGTATTTTTTGTCTGAAAAAAAAAAACTCAGATGACGCAAAAATTGTCATTTAGCATCATCGGAGGGTTTTTTGTCCAGAGGCTAGAGACTAAAGCCAGTAGTAGGAGCTAGTTCCACATGTTTTCAACCCGCCCATAGGGGTGGGATCTCACTCACAGCCGCATGTAAAATACGCACGGCCGCTCGGGCATTCATAAACGAGTATTTTCAATTAATTCCTATGAAAGTTAAGCTTTCATAGGCATGAACTGAAAACGCGGCAGACTGGACACGCACCGTGAATGACTTTGCGGCCATGAATGAATGACAATGCGGCCATAAATGAATGCCCGTGCAGCTGTGCTCATTTTAGATTCGGTTTAGAATTAGCGCCAATTCGGGGGCGGGTTGCTTGAATTGTGGGTTCATTAGCCTATTATTCTTAATGAAAAACACAACAACAAAACGGTATAATGACAAACTCACTTAAATAGGCGCATTTCACTTTGAAACCAGCTGTTTGCTCTCGTGATGAATGAAATCTGACTCCTGCTGCATTTGTGTTGCGACTCTCATTCGGCTCATGCTGTATTAGTCAGACATGTTCAGTTATTAATTGTAATGTCTATTCTCTAACTGAACTAAATGATTTTATAACTATAAAAATTAAAACGACGGTGGTTGGCGGTGCCGCGGTGGGCAAGTGATGCAACCGGTAGGCGTGGCTTGGGAGTGGCCTCATAGGGCAGCGCATAGTGCATTCTGGGAGTTGTTGACTTTTATCCACATGAGCCAAAAATACTTTTTCTGGCTTTTCTCAGTCTAGAAGGCACCAACTTCTAAAATAATTTCACATTTCTACTACATAAATGACCCAATTTAAATACACATTCATCTTTCCAGCGGTGAAGTATCCTTTTAAGACTAGCTGTACCCACTAAAGCTGACAGTAATATAATTATAATTTGAAAATAGCGGACAAATTATAAAAAATAAAAGTCACAATAGATTGGTGTATCTATTCATTACTTACCACAGAATAAGACAGATTAGACAAAAGAGAAGCCCTTTCAAACTTAGTTATTTGATTGATCACAATACTAGCCATCCAAGCAAAACCACTCATGTGTGAGGAAATGAACATAGCAGGGGTCTCAAGTGTTTTAATGCTATAGAAATTCCAGACCATTTTGAGACAAACAGAACATGTACATGACCAATCAAAGGTTTGGACTCACTTGGCTGAGTTTATGTTTCTCATGATCTTAAGACCTCTAAAGCTTCAGTGCCTAGAAATTAGTTTTGTTGACAAAATATAGTTTGCTCCTAGTTTAATTTAAGCATCTAGGCAAAAACAGGCTTCTTGAAGAATCTAAAATAGTTTTTTAATGGTCACTAAAAGATTTGCATCCTTCATCATTCCTTAAATCAATGTTTTAATGACTTTACTTGAGTTTGAGTATATTTCTCAACGTCAACATCCACTAAACACTTTTCAACATGTATCAACTTAGGAATTACTCACATTGTTGCATTCTCCAAGGAAGTAAAGTGCAAATCCATCAGCTTTTGTGGCTGTAAAAAAAAAAAAACTCATAAAAAGTGTCACAGGATGATGTACTGTATCATGCTTTAGACATACACTCAAAACGATACAATCTCAAAGAATTTAACTGGATAAAAATGGGCCCAGAGATTCAGAATGGCATTTCCAAGGGGAAAAATTAACAGCAAAGGGCTAATACATATGGCTAATGTTTTTAACAGATATTTCTTTTGAAGAAGATCCAAGTATTCCAAAAACACCAAAAGAATGTAAAAAAGAAGGGTGTTTAAATTAACATGTGTTTGAATCAGGGTCACAAATTGACTACTTGGGGTAAAATTGGGTAACAAATATTTTACTCTGAAAGCTTTATCACTTAATTCACATTAGCTATGTTTCCATTCAAAGTTGCAAAATTATGTGCAAAATCTGAATATTGCATAAAACATTTGTGACTAACACTTTGATTCTTTCCCATGTGTTCAAGAGAACAAAATCGTCACTTCCTGGGAAATTGCTACAATCAGGGAAGCCACTGTGGCTCTTTTATCCTACATCATAAATGACAGAGCGGCGGACAAAACGCAATAAACGTTGTCACATTATCTTGCGTTCGGATACCTGGTACTTGGGAACGTTTCTGGGAGGGAATTAAACTAAATCATTCTGATGACAGACATTGGCTCAGGCATTTCAGAATGATCAAACCAACATTTAAGAAGCTGTGCAATGAAACTGATCCGCTGGTTAGTCCAGTTATCCAATCACATCCACTGTTGAGGCAAAGTCACGTGAGTTTTTTTTTTTTTTTTTTTTTTGCACATCGAGGGATTTATTTATGTGCATGTAGAATTTATGCGCATCTTGGCATTTCATCAATTTTTTTATGCGATATCCCAAATACACAGTAAATAGGTGGATGGAAACAGCTATTGATAATTTATTTCAATTAAGTATTTGACATAAATGGACAGAACACTGTTATATAGTTATATATACAGTTATAGAGCAGAATATACAAATATGGGACCTCATCAAGGTAAAAAAAATGCCCCTGAAATGTAAATTTCTGAAACCGGTGCGCACACGCTTTAGTTTGGCGTGCAGTGTTGGTGTGTGTGAGACATGCAGGGGGCCAGACTGAATCCCAGCGCTCTGCAGTGCTGCAGCATGCAGATGAAGCGTGGGTGGATGGGAAGTGACAGGCTGAGTGCTGCTCGAACTGTGTGCGGAGGAGAGAGATGGGGAACACCTGTACTTAGACCTTTTAACCTGGATTCACTACACCTTCATCTGTAAGACTCTCTACTGGCAGCTACGGTGCTTCCACATTTCTGCTTCGCAGCGTTGTGTCATTTATGAGGACCGTGTGAATGCTGTAACTTGTTATTATTGGTGCCTAATAGCCCACTAATATATTATGTTAATCTCAAAGTGTGCAATTCGGTAAAATGTTCTGTACGATTTTATAATAATGTTTTATAATATTAATAAAAACAATTGAGAATTATTAAGTGTTATGAATGGCTGGACTACCCTTTACCTGAAGTGGGTAATTCGGGTTCTGTGAGTGTTTGTGTGTGTGGGTGAGGCAGAAAGTCTCTAACCTGTTTTGATGATGTTGCACAACTCATAGAGCAGTAGTTTGTTGTCTCCTCCAGTGTCCAGCCGCTGCTCCATGTAGCTGTTGAGCTCATATACGACGCTCTGCATATTCGTGTCCTGGTACTGCTGGACACAAGAAAGACACACATTCACATGCACATGCACTCTATACCACACAATATGGCCAAAAGTACACTAACCCTCAAAAATGTTTTTGAAAGAAGTCTTTCTGTGTTTAAGTGCTATAATCGGGTCCCTGCTGCATCTACTAACCAAGAAAACGAGAAAAAAGACAACCCAGTAAGCCTTTCTCTGCAAGCACATGAAAAAATTAGCCGCTCAGATTTCTCTCCCCTTCTGACATAGGAAGGGGATCTTATTATAATATCACCGCCCCTTAAAGTGATAGTTCACCCAAAAATGAAAATTAGCCATTCTAGGTGTATATGACATTGACATTCTTCGAATCGATGGGTTTGTGTAAAAAAAATATCACATTTAAAACTTTACAAATTGTAATCTCTAACTTCCGCTAACTGTTGTACGTGCGTTCACGAGAGACTGGCGTTCCAGCGTATTAACCTTTAAACTTCATTAGAAGTTTAAACTAATATAGCTTTAAAACACATTGGAAATAATAAACTTCAATGATGAAAGAAGAACTATGCTATCCGTGAGAGTGATCACAATATAGATGATAATCAAAACCAAGCAGATGTCTTGTTTGATACATTTTTTTCCCCTAAAAAAATCAGCGTTTAATTGAAATAGAACATTTTTGTAACAATGTTACAGTCTTTACTGTCACTTTTGATCAATTTAATGCATCCTTGCTAAATAAAAGTATAAATTTCTGTAAAAACAAACAAACAAACAAAACATTTTACTGACCCCAAACTTTAGAAAATTAGTGTAGTTTTTTGTTGAAAGTTCAACAACACATTTTTGGATGTTCCACTGAATTAAATGAAAGGTACAATGTAAGTATCCCAGATTTATCCATCCACACAGAAGAGTCAATTCACCTTTAAAATCAATTTTGCATTACAATTGGGTACATAAAAATATATAACATTCACAAATACTGGGTATAGCAGTCCATTTAATTAGACTGAAAACAGTCTTGCTTTGTTCTCCATTCTGGGTGGATTTTTTCACTGAACTTGTCGCAATGCAATATGGGACCGCCTTTTTACAATTTTGACATTTTGGCCAAAACAATGTGGGGGAGCACCTCACACACCCCTCTTCCACCGGCCCACTCTGACCTTTCACACAAGGACAGAAATAGACATACTTAGAAGGCAGTATAATCAAGAACATCAAATAATGAAGCTTTTCTCTCACAGTATACACATGAAATGTGCAACAAAAAAAAGACCATAGTATAATACAGAAATCAGTTCTAAATCCAATTTTAACATCCAAATCAGGAGGAGTGAACGGCAGGCCCAAACAAGAATGTCTATTTCTGTCCTTGTGTGAAAGGTCAGAGTGGGCCGGTGGATGAGGGGTGTGTGAGGTGCTCCCCCACGGGAACGGCTCCCTACGCATCCTGTTTATGTAGACGAACATGTGACGCACTGAGGACAGGCGACGTCCCTGCTGTCCTTCTCCAAAAAGTCCTTGTTATGCTGTTCCTGTCCCCATTTAATTTCTTCATCTCTGTCCCCTAAATCAGTGGGCCTAAGTGCTCAGAGCACAGTGTGTGCTCCTAACCCTAACCCTAGCCCATTAAACCTGTTAATGAGATCATTGCTTCTGCTCATTTAAATCTGTCACAGGGTTTGCGTTCTCCATGTCATTTGTCATAGAGCAGACACTTTCTTATTTAGCAGCTGTATGCTGTGTTGCTTAGTGATTATTAGCAGAAACCTTTCAGTGAAGTGTTCCATGAGTGCTTCTCCCCTGATAACGTCCCCTTTTGGCATGAATGTTCACACTTTTGCTGCATCCTTACTTTAATAAAGGGGTCACATATTACATTTTTTTTAAATGTAAGAGATCCATTTCATTCTACAACATTGATTCCTCATGAAAACCCTATAAAGGCTGCTGCATCATATTTGATAAGGCCTCTAAATTATAGACATGATCAAAATTGTGCTGAAAACCCTCTTGTACACAGTCTGATTGATAGTTTATACTTTTATAGAAAGTGGGTTGTCCCGCTTTAGGTCATGATACACATGACTGTGAAAACTTTAATGATTTTTATAAAGTAAACATAAGAATAACTTTTATAAATGTAAGTAATATTTCAAGATGGAACATTTACTGAAGCACCTATGGGTTACTATCCATTTACTTTTTATAAAAATGTACAATTTTCAGAAAAAATTGTGAGTTTCAAATATGATACATGAGGATTTTGAGGAATGTTTATTTGTACATCTCTCATCATTGTATCACATTGCATTATATGTTTTGCCCCCTACAATAAATGTAATTATTGCAATAAATATTATTGGGAGATATAGTGTAACAACCAATATTTATATGCATTTTATGTAAGTAATCTGCTATATACTGTTATAAGATCTCATCGATTTACATTAAAAGCTATCAGAATATTTTCTTACTTTTTGGCCATATAAATATCACAAACTGCATCAAATTGCATATTTTAGGGCTCTGAATCATTCTTGAGTATGAGTAGATCATACTATTTGAGCCATAAAAGTCTGATGTATGAAGAAAAAAAAAAAAAAAAGGTTAAATAAAAAAAAGACTATTATGTCAGGCTCTACAGGGTAAAAGAAAACGCATACGTCTGGTTTACTATCTTTGTGGGGACTCTCCATAGATGTAATTTATACTGTACAAACTCTGTATTATATCCCCTTATACTAAGCCTACCCCTAAACCTACCCATCACAGAATTTTTTTTAACATTCTATATATGATTTATAAGCTTGGTTCCTCACAGGGACCTCAATTTAGGTCCCCATGAGTCTGTGTGCATTCAGGTTGAAGTCCATGAACATCCACAAAAAACATGAACACACACACACACACACACGCACACGCACACACACACATAAAGCAAAGCAATGCCTCACTTACCCTGCTAACTTCTTTAGCTGAGGAGTCATCTGTTAAAATACAAAAGAAAACCATGTCAAAACAAATGAAGACGAGCATATCCTGTTACACAAAATCACTTTCATGGATGACTGGGCAGTATGTCCCTTTATTTGCATAAAACATGTTTTATTTAGATTTATTATGTGTCACATTTTTTACATAATCTTGTGCGTTTACTTTTTTTTTTTTTTTTTTTTTACATTTATTTAATTTATGGACTTTTTATGCCTTTAATTATATGAATAAAATTAATTTGTGGGATGGTAAAGAGAAAACATTAAAGCATGAGAAACAGGATCAAATCTGCATCACCAACATGACCAACACAGCTCAATGTGTCATGCACTGACTGCTGTGCCACAGTTCCAACACTAACACAATTTAATGTGTAGCTACACTGAAACTTTACGCTTGCTAGGAACGTTTTTTTCTTCGTGGAAGTTTTGCTTTTGGTGAGATAATAAAATATCAAAACTCAAATCAATATTTTGTGTACAATTATTTCATTATTGTCATCCGGGTATCGCGGACTCGCTCTTTCTCGTTTCATACAAACGCAGCTGCTGCCATTTTGCAGTGATTGTTTTGTACAATGTAATGGATTATAAGATAACAAACAGGTAAGATTTTAAAACGGTTTCATCTCAATTCAATATTTCTTATCCCCATAAGTGACATATCATGTAACAAGAGGTACAGTATCCCTTAAATGTCCGTCTAGTTTGAACTTGCCTAGGAACTGCTTTCTTTACGGAAGTTTTGTGTTTAAAGACCTAATAAAATATTTCAACTCGTCAATATTTTGGGTCTAATTATTTACTTATGTGGCAAGTAGCTGTGTAATAAGCAGGATAATGTACATCCAACCGGTTGTTATCACAGAATAAACCCAGACAGTCAGAGCAATGAGAGGCGAATGCAACAGAATAAGAAACCAAGCAACCAACAAAAAGTTCTGTGAACTTCAGTCACTTTCCTAATTGTCACATTTGCAGCGGATTAATATAAAAACAAAATTTTTCCCCCTGCCTGGTTGGAACACGGTGTTAAGGGAACATTCAATGAGTAACTCGTAGCCAAATTGACAATTTTCCACTGCATTGATAAGCGTTCTTGCTCAAGCTATGCAAGCTTAAAAAAAGCAAAAATCTTAAGCAAAAATCTACGTTTTTATTAACTGATACCCAAGCCTTTGGTAAATAGACTGCAAAATATAGAATGGCTTGCAAAAGCCCTATCTACCTACAAACACATGCCATGCATGACAGGCCCTGTTTATACCTGATATTAAAGGTGCAGTGTGTAGTGTTTATGAGGATCTATTGACAGAAATACAATATAATATACATAACTATGTTTTCAGTGGTGTATAAAGACCTTACCTAATGTACCGTTGTTTTTATTATCTTAGAATGAGCCATTTCTATCTACAAACACTGCGGGTCCCCTTACAGTGAAGTCACCATTTTGCACTGCCATGTTTTTACAGTAGCCCTAAACGGACAAACTGCTCTACAGAGCGCGTCACTCTCTGCTCTCTCCGACGACAATATTTTTGTCCTCTGTCGGCCACCGTAGCTTCTCTTTGTGCTTCGAAAGGGAGGGGTGAGCGGTGTGTTATTGCAATTCACAACCTCACCACTAGATGCCGCTAAAATTCACACACGGCACCTTTAAGATGCATTTCTCAATGGATCACAAGTAGACGAAGGAGACATACCCGTTTTCACCTGGTGTTTTTTTCATCTGGCGTCCCTTTTGTCCACTTTCAACCACTTCTGTCCTGATTTATTCAAGGGGAGGGTCTATGTGCGAGTAAATGTATGTTTTTTTTTTCCAGATCTTTCAATCTAGCAGACAAAATAAGCCTGTGTAATTTACATATGAACGTGCCCAGAGACAACGGAGAAACATGCAGAGAGCATCAGCTTTAATTTCTGCTCTGACAGCAGCAAGACCATGGCGAATGCTGTGAAACTCGGGTCTTCAGCTGACAAAGTTTAAATCACGTCTGTCTACTGTGCTTCCTATAATGTTCATGCATTATACTTTTACGGCTGTTCGAATGCATTCGACTACATGAGCGTCTACACTACGAAAGCAATCCTATCAAATGCGTTTTCTACTACATCTGGAAGTGGTCAAGAGTGCACAAGCTCCCGTTTACAACTGTATTGAGCGTTGTCCACTTGTGATCTTATCGACCAAAGCGCATTTTAATACCAGGTGTAAACAGGGCCACAGACACAGCTGTGAACATGCACATCCAGATGAATGGATAAAAGAGGACAATTTGTGAGAATTTGCCTCCTTTTGTTCTCCTGAGAAAACACCTGCATCTGAGGTCAGTGAGTTTGTAAAAACCTGAAGACGTTCAGCAAACTCTTCCTACTGGCTTCCCCCATTTAGACAGTTAGTGTGCAGAACACAGGAAGTGATGCATATAAACATATTGTAGAATGTACCTCTGTGCAAGCATTACAACTCACTTGCAACAGCAAGTTTACTTCCATTTTTTTTTATGCCTCTTTTTTTTTATTATTAACATTTTGTAGATTCTGCAAGGGGTACGTAAACATATGACCACAAATATACTTGAGTGGCTGAACAGCCTCTATGTCACTGAATTACTCTGCAGAACAAACAGTATGTGATTAACATAAAATCTAAATAAATACAAAATTTGCATAACTAGTTGTAACTGAGAATGTCTCAATATATTTCAAAAGCCTTAGGCCTAAAGTCCAAATGTTTGACATGAAATAGTCACATGTACAGACCAATCACACAATTCCAAAGCAGCATACTGCAATGACCCATCTTCAGCATTCAGATTTCCAAGCTTTTTTTCACAGGGAAAGTTTGGCATTGGACACACTTTGAAATGTTTAAGGTGTAAAAAACTGTATGCATGCACAGAGGAGGCATTATGTTTATTTGTTTTAAATTTAAACCTAAAACTCCAGTTATTCCCTGATTTTGAAATCACAGATTTTCAATGTGGTCTCAACATTTTGGCTCCAAGGTCCTGACCCAAATGGCACCCTATGTCCTCGCAGTTCACACTTTAGTAATCGAGTGATCGGGGGTGCATAGTGGACATAAAGGGGGAGCTTGTGAGCACCCTACTGAAACCTAAAATGACGAATGGGACACGCTAGTGATTCTCAACCAGGGGGCATCAGCAAACTTCCAGTGGACCTCAAGATGATTAAAACAACTAAAAATAAAGATATTTATTTTAATAATCATTAATTGTTTTAATTAATCCGCTCAACTAGGTTCCCCATGGTCTTGGAAAACCTGGATATATTAGGAAACCTGATTTTAAAAATGTGATTTGAAATCAGGAACAGTTGTGCAAATTAAAATCTTAAAACTCTATGGACATTTTTATGACCAATATACATTTTTAGTTCTGCCAAGCCAAATATTTTAGCAGGCAGAAATTGTGGGTAAAAATATTTGTAAAAAGCCTCGTTCTTAATATTTATCCAGTAAGTCACGAATAACAGGAAAGTCATATGAATTTATTTTTTTACTGTCACCTGACTGACCACCAAACACTGTTGCTGTGCGGATGAGTGGCCAGAACTCAAGTTTATTAAAAGTTTTCTATTTTAGTTGGAAATGGTGTCGTGTAAGTGGCCCCAAAGTAAATAACTAATGATTTTTTACAACGGAAATGAATCAATCAAAAACTTTTTTTAGCTGGACAATAACTTTTGGGGCTTTATAAGGTGTTTCGAATGTTGTGCACTGTTCCCCACATCAGTTGTATCAGCTCCCATAAATATAGTTGATATATTACAGGCTTTTATGGATCGATATGGGGGTGGATAGAGCCACATGAACCAACAAGGGACCTGGTTTGGAACACACATACAGTATAGGAAATCGCTCCTAAAGCAAAGCAAACGAGAGACGTGACGACTGATTACAAAAGTTTGCTGTTAGCATTTTGCTAAGCTAATGCTGTGATACTCTAAACTTAGATTGCACCAACAAATATCGGCTAAAATAGCCCAAACTTTTTAAATTGATATTTTAGGGTACTGAATAAATTACTTCTGTCATGTAATTCTCCATCTTAGAGGGATTTATTCACTGAATTCATCATTATGGTATTTTTCTGAATCTGTAAGGTATCTAGCTTTTGAAAGCACACCTGTGATGCGTTAAAATGCTGTCTACATAAGAAGTCTCTCTACCCAGATTCTGCTGGGCAGCTAAGAGAGGGCAATATTCCACTTTGCGCCACAGGCTACCTATGCTCACGTCATACTTGTTCCATTTCTGGTATTCCCAGATGGAAATCTTTGGTAATCAATGCAGGGACTTGCAGATGTGTTTCTGTCAAGCCCTTGGTGGGCAAATATCTACTCCAGATTGTTTGTGTAAACTGAAATGAAATCTCTCAATTCAGCATGAAAAGTAAAGCAGATATAAGCAGTTTGATCTTATGTCAATAACTAGGCTACCTTATTTTGGCAATCAAAAAACATATAATGTTCTTACAATTGGGCAAGGCATTACAACCTTTTTCTCTGTGGTAATCAACAGCATACCACAGATGCTGTCAATAGAGCTTAACTTGAACTGATCACAGAACATTACTTTAAAATAATTTCAGTTATCCAAGCTTAATGCACAGACACAACTATGTAAGCCCTCTGATTTGAACTCAAAATAGGTTTTTGAGCCAAGGAGGTATATAACACCTTAAGAGAGTTGCTAACATTCCAATTTATCTCAATGAAAAATGCTTGGCTGAACAAAACTACTGACCAATGGTGGATATGGAGAACAGAATTTGGAAACAGGTCTGGTGAAGATATTACACACAGAAGTCAACAATAAAAAACTATTTATTTTCTTAAAACACATTCCTGGTGTCTTGTAAACTATTTTTTTCCTTCATACTTTTTCAATAAAATGTAACAATCTTTGAAATTACTGACATCATCAAGCTCTTTATTTTTCAACCTATACTTTCAACCACTTTCACCATCCAATCAATATCTGATACACCTGCCCTATGTTTTTTCTTGTTGAATTTTACATTTCACTTGAAAATTTATCAATATGGTATAATGGAAGTAAAACGCTGTTTCACGTCAAATAATGGATTAATGGTTTAATAATGGGCAATGTACCATACCCAACCAAGAAAATTACAAAATGGCAAATGTGATTATCACTAATTTGATGAATGAAGTGAATGTATTAAAGAATTCTTAGAAATATGTCCAGACATTCGCTGTCTGGCGCCAAGCTGGACACAAACTACACATTCAAGCAGCCTCCTCTTCTGTTATTGAATTACAGCACATTTCAGGATTTTCTAGGCGCACGTCATTAGTGGCTCTCCTATATGGATAAGGTCATCAAGGCCACTAGGCTAAAGACAGACTGAATGACTAGGTCATGAATCACACTGTGCACACGTGTGTGTGTGTGTGACAACGTGGCACAGGATCAGTCCAGATGTAGCATTTCTCTGGAGGCAGAGCAGCGAAAGGTTTGGGATTTATCAATTACTCAAAGACTGCATATGTGTGAGAAGAAAACAGTGCCAGTGGGACGCTGTGGGAATGAGGTGCAGGGAGCTGACGTCACTGGGGCCTTGGGGGTCCTTGTTAGTCTCAACCAAATCACAGACACATCATCTGCTGTACACACATACAGTGATGCATTATTAGTAGTGCTTGCTAATATATATGGTTAGGGATTTGGAAAAAACAAACAAAATTCTGTCATCATTTATTCACCCTCATGTCATGTTACTTCTTTCTTCCATGTAACACAAAAGGAGAAACTGTGAATAATGTGGTCACGCTTTTCCAACAATGAATGGGCACCAGAGCTTTCAGGCTTCAAAAAGAATACAAAAGTACCATAAAAATATCCTAAAAGAAGTACATTTATAAGTACACTTATAAAACCTCAACTTGATCCGGAAATGTGCAGTAACTATCGGCCAGTCTCTAAACTCCTTTCATCACTAAGCTTTTGGTAAAAAGTTCTGGCTGGTCACATTAGTCAAGCTCACATCAGCTGACTGTCAGCTGATCACGTCTACCTATAGAAATATGATGTCTATCACAGCATATATAAGGTCCTTCAGTACTATCAGCAGCTATCCCGTTTCTCCGGAGCTAATTACTCTCCTCCATCCCCAGCTCCTCCTCTTGTCCAGTCAGGATTTGGTATTCTGATTCCCCTTGAATCAGACTTTATTCAGAAATTATTGTGTACATTTAAATATTGACATTAATGATATCTGCAATACATTATGTTGGTTCTGTTCTGTTTACCCTAAGGGGGTTATTGCTGCTCTCCTTGCTCTTATCCATGCTAGGCTGCATGGATGCGCTGGGAGTTCTTGCCCAGAACAGAACCATACCGCCAATCCGAACTGTATGCTAATAGTCAATCATCTTTAACGATAGTGGTCCTGACAGAAGTAGTTTTCACACTCTTTCACTCACTGGCTCCAGTCTTATTTGGATTCTTTTAATATTTTGGTTCCAGTCTGGTTTTAGATCATTACATCGTACTGAGTCAGATCTGTTGAGGGTTACAAATTATATCTTGCTTGCTCTGGATTCAGGCTCTTGTGTTGTGCTGGTTTTGTTGGACCTGAGCACAGCATTTGATACCACTGACCATAACATTCTTTTTGAACGACCAATGTATGGTTGGTATCCAAGTCACTGTATTACAGTGGTTTGCTTCTTATACAACATTTCATATCAGTGTTATGCGGGCAATTCTCAGTTTTACTTTCCAGTACGACTTGACACCTCTGTTTCATTCGATGTGTTATTGAAATGTGTAAATGATATCAAGAGGTTGATGACAAATAATTTTCTGCAGCTCAATGAGGATAAAACTAATTCTAGGTTGTCCTGCAAATTCCTCCCCTGCTCTGGAAGTCCAGTTAGGTCCTCTCTCCACCAGTGTGCGCAAACAAATCAAAAACCTTGGAATGATCTTTGACTCTTCACTATTTTTTGATAAAAAATTAGTGTTGTTATTAGATAAAGCTTTTTCCATTTGAGATATATCACAAAGTTGAAGCATCTTCTTTCGAGTAAAGATTTAGAAGTTGTAACATCAAGATTATTGCAAGTTGTTCAAAATGTGGCTGCAATACTTTTGACTAGGTCTAAAAAGAGGAACCATATCTCCCCTATTTTAGTATCCCTACGCTTTGTGTTAAATTCAGAGTTGATTTTAAAATCCTTTTGTTTATATATAAGGCATTGTCCGGCCACACACCAAGAAATATTAGAGATCTTCTTGTGCCATGCTGTCCTACTAGGGCACTTAGATCCTCTAATCACTTACTCTTAACTGTCCCACAGCATCACTACAAATCAAAGGGTAATCAGGCCTTTTCTGTGGCTGAGCCTAAGCTTAGGAATGGTCTTCCCATATCATATCAAGATGTCTGTGTCACGGTGGGTGGCTGTGATGAAGCGCACAACGAGAAAGATATTCAAACAGACATTTAATCCAAGAATCAAAACAATAAACAGGAGAATAACCTGGGGGAAACACAACCACAAACACATTGATGTTAAACAATGCAAGGCCAGGAACTAACTGAAACAGAGGGCTCATACACACCGAAAACAAAGGAGATAATAATACACACCTGAACTGAGGACTCAAATCAATCTGTAACCATAGAAACAAACAGGCGGGGAAACTGAGGGGAAAGAACTAATTAACAAACTAGAAGCAATTACAAACTGGAACATGACAATGAAACTGAATCTAACAGAAAAAGAATCCATAAACATGACAAAAACAAACTCAAAACATGACAGGACACTCCCGGAAGGCGCATCCTCGCAAGTCAAGTCAACTCAACTTTATTTATATAGCGCTTTTTACAATGCAGATTGTTTCAAAGCAGCTTCACAGTGTTAAACAGGAAAATAATGCAACCGAATTTGATTTGGCTGTACAGCCGCTCTGGAGAAAACGGTGATGTCATCTTGCTCATTTCAATTATCATATATACTCAAGTAATGTAGTTGACAGTTAATTTAGTTTAGTAATTACATTTATTTGGATATTTATTTGAAAATTTAGTCCATGGGGCTGGGAAGGTGGGCTGACGAGGGGTGGTTTAGAGGAAGCCTCCAGGGTGGTACGGACAATACAGGGAGCCAGGGAGGTGCTGGTAACTCAGGGAGTCAGGGAGGTGCAGACAGCTCAGGGAGCCAGGGCGTCTCTGGGATGGCCTCTGTGGCCATGTCTGGGAGAGCGGGCGGCTCTTGGGCGGCCTCCGTGGCCATGTCTGGGAGAGCAGGCGGCTCTGGGATGGGGATGGATAGCCAGTTTTCTTGGGAGGAGTTTTGGGGGGGTGTGCCAACCACATGCACAAGATGGCCTCAGGGGCTGGAGCTGACACTGGACTGTGCTCAGGGGCTGGAGCGGGATCTGGCGCTTCTTTCTCGGGAACGGGCTGTGGTGCAGCGTCTTCTGGAGCGGGCTCTGGGATTTTAGTCTCTGGAACGGATTCAGGGATTTCACTCACTGGAAAGGACACTGGGATTTCAGTCTTTGGAACGGTCTCTGGAATTCCACTCTCAGGAACGGACCCAGGGATATCACTCACTGGAATGGACTCTCTGATGACAGTGTGCTCCTTCATTGTACTTTTTAAAATCTAACTTTTAAATCATATTTTTATTCTTTAGCTTTTGGAAACCTGTAATTGTTGTTTTTATTGTGTAGACTTGCTTTGTACACTGTACAGCACTTTGGATCAATTTATATTGTGTTTATTTGTTGTTGTTGTTATTGTTTAAAAGGCATTTAAAAGATGATTCATATTCAAGTAATATTATCAATTTAACAGCACTGACAGTAACAGATAGGAACACATTTTTAACTGAATTGAGCTGGATAAATGACACTAACTTTGCAACATCGACACCATTATTAAACTGAACTAAACTGAATCAACACTGAACAGACATGAGCTAAACAATGACACTATTGTCTTCTGCAGAGCTACTTATATATTGGAATTGTTTCATAATTGAACTTTGCACCGTTGACAGTTATTAATCTGAATTGAAATAAACTAAACTGAATGAAACTAAATTGAAACTAAATTTAGCTGAATAATGCCACTATTATCTTCTGTAGAGCTGCTTTACATCTTAAATTGAATTTGTTTCATAATTCATAATTCTTCTAAATTAAGAGTAGGTTGGACCAATAAGAAATTAAATTATGCAATGTTTTATAGCTAATCAATGTTTATAGCTAATCAAATAATTTGCTAAAAAAGTTTCATTCTATTTCAAGCTGTGTTGCACCACTTATTTTAAACACAGACTAAAAAAAATTAAGGATTAGAATTCTAACCTGTGATTAATACTTTCATGGTTAATATTGTCCATTATAATGTAATTGCCATTGCAACAAACAACAATGCTAATATTGTTATTAATATTGACTACCAGAAACTCTCTCCCTTTCTGACATATACTATATGGACAAAAGTATTGGGACACCTGCACAAACAGGGACTGTAATTGCATTCTAAATACATATACATTAATATAGAGTTGGTCCCTCCTTTGCAGCTATAACAGCTTGCACACTTCTGGGAAGGCTTTCCACAAGATTTTTGTGAGGTCATTTGTGAGGTCAGGCACTGATTTTGGAGGTTCACAATCAGTTCATCTCAAAGGTGTTCAATGGGGATGAGGTCAGAGCTCTGTGCTGGCCAGTCAAGTTTCTCTACACCATGTGTCACCGGTCCCGCTCTGAGTGGGATTCGAACAGGGTTCTCCGGTGAAGGAGGCGGCCGTGCTAACAAGGATGCTAAAGACCGCTAGAGCGCCTCTTGAGATCAGGGGAGTGAGTTATATGTGTGTATGTATGTCAGGGTTCGGGAAGATGAAAGAAGCGAGGACTCAATGATGCAGATGAAATGGGTTTTTAATGATAACAATAAAATAAAACAAGACAAACAAAAACTACCCCGCGTGGGAAAACAAGACTAGACTTGACTTGACTTGACTTGAGATGCAGAGAAACACAAGGCACGTTCAACGATCCAGCACAGGACTGCAAACACAAGGAGAATAAATAGGGAACAAACCCAAAAGAGGGTAACGAGGGAAGACAGGTGGGGCAAATGAACCAATAATCAGGAAACAAGGTGGGCGGCGTTAGACAATAGACATGAGAGTACATGGCACAAAGAAACACTTGACAAGCCATGTGCTCACACCAAACGTGACATGAACATGCAGCTAATGAGAACTCATAAGCTGCATGTTTACACAAAACATGACAACATGAAAGCACGCAGCCAGTGAAAAACACCAGCCATGTGCTACACAACACAAAACATAACATGAACATAAGAGCGCCCGCTCACACGACAAGAAATGCGAATGCTCATTCCGTGCGCTCACAACAGAAGACAAACACGCGGATATATATATATATTACATAACATGTTTTGTAGCTTGAGATAGGACACAGATGTAAATTTAATACAACAATATCTGTAAAACTTTTAACAACCTTGGTTTTAAAGAGTGAAATTTAAGACAAGCTGTGGGCTTTGGACACCCCTGTTTTACATGTACCTTACTACTTTTGGACTTTGGCTTTTCGCCTTGCGGACAATAAAATATGCACAAAAAAACCTATAGACCCTTTCATGCAAGGAGGAACCTAAGCCATATTTAAAGATAGAGAATAAAAACACTTAAAATATACACAAAAGAGCTATAGCTTATTTGTTAAAAAAGCTAGTTTGAATACATTTCACAGTCCACAAAGAGATAAAGGCTAGAGTATTGGGAAATGTGTGCTTCCAGGGTAAAAATGGCCACAAGATGACTGATCACATTTCACAGAGAAGCTGCACCTTCAACAGTAATAAACTATTTCCATCCTAAATTTCAAACCATAGAATAAAATAAAGGGTTTACCCAACAGTGTCTTATTGAACAGATGTTGACCTCTGAAGTGTAAGTAGTCATTCTCCGTCACAAGCAAAGATCTATCCTTGAAAATCCTTGATGGAGACAGATTTAGAAAGAGCTAGATCTCACCAGTAGGTCGTGTCCTTTAGCCTATTGATTTGACAAGTCATTCAATGTCACATTGTCAGAGTAGGATGACTGTAGTGCTTGGAACACCTTATTTGTAATGCAGAGGTACTCAACTTCAGAAGCCAAGAAGCACATTCAAAAGAATATACACTATAAGCATTTATATGTACTGTATATGTACAGTCATACATATACAGTATGCACAGTATATGAGACAATGCTCAAACACAAAATAAAAGCTGATGGTACTTTATGATCTTCATGAATTGCAAAAGGGCCTGACATGATAGTGGAATTACAGGTCACAGTATTTGCAAAAGTTGGCACAGACAGATACCAAGAGCATCACATGGACTGCAGCCACTGGCCCAGCTGACGGTGCTGCCGTTAGGCCTAAAACGATGCTCTCGCATACACTACAGCAGTGAAATCATATGATGTCCGGGTATCTCCATAGCTCAAGACAGCGTGGAGCACACCAGATTAGGACAATCTATTATTAAACTAATCAGCGATCTCACAAGTACACTTGTGACCTATCAAAGGTAAAGTATAAGATGTTCAGATTTCAGATTTGTTCAGATTTAACTTTTTATTTTTATCAATTGTCTCTTCTCTGAATTGTCTCTTCTCTGAGATTCTCTGAATCTCATAAATGGTGTACAACATAACATTAAAGGAATAGTTCACCCAAAATTCTGGGTGTTTACTTACCCTCCACTGTCAGTCCAATCCTGTATGTCTTTCTCTCTTTCGCGGAACACAAAAGAAGATTTTTTTTTTTTTTGGTTGATCTTCCATAGAAGAAAGAAAGTCATAAACTATCCCTTTGAGGGAACTGTCAATGAATCAAAACTGTCAATAGGATTTTGTGAGACTGTGGTGGGTGGACCTCTGTCCGGGGTAAGGAAATTTCGATACTTTTGTCCTAATTTCGCAAGAAATAAACCCTTTGAGCTTGTATTTTGCCTAAAACTGCAGTTGAGACTTTATTTTGGCGGAAAACTACCATTTCTATGAAAACAGGTTTACTAATCCTTCTCATTAAAAATTTTGTGAAATTCTGTAATCTTCTTCCCACAAAAATTTTTGAAATTATGCAAATGTGAAAATAATGCGAAACTGTAACCGCTACATTCCCAAATGCCCAAACGCTAAGAGTCTAGGTGATCAAATGGAAACACTATATTATTTAAATTCTAGGTATTATATTTTTATGTATATATTATATATGCAAGATATAAATTAAAATTAACTATCATCCTCCCATTTGGTTATTTAGTAAAAAAAAAAAACTGTGGAAAACATGTTTATTGTATTTACTATTTGACAAAAAAAAAGTGACCCTTTAAGACATTTCAGATTCATAAATATTGATACTGAAATAAACATTTTGGGATTTATTTGTTTTAATTTATATAACCCAACCAGTGATAACTAAATAGAGTCCCAAAAGAAAATTACAAACAAGTTTAAAAAATCTGGGATTTGGCTTGTCTTTTCAAGATAAAAGTTAAAGTGAGGGGAAAAAAATAAGCAGACTGTTTCTACAAACATTTGTGAAAGAATGGGTCGCTCTCAGGAGCTCAGTGAATTCAAGCGTGATATCGTGATAGGTTGCCCCCTGTGCAATAAGTCCATTCGTGAAATTTCCTCACTACTAAATATTCCACGGTCAACTGTTAGTGGTATTATAACAAAGTGGAAACAACTGGGAACAACAGCAACTCAGCCACAAAATGGTAGACCACGAAAATCACAGAGTGGGGTCAACGCATGCTGAGGCACACAGTGCGCAGAAATCACCAACTTTCTGCAGAGTCAATAGCTACAGACCTCCAAACTTCGTGTGGCCTTCAGATTAGCTCAAGAACAGTGTGTAGAGAGCTTCATGGAATGCGTTTCCATGGCCGAGCAGCTGCATCCAAGCCTTACATCACCAAGTGCAATGCAAATGTCGGATGTAGTGGTGTAAAGCAGGCTCTAGAGCAGTGGAGACGTGTTCTCTGGAGTGACCAATCATGCTTCTCTGTCTGGCAATCCGATGGATAAGTCTGGGTTTGGCAGTTGCCAGGAGAACGGTACTTGTCTGACTGCATTGTGCCAAGTGTAAAGTTTGGTGGAGGGGGGATTATGGTATGGGGTTGTTTTTCAGGGGTTGGGCTTGGCCCCTTAGTTCCAGTGAAAGGAACTCTTAATGCTTCAACATACCAAGACATTTTGGACAATTTCATGCTCCCAACTTTATAGGAACAGTTTGGGGATGGCCCCTTCCTGTTCCAACTTGACTGCGCACCAGTGTACAAAGCAAGGTCCATAAAGACATGGATGAGCGAGTTTGGTGTGGAGGAACTTGACTGGCCTGCACAGAGTCCTGACCTCAACCCGATAGAACACCTTTGGGATGAATTAGAGCGGAAACTACAAGCCAGGGCTTCTCGTCCAACACTGGTGCCTGACCTCACAAATTGAATTTTTTTGAATGGTCAAAAATTCCAATAAACACACTCCTAAACATTGTGGAAAGCCTTCCCAGAAGAGTTAAAGCTGTTATAGCTGCAAAGGGTGGGCCAACTCCATTTTAAACCCTACGGATTAAGAATGGGATGTCATTAAAGTTTATGTGCATGTAAAGGCAGGCGTCCCAAAACTTTTGGCAATATAGTGTGAAATGTAAAATGTGTCTTAGTTGACCGAACCCACATCCTAAACCATATGCTTTAATCGATAGTCAGTGGAAAAAGAAAAGGCAATGACGTACACAAAGAATTTGAAAGCCATGCATACTAATTCATAGCACTGCTTGATATGCATCACAGGCCAAAACAGAATCTGGCACATATGGTTTACAGAGAGACTGATGTTGAAACGGTGCCTGAGAAAAATCCCGCTCCCCAGCCTGCAGAGCAGAGCCGAGGTTAACCATCAGCCGGCTGCCTGTGAGAGAGCACCGCTGCACTCATGCAGAAAACATTCCCAAAATGCGACACATTCACCCTCCTCCAGTCCCCCTCCCAACCGACTGCATGCCCCTGGAGGTTGGCTCTGACGTCAGTAGCTGAGCTGGGCCGGCCGCCAACCCTGTGGGCCCTTGATGGATGTGATGGGTCGAGTGGAGCGGGCCGCGGCATGAAGCATGCTGTGCACAGAGAAGCCAGTCCCGCTTAAACAGCCCTAATGACCCGTAAGGACCCAGCAGGCCCTCTCTCCCATACTTTCACCAGTGCGCTAACCCTTTAGCCTTCTGCAGTCTTTGCTGCTCAGGTTACATAAACACAGACGCATGCATAGAAGAGGTGTATGAACTATGAAATGTACTGTTTTTTTTTCTCTTCATATTTTTTCCCACATTATCATGACTGTTAAACCAACTAAATCAAAATAAATATATAAAAATAAACAATAAAAACAGAACCAAAAAATCTGCTCATTAGTAGAGATTGCAAGACCTGTCTATATGGAAAGTATAAATGGCTATTAAATTAAGATATTAAAACTGAATTTAAATAATACCTATTTTAGATATTTATGATAATTAATGAATATACAAAATGTCTTACATTTCTCATTGGTACAACCAGTATCCAAACAAAATTACAGAATATGAATGTGTTACAATAAGCAGTCAAATTTTCATGCTCTCAACTGGTTTTGCTGCAGGACCTGTGATATTAGTATTATAGTTTTTATTAATATTTTGTATTTTGTTTTTACAATTACAATTTTTATTTTTGTATTTTATTTTTGTATTTTGTGTTTTGTCATTTGTATTTTTTTCTTAAATATGTCCTATTCTTATTATTATTTTGTATGAATTGTTTTGGTTATTTTAGTACTTCAAGTTAAAATAATATAAAATGAGAAATTATGCATTTGCAACTAGCTGAAATTTTATTTCAGTTAACGTAAAAAAAAAAATTTTTTTAAATAAAAATAAAAATAATTTGTCCATTGTAAATTTGGAAATGTATTAAAATTACCATAAACTGCAGAGGCCCAGCCTAGTACATGGAGAAAACACAGGGTCAGATACAGTATAATAATAATAATAATAATAATAATAATAATAATAATAATAGGGACAGAATTTGTGCCAAAATGCCATGCCAAAATGGGGGGGGGATTATATGTCTAGTTGCATTTTATCTCAACTAATTGTTACATTTATTTATTTATTTACTTTTTAAAAGTTTTTTAGTTTTTCAAACCTTGGTTATCAGCTGAGGTCCACTGTTATTGTATATAATTTTTCCAGAAGCATGGGTTAACCAGGAAATAAGTATAGAAACAAAATGCAAAGTATGCGTTCAAAATATCGATATGTTTACATTTGTGTGAAATGTCTAAAAAGTTAATGTCTCAGACACTGTAGCAGCAGTAAATGCAGGACTATTTTTTGACAGCACCGGGATCCTATTGCAGAATATTCTAGCACATGGCCATGAGTCCGTACCTGCAGGCTGACTGCTGTTCTTCCGTTTCAGCCATCTGTCTACCGTCTCCGCACTCACGCTTTCCAGCACAAACTCATCCAGCATCTGCGGGTGGAGGGAGAGATACGCCTTCACTTTCTCATCCGTCAGACCTGCAACAAAGTCATCAAGATTATTTTCTTGACAAAAAAAGAACATCCACATCTTCTCACAATTCTACATGGTTCCACATGGTTGTCCATTGTTCTTAAGAAAATCAATACTGACAAAATAGTTTACTGTCCTTAACCCTGTAAAGCCTGATAAATAAAATACACAGAACATAAATACTTGACACAGAACAGTTTAATGAACCTTTAGAAAAAAAAACATTACAAAAGGTTTGGATGTGTTTTTATATTTTAAGGCAAGTTTATGGCAATATAATATAGGAAAATATGGAGCTCATACTCGAGGAAGACAAAAACACCTACATTTTATTCAGAGGCCCAAACGAATTTGGTGCAGCTGCTGATATTTACATGGCCAAAAATTCTGATAGCTTGTAATGTAAATTATCTTTGTAACAGTATAGCAGACTACTTACTTAAAATGCATATAAATATAAGTTGTCGCTTTATATCTCCCATTAATGTGTCTTAGTAAAATTATATTTAAATGCTTAGATTTATGATCATAGGTCTGTATGTTTTATGCACTGGTGCATAGTCACGTTGGAACAGGAAGGGGCCATCCCCAAACTGTTCCCACAAAGTGTTTCATGGAATGTCAGGAGTAGTAGACAGATATACTCTGCTATAAAGCACAGCATACACATACCGTTTGAAGTTTTTTTTTGTTTATTAGTCACTACTTCTTCACATTACAGCTGTCTGTTTGTCTTTTGTACTGTTCATCACACAAATGGCTTCAGAAGATTTTTACATTTTTATTAAATTAAGAATTTGTATTTATTTATATAACTTTTTTTGCAGTTGTATGAAAAACAGCAGCTTGGGCATTCTCCCTAATATCTCCTTTAGTGCTTAAAGTGCCCGTATTATGCTTTTTTCCCGAATATTACCTTTAAGGCAGTGTGTAATGTAGCTATTTGTGAATGTAAAAGGTCTGCAAAGTTTTAAAGATCAAAGTGCACGACAAATTAAGTTTTTGTCTCCTAAAAGAAAGAATTCATTCTGAACTGCTGAAACGAGTTGACAGCAATTCCAGTCTCACTTCCTATTACATACCTATTTAACATTGTAACAAATTTGCATAATGCCAGCCTATGGTCTTAAATGGCTGCCCATGAACGTCTACTTTGACCCATCCTCAAACACTGTAATTGTTGCTGAGACTGTAAGAGTTTGGTTTGTGTTGTCATCCTGTTGAGAAGACACTGTTTTCAGCGCTGCATATCCAC
The DNA here is from genome assembly GCA_039654625.1 of Rhinogobio ventralis. NCBI lineage: Eukaryota > Metazoa > Chordata > Actinopteri > Cypriniformes > Gobionidae > Rhinogobio > Rhinogobio ventralis. The sequence goes on from CM077204.1 coordinate 8,703,708, forward strand.
CAAGGATGAGGATTGCACTGGAATTAATAAAAAATCACTGTATATCAAGCGCTGAGAAAGCCTCCGGGGCTGAAACGCAGATATGGTAATAGGAATTTTGTTTGCGACACGCTGTAAGCGGTAGTCCAATCACAACAGACTGGGTCGTCTGACTAATCAGAGAAGAGTAGTCTCACGGAAAGGAGGGGTTTAGAGAGACTGAAGCTTTGAACAAACTGTTTTCAGGCTCTTGAAATGAGGTGACGTCCAATGTATATGAGAAAATTAACTCCTAAAATAACTCCCGCTAGCAGGATGCTTGCCACTCTTTTTTTATTAATAATATCTGCAATACATTGTTGGTTCTGTTCTGTTTACCCTTGGGGTTTATCGCTGCTCTCCCTGCTCTCATCCATGCTAGGTTGCATGGATGCGCTGGGAGTTCTTGCCCAGAACAGAACCATACCGCCAATCCGAACTATATGCTAATTGTCAATCATCTTTGACGATAGTGGTCCTAACAGAAATTTTAGTAATCAACATAAATTAGGTATCATTCGAAAGCTTATGAACTCAAAATGTGATGAACCGTTTTGAAATTGGATGTTGCGTTACCATGGAAACAGTACTCTAAATTATTTTAGCGGGCTCCTCCCCTAGGGGGCGGTGTCATGTTTCATATTACAAAATTTATTTTAACTACTTTATAACCAAAACCTTTTCTAATCTTGACAAAACACATATCGTCGGAAAGGTCTGAGTCTCAAGGTTGCATATTTGGTGACTGCTTTGTGATAGAGTTTTATTTGGACAGAAATGTATTATGATAAAAATCAATGGAATGTGGATGACACCCGATGGTTATTTTTGGTACAGTGCCTAAACAAAATCGTCCAAAACAAAATTAGGAACCTTTAAATTAGCATAATAGGGACAATTTAAAGGAAGAAAGAAAATAATATGGGAAGTTCAAAATTAGCACTTTTGGGTGAATCATGAGATTAAAGTAACATTTTAATTTATTTCTCCTCATGAACAAAAACAATTTGTAGGAGTATGTAGGAGGTTTAGAAGATTCAGGCTAGATTGGAAAATGTAAAGCTTGAATGAAATGAATGAATGTAAACTAACACATGGTCTGTTTATGTGACAGATGCTGGTAAAACAACTTGTTCCTGCCCACATCACAACTTTTAATCAGCACTGATGTGATGGCGTGCTGCAAGGCCCTATGCTGGGCCCACTCCCATTTTGCAGCTCAGTGTGTTTGTAGTACATAGGGCTTCTCCAGCAAAGAAGGAGGCCCTTTTGGAGGAAGAATGACAAGTTGAATGTGCTTAATAGGCAATTAAGTGTTTGAGAGCTTACTAAGTGCTGTTGTTTACTGTCTTTGTTGTCAGGGCAAACATCAATTTACTGGGCCATTGCTGAAGCCAAGGCACATTTCAGTTAGCTAAAACAAACCACACTCTTTTTTTGTGGGTAGTTCTAGTATAACTCCATTTTATTTTTTAATGGTTGTTTTTATATTTACTTTTGCTCACATTGTCCTATGGTTAACTGTTGCAGGAAATCCATAAGCAATATTTAAGTCTGTGTCAACCTGCAATAATTAATTGCAATTATTCATTGCAAAAGATCACTTAGCCTATAGGTTATTGATCACTGATCTTTATGTTTATGAACAAAGTTTAAATTTCTTTCAATACCCACTTCTACAGTCTACTCCAGAGGTCACCAATCAGTGGACAGTGGTCCAGATCTAACTAAGATTGTTTCTACATAGATCATGAATCATTTTCTCAGTATATTTAGAAGAAATAAAAAAAAACTTTTTCTCCAACCGTAGCAGCTAACCGTCTTAATGCAATGGTGGAATATTATAGAAAATATATTTAAACAGAAATGATGCTGTTTTTCCTGTTTAGGATTTATTAATTACTATTTTTACTTAAAGTTACAGCTGCCATTATCAACAAAATTACCAGAAATTAAATGCCAAGTTCTTACAGCACTAAAACTGTGTAAGATACAATTGTTCAGAGCTTTGCGTCAATGGAAATTTAGTGACTGGACCTCCAGGAACTTTAATTAAATACCCCTGGTCTACACATTTTTTTTTTTTTTTTGTAAAATGCCACGATGGACTCAACTGAAACCAAACACTTTGAGCATATGTGGGTCTTGACTTAATGTGCAAACTCGGGGGAAACACAGCTGGGAGGCATGTGTTCCACACTATACAAACACACACACACATATGTTAGCAGGAAGATATTGAGACCCAAGCTAGCCCACAAGAGCTCCCACAAGCAGAAAAAGGGTAGTGAGAGGCTACAGACTGTTTTGGTGCACAACAATAAAAGACAAAACAGATGAGAATGGCAAAGCCTCCACTCTTTGAACACTAAAAACAAACCAGATGTGTGAAAGATATTCATATCACATCCACACACACAAACAGTTGTATAGCTAGCAGAAGTTAACCATAATACGTCAGACTACAACCCTAATATTTTCTCACCTAATTCTACTATGGCATATCCAATCAGAAGTAGCTGAATGCAAAATTTTGGATAATATCAGTCCACAAGTCTGACTTGTGATACAGCCTGAAATAAATCTTTCCCCCAAGTTTTTTTTTCTTTACTACTGTCACCTGATGGAGTTTTGGTCCATATGTGCTGGATGGACTGGGTTCTACATTTTCTGTTGTGCTTGATTTTAATACTTGCTATATTTAATTTAACGCTGTTGTGTTGTGGGAAGACCTACACCAGAGCTTAATTTTGTGCAGAAAGCTTTTTAAAGCATTTCAATCCCATCAATTATAAGCTATATCCCTGGATGACAGCATCAATCAATAAGCTGCTGGAATTGTTTGCTGTTTGGGTAAGTTATTTAAAATCTGATAGGTTACTGTTTTATACTAGATGTAAAGCTTTATTTGAGAAAACTGTTATTTTGCAGAATTACTGGTCAGTGTGTAAATTTACTAACTTAAAAATGGTTAAAGCGACCATGCCCATTTACTGTAATTCTGCATAAAAGTTAGGCTTTTCCCAAATCATACATTTAATATGGTCTGTTACATACATTGAATTGGCTGCTGTGCCAGTCTAATGTTATGATTTATTATCAACATACGGAGTCGCAGTCTGACACTATTCCGCTGAAATGCACATGTGTGATGATGATTTGCATTTTATTACTTTTTGTTTCATTTTGGTGATAACTCTCATGCTCACTCTGATGTTTGCTTGTGGCATTTCTTGTCAAAAGGTAACATGCAGTATTAGAAGAGGATGCAGTAAGCTAGGCTGATTTTAGGCTGAGTTTACTTTTTCCCAACGAGGGAAGGGGGTGAGAGGGCCAAGGTTCGAGAGTCATGATTCGCTACTGGTATTAGCAATGTACACTATATTGCCAAAAGTATTGGGACACCCCTCCAAATAATTTAATTCAGGTGTAAAAATCATAGAGCGGGGTCACCGCATGCTGAGGCACACGGTGCACAGAAATCGCCAACTTTCTACTTTCTGCAGAGTCAATAGCTACAGACCTCCAAACTTCGTGTAGCCTTCAGATTAGCTCAAGAACCGTGTGTAGAGAACTTCATGGATTGAGTTTCCATGACTGAGCAGCTGCATCCAAGCCTTACATCACCAAGTGCAATGCAAAGCGTCGGCTGCAGTGGTGTAAAGTACACCACCACTGGACTCTAGAGCAGTGGAGACGTGTTCTCTGGAGTGATGAATCACGCTTCTCTGTCTGGCAATCTGATGGACGAGTCTAAGTGTGACGGTTGCCAGGAGAACGGTACTTGCCTGACTGTTTTGTGCCAAGTGTAAAGTTTGGTGGAGGGGGGATTATGGTGTGGGGTTGTTTTTCAGGGTTGGTCTTGGCCCCTTAGTTCCAGTGAAAGGAATTCTTAATGTTTTAGCATACCAAGACATTTTGGACAATTTCCTGCTCCCAACTTTGTGGGAACAGTTTGGGGATGGCCCCTTCCTGTTCCAACGTGACACGGATGAGCAAGTTTGGTGTGAAAGGAACTTAACTGGCCTGCACAGAGTCCTGACCTCAACCCGATAGAACACCTTTGGGATGAATTAAGAGTGGAAACTGCGAGCCAGGCCTTCTCATCCAACATCAGTGCCTGACCTCACAAATGCGCTTCTAGAAGAATGGTCAAAAATTCCCATAAACACACTTCTAAACCTTCCCAGAAGAGTTGAAGCTGTTATAGCTGCAAAGGGTTGGCCAACTCCATATTAAACCCTACGGATTAAGATTGGGATGTCATTAAAGGTCATTAGAGGATGGAGCCCGATGGGATCCGACGGTACCCGATGGGCCGGACCGGGTTCGGACAGATATTTAGAAATTATGTTCGGTTCGGGTCGGGCTCGGTCACGTGAGCGCGATAAGGCATTGAACATTTGAAATTTAAAACAGCTTATTATGTAGGTAGCCAATGGGCCTGTTTAACTTGATGCAAAGGTTTGTTTTTGTGATTAAAATAAATTTAAAATATTACCCTAACATCTGTCTTCCTGTGTGCGGAAATTTGTTTATGTAGCTGTGACAACGCGCAACACGTGCGTGCATATTGCATATTAGGGTACATGTGGCTGGCAGCGCAACGATGGAAGACGTTAAAAAGAAGTTGGCCTCAGGAGATTTTAAAACCGCTGAAAATGAAGGAAAGTCTACAGTGTGGAAACGTACATGTGTAATTAGTATGATAATTTTTTTTAATTTTAACTGTGTTGGGCTCGGACATAAATATCTTAATATATGTCTCGTGTCGGATTGAGTTACTGCTCTGTTACTGTTACTGTCTAATATATTTGATTAATTATGTGATGTATTATTGGTTTGTTTCGCAATAAAACATTCTATGTTTAACAATATTACATAAATGGTATTATCAAAATTTCAAAAGATGTTTAAAATTTAAAAATGAACTGACCTTGTTGAGTACTGACCATTTTCCGACAAATGCTGTAAGCGGTAGTTCAAAAATTGGGTCGTCTGACCAATCAGAGAATAGTATTCTCGCGGAAAGGAGGGGTTTAGAGAGACTGAATCTTTGAACAAACTGTTTTCAGGCTCTTTGAGAAATGAGGAGACGTCCAATATATATTATGAGAAAGTGTTTTTTGACCTTAGACACATGTAAACATATTCTAGGAGACCTCCAAAACAAAAAGTAGGAACCTTTAAAATAGCATAATAGGGACAATTTAAAGGAAGAAAGAAAATGATATGGGAAATGGCACAAGAGTTCATGATGACAAAATTAGCACTTTTGCATGAATCATGAGATTTAAATAATATTTTAATGTCTTTGTAATCATGAACAAAAGCTATTTGTAGGAGTATGTAGAAGGTTTAGAGGATTCAGGCTAGGGGGTGAGAGGGCCAAGGTTCAAGAGTCATGGTTGGCTTCTGGTATTAGCAATGTATTTGATTAATTATGTGATGTATTAGTTGGATTGTTTCGCTATAAAACAATCTATCCTGTTTGACAATATTACAGAAATGGTATTATCAAAATTTCCGAAGATGTTTAAAATTTCAAAATAATTCTCCATCTTTGCTTGCTGAGTAATGGCTAACTTCTTTTTGCATTTCCATCCTGTTTGTTTTCTTTATATTTTGTAAAATAATCAAATTATAATAAGTTTAAACAAAATGCCTAAACTTGACCAGAACATTTTTTCCCATTTATAGAAACACTTTCTTAAAGTATAACACAAGCATGTTTATTTTTAAACATTACAGAGATCAAAAGGTACTGTCGAACTGGAATGGCCCATCCTATGAATTATTCCACTGGACTGGAATCTCTCGGTCCTTTCATTAAACTCTCACTCACATATTTCATCTGGTCTATTTTTGCAGGGCCACTTTAAAACATTATTTTCTAACCTTCATTTCTGATCCATATTACAATCCTTTTACTGTTAGAATGTTTGTAAAATACACAAACACAGTAGACTAGACAACTTATTTTATCTGTGAAAATGATGGAAAGCATTTTGAATTATCCATCAATGTTTTTTTTTATTCAGTATATGATGGAAAATTTTCAGCTAAAGCAACCTTTGATAGCTGGGTTTAGCTCAGAGGAAAAAAAGCATGCTGATGTATGGAGGTACAGGTCTGTATACACACAGAGAGAGACAGTGAAAGAGAAAAAAACAGGAGGGGGCCGGGGGGCTGCTGCCGACTGATGCTGTCCAGACACGAGACACAGCTCTTCAGGAGCGCAACGCCTCACGAGACTCCCAGAGCCAGTGCTGACGCACATGGGCAGAGAACACTGCTTCATAAATCAGACACTGGAGGGGACGCAGACACACAGGCTGAGTGTAAGAAGAGAGAAATGACACTAGCCGACCTTCTGTGAACTCAGTGCTGCATGAACTCAGTGAGATATTACATACTTAGATAATAGCACCAGATAATTGCTGTTTGTGTCTCTCTTCATAGTAACCTGATAACTGTCACCCCATTTTTTTTCGAGCATAAATCTGAAATGAAATAGTTGTAAATCATGAATGCTTTTGAATACAGGCCTAGGGTTGCTCTCTTTAAAAAGAAGACACTGCAGATTACTGCAAAAGTGAAAGTAGCTTAAAAAATGAATGTGTTTAATAGTTTACGTTTACTGTAAAGCAAATGCACTTTTTTATTTTATGAAAAAAATTGGATATCAAAAATTGAGCCTGCTAAAAGGATTTAAAGTACCCTTTTTATGGTAATGCAATGTCCAATTTCAAAATCAATTATCACAGGATGAATTTGGAGTGTTTAAGCTTTTGAATGATACTTAATTTATGATGATTGCTAAAATAATTAATTAAAAAAGCATGCCAATATCCCACTACCGGACAGTTAACAGGTTAAAACCTGCATATCAGGTATATCAGATCTGAAATGTAATATTTTATTATACACTCAGTATTTGACAGTAAACACTTGGGGATATGGGGACATGCTATATGCCATGTAAAACTATTTTAAACCGCATGTTGCTACTTCCTTTACAGCCTTTTGTCAATAATTGAAAGACTACATGGAATATTTGTTACTTCAACCCACCATTTTTTTTTATTTGTGAAATTTTGTTTTCTTTTTTTAAATAAAAAATTTAAGAGATATAACCATTTAAACTAAATTGTTACACCTTTTGCGCTCAGGTCCGTTTTGACCTGGAAGTGAACATGCTTTACACATGAAATTATGATGATTTTTTTTATTATTATGTTTTAAAACATCTATTATTTGTCTCAAATTACTTCTGTTAAATACATGTAGCCTCTTTCCTACACTCACACACACATTTTCCTTTCCACTGAGGCTGCATTTTGTTCATAAACATGCTTTGCACATGTACACGCAATAATTCTGAAATTAAAATAAAATGACAAACAAATTGATTTCTTAATGTGCAAGTAGAGCAAAACTTCATAAACCAGATAGTCTAAATTTGATGAAAGAAAGATGGTTTGGAAAAGAAAAAGTCCCACATTTCACTTTTCTGCCACCTATTGATGAACCACTGCAGCATGAAAAAGAGATTCAAGCTGTTTATCATTATCATTTTTTTTTCATATGAAATTTAGTTTATGCAAGTAAAATGAATACATTTTGAAAACATTTCAGAAAAATATTGATATTGGTTTGTTAGAAAAAGAATATGTAGGTTTCATAAATTTAGACTGTTTTGAGCAGTCATGAGTTATAAGTTCATAAGATTTAAATTAATTTAATTAAATCCATTGAAGTCAATGGAGTTCATACTGGTAATTCTCATATTATAATGTTCTTATAAATTTCATATAATACAATTTCTCATAAATACTGATAAAAATGTACCTTTCTAGCATTTTTGTGCTGTAGTTTTTTGGGGAAAAAAAGACATTTCAAAGAATTTTCTTTTTTTAATTAATTAATAAAAGGGGGTAATTTAAATAATAGCAAGGTAAAACATGGTAACATTCAAATCTTTAAAACCTTTGTGCATTCACTCATCGATGAGAAGTTACTGATTAGATACAATGTCGTTTTAATTGAAAAATATTAAGCATTTTAATAAGATGACGTTCCACCGGGTCCAAACAGACCCTGGAATGCAAAAAATGCATGGCACATTACCAGTAAAGTGATTAAAATGGTAAAAAACAGTTTAATTGGTCTGCAAACAGATAGACTCACCCCAGACTTTAGTTTTTTGGCCAGTGCCGATATCTTAGAGAGCAGGGTGGTTTATGGTCGATGTATTTATAATTTATTTTTCAATATTTAATAAATTACAAATAAATTATTTGAAATGAGTTTAAAAAAATTAATATGTAAAAAAAAACATACTTATACTTTAGAAGGCAACTTGTTGATTACAGTATTTTTTTATAAATGAATAAAAAGGAAGCAAACACTGAAAACTAACAGGGCACTAAGTAATCTGATAAGTTTGTGCGCACTGGGAATCATATTTTGTTTTCAATTAAAGACACTAAGGTAACACTAATTTTACGGCCTTTGGGATGATATACCACTTATTGTCAGGTTGGTTGGGATGCTCAAACAAACTGAGCAATATTTTAAAAAGATCACATTGTCAGTGTTTTATAGTAAATGATTATATTAATGGTGTACTTATAGCTGTCTTTGCATATTAAATTGATATAATAACAAATATAATAAATATTTTAACACTGAAAAAAAATATACACACACTAATTAATTATACACACCCTAGCTTTAAAAAAAATGGTGCACAGTCACAGCACCTAATATATCTTTATGTACAAATTGTTGCGCATTTTAACGTAAAATCTTGATGTTGAAAACCCCACATGAGTCACCCCTACTTATACTTCCTCTCTTTATCTTAGTCCCTTTTAAAGGCTGCATGACAGAAAAAGTAGGGTACATATCCGCAGCCCTTTGGCACCCCATTACAAAGTCCACCTTGCAGTGTTCCTGTACCATTTTATTCATTGTTTGTTGTGTTACGGGAAAATTAGCTGTAAAAAAATATTAGTGGTTTAATCACATGCAACATCATCTAAGCTTCTACATGCATCACATGATGCCAGAGATCACAACAGCAAACCAAAGTAACAGTCGAAAACCACAAAGCACTCAAGACTCACCACCCTTTCTATCCCTGCATAACACTTTAAACAGCCAATAGCGATCACTGGACCGCTGTGCCCTATGGGGTTTTTTTTTTCTACAAAGACAAAAACAACCTTTTTCACTTCTCCAAACTGAACTGAACTTTAGTGAATGTTATCGTAGCAAGTTAGAATGGAAATCATCTTTAGTTTCTTTGTTCCACATGTGAAGGTGAAGCCACATTCAAAGAAATATTAAGTGTACCATAGTGTATATTTATGATTTTATGATTATAAGTAGTGTTTGCCAAGTCAAGCTTCACTGTTGCTCACAATCAGAGTTTGGGATTTGACTAAACTTTAAAGGAACACTCCACTTTTTTTGAAAATAGGCTCATTATCCAACTCCCCTAGAGTTAAACAGTTCAGTTTTACCGTTTTCGAATCCATTCAGCCAATTTCCGGGTCTGGCGGTAGAACTTTTAGCATAGCTTAGCATAGATCATTGAATCTGATTAGACCATTGTTCTAATCCAAATGGTCTAATCAGATTCAATGATCTATGCTATAATGAATACGCAGTATTTTATGTGATATTTAAAGGGCGCGTTAGTAACATGCACCTATATGCGGGTGCACAATGCTTGTACACTCTGCTTATTACACACACAAAATTTTTAAATATGAAAAATAAAAGGATTCTTCTCTGGAGAGCGTTCAGTCTTTCCGCTTGCAAATTCCACCATGTATAAATAGCAATCGTTAAAATAGGGCCCATAGACTTGCATTGAAGGGGGACATGAGGGATTTTCAAACTTGGGCAAATAAAAAACTACATTTAGAATATCATAGCAACCATGCATTTTTGCACTATGTAGAAATGAATTGCAAATAACTTTTTCATTCAAATTCAATTTCTGAATTTGAACTGAATTTGAGGGTGGCAAACAGGATGTAGAATTATAATTTGAATTTAAACTTAGAATTAAAAATTTCTACATTTTCATACCGCAGATATAGTTTTTAAATTTTGAACTTATCATATACTTAAGTTATGTACAAAGTATCTTAAAATAATGTGACAAAACTGAAATCTGTTTTGATGGCTGTTAATCGTTCTGACAGTATTGAACTTTGTTCAGAGAAATAGGTCTTATCATTTGAGGAAAAACCTACATATCTGGAAACATGCATAATATAGTAATATAACAGGTATAATAATAATCATATATAATAGGAATAATTCATGAAATGTAATGATGTTCTGTCACAACACTTTTGTGCAACATAATATAAAGTAATATTACGTTTTTTTGAAAAGCGGTTCTAGTGTGAACTCAAAGGGAGCCAATTCTTAAGTTTAGAATTTTGCCCAAACACTCGAACACTGTGAGAAAACGTGAATATCTAGCTTTATATTGCTGTACTAATTTCTGCCACATGAAGCCATGGCACACAGCAGCACTTTAGAAATGTTCCCATTATTTATTCATTTGTAAGCAGATGCACTTATCCAGGGAGGCTGGCACTTTTCACACTTTCTCTTGTGTGGCATCTTCCAGACATGGGGAAGTGATCATGGCATAACTTGGACAAAGAATAGGTTCAAACAAAACAGCAGCATTTGCTGCGTCCCCTGCCAGTGGTACTTGGAAAGCGCTGGCTGCACATCAGTACAAAACATTCCTCCTGGGTTGCAAAATCATTTACTTCACACAGCACAAGAGAAGCTCTGGGTCTGTCCTTTTTTTCACAGTGGGCAAAGACACAACACAAAAACAAGGAGAACTATGATCAAATGATGAGAGTGGTGATATGTAGACGTAGGCGCTGATAATGTCTCTTAGAACAGCCCACGCTGTCCTTGAACACAAAGAGCATTTGTTCCTAATGAACATCTGAAACTCAAACTAGCAACTATAAACTGTAGATGATGTTATGATATCAGACATCACAGCAATGTGATCATACAGACACTCCCCTTTCAGTTTGTTCTTTTAATAAATAGGAGTGATCTGTAACATCAACAAAGATTATATTTTGATAGCAATATTTTGAAATTACCAGATAATTTGTGGCCTACACAGAATTTCCCATTTGAAATTAGATTTGCATTTTCTGGAGCAGTAAATGAATAGTGTTATAGTTTTAGGTATGTTTAGGTTTCAGACTGTAAATCCTGCAGGTGTAGCTAAAAGTGTGGAGCATGGCGATAAGAACATGATAAAATGTATGTCTTGAATGCAATACAAGTTGCTTTGTATAAATACTTGTACGGATACTTTTTGGGGATTTCTAGGTATTGTGTTTTTATTAATCTTGATTTCTCACAACTTGTGTGCTTTTCTCAAAGTAAACATCGGCGCTAATAGAGTCTCATGAACACGCAGTCGTGCACAGCCAAGATCAGGATTTTTGTTAAGGGGGGGTCTAATGCTATTTCATGCATTCTGACTTATTTACACTGTTAAAGAGTTGGATTTACATGCTAAACATGGCCAAAATTTCAAGATGTATGACAGAGTATTTCTGTGCCAAATACACTCCTTCAGGATTCAAATAAGTTTCGGAAAGTTTTTTTTTAGTATGGCCCTGTATGATGTCATAAAGGGGGGAATTCCTTGTATAGGCACTTCTCCCGGATGAGCACACACACACACACACACACACACACACATACACATACACACACACACACACACCAACCAGAGCGAGAGCAAGAGCGCCATCAACGAGCTTCACACATTTCTAATTATTGCAGGGGACTTGTCCCCCTCAATGTCAATGGTGGTTAAAGCCCTGAATAATACATACACAAGTGGGAAATGTTTTCCTTTTGTGGTCCGAGAAAGAAACAAACGGCATACTGCATTAATACAACACCAGGGTGAGTAAATTATGACTTAAATTTTCATTTTAGGGTGAACTATCCTTTTAAGTGTCTTTAACTATACTAACATTTAACGTAATTATTGATACAATGTACTTATTGTGTACATGTTTTACACTGTACTTAAATGTAAAAATACCTGCTTTTGTTGATGTAAGTACATAGTAGTCAATAACACCAAATATAAAGTGTAACCATATTTTCAATATATTCAGAAATAAATAAACAGCTAGGACAACATTTGTCTGAACACTGATTGGTTTGGTCTGAATTAATTGCAGAAGTTCAATAATTTATTACACTGCATATACAGTATGTACATGGTACTGCATATGATGTTTAGAACCAACTTTTTGTGGGATTATCAACACTGTGCTGCTTTGCAAACAAAGGGATAAAAAGAAGTTTAGAGGCTTGTGGGAAATCGTTTAAACGGGATCTGGTTTCATCTGCAGCCTTAGTGACATTTGCTGTTTATTTCATCGTCCCGAGATTCCTCTGAGCAGCTCTTCATCTCTTTGCACATGCAACAAGAGTACATGTGACGTGAATGACCATCAAACCTCTGGGACCATGCTATCTCATGGGCTTAAAACAGATGCCTCTCGGCCCACGCGCTCCCAGCTGATGTGGCCCCCGCTGCTTGGATCAGAGATGGTATGCAGACAGTTGGCCCCTAATTAGGATACAGAGCCCTGCCTTTAATGCAGTAAGGTTTAATGTTCAACCTTTGTATTTGTTTAAAGATCACACAGTCAAAAGTGTTCCCTCTTGGGATAACGATATGCCTAAATGACGTCACCCTGACTCAGTGTATTTCTGATGAATCAACCCATCCACAGCACTAAGTCATGTAATTAGACTGTGGCTGTGACCTAAGAGAGCTGGAACTAGTTACCATGTTTGGAGTGTACGGTAGAGTTTAGACACTGGATATTCAAAACCACTGTCTCATCCCTTTGAATACAAACGTAATTTGTTTATTTTTTGGAAATCACCCTCCAATAGACGGAAACATAAATATTTAGTTTCATATTACATGGCTGATACGGGAAGAACGTGACATATATTGAAAATCTATATTTATAGTGACGGATGATGCTCTTTATTTATACGGTTCAAAATTATGTACGCATTACAGTAATTTGAGAACTGGAGGGTCTTGGGAATTATACACTATATGACCATAAGTATGTGGACACCCAAACACCACACCCATATGTGCCTGTTTCATTTCAAAAACCATTGGCAGTAAGAAGGTGCTGGTCCTCCCTAACAGGCTTTCACTTCTCTGGGAAGGCATTCTACTAACTTTTCTCAAGCATTTTTTTTTTTTTAGATTTTAAGATAATATTTCAAATATGTAACGACACAGCTTCTTTGAAGCTGGTTAATGGTCACATGACAGTATACAGATAAAAGTTCTGATCTTTCTCAAAAATTAGTTTCAAAAGGTTTTTGACAGGATTTATATATATTAATAATGGAAATACTTGCTTTTAAGGGTGGTGTTCACACTTCTGTTCCATCTTTACAAAAACCAACTAACACTACAAGTTCAAATACAAAAATATTTATGTCATAAAATTTTCACTTTTAAACGTTCAAGTTTTAAAGTCAAATCCTTCCTTGAGCTTTTATTTTGGTGGAAAAATTGGTGAAATGCTTAATTTTCTGTCCACACAATTGCACATTATGCAAATGTAAATAAATAAAGTAAACCTAGCACACGTTGCGTTCTCAAATGCACATTAAACTCAAAGCGCTTGCTGAGATGGAAATCGTGAGAAGCAGCATTTACTGTAAACCAAGCTGAAAACACAGTATGCTGTGTTTGCACACATGTATATATTGCCACTCTACACTTTATAATATACAGTAAAACAGACTGTATACTCTTTGATTAAAATCACAGCCTTTGATTTGATAATCTGTATTTGATAAGATATATCGCTAATTCAGTTTTATTTTGATTAATTGTGCAGCCCTAGGGTTAGGCGATAAAACAGTAATTATAATTATCGAGATATAATTTTAACAAAATTACAATTATAATTTTATTATGATGCAGTTATAACAAAAGTTTGATATAATATAATGTTCAATATAATATTTATGCAGAAAAAGCGGAATGAAATAGCGAACTGCGTCACACTGACCATTTATCTGCTCTGCTCAAACGGCAGCGCAGCGCGAGTTTAGAGCAGATGCGTTTACTCTCTGATCGATCTGCCTCATTCACGCGACGACTAAACAGCACTGTGAGATCCAGTGAGAAGCGCTTGATTTCAGTGAACATGAATGTCTCTGTGATTTAAGCTAGTTTAAACCAGATGAAACAGCGCTGACATTCTCAACAGTACTGATAAAGTATATAATTTGTGCATTGTATTTATAGTAAAAAATGTATTTAGGCTACTGTTTCTTTATAACAAATACTATAGAAACCATTTAGTTACATTTTACCATGATAGTGAGGTGCTATATGCGTGTGTGGTTTTACCTATGATTATCATGAAATGTATGACACTATGGATGACCAGTGGTCAATTTTAATAAAAGTTGAGTCCTAACTCAAACAGTTTGATTATTAAAATTTTACGCTATAATGTTGCTTAAATTTTTACAGATGTTACTGTGTTTGTTAATGAACATAAATTTACATCTGCATCCCAACTCAAACTACTGTCAAATGTGCATTTCTAAGAGACACATAGGCCTGGGTTTCACAGACATGGCTTAGATTAGACCAGGATTACAGGCCTTTGTTAAATTAGGTAATTTAAATCGCTTTTATAAATGTGCCTTAGAAAAAGTCTAGAGAGCGGCGCAAGGCCGGTGGCGTGATTGTCACAACTATATTGGCAACATTTTTGGGACACCTGCCTTTACATGCACATAAACTTTAATGACATCCCAATCTTAATCCGTAGGGTTTAAAATGGAGTTGGCCCACCCTTTGCAGCTAGAACAGCTTCAACTCTTCTGGGAAGGCTTTCCACAAGGTTTAGGAGTGTGTTTATGGGAATTTTTGACCATTCTTCTAGAAGCGCATTTGTGAGGTCAGGCACCGATGTTGGACGAGAAGGCCTGGCTTGCAGTCTCTACTCTCTAATTCATCCCAAAGGTGTTCTATCGAGTTGAGGTCAGGACTCTATGCAGGCCAGTCAAGTTCCTCCACACCAAACTCGCTCATCCATGTCTGTATGGACCTTGCTCTGTGCACTGGTGCGCAGTCATGTTGGAACAGGAAGGGGCCATCCCCAAACTGTTCCCACAAAGTTGGGAGCATGAAATTGTCCAAAATGTCTTGGTATGCTGAAGCATTAAGAGTTCCTTTCACTGGAACTAAGGGGCCAAGCCCAACCCCTGAAAAACAACCCCACACCATAATCCCCCCTCCACCAAACTTTCACTTGGCACAATGCAGTCCAGCAAGTACTGTTCTCCTGGCAACCGCCAAACCCAGACTCGCCAGACTCCTGGAAAACGCCAAATCCAGACAAACCCAGACTCGTCCATCAGATTGCCAGACAGAGAAGCGTGATTCATCACTCCAGAGTCTCCACTGCTCTGAGTCCAGTGGCGGCATGCTTTACACCACTGCATCCGACTCTTTGCATTGCACTTGGTGATGTAAGGCTTGGATGCAGCTGCTCGCCCAAGGAAACCCATTCCATGAAGCTCTCTACACACTGTTCGTGAGCTAATCTGTTCTGTAGCTATTGACTCTGCAGAAAGTTGGCGATTTCCACACACTGTGCACCTCAGCATGCGCTGACCCCGCTCTGTGATTTTACGTGGCCTACCACTTTGTGGCTGAGTTTCTGTTGTTCCCAATTGTTTCCACTTTGTTATAATACCACGAACAGTTGACCGTGGAATATTTAGTAGTGAGGAAATGTCACGAATGGACTTATTGCACTGGTGGCAACCTATCACGGTACCACGCTTGAATTCACTGAGCTCCTGAGAGCAACCCATTCTTCCACAAATGTTTGTAGAAGCAGTGTGCATGCCTAGGTGCTTGATATTATACACCTTTGGTCATGGAATTGATTGGTACACCCGAATTCAGTGATTTGGAGGGATGTCCCAATACTTTTGGCAATACACTGTGTGCAGAATTATTAGGCACGTTGATTTTCTGATCATATTTTTTTTCCAGACTTCAGGTAGGTTGCAGTTCTGGAAAATGGTGGCACTGGAGACTAAAGGGTTCCTGATGGTTTCACACTTCATTTTTCACCTTAATTCTTGCAGTTAACATGCGTCTTTTCTTCGCCACCTGTTTTTGTCTGACCCTGCTGACCCAGTGAGCATTTCACTGTCCAATGGTCATGCCTTAGCTGCAATTTCTAGTTTTGCATTAGTACTGTATCCTTCTCATGGGCATTTAATAATTTTTGACTTTTTAGTCTGAGTTAAATCTCTTTTTTGGCTAATTTTATCTGTAAAAGAAAACATGCCTAATAATTCTGCAAATATGGCTGCTTATAAGGTGTTTTTCATTTCCAGCCTTCATGAACAATTATATATCACTTATAAATGATTAAATACAAAATTGATAGTAGTTATTAAGATTAATATGGTTTGGAATTGTTAAAATGTGCCTGGAAAAAAAATATGATCAGAAAATCGACGTGCCTAATACGCAGTGTATAGTAGTGTATTTGAATGCATTTTAGTCTGGGACTAGACTTAAGCCTTGTCTGTGAAACCGGGCAATAATATTGCAGCCTGCACTGCAAACTGTACCGAAGATACGCATCCTCAAAAGTTGGGCAACACAAACTATCACTCATTAGAACATGCAGAAACGAATAAATTAATTTTTCAATTAAGATATTTCTTTTCGAAAAAGACTGAAAAGAATTTAACTTAAGTTAACTAATGCACATTTTGATGTACATAATATATTTTATCATTATAAATGCTTTGAATATTCTACCTCAGATTTGTGAGATGTTTGGCAAGTTTTTGTCATTTTCTGACAATAAAGAGTAGTTTAATACCACAATTAACAGTCTGGTTTCTACCAATTTCACCCAGGAGCAAAAATCTGCCTTTAAACTTGAAAGAAATAAAGACATTTAATGTGATAATTATCAATATCGACAGATATGAACAAATTTATCGTGATAATTTTTTGCCATATCGCCCAGCCCTATGCAGCCCCATTTCTTTATTTGATTGTTACATTCAATTTAATTATTATTAGCTTTTCATTATCTGGCGAACATCAGCTTTTCATCATCAGGATCTGCTCCCAATACAAGACAAGGTCAGTGATGTTGGTTAATAAGGATTGGCTTTCCAATTCATCCCAAAGGTGTTCAGGTTTGTTTAGGCCAGTGAAGTTTTTACAGACTTCCTAAACCAATTTGATTGAAACATCACTTTGTGTTGGAAGCACATAATTCTCCAGAATGTCATTGTAGTGTGTAGCATTAAGATTTGTCTTTTTCGCTAGACAAGCCTGTTTAATCTACATACTTGTAAAGTATGACTTGCCTTTTAAAAAAAGTTAACCAACAATTATATTTTGTGATTGTGGATTTTTTCTTGGACAGTTATGACATTTTTTTCCCTTTTGTCCTAGTACTCTAATCTCATTTACACTTACGTGAACGATCACTTGAGAATCAACAATGACGTGTCTTTAGCCACCAACTTTGAATATGTGCAAGTGCAAATACTGTAAAATTGAAGACGGATGACAGTTTGCTCTGTTCCCCAGACAAAGCTATTGTATGACTTGTGGAAATCTTGGAATACAGTCTTGGGTGGAAGACTTTTTAATACAGCACATGAGTCAAATAAGACTACTTTTATGGTACTTTATGTGTCTTTGTAGGAGCATGACAGCTCTTGGTCTTTGTCTACTTTCATTGTATGGAAAGTTGTATGCTAACATCTCCTTGGTTCCATGGAAGAAAGAAAGTCACTCAGATTTGGAGCATGAACATGAACTATTACTTGTCTATCATATATTTTAGTACTTTTTGCCCCCAGAGGCCTTCAGGTCCAAACTATGGTCTCAGACAGCATGCCTACTAACCACCCACTATCCATTCACTGACCATCTAATACTGGACACAAGATTTTTAAAGCTTTTATCTTCTATTTAAGATTAAGTTATCGCTGTGCAGCATGTAACAACCAAACAAAACTGTGTTTAGTCACTGGTACAGGTGAGGGTAATGTGAACAAAGATTATTAATATATTATATAATATTATGTATTTATAAATACACACACACATGCATATATATATTTAAGAAAAATATGTTATATTTTTATAAAAAATATATATTTATATATAAGATAATCGATATATACAGTATATACATGCAAATATTTCTTAAATATATACATGCATGTGTATTTATATATACATAATAATTATACACAGTACACACATATATTATGTAAACACAAACTTTTTAACCCATGTATCATAAAAAGATCAAAAAGCACACAAGTAAATCAACGATCAAATCAAAGAAAATAAGTGCTTTTGTGAGTCCCGAAATTGCCAATTGAGATGCTGTGCCAAAGAGGACTGTGCTATCAAGACAACCCAGTAATATTAATACACTAAAACAGATTTGTAGGGATGGATGGTCCATATTTGTTCAAAAGTCTTTAAAACAGTTGCACAAACTGTTTGGTGGAGGATTTCCTAATAAAAGAGGAGTTACTAAATTCAAGGGTCCATTTACTTTCTTTAGCCTGCACTGTGAATGATCACTCACTGTACTCAAAATGTTTGTGTGTTGTTAGTTTAGTCAGATTGTGTTTGTTTGTAATTGTGTGCTATCAGATCACATTTTATGAGCAATCAATGCAAAAATCCAGGTATCACAAACTTATTCATGCCATTGTATAAGATAAAAACAAACTGCAGTCATGTCAAAAATACACTGAAAGCACACTTTAAGAGACCTGAGAGAGAATCCAGGAGAACTGTTAGTCTCAATGACCGGCTTGAAATGCCTGTGGATTACACTATATTCTATCTTGAGGAGCCCTCATTTCCTTTCTGCGTATGTCCTTATTCTATAATGCTGCTCTTTTTTTTTTTTTTTTTTAGATTCGTTCTGCACAGTCTCAGATCCCCCCAGACATTTTAATTGCGTCATCCAATTTTTTCTTTTCTTCTTTTTTAGTTCTGCTTTGAGTAAAAGAGTAATGCTTCTTGAGAGAGGGGTCACGGACGTCAGTTATTCATTGCGACATCTGATCTTACTTTACAGTGTTATACTGTTTAATTGTGGCTTAAATTTGAATATAGACAGTAGAGACATGACCCTATTAAGAGACTACTGAATAATCTACCAAGATTTCTAGAATACTCAGTGTTACACCCGTATAGTGTGAAACGTTGTCATTCGTAATATGAAAGTATTTAATTTACCAACTTTTTTTTAAGAATGATCTCTAACTTGAGACTGTGGATGAGTACATTTCTAGCTGAAGTAGGAGCAAAAAAGCAGCAGTAGACAAACTTTATGTTGGCTTGAGAAAGGAGCTTGAGTTTGAGTTTAAAGGCACTGTATGTTATAATTTTCATATAATAATCACTTTTTTTATTGACTATGTAAACAGCTAACTATGAAACCTTCCCTGACCATGACTTCCTAGGTTGTCTATGAAAGCCTGCAGACTGATTTTTATGTGAAGGCCCGGGAAATAAAAGGATATGACATTTATGTGCACTCCCGAGAGCCTCTCTTCCGTTCTATGACACATAAAACGAATGCTTATACAGTGTTCAGGATAATGCCGAAAGAGCCATTCTGTACTGCAATGTCAATGTGTCATGCAAAGAAAAGGGATTCATTCAAACATAGTCTCTCATAGCTAGATCTATATAGTCTATAGTCTCAAATATACTTTGTAATCAGTCTATCATAACACTGTAATTTTAATTACCTCAACTATCATATGCCGGTGAATTGCAGACCTTGTACAAACATATCCACATCGCTACGATCAGATGCTTTCTTAACTGCTGCTTTCTAAACGCTGTCATTTTTGTTGTGTTTATTTTGTTATTGAGAGGAAAGCAAGCAGCACATATTTACATATTCATCTAAACCAGGGCTCTCAAGTTTGATCAAAGGTTTGGAGTGAGTTAGGGGAGGAGCCACTCAAATATTTGCAGCGGCCCCAAGGCCCCACCCAATTCTCTCAAGTTTTTTCTATCAATTCAATTTGACCTATTGTTCATACTTGACCAGCACAAACAGAAATTATGCTGCTTATTGATTGAAGTGCCTGTTCTTTGGCCTAATGACCTTTACGTTTTATATGCCTGTTCATATCGGTCACACCTTGATGGGCACATGAGTTCTCCTGTCTGCAAACAGAACACCAGTAGCCACTTAATGCTTTCTTATTCTTCCCTGTCTTGTCCACTGTCTCTTCTACTCTCTCCCTTGCTGTCTTCTCCACCATCTCTGCCTCCATCTCTTCCACTGTCTCCTCCTCTGATCTGGCAATCTTTTTAGGGGGCTGACCCTTTGTTGCCCAGAATGAAATAATTTTACTTTTTCACTGACATCTTTGAAATGCAATGATTAATGTATGCATTGCCAGGAAATAAAACATTACTGAAATGATAGCCAGAGCACTCTGCTTTAAAGGAACATGCCGACTTTTTGGGACTTTAGCTTATTCACCGTATCCCCCAGAGTGCTTTGCAACTTTTGCTTTGCAACTTTTCATTTTCCATCGGTCTTAGTACACGATGTAACTATACACATCACAACATGTAAATAGGAAAATGTTGGCGTTATTTTGTCATTTATTGAGCAGTAGGCTAGATGGAGCCGTTTACCTCCAGTCTTTGTGCTAAGCTAGGCTAGCGGTGGGTGCGTCAGACAGAGTTATGGCACGCACGGAGATAAAAATGGTATGTATGGACTTAACTCTGGGGGATACAGTGAATAAGCTAAAGTCCCAAAAAGTCAGCGTGTTCCTTTAAGAAATGTTGTCTTAACATAGCTGAAAAGAGTATTAATACAGTAGAATTTGAATTCAAATAATGAAATACATCTCTAGTACTTTCCTTAGTTTCAGGTAGCCAAACTGAGCTAAAGCTTCTGTTTGCAAATCAGTTGGGAGAGTTTTTGACTGCATCAATAATAATTTAGCATGAATTTGGCTATATTCCCTAACATCAGCTCTCACTATCTTTGATCACAGGCAAGTGATTTCATCCAGGAATCGTAAAATAAAAATGCTAAAAGAATGAAGGGATTGGGTGTAGTTTAGCAGGGTCCCAGGGCATGCTCCCTCATGAGATTTGTTTGTTTGCTTGTTTTTTTTATATATTTTTTGCAAAATGTTCTTTTGTGGATCTACATGCAAAGTTGGTTAATAACATAACTGCATGTATTTTATATCATTTAAGCACCTAAAACATAGTTATTGTAATATAGTTATAGCATTTGTTACAATAAGGATATAATTACAGGTAATAGCAACCTACACATAGAAACTATAGCCACAACATGCCACGGTTGTAATATAAATCTTTAGAGAAAAATCTATTTCCTTAAGATATTAAATTCTACAACAACATTTAGGCCTACCACAGTAAATACAATAGGTGAAGTGAATAACACTGATTATCTCTTCATCACGGCACCTGTTAGTGGGTGGGATATATTAGGCAGCAAGTGAACCTCAAAAGTTGATGTGTTAGAAGCAGGAAAAATGGGTAAGTATAAAGATTTGAGGGGGTTTGACTAGGGCCAAATTGTGATGGCTAGACGACTGGGTCAGAGCATCTCCAAAACTGCAGCTCTTGTGGGGTGTTCCTGGTCTGCAGTGGTCAGTATCTATCAAAAGTGGTCGGGAGGAACAGTGGTGGAAGGAACAGTGGTGAACCAGCGAAGGCTGACCCGTGCTTTGGCCTCTTTCAGCAGGATAATGCACCCTGCCACAAAGTAAAAATGGTTCAGGAATGGTTTGAGGAGCACAACAACGGGTTTGAGGTGTTGACTTGGCTTCCGAATTCCACAGATATCAATCAAATCGAGCATCTGTGGGATGTGCTGAACAAACAAGTCAAATCCATGGAGGCCCCACCTTGCAACTTACAGGACTTAAAGGATCTGCTGCTAACATCTGGGTGCCAGATACCACAGCACACCTTCAGGGGTCTAGTGGAGTCCATGCCTCGATGGGACAGGGCTGTTTTGGCAGCAAAAGGGGGACCAACACAATATGAAGATATGTCATAATGTTATGCCTGATCGGTGTATATAACATTCATATAAGTGATCACCCGGATTTAGACCTACCTATATTGTATTTATATAAAGTGTTCACAGGCAAATTTGCTTCTTGTATTTCCCTGTCGTCGAAATCAGGCATATATAAATGTCAGGATTCCTGGCTGCATGTCAATATCCATGGATCACTGGATCTTTGGTAAATTGTAAGGAACACTATGTCGAGTCCAACCTTTATTTAACTGATAATCGTTAGTTATACATGTGTTTTTAGTTTCCCCTATTAAAGGATTAGTTCACTTTAAAATTAAAATTTCCTGATAATTTACCCCCATCTCATCCAAGATGTTCGTGTCTTTCTTTCTTCAGTCGAAAAGAAATTAAGAGGTTTGAGGAAAACATTACAGGATTTTTCTTCACATAATGTACTTCAATTGCAACTAACGGGTTGAAGGTCCAAATCAATGCAGTTTCAAAGGGCTTCAGAGGCTCTGCATGATCCCAGCTGAGGAATAGGGTCTTATCTAGCGAAACCATCGGCCATTTCACGTCTAGCGTGACCTTTCCGACGTGATTGCGCAATCCGTGGTGTGTTGCAGAGCTGCACAAGATGAGCAATTTAGCTTAAAAAAGTATACATTTATTTTTTTTTAGAAAATGACCGATCGTTTCACTAGATAAGACCCTATTCCTCAGCTGGGATCGTGCAGAGCCCTCTGAAGCCCTTCAAAGCCCTTTTGAAACTGCATTGACCTTCAACATTTTGGTTGCCACTGAAGTCCATTATATGGAGAAAAATCCTGAAATGTTTTCCTCAAAAAACTTAATTTCTTTTCCACTGAAGAAAGAAAGACATGAACATCTTGGATGGCATGGGGGTGAGTAAATTATCAGGAAATTTTCATTTTGAAGTGAACTAATCCTTTAAATCCAGTCATGCAGCAGCTCTTTTGCCACTCAGTCTGGCTGAGGGGGCGTGTTCCAGCGGGAAAGTGACGTCAATGCATACCCTCTACAGCAAGGTTTTCAGAATTCTATATAAAGCCCCTTTATAAAGCTCATTTGAACATTCCGTCAATGTAAGTCTATGTGATTTTTCAGTTTTAATCAAGTGTAGAGATTTATGGTAATTCATTACATCTGTCGCCTTTGGCTTGGCTTGCTCAGTTGGGGACACTAAATTTTCAAATAAATATCCAAATAAATTTAATTACTAAACTAAATTAACTATGTCAACTACATTACTTGAATATATATGATAATTGAAATGAGCTGATGACATCACCGTTTTCTCCAGAGCAGCTGTACAGCCGAATCAAATTCTGTTGCATTATTTTCCTGTTTAACACTGTGAAGCTGCTTTGAAACAATCTGCATTGTAAAAAGCGCTATATAAATAAAGTTGACTTGACTTGACATCAAATAGTTTTTAACAATCTTTTTTTTTTTTATACAATATGTATAAAAATATAAAATATAAATATATGGTTTATTTATATATTACATTTTACAAACCGTAAAATAAATCTACATTTAAAAATAATCTGTACACTCATGTTATAAAAAAGAGAAAAGTGTACAAAAGTTTGATTTTAATTATAAAAAAATACTTTAGAAATATTATATATTAAATTATTATTAAACAACTTAAAAATAAATGAACATGTATTCATGTAATTTCTGTATTAAGGAATTACTCTCTGAACAATTCAAACCTGAAATCCCATCTAAATGCAAAGTATGTTCATGTGAATTCACAGTCAGCGCAGCACCAACTACTACTCCAAACCACGTGCCTTAGCAAACCACTACTCAGGGCAGACAGTACAGAATGAACAAAGAGCTGTTTTGCTTTCAAAAAAGGCTACACGAAGCACAACAGAAGGTATCAGAATGCAAGGTTTTTAAGATGCATTTTAAAGCCATTTTTATAAGCCTTAAAATAGCCTTAGTCTTAAAAACGAAATGCTCATGACGCAAGACACTGAAAAAAAACAGCAAGATGTGGTGCAAGTACCTGACGCATTTCTTCATAGATCACACATTTAAAAAATATAATTCTTTTTTCATTCTTATCATTCTTTTTTTCATCTAATATCGTCTTTTGTGAAACTTCCTCAAGTTAGAGTCTCAAATGATTTTTCATGAATTTAGGTGGCTGCTCAAGGTTAATGTTTAACCAAAGATCATGGCACATTCAGACTCTGCTGGAGGACTTGCAGAAAAAGCACATGACTTCATAAGCACACTATACAGAAACTCTCTTATCGCTGAAGAATCCAGCTGTTTGCTTACAGCATGATAACACGTGTGCCAAACAATAAATAAATGCGTTAAACCATAAAAGATTACAGTTAAAATGACAGATAGTCTAATCCTTTAGCGCTGTGCGACTGCTGGCCGTCTGAGCGTCTCTATTCCCCCCACACGACTCGAGAAATGTAAAAATAAAACACTTGGTACAGTAAATCCTGCCAGAAAAAGCATCTTTCTCTATCCGTTCCCCCACATAATTCTAACTAACCTGACAGACCTGTTTATTATTTGGGGAATGATGTGTGGAAAAACAGGAGTAAAAAGAAGGAACTACTTCATTGGAGTCATAATATCTTCCTTTATACAGGGTGAGGGTTTATACAGGTATACAAGACATCCTGATAAAAACTTATAAGCCATGTACCACATCTAGACAGAGTTACTTTTGGGACATTGTTTGTCATGAAAATAAGTTTTAGCTCTGGCTTGATTAAAGAGCTCAATATCAAAATGGTATTTTAAGTTATGTGTATCCAAAAATTGTCCAAAAAATGTGTGGGGTCAGCCTCTCGCCGCCGGTTTCCAAAGAGTCAGGGAACTCTGAAAACTGTACAGTGACCAAAAACAGCAGAAAGCAAAACTGAAGGAACGCCTTGGAGAGAAGAGCTGGTTTATTGTGAACTGCTCTCTTCCTGGAGTGGTGTCAAGGGCAGACTGCCAAGGTTCTACTTTTCACTTGCCTGACAATGATTGAGGCGGGTGGGTGTGTGACGAAGGTGTGTGTGTGTGGTGGGGTTTGGGGCACCTGCGTCAGCGTCAGCGGTCCACCTGGGACTCCCCTGCCAGAGGTGGAAAGAGCATATGTTTTTTATCTAAGGAAGAGTTTCAGTGTGGCTGAAATGATTAGATAGATGGATGGATAGATCAATAGATGGATAGATGTTTTTCCAGATTTATCTTACTTCTAGGTAATTTGTCCCTTCCCCAAAAAGTAGGTACACACACACACGCACTGGGTTTTTAAGTTTTATGAGGAGTTTCCATAGATAATGTTTTTTATACTGTACAAACTGTATATTCTAGCCATTAACCCTAAACCTACCCATTACAGAAAACCTGCTGCATTTTTACATTTTCAAAACATGACTTAGTAGTATTTATAAACTGTTTTCCTCATGGGAACCAAAAAATGTCCCCACAAGGGGGGCAAGGATTTCGGATATTGCCATCTTTGTGGGGACATTTTGTCCCCATAACATAAGGTTTACCAGGACCACACACACACACAGGCACACTCCAGGAAACAAATGCATATAGTAGATTTACAGTAACATGACACACACACACAGTGATTTTCATGGAAAAGTAATTTGCATTATTTCCACTCTCGTGGCTGTGGTTATTAGGAGGAAAGGGTACCGGCAATAAATGACCAGCTGAAATTGAGATAAGCCGCTGCTGTATCTGTGTGCTCCCCAACTCCCAGTCCTTTACACCATGTCCATAAGGCCTTGCCCTTTATAAAACCACAGCCAAGTTATTCCAACTGATATGTTGTCACTGTAAATCGACCTCTAATCTCTGTGCGGTTAGCGTCCAAACTCTTGTGATTATGAAGCTCTGAGAGGTACAGAGGAGAAAGTTTTTCATCACATACAGAGGGAGAAATTAACTTTTTGCCCTCAGGCCTCAGTGGCAGTGGATGCTGAATATTTTTCCAGTCAATTCAAATATATACAATTATCACAATGTATGAGAAATCAAATGCACAAATAATCCAGAAGAATGCGATTCACACTTCCTTCTAAGTGAATTCTTTTTGATTAGAGCTAGCTTTCCCCTTTTGAAAATGTTAAAAAGAAAACACCCCACTCTGGGTACAATGCATAAACGAGAACAACATACCTAAGTGTCGAAAACATGACCTTTAAACGTCTGTCACCACAGAACAATATTTTAGCTTCACTGTGAATGATGTGTAGATAAAACTACAAGACATGTTGTGATGCCTGACACATTATTGGTCATTCAATGCATATTAATAAAATACTACTAATAATAATACTACTAATTCTATTGGTAATAATAATCTAAAATGTGTTAAGGTCTGATTATCTGCTGGGCTCATGAATATTAATTACGTTGCAATTGCTCAAACTGATTTGCTGAAATCAAACCAAGGACAATAATAAGTTAGCGATATTATTCCCGCCCACTAAGGAACCAGCCGGTGTTGCGCCGAATTCTGACCCTCGCCAAATGATTACCCTCCTAGTATTGGTAGGTTCAGGATTCATTGTGGGGGAGGGGTTAGGATTAGGCAATCAGGTAGCAACTTCAACGAGAGGGGTAATAATTTAGCAGGCAGTTGAAATTTGGCTCAATATTGGCTTCTGCTTAAAAGCATAAGAATTAGAAACAAACTAATTATTACATTTGCATGTAGCACCTTAATTCTACGTGGTATGTAAGACTAATTCCCTTTCTCTCTCTTTGCATGTGTGTGAGAGAAACACAGTGTTCTCAGCCAAGACTACACACTAGACTCCACATGAACTTCATCTCCAGAGCTACTCTGAGAGTGACATCATGAAAATTTCACATTGAAAATGTGGCCCAAATCCAATTTTTTTTTGCTCATATGTGATTAAGATCATGACAGTGTGAACGGCACAAACCATATGGAATCTGATCTTTTCAATTCTGATTTATAATAAAATCCAATACAGGTCAGATGCTTTGCAATGCAACCTCAGTCTAAACAGTCATATCGGAACTCTTACGTCACTCTTGTTCAATATTCGTCACAATTCACTTCAAAGATTTTACACACCCGATTTTATCAAGACCTTTGTGAAAGGTAGTCAGAGAAGGACAGTGATGTGTCATTCATATGTATTACAGCGACAGCTCTAAATACAAGCAAAACATGAGGGCTTGTATCATAAATGTTTAAAAACTCTTTTTTTGCATTCTCCTCTTTGTTTTTTATAATGCCTGTGCTTAAATTAGCTGGCGTCGGCAGCAGATCACACTATAAATAAATGCGTAATCACTTACTTCAATGTCCTCCGTGTTTACTTACTGCGTTATGTCTTTTTAACGTTCTTTTGCACATGCGGGTCAATTCAGGACCATGATCTGTTCGAACTGGAATCTGATATTGGCCACATTTAAAACAACGAGACCAGCTATACAGCCCTGAGCAATAAATCGGAATTGAGCACTAAGGCTCGCAGTGTGAATTAGTAGCCTATGTTTGACTCAAAAAAAAAAAAAAAAAAAAAAAAAAAAAAATGAAAGGAATTTCATTTTAGTACATTAAAAAAATAATAATAACAATTAAAGCTGCGAGCAGCATTTATCGGGGTTCAAGCATTTAAGGCCTTTAAGCACTAAATTAATTAAAACAGAGGTCAGGTGTAATGAAGTGATAAACTGACAAAATGTGATTGTAAATGTTATAATAGTGACTTTATAAAGTGTAAATATGAATTATAGAGCAATATTATTGTGTAGTATGACAAAATGACTATTTTAACCAGCAGGTGGCAGTAGAGGATAAGTCATTGGCTCACTTTCATTTTTAAAGTGTCTGTTTTTGGTTTCCAAGTACATTTTCCATGTTAAGTCTATTAAACGTGCTTACACACACACATTTTTGTAGATACAGATATTTAAAAATAAATGAGAAAATACTTATTTTAGGTTTCCCCTTTAAAACACCATGTTCAGGTCTCATTGTAATGTGTTATAACTGCAAAAACATACCTCAAATAAAACAAAGTAGTAAACCTTGACAAAAATGTGATTTGTAATGTTACTATAATGATTTTGAAAAGTTTAAATGTGATTTTATATTAAATAAAACCTTGAAAAGGACAATATGAATGAGCCAATGAGTGGACTTTTGGTGCCATCTGGTGGTTTTAATGGGTAATTTCAGGGAATACGCTATTAAAATAATAGGAACAGTTATTTTTTTAATGTTATAGAAGCACCTATTGCCCGATCTCTTTGAAATTGCACATGCTTGTTTAGAGTGATGTGTCACATGTACTTACCTCTTTTTGAGAAGATCTGAGCATTCGTTGAGGAGTTAAAGGCTTTCGGGGACACTTGGTCAAGGCCGCATATTGAAATTACCTTATTATAGCCATCCAAATGCAAAAGTACATTTCTTTTGGATAATTATTGATCTTGAGAGTCAGAATGAGCAGATGATAACAAATTATATGAACATTATATGATCATAGATGGAAAAGACCATTTACAGCCAATACAGGCAATTTACCATAGGAAATGCATGGTTTTAAAGCTTTTGAACAGTTATAGCGCCACCTATAGTCCGATCTCCATAAAAGTTTGCATGCTTCTTTAGAGTCACATGCTGCACGTGCCCACCTATTTTCGTGAAGTTTTGAGTTTTTGTTTAGGATAAATAGGCTTTTGAGCATGTTTTGTTAGACCCATTCTCTAAATTACCCTTTTATAGCTACCCAAAGGGTAAAGTTCAAAGTTTTTTTGATAACTATTGATTGGTTCCGATCGGGCAAAAAACCTAGCACTAGTTCGCAAAAGTAGGTTTTTAACATAATCGCAAATATTTAATGAACAATTTAATTGACAGCAGTAGTTCTTGAGGCAAAGTTGCTCAGCATGAGGAGATCTATCCAATGATATGCATATTGTGTGGATATGTCAAACACCACGTGATTACAGAGCCGTAAAACTCGTTAGCGCCAACTAGTGGCCGATTTCTTTCAAAATTCTTACAGACCTCTAGGACCATGAGTCGAACATGCCCACCGAGTTTCGTTCCGATCGGCCTCCGATAACCTTGTCTAATAGGTGCTCAAACTTCATTGGCCAATGGCGGTCATGTTTTTTAAAATACGCCAATGTCTTCATAGACATACATGGTACCTTGGACCAAGACACTGCATACCAATTTTCAAGTCAATCAGACTAGCAGTCGGGTTGTTATAGCCATTTTCATGTTTTTTTCATGTTATAGCGCCACCAAGTGTTCAATCGTCACGATCGTGACCAAAGACCGGGGCCCATACACATGTGTACCGAGTTTGGTCAAGATATCTCATTTTGTTCTTGAGTTATAGCCATTTTAGTAAAATTGGCTCCGCCCTTTCTAACGTTTTGGCGCCCCTTAGCGACTGTGAATCAAAATTTCAACTTCACATTATTGATATTCAGACTCCAGAGAATATTTTGGCACTGGTTTGGTTCCGATCGGACAAAAAACCTAGGACTAGTTCGCAAAAGTAGGTTTCGGACAAAATCCAAGATGGTGGACAATTTATGACGAAACAAAAAAATTCTGAGTCTACGACAATCGGTTCATGAGAAATCTTCAAAAATGTCGAAATTTTTGTTTTTTTGCGCTATAGCGCCACCATCTAGCCGATTGGGGCGATACTCTGTCAACCTCTCCCCAAATTGAGGACTACCATCTGGCCAAATTTCAAGTCTCTAGCACTTACGGTTTGGGCTGCACGATGCGTTTTAGGGGAGAAGAAAAATAATAATAATAATAATAATAATAAAAATCCTTACAATTACAATAGGGTTTCAGCACTACGTGCTTGAACCCCTAATTAAATTGTTAATGTTTTATGCATTCATTAACCACAGTTGATGATAAATTTGTATTAAATCATAAAACTGAATTTCTGCAAAATGTGTAAAAGTTTTATGAATTTAACTCATTAGACATCATTACTTTTATTATTAAAATATTAATATTAAAAATTAAACCATTAAAAGTAAATACGTAAACACACTATAAACTACCACGTAAACTACCATAGCTGATTCATGTAGGCTATGACAATAGTTTTTAAAGTGTTCTGAGTGCATGGTTTTTAGCTTGTCAAGTCAAGTCAAGTCAACTTTATTTATATAGCGCTTTTTACAATGCAGATTGTTTCAAAGCAGCTTCACAGTGTTAAACAGGAAAATAATGAACAGAATTTGATTCGGCTGTACAGCCGCTCTGGAGAAAACGGTGATGTCATCTGGCTCATTTCAATTATCATATATATTCAAGTAATGTAGTTGATATAATTTAGTTTAGTAATTAAATTTATTTGGATATTTATTTGAAAATTTTGTGTCCCCTTGTTGCTGTGTGGTTGCTACAGTATAGGGTGTTCTGAGTAGTTGTTTACTGGCACAAGTCAAAAGAGCCCACCCACAAGTCTGGTCTCTAGACATGGCTCAGGTCCCTCCTTCAATGTAGGTCCATGAATTTGACCTATCACTTGACCATCAGCCAGGCAAAAAGCATAAGCATGATTAAAAAGACAATCAAACATAGGCCTGATTTTCTTAGTAATATCACACTTCTCAACAAGCCATATTATTTGAGCAATCACTCATGTCTGTAGCACAAATAGTGCAGGATAAGTTATGTGCCAGATTATGCTTTTTCGAATATATCCTTTCATGCAGTGTGTAATATAGCTGTCTGTGAATGTAAAAGGTCTGCAAAGTTTTAAAGATCAAAATGCATGAAAAATAAAGTTATTGTCTCCTAAAAGAAAGAATTGATTCTGAACTGCCTGACTTTTGTAGCCATAGATTTGCTTAAGGATGCAGTGAAACGAGTTGTCAGCTATTACAATCTCACTTCCTGATACATATACCTACGTAACACTGGCACTTGCATTGGCTGCCCGTGAACAACGTCTACTTTGACACTGACACTGCTTTACAAACACTGTAGCTGAGACTGTAAGAGTTTGGTTTGTGTTGGTTCAATGTTGTAGACATGTTGAGAAAACGCTTTTTTCCACACTGCAAATTCACTTTGCATGCACTTCAAAAGGATGAGGACTCATACTAGAATTGATATCTTTCGTATCGCTGTGTATACAAGCACTGAGGAAGATCCAGAGCTGAAATTCAGATATGGTAATGGCCGTTTCGTTTCCTACACTCACAAAAGACTGGGCCATCTGACCAATCATATGACCAAGAGAAGAGTAGTCTTGCGGAAAGGATAGTTCACCCAAAAATTTTAATTACCCCATGATTTACTCACCCTCTAGCCATCCTAGGTGTATATGACATTCTTCTTTCAGACGAATACAATGATCTAATTCATTATAAAAGTGCTCCACACGGCTCTGGGGGGGTTAATAAAGGCCTTCTGAAGTGAATCGATGGGGTTTTGTAAGAAAAATATCTATATTTAACACGTTATAGAATAAAATATCTAGCTTCCGGCGTACCACCTTCCATATTCAACTTACAGAAAAAACGTAACTGGCGCAACGAAGCGTTTTGAACTGCGAGAGGTGTTACGCTTTCTTCGTAAAATGAATACGGAAGGCGGTCCGCCGGAAGCTAGATATTTTACTTTTCTAAGTTTTAAATATGGATATTGTTTTTTTACACAAACCCATCAATTCACTTCAGAAGGCCTTTATTTAGGGATTGTTTTAATATATGTACACTGTACAGCATGAGAAAGATATAGGATATAGTGGACAGGTACACAATGGATAGGGAGTCATCTTATCATTATAGGGTTGGGAATCGAGAATCAATTCTAAACAACCCACAGCAACAATTTAAAAGTAGCCCATTCAATTTCAAATATCAACAGTGTTTCTCAGAAATTGCTTATTGCATCTTTAAGTGGAATCAGAACCAGAATGGTTACATTTCTCACGATTCTCATCCGTACTTCCTGTATGCCTCTGTTCAAACGATGGAGGAGGAGTGTTTGATCTGACAGCGCTGCTCTCGCAGGAGGCCAAAGATGCCGATATTTACCCGCCACATCTGGAGAATTCCTGTTTCCAGCAGAGCAAAGGGACCAAAGGAAAGCTCTGATGAGAACAGCAGACACACAATTTGCTTTTGGAGATCCCTAACACAAGGTCATAAAGGTGCTCTGGAGTTCAGTGTCAACTGGCATCATCAGAAGACAGGGTGCTGAGTAACAGAGCGAGTGTGCATGGAAAGTTTATATGATGACCCATGAGTCTATCAAACGAGATTCCTTCTTAGTTTTCCACATTTTAAATGTTTTTCTACTGTCATCACAATGTAGCTGAAATATTTGAGGATTCAGCAGGGCTCAACAGTAAGGATGGCCCAGGGCCGATGTGAGAGGTTCAGGAATGGAACTGAATGCAGGGGTCTTGAGACACATTTTTAAAAGTAAACAATTTTTAACTCGACACAGTCTTAAAAATGCAACATGTTGACAGTTTAATGAACTTTAACTAACTTTCTCAAAAAAGATGTTCTTCAAGCTGTTGCTCTGTCATGACTGCCAGCTATTTGTAATTTTCATTTTAAAGTGAACTAATCTTTTAACACCAGGGATGTTTCTAAGTCTGATCCTCACTGGGGCACAGGCCCCCCAAAACTTTACCAAAGTACATCCAAATTTTTAGGGGAAATACATTTTTTTGCAAAAACAGCACCAAAACATTCAAATTCTGGTGACTTTGGAAAATCATTTCATTAGTAAAATTTTCCAGTTTAATTTACTGTAAAAGGCTTTGCTAAAATGCAGGTATCAAAACTGGTTGCTGTTTGGGTGATGACAATGAAAAAAAGCTTTCACAGATGATGCCTAAATCAAGCCACAAACTATGCCAAATTAGAAGAGATAAGCAAGCATTCTCTTAGCAGTTAACAAGCTAACATTATTGATCAAATCTGTGCCAAGTATATTAGATCTGTAAAACGGGATGTCCTCATTCAACTAAATAATACTAATTCACATACTACTTATTATCGGCCTGGTAGTTAACTCTCCTCAGCTACAATGTCGTATAATGAATAATCATCTGACTGACTGCAAGTCGAGGATTCCACAGGGAAAAGTGAAGGAGGAGGAGCACAGTGAGGGGGCGGGGCAGAGGCATATGATTGAAGAGGACATGCAGGATACTTTCGCTTCAGCTGGCATTACAATCAGCCTTCAAGTTTTAAATAATTCAAATTACGTATATGATAACGTTCCATGAATAAGAGAGCATTTTTGCAGACATACAGTATCGATTTACTGTAACCTACCTCATCAGACAATGATTTTCAGGAAAACATCAAAAAAAGGGTCTAGCGATGCCCCTGGTAAACACTAATGATCACTTAGTGGCCCTTGTGGCACTGAGGAAAAGAATGCAACTCTTACTTGCATTGCATTAGGAATTGCAGAGTGACAGAATGCAACAACTTACACAATCAAGCTTGCGTAGCTAGAGGCATTTGCGTTCATTTACTTGCATTCCCTTGTGAAAAAGAAATACTCTTTAGAAAACAGTATTTATTATGGTAATATAAAAGAACATGCTTAGGTGCAAACTGAATGTAGTGGTTTTTTTTGGACAATTATTAGATGTTATTTATTAAAAGCAATTATTTAAACTTAAGAGTGCTTTTTTAAACCTCTTTAAGAAAGATTTAAAGGGGACCTATTATGCAAAATTTAACACAGATGTGTATCCACAGTGTGTGTAAACAACCAGCCTATAATGGTAAATAATACTTTTTTATAATCCCCATCAATCATTATCAATCTCGCATTAAACCGCTTTTTCACGTTTCCCCCTACTCCTACGTAAGAGTAGGGAAACCCCGCCCATGAATGTTGATGATCTGCCCTTTTAGCATAGGCACACCCCTGAGTGAGAAGCACAGAGACCGCCATTTACGTTTACTCGCTGTATCAGCTAGCTAGAGTGTTACAATGTCTGCGCCAAAAAACATTACAAATGTTCTGTTGTTGGATGTACCAACGAACATACAAGTCTCCATAGACTCCCAGTCACCACTGAGAACACCATGGTTAAATTAAATTTTTGAAGGAAATATGCCAATAAAAAAAATTTTAATAAGTGTTGGTAAAATATTATGTATTTGCACAAATAATTTTACACATGACTGCTTCACCAACGTATGGAAGCCCGTTTCCGCCACTAAATAAAAAAATTAAAAGAGTAATTGCGACTATCTCAGAATTCAGAATTTTTTTCTCACAATTGCGTGATATAAAGTCAGAATTCTGAGATATAAACTCGCAATTGCGTGATATAGTCACAGAATTGTGACACAGAATTGTGACTTTATATCACGCAATTGTGAGAAAAAAAATCAGAATTGTGACTTTTTATCACGCAATTGCGAGTTTATATCTCAGAATTCTGACTTTATAACTCGCAATTGTGAGAAAAAAAATCAGAATTGTGACTTTTTATCACGCAATTGTGAGTTTATATCTCAGAATTGTGACTATATCACGCAATTGCGAGTTTATATCTCAGAATTGTGACTATATCACGCAATTGTGAGTTTATATCTCAGAATTCTGACTTTATAACTCGCAATTGTGAGAAAAAAAAGTCAGAATTCTGAAATAAAAAGTCCCAATTACTCTATTTTTTTATTTTGTGGCGGAAACGGGCTTCCATACCAGCGAGTGTCAGTACAACGCTGGATTTGCGAAAAAGTTGTTTCTGAAGGATGGGTCAATACAAACGCTTTGTGCTCTACATTCATATCCAGAACAAGTAAGGATGGCACTTATATTTTGTGAATGTTTGGAAATTTCCTTTCTGAATGAGCTTTCTAGAATGCTGTACGGCTAATATGGCTATAGAGATAATATGGCTCTCTGAGACTCTGACTGTATTCACACTAGAGCTATGTCGTTAGTTTTATCCCGAAAATTCATAAATGGTGGAGGACGTTAGCTTACATAAATGTATCCACTAACCATTCAGAAACGTGCAGGTGCAGTCTAAAAGTTGCAACCTCTTCCTGAGTCTGTCCATCTGTGTCCGACTCCGGTTCAAACATGTAAGGCTACACGCCACAACTGGTTATTTCTGACATTTTGGCTGAGTGAGATTCGGCTGTTTTGTTATTGACGGAGTATCCAAAGCTCGTGTAAAGGATCCGCCCTCTTCTGGAAGGAGGGAGCAGCAGCTCATTTGCATTTAAAGGGACACACAAAAATGGCATGTTTTTGCTCACCCCCAAATAGGGGCAAATTTGACAAGCTACAATAAATTATCTGGGGGGTATTTTGAGCTGAAACTTCATAGACACATTCTGGGGATACCAGAAATTTATATTACATCTTGTGAAAAGGGGCATAATATGTCCACTTTAAATAATTTAATAATTACTTCTTTGTCTTTGGAATATGTACTGACAAAAATGTATGAAATATACTGTTATGTCATTTGCACTGAAACTTGTATATCATGTGTTTAAATATATATATATATATATACACTCACCTAAAGGATTATTAGGAACACCTGTTCAATTTCTCATTAATGCAATTATCTAATCAACCAATCACATGGCAGTTGCTTCAATGCATTTAGGGGTGTGGTCCTGGTCAAGACAATCTCCTGAACTCCAAACTGAATGTCAGAATGGGAAAGAAAGGTGATTTAAGCAATTTTGAGCGTGGCATGGTTGTTGGTGCCAGACGGGCCGGTCTGAGTATTTTACAATCTGCTCAGTTACTGGGATTTTCACGCACAACCATTTCTAGAGTTTACAAAGAATGGTGTGAAAAGGGAAAAACATCCAGTATGCGGCAGTCCTGTGGGCGAAAATGCCTTGTTGATGCTAGAGGTCAGAGGAGAATGGGCCGACTGATTCAAGCTGATAGAAGAGCAACTTTGACTGAAATAACCACTCGTTACAACCGAGGTATGCAGCAAAGCATTTGTGAAGCCACAACACGCACAACCTTGAGGCGGATGGGCTACAACAGCAGAAGACCCCACCGGGTACCACTCATCTCCACTACAAATAGGAAAAAGAGGCTACAGTTTGCACGAGCTCACCAAAATTGGACAGTTGAAGACTGGAAAAATGTTGCCTGGTCTGATGAGTCTCGATTTCTGTTGAGACATTCAGATGGTAGAGTCAGAATTTGGCGTAAACAGAATGAGAACATGGATCCATCATGCCTTGTTACCACTGTGCAGGCTGGTGGTGGTGGTGTAATGGTGTGGGGGATGTTTTCTTGGCACACTTTAGGCCCCTTAGTGCCAATTGGGCATCGTTTAAATGCCACGGCCTACCTGAGCATTGTTTCTGACCATGTCCATCCCTTTATGACCACCATGTACCCATCCTCTGATGGCTACTTCCAGCAGGATAATGCACCATGTCACAAAGCTCGAATCATTTCAAATTGGTTTCTTGAACATGACAATGAGTTCACTGTACTAAAATGGCCCCCACAGTCACCAGATCTCAACCCAATAGAGCATCTTGGGGATGTGGTGGAACGGGAGCTTCGTGCCCTGGATGTGCATCCCACAAATCTCCATCAACTGCAAGATGCTATCCTATCAATATGGGCCAACATTTCTAAAGAATGCTTTCAGCACCTTGTTGAATCAATGCCACATAGAATTAAGGCAGTTCTGAAGGCGAAAGGGGGTCAAACACAGTATTAGTATGGGGTTCCTAATAATCCTTTAGGTGAGTGTATATATATATATATATATATATATATATATATTACACATTTGTAATGGCGAAGATGCAATTTAGTGCATTTAAAATACATTAACTTAAAATGTAATATCAAATAACACTACAGTTAATTTAAAACCAAGTACTTTACATTTATTTTAGTATTTAAGTCAATACATCAAAATGTACTTTTAGTATTTTATTATTATTACAAAGTGCATTTAAAATTGTACTTAAAGGCAGGGTAGGTGATGTGTTCCAAAAACATTTTTTGTTATGCTGGTTGAAAGTCTCTTCACATCCTGATAGCAATCACTAAGTTAAGTAGTCTAAATTAAGTAGTCTCTGGAAGGCCATAAAGGACTATAAAATGTTCGTCCAATCATTGCATTTGGTTCCTCCTGAACCAAAACAATGAGCTTATGCTGCATTCACATCATAACTACTGTAATTTGGAAGAGATGGAAACCTGTGACGTTATACTCTGAGCAGTTTGTGACTCAAATTTCTGCGTTTCAATGGCAACACTATCAACGCCGAAATGAATCTGCAGCAGTCAGGTGGTACAGGTCAGTGCTCTTTAAGTTGTTTATGTTTGTTATTATTGTAATGTTATGTGCTTTGAGACATGAGGTAGTTTAACGTTTTTTAAAATACTTTTAAGATTTGAAATACACACTAGTGTTTATTATTCATGTCGGCACAAATGATGTTCGACTTCGCCAGTCGGAGATCACCAAAATTAACATTAAAGAGGTGTGTGAACTTGCAAGTACGATGGCAAATCGGGTTCCCTTTCAGTCGGTCACGTTCGACGTACGTCGGAACTGACCGACGAATTGGGATCTATTTTCAGAGACCAATCTACTTCGAGTGTTTAAAAACGAGCCAATGAAGATTGGCATGCGGTAGACGCGTCCCACGCTCCGCCCCGCAGCACGGGTATAAATACGGAAGTGGAAGTACCGCATATCGCTTTCAACTTCGGAGCCGAACATTCATGTGCTTGTTTGTTCCTACGAAGAGTGTTTCCTGCGAGGACAAAGAGAGTTGGAGCTCTGCCAGTGTCGGTGTGACGGTGCCTGCAGCGGTGGTCGCAAATAGAGTTTTTTTCTGAAAGAAAAAAGAACAAACAAACAGCTGTTTTCACAGCTTTGGGCATTTTGAGTGCTCTCAGCGGGCTTGCACCCCTGAACCGCTGCGAGCCGCGGCCATTTCCCCTGCGTGCCTCGGCACTGATCAGAGCATTTTCCTCTAAAAGAGCGACACGGTTTGACCTTGCGTCTTTTTCAAGATGTCATTCAAACCGTGTGTTTCTGGATGCCAACGTTACCTGTCCCCAGCTGACGGACACGATCGCTGTCTCACGTGTTTGGGCGTTCAGCACGCTGAGGCGGCTTTCGTGGATGACTCATGTTCCCATTGCGGGAATATGACCATCGCAGTATTACGGTCCAGGCTCGACTACCTTAAAAAAGGTGGAGTCCCATTGCGCATTCCCCGATCTAGTGTTCCTCCTGCCCCGAAGCAGAGGGCTGCTACTTTGGCTGATGCCTTTGGTGGGGACCTGAGGGTTACTGTGAGGGCACTCCCGCCAGGCCAACAGGCTCCTCGGGCCCCTCCCCCCTCCGCTGCGCCGGTTGAGCTTCCGGAAGAGCATGCTGGTCCTTCCCGCGGGGGGCCAGCTGTTACTTTCGGGGCTCCGGTTGAGGATATGGTTTGATCGCCGCATCGGGGGACGAGCTAATGGACTCTGGAGATGAAGATTCGGCTGCGCTGCCCCCTTCGGGTGTGGTAGCGTTGCCCGAGTCCGATCCAGAGCTCACGGCTATGCTTTCCCGGGCCGCCGCGAGTGTCGGGCTCGAGTGGAACCCTCCACCGCGGCAGGACCCTCACGGCTGGACGATTGGTATCTCGGGACGGCCCGTGCTGGTTCTCAGCGCCCCGCCCCAGTGCCTTTCTTTCCGGAAGTGCATCAGGAGCTCACGAAGTCGTGGACAGCGCCCTATAGCGCTAGAAACCGATCGACTGACTCCTCCGTCCTCACTACCCTCGATGGTGGCGCGGCGAAGGATTACGTGGAGATCCCCCCAGTGGAGCGGTCGGTTGCGATGCAACTGTGTCCTAAGACCACTACCGACTGGCAGGGAAATCCGCGTCTCCCCTCCCGGGCATGTAAGTTCTCGTCCGGGCTAACCGGCAAGACTTACACGGCCTGTGGAGAAGCCGCGTCATCTCTGCATGCCATGGCGCTCCTGCAGGTCTACCAGGCCAAAGCGCTCATGGAATTGCACGAGGGTAGTTCCGACCCAGGGGTTATGCAGGAACTGCGTACCGCGACGGACCTCGCCCTCAGGGCGACGAAAGTCACCGCACGCTCCCTGGGTCGGGCGATGTCCACACTTGTGGTCCAGGAACGCCACCTGTGGCTGAACCTGGCAGATATGCGTGAGACCGACAAAGTGCGGTTCCTCAACGCCCCTGTCTGTCAGGCCGGCCTCTTCGGCGACGCAATCGAGAACTTCGCCCAGCAGTTCTCGGTTGCCCAGAAGCAGACGGAGGCGATTAAAAATATCCTGCCCCGGCGACCTGCTGCTGCCTCCACCCAGTCGCCGGCTGCAGCGCCCCCGCCTGCTTGTCGCCGAGGGCGTCCCCCGGCGTCTGCCTCCGCCCCTGCCAAGCCAAAGCAGCAGCCTCCACCGGCAAAGCAGGGCGCCAGGCGCAAGAGGCCCGCCCAACCCGTCCAGGGCCCCGCTGTCTCTGCAGGCAAGCACAAGGGTAAGCGGCCCTGAGACGGGCAGCCCAGGGAGAAGAGGAGCTGTTCTCGGGGAGGTGGTGTCCGCACCCCTCCTCCCCCCGGAGGAGGACCGGGGGGAGAATGTACATCACACTGGTGTCAACATCCTGCCGCTGGCTCTCCGGAGTCCAGCGGTACCCACATTTTCAATAAAAGAGCAGTTTCCTCCCTCCCTGGGCCCCAAGAGGGTCAGGTTGGCAGTGCGCGACGCCCCCAGGCCTTGCCACTCCTTTCCTCCCCTCTCCCCCTCGCCAGGGGGCAGCAGTGTGGGCACCGAGGACGCCCCCGGGCCTTCTCACCCACACTCTGCCCCACCCTGGAGTACTCAAGCAACACTCCGGGCCGCCTCCGGGCCTCCCGAGTCGGGCCTGGGTACTCCATCTCGCTGCCTCACCCCGGGGACGTCTGTGGTGCCGTTGGTCCCACTTGTTCGGTCTCTGGGGGCCTGGTTAGGTCTCCCCAGGCCGGCTCGCTGGCTCATCCGTACCATCAGACTCGGCTATGCGATTCAATTCGCCCGCCGGCCTCCCAAGTTCACGGGCATCCTCTTCACCTCAGTGCGGAGTTGCGATGCCCATGTCTTGCGGTCCGAGATCGATGTCCTGCTGGCGAAGGACACGATCGAGCCGGTTCCTCCGGCCGATATGAAGGCGGG
This sequence comes from Rhinogobio ventralis, assembly GCA_039654625.1. Taxonomy (NCBI): domain Eukaryota; kingdom Metazoa; phylum Chordata; class Actinopteri; order Cypriniformes; family Gobionidae; genus Rhinogobio; species Rhinogobio ventralis. Next base: position 8,744,152 of record CM077204.1, read on the forward strand.
GTTTTACAGCCCCTACTTCATTGTGCCCAAGAAAAGGGGGTGGGTTAAGACTAATCCTGGACCTGTGTGTCCTGAATCGGGCCCTGCACAAGCTCCCGTTCAGAATGCTAACGCAGAAACGCATTTTCGAATGCATCCGTCCCCAGGATTGGTTCGCAGCGATCGACCTGAAGGACGCGTACTTTCATGTCTCCATTCTCCCTCGACACAGACCGTTCCTTCGCTTTGCGTTCGAGGGGAGGGCATTTCAGTACAAAGTCCTGCCCTTCGGGCTGTCCCTGTCGCCTCGTGTCTTCACGAAAGTCGCAGAGGCAGCCATTGTTCTGCTCAGAGAACGCGGCGTTCGTATTCTCAACTATCTCGACGACTGGCTCATACTGGCCCAGTCCCGGGAGCAGTTGTGCGAACACAGGGACCTGGTGCTACGTCACCTCAGCCTGTTGGGCCTTCGGGTCAACCGAGAGAAGAGCAAACTCTGTCCCACACAGAGGATCTCTTATCTCGGTATGGAGCTGGACTTGGTCAACCGGACTGCGCGCCTCACAGAGGAGCGAGTCCGGTCAGTGTTGAACTGCTTGAATACGTTCAAAGGCAGGACAGCGGTCCCACTGAAATTCTTTCAGAGGCTCCTGGGGCATATGGCATCTGCAGCCGCTGTAACGCCGCTCGGATTGCTTCATATGAGACCGCTTCAACGCTGGCTTCACGACCGAGTCCCGAGATGGGCGTGGCAGCGCGGCCAGTACCGGGTCTCAGTTACTCCTTACTGTCGCCAAACCTTCAATCCATGGGCGGACCCTGTCTTTCTACGGGCCGGAGTGTCCCTAGAACAGGTGTCCAGGCATGCTGTGGTCTTCACGGATGTCTCTTCCACGGGTTGGGGGGCCACGTACAACGGGCACTCAGTTGCGGGTCTGTGGACGGGGCCCCAACTGCGTTGGCATATCAATTGCCTAGAGCTTCTAGCAGTACGTCTCGCCCTGGGCCGCTTTAAAAAGCCGCTACAGGGAAAACACGTTCTGGTCCGTACGGACAGCACTGCGGCCGTTGCGTACATCAACAGTCAGGGTGGCACCCCCGGAGCGTCCAGCTGATATGGGACCTCTTCGGACCTGTTCGCCTCTCCGGACTCGATCCATTGCCAGTTGTATTACTCCCTGTCCGGGGGCACCCTCGGTACAGATGCACTGGCGCACAGCTGGCCCCGGGACCTACGCAAGTATGCGTTTCCCCCAGTGAGCCTTCTCGCACAGACACTGGGCAAGGTCAGGGAGGACGAGGAGCAGGTCTTGCTAGTTGCGCCCTACTGGCCCAACCGGACCTGGTTCTCCGAACTCTCACTCCTCGCGACAGCCCCTCCCTGGCCGATTCCCCTGAGGAAGGACCTGCTTTCTCAGGGGCGGGGCACTCTATGGCACCCGCGTCCAGACCTCTGGAGACTCCATGTCTGGTCCCTGGACGGGACGCGGAGGTTCTAGGTGGCCTGCCACAGGCAGTGGCAGACACCATCGCTTCAGCTAGAGCCCCCTCTACGAGGCGCCTCTATGCGCTGAAGTGGAACCTGTTCGTTGAATGGTGTTCTTCCCGCCGGGAAGACCCCCGAAGGTGTTCGATTAATGTCGTGCTTTCTTTCCCTACAAGATGGGTTGGAGAGAAGGCTGTCTCCCTCCACCCTCAAAGTGTACGTTGCCGCAATAGCGGCGTATCACAATGTAGTTGAAGGTAAGTCCTTAGGTAAGCACGACTTAATCGCCAGGTTCCTCAGAGGTGCGAGGAGACTAAATCCTCCTCGGCCAACCTCGGTACCCTCTTGGGACCTAGCCCTGGTGCCCTCCAGGGCCCTCCCTTCGAGCCTTTGCAGTCAGCAGAGCTAAACATCCTGTCCATGAAGACAGTGCTCTTGACTGCATTGGCCTCAATCAAGAGGGTTCGTTTCGGTCAACGAATCGTGCCTAGAATTCGGGCCGGCCAACTCTCACGTTGTCCTGAGACCCCGGCCTGGATACGTGCCCAAGGTTCCCACCACTCCCTTCCGGGACCAGGTGGTGAACCTGCAAGCGCTGCCTTCGGAGGAGGCAGACTCAGCCCTAGCTTTGCTCTGTCCCGTCCGCGCTCTTTGCGCCTATGTGGACCGAACTCAAAGCTTTAGAACCTCAGAACAGCTCTTCGTCTGTTACGGAGGCCAGCAGAAGGGAAAGGCTGTCTCCAAGCAGAGGTTAGCCCACTGGATAGTGGATGCTATCGTCTTGGCTTACCAGTCCCAAGACGTGCCTTGCCTGCTCGGGGTGCGAGCTCACTCCACTAGGAGTGTAGCCTCCTCCTGGGTGCTGGCTCAAGGCGCCTCGCTGACAGATATATGTAGAGCTGCGGGCTGGGCGACACCTAACACGTTCGCTAGATTTTAGCAGAGCCGGTATCTTCCCGTATCCTCGCCCCCAGTGGCCAGTAGCGCTAAGTACCCGTTCTAGTGTCGGCTTGCATACGCCACTCCCGCCTCCGGGCTGTCTATTGTCTCCAGTTGTGTTCCCCGGAAACGGCTAACCCACCCCTTCGGTGTCAGACGTTGCGGCCGTTGACACCAGGCCTACACCCGTATGCTTGTGGAACGTGTGTGTTAGGCTGGGTTCCATATGTAGCGGTTCCCTAACGGCAACCCCATATGTGTATTTCCACGGTACCAGCTACCCTACTCGGCTAGCCCCGTGTCTTTCCCTTGACAGAGCCCGCTCTGTCGTCTCTGGTGGTGTTCTTTCCCCCCTGGGACCAGGTTGGATCCACCCCAGAGACTGCCATAGGTAGCACTACCCTGCTAGGTTAGTCCTTATGAGTATTTCCACCTCTCCTTCCACTGAAGGACGTGGCTCCGCAGCGTACCGTCTTCCCCAGACGGGCACGCTTTCCTAGCGTTATCCAATAGTCACGCTGAGTGGGTCTTGCAGGAACAGCAGTGACTGGCCTCCCTGCCCGGAGCCCTGACTTCCGCACCAACCTAGGTGTGGTCCAGCGAGCTCGGTCAGGGCGCTGGAAGGGCCAGCATCTCTGGCGTGTTAGTAGGGATCCCAATTCGTCGGTCAGTTCCGACGTACGCCGAACGTGACCGACTGAAAGGGAACGTCTCGGTTACGTATGTAACCCTCGTTCCCTGAAGGAGGGAACGGAGACGTACGTCCCGTCGCCAGGTGCTGTGCTTCAGCTGTAGGCCGAGCCACTTAGCCGGTTCCTCAGTTGTAAAGCGATATGCGGTACTTCCACTTCCGTATTTATACCCGCGCTGCGGGGCGGAGCGTGGGACGCGTCTACCGCATGCCAATCCTCATTGGCTCGTTTTTAAACACTCGAAGTAGATTGGTCTCTGAAAATAGATCCCAATTCGTCGGTCAGTTCCGACGTACATCTCCGTTCCCTCCTTCAGGGAACGAGGGTTACATATGTAACCGAGACGTTTTTTGCTCTGGTCCCCTCCCCATTAAAAGGAGTGATGAGATACTTAGCAGACTATCATCACTCAATGGCTGGTTGTCTAAGTGGTGTCCGCAAAATAACATAGGGTTCATAGACAATTGGAAAAGCTTTTGGGGCAGACCTGACCTGTTGAAAAGAGATGGTATCCATCCCTCCTGGGGTGGTGCCGCTCTTCTCTCTAGTAATTTGGCACATAGTCTTAAAGCTAAACCTTGACTAACTAGGGCCCAGGTCAGGAAGCAGACGGACTGGCTTACCCGACCGTCTGCTAGCTGTCTCGCGTCACAGAAGTCAGATAAATCCCAGCACATACAGACTCTTTCACCTAGATATTATCACATAGAGACTGTGTCTGTTCCACGAATTAGTAAATACAAAAAACCACCAAAATTATTCAACGGTAAAAATTTCATTGATGTCCAACAAATAAACAACAGATATAATACAGATGAACAAATGATAAAGCTCGGGCTGCTGAATATTCGATCCCTTTCCTCTAAAACGCTTATTGTTAATATGATTACAGATAATAATCTAGATGTGCTGTGTTTGACAGAAACCTGGCTAAAACCTGACGACTACATTACTTTAAATGAGTCCACCCCACAAGATTATTGTTATAAACACGAGCCGCGTCTGAAAGGTAAAGGGGGAGGTGTTGCTGTAATTTATAATAATATCTTCAGTATTACTCAGAAGTCTAGTTTCAAATATAATTCTTTTGAAGTTTTGGTGCTTTACGTAACGTTATGTAGTGAAATTGATAAATCCTGTTTAACATTTGTGTTGGCTACTGTATATAGGCCACCAGGGCACAATACACACTTTATCAGAGAATTTGCTGATTTTTTATCAGAGTTAGTACTGACCTAGTCCTAATTGTTGGTGATTTTAATATCCATGTAGACAATGAAAAAGACGCATTGGGATTGGCATTCAGAGACATTCTAAACTCTATTGGAGTTAGGCAACACGTATCAGGACCCACTCATCGCCATAATCATACTCTAGACCTAATATTGTCACATGGAATAAATGTTGATACCGTTGAAATTCTGCAGCATTCTGACATCTCAGATCATTACCTAGTATCATGTATACTTAATTTAGCAAAGGCTGCAAAGCCGTCCCCTCGCTTCAAATATGGCAGGAGTATCACTGCTGAGACTAAAGATTTCTTTATAAATAAACTTCCTCATCAGTTTCATCTCCTCAGCATCCCAGATAGCCCAGAGGAACTTGATGTTGCAACAGAAACTATTGACTCTCTCTTTTCCAGCACTTTAGACACAGTTGCTCCTCTGCGCTTAAAGAAGATTAAAGAGAATAGTCCAACGCCGTGGTACAACGAGCACACCCGGGCCCTTAAAACAGCAGCCAGAAAAATGGAGCGCAGCTGGAAGAAAACAAAACTGGAAGTTTTTCGCATTTCGGTGAAAGAGAGCATGATTTCATACAGAAAGGCCATAAAAACTGCTAGATCTGCTTATTTCTCGACTCTCTTAGAAGAAAACAAACACAACCCTAGATATTTATTCGATACAGTGGCTAAATTAACCAAAAATAAAGCTTCAACTTCTGATGTCTGCCAACAGCACAGCAGTAATGACTTTATGAACTTCTTTACTTGTAAGATTGATAATATTAGGAAAAAAATTATAACCATGCAGCCGTCTACTACTGTATCACATCAGACAGAGCATTGTAGTGTCACTGAGGAAAAATTACATTCATTCACTGCTATAGGAGAAGAAGAATTGGCTAAACTCGTTAAATCATCTAAATCAACAACATGTCATAGATCCTCTTCTTAATATCATTAATTCATCCTTGACTTTAGGATATGTACCGAAAACTTTTAAGTTGGCTATTATTAAACCACTTATTAAAAAACCGCAACTTGACCCTACAGAATTAGTCAATTACAGGCCAATCTCAAATCTACCCTTTCTGTCAAAAATACTAGAAAAGGCAGTGTCCTCACAATTATGCTCCTTTTTAGAAAAAAATGGTATCTGTGAGGTTTTCCAGTCAGGATTTAGACCACATCATAGTACTGAGACTGCTCTCATTAGAGTTACAAATGATTTACTCTTATCATCCGATCGTGGTTGTATCTCTCTGTTAGTGTTACTCGATCTTAGCGCTGCATTCGATACCATCGACCACAACATTCTTTTAAATAGACTCGAAAATTATGTTGGCATTAGTGGAATTGCATTGGCATGGTTTAAATCATACTTATCTGACCGTTTTCAGTTTGTAGCAGTAAATGAAGAGATGTCACACCGATCACAAGTTCAATATGGAGTACCGCAGGGCTCAGTGCTAGGACCGTTGCTTTTCACCCTGTACATGCTACCACTGGGAGATATCATTAGGAAGCATGGCGTTAGTTTTCATTGTTATGCTGACGATACTCAGCTCTATATTTCTTCACGCCCTGACGAAACTGACCAATACACAAGATTAACGGAATGCATAGCTGATATAAAAAATTGGATGACTAGTAATTTCCTGCAACTTAATTCAGAAAAAACTGAATTTTTAATTATTGGACAAAAAAACTCCACATGTAGTAACCTAGAATACTGTCTAACACTTGATGGCTGCTCTGTCAAGTCCTCGTCGTCAGTTAGGAACCTGGGTGTGCTCTTTGATACCAATCTCTCATTTGAAAGCCATGTTTCTAGCATCTGTAAAACTGCATTCTACCATCTTAAAAATATATCTAAATTACGGCATATGCTTTCAATGCAAAATGCTGAACAGTTAGTTCATGCATTCATGACCTCAAGGCTAGATTATTGTAATGCTCTACTGGGTGGTTGCCCCGCTCGCTTAATAAACAAACTGCAGCTGGTCCAAAACGCAGCAGCTCGAGTTCTTACTAGAACCAGGAAGTATGACCATATTAGCCCGGTTCTGTCAACACTGCACTGGCTCCCTATTAAACATCGCATACATTTTAAAATCTTGCTAATTACTTACAAAGCACTAAATGGTTTAGCTCCCCAGTACTTGAGCGAGCTCTTAACGCATTATACTCCATTACGTCTATTGCGGTCTCAAAACTCTGGCCAGTTGATAATACCTAGAATATCAAAATCAACTGCAGGCGGTCGATCCTTTTCCTATTTAGCACCCAAACTCTGGAACAGCCTTCCTAGCATTGTTCGGGAAGCAGACACACTCTGTCAGTTTAAATCTAGACTAAAAACGCATCTCTTTACTATGGCATACAAAATTTTCAATTTATATTTTATTCAAATTGTTAGGCTGCATTAACTAGGTCAGCCGGAACCGGGAACACTTCCCATAACACGTGATGTACTCGTTACATCATAAGAGGAATGGCATCTACGCTAATGTTAGTCTCTCTGTTTATCCCGAGGTTTACTGCAGTTAGCCGGATCCGGGCCGTATCCAGATCAGATGGTGGACCAGCGCCCAGACATTACCAACGCATCCCTGAAGTGTCTGCAGAGACCGTGTCAATTAGTCTACCCTCTCAATGGATCCATCTCCGGCGTGATGACTCCGATATTTCGAATATTCCTATTTAATAATTGTTTAATCGACACGCCATCCTCAATAAACCCGGCGTGATGCCTTCGATCTTTCGAATAATCCGATCTAATATTACTTCTGACCTATAAGGCTGCCAAAATAATAAACATACACTGTTTGTTAATTGGCCAGAGGAGAACTGGCACCCCGACTGAGCCTGGTTTCTCCCAAGGTTTATTTTTCTCCATTAGGACACCTGATGGAGTTTTGGTTCCTTGCCACTGTCGCCTCTGGCTTGCTCAGTTGGGGACACTACATTTTCAAATAAATATCCAAATAAATTTAATTACTAAACTAAATTATATCAACTACATTACTTGAATATATATGATAATTGAAATAAGCTGATGACATCACCGTTTTCTCCAGAGCGGCTGTACAGCCGAATCAAATTCTGTTAATTATTTTCCTGTTTAACACTGTGAAGCTGCTTTGAAACAATCTGCATTGTAAAAAGCGCTATATAAATAAAGTTGACTTGACTTGACAGGCCAGACACAAACTTGCATCACCCACATGCCAATATATGCCATGGCTAATGGGCTTTTGGATGTGCCAAAACTGAAGTCAGTGGCATTGTTTGTGAATGAAGGCACGTCCTGGAAACTTCCAATTCCACATCAAATGATCTAATGTGTTGTTCTAAAGATAAAACCAATTCAAGTGAGCCATATACATAGCCTAACAAATATGTAGTGATTACAATGTTTATTTCTCAGTAAAAGTGGAAGTAAAAAAAAGGCATTTATGAATTTAATTTTAAACTCAAACATTCAAACAGCATAAACAGGATTTTGGAATATCATAGGCAGCAAGAACACATTTGTACGGCCTTCAAAAATGATTAAAGAAGACAGGACAGTAGACAGGACATTTTGCAAACATTGGATTCAAACACATTAATGCCTTGCTACATCCATACAGTAAATCAAGAAAGAAAAGATACATTTGAAAACGTTGTAATTGTCCAGGTGTCTACTGGTCTTATTGGACTTTTTAATGAGATTTTCAAAAGTGCGCCTTGGCATTTTTTACGTCTGGCAGAGTGCTGAATGTATTTCACGTGAGGCAGTTTCATTGACTCGTATTTAGTGAAAGGCCATTTGAGGAGGGAATTCACCGGGATGATTAAATGACATCCAGCTGGGGGAGGAAGTGTCTTCGATGAGCGTTTCCTGCATGACAATGCAGCGTTCTTCATTGAGTTAAGCACACTGTAGATGGCCTGTCAGATCATATTAGTGTTGACCTGGAGTGGCCTCAAAAACAGCCTCTGTGGAGAGGTCCATCACACACACTAGGGCAGAGCTGATATAAAACAACACCACACCACCGGTAGCATGACTTGTCCCAATCTGATATAAAAGCTTTTTTCCACAACTAATCTGTGAGATAACATCTTACTACATACTGTCAAATTAAATTTGGGTCTAAATTAAATAACATGCTTTGTGTTTGTTTGGCTTTATTCAGCACATTATTTAAAGGGTCATGAAACCTAAAACACACAAGAGATATGTACAGGTTGCACATCAATGAAAACAATAGCACTTAGTTTTTCAGAGCTATTTCATTCTTCTGGTTTAAAAAGCACCAAAGTACATGGGTTAATCCAGAGTCGTGATTGGCTGCATCTATGTCATCAGTTTCTGAGCTTTTCTCTGCATTTATTCATGAGAATGAACTGTTTTAATCCAATCACTGCGCTGTATTATGCATGATATCGCATCACAACGGAGAATTCAAATGTCACAAAAGACCGTTTCAATGCTGTTCGCACACCTTTGCGTTCGTATACATGTGTCATAAGTGTATGTTCCTTCAGTACAGTAGCACAAAAGTGTGGTTCACAATTTTCCAGTGATGCAGTCAGAGCTGGAGTTTGACTACCAACACACAGAAAATATGGCTGTAACAATATTGAATATGTTACTATACAGTGCATTTGGCAATAAATTGTTTTCGGATGTAATGCAGGCATCCTATTTTAAAAAAATATCACAAAATTCCAACCTCCAAAGTCACCCTTAGATGCACTCAAGACACTTTTTTTTTTTTTTTAAAGAACTGGCTCATTCTATCATTCAGAATCATTTGTAAAACTTTACAATAATGTTCTGTTAGTTAACATTAGTTAAAGGGTTAGTTCACCCAAAAATGTTGGGCTGTCTTGTATGTACACAAAAAACATCAACAACAGGCTGCACAGAAATTAACTGATACCATGAATCACGTTTCAAAATGGCTTATCAAATCATGTTTACATCTTAAATGTTAAGAAAACTGTTTGTGTTTTTTTTACTAAAAGGCCAGATCATTATGTAAAAGTGTTTGTCCAGTAAATTTTAATTACCTAGGAATAATAATGGATTCCCAGCTTTCTTTTAAAAAACATGTGACTACATTTTCATGTTGGGAACATTTGATACAATTTGCTGACTTAGTACTTGTTTTTAAAATTTTAAATGGTTGTTTTAACCAACCTGTTTTAAAGGATTATATTGGTCAGATAACAGCACGGTATACACGAGTCGGTATTAGGGGTGATTGTAATGTACCACTGAGAAGAACTACTTTTGGTCAGTTATCTTTTGCTTTCAGACGAACGCCTGAGTGGAATAGACTTCCAATGGAGCTGAAAGAATTAAAACACATAACAGGTCATTGTGGTTTCTCAAAAAAGCTTTAAAAATGGTTACTGTTAAATCAAAATTGTGATCATTTCTAGACATTTTGGTATAGTATTTTCGTTTCTTTTGTTTTGTCTTGTCCCTGTCCTTAACATCAACCTGCCAAGGGACTACGGAGGAAAATTAGCCAGTGTTGGCTAAATCTAGTGCATTTTACATATTTTTATGTATTATTAATGTGTATTGTGCCTGATTAAAAGAATAAAAATAAATAAATAAATAAAATGGAAATTCTGTCATTACTTACTCACCCTCATGTTGTTCCAAACCCGTAAGACCTTCGTTCATCTTCGGAACACAAATTAAGATATTTTTGATGAAATCCGAGAGCTCTCTGACCCCTCCATAGACAGCAACGTAATTGCAACTTTTAAGGCCCAGAAAGGTAGGACACACATCATTAAAATAGTCCATGTGACTACAGTGGTTCAACCTTAATGTTATGGGATGAGAATACTTTTTTGTGCACAAAACCCCCCCCAAAATAATGACTTTATTCAACAATCTCTTCTCGTCTGTTCCAGTTTCCTACGCTGTTGACATAGTAAATACAGCGCTGCACTGTTTACACTACGTCAACAGCGTAGGAGACTGACACAGATGAGAAGAAATTGTTGAATAAAGTCATTATTTTTGTTTGTTTTTTGTGCAAAAACGTTGCTTCATAAAATTAAGGTTGAACCACTGGAGTCACATGGTTTGTCGTATTTTGACAAAGTCTTTACTACCTTTCTGGACCTTGAAAGTGTTAATTAAACAGCTGTCTATGAAGGGGTCAGAGAGCTCTCGGATTTAATCAAAAATATCTTAATTTGTGTTCCGAAGATGAATGAAGGTCTTACAGGTTTGGAACGATATGAGGGTGAGTAATTAATGACAGTTTGGTACAATTAATGATCAATTTTCATTTTTGGGTGAACTAACCCTTTAACTACATTAGTTAATGTGAACAAACAATGAACAGTTGTATTCTTACTTACCTAAAGTAAAAATGAACAAAAAATTAACAAAGATTAATAAATAATGTAACAAATATTCATTCTTAGTTAATGTATTAAATTGTGAATCAGACAACTCTAGCGACTAGTTACAGTCAATTTAAATATCTGTTTATGTGATTTCATGAGTGTAACACGGTATGTAGATATGGGAAGAAGGAGGCGGGAACCGGCAAACATTTAACAAACGTTTAATAAATAAATAAACAAACTGAAAGTAAAAACGGCAGCCTCCTCACGGACGACTGCCACGCACACTCATAATAAAACGTAAACAAAACACAACATAAAGTCCAGGCCTGGTCCTCTCTCCTCCTTCCCTGTCGTCGCTCGTCCTTTTATGCATCCCTGCTCCTCCGTAAGACACAAGACCGTTGCGGCGCGCAGCTACCGCTCATTATCACTCACCACCGGCCTCACCCCGTTCTCACGGTCCCTCGGCCTCGGTGCTTCCCACAATGAGACTAACCCTAACCCTAATCCACAAATTCCAAATATCAATAAAACAATTTTTTAAGTAAAAATCAATGCTGAATTTCCATTGTTTACATGTGGTGATCTGCTGATAGGCTTACAGACAGCAGCAGGAAACCCAGACTCAGCACTGTCTCTGAGAGATGCAATGACACACCAAACATCTTCACCACCACACTGCTCTACTACTGTCTTACCACATATATTGCAATAACACTAATGTAAAATAATAATAGTCTTTATATTCCATTATTTCGGATTGATACTGATTTGGAATGTTTTGCTGGGATTCTCCATTAATATTTAGTTAATCAGCTAAGTCATGCGGCCTGTGTCATGTCCCAGTCTCTAGAAACAAAAGTGATCATAAAAATATGTAAAGAAACTGATAATAAAACTGAGTTAGCATAGCAAAATAATAGGATTCCTGTATCTTTTGTTGCTGGTGTCAAAGGCGCACGCGTCCAATCAAAATGAGTGCAATATTTTGATGCAAATTAATCCCTCACTTGCAAACTAGTTAAATTAGTCAGACATGAATGACATGCTTAAAAACCAGGAACAAAACAACACAAAGTAAAAGAAAATATGACCCAGACTACATTAAATACTGCTTCATTTACAGCATGATAAACATGGTTTGTGCAGACCACAATGTGTTATGTTGCTGCAAATTATCATCTGCCGACAGCACAAAACCATCGTAATTTATGAGACATATTTTTAATGACAAAGTAAAACTAAAATATCAGGGTTCCTATTAAGCCTATGTCTTGTTAATACTTCTGCATATTGATAAGCCTGTGCAGTTTAAGGTAGCATTAAGTTCAATGTGCTTTTGTATTTACTTTTGTAAATCAAACTATTTTTTAACACTTGATTTACAATAAGAAGTCTAGATCCTGAAGCAAAACCAGTTAAGACTGCTATACTGAGTTTTTCGTATTTAAAAACTCTTAGTTTAATAATTCATTTTTCAGTAGCAATACAATTCTATTAGTGGAAAATATGCTATAACTTTCACCTTTTCAAAAAACATTTACATCTTATTAATAATGGGGAAATTTCCTTGGCCAAGAGAAACACCTCTTCACAATTTATAATAATAATAATAATAATAATAATAATAAATAACATGAATGATAAATAAATATATTTTTGATACAAAACACTACATGTAAGTTTCATAGTAAATGCAACACCATATTATTCTGGCCTTTTATGCCTGCTGTTATTTGCAGGAACATGCTCTAAAGTACGAATAGTATGAATTTGATATGTATGTATGTATGTAAGAAAAAATATTCTCTATGAGAAAACATCATAAGCAGGCATTTCAAGGCAGTGTAACCTCAGTAAAGCCTGTGACATTCTTGCTTACCTGTCTGTCATTAGTAGCACGGCATGCAGCTTACGCTGTGCTCTCATGTCAGTTGGTTCAATACTAATGTCATGATATTCATCAGAGGAGGTCACCACAACAACATCTCGACACTGTTGTCCTACACGCATACTTTGAGCTGCTATGCACTGAGGAAAATAATTCCAATAATTTATCTGCATGTGAAACTAATCCAAGACTAAATTAATCACCACAGGTAATATTTAAAAAATAATAATAATAAAAACAGGTCCACTGTTTAGTCTGCATTTCTTGGCTTGTCCTGCATTAGATTGCTCCAGAAAATAAAAAATACACAGGCTAATTAACATTCCAGAAGACATCAGTTGACTTGTGTCTTGTGTATCCTCTCTATGCATTTAAAATGAAAGAGGAAATCACAAAAACAAGTTTACGGCCACACTTATTAAATTCAAAGGATGAGCACATGTATGTCCCCACCCAGCTACTGCACTACAAACTTAATATAACCACACATAACAGGTGATGACAGACAATTATCTAAACGACTTAACTGTAATGGACATAATCATTCACACTTTCTTGCAGCCGTTGTGTAAATATTGGCACCCAAACTTCACGTTGGAAAATAATGCAAACCAAAAGTTTCCCAGTATGCAGCTGCAACGCACTGCAAGCGCGCAACAAAAACGTTATATTTTGCAACACCCTTAGTTACTAGTACGCAAGGAAAACAATAAGTATACCTACTTGAGCCAAGGAAACAGTCCGTAAATCTTCGGAAACAGCTTGTGGAAGGCGGACCATCTTCCATGTCTGACCTCAAGCGAGTAATGATAACTCTTGATATGATATGCGTCTAGTTTAATGTCGACCCGCTGCTATAAATGAAACGATCCGACCCTGAAACGCCGGATGACATCAAAGCGCGTCAAATCTAAAAGACGCTATAGAACGCCGTGTTTTACGCGCCCCGTACGCGCACTGATGTATGTGTGTCCAGTATGTAGACGCGCCCCGTCCTCTCCTCCTAGTATAATGTTGAAAAATAAAGCAAAGAGTCGAAGAGAGCTCGTCTCGAGTGGAGCCGGAGAATGGCACTGAGAGCGGCGGCGTTCGCGTATCTCCTCCCCGGCTGCGCCGCACTCTGGCGCAGCTGCTCTGCTCCGGACTGTTGTAGTGTGTTTTCCCACTGCTTGGGGGGGAATGGGGGCGTAATTTCTCAGGGTTGGACATTCTCTTATGTTATAGTGTCGAGGCAGGACGTTGGGGAATTAATATGAAAGCAGCGTGTAAGGACAAATGGGTGTTTATAAGTGTTTCCACTAGAGGCCATTCTTCGCTATAAAGACATGGTGCATTTCAGGTCCTTCTGAGTACATACAGTTCGGATTTGTTTCTTTGACATCTAGATCTCACAGTCACAGAGAGTATTTTAATACATGCAATACTGTTTGTGCGTAAAAATCACGCTGTCAGGAGCCCTAATCGACTGCATATTGTGACGGGGAGGCAGCAGAACTGGAGAAATCAACTGTTTACTGCTGTGGGACTGACGCGCTCTGACGTCAGCACGCGTCAATGATTCTGTGTGTGTGTGTGTGTGTGTGTGTGAGAGAGAGAGAGAGAGAGAGAGAGAGAGAGAGAGAGAGAGAGAGAGAGAGAGAGAGAGAGAGAGCACACTCGTGTGTGTTTTGTGGGTTGATGACAAATCCGTTTTTCGTTTTGGTACAGCTTATACTAATGACAAACTACTCTTGCAGGAACGAAGTCTTTCCCTTACAAAAATGTATATAACTACGAAATTACCACTGTGCCGTCAGATATAGTATTATTTCTGTGAAAAACTTTCGTCTGCAATTTGTTAATGTTGAAAATGACATTAAAACACATAACCTATCCTTTAATAATAATAATGATAGCATATACATATTTCTTTTTATCCTCTCAAGTGCACCAAATGTTGTACTGCTCCTAATCTTAAACAATATTCACAATGTTCACAATTACAAATAATCAGAGTAAAGTAGTATGCGTATGTGGCGTGCTGTCCGAGGAGAGGACTCCGAACTCGGCATTTTGGCCCGAACCCAGAGTACTCCCCCGTATCTCTTGTTAGGATATAGTAACCAGTCGAGTGTGAGGAGACGGGTGGTGGAGGGATACTGAAAACTGTCGAGGGACAGTTGAGTGGGCTACGTATATATAGGCCTCCTCACATGCTGATTGGATAGATCATTTGAACTCGCTCCTCCCGAACTTTGTTAATAAAACATTATTTAAAATGAAAGCAATGTAAGCTTTTTTTTTTTTCAATGTAGGCTTAATCATAATTATAAGTGTGTCTATACAGTATTCGTCCATTACTAAAAGTCATTTCATATTTGGCCATCATGAAAGTGCAATTTCTAACCCTATAGTTCAGTCTAGAAAATTAAGACAATGCATTAAACAAGGTTTTAAGATATCATATGTGTTATTTTTGTTTTGTAAGCTTACCCATTCACTATAATATTAGCCATACATTTCTAAATCCAATGAAGGGGAACAAAGATAGTAAAGGGAAAAGGAGAAATAGGCCGGGACAATACGTTTTATAATAAGTTTTAAAGTTTTATTGCTGTTAACCTTTTTTTTTTCTTCAAATTAATTTACAATTACATGTTATTGTATTAAACAATTAGTTGCTCCCTTGACCTGTAATCATACTATATTATATTTTCTATGCTTTTTTGTACTTATGTGATTTCTGCATTTCCATCGCGGTCTAAAGTACCGTGAAAATTAGTCCGGTGACGTAGGACTGCACACGACTTTCCAGTTCCCGTTGGATTTCGTCCTCTGTGTATAAACTTAATAAAGCCTGAACCTCGTCGTCAGTCCATCTGTCGTATTTTTTAAACTCCATTGTTGATTCGAATAGCAAACAACTCTTACTGCATGCACTGCAACAGACTTTTAGGTTGAAATAAAATGCTGCGTGTACTCAACCAACCAGCATGTTCAGCGCCCAAGTCCCACCCACAAAAGTTATTGAACTTTGAAAAAGTACTACCTCGTGAGCAGGGACTTTTTGAAGGGGAAATTTTTACCCAAAACTTCATTTAGACCCTGGTTCCTGCGGTCGAAACATACCGAGTACCTCCCCAAAGTCCCTAGTTCCTGGGAAAAGTTCCTGCGGTGGAAACGCGGCTTATATAGGTAAATAATCTATACATTTCTTAAATGCTGTTTTTTTTCTGTAGCCTGAAACACCTAAAGGTGTATGGTTTTAAGCGCTTCAGAGTTCAGACTATCGAAAGAAAAAACATCAACAAGATAACTATGCTAAAATATGACAACAACCAATATACACTGGAATAAAACTGGTTTCCATTTGCCAAAATCATGCCAAAATTAAATAATGACACAAAATCTCTGTTTTCACTGGTATTGTTTGTATCATTTTGAGTCAATAATTCACTTTCACCTTCACCTTTGAGAAGTTTCAGTTTGTTGCTTCAGTATGGTGTGCACAAGTTTGCAGCTCAGTTCGTTGTAATTATTACAGGAGTTGGGTTTCTTTTCCAGAATCCTTTTTACCCTGAGGTTTATTCAAAGGATTTCCTGTATCATTTTGACGTCCCATTGACGTCTGTTGGGCCCCACACTTTCCAAAACTTAGAAATATTTCTTCATCTGGTGACTGAGCATTCAGACTTTTGAGTCAGTGGAGAAAATAAGAGCTTGGTCTGGTAAGAGTACATCTGGTGACAGCTGTGCATGGTCAGACATGGTTAATCTATAAGAGTTGAATTCATTTAAAACATTAGAGAAACTAGTTTTAGAACACATGAGTGTTTTTGTAATGTGACTCCTGTTTAAACAACTTACACAATCATTGCTTTTTGGGTTGCTTTCTGGATTGTATATCAGTGTGCACATTATTGGAGCAGTTTCTCATGGAGTTCTCCCAAGTTCATAACAAGTCTGCAAGAACTGAATGTCTTTTTGATGTCACTGTGGGATGGAATACAGTAACATGCTCATTTGCAATGTGATGATTGATCTGTGATGGACTGGTCAACCATCCAGGGGTGAGTTTCCCAATCATTAACCAACTGTGGTCACAAGTTCTGTCATTACCAACATAAATCAAAGATTCGGTGTTTCTTAAAACCCTAGTTCCAACGAGAATTCGCAAACAGCATTGCAAACTTATGTGATTGGAATTACAGCTCTCGTCCTGTGGTTAGAAACATAGTTTCAGACATAACTCTGAACAGAGTTTTATGACATAAGCAAGCTAACATGCAGTACATTCCATATCTTTTATTGCATTTAAATGGGCTATATGTAGAATTCAGAAATTGTATTGTATTGGTCAAAATTGGTTTGGGCGAGTGGACAAAAATGGTCTGGTTTGGGATCAGTTTGGTGGTTTTCAAATATTAAAAATGTATAGGTTAATTGATTAAAAATCAAAATTCAAGTGTCCATGTACTCCACGTGCCAACTGCAGAGACGGTTGGTGTTGGTGTTGACGTCATTGATGAGCCCGCACTTTTAGCCAATCAAGAGCGATAGCAGGCAGAAGTGATGATTCATGAATGACAGGTTTTTAGCGTGATAAGTGATCAGATTTTGAACTTGTTGCTGCAAGTGTTCCATCTGTATGCTAAAGTGACTCTATGCCAAAGTGACAATGTCATAATTAATGACGTTAATTATGATGTTGAATCGATTAGTTCACTTCAAAATGAAAATTTCCTGATATTTTACTCAGCCCCATCTCATCCAAGATGTTGATGTCTTTCTTTCTTCAAGTCGAAAAGAAAATTAATTTTTTTGAGGAAAACATTACAGGATTTTTCTCCCCATCACAGACTTCCATGGCAACCAAAATGTTGAAGGTCCAACTTAAATTGCTCATCTTGCGCTGCTCGACAATGTCCCATGGATTGCGCAATCATGCGAAAAGGTCACGCAAGACGTAGGCGGAAGTACCGCCCCAAGCGAACATTCGAGGACTAATACAAATTCCCTTTACCAAAAATACTCCATCTTCAACTTCAAAATCATCCGACATCGTTGTTGTCAGGACACAGACGGAGGCAGAGGATGAGGTAAGGACTAGTACTTCTGACAGTCACTTAGCTGAGTAACCAGAGGTTGTAGAATGCAGGGAACTGGAGAACACGAGAAATCAGAGGGCATACATACCCACGGTCTCTTCATTTTGGCGGATATGGTAGAGTTGATCGTGTACAGCGAGGTCAGCAGTGGTTTGACTGAACACTTCCCGCAAGTGGGCGAAGAAGGCGGTGATGGTAGCGGTTACGGGCATGCTCATCTCCCAGAGCAGTTGAGCCCATTGTAACGCTCTTTCCGAGAGCAAGGAGATCGCTGAAGAAGCAGCGGGTGCTAGGTGCTGTAGTGCGGTGCGAACGGCGTGCACCAACTCTGGAGTAACTGTGGGAGAAGTGCTAGTGGAGGGTGGTTGCAGGGAAGATCACACCGCCGTGACTAGGGTGGCAAATGGATCCGGCGGGCGATCTCTGCCTGTGTCCGTGGCACTCTGCATGAGGTCTGGTCTTCTGTCAGGACACAGACGGAGGCAGAGAATGAGGTAAGGTTATAATTGTTTATTTAAACAGAGACACGAACACAGGTTGTAGGTAATGCAGGAAATGATGAGAACTAGCACTTCTGACAGTCACTAACCAGACGTTGTAGAATGCAGAGAATTGGAAAACACGAAGAACAAGGTGGATGTGGGTGGATGTTGGCTGTGACTCTGTGACAGTTGTTTTACATTTTTTTTCCAAAAGCCGTTTGTATTAGTCTTCACATGTGCACTTTGTAGACACGGGGCAGTACTTCTGCCTAGGTCTACCATGACTTTTTTGACGTGATTGCGCAATCATTGGCACGTAGCAGAGCAGCGCAAGATGAACAATTTAGGTTAAAAAGTATATTCATTTTTTTTTTTTTTTTTTAAATGACTGATCGTTTTGCTAGATAAGACCATATTCCTCGTCTAGGATCGCGCAGAGCCTCTGAAGCCCTTCGAAGCGCTTTGAAACTGCATTGATTTGGACCTTCAACATTTTCGTTGCCATGGAAGTCTTTGATGGGGAAAAAATCCTAGAATGTTTTCCTCAAAAAACTTAATTTCTTTTCGACTAAAGAAAGAAAGACATGAACATCTTGGATGAGATGGGGGTGAGTAAAATATCAGGAAATTTTAATTTTGAAGTGAACTAATCCTTTAATTAATCGATTAAGCAGAGGTTATTACTACACCACATGCACATGACGTCATTAACAGAAGTCCTATATTGTTGAACCAGCAACAGTCGTGACTAGCTAAGGTCATCAATTCTTGTTTTTTATAGAATATTGCAGCTTTATTATAAATAATTTTTCCGTGCACCATTATTTTTCTTAAAATTCATGTGTCTTTGTAATCTTTAATTAAAATAACTTCCCCTTCCTTTTGAAACATCACCTCTTCTCTATGGATGTCATGGCTTGTGTGTGTAAACAGCGTGAAGACGAAAGAGCATTAAGCTAACAGTCTTTTAATGACAAAACTCAGGAGAATATAGAGAAATTAAAACTACACACAACAACACAAACGAGAACGGACAAGGACTGCAGGATAACACAGGATATATATACAAGGACTAATGAGAGAACTAATGAGACAGGTGAACTAAAATACTAATCAAACACATGGGAAAATTAGGTCACATCGGAAACACAATGAAACATAACTATGAGAGAAGCTCCCCCTCCAGGAAGGCGTGGCTTCATGCCGTAAAGAGTTCAAAGGAGGGAGGTAGGGAGTGAGGGGACTCTGGTGGAAGGACTGGAGAGGGGTGAAAGAAAACAGAGTCCAACACAAAAATTCCAAGGGGGAGTGGAGGGTGGGAGGAGCCAAGGGGGAGCCCGGAGCAGGAGGAACCAGATGTTGGTCTAGAGACCAGCCATGACGAGGCCCCAGGCTGGAGTCGAAGGTGGGAGGAGCCATGGTGGAGGCTCTAACTGGCTGTTAGAGGAGGCTGGAGAGGGAGGCTGGGAGGGATCACAGGAGATTCAGTGCTGGACAGAACCAGTGGGGAAACTGGAGAGTCAGGGCAGGAAGGAACCAGCGGGGTCTGGAGAAACCTATGGAATATCCTCAAATCCTTCTAACAGTCCAAAACTTTTTCCAGCAACCATAGCGAACACATTCACCATTGGGGGTTGTGGACGGGGCTTTCCTCCCAGCCCTCAAACTCCACTAATGCTCCTTACAGCACACAATGTGGCACAATCGCAGCAGGCTGAAGACAGTCCATTGGGCTTGCTGAGGCTAGTGTGATAAAATACACAGAGCAAGTGGTCCAGGTAGTATATCTGGCATGCAAGCTGAATAAAGACCCCAGGGTGGAGTCAAAGGTGGGAGGAGCCATAGTGGAGGCTTGACAGTCACCACCTTTTGGACAGCCGATGGAGACTCCACTGGAGCTGACATGCCGAAAAAGCCCACGCGACATCGCTGGCACTGGAGACCAAGGTGGAGCCTCTGTGCCGAGCATCCTAAGTGGAACACAGGAAACTGAAAACTGAGGCGAAATCAGTGGGACTTAAGACGAAGGCGGAGCCAGACAGAACCAAAGGTGCAGGCAGGACGACGTCTGACCAAGGCGAATCCTGTGGGACGAGGGAGCCCGGTGGAGTCATAAGGATGATGGTTTTCAGTGGAGCCGAGGGAGGGAGAAGCCAAGGTGGAGCCGATGTGTCGACAGGCCCCGGTGGAGTGTTGGGTTTAGAGGCTGGAGGCGGAGCCAGGGGATCCTCTTGACTAGGCAGAGCTGGTGGCCTGAAGGACCGAAGCAGATCCACAAAGTTCACTGCAGGAGATGAAGAGGGACTGAAGAGGACCAGAGGAGGCAGAGCTGAGGAACCGGCTGTTACAGGATGCGGGAAAGGGAGGCTGGGAGGGATCATAAGAGATTCAGTGATGGATGAAACCAGCTGAGAAACTGGAGAGTCAGGACTGGGCGGAACCAGCGGGGTTTGGAGAAACAGGGGAATATCCTCAAACACCTCTAATAGTCCAAAAAATGTTCCAGCAACCATAGCGAACACATCCACCATGGGGGGGTTGTGGATGGGGCTTTCCTCCCAGCTCTCAAACTCCTCCCAGCCCTAATGCTCCCTCAGCAGCACACAATGTTGCGGGCTCACGCACCTGGTCAGATACACCTTGTGGTTCAGGCTCTGGGGTGACGACTCCTTCCATCTTCTTTTCAGGTTCGGGCTCGTCAGTCACGGCAGGCTGAAGTCCACTGTCTGTGGTGGGCTCTCGTACAATCTCCATGGTGTCGGTCGTCGGTGATGGATGGCTGCTCTCTGGATGTGGAGTGGGGCTGGTATCGTCCTCAGCCGAGACGATAGTGAATGGGGAGTTGTTAACAGCACGGATGCGATGAAGTCTTCCCTTGGACCGTCCACTGGAAGGCGTGCCTTGGACCGCTCACTCAGGCTAGTGTGATAAAATAGACAGAGCAAGTGGTTCAGGTAGTGTGTCTGCCAAGCAAGCTAGATAAAGTCCTGAGTGTGGTCTTCCAGCAGATGGTCTCCCTGCTCCAAGCACAGTAGGTGTACAGCAGGAATGTCCATGACAAAAAAGGGAAAAAAACGCTGCAAAAAATAGTCACTGTTTGGGCCGTTCTTCTGTCATGGTTTGCGTGTGTAAACAGCACATAGACAAAGGAGCATAAGGGCAGGCTTTTAATGACAAAACTCTGTAGAATAGGGAGCTATCAAAACTACACACAACATAACAAACAACAACGAACAAGGAATGCAGGATAACACAGGGTATATATACAAAGGGACAGTCCCTGAGGGACTAATGAGATAACTAATGAGACGACAGGTGAACTAAAATACTAATCAAACACACGGGAAAACTAGGTCACAGGTCACAGGGGAAATTTATCTATCATTTATTAATCCAACTTAGAAAGGAGCGCAGGTCCGAGTGCAGAAATCATCTTACGTCAGGGTTTACGTGTGATTCATGAAACATTCGTATGCCACCAGTCCCATCGTACGAATAATCGTACCTTGATAAATGTGGCGGCACACCTTTAAAAAGCCTCGCCCCTAGAGTTCACAACATGGAGAAACGTAATCCGGCCAAGAAGCCGTACCGTGGAAGAATACACATATGGGACTGCCGTAGGGGTCCCGAGCAGCCTTCACTCCAAGCCATCTTGCAGAAAGGAAAGCACAGAACTGATCGAACATCTTCAGGGGTCTTCCCGTCTTCCGGGGGAGGGAGCAGTGCGGACACCATCTCCCGAAGAGCTGTCCCCTCCATCTCTGGGTGGCCCATCTCAGGGTCGCTTGGCTTTTTCGCTTGCCACCTGGTTTGGCCTTCCTGCGGCTGGCTCCATGCTGATGCCCTGATGGAGGCTGCTGCTGGGCTTTAGCCGGAGTGGGGGTGGCGGCAGGGGGACACCATTGGCAGCAAGCAGACGGAGGGTGGGTGGAGGCAGCAGTGGCCCGCCGGGGCAGGATGTTTTTGACGGCCTCCGTCTGCTTCTGGGTGGCCGAGAACTGCTGGGAAAAGCTCTCGACCGCGTAGCCGAATAGCCCAACCTGGGAAATGGGTGAGTCTAGGAACCGATATTTATCGGCCTCCCTCATATCAGCCAGGATGAGCCAGAGATGGAGCTCCTGGACCACCATGGTGGACATCGCCTGACCAATCGAATGAGCGGTGACTTTCATCGCCCGGAGAACGAGGTCCGTCGCCACCTGGAGCTCCCGGAGGAGCTTGGGGTCAGGTCTACCCTCATGCATGGCCATGAATGCCTGGGCTTGATGCACCTGGAGCAACATGCAGGGTGGACGCAGCCTGTCCACAGGCTCTGTAAGCTTTGCCCGTTAGGGTGGATGTAAACTTACAGGCCTTGGAATGTAGACGTTGATTACCACACAAGGAAGACGCAGACACCTGACACAGTTGCATCGCAAAGGCCCGTTCCACTGGCAGGATCTCCACATACCCCTTGGCTGGCCCACCGTCGAGGGTAGTGAGGAGTGAAGAGCCACTGGGCCGGTTTCTGGCAGAAAAAAATTCTGTCCACGACCTAGTGAGCTTTTCATGCACTTCCGGGAAGAAGGGCACTGGGGTGGGGCACTGAGAACCAGCGCGGGCCGCCCCGAGATACCAATCATCCAACCTAGAAGACTCAGGACAAAGTGGAGGATTCCACACGAGTCCGACCTTTTCATAGCTGTCAACTCTGGGTCCGTCTTGGGCAACACCACTCTCCCAGAGGGAGGCAACGCAGCCGAGTCTTCATCCCCAGATGACTGAAGCTCCCCCTCAGATGCAGCGATCGACATGCTGTCATCTGCTGGAGCTCCGAAAGTCACCACTCTGACGCCCATGGGAGGGGCCAGCGTGCTCTTTCGGTAACTCAACCGGCTGCGGCGCTTCAGCGGGATTAGGGGCCCACGGAGATTGCCTCGGTGGGGTAGCCCTAACCGTAATCCTCAGGTCACCCTGGCTATTCGCCGAAGTAGCTCTATTCTGCTGTCCAGCAACATAGCTCTAGATCGGGGCATAGGCAAGGGGACTCCGCCTTCCCTAAAGTAGGTGAGCGCCTCAACGCCAAGATAGTCATGTTCCTGCAGTGGGTACATGAACTATCCACAAACGCTGCCTCAGCGTGCTGATTGCCCAGACACGTAAGACAATGATTGTGACTGTCAGCTGGTGACAGGGAACGACCGCATCCAGAAACTCACGGGTGGAATGACATCTTGAAAAAGATGCAGTGTCACACCCATGTACTCACTTAATTTTTATTTTATTTTCAAGAAAACAAGAAAAAATATCTTATGTCATTTTACTTATCTAGTAAATGCATCTTGATTTAAGAATTTTTTTATATTTAGACTAGAAACAAGACAAAAATACTTAATTATAAGAGCATTTTTTGCAGTGTAATGATATCTCCCAAGGGTACGTGTACAAGGGTGAAAAGCAACGGTCCTAGCACTGAGCCTTGCGGTACTACTGAACTTGTGATCGGTATGACATCTCTTCATTTACTGCTACAAACTGATAGCGATCAGATAATTAGGATTTAAACCATGCCAATGCAATTCCACTAATACCAACATAATTTTCGAGTCTATTCAGAAGAATGTTGTGGTCAATAGTATCGAATGCAGCGCTAAGATCGAGTAACACTAATAGTGAGATACAACCACGATCGGATGATAAGAGCAAATCATTTGTAACTCTAATGAGAGCAGTCTCAGTACTATGATACAGTCTAAATCCTGACTGGAAATCCTCACAGATATAATTTCTTTCTACATTTACATTTACGTATTTGGGCAGACGCTTTTATCCAAAGCGACTACATTACATTCAAGGTACACATTTTGTCAGTTTTTGCTTTCCCTGGGAATCGAACCCATGACCTTGGTGTTGCTAGCGCCACGCTCTACTGTTTAAGCTACAGGAAAGCCAGTCCGGGCCTGCCTAGGGTTGTGTTTGTTTTCTTCTAAGAGAGTTGAAAAATAAGCAGATCTAGCAATTTTTATGGCCTTTCTGTATGCAATTATGCTCTCTTTCCACGAAATGCGAAAAATCTCTGTTTTCTTCTAGCTGCGGCGTTGGACTATTTTCTTTAATCTTCAATAAAACGCAGAGGAGCAACTGTGTCTAAAGAGCTGGTAAAGACAGAGTCAATAGTTTCTGTTGCAACATCGAGTTCCTTTAGGCTATCTGGGATGCTGAGGAGATGGAACTGATGAGGAAGATTATTTACAAAGCATTCTTTAGTGGTAGTGATGATTGTCCTACCATAATTGTAACGAGGGGGCGGCTTTGCAGCCTTGGCTAAATTAAGTATACACGATACTAGATAATGATCTAAGATGTCATCACTCTGCTGCAGAATTTCAATGATATCAACATTTATTCCATGTGACAATATTAGGTCTTAAGTATGATTACGACGATGAGTGGGTCCTGACACATGTTGCTTAACTCCAATAGAGTTTATAAAGTCTCTAAATGCCAATCCCAATGCATCTTTTTTATTGTCTACATGTAGACTGGGTAAACCCAGCCTGATCTGCCGGCGATTTGATTTCGCCCTGCAACTCAGTCTGGAAACCTGTACATTAATTTCTACTGCTTCTGTTACACCTTTGCGGGAACCAATCACAGACTGGCTTATCCACCTGGTGCGCTATTGGCGGGTTTAACACGATGACGGATAGAGAAGCGATGGGTCGTTGTCCGTTGATCACGCCTCTTGTGGTCTGATTGGTTGAAGGGCTACCCAATTGCGTACAGAGTCATTTGAATTATGCTTGTTTATCACGCCTCTTGTGCAGTAGAAAATACATAGCAGGCTCCCCAGGCCAATGTTCAATCTTAAATTGAGCATGGTTTGGTGATAGCCAGGCAAGTCTACATGGATATTAAAATCACCAACAATTAGAACTTTATCTGCAGCCAGTACTAACTTTGATAGAAAATCAGTAAATTCTTTGACAAAGTCTGTATGGTGCCCTGGTGGCCTGTATACAGTAGCCAGCACAAATCTCAAATGGGATTCATCATTTACGCTACATAATGTTACGTAAAGCACCAAAACTTCAAAAGAATTATACTTGAAATTAGAATTCTGAGTAATACTGAAGATATTATTATAAATTACAGCAACACCTCCCCCTTTTCCTTTCCGACGCGGCTCATGTTTATAACAATAATCTTAGGGGGTGGACTTATTTAAAGTAATGTAATCATCAGGTTTTAGCCAGGTTTCTGTCAAACACAGCTAATCTAGGTTATGATTTGTAATATTAACAAGAAGCGCTTTTGAGGGAAGGGATCGAACATTCAGCTTTATCATTTGTTCATCTGTATTATATCTGTTTTTTATGTTGAACATTTTTACTCTTAAATGGGTTCGAGAGTTTTTTGTATTTACTAATTCGGGGAACCGACAGTCTCTATGTGATAATATCTAGGTGAAAGAGTCCCTATGTGTTGGGATTCTGTGACATGAGACAGTTTACAGACGGTTAGTTAAGCCATTCCGTCTGCCAAGTTTTGCGTGGAAACGGCCGTTTCATAAATGAGGCCCAATGAAACAACATGTCATAACTATGACAATGGAAGCTTGTTTCCGCCACAGAATCTCACAATTCAGACTTTTTTTTTATATATATTATAATAATTTATATATTATATATTATAATATATATTATAATAATATATATAGTTTATATATTACAATTCTGAGAAAAAAAAAGTCAGACTTGCGAGAAAAAAGCAATTGTGAGATAAAAGTTCGCAATTACCTTTTTTATTTTGTATTCTGTGGTGGAAGCAAGCTTCCATACATAAGATCACAGCGATAGCAAACAACAAAGATCCAATCAATTCTAGATGGACAAAATCAAGTCCCGTCCTATATTTATTCATGTTCGAGAAGCTGTTTCATAGATGTTATAATGTGTGGGGAATAAGTTCAATCAAATTCTTCTAGTACGATAATTCCCAAAAATTGTTCTAATTAATTTCCTCTCTGACATTATGAAGGAACACAATCAATTTAAACTTGCATAGGTCTTTCAAATCAGAGATCCTGTGCCTGTTTGATTTGACATACAGCAGCTCTCTAGTTCACCACTTCATTGCTTTTACCATGCAACCACACTGTAAATAGTTGTGTATACCCTGGCAGAGCGAATTACAGGGTAATAACCATATGAAGGAACCTGCTCTGTAACACAGTAAGACGCCACATCAGAGAAGACCAATAGTGACGTGGGTGGGGAGCTCAGGGCTGATGAATGCTGATCCATTAAGAAAATGTAAAGCAGAAATGTCAGTCGGGACTTTGTGGACAAGACATAAAAAGAGTAATTTTACAGCTACCTCTTTTTTCCCCATTCTAACCACCCAGTGTTTAGAGCCTGGAGGCAGAGGAAATATTCACAGACCAGACTGTGGTTATTATGTCATGCGGCTTTTAGGGATTTCCTAAGCTCTGTATGTTCAAGTGGTATTACTCTCAACATCAGCGAGCTTAGAGGTGCTGGAAATGAAGATTTGTATGTCACTGATTTTTATTGGGATCCTGTAACAAAAGAATTTTGTCAATTTTCTTGAATGTAAAATTTAGGATAGTATAGTTTCTTGCTGAAGTATTAAATGTTTCTTTATCCAGAAGTATTTTGTCATTGAAATACAGTGTTATGCTATGATTCTGGTAACAGGCCCAAAAAATTATTTGAGCACTAATTTTCGTTTGCAAATGGGTCAATGTGGTTGTGATGATGTGACGTGGCAAAAGCTTAGCTTATGAATATTATTTAACCACAGAGGTGCCTACCTTACACTAAAAAAATTTATTTACTTTGATAAAAAAATAATCTATGTGACGTACTAATCCAGAGATCAAGCCATTTCCAAGCCCTTCATTCATCTGTATTTGTTTGTCAGATTTCCTAGAAGGGACTGACTATTGTAAATGTGTATATTTTCACAAAATGTGTTGATTTGCATTAGTAAGATACAATCATCTGAATAGTTTAGCACTGTTTATTAATACCTTCTGGTCATTAAATTCTTTAGCCTACTGCTTACTGCACAATGCACAGTATGTTCTATTTTTTTACAGTACAAAATGTGAAACTGTAATTGCAGTATGAAAAGATAAATCTTTTCAAACAGTTACAATATTGTCACCATATCCTCACAACATTCAGGTAGTTATAAATGTAATATTTACTTTGCATTTTTAATTTAGTTTTTTAATTTTATAATTTTTGGCAGTCAAATCATGAGTAACAAAAGATGTAAAAAAAATTGTGCCTGACTTCTAGGTCATTCGGTTTTACAAATGGAACTTGAAATCAAGCACATTGCATTAGTTGCACTGACACACACACACACACACACACACACACACACACACTATATATATATAATATATATATAGGCCTAGTGCACAGTATCCAGCAAGTAGTATGCATACAAGCATATATCATTCTCAAAAGGGGGATTAGTAAATTAAAGGTGGACTAAATATTAAGACATCCTGAAATTCATGCATTTTCATGAAGTTCAGGTAGACTTTTCACTCAAATTGTTTTTCTGTTAAAATAATTTAGAAATAATTATGTAATTAGAAAAATGCAAAACAGAAGCATTTTCACTATTGGTCTGAGACGTTTGGATGCCATACTATCTCATTTTGTTCACTTATAATTCTGTAAAAAATATATACTTCAGAAGAAGATATAAATATGGTGCAGTCTGTTAAACCGATTGAGAATCGGCCTGTATTCTTATTGGTAGCCTAAAAAGCATGATAATAACTAACTAAAATATATGGTAAAAAACAAATACGCAAGGGGACTTTGTGAATGATGGGTGTTACATTTTACATAAACGTTTTTTATTGCCATACACAAATTTGTTTTAGCTATCACTGCCTTTTGTCAT
This sequence comes from Rhinogobio ventralis, assembly GCA_039654625.1. NCBI lineage: Eukaryota > Metazoa > Chordata > Actinopteri > Cypriniformes > Gobionidae > Rhinogobio > Rhinogobio ventralis. The sequence goes on from CM077204.1 coordinate 8,772,238, forward strand.
GATTGTTGTTTTCTTTTATTCCTGTGTTTCCTTCTGTTTAGTTCTTGTACCATTTTCTATTTTTTTTATGTAATTCAAACCCATTATCAAGAAACCAAACTAATGGAAACAAAGCTTTTTAACCTTACTGTTAAAATTCATACCTAAATAGGCCTCCTCATGCATCACAGAACAAATTAAACTGGGTATCTCAGCAAGCAATAGCCGTCATTTTACTGCCTCGGTTAACTATAGACCCGGTATAGTCTGGCTATGAGTAACCCACTTCTAGCCAAAATAACCTTGAATTTGGTTATATGTCATTCTTGCCAAAATAACTTCCGAGATGTATGATATTTCATCATGTAAGCAAAGTCAACAGTGATTAAAAGGTGTTTGGTTTCATTTCTTTGACATGACATCTATTACATTTTCACTGACAGCCCAAATTTTGCCTTGTTTTAGCCTAGACGTCTGGGCTGTGTTTGGATGGCTATTAGACGTCTTTTAAATGCAAAATTGCTTCCTGGGTTATAACTGGGTTATAAGAAAATCCAATGAAATTTAAAGAAACGGCAGTAAATGCAGTATCTATAATATATTTTACTTATAAAATATTTACACATAAAAAAACATGTAAGCGCTATTATTCACACAAGTATTAAAAAAACATTATGTTTGAAATGCCACCTATAGAAATGCATATAAGATATTTCAACCTTAATGATGCAATGACAAACATTTAAGGACTGAACTATGAACTGTACAACACTGATTTTCCTCATCCTGTAATTCAAATTTAAATTCAAATTCAACATCCTGTTGACAATTTAATTCAAATGCACACTCAGAATATTGCCCAAGCCTTCTTTACAGATACACCCACATGCACATGTACTTAAAACCCACAAACACAACACGATTTTGAACTCTACTCCACGTACTGCTGTGCAAGGTCACAGGCTTCTACTGCAATCTTTAAACACACACACACACACACTCTCTCTCTCTCTCTTTCTTTAAACGTCTGCTGTGACAATCCACAGGACAGCCGGGCCATTGACGTCAGAGACAGGCCCATGAAAGAAAATGAGTCCCTAGAGGCTTGAGGGAACTTATACTCATCTTCACAGTTAGTAACTATTTCAACAACGATGATAAGAGGCAAGCATTTAGCCCCTATTTACACAGCGCCTGAAAAGAAAACCCCAGAATGCATCCAGACTATAATGACATGCATGACGGTGCTTTCATACACACATACTGTTTGTGGTTTTCATATTATTATGGTCTAGATCATGACTGTAATTTTTCCCTGGACAGTTTTGTCCTTTATAAATAAGCTCCACATTGCTGCATATGTCGTTTGTGCAACAGAGGAAAAGCAATAATCAGCAAATACAGATAAAAACCCAGTTTTTTGAATGTGAATAGCTGGTACTGTAATTCTGAAGCCATTCAATCTCAGTGATCATTGGTTAAACGAGATTCACTGATGTATCGCTGATGCATATTGAGATTAGAGTGACGTTAGGGCAGCGTTATAGTGTTGCGTGAGCAGTGCTGTAAAGAGAATATGAGCGGAAGGTGCCACAGTAGCAGAGCACAGGGGGAGACGCCACATTCATCTCTGTCTGCCCACCGTCATAAAACTGATCTAGGACAGGACCAGCTTCAGCATTTGCACAGTATGAAATCTTCCGTTCCTGAACAAAAAAAATTATTTGATTTTAAATATTTGTCACAATCAATATGATTGGATCATTTTTCTTATTTTTGGGATTGGGTTCTGCTGACTAGGGCCAGTAAGCATCTGCCTACAGTGCCTAGCAACCACCAAGAATACCCTAGCAACTGCAGTGATCTTTGAAAACAGTGACGGTGTGAAACTTTGCACAAAATTAATACTGTTACTGAACTAAACTGAATCAACATTGATCTAAATTGAGCTGAATAATGACACTATTGTCTTCAGTAGAGCTGCTTTACAGCTGAAATTGAATTATAGTTATAATTATAATAATTTTGTAATGTTAACACTGTTATTTTTTGGTTTATTACTGTGAAGCTGCATTGAAATAATCTGTATTGTATGAAGTGTTATATTTCTTTGATCACCATAAGTAGCCCTCCTTTTTTGGGTAAAGTCACTATAAAATCAAAATTGACAATTCCTTTTTTATGGAATATTGCAGTATTTACTTTAAATGATTTATCTGTGCACATCATTTTTTTATTCATGTGCCCCTGTAAACTTTAATGTCAAATGTGAATAAAAATCTGCATGAAAATGAAAATACACTTCAAAATAAAAGTCCACATTGCAAAACCAAGAAAAACAAAACCAGGGACCATGTAACACAATTACTGAATAAAAACGAGGGATACATATCTAAAATAACTAAGACATATTTAAGTATCATTACACATTTGGTTTGTTATGCATCATGTGCTTTACTGTTTTGTTATGAAAAAAATATTTTTAGGTTTTAATGTATTTATAATAAAAAATGTTATAGTTTTTAAAAAAACTTACTTTACTACTTATTTACATATTATACAAATCCACAGAATATGTTGTCCAAACATTTCTATGCAGCTGAGCATTTAGTCTGCACAGCATAGATGGACAACAAACAGAATCCTTATATATACCTCATGTAGCCCCGCCCCTTTTCAGCCCTGCGCTCATTATCTCCTCTCTTCTGGTTTGTATTTCCACAGCATGAAGGTAAGATCTTACAGATTTATGAATGAACCGCTTGTTTCAAAATCTTCCTGGTCTACTGAATTTTGTTATGACATCCACTTCAAACATTACAATTATACTCATGATGAACTTTAGTTAACTCTACAATAAGTAAATCCACTTCACCAGCTAATTATTCTTCAATAGCAATGCCATAAAAATATACAGAGCTACCAGAGAACAAAAGTTTCTAGAGATGGCTGCGCACTTGTTTCTCTGGCGCATAAGGTAATAATTACTATTTTTAATGTTCCTTGAGGTTCACTTATTGTCATAAATTCCCTGTGTTTGTGGACTCTTTTGTTATTTCCTGCCTTGTGCCATGTGTTGTAGTCCTTTGTAGTTTTTCATCATAATTAGTTTTCCCGAGGTGTTGCCTATTAGCCACTCCCCTTGTTATCTTGTTATCCTTGTTTCCCTTTGTGTATTTATACCTCTGTGCTTTAGTTGTTGTTGGTCGGTCGATGTGCTCCTGCCTGTTTGCCTTCATGGATTTTCTCTGTTTATGTCTTTAAAAAATGTTCAAGCTGCATTTGGATTCTCATCTCTTCTCATCCCTGCTCACATGTTACAGATCGACCGACCACAATGAATCCAGCAGCAAGAATCCTGTGTCTCTGTCAAGGAAATCGTCCTATCGAGGATTATGTGAGAGACTTTGTTGAACTGGCTCAGTTGTCTAAGATGGTGGAAATCTCCCTTATGATGGGCCACTTAGCGCAATCATGCCGTTGCACGACCCAAACTGGGCTTTAGAATTTTATATTAGTTTAGTATTTCAGCTGAGTGGTTCTGCGTTTATTATGGGAGTCGCAGAGGAGGAACGCGGTACTCCCCCAAGCATTTTGGCCGGGCCAGTCCAAACTCCCATCCAGCGACGTCTCCTGTGCGAGACCAGCGTCCAGAGATGGCTCCAGCCACTGACCAGCATCCAGAGATGGCTCCAACCACTGACCAACGTCCAGAGAGGGCTCCAGCCCGCGACCAATGTCCAGAGAGGGCTCCAGTCCATGAGCTCGCTCCAGAGTCCATAGCTCCTCCCAAGTGAAATTTGGGGGAGGGCTACCCATCCACGGAGGCCATCCCTAAACTCTCTGCACCAGCCTGGCCTCCTGAATGGTCTCTGCCACCCTGGCCTCCTGAAGGCCTGCGCCGCCATGGTCCCCTGAGCTGCCCGCGCCACCATGGCTCCATGAACTACCTGAGCCGCCATGGCTCCCTGAAATGCCCAAGCCGCCATTGCTCCCTGAACTGTCTGAGCCACCATGGCTCCCTGAAATGCTCCACGGCCCAGGTCTGTCCACGCTCCATGGCCCAGGTCCGCCCACGCTCCCAGGCCCATCGATGCCATGCCAGGGTCCTTGTCCTGTTCCCCTGCATGGGCCTGACCCACCATCCCTCCCCATGTTCTGCCTCCGTTCCACCACCCTCCTGGACTTAATTTTTTTTATTTTTTGGATTGTGGAGCGTCTGGAATCTTCTCCTTTAAGGGGGGGCTCTGTCATAAATTCCCAGTGTGTTTGGTCTCTTTTGTTAATTCCTGACTTGTGCCATGTTGTAGTTTTTCATCATGATTAGTTTTCCCCAGGTGTTGCCTATTAGCCACTCCCCCTTGTTATCTTGTTATCCTTGTTTCCCTTTGTGTATTTATGCCTCTGTGCTTCAGCTGTTGTTGTCGGTTGATGTGCTCCTGTATGTGTTCCTTTCATTGTGCTCCTGCCTGTTTGCCTTCTTGAATTTTCTCTGTTTATGTCTTTTAATAAATGTTCAAGCTGCATTTGGATTCTCATCTCTCCTCATCCCTGCTCACGCGTGACGCTTATAATGTTAATGTTTTTTTGCACACAAAAAAAAAATGTGGAAAAACCATTATTTTCAACACTCATTCTGACCCTCTGTCTGAAATTATCCAACTTTAAAGGCCCACTGAAGTGCCTTGAAACATGCAGCATTAATGTGTTGACGCAACTTCCACTGAAACCGGAAGACAGGTTGGAACATTGAACAGCTCCTCCCCTTTTTTAAAATAGCCAATAGCGTTTCGCTTATAGTACAGCTCGGCCAGAGTCATTAAGCTCGGTAAAGCCACAGTTTGCCCCTAATCTCTAACCTCCATAACCTCCATATACAGCATTTTGAATTTAAATGAGTTTTGTGGTCTACGCCAACTCGCAAATATGATACACTCTGTGATATCGTGTCTATGGACCGAAGCAGACTGTGTGCGAGCTTTAGCACTTCGTGCGACACTAACATGAAACCAGACTTCATTCGCCCAAAGGAAAGCATATTTGTTATAGCGCCCGTCTCCCATACAGACGTTCCCGGGTTTGAGTCCCACTTAAGGCAGGCAGTTCGAACTGGAGGGGCTACATTGGTGGCCTCGTACGGCAATGGGAGTGAGGTTTAGGGGGGTGAGTGTAACAGACATAGGCCAGTAAGAGCTGTGCGTGTAAACCTCACTCTCCTGATCTCAAGAGGCGTTCCAGCGACTGGCGCTAGGGACTGCGCTTTTTAGCCTCCTTGTTAGAGCACCTGCCTCCCATGCAGATGGGCCCGGGTTCCAGTCTTGCTTAGAGCAGGCAGTTCGAACTGGAGGGGCTACACAAGTGTCAGCCGTAAAGCATCTGAACACCAGTGGGCAGGGCCTATGATGTAAAACTATTTGTTGATGTCTTGCTCTAGAGGCAGTCATATGCAAATGTATTTGCCCGTGTGACGTCCCAAGTCCCCCAATAGAGTGATGCAGGTATGACGTCAGAACCCAGAAGTCTAATTCACGGCTGGTTCCTTAAATTTTTTCCTATGGGGTTTTATAACGGGTTTTCAATTTATGAGTAAAATAAAGCCTTTTGTAAACTTGAACATAACTGAATGAATGAATTATTCATTCAACTGACTCGTTCAGGAACTGACCAAGTGACTTGCTGAATTCTCAACTGCATACTACTCTTACTATTCCTGCCATAGAAAGATATGGTAAAAATTAGGGCTGTGTATTTACACAAATTTCACAAGTCTATTCGATTCACAAGCCTGCAATTCGATTCGATTCTGATTCAATTCGATTCAATATCGATTATTTTGGATATATATCAGGTACAATACATGGCAAATTTTCTCAAGGAAAACAAATCTCTTAACTAATGTTGTAAACTATGGGAGTCAGCTGTAGCCTGCTAGACTGCATTAGCCTACTATAATATTTAAGGTACAAAATTAACTGATTTGTATACAAACACTTAAATTACACTCAGTTATGTTTTTTTTTATAATAATAAAGTTATATGAAATATAAATATTTAAATGGGGCTGTCAAAAAAAACAGATTTATTCAAATATGCATTAAATATTGAAAATTATAACGAATATGTAATATGGTGCATATATGTAGCTAAATGTTCCTCTCTAGAGTAAATTTTTCTGGCTGACTGAGTTTATGGTAACTGAATAAGGTTTTTCTGAGGTAAATGTGACGTTACATGACATTGTTTACGAGCTTCTTTTACTCACGTCTTTCCGCGGTTGAAACACTGATTGAGCGATTCCATGTGACATGATACGGATTTCGATAAGATGTACTCTATCTTTTAACAAACTTTCAGATGCTCATTCATGTTTATTTCGCACTGTAACTGGTATTGAAGAAGGTGGAAGAGAAGATCAGTTGGCTGCCGCTTCTCTTGAGCTGAGGTGTGCCAGAGCGATCTCACGCCACAGCGCCAAAACTGTATTTATGTTTTTGAATTTCGTAATAAAATGGACATAATTTGAAATCCGAGACTTTGTTGCATATGAATAGTAACAAAGCACAAAGATTATTGCGATTTATTGGATTGGAGGCACGCTACAATGTTCAGTCCGTTCATTCATCAACTGAAAACAGGATGACTAATCGATTCTTGGGATTTAAGAATCAATATCGGTTCCTAAAACTGAGAATCGATTAAAATCAAGAAATCAATATTTTTTACCCAGCCCTAGTAAAAATAGTAAGAGCAGGTTGTTAGTATGCGGTTCCAAACTCAGCAACTGACTTTTGAATGGATCATTGAATCATTCGCTCAACCGATTCTTTCAGGAACCAAACAGATCTTCTATTGCTTGGAGACACACAGATGTTGTGGCTTTGTTTGAAACTACGCTAAATATTTATATTTATATTTGTCATATATTACAGAGCAAAAACCAACAATTTTGTGTGTAGACTGTAAATCACTAAATATTAACTGCTTGTTTATTGAACTGTTGTATAAAATCAGTATGACACCGTGCTGCTATTCAGGAAAACTGGATTCTTGCTCTTGTGATATTGCCTAACTGACATTTATCTCTTGCATTTTTGGTGGCATTTTTGCCTCAAGCCCACTTTAACTTCTGAACCTGCTTACTATTATGTGAGGTGAAAATGAGGATTCACTCAATTCGAACACTGCATTTCCCAATGGATTTATTTAACTTTACCCCTGAAAAACATTATTTTTCAAAGCTATCCTTGGTGAAGAACAAATCAACAGCTGATGCAGACCAGGGCTGTGTTTCTCAAAAGCAACGGCTCTCTGATTTACTTAGACTTACAATGCTTTTGGCAAAAACAGCCTGGAGCGTTAAGTGTCGTGAGGAGCATGAGCTCTGAGAACCAAGTCCGGTTGGGCCAATACGGCGCAAATAAAAAAGACTTCTTTGTCCTCCTTGACCTTGCACAACATCTGTGCAAGTAGGCTCACTGGGGGAAATGCAAACTTGCATAGGCCCCGTGGCCAGCTGTATGTCCGTGCCGAGGGGGGCCTTGGTCAGGGAATACCATAGAGGGCAGTGGGAGGATTCTTAGGAAGCTAACAGGTCCACCTGTGCTTCACCAAATTGACTCCAGATCACCTGGGGGTGACAGCACGTTAGCTGCACAGTTGTGCATGCCTGGGATGTGAGTAGATTGCAGCGACTTCAGTTGGCGAGCGAGTTGCGACATGCGGCGTGAATGTATACTGCCCTGCCGTTTTCTGTACGCTACCATTGCAGTGTTTTCCGTCCGGACCAACATGTGCTTGCCCTGGATCAACAGCCGAAACCTCCGCAGGGCCAGCAGAACTGCCAGTAACTCAAGGCATTTGATATACCAACGCACCAGGGTCCTGTCCAGGAGCCTAAAGCTGCGTGCCCATTGTATACGGCAGTCCAGCCCTTTTTGTCCATTGTGACCACAACATGCTTGGACACTTGTTCTACGAGAACTCCTGCCTGTAGAAATGCAAGGTCCATCCAAGCGCTAAAAGCACGGTGATAGATTGGCGTGATTGCCACACAATGTGTCCTACACCACCATGCCTATCTTGGGACTCGAGCCTGAAGCCAAAGCGGTCTAATATGCATCAACCCAAACAGTGTAACAGCCACAAAGGACACCATATGCCCCAGGAGCCTCTGAAATTGGAACTGCCATCTTCCCCCTGAATGCCTTCAGGCAGTTGGCACTGACTGTGCACGCTCATTTGTGAGAAATGCTGTCATAGTGACCAAGTCCAACTCCATCCTGAGAAAAGAGATGCTCTGCACCCTAAACGGCTGAGGTGTCTGAGAACCAGGTCCCTGTGTGCACATAATAGATCTTGAGAGTCAGCTAGAATCAGCCAGTTGTTGAGATAATTGCGAATGCCCACTTCCCTTAACGGGGCAAAATCAGCCTCGGTGACCTTTGTGAAGACACAAGGTGACAGCCCGAAGGGAAGAACCTTGTACTGATATGCCTGACCTTGGAAAGCAAAACCAAAGAAATCTTTAAAGGGGTCATCGGATGCCCATTTTCCACAAGTTGGTATGATTCTTTAGGGTCTTCATGTAAAGTCTGTAACATACTTTAGTTAAAATTCCTCAATGTTTGTTTAAAACAACACCCTTTTTACCTCCTCAAAAACTGCTCTGTTCACAGCGACCCGTTTCGGTGCATGTCTCTTTAAATGATAATGAGCTACTGCTCACCCGACCCCTCTCTTCCGTTGGGCGTGTAAACACAAGATACGTGAAGTGCTGCCTTGGCAGACAGTACAACTGGCTGAGGGTGGAGATATGACGTCATATTGCTCAGAAAATTTAAACGGCTTGATTATTGAGAGTGTTTAGGCTTTTTGAGGATAAAAAAAAGAGTGAATGGATTTATATCATTGTAGGGTGGTTATGTCCACACACTGCAAAGACACATTTACATGCAAACACCATATAAAAGTGAATTTTGCAATCATGATCTTGCAACTGTATATTATCTAACAGTGAATGTTTTTTGTATAGGTTACCTCTTCAAATATTTGAGAGGTTTGATGCCACTATTTTAATAAGTTACAAAGAAAACTAAGTGTTAGACTATTTTTGCTAATAAAATATATTCTAAAATTTGATTAATGAACCCTCTGGTTTCTCCAGGCTTCAGTCATTGTCGGGATAATCTTCAAGCTGGCAGCATTATCAAATGATATATTGTGATATATCTATATCTATCAATATAGAAAGAAAAATATATCATATATAATATATTTTTAACCATATTGCCCAGCCCTAGATGGAACTGCAGCTCTCGTCCTGTGGTTAGAAAATATATCTATATATAAGTGATTTTTGCTTGCTAACTTAAAGCCAATGAAAATAAAAAAGGGCTTTGTGCCACATTGGCTTCATTAGACACGTCTAGTCTGAGCATCACAGACAAAGGAGGGGGGCCTTGCCTCTCCCATTTTAAAGAGCTTCTGTGCTTTGTACAGACTCTCCCAGAATATTGTATCAGTGGTCTGGAGAGCAAAAAGCTGATTTCTTGGAGTTCACCTCATTAACGAGAATTTTGTCACACCAATAAAGCCATTCAAAGCAGACTCGGACCCACACATGCCTGTGATGGCTGAATGTTAGACGATTCTCATGATCAATCAGCCCAGAACACCTGACACCGTTTTCCCTAAACATTGCCTTTCCACGTCACTGTGACTCTCTAAAGACAATATGGAGGACGACACACACACTCTCTCGCATGTGACATCCATTGAGACCAGTGACCTGGAATTTCAGAGAGGCCATTCTGAACCTGAATCATTGCCCTCATTAACTCCAAGAGCTGATTATGACGATAAATATGACACACATCACTATCTCCTGGGCTCTCGTGAAGAGGAAAAAAATAAATAAAAAAATAAAAAACCTAGCACGGATTTAGGCACTATATATTCCACACTGTGGTCTGCTGATTACAGAAGACTAAAAGAGCTCGCTGTGCTGTAACATCAAAGCTCGCACAATTACGACTCCACACATTCTCTTTCTTAACACTTCTTCCAAAGCATGTGTGACATTAAACCAAACATACGTAAAACACCCCTAGCATACGTAACACAGTATGCACTTTTAATGTCTTCCAATCCTCTTAAGAATTAATTAACAGCACATATAGTTTTGGATTATATGACAGTCACAGAACCGCACACTTAGATAACTTAATTTGATTAACTGATATTTTCATCATATTTATTATGATCAAGAGTAAGAGCGTAGAATACATTTTTGAATAAAGTTGTTATTTTTGTTTGTTTTTTTGCGCACAAAAAGTATTCTCGACGCTTCATAAAATTAAGGTTGAACCACTGGAGTCACATGGACTATTTTAACAATGTCTTTACTTCCTTTCTGGGCCTTGAAAATATTAATGAAATAGCTGTCTATGGAGGGTCAGAGAGCTCTCGGATTTCATAAAAAATATCTGAATTTGTGTTCTGAAGATGAACGAAGGTCTTACGGGTTTGGAACGACATGAGGGTGAGTAGAATTTTCAGGTGAACTAACCCTTCTAAAGTCTAACTATCCATATCGGCATTGGCAGATATAATTCTTAATCTGTGCTCTACATTAAACCATTAATTATTTATTTTAATTATTTACATAATAGCTTACTTAATAAACCTAATCTTGATTATTTTTAAATGTCTTTTAAATATTTGTGTCTTAATTCATGCTTTACTATTGTAAGTTCCCTTCCAAGGGAACTCGCGCTGCATCACCGCTGTGGGAATACTCTGCGTGATTGCGTCATGAAGCACGTATGTAACCAGTCCAATAGAGTGACAGAACGTCATAGGCGGGTGACGTCATAGACCCGGAAACTATAAAGCACCCATGAACACAAACAGAAACCAGCTTCTGTGCCTTCAGTAGCGCTCTATGTTTCATTGTCTGTCAGATTGGTGTTTTTGTCCGTTGTATTTGAAAACGCTAGGAGTTTTTCACCTCACACAAAAATAATACATATACTGACAGAGTGCACACACATTTAAGTTAAATGGCGAGCGAACAACCACAGCAATTCATAAAGTGTGTTCATCCCTGCCCACGCTACATCACGGGTGGGGATACACATCCCATGTGTGTTGTTTGTATGGGAGTGCAGCACGCTCAGACAGCTCTCAAGGGGGCTGCCTGTGAGCATTGTGAGCGTTTGTCATTAAGAACGCTGCGCTCCCGCCTAGCGCTCTTTGAAAACGGCGCTTCGGCTCGCGTTCCCTGCGGCTCAGGTCCCGCTGCTGCCGAGGCAGAGCGGCGGCTTTAGTCGTGGGGTTCACAAATGGATCTGACAGCGGGGTTAGAGATGGGCTCTGCCTTATCTCTGCCTTTACCTGTCAGATCCAGTGCCTCCATTCAGGGTTTGGAAGCCTGCGCTGCGGTTTCTTCCGCCCCGGTGGAGGCATCGATATGGCAATTATCAAGCTCTGAGGAGTTGGATATTGTCAGTATCGAGGCAGGTGGAATTGAAGACTCGCCACTTCGTTTACCTGCCAATGAGGAGCTTGTGGAGGTTTTAAGCAGAGCAGTGGCCAGGCTCAGTCTGGACTGGCCACAAGAAAGTCAGGAACGCCCATCAATAAAAAGCAAATTAGATGAGCGTTTCCTACCCGCGCACTCTGCTCAGCCTTCATGTCGGCTTACCAGGCTGACCTGCTAAAAGATCTGGGGGAAAGTAATGAGATCGGAGTTGATGTGGTTTGCAAGCTCCGATCATCAGCTGATTTAGCTCTCCTTACCACCAAGGAGACGGCCAGATCAGTCTGCATTTTTCCGACTTATCTGGAAATGAAAAGATCCTGATGCCAAGAGTGTCAGAGCGTTGTGCTCGCTGTACAGAGTACATCAGAGGCTGGTACCCTTAGTAGATTTTCTGGCAGAGTGGGATAATCTTCCAAATATATCTCGTTGGGTCCTGCATATTATAAAAATGGGGTATGCCATTCAATTCAGGTATCGTCCACCCAGTTTCAACGGGGTTCTGCCCACAGTGGTGGGCCCTGAGCAGGCTCTGGTTATGACTCAAGAAGTACAGACTCTTCTGCGGAAGGTAGGCTATAGAAAGGGTTCCTCCCACCAGCAGGGAGTCAGGGTTTTACAGCTGGTATTTCATTGTGCCAAAAAAGGATGGGGGGGGGGGGGGGTTGCGGCCCATTTTAGAGCTGCGCGTTCTCAATCGTGCTGTAGCAAAACTCAGTTTCAAGATGCTTACAGGTCCGAGGACTGGTTTGTTACGATAGATCTGAAAGACGCATACTTCCATGTATCCATCCTTCCACAGCACAGGAAGTTCCTGCGGTTCGCTTTCGGAGGAGAAGCGTACCAATATCGGGTTCTTCCATTCGGTCTAGCATTGTCACCCCGCACCTTTACGAAATGTGTAGACGCAGCTCTGGTTCCCATGCGTATGCAGAGAATCCGAATTCATAATTACATAGACGACTGGTTGATTTTAGCGTAGTCAGAGCAGATGGCGGTTCCACATTAAGATGTTGTTCTCGCACACATGAGAAAGCTGGGGCTGAGACTAAACTCTGAGAAAAGCGTTCTTTGTCCAGCACAGAGAACTACGTATCTGGGTGTGAGTTGGAATTTGATTACCATGCGGGCTCGCCTATCAGAGCCTCGTGTGGGGTCAATTCTCTCAGCAGTAAAAGGAGTGAAACTAGACCAACCACTCACTGTCAAACAGTATCAGAGACTGTTAGGTCTGATGGCAACAGCGTCCAACGTGATTCCTTGCAGCCTGTTGTACATGAGACCGTTGCAGTGGTGGCTCAAGACCAAGGGGTTTTCTCAGAGGGGAAATCTGTTTTCGCATCATCAAGGTTGGTGATGTAAAAGCAGCCTTGGTTCTTGGTTCAAGGCCCAGTGTTGGGAGCTCCGTGTTGTCGAGTCACTCTAATGACGGATGCATCCCTCACGGAGGGGGGGGGGGGGTATGGTAATCGCTCGGCCCAGGGCCAGTGGCAGGACCATCATCGTTCCTGGCATATAAATTGTTTAGAAATGATGGCGGTGTTTCAGGCTCTGAGACACTTCCTCCCAGAACTCAGGGGCCATCATGTGTTAGTCAACAGACAACACATCGGTGGTCTCCTACATAAACCATCAGGGGGGGTTCACACACATCTGTTCTCATTTCATCTCCCCTTGGGACTGGATGCCATGGTACAGGAGTGGCCGAGGCTGCCTCTGTACGCATTTCCCCCGATTGCTCTGCTTCCGGGAGTTCTAGAGAGAGTGCGTCGGGACAGGGCCCATCTGTTGCTAGTAGCCCCGTTCTGGCTGGCCCGAGTTTGGTTATGGGGTATCTTTGGGGTGACACCCATTAATTACTTGTTTCCTTCGTGGCACTTTGAGACTTAGACATGTGGTTCGCACCAGGGTGCCAGCTTGGGACTTGGCCATTTTACTTCAGGGCCTTTCTATGTCTCCATTTGAGCCAATTGAAGAAGTTCCTGAGAAGTTTCTCACTCTGAAAGCTATCTTTCTACTTGCTATTTCGTCTCTTAAGAGGATTGGAGACATTCAAGCATTGTCAGTGGCACCCTTGTGCTTGGAATTTGCGCCCAGTATGGTTAAGACCTTCCTACATTCTAGGCCGGGCTATATTCCTAAGGTTCCTACTAATACTGTAAAACCAGTTATACTTCAGGCCTTTTGTCCTCTTCCCTTTCGGACGTCAGACCAGGATACACTTAATCTGCCTTGATTCATAGAGGTGCCTTGTAGAGTGATGGTATCTACTACGCCCTGTGGTAGTGGTAGGTCACCTAGAACCTCTGCGTCCTGTGTAGGGACCAGACATGGAGTATCCAGAGGTCTGGACGCGGGTGCCAGAGGGTGCCCCCTCCCTGAGTCAGAAGGTCCTTTATCAGAGGACGCGAGGAGCATCAGTTCCGGGTTAGGGCCAACCAATAGGGTGCAACCAACAAGACCTGCTCCTCGTGCAAGAAGGCTCACTAGGGGAAACGCATACTTGCGTAGGCCCCAGGGCCAGCTGTGAGCCAGTGCATCCGTGCCCTCGGTCAGGGAGTAAAACCACTGGCAATGGGTCGAGTCCAGAGAGGCAAACAGGTCTACCTGTGCGGCTCTGAAGAGGTCCTATATCAGCTGGACCACCTGGGGATGGAGTCCCGGAAGTGGAGGCTGCCGTGAGAGCTCGTCGGCTGCACGGTTGAGCACGCCTGGGATATGAATGGCACGAAGCGACCTCAGATGCTTCTGACTCCATAGGAGGAGATGGCGGGCGAGTTGCGTCATGCGACGGGAGCTTAGACCACCTTGATGGTTGATGTACGCACATGGAACGTGCCGTGTTGCCAAGCCCATCTCAGGACCCGGCCGTGAAGCCAGTGCTGAAGCAGCCTCATATGAAGCAATCCGAGAAGCGTTACTGCGGCTGCCATATGCCCCAGGAGCCTCTGAAATAATTTCATTGGGCATACTCAGGCAGTTCAACCGGAGCATGAGCACCATGTCCCTGTGTTCGCACAACCGCTCTCTCGACTGGGCAAGGATGAGCCAGTCAACGGTACAACAGACAGTGGGGCAGCGAGGTGGAACACAGGGACCTGACTTGGATGGCAGAGCGGCACGGAGTGAGGTCTGCATGCTGAAAGCACTCTGGATCCACAGTGAGGCAGGTGCTGTGTGAGACGGCGTGTTTAGCGCAGCCTGCACACACACAGCGCTGCCAGCTGGCGATATGAGAGGGGGCTCAGGGTGGCAAGGCATAGCGTCGTACAACTCCAGACGCGCCCTCTTGGGACCCGGAGAAATAGGAAACTGCTCTTTTAGAAACAAAAGGAAACAAAAAGATTCTCCACCCAGACCTCCTCCGGGGGAGGAAGCGATGCCTTCATCGTCTGCCGTAGAGCATTCTCCCGATCCTCCGGGTCGCCCGCGCCCGGCTCCCTGCTGTCTGTTGGGTGGAGGCTGCTGCTTTGCAGACATGGCAGGGGCGGAGGACGAGGCGGGCGGTCACCCTCAGCGACGAGCAGATGGAGGATCTGCGACCGGTGGCTGGGTGGAGGCAGCAGCAGACCGCTGGAGCAGGATGTGCCGAATCGCCTCCGTCTGCTTCTGTGCGGCCGAGAACTGTTGGGCGAAGCTCTTGACCTTTTCACCAAATAGGCCCACCTGCGACACGGGGGAGTCCAGGAACCGATACTTGTCGGTTTCCCTCATGTCGGCCAGGTTGAGCAATAGGTGGCGCTCCTGGATCACAAGCGTGGCCATCACCTGACCAACCGATTGCGTCGTCACCTTAGCTTAGCAGCTCGTCCATGAGCGGCATGAAGAGCGGAGGCGGCCTGTCCACAGGCTCTGTAAGCCTTGTCCATTAGGTTAGACGAGAACTTACAGGCCTTGGATGTGTACCGCGGATTACCCCTCCAATTGGCGGCCGTTGGACACAGCTGCATCGCAACGATGTGCTCAACCTGAGAGATACCCTTGGCCTCCCCGCCATCCAGGGGTTTTCCACTACCAGGTTACCTCCTCATGCAGTTCCGGGAAAAATAGTGGTCAGTGGCGGTGCGCAGCTTGTCCATGAGTGGCTGTTCAGGACCACCCTGGGCCATGTCCATTAGTGCTTTGGCCTGATAGACCTGCAGCAACGCCATGGCATGAAGAGCGGAGGCGGCCTGTCCACAGGCTCTGTAAGCCTTGTCCATTAGGTTGGACAAGAACTTACAGGCCTTGGATGTGTGCCGCGGATTACCCCTCCAATTGGCGGCCGTCAGACACAGCTGCATCGCGATGATGTGCACAACCTGAGAGATACCCTTGGCCTCGCCGCCATCCAGGGGTTTTCCACAACCAGGTTACCTCCTCATGCAGTTCCGGGAAAAATAGTACCGGGGCGGGGGCTGAGAACAAGCACGAGAGGGCTCGGGACACGATGGAGGGTTCCACTCGAGCACGACCCGCCTGGCGGCCCGGGATATCATAGCTGCCAATTCAGGATCTGGCTCAGGCAACGCTACTCTCCCAGAAAGAGGCAACGCAGCCGATTCGTCATCTCCCGACGACAGCTCACCCTCCATTGCCGAGATCGATATCTGATCATCGGCAGGTGCAACGAAAGAGACGACTGGTCGCTCAGCCGAGGGACCACCACACTCTTCCAGCAGCACGACAGGCTGCAGTGTGCTGGAGGGAATAGGGGTAGAGAGAGAGGTTGTCTCAGCGGGGAAGCCCTAAACGTAATCCTCAGGTCCCCCAGCCTATTCGTCGAATTAGCACTCGCCCAGTTTCCACCAGAGGGAGCACTAGATCGGGGCATAGGGGTGGGTGCTTGGCCTCAAGAACCGAGGTAAGCAAGCCTGAACTGCAACACTGCGATAGTCATGTTCCCACAGTGAGAACATGAACTATCTACAAAAGCTGCTTCAGCATGCTGAATGCCCAAACACGTGATGCAGCGATTGTGGCCATCAGCCGATGTCAGGGAACGACCGCATCCAGAAACGCATTGGCGGAATGACATCTTGAAAAAGACAGTGTCCGTCCGTATACTCTTTTAGGACTAGGAAAAAGCTATTTTAGGATGTGCTGAAGCACACAGGTGAACAGCCGCGGCGCTGCTACAGGGATTAGTACAGCCTGACAGCGCGCTCTCACTCTCTCGCCCGGCAACGCAACCAGCTGATGAATCAGCACAGAGATCACATGAGCTTACGGTCGCCGTTGAAGTGCCTTCTCTCCAACACTATGTCAAGAACCTCTTCTGCTCGTTATAGAGTCACACTCTCCAAAGAAAACCAGTCAACACTGCTCGGCCCCGAAACGAAAGACAAAGATGCGCTTGCATGCACTTCAGTATTTATACCCACGTTGCGGGGCGTACTGCGACATGCAAATCTTGCACGGCAATGTTCATTGGCTTGTTTAGTACACACTCGAAGGTAATAGGGCTCTCATGCGATATCCCAATTCGTCGGTTCACATTCTGACATACGTCGAACGTGACCAACTGAAAGGGAACTGTATTTTCAGCATCATCCAGTCTTCAGTGTCATGATCCTCCAGAAATCATTCTAATATGCTGATTTGGTGCTCCAGAATTTGTATTGTTATTAAGGTTGAAAACGCTTTCTGTGGAAGTCATGTCACATAGAAAGTTCAAAAGAACAGCATTTATTTGAAATAAAAACAATTTTGTAACAATGTACTTTACGATTTTTACTCAATTTAGTGCATTGAAATCTTACTGACCCCAAACTTTTGAAAGGTACGTATGAATGTGTCAACCTTAAGTTTATACTGCTGATACTTATTTCATTGTTTTGTGTGGTATGAGTGTGTCCATGTGTGCTTCATGTGCTCAGTAATTTCATTACATAATATGTTAGAGGCTTCAAAGGATGGATGCTAGCATAACCTCTGTACTCTTAATAATTCTTTATCAAATGTCTTTTTTCTCAATTTGAAAAATAGAAAAAACAGCTTGCGTACTCACTACAAATCTTCAAAAGGAAGAGTGTGAGGCTGTCAGCACTCAGCACTGTATGTACTGCACAAAAGCATTCGTTTCAACCCCCACCTAACGTCTGCAGCACCACTTTACACCCGAGTGATGTCATACTGCCTGTCAGGGTCCTTTCTGCCTGCTACAGGATATTTTGTGTATGCATAAGGGCTCTGAACAAAGAAGTTATACTTCTCCTGTGTCTTTCTAATGCTGGCTCACAAACCCCTGGAAAGTACATGCCATTCTCGTGGAAGTGTGCTGTGTCCTGTGCTTAAAACAAACTTGGGTCGCAGAGCAATCTCAGAATAATGCATTTATTCTGCAGTGGTGAATAGTCTAATTTAAATTCCTCATGAATTTACGCCAGCACAATAATTTTAAGAAAAATACACACAGATGATGACTGTCCTGTTAATGCCATTAGGTGTTTCTTCAAATACGGGCAGTTTTATGTTCCATGGGGTCATCGTGGAAACTTTTTTTACCATGCCTACTTTTCAAAATTTCTTTTCATATATAGATTTTATTATTTTACCACAGACCAAGACATTTAATCTTAAAATATAAAGAAATTAACTATTACATTGTGAAAACTATGATAATCTAAACAAGAGGAGGAATACTTATAAAGGATTGACTTAAATGTTTAAACAAACTGTCCCACAGATGTGGCATCCTCATTCATGAAACAAGGCATGTTATGAGTTAATAAATATCAAGCAAAATCAAGGTGAACAGAATATTTTTTGTGCGTGTAAACTGTTTTTTTCTGGTAAACTGTAATTTTGTCAAATTATGTAAAACATGAGAAAATATAATTTAACTGTATTTAGGATATATTAAATGCTGATTATGAAACTAGCCTTATAGCAAGACAAAGGCCATTTTATTCCAAAAATGTTATTTTCATTATTAAACAGAATACACACAAAACACAAAAGATATTGTGGTGAAAATGTTCATTAAATAAGTGAGAGTGTAATAAGTGTTTTTAAGAGTTGTTTTCTAAAGATCCACAGGCAAAAAATTATGATTTGCCCATGCCCATGAAACACTCTATTAAGCATGTTACATGTCTTATTTATCATCCATAATACCCATAAAAAGGTACTTCTCATGAACACGTTGTGTTTTGTACTATCATGTTTTACTCTTGAACTTTAAATGATGCAAAATGTAAATGCAATTAGCTATGAATAATTCAAATGTAGAGTATAAAATAAGCAGAGTCATAATTTAATGGTAAACCATTAGCAAAAACATTCAGACTAAATATCTGCGTGGAAATAACTTGTTGGATTTGAATGATCAGAGATTTGTGTTTAAAATCAGTTTAATAAATAGAATTGTACAGCAGGCCAATTAGTAAAATAAATGAGTTTCTAATGTGATTCAACATACAGGATGGATATTGGTATCAGAGGGCAAAAGATTATACTCTTCCTTAAGAATATGGGATAGGTCAGATATTATTTTTAGGCTTGCATCGATACAGTCTGCCCATATATTGTTATAGTAAGATATACTCATTTTCAAATGGAGAAATGATTGAGAGAAATGTATATTAATATGGGGAAAGCTGGTTTAGACTAATGTTTTAGTTTTTTGTACTCTTCCAGCAGTAAGACTCAAAAAACATTTCATTTACACCAGATGTGGCCATTTTAACAGATATTGTATTGGATATAATATAGTACTACATGCTTACAAATCAAAATATAATGCAGACATGAAATTTCACTTTCCTAAAAAATTTACAATCACCTCAGGAGGCTGGTTATGGGGACATTTTGTCTCAAGGAGACACGCGCACACACACACATTTTTGTATGGGGACTTTTCGCAGACATAATGATTTTTATACTGTACAAACTGTATTATACAGGCCTGAGAAATATTAGAAATATAAATGTTCTATGTTGTGTGTGTGCATGTTTATGTGATTTATGAGGACACAAATTTGTATAATGACATGGGTATTACACAGGTATTACAACGTAAATGTGGTTTATGAGGACATTTCCTGTGTCCTCATAATAAAAATAGCTTTAAAACATACTAAACAATGTTTTATTAAAAATGTAAAAATGCAGAATGTTTCCTGTGATGGGTAGGTTTAGGGGTAGGGGTAGTGTACGGGGGATATAATGTACAGTTTGTACAGTATAAAAACCATTACGTCTATGGAATGTCCTCATAATGATAGGTGCACAAACGTGTGTGTGTGTGTGTGTGTGGTCCTGGTAAACCCTATGTTATGTGGACAAACAAAGATGGCAATATCCAAAATCCTTGTCCTTGTGGTGACATGTTTTGGTCCCCATGAGAAAAACAGCTTATAAACAGCTTAAGTGATGTTTTTTAAAAATATGAAAATGCAGAACGTTTTCTGTGATTGGTAGGTTAAGGGTTAGGGGATAGAAAATGTCATGTTAATTCTAGTATGACCCCCAATACATGAGTTAGGTGTTTTACTATTAATTCTAGACATTCACTATTCTTTATTTTTTTCTTTCTTTCTGTTGATTTTATATATATATATATATATATATATATATATATATATATATATATATATATATATATTACAATCTACTAATAAAAATCTAGTCTTTTTTAATGACTTTTACATGATAATAAGTGTGATGATAAATTATAATCACTGACTCAAACCTTTAATGCCATCTAGTGGTTAAAAGGTTCAGCTATGCCTTAATTTTTTTTCTTGGTAAAAATCATATATTTTATTAATAATAAAATTAACACACATTATTGCTATAAATGACTAGTTTATCAGTTAACTAGCCTAAATCTAATCCTTTTCCACATCCTTGGTTTACTGCACCACTGTACTGCCTGACAGAGAGACAGAGAGGTTATGGACTGTATAATCAAGAGATACTCAACTATTCATCTTTAAAATATCACCAAAAAAAAAAAAAAAAAATTCAATAAAAATTGGAAAAAAATCTTCATACAAAGATTGTTGACTATTGATACACTACCATGGTTTCCATAAAAGTCAAAGGGGTAAGTTTAAAAATATATATACTTTTATTCAGCAAGGATGCACTAAATTTACATTTATAATGTTACAAAAAATATATTTCAAATAAATGCAGTTCTTTTTGACTTTCTATAGCTAAACTGAAGACTTTGCCAATCACAGGATTAAATTACATTTATATTAAGATAGAAAATGGTTATTTTAAATATATTATAATATTTCTCAACAAATAACAAATATTTACAGTAGTGGCCAAAAATTATGTCTGGAGGGGATTGGTTTGGGGATTTGTTTTTAACGACCCCACAAATTCAATTTAACCATCAAAACATGAGAATATATGTATATATATAATTGTATTTATTTTTATTTTTTTTAAGTATGAGGGAAGAACAAAATACTTGGTTTTGGTATTTATCTGACACAATTATTTTGCAAAAAAGGAGCAAGCTACAGCTACAGGTTTTATTTTACTATGCAAAAAAAATTCTAAAAGCTCACAGGAAAAAGCATACATTAATTACAACATAATCAGTTATTTATATTTGTTGGTTCTCTATTGTTTTTGCATGTGCTCATAATTTCTTTGTATGACAGCCTCCTGGCCAATAAATTATGTCCACACAATTTGGCATGTTTCATTGCGTTATCGCAAATAAAACAATTGACTCCAAACACAACTATGCAATATGCTACAAAATCTTTAACAGTTTTTTTTTAAATAATTTTAATAAAGGGTAAAGATCTCAATTTTCCCTTTTTGCCACTACTGTATAAAAAATGATTATGGTCCAATTCTAACTATTAACTACAACTTTTGCATAAATAAACTCCCAATTACTGCTTAATAATAAGGTAAGGTAACTACCTTAGTAAGGTAGTTGTTAAGTTTAGGTATTGGTTAGGATTAAGGGATGGAGAATATGGTCATGCAGAATAAGGCATTAAAGGATAGTTCATCCAAAAATGAAAATTCTGTCATCAATTACTCACCCATCAATAACTTACAAGATATTTTGAAGAATGTTTGTAACCAAGCAGTTGTGGGGCACCATTGACGTCCGTAGTATTTTTTTCCCATACTATGGAAGTCAATGTTGCCCCACAACAGTTTGGTTAGCCATATTGTTCAAAATATCTTCCTTTGTGTTCAGCAGCACAAAGACATTTATTCAGGTTTGAAACAACTTGAGGGTGAGTAAATAATGGCAATAATTTTGGGGTGAACTATCCCTGTAATATGTGCTTTATAAGTACTAATAAACAGCCAATATCATATAGGCATGCTAATAAGCAACTAGTTAATAGAACTGGACCCTAAAATAAAGTGTTCTCTGGTATTTAGACATAGAGTTATTGACATTGTTAATGGTTTGTTTGTGAGATAATGATGGACATGGAGCACTGTGTACAAGCCTGCACAGTTACCCAGATGCCACGCTCCACAGGCTAAAGGAAGTGCCCGCTTCCCTGTTCGCGCTAGCCAAGGGAAACTCGCATTCTGGCTCACGCTCACAGAATGCAGCCAACAAACCTGCTGCTGGGTCACACAATGTGTGTAAACAACATGACAGTGTTCCCCTAGTCACCTCGAGAGAGGCCTGACCTTCACATGGATTTCACATAGCAACACAGAGCCATGCTAGCAGCAAAGCTGTGCTCGTGTGTTTGCTTATTTTGGTGTAAGGATTTATATCAAAGAAGCTTATGGTGAATTTGGTAAGATGCATGCAGCAAACAAACTTTTGACATGCTAAATGGATAATGAATTTGGATCAAAAATGTCTTTGTAAATACATTCTGAGAGGCCCAAGTCAACAAGACATGTTGTGCAGTGCATGGACTAGCTACTACGCTAATATGATGCATTATAAATGCAATATGTTGTCATGATACTCTGAAAGAGTCCAGTGTTTATAATTTATGCAAGCAATGCTAGACATTTCATGCTTGACAGCGTATTGAATTCACTGCTGATGGAGGCTCTTATATGTGCTATCTTGTAGGGGAGAGCAGGGCACACCCTTACACTTTTTGACTTTCTCAGTTTGTGTAAATCCACTTGGGGTTCAGAGAATTTATTTTAGTCCCACATTATGTCTAGTACAATTATGTGGTTTTGTTTCATTAATACAGTGTATACTTTTTTCTTGATTTCCCCCGAAAGAATGGAAGTGAAATGTGACAACATGCCCCACAGGTGGGGTACATTGTAACATGTGAGGGGTACATTGTAACATGACCATATGATGGCTTAAAATTTTATATGATCTAATCAAAATATACAAGACAAACTAAAATATTTTGTCAATAAAATACAATTATTAACATTTTCATATAAAATAATGGCATTTTTAATAATTAAAAATAAACAAATTTTTGAGTTTGACAGTAAACACCGCAAAACACAACTATACAGCATAGTTCAAAACATAATAATTTCTGAACATTGACTCATGGACCTTTTTCTCAAGTTTTCTCAATAGAATTCATAAACATTTTTTTCACAATTTTCTTTCGATATAATGTTGACAAGGCAGCTAGTAAATACACTAAGTTTCGTCATCCTATCATGTGTGGAAAGTTTTAAATCATGTGTGCTACAACACTCCTACTCCACCTCCATGCCAATCTTTCTTTCAAAGTTCTTCTCTTTCCTATGAGTTTGGCCATAGAATATAGTGGCTCACTCAAAAGTGTTTGCTCTCTGACAGAGTGTTGAAGTATATTTCAGCACAAAATCAAAACAGACCTAGACTTTCCAAATGTTGACAAAAAATTTCGAATGGTGTACACATACAGTTAATTTCTGCCAATTGTCCTTATTCATTATTTTAATTGTAATTCTACAATGTATTGTTCTGTTACTATAATTGGACAACTATATTGTCCGGAGTGAAGAGCAGTTTTTTTTTTTTTTTTTTGGAAAGTTGAAGAGATTTGGATTTCTCTCGCGAGTGGAAGAGTTGTGTGATTTTTCTTGCAGCAAGGAGCGGGGTTTTTTTTGTTTTTTTTTTAAGTCAGAGAATCGGTGTTTGCTCTCACTCCATCACTCTGAGCGGGTTTCTCTGACTAGTGAAATTGAAAGCATGGAGTGGAGCTGGAGCTGAGTAATTACAGAACACTATACAGCTCCACTCCTGTTTACTGCTCCGATCCAAGCTTTCAGTCTGTGCATTGCTCCATGACAAAAAGTTAGATACCGATCATCACTATCTATCTATCTATCTATCTATCTATCTATCTATCAGTGCGGTCACTTGTCCTATTCTATAGGTTAATACAACAGGGGGTTACAGTAGTCTATTAATAATTGCTGCCTACTAGATTTAAACCAAGTTAGAGGAACATTTTCAAAGAATCTTAGAGAAAATAAGAGGTTAAATTATAAAATACTATTATGTTTTTGCTTGTACATTCTTGAGGTCTCTGAGACCCCGATCGTGACATTGGCTTTGAAATACTGCGTAAGCTGCATATGTGCTGATGCCGTCAATATTTTTCTGGAATGACTCCACCATGACAATCCAGTCTAAGTATGGAGGAATTAGCTCATACCTTGCTGAAGGGAATCCTCAGTGCCTGGAAGCTCCCCACCGCCGCCACCACCGTCGTCTGGAGTTTTGCGTTTCTTCGACATTGGCGGTCTAGTATGACGCGATCTCTGTTGTCTATTTGTTCTTGGCTCAAAGGGGGTATACGAATGAGGACGATAAACACTCAATTGTCTGGGCAAGCACATAAAATTAGCAGGATGTTGACAGTTGAAACCTTCACAAAGCACGATCCCCATTCATTAAGGCATCCACAGTTTCCAATTCTCTCCACTACGAAACAAACGCAACGGGAGCAAAAGTTGGCATGGTGCGCGGGTGATGATGCTGGTAAAGCAAATGTGTGAATTAAAAAAAGAAAACGAAGAAGAAAGAAAGGACAAAAACGAAAATATGTTAAGCTTCGGTCTTAAAGCATAAGAAACACGCACCGATTTTCCCCTGACAAATGAGAGATGTTGCTACAAAGTGATTTGCGCATCACGTGTGCCCGGGATTATACTGAAGCAGAAAAGTACGCATCCACGACATTTTGCAACTCAAATCGCGCTCGTCTCTTCGCAGAAGCACGAACACCCACAATGTTGACCATATTATTGTGATACACAGCAGTACTAACATTTTCAGGTATGTTGTCTCAATAACACTGTGTCCACCTGTCAGTCAGCCGAGATCGCCTTACAGCCAGTGAAATTCTTGTAAACGAGTCGATTTTAAAAGTCACCGTTGTCTGTTAGCCTACTCAAGTCAACGCAGAAACAATAAGAGTCATCTAGGGAGATTTTCTCTTTCTCTCTTGGGTCCAGTTTAGAGCGATGGTAGATCTCCAATCGATAGCATCAGATACTGGACGGACAGAACACAACACTGTACCTTTGCTCTTACACAGAAATCATCTGTCCAGCGATGCATTAACGATGTTCGCCTTGTGTTGAACACGCTCTTCTCAAAACTTATTAGTCCGGTTGCTAGGAAACCACCACGGATTCATGATTGTAGCGCTCTCTTGATTTTAAGTGACTTCAACTTTGCGCAGATATAGTTTTCATAGTTTTTTGAGCGTAAACGCTCTGTGTGTGTTTGGTGGCACGAAACAGTTTAAGAATTCTGTATAAATAAAGGCTCCATCATCAGCATCATCATCATCAGGGCTTTAGCGTTTCCAGAGAGAGGATGACGTCAGTAGCCTCCTCCGCAAGCGGTGCCAAAGCTACAGTATAGATTGAAAGGTAATCTCGCGCATTTTACGCAAATAGCATTCGAAATGACCCGGTTTGCAAATCTCACGTGCTGGCTCCAAAAGCCAGGTGGACTTTTTTTTCCACGTTTAAAAGAAAAGAGCCAAAGAAAAGTAAAGCAAAGAAAGTTCCAGTCAGTCACTTTGTTTGCAATAATCACACTGGAGAGCTCGAACATGTTTTAGGTGATGTGCTCATGTGAGGGATTGTTCTGTGTTGGCTGATTTAACCCAGCAGTTACCAGCATTGTTACCATTTACAATGTTTAAAAATATCGGTTAATAAAAAATAAAAAATAAAAAAGTCAAGAACATATGTTAACAGGAAATTTGAAACCGAAAACAGACATGCACGCTACGAATTCACACACTGAATATGCCGAAAACGGGACAATGGGCAAAATCGTGTGTGGTGGGAAAAAAAGTGCATAATATAACAGTTAATGCTTTACCAGAACACATTCTAAATTGCACGTTGTCGGGTTACTAAGGATAAAGCCCAAATTATACTTCGTTTTTCACACAGTCGAGCACATTGCAAAGTATACTTGTTTTGACTCGTACGCGTATAGGCTACACAGGCGTTCAACGCAGTTTTGAGCAATCTCTCGCCACAAGTTATGTAAATACTGCAGAAAAAAATTAAATGCGCATGTGCGACTTGGGCGTACAATGTAGGCCTACGCGTGGTTACAAAAATCCAAGTATAGGGGTCCGTTCTTCGTACGTCGCTATCTGGATTTGATTGTTGACGATTTGGCATGATCTTGGATTGTTTGGTTCTTCGAAGCTCATCCTGGACTTGCTGTCATAGCAACAGGTCCGTCAGATTAAACCTGCTCGGGAGCAGGTTTATTTCATGTAAACAGGATTAGACTGCATGGTGATACTTAAAATCTGTCCCAGCCACTGCTACTTTATTACAAGAGTTCATTACTGAACCAGGGGCAATAATAATTTTAATTAATAATAATAATATAAAAATGTATTTGAAAATAATATTATAATGTTGTGTATAATATTATAGACACAGCTACTTGATTGAGAAATTTATTTGTGATGGAATAATTACTTTATAATTTCATTGGAGGTTTACACACATGTACAGTTATTCTTAGCCCTGCACTAACTGATGAGGGATATTATGGGAGTGGCTTGATGCAGTGCAAGAGATGCAAATAACTTAATCTTGATCTTCAAATTAAATTAAAATATTAAATGAATTGCTAATTACAACATTAAAATAAAATTGTAAAGGGTGTGCAAATACTATAAAATCGAGAATATAAATAATTGGGAATCATGTTTTTTTTAAAAACTGTGCACATTTAATTTATCTATTATAACTTTTATGTTGGTTTGGTCGTTTGGCTGTTTACTTATAAAGGGCCAGAAATTATTATAATTTTTTTTTTTTAATTTGTCAAGTTTTTTGCCAGGTGGCTTTTTTAATTACATGATGTCTTAACGTTGCTGTCTTGACGCCAGCCAATCGCTGCATTACTGATCGTGGTTTTGAGTATCAATGCATCTGCCCTCTTCAGGGAATACAGGAACGTACAGTAATCTCAGATAACTTAATCCAGATATTTTAATCCAATCCGCAAATTCGTTTGAAGAACCAAATTAGCCATCAGTTATTACAATTAAAAGATCTGGGATCTGTCAAATCATCTCAGATGTATTAAGGAGGTACAAAGAACGGACCCCAGGTCTCTGCAGGATAGTAATAGGAGTTACTAGATCAGTGGGCGAGGCCATAAACAGAGGGGCGTTTTCCACTGCGTTACCTTGCCCATGTCAGTTAAGTATAGGTTAAAGTTAAGTATAGTTTGGTCTTAATAGGTATTTTGTATAAACGCCTGCACTAGGGTAGAGTGGGGTAAATCCCCCCTTACGGTTTTTCCCAAAATAACCACAAGATATTTGTTGTTGCTATATGGACTAAGTTTACAGGAGTGATGTAGAAGTATTCACTG
Organism: Rhinogobio ventralis; assembly: GCA_039654625.1. Lineage (NCBI taxonomy): Eukaryota > Metazoa > Chordata > Actinopteri > Cypriniformes > Gobionidae > Rhinogobio > Rhinogobio ventralis. The sequence goes on from CM077204.1 coordinate 8,799,534, forward strand.
TGAAGCTTAGGGCTCGGTCACACAGAACACGTTTTTGCTTTGAAAGCAGTGAAATGGGGGAAAACGCAAGGTTTCAGGACGTGTCCGTCTAGCGCGTTTACATAGAAAAACAATGAAAAAGTAGCGCAATGGAATGGACAAACGTTCTGTGAACTGTGTGTTCTATTACACTGGCGACGTACCTGAGAGAAAAATTATTTCACATTAACCCTTAAATGCATACCTTGGTCTTTAGCTACCCGGGATGTCATTCACTACCCTCCTCCTCATTCATTTTTTAAAGTTAGACATCAACCTTCTTAGTATTCCTCAATCAATTCATTATAAACAATATAACAAAAACACCAGTTTTTCCATTATTTTTTTTGTATTTTGTATGTCACTTGATGGTTGATCTGGTGAAGAAGATGTCAGCGATCAAAATATTGATTTTGAAGATGCTGAAAGTAATGGTTTTGAGAATAAGTTTGAGTTTGGTCCACCCCCCAAGATTACTGTTATAAACACGAGCCACGTCTGAAAGGCAAAGGGGGAGGTGTTGCTGTAATTTATAATAATATCTTCAGTACTACAGAAGTCTAGTTTCAAATATAATTCCTTTGAAGTTTTGGTGCTTTACGTAATGTTATGTAGTATAAATGATAAATCCTGTTTGACATTTTTGCTGGCTACTGTATACAGGCCACCAGGGCACCATACAGACTTTATCAAAGAATTTGCTGATTTTCTATCAGAGTTAGTACTGGCTGCAGATAAAGTCCTAATTGTTGGTGATTTTAATATCCATGTTGACAATGAAAAAGACGCATTGGGATTGGCATTTAGAGACATTCTAAACTCTATTAGAGTTAGGCAACACGTGACAGGACCCACTCATCGCCGTAATGATACTTTAGACCTAATACTGTCACATGGAATAAATGTTGATACCGTTGAAATTCTGCAGCAGAGCGATGACATCTCAGATCATTATCTAGTATTGTGTATACTTAATGTAGCAAAGGCTGCAAAACGGTCCCGTTGTTTTAAATATGGCAGGACTATCACCGCTGCCACTAAAGATTGCTTTGTAAATAATCTTCCTCATCAGTTCCATCTCCTCAGCATCCCAGATAGCCTAGAGGAACTCGATGTTGCAACAGAAACTATTGACTCTCTCTTTTCCAGCACTTAAGACACAGTTGCTCCTCTGCACTTAAAGAAGATTAAAGAAAATAGTCCAACGCTGTGGTACAGCGAGCACACTCGGGCCCTTAAAACAGCAGCCAGAAAAATGGGTGAGCCAAAGCACACCAACAGTTGGTCTGACTTTCTCCACTGCGCAGACCTCTCCAGATAAATCCTCAATGCCCTCACTGGGCAGAGGAGGTGAAGTCTGGCTTTATCTGCCATCGCGTGAGGCGGAGGATGGAAGGCCTGAAGAATCACTGACCTAACCCTGCTGGAAGGCACCTTGGGCACATAGCCCGGCCTGGGGTATAAGATGGCTTTCACCCCGCCAGGGGCAAACTCCAGGCAGGTTGGCGACACCGCCAAGGCCTGGAGATCCCCCACTCTCCTCAAAGAAGTGATGGTGAGGTGAAGGGCCACCTTATGGGTCAGGTTCTTTGCCTCAGCCAACTCCAGTGGCTCGAAGGGGGCCTCAGCCAACCCCTCAAGTCCCAGGTTGGGACTCTGGAACGAGCTGCAGGCCTCATCCTCCGAGCCCCACGGAGGAACCGTACAACCAGATGATGCCTACCCAAGGGTCCATCATCTACTGGTGAGTGGAAAGCCCCAATGGCAGCCACATACACCTTAAGAGTGGACGGGGTTAGACCGGCGGAGAAACGGTCCTGGAGGAACTCCAGTACTGCCGCAACAGGGCAGTTAACTGGGTTCAACTCCCGTTCTCTACACCAAGTGGAAAAAACATTCCACTTCAGGTTGTACAGTTTCCTCGTAGAAGGAGCCCTGGAGCTGAGTATGGTCTCGACGACGCCCGCTGACAAGCCATCCTCTAGGTACCGGGCCCCCTCAAGAGGTTCCACAACTCCGGCCGGGGGTGAAAAATTGTGCCCCCTGCCTGAGATAGCAGATCCCTCCTCAGACGGACCTGCCACGGAAGGCCGTCCAGGAGCACTATGATGTCGGAGAACCATACTCGGGTCGGCCACCGGGGTGCTACTAGGAGAAGGCTGATGCCCTCCCGGCGGACCCGCTCCAGAACTTATTTTGAATAGACTCAAAAATTATATTGGCATTAGTGGAATTGCATTGGCATGGTTTAAATCATACTTATCTGACCGTTATCAGTTTGTAGCAGTAAATGAACAGTTTAGTATGGAGTACCGCAAGGCTCAGTGCTAGGACCGTTGCTTTTCACCCTGTACATGCAACCACTGGGAGATATCATTAGGAAGCATGACGTTAGTTTTCATTGTTATGCTGACGATACTCAGCTCTATATTTCTTCACGCCCTGACGAAACTTACCAATTCACAAGATTAAAGGAATGCATAACTGATATAAAAAATTGGATGACTATTAATTTCCTGCAACTTAATTCAGAAAAAACAGAATTTGTAATTATTGGACAAAAAAACTCCACAAGTAGTAAAACTTGATGACTGCTCTGTCAAGTCCTCGTCGTCAGTTAGGAACCTGGGTGTGCTCTTTGATACCAATCTTTCATTTGAAAGCCACGTTTCTAGCATCTGTAAAACTGCGTTTTACCATCTTAAAAATATTTCTAAATTACGGCACATGCTTTCAATGCAAAATGCTGAACAGTTAGTTCATGCGTTCGTGACCTCAAGGCTAGATTATTGTAATGCTGTACTGGGTGGTTGCCCTGCACACTTAATAAATAAACTGCAGCTGGTCCAAAACACAGCAGCTCGAGTTCTTACTAGAACCAGGAAGTATGACCATATTAGCCTGGTTCGGTCAACACTGCACTAGCTCCCTATTAAATAAATTATCGTATACATTTTAAAATCTTGCTAATTAGTTACAAAGCACTAAATGGTTTAGCTCCCCAGTTCTTGAGCGAGCTTTTAACGCATTATACTCCATCACGTCTATTGCGGTCTCAAAATTCTGGCCAGTTGATAATACCTAGAATATCAAAATCAACTGCAGGCGGTCGATCCTTTTCCTATTTAGCACCTAAACTCTGGTCTTCCTAGCATTGTTCGGGAAGCAGACACACTCTGTCAGTTTAAATCTAGACTAAAAACACATCTCTTTACTATGGCATACACATAGAACCTTATCAATTTCTATTATTCAAATCAGTTAATTGATTGTTAGGCTGCATTAACTAGGTCAGCCGGAACCGGGAACACTTCCCATAACACCTGATGTAGTCGTTACATCATAAGAAGAATGGCATCTACGCTAAAGTTAGTCTCTCTGTTTATCCCGAGGTTTACTGCAGTCAGCCAGATCCGGGCCGTATCCAGATCAGATGGTGGACCTGCGCCTAGACATGACCAACGCATCCTTGAAATGTCTGCAGAGAGCATGTCAATTAAACTCCACCCTGTAAATGCTGCATCGACACGACATCCTCATTAAACCCGTATTCAGCGTGACGACTCCAATCTTTCAAATAATCTTATGAATATCTTTTGATCTAATATGACTTCTGACCTGTAATGTTGCCAGAATCATAATCATACACTATTTGTTCGTCGACATGAGGAGAACTGACACCCCGAATGAGCCTGGTTTCTCCCAAGGTTTTTTTTTCTCCATTCTGGCCACTGAAGGAGTTCCTTGCCACCGTCGCCTTTGGCTTTCGTCTTGCTCAGTTGGGGACACTAAAATTTTAACTATATTACTGATCTGCCCGCATTGACACTATATGATAATTGAAATTATCAATTTGACTTGACTTGACATGAGCCAAATGCTGAACGTACTGGGAAATGAGCTCTGACGAGGACAGCGATGATCGTATAAAACATCTGCTCAAACTGAACCCTTTCAAGCTCCAAAAGGTAACAGTATATGCTTTTATTCATCTGTAATTGTTAGTCTAATTTTGGGAGAGTTTAATATTATCATGACAGATAGAGATCGATCCGTGTTAGATATAGATACGGGTCGCTAAAGACCCAAATGTGTAAGAATGATTGGCGAAACAGTCATGCATTTAAGGGTTAAGTGATATAATTTTTAACAGTAAGGGAAAAAAAGTGTTTTAAAGCTTGTTGTTTTGCAGAACATCACAGTTATATATGATATGAGAATAGTAAGGCCTACAGTTAGGGAGAACATGATATTTAAGGAAAATATACATATGTTTCAGAATGACATTTCTAGTCTGTGGGGTAAAACGCCCCCAGGGGGCATCTTCCCATTATCATAATTACTGTAGTTACCATGTTCTGAACATCACATCCTTTGTTTTTTCATCAAATGTAATTTAACTAGGTGGTTGAATAAAAATATTTGGATTTAAAAATTACCTCTAGTTAGCACCAGCTATCTAGTTAGTTAGTTAGCCAGTTAGCATGAGCTAACAATATTTTCAAATAGGTTGATTTTCAGCATGGTTCATTAATAAATATTCATATTTATCTACCGTTGTTTTAGCTTGTCTTTTTAATTTTAAGCTAAAACTGCTTGTACTCTGATTTTGGTGTAAATGTATAAAGCAAATTGCTTAGTCAGAGTAGGGGCATTTTACCACCTGTGGGGAAAATCACCTCCGTGAAGTGCATTAAAATCGTTTAATGCACAGCTAGCCATGGATTATCCTGCTTATGCCATGGTAATTTGCCAACATTGACAATTTAAAGCTGTTATTAATGTTTGCGGTGCAATATTTGACCGCAAGAGTAAAACTGACGGTTATTTTTGTCAGTTACAGCCATAGACCGTAAAAAATATGGACGACGCGTCTTCACTACCACTACTTACTGTCAATCTCAACTGACGGAAATGACAGAAGCCATCTTTAGGAAAAAATTATTTGAAGTGTAATTTGATTGTTTAGCTTGTCTCGCGTCCATTCGAATACATGGAGGGCTGGGAGTTATGAGCTATACTGGGACCAACCACCTGGGGGCGATCAAAACGCTTTGGCTTCAGTTTTCAACAAGAGTGCGTCAGGCTTGGTTACAGCTCGTTAGATCCAGCATTCTGCCCGCTTTGAATCAGACACAGAGATAAAGTAGTGCGTAAGATTACATTTATTTGAATAAACGAATTAAAGCATTGATTTTAATTAATTATCGAGAGAGAGAGAGATGCATCTGTTCAGCGTGTGTCTCCATTAACAATGAAGCTGCATGAATTTAATTACTTCAAAATAACGATGTAACCCCTCATTGCTGAGAAATATAATGTAGCGATTCAATAGCAAAGCTATTTTATTACTAAAAGTCGCAGGGCAGCGTTGATACATTTCTGTGCTCCTGAATGTTTTCGTGTGTGCGCAGCGTGATCTCCGGTCTGTGTGCGAGTGACGTAGACCTATGTGTGTGCACTTCAAACAGCACATTAATATAGAACAGTGATTCAACTGACTTGGAACTACCTGTGCATTAAACGATTTTATTGCACACCTTACAGCCAATCAGAATCGAGTATTCAGACAGGCCATGATATAATTGTTTTATAATTTATGTCATTGTCACATTACTCAGTCAGCAGCCTACGTAAAAGTATAATTACACTGAAACTTATGTTACCAAATTAAACCATATTGTAAATTGTTACTGAAAAATGTATTAATTGATTTGCATGGCCAGTTCTATTAATGCACCACTCTGATCCAGGTTGAATGTTTTACTTTCGTGATCTGGCAACACTTTTATCAGGATTTCAGTGACATGCCTCCTGAGTTGTTGCCAAAAAATTTTCAGGTCAAAAATCGTCTTGCTCTAAACACAATTGTCAATACTGCACTCTTCAGAATAATAATTAAGACAGTTAACCACAAGTTCAGTCCGTGAACACATTTAGAGGCACAAGGCAGCATGTTTGTAGATGATAAAGTATTTTTTTCGGAATAAATCATAGACAAAACGGCATAGAGTATGTTTTGACAGATGTGGCTAATGGTATGCAACTGTTGGGCAAGTAATTTCAGATTTTTAGCAACAGTCTAGTTGGAGAAAACAAAGACAAATCCAATAACAAGCGACTGCTATGTGATGTAACATGGGTTTTACTTCGTAATCCTGGACATAAATAATACACATTCATAACTTTGTATTTTGTATTTAACCGGGTGCATTGTCACTATCTCATATCACCCTAGCACTGCGAGTGACGTTCGCCTTCAGTGTTTTCTGTGGGCAAACAGGCTGCAAGCGCTCCCCCACCCCCATTCACTGCAGCTCTATTGACGTCAGAGCTGCTTGCGTCAATGCTCTCTCTTTGACAGAGAGAGTTTTTTTTTTCTTGGATCCTAATAGGATTATTATAGAAAAATGCCCACAGGCCTTTTCAATGCTGGTAAAACGGCATTTTTAGCCACACGTGAGATGCATTATATTAAAATGTGAAATAGAACTATAATGTATAATCTACAAGTGTGGCTACTCTCTACACATCCATGTAGCGTATAGGCCTTATGTGTTTGAAATCTAGGCCTGCTATTCACAACATTACAAATCAGGCACATATTTTTGCAATACAGCACAGATTAAATAAATAAAATGCCTTATGTATTTTCTAGTAGGGGGTCAGAATATTACTGACACCCCCCTCTGAGAATACATTAGAAAGCAGAATTAATCCTTTCCATGTTAGAGCAATATGAAGCTATAACGTCAATTTCTTTTTAAATTTTTTTTTTTTTTGAAGGCTTGACTACTCTACTAGTGCAGCATCATAAATGCTTTGCTCTTGCGTGATATGGTGTGAGCAGTTCAGTAGTGATTTGCAAACTGGAGAATGCTCCTTTTTTCATTGTCCTTTATCAGTATTTAAGTGCATTTTCTGATCTAAGATGATTGTTTGGTTCATAGAGTGTTCCAGCAGTGCTTAAATAGCCTACACAGCATTTTGCATTGGCTACTACACCACATTATTAATATATATTCTGGTCATCAAATTTGATTGGCTGACCACTGTTATTTAGTCCAACATCACTGGAACAATTTTACAGATTTTCAAGACAGAATTTCAGCCTATGAAATTGCATAGTTGCAATTATAGATATTATAGGATTGCATAGATAATGCATAGCCTCTCAAAGGTGATGTTTTCTCGTCTTACTGCTGCTCCCCATGCCATGCAACACTGCTTTGTTAACTCAGAGACCTGAGTTCCAGGGTGTTGTTTCCAAGCTGGAAAGCTGACAAATCACAGTCCATTTGAGGTACGTTTTCCACGCCGGTCACGAGTGCTGGCCGTAAATTTAGGTAGGGCAGATTCTGGGTCTTAGCGCTAGTTTATGATAAACATTTTGTAAGCTTTATATTCTAATCGCTGAACACATCAGACACACTTTTGGCAGAATTCTAATGTCCTTGCGTTATTAAGCCTGAGGGTGGCATTCTAATGATGACTGACAGACTTTAGTACACAGGACAAATGCATAGAATGCCATCTTATAATTGCCTTAATGTAGTATTTATTGCCTCTGAATATTGTTTTAGAATGTTGCAAGTTGTCTAGGAATTCCAAAATCATGTCTATTCTCAGAACAAACATAAAACAAACACAACAGAACTACTGTATATAAAGGCTATTCACATAAGCATGTTTAAACGAAACGATTTATACTTTCATCAATTTGATACGCTACTCCACATAGGAAGAACAGACATGCCAATTAGTTACTGACCTGATGCAGATACATCTGAAACAGATTGATGACTTGGTCTGGAGCGAGGTTTACATGAGGTGACGTGAAAATAAGCAGGACAGCCTGAAATCTGCCCCAATGGCTCTCAATCAGAGCGTGATGCAGTTCCATTTTTCACCACAGATTTACATTGGAAGTTTGTGGGGCGCTGTAGAGCTGGAGAGGGCTCAGAGCTGGCCCTCTTGGTATCATGATATATATCCTGCTCACTTTACCACTTAAAATAGTCTAGAATATCTGAAAAAAATAGATTTGTTGCAAATTTACAATTTATTATTAATTCAATGTATATAGAGGTCTGTGTCTGGATGAATATTTGCCCATCTGCCCATACAGATGAGCCGCGGCTGGGTTAAACGACTTCAGATTTTTTTAAGTCGACATTTATGTGATTAAAGTTGAATCGACGTCAACTACTCGCTGATGATGTCATTAACACTAGAACTACCAGAATTCTATAACTACTAGAATGGCCATAGTGGTCATTCTGACCATTCATACTAGACTGTACTGAATGTCATTTTTGTCATGTCATATTTACATTTGAAGCTTCTATTGAGGTTTTAGAATGAAGCTTTGAATGTCTGTTGCCATATTTTAGGCCTACATAATACGATATATTTGTAATATACAATTGTGTAAGAGCTAGACCACCCCTAAAGGTGCGTGCCTCGCGGGAGAGCAAAGTTTTTTGTTTTTGAAAGTCTAAATGCCAACAAATATGGATTGAAGCAGAATATTTTGGTAGATAAAAACATGTTCATTTTGGAAATTATTTCATCTATCTTTTTTCAATACATTTTGACTTTTGTACTTTACAATTCTCTGGAGTTATTGTAAATGTTTGGATCACACGAATCAGAAACAATGCAGCCACCACTGGAATCAAAATCCATGAATAAATGGATCTGTTATGTTAGGATAGGTAAAACATCAGGACACAAAATTTAAATTCTAATGAATGTGAAAATGTATTAGTTCATTGATGATTCAGGATTGTGCACTGTTGCCAAAAATTATAGCCTAATTATTTTGTTTTATTTTGTGAAATATCAATCTTATCAGGGCTAAATTAGCCTATATGCGTTAGCTAGCATTCCACTAGCATAATAGTAATAATATTAATATTAATAATAATAATAGAGGCTATTTTGTCATAACATTGAAGTAGGCTATTATTGATAACAGCCAGGCTATAGTCTTCCTAGGATCAGCTTAACATACCTGGAAGTTCATGCTTTTGGAAGTTCAACACAAAGTTTCTCAGGGGAACTCAAAATGCAAAACATTTGTGAGAGAAAGCAAAAGCATTGCCAAATAATTTTTCCTCACGTCTCATATATTTATTTTTTCACCATGCATGTCCCTTTAGGGGCTCCGTAGGTTTTATTTACTAAAAAATATATGCTATAACTTTTCCGTTTCTAAGCTACTTTATTGATAAATCACAGAACAGTGTTGACAATACATTTCTGTGCTACTGAATGTGTCTGTGTGCACACGATCTGCGTGTGATGTGCGAGCTACTGTCTGTATGTGTGTACGTTACAATGCAACAGCGCATTAGTTTACAACTTACGTGTACAATCAGCTGTTTAGAATGTGCATTCACCCGATCAAGTTTGAGCATCCAGATGGTATAACCAAACCAAGGGCGTAGATTTGATTTTGAAATTGTTGGGGACATCCCCGGAAGCTGAGGATTCAGGAAATGAATAGGATAATGTATTACGTTTTTTAGTCTATATTGACCTTAACAATATGTTAATTAATATATTCTGTAATGTTACAGATAGCTAATAAAGACGAGGCAGTTTAACAAAGATTTAACTTTACTCCATTGCAATTGTAATGCAATACGCTGCAAAAAATGCTTTTCTTACTTAGTATTTTTGTCTTGTTTCCAGCCCAAATATTAAAAAATTCTTAAATCAAGATGCTTTTACTAGATAAGTAAAATTACATGAGATATTTTTTCTTGTTTTCTTGTTTTAAGCAAAGACTCACTTCATTTAGATTTTATTTAATTTAAAAATATTGTATGTCATTTTACTTATCTAGTAGGCCTAAATGCGTCTTGATTTAATTTTTTTATATATATATATTTAGACTGGAAACAAGGCAAAAATACTAAATAAGAAACAAATTTTTTGCAGTGTAGTCAATGTCAAAGCGTCTACAGTCTTGTTCCTTGCTATTTGAAGAATAAGTTGAAGAATGAATGTCTGTGTCTGTCCTTAACAGAAATTAACTGTTGGCATATTTGTTTCACATCAATATTGTCCATTTTGTCTTGAAGGACATGGCACATGAGGAACGAACGGTGATGTAATGCTGCTACATGTTGTTTACCTGACTATAACCAGTCTAAAATCAAACAGTGCATGTCCCGGTGTTTGTGCAGGTAGTACCTGTTTTCCTACTCACAGTCCTGGAAATAATTCCAGCGTACCAGCAGCTCACATAAACTCCTGGTACTCTCATCTGTCTTTTTCTGACATATATTGAAACTGAAACCGTTGATTCTGAAACCGGTGTGCAGAGTGGTTCGAGAGCGCCGGGAAGGCCCGGAACCCACACCAGAATCATGTCAGAGGGGAAGGGGTATAAGGGTGCTTCTAAAATTATTGAGGGTTGTACAAAAGGACCCAATGAGTCAAACATGTATATAGTTAATTTGGAAGTGGCACTTGTTGAGGCACATGACTATTAACTAATTGTTAAGTAATATGTCATTGTGGTTATGAGTTTTGAATTAATTTTGAATTAGTTAATGGTCATGTGCCTCAACAAGTAAAGTCATAACATAATGATACCTTTGCAAATCGTTAGCTAATGATTAATTAAAGCAGACAACTGGAAGTTGAAATGCATGGCTTTGACCCATTGTAGTAATTAACATATGAATTTACACTATTAGTTAATATAATATGTTATTAGGGAATTAATACAATATGACATTTAACTAATAACAATTTATTGATTACTTAATCTATTAATCATATAGAATGTTCATTAGTTGCTGTTGCAGTAATCATTAATAAATGGTTTAGTTCTTCATGAGTCATACATTAACTCATGATTATCTGTGCACTAGTTAAGCATTAATTAATGCATATTAGTGCACCCGTATTGTAAAGTGTTACCCATTATTCCTTTAGTGGCATGAGTCATGGTGCTAATGCCCCAAGTAATCCACCTCAGCAACAGAGGGCTCCCCTGACTGAGCCACACAGTGCTACGGGCATGATGGTTCTGATGACAAAATGATGGTTCAGTTACACCTCTTGAAAAATGAAGTTTGAAGATATGCTGGTGACCGAGCTTATGGACCATCCGACAGATTCCAGAGCAGCTACGAGCCTGTACCTAGATCAAAGAGCTGCATGTACCACCACCCAATATCACTACAGCTGCGTTTCCACCGAAATTACCCGGGACACTTTATCCCAGAAACCTTTTACCCCAGACCTGTTGCTGTCTGCGTTTCCATCGTCGTCTAAAGTACCATAAAGATTAGGCAAATTAGCCCGGTGACATACGGCTGCGCGCGACTTTCCAGTTCCCACTGTATTTCACCCTCCGCATATAAGTTTAATAAAGCCTGAACCTCGTCGTCGGTCCATCGGTCATAATTTTAAAACTCCATTGTTGATTTGAATAGCAAACAACTCTTACTGCACGCACCGCAACAGATTTAAATAAAATGCTGTGTGGAGTCAACCAATCAAAATGCTGCATGAACTCAACCAATCAGCATGTTCAGTGCCCAAGTCCCACCCCCAAAAGTTCCTAAACTTATTAAATTTCCTAAACCTGAAAAAATACTACCTTGCATAAACATCCAAGCGGGTGTAACCCAGTGTAATACTTTAAGGGTTTAATTTATATATATATATATATATACATTTATTTTATGTGCACATTATAATGTATATGATTGTGAATAAGTATTATGTTTGTCAGGTTGATGGGGTATTATTTTTATTATATTTGTTTTGCCATTTATATTGTTCAGCCTATTGTGTTCACTTGGCCATGTTGGGTGTCCAATGAGAGTTCTAGATTAACGTGAAGGGGCGGGAAGACTGGAGATCAGAGGTGAACTAGGAAGGAGGAGAGCACATGAGGGAAGAGCGTGCGATCATCTGGTATCATTATTGTGTCACAAAAATATAGCGTGAAAAACGCTATAATGTGTTACAATAGTTTCTGTAGATCATTTGTTGTCAAAATGAGAACTGAAATTTATGCTACAGAGACGGAGACTGAACAATGTCTATCTTGCTCGGATGGATTGCGTGTTCGTCAGCGCGAGGATTCGTGGCAGTTGTAAACGAGGATGATTCCAGATAGACTCATGCGAAGACGGGAGTGCTCGGAATTCCTTTGTCCCTGGGGAAATCACCGCGATCGTGGGTTTGATGGACATCTAACGCATAAGGGTGAAACACGCTCTTCTTACCGGATACTTTAAGGTATTTTTTTTGTTTGTTTGCTCAGTGTTGAGTGAAGCGCTCTTTTATTTATTTTTTGACCACAACGTACCCCAGCATCTAACAGGCCTGCAATGTGCAAATTAAGACTTTCATATTGGTTTAATTGAAGGGTGAGCTCATATTGCTGGCTTATTATTTAGTTGAAGAGTAATTTGAGTTTTGAGAGAGTTTGGGGAAATTTAAAGGAATATTATCTAAAAAAAGAGAACTATTTACAAAATGTGAATATGTGAATTGGGTAACTAATGTTTTGGGAGCTATCTGTGAATTTGTGAATTCCTATTGCCCATTTGCAAGTGTTATTTTATTTTATTTTATATTTTTGAAAACCCTGAAAGTTGATCCTTTTACATTTATTTCAGTAAATGGTTAATTTACAGTATACTCGATTGTTTTCAGTGTATTCCTTTGAGTTGAAAAGGGGATATATATAGTTATACTTTTTATTGGTAAAACAATTACGTTATTGACAGAAAATAAATACTAATATCCCAATTTAGTATTGTTTATGTGAATACCTGTAAGTTAAAGGGACCCAAGGAAAGTAGTAACAAACACTGTTACACCAAATAAGTTAAAGTGAGTAAATAACCACAGTTAGCTCACAACAAATTTGAAAATACAAAGTTTATTAACGCAAACTCAGGGCGCTCCCTTATATATCTAGGAAGGAAAGGGTTAAAAGCGCTACACAAATTGGAGGCACCGCTGGGATCCTTGTGTGTCCCATCACATTTGTGTACTGTAAAAGAAGAAACAAAATAAGTCTCAGTGACCATGACTGCTCATTCTATGTATCCTGGGCTGGTGGATGAGCTTAGAGGATGGTGTCGAGGAGAAATGTTGAACGAAGCACATGCGCTAATGGTCATTGTCCCTGAAGATATTGATAATTCTCAAATTGAAGATACTCTCCAATCTGTTAAATGTCTGGGGCGAGTGCGTGTGAGAGGACGTATGTACAACAGCAGACTGGATAGTTTAACTGTTTTATGTGAATGCAAAGAAGTTGTAGACCCTTCTAACGTCCCTCCTGACATACTTCCCACAGGCGGAATGGTAGCCTGGCCGATTGTCATGGTGACACGAAGTCCAGTTTCACCAAGTGCTCCCTCTGCAAGGCAGACTGATTCGTCTACCACTGGTAATGAGGGCAATGATCAGGAATTGTTAGGGGCACACGATGGCTCTGCTGAGTCCATTATTCATGCCGTAGGTGATCTGCTATCTAAAATAGAAAAACCTGTGAGCGATAGCAGCAGTTACTGTCGCCTCTGTGTTTTTTCTGGGACTGTGCTAACTCCCACTGGAGAAGAGCCTTTAGAACATTGGCTTGAGCAAGCTCATCTTATGGTGGAAGAAAGCGATTGCTCAGACAAAGAGAAAAGACGTCGGATTATGGAGAGTCTACAAGGTCCAACTTTGGCAATTGTAAAAGCTGCTCGTGTAACCATGGCTGATCTCAAGCCAGAACAATGCTTGGAGTTGAAAGTTGAAAGTGCCTTTGGTTCTGCTGAATCAGGGGAAGAGCTGTATATTGCTTTTCGATTGATGCAGCAACAACCCAGTGAAAAACTGTCAGACTTTCTTAAAAGTCAACAATCTTTGACCAATACAGCGAGGTCGTCTGTCAATTGACTCTGCAAACCGTGCTAGAGTGGAACAGCTACTCCGAGGAGCAGTTGCTTCTGATCTGATGCTTGTTAACCTCAAGTTGAGGGAAAGGAAGGAAAATCCTCAATCCTTTTTAGAGCTGTTGAGTGAGATTCGCAGTGAGGAAGAATATGAGGCCTCTAGGGTTAAGCTAAACTCCACTGTGCATAAGATCCATGCTAAGGCAGAGGCGGACAGCAAGCAGACTGAAATTCAGACCCTAGAAGCTGAGTTGAAGGAACTGAAAGCCATGTTTGCTTCCATGGCCACCACCTCTCATGGAGCTGTGAAAGAAGAGGTGTCTGCTAGTCCAGTCATGAATGCTACAACCTTAGAAAGTGGTTCAGACCCTGAAGTGACTGCACTGAAAAAACAGGTCAAAAGATTGCAGCAGAAAGTTCAAAGCAAAAAGTCCATGGCCCCTGTCACCTCCTTACCGGTGGAGACTTCAAGAAATGTCCTAGGTACATATAAGCCAACCACGTCCAATGAAGCAGATGAATATTACTGCTACAGCTGTGGAGAAAGTCAACACTTCGCTGCAAAATGCAGGAATCCAGACAACCCAGCCAAAGTCATTCGAAGGTTAATCCAGTCACTGAAAAAGGCAAAGAGTAGAGACTTGCTTTCATCTGAACCAAAAGCCAGCACAACTAACTGTTCAGTAAAAAGGAGTGCAGTAGACGTACAAAAGCAAAGGCACCTTCCAGAAGGGTTGGTTGGCCCAACGTCTGTTGTCCAGCTGAAGGTTAATGGACATGAATGTGATGCTTTATTAGACAGTGGCTCGCAAGTAACCATTATCTTCAAGGCCTGGTACAGGCAGCATCTGTCTGATGTTCCCATTCATCCTGTCACAGGGTTGGCCATTTGGGGCTTAAGTGAGTCCAGCTATCCATACATGGGGTATGTGATGGAAGACATTGAGTTCCCTGCTAAAATCACAGGAGCTCATGGATCCCTTTCAGTCCTGGCTTTGATCTGTCCGGGACCGTGTAGTCCAGACCAAACACCAGTTATATTGGGCACCAATGCTAACCTCTTCAAGCGTTTGGCTCGGTTGTGTAAAGAAAGTGCTGGAGTGGACATTGTGCAGACCGTGGGTATAAATGTGGGTCCGGTTTCTGAAGAATTGATGTGGGCCACAGCTCAGGTGCCCAGTGAAGACGAAGGAGTGTGCCATGTACGGTGGCTGGGTCCTGGGTCCTGGGTCCTTAACCTTGTCCCCGGGAGGGGATTGCGTGGCGATCTGTAAGGTGGAGTTAAATGAACCATTGGGAGAAGAGGTTTTGTTGGTAGAGGCTTCTCCAGATGTCACTCTTCCAGGTGGAGTGTTATTGCAGCCAATAGTAGTGCCACATTCTGCAATGGATGTCAACCATTTCCCTGTACTGATGCATAATGAATCTCGGAAAGACACAGTGATTCCGGTTGGAACAGTGGTGGGTCACTTACATCCAACCGATCCCGTAACCTCAGCCCCAAAGACTGGAGAGTTTGATACAAACCTCATCAACTTTGGAGACTCTCCGATTCCTGAGACATGGAAGCAGAGACTAAGGCAGGCATTGGGGGAAAGAGCTTCTGTGTTCTCGCTACACAAGTGGGACGTGGGTTTGGCAAAAGGAGTGGAACACAATATCCGGCTATCTGATTCTAGGCCTTTTCGTGAGCGCTCAAGGCATTTGGCGCCAGCGGATATTGATGATGTCCGAAGACACATACAGGAGCTTATGAAAGCCGGCATCATCAAGGAATCACAAAGCCCCTACGCCTCCCCTATTGTAATAGGCCGAAAGAAAAATGGAAGCGTAAGAATGTGCATCGACTATCGCACACTTAATGCTCGAACAGTGCCTGACCAGTATACTACTCCTCGAATTGACGATGCATTAGACTCTTTATCAGGGAGTAGATGGTTCTCTGTCCTTGACCTCAGAAGTGGCTATTACCAGATAGCTATGTCTGAAGAGGATAACGAAAAATGCCTTTATATGCCCTTTAGGATTCTATCAGTTCAAGCGTATGCCACAGGGCATTACTGGGGCACCGGCGACTTTCCAACGCTTGATGGAAAAAGCTGTTGGTGATATAAACCTGCTTCAGGTCCTTGTCTACCTAGATGACCTGATTGTCTTTGGGAAGTCGTTGGAAGAACACGAGTAAAGACTCCTGAAGGTCCTGGACAGACTAGAAGAAGTGGGGCTGAAAGTGTCATTGGACAAATGCCAGTTCTGCCAGACAAAGGTGAAGTATGTGGGACATATAGTATCCGCTGAAGGCATTGCAACAGACCCTGACAAGGTCAAGGCGGTGAGCACATGGCCACAGCCTACAGACCTTAAGTCCTTGCGCTCATTTCTTGGCTTCTGCGGGTATTACCGCAGGTTCATAGCGAACTATGCTGCAATAGCGGTCGTGGATAAATTCCACGATTACCTATATGGAGCCAAATTCACAGTACGTACGGATAATAACCCACTTACGTACGTTCTTACCACGACTAAGCTCAGTGCCACTGGACATCATTGGTTGGCTGCCCTGTCCACCTACGACTTTGATGTGCTCTATCGACCGGGCAAGAATAATACGGATGCAGATTTGCTATCCCGAAATCTGGGTGAGGAGGAAAAATCAGAGGGTTGGCAAAGCATCTCTGAGACCGAAGTATGGTCCATATGCCAGCGAGTTCATGTTGACTCAAAGATTAATGAATCACCTAGGTATGTGGAACAACTAGCAGCCTTACCTGAGTGCATCCCTGATGTATATGCTTTCCCTGTTCAACTGAACTGTGACTTCTTAGAGCAGAAATCCATGGCTGATTTGGCAAAAGCTCAAAAGAATGATGTTGTCCTGAGAAAAGTAATTGAAGCGTTGAAGCAAGGGACGTGGCCTACTGATGTGAAAGTGAATTCTGAGTTATGGCTCTTGAAACGTGAGGAAAATAGGCTTCTAATGAAAGAAGGTTTGCTGTACCGAATCAGTAAAACACCTTCAGGAGAAGAAGTTTCACAGCTCGTCCTGCCTACGGAATTCAGAGAGGAGGTGTGCAAGTTGTTGCACGATTCCATGGGTCATCTGGGCATAGAAAGAACCACAGATCTAATCCGGAGTAGATTCTGCTGGCCCAAAATGGCTTGCAATGTGGAGCGATACATCAAGGATTGTGGGGAGTGTATTACTCGCAAAACACCATGCACGAAAGCAGCTCCTTTGCACCAAATTACCAGCAATGGACTGATGGAGCTTGTCTGTATAGATTTCCTCTCAATTGAGCCTGACTCAAAAGGAATAGGTAACATCTTGGTGGTCACAGATCATTTTACAAGATACGCCCAGGCGTTTCCCTCAAGGAATCAAACTGCACGCACAGTTGCCAAGATCTTAGTGGACAAGTATTTTGTGCACTATGGCTTGCCCGGGAGAATCCATTCTGACCCAGGGCGAGACTTTGAGAGTCGTTTAATCAAAGAGCTCTTGCTACTCTTGGGGATCCGCAAATCACGTACCACTCCATACCATCCTCAAGGTGACGCTCAGCCAGAGAGGTTTAATCGTACCTTGCTCTCGATGTTGGTAACCTTGGAACGTGAGAAAAAACGTCATTGGAATCAGCATGTGGGGTATCTGGTCCATGCCTATAACAGCACAAAATGTGATGCTACAGGGTACTCGCCCTACTACTTGATGTTTGGGAGGGAAGCAAGACTTCCGGTTGATCTTTGTTTTCAAATGTCTGCTGAAGGAATGGAGGAAAGACAACATTCTCAGTATGTTGCCAAGCTGAAAAGAGATCTAAAAGAAGCTTACCAACTAGCGTCAGAAGCTTCGAACAAAGTGCACCAACGAAACAAGAAAGCTTATGACAGCAGAGTGAGATTCCAGGTCTTGGATACTGGCGATAGAGTGTTGTTGAAGAATCTGGGACTGAGAGGAAAACACAAACTTCAGAGCCGATGGAGTTCAGTGCCATATGTTGTGGTTGACAAAATGCCCAACTTACCAGTGTATAAGGTGAAACCTGGACATGGTAAAGGAGGAGTCTAAACCATCCATCGTGATCACCTTTTACCCATTCGACAGTCTGTGAGAATGCTGGAGAGTCCTGGGTCTGCATCCCCTGAAAGGGCAAGAAAACATTCAAACTCAAACCACATACACAAAAGGGTGTTAAAAGAACCCCAAGACCACTTACCTGAGTTGACAGAATCCTCAGAGTCAGAGTGTGAAAGGTTTAATGTGCCTTACCAAACGTACTTGCATAAGTTGGAAAACAGGATGACCAAGGACAGATCTCCTGATGACACAGCAGATGAGCAAGAGGCTTATGATACTGATCAGGAGGAAAGTGATCAGGCTGAGGAAGAGGGCACTGATGACGATATCGTTGCTGAATCTGAGTCAGAAACAGAAATTGAACCATCTCTGAGAGGAAGGCCAAAAGCGGTTAAGCCTCCTAGTCAGAGACCCCGTAGTAAGAGACCTGTGAAACCTGTTATAAGACTGACTTATGACAAGCCAGGAAAAAGTAGTGACCACCCAATAGAAATAGTCCATAGAGGGGTCATTAAATTAGGTCAGAGTTAAAATTAACAGAATGAACAATGAGGTATACACCATAGAGTTTGATTTAAATGTCTGATGAGGACATTCAGACAATTAGTAAGGGGAGGGTGTAACCCAGTGTAATACTTTAAGGGTTTAATTTTTTATATATACATTTATTTTATGTGCACATTATAATGTATGTGATTGTGAATAAGTATTATGTTTGTCAGTTTGATGGGGTATTTATTATTTTTATTATATTTGTGTTTTGCCATTTATATTGTTCAGCCTATTGTGTTCACTTGGCCATGTTGTGTGTCCAATGAGAGTTCTAGATTAACGTGAAGGGGCGGGAAGACTGGAGATCAGAGGTGAACTAGCAAGGAGGAGAGCACATGAGGGAAGAGCGTGCGATCATCTGGTATCATTATTGTGTCACAAAAATATAGCGTGAAAAATTGCTCATATTGCCGGCTTATTATTTAGTTGAAGAGTAATTTGAGTTTTGAGAGAGTTTGGGGAAATTTAAAGGAATATTACCTAAAAACAGAGAACTATTTACAAAATGTGAATTTGTGAATTCCTATTGCCCATTTGCAAGTGTTATTTTATTTTATTTTATATTTTTGAAAACCCTGAAAGTTGATCCTTTTACATTTATTTCAGTAAACTGTTAATTTACAGTATACTCGATTGTTTTCAGTGTATTCCTTTGAGTTGAAAAGGGGATATATATAGTTATACTTTTTATTGGTAAAACAATTACGTTATTGACAGAAAATAAATACTAATATCCCAATTTAGTATTGTTTATGTGAATACCTGTAAGTTAAAGGGACCCAAGGAAAGTAGTAACAAACACTGTTACACCAAATAAGTTAAAGTGAGTAAATAACCACAGTTAGCTCACAACAAATTTGAAAATACAAAGTTTATTAACGCAAACTCATGGCGCTCCCTTATATATCTAGGAAGGAAAGGGTTAAAAGCGCTACACGAGTTTGCATGTCTGAAGCTTGTTCTACACAATCTACTATCTGAAGATGGTTCAGAGTTGTTTAAGTATCAAATCTTGGTGAATCATCTGCAGCTGGAAGAGAACCTAGGTCAGGAACCTATGGCTTGAGAGCCACACATGGCATTTTGATAAAAATCATGTGGCTTGCCAGGTTTCTTACCCTTCACCAGCATATGGTAATTAAAAACTTAGATCACTAGAGATCACCTGCAGAAAATGCAAAGTCTTTTTGCAATTACAATTACAAATACTACAATTACAATTGCAGTTACAATACCTTTATTGTAAAGCCTACCAAAATTAATGAAAAGTCAATTTACAATAATATTTCAAGTTTGCATATTCAGTGCTGTGTGCAACAACAATCAATGGAAAACCACTTATACTCACACTCACACTGTTTGGAAATGACAAAAATTTTTACTAGCATATCTTATTCTTGAAATGTTCAGTTCACACAGCAGCTTACAGCAGCGACAGCTTGACAGTGATTAAAGTAAATATCAAAGACATCCATAAAACTGGAAATTATTAACACTGTTGGACACAAGTTCATCATTTAAATTTTAATTAACCAACAGCAGTTTTTATTCCTGGGTGGAGAGTGAAGCAGTTAAGTCATGCACAGACACAATATGCAGCTCTGATGGCAGAGACTGAATCTAAAACCTTTACTAGACAGACACAGCTTATATCTGCATCTCGTAAGATACCAAAACAAAAATGAAAACATGCCATACACAAGACACGCTTGTGTTCAGCTCCTACAAAAGCAAGTATACTTAATTTTATTAAGTATACATTTTATAAAATATTTAGTGTATAAAAGTATACTATACTTCAAGTGTAACACTAGTAATCTTTGAGTGCACACCTAGTTTACAACAACTACAGCCAATGATGGCTGAGTAGAACTATGTCAGCAGCTCCTGTGGCAGGTTGAGCTTCCTCAGCTCGCGAAGGAAGTACAGCCTCTGCTGGGCCTTTTTTACAATGGAGTCAAGGGCTGTGTCCCAATTCAAAGACTGCATCCTTCGAAGGGCTCAGACTTCAAAGGCCACACCCTTCGAAGGCTATGAAGGTCGGATTGAGCGATGTTAAATGGGGACAGTCTAGCCTACGGAGGACTGATCTTGTTGCCTAGCAACTGTGACAGCTGCCATTCATGAGTGGCTGTAACGTTTGTACAGGACTTTTTTGAATATTAAACTGTCTGAAAACAAAACAGGGTTTGCAAGCTGTCTAAATATGTTTACCATGGTCCATTTCTATATATAATAAATAGTATAAACTATATATAATTGCATCTTAGTAAGATATAAGTCAACATTCAAACCGCTTTAAAGTTTTTTATTTATTTTTTACATTTGTATCATTAGATAGTTGACTAAGCTGAAACCCTATACTTACATTTAAAAATGTAATACGGCAATTTCTCTCAAAAAATCGTCACTGGCACACAATGAATTCTGGGATAGGCAAGGCCACGATGGATCCATCTGTTGTATCCTTAATTTCACGGGAAACAAAGGCTGCATTTGGAGGCCGCATTTAAAGGAGCCTTCAAATTAGGACAGCCTTTGTCATGCAGTGGTGATGCAATCAGCCTTCGAATGTGATTGTCCCACTTCAGGTCCTGAGAGATGGAGGTGCCCAGGAACCTGAATGAATTCCACTGCTTCCACAGTGCTGTTCATGACAGTGAGTGGGGGAAGTGCTGGGGTGTTCTTCCTGAAGTCCACTATCACCTCCACTGTTTTGAGCATGTTAAGCAGACAGCCAGTTGTTCGACCTCTTGTCTGTATGCAGACTCATCACCATCCTGGATGAGGCCAATGACAGTGGTATCATCTGCAAACTTCAGAAGCTTGTCTGAGGGGTCTTTAGAGGTGCAGTCATTTGTGTACAGTGAGAAGAGCAGTGAGGAGAGGATGCAACCCTGAGAAGCGCCAGTGCTGATAGTGAGAGTCCTGGATGCGAGTTTCCCCAGTCTCACTATCTGCTGCCTATCTGCCAGAAAGCTGGTGATCCTGACAGATTGGGGTGGGCACAAAAAGCTGGGTCGGTTTGTTTGATAGAAGGTCTGGTCTGATGGTGTTAAAAAGCCGAACTGAAGTCCCAGGCCTGTTGAGATGTTGCAGGATATAATGCAATCCCATGTTGACTGCATCATCTACAGAACTTTTTGCTCTGTAGGCGAACTGAAGAGGATCCAACAAGAGAGGATCGCAGTCTCCGCTCTAAGTCATCCCAAAGGTGTTCTATCGGGTTGAGGTCAGGACTCTGTGCAGGCCAGTCAAGTTCCTCCACACCTAACTCGCTCATCCATGTCTTTATGGACCATGCTTTTTGCACTGGTGCGCAGTCATGTCCAAAATGTCTTGGTATGCTGAAGCATTAGGAGTTCCTCTCACTGGAACTAAGGGGCCAAGCCCAACCCCTGAAAAACAACCCCCTCCACCAAACTTTACACTTGGCACAATGCAGTCAGGCAAGTACCGTTCTCCTGGCAACTGGTAAGCCCAGACTCGTCCATCGGATTGCCAGACAGAGAAGCGTGATTCGTCACTCCAGAGAACACATCTCCTCTGCTCTAGAGTCCAGTGGCGGTGTGCTTTACACCACTGCATCCAACGTTTTGCATTGCACTTGGTGATGTAAGGCTTAGATGCAGCTGCTCAGCCATGGAAACCCATTCCATGAAGCTCTTCGGCCAAGGCGAAGTTTGGAGGTCTGTAGCTATTGACTGCAGAAAGCTGGCGACTTCTGTGCAGTTGTGAGAGGGGCAGAGGGGATTTCTGTCTCATGCCTGGAGGATCTCGAGCCTGAAAAGAAAACCTGAGGGTTGTTTGGAGTGGGATCCTCTGCGGAACTATGTTTGGCGGCCGCTGTTGCTGGCCGGGATGAGACGGGAGTGGACGAGAAAGTACGAGCTGTCACTGTGAGATTAGCGTGCTCAGTGTTTTAGCGACTATTCTGCTGCCACGGGGAAGAACAAATAGCTGAGGTGCGTTAAATTTTGCTCTTGGGTTTTTTTGGATGGAGTTTAGGAGGGCTGGGATGGTTTTAGAACTCACCAGAAGCTCGTATAGTTGGATCTTTGTAGATCTGCATGAAAAATGGACACCGGTATTAGCGAGTGCTTGACAGAGGCTGTTTACGGTCCATTTTGAAATAGAGGGAATTGACAGAGCATCTATGCGAGTAGTTAGAGATAAAGACTAAGGAGGAGGAGAAGGAGAATGAGAGATGGAGGAAGCTGTCAGTCTTAATGGAGGAGGAGAGAGAGGTCTTCTTGAACACGGCTTGTACGAGCACTGGAGTTGACGTCCTGGGCGCTAAGGCTGTGGATCGCAATCCGGGGTGGAACGACCTGTCTAGGTTGAGGAGGAAAAGCAGGCATCTCTGGGACCCTTTGGAGTTCGTCATCTGACGGGAATAGCTGGAGTTCCTGGAGATCGGACATGTTTCAGCGACGGAAATGTAAATGCCAAAACTGCTGGGTGGCTGCTTATATGCTCTGGCAGTTAGTTAAAAGATTAGATGGATTCACTCCTCCCAAACTTGCGTTTGTGAACTTAACTAATTGAAAGATTAGATGGGTTCACTCTTCCCGAAATTAAGTTGTGAACTTAAGTTGTGAACACTTAATTTGATGATCTTTAGATAGTTGGAACAGAATCAACACTGAACTGACCTCTGTTTATCCCTGTAAAGCTGCTTTAAAACAATCTATTTTATAAAACGCTATATAAATAAAGGTGACTTGACTTGACTTGACTAGCTAGGGGTATGAGGGTATGTAAGCTAAATTGGTTGGCCGAGGTATTGGACTTAGAGTCCAGTCAACGGGACCTGTTCTGACGGAAGAAGGGCGGGGTTAGACGTCACAGTGGCGGGCGACGCCGGTGCTGTGGCCAGAGAGGTAAAACTGATGGTGTGCGAGGCTGATGCCGTCCCTTGCTGAAAGAGGAGCAACTGAATTGCTTGGAAGGGTGACTGGGAGCCTCTTTGAAGGGATAAGGAGAGGCAACAGATGGATTCTGGCTGGTTTGTGAATTGAGGTTAAGAGTGAAGAGCAAGATTTTTGTCTTCATGAGAAATGGATGTTCATGCATGACTGTCTACTTTCCTATTTCAGTGATGGGATATTTTCTAGACATAATCGGTTAAGCTGGAGTTTGAAAAGGAGTTGAGATGGCTGGGGTACGCCTAGTCAGGGGTGGGGAGGAATGGGTTCTATGGTGCCTGGGCGAATTTGCAGGAGGACGCCCATCTGCAAATTCTATCTGCAATCTGGAAATAATCAAAAGGAAGGTGAATTTCACACTTCACAAACATATCACATAGATACATGATTACTCAACATGCAGAATTGCATTTACTTTACTTTCATCTATTAATACAGAATTAAAGTGTTTGTGTCAATTAACTCAAGGTCCAGGGGTCACTTTCTTTTTTAATCTCTCTTTTGGAGAGTTTGCAAAGCCCATACGAGAGGGTTTGCAATGTGATGGTCTTATAATGGTCATTAGATCAGCTTCACCAAAAAGACCATGAAAGTTTCAGTAGTTTTTTACTGGTGAAGAGCATGGTAAAGGTCAACCTATTCAATTAACTGTATGTAGAAAATCCTGACCCTGACTTTCAAGATAAATCTAATCTTATTAACTAGAGAATTATACCAATTATATTAAATTATACCAATTATATAGCTGTGATCTTTATTTTAACTCAATATTTGATTGAACTGTTAAAAGTCAAAAAATTTTTTTACACAAAATTAAAAAATGCAGTTTTTTATTATTATTTTCAAGAAGAACTATTTGAAATGTTTGTTACATGTCTTTCAACATATTTCCATTCTGTGGAACATTTGGGCATTCTTTTAATGTTAAATTTAAATCCAGTTTTGTGCTTTTTAATTATTTTTGCTTTCCTGCCACCTTGTGGTCAATGTGGATAATTAGGATTAGAAGCACAACGGTGGCATATCATTAACAGTAACATAGAGCTCATATTGCATTATTCATATTGTATTGATTTAGAAGTCATTACAATAATTTTAATTAACTGAACAACACATTAGTAAGTATTATTATTAACACAATGCTTCTTAAGTGTATCTCTGTCTGTACACATTTATGGTATTTAGTTTAGATATGTGCCAACCAATTTACAAATAAATAATTTTTTTATTACGTTACATTAAAAGAGGTTACTTTCTTTGTCTCAATACAATTCTGGTTATTATATAATGTGTTTTGTCAGAAAGACAGTTAGGGAGATATGATGAGCATTCGAATTTGAATGAGAATAAAAAATAAAACGGCAGTGAGAAAACAGAAGTAATCAACAGGATTTAATTATTCCATTCTCATGAATGTGTTGACTGGAATTTTTCCTGTGTTGACTGGAAAGTTTTGGCAATCACTCATGCTTCCCTCTGGCCCCACTGTTAAAGTGTCTGAAGATGGATGCAATTTCTCACCTAAGTGAGTGGAATTTTCACATGAGGGAGGACAACACAGCTTTGACCTACTGAGTGCAGAATCACATATAAAAGTCCTGGAAAAAAGGTTCAATGACGTCTGAATATCCATGAGGTGCAAGCAATCTTTGAAAAAGGATCTAGACCCATTTAAAAGTTCAACACTTAGTTTAATGCTGAAAGTAAGCAAAATACACACTTATGACTAGGGACAAGATGTCTATAAAATGTTTTAAATGGAATTATTAATGAATATTTAATATTTTTTTAATTGACTATACTGATGTTAATAAAAAATGGATATTTATAAAAGCTTTGACCATCTGTTGTATGTAGTCACATGCATTCATTTTTTCTATATTTATATTTGACATAAAATAGCTCCCGTAACAAAGAGAAAAAAAAAAATATATATATATATATATACACTCACCTAAAGGATTATTAGGAACACCATACTAATACTGTGTTTGACCCCCTTTCGCCTTCAGAACTGCCTTAATTCTACGTGGCATTGATTCAACAAGGTGCTGAAAGCATTCTTTAGAAATGTTGGCCCATATTGATAGGATAGCATCTTGCAGTTAATGGAGATTTGTGGGATGCACATCCAGGGCACGAAGCTCCCATTCCACCACATCCCAAAGATGCTCTATTGGGTTGAGATCTGGTGACTGTGGGGGCCATTTTAGTACAGTGAACTCATTGCCATGTTCAAGAAACCAATTTGAAATGATTTGAGCTTTGTGACATGGTGCATTATCCTGCTGGAAGTAGCCATCAGAGGATGGGTACATAGTGGTCATAAAGGGATGGACATGGTCAGAAACAATGCTCAGGTAGGCCGTGGCATTTAAACGATGCCCAATTGGCACTAAGGGGCCTAAAGTGTGCCAAGAAAACATCACCCACACCATTACACCACCACCACCAGCCTACACAGTGGTAACAAGGCATGATGGATCCATGTTCTCATTCTGTTTACGCCAAATTCTGACTCTGACGCTCCAATTTTGGTGAGCTCGTGCAAATTGTAGCCTCTTTTTCCTATTTGTAGTGGAGATGAGTGGTACCCGGTGGGGTCTTCTGCTGTTGTAGCCCATCCGCCTCAAGGTTGTGCGTGTTGTGGCTTCACAAATGCTTTGCTGCATACCTCGGTTGTAACGAGTGGTTATTTCAGTCAAAGTTGCAGCTTGAATCAGTCGGCCCATTCTCCTCTGACCTCTAGCATCAACAAGGCATTTTCGCCCACAGGACTGCCGCATACTGGATGTTTTTCCCTTTTCACACCATTCTTTGTAAACTCTAGAAATGGTTGTGCGTGAAAATCCCAGTAACTGAGCAGATTGTGAAATACTCAGACCGGCCCGTCTGGCACCAACAACCATGCCACGCTCAAAATTGCTTAAAATCACCTTTCTTTCCCATTCTGACATTAAGTTTGGAGTTCAGGAGATTGTCTTGACCAGGACCACACCCCTAAATGCATTGAAGCAACTGCCATGTGATTGGTTGATTAGATAATTGCATTAATGAGAAATTGAACAGGTGTTCCTAATAATCCTTTAGGTGAGTGTATATGCCATGGGTACATATTGCCATGGAAAATGGGGGGGGGGGGGGATCTTTAAAAGCATTAATGTTTCTTTTATCAGTTGATATTTTTATACATTTGTATCTCGTACAGACTCTCTATTTGGTTGTTCATTTTTAATTTTTCCAGAAGCAATTTTCTGTAACACTGTTAGACTAAGTTAATCTTTAAACCACATTTCCACAGTTTCACAGACAAGGCTTAAGCCTAGCCCCAGACTAAATGCATGTTTGAGCTGTTTTAACTGAAAGCAACTTGCACTGACACACTATATTATAGTTTTGGGATGTCTGCCTTTACATGCACATGAACTTTTATGACATCCCATTCTTAATCTGTAGGGTTTAATATGGAGTTGGCCCAACCTTTGCAGCTATAACAGCTTCAACTCTTTAGGGAAGGCCTTCTACAAGGTTTAGGAGTGTGTTTATGGGAATTTTTGACCATTCTTCTAGAAACACATTTGTGAGGTCAGGCACTGATGTTGGACGAGAAGGCCTGACTTGCAATCTCCGCTCTAATTCATCCCAAAGGGTTGAAGTCAGGATTCTGTGCAGGCCAGTCAAGTTCCTCAACACCAAACTCGCTCATCCATGTCTTTATGGACCTTGCTTTGTGTACTGGTGCGCAGTCATGTTTGAACAGGAAGGGGCCATCTCTGAACTGTTTCCACAAGTTGGGAGCATGAAATTGTCCAAAATGTCTTGGTATGCTGAAGCATTAAGAGTTCCATTCACTGGAACTAAGGGGCCAAGCCCAACCCCTGAAAAACAACTCCACACCATAATCCCTCTCCACCAAACTTTACACTTGGCACAATGCAGTCAGACAAGTACCGTTCTCCTGGCAACTGCCAAACCCAGGCTCGTCCATCTGATTGCCAGACAGAGAAGCATGATTCGTCACTCCAGAGAACACATCTCCACTGCTCTAGAGTCCAGTGGCGGCGTGCTTTACACCACTGCATCCGACGTTTTGCATTGCATTTGGTGATGTAAGGCTTGGATGCAGCTGCTCAGCCATAGTAACCCATTCCATGAGCTCTCTACACACTGTTCTTGAGCTAATCTGAAGGCCACACGAAGTTTGGAGGTCTGTAGCTATTGACTATCACGGTACCACGCTTGAATTCACTAAGCTCCAGAGAGCGACCCATTCTTTCACAAATGTTTGTAGAAGCAGTCTGCATGCCTAGGTGCTTGATTTTATACACCTGTGGCCATGGAAGTGATTGGAACACCTGAATTCAATGATTTGGAGGGGTGTCCCAATACTTTAGGCAATATAGTGTATATTAAAGTATGTCAGTGCCATTGCTTTGTTTCAAGATGCACATTTTTTTCCAAGCTACTTAAATATCCTAATTGAACTAAGGCCTAATCCTGGCTTAATCTGAGCCCTGTCTGTGAAACCTGGCCATTAACCATATAAACATGCAGCAAGAAATAAAAATCAAGTTGTTAAATAAATGTACAAAAATGTGTTTAAACCAATTTGAAGAGCATTTACATTTTTATTCAAATCTAAAATATAAACATTTATTCTTTTTACAAAACTTTTTCTTCACAATTGTGCACATATTCCTTATTCCTTCATAATAAGACAAAATAAATAAGCCTCATGTACAATTTGCCTTAAAATAATCACTTGCATATTTAAAAACCCCACATGGCTTCCACTGGCTGAATTAGTAGTACTTAATGACAAAATTACATAACACTTGTTTAAAATTTGGTTTTGAAGAAAGATAGATTTCGGTTAGGTCATAATAGGCTTGAGTGTAAAGCATACAAATAATGCTAACTTGAGTCACTTCCACTGCAAAAACAGAGAACCCAGATCATCTAATATATCTGTCAAAAGCTATTGCATAAAAGCAATGATAGTTCAGCTGTACAAAGCTTTAATTTAGTCCATTGAGTCAACTTCCTATAAGGAGGGCGGTGTGACTTGGGTCCAGGCTGTAGGAAGGCGTACATGGGCTGAACTGTCATATTGTGAGGCCTCGTGTACTTCAGGCACGGCCGTGGAGTCATATAAAGGTGAGCCAGAAGATGGCGCTGTGACTGGGTGAGACAGGCTGCTGTAGTGACTGGCAGAGCCGCGGAGAAACTGGGAGCCCAGACTGCTGGTCATACTTCCAGCCTGAGACACTGGGGTCAAAGTTGAGTTCCCTACAGACCACAAGCTGGTGTACTGACTGCGAACAGGATATAAAACAATAATGATCTTACAGTGCTATACAACATGATGTCAATACGAACAAACAAGTAAAATATTATTGGTCAGAGTAGCAGTTTTTAAACTGGGAACAAGGGGGTGCTTATATATATAACGGAGGTTAACTAGTAGTTGCTGTGCGAGTAAACCTCTCTCCTCTGATCTCAAGAGACGCTCTAGCTAGTGACGCTAGAGGTTGCAGCCTTTAGCCTCCTTGTTAGAGCCTCCGACTCTCATGCCGGTGGACCAGAATTCGAGTCCCGCTTGGAGTGGGCAGTTAGAACAGGAGCGGATTTTATACATTACTCAAATGGTGTCTTGAAAGAATTTGGAAAATGTTTGAGTTCACATTGAAACATTATTGAGATGAATCGCTTATGAAACTCACATGTAAGATTATTGGAGGGGTTTTTTTCTTAAGAGAATGAAAGAAAATATAAGCAATAACCTCATTGGCATTACTTATTTATGATTTTACTTTCCTATGAGGATGTTTAAGAGCTCAAGAAAGAAACAAAGAAAAGTATGTAGTGTGTTGTTAGTTACTTCATAAATAAAAACTTGGTTGCAATTAAGTTGTCGTGGAAGAGTGTGATTCATTAGCTGCGATATGGTAAAAGAGCCTCACCTAGAGTTTGAGTTTGGGGGAGAGCTGTGGCCCATTGGGAGAACACTGGAGTGGGAGGACATCTGCAGACTGGACCAGTTATCATGAGACGGCAACATGGAAAGACAGGTTGAGCTTTCAGAGTAACCAGCTGCAATATAAACAACACAGAGGATCGAGTCACATGATCGGTTTCAAACCTGCTCGGTCAATAGCTTTAGAATTCTCTCTTTACACCTGGAGGTGATGTGACTGAGCGTTCAAAAACCCAGTATTTAGCCCAGGGTTAGCATTCCACCACCAAAGTTCCCCTGTTTATGAGTGTGAACTCAAACACAAAAGCAGGAATGTCAGACACTCTGTGGTCAGTAGAACTTGTTTGAGTGGCTCATTAAAGGAACAGTTCAGGCAAAGAAGAACATTCTCATTATAACTCTCATTTAACAAGCTTTAAGGCCAAACCTTCAGCAGGACATGTCTACAACATCTTGTTTCCATTCAGTCAAGTAGGTGTTGTCAGGTCCAAAAATATTTTATAAATAGTATAGTATTATTATTATTATTTTTTTAATAAAAAAATTACAAAAATCATACATATGGCTGTATTAAGGTTTATAAAGCAGAGGTGCAGACTGATATCCATTAAATGCTGAAAATCTTCTCCAAAACCACAGTTCTCATATCTCCTGCATGTTCATGTTTGCTGCATGAAGACTCACAATTGGTTGTTGTGTGCAGGAGTTGATGAAAAGCTAATAATTAAATCAAATGTAAAATTAAAATAAACAAATGTGGCTGCACAAGTAATCAAAATAAAAGTGAAATCGCAATATAGTTTACTTCAATTATCAAATTAAAGGCTGCGATTTAATAAGTATATAGTCTGTTGTGCTGGGTGTTTCAGAGTGAAGAGCATTAAATTACAGTGTTGTAACCTTTTTAGTGTTGGGTGTAACTAGTTACTAAGTAATACTGTAGTTACTGTAATTTAATTACTTTTCCCTAGTAAAGTAAGGGATTACTCTTATTTATTCTGTAATTTAATTACAGTTACTTCTGGTGTAACTGAACTAAATACTGTGTATAGACTGTGGAATTAACATCAAAATTTAAAGTCTAACTTTGAAGTGCATGTTTTTATCACATTTGTAATACTTTTGTCAGTTAATAAGAATAATTTATGTAGTTTTATATTTTTTATTTGAATTAATTAAAAGAGCTGTTTCATGTTCATCCTTCAATCACTTAACTAGTTGAGTTTGATATAGGATTTAAAAAAGTAATTAGTAATAAGTAATTAAATACTTAATTTAAGAGAGTAATTTGTACAGTAATCTAATTAGTAACTAGTAATTCATTACATTTTTAGAGTAACTTACCCAACACTGCTCCATTTCTGTATAAGCAGAGTTTAATGTGCATTTTGGGAGCACAATGTGCTAGGTTCACTTTATTTATTTTTATATACATTCTCATAATTTCCAACCATTCAATAAGATGAAATATTTTATCTGGGAACCCCTGTCATTACAGATAGCAATGCCGTATATTCAGTGTTGGGGTTAACGCATTACAAGTGACGCAAGTTACATAATCAGATTACTTTTTTCAACTAGCAACTAGTAAAATAATTCAATTCTTTACTACATAATTTAATTTACAACAAAATATCTGAGTTACATTTTCAAATAAGTAATTCAAATTGCTTTGTTTTCCCATTTATTCACTGACACCTCCCCTGTCACCATGTTGAGAGAAATTGTAAGTGCAGAGGTGTTGTGTGCGCTGTGTGAACATGATGGTTATTGTAGTTCTAGACTAAATGTGAGCAAGCATGTACTCATCTCATTTGCACAAAAACAGATTCAGTATTCCTCAAAACTAATAAAAACAGTAAAATGCAAACTCAGAATACTACGCAAACCTGCAATATTTAAATGTTCAATTTCACAAATATACTTTATGCATTTAATCTCACTTTATAAACCAATGTCTTTGCTGCTGAACTTTGATGATCCAATTCAACCACACTTATAAGCAAAAAATTACTTTAGTTAAACATCACATTTCTGTTTCTTTTTTGTTTTTTTATTGCTGAATTAAGAGTATTGAACTTTCCCCAACACTAGGTATATTTTAATATGCTGAAGCATTAATGAGATATGAGACACAATTTAGTCCATATTGCCTATAGAAAGTTTGTTTATGTGTGATTTTACAGTTGACCAGTGACTGGGAGCTTTGCAGAAGCTGGACAATATGGCAGGGAGTAACTTACTGGGAGAGGCCGTCCGGTGGGCATATGGGCTGGGGTATGGCGTGGACCGGTGACTTCTCAAAGTCGAGTAACGTTCACAGCCGTGGGGTGAGGAAAAAGACAGTGGGCTGGCAAACTGTGCGTGAGGGTTTGCAGAAGGACAGAGAGACCCTGTGGCTGGCAGAAACCAGCTACTTACTAGACCAACAGGAAAATGAGAGTCAGTAGGAAATTCATATTGCACATAACTGAAATTATTATAAATAAATGCATCACTGCTGCACAACATAAACTGGACAGGATCAGTCCACATTTAATAAAGAATAACTTCAATCCAAATGAATTACATTTATTATTATTGAGATGATTAATAAAATAATTTTTGCTCTTACATTGAGAATAGCCAGACTGTTGACTTTCACTGACATCCTCTATTATGTCCTTATGATCACTTCTGGGAAAAAAAAAGAAAATAATTTATCATCTTAGTTCTATCAAAAACTTGGTTTACAATACAAGTACTCAACCACTTTGGCTAGTTGTTACATGGGAAATTTGTCCATGGTGAAAGTTAAAGTCCAATTATATAAATGCTGGTTTAATCAATCAGTGGATTTGTAAATTGGTTTAAAACTCATACCCCTGGTTTCACAGACAAGGCTTAAGCTAGTCCCAGACTAAAATGCATGTTTGAGCTGTTTTTAGTGTTGTAGTACTCGAGACCGGTCTTGGTCTCAAGATATTGTTGCAAAAAGTCTGGATCTGGATTTATAACATATGATAAAATGAACCAATATCACAAGAGCAAGAGAGCTGTTTTCACAAAATTGAGCATGACTGCAAACATGATATTGCTTTTACAAACATTCAATATATATTTTTTAAAACATTATCCTCAACATTATTTATGCATTTGTAATTTACCAATTCAGATGCATCTTCTGTATCACCTCTGTAGCGCAAAGATTAATTTTGTTGTTGATTTAATTTGATTGGTAACAGCTCTATATAGTGTCTTATTCTAATTATATTTATTTAAAGTCATTTATTATAAGTTATAAGTCATTTCTCAGGTGGTACTGTGGATCTCTATGAATTTAAGAAGTGCTGGTATGGTCTTGGTCTTGACTGTCTCGTCCTGCCTTGGTCTTGTCTTGGTCTCAACCCCTCAAAGTCTTGGTCTTGTCTTGGTCTGAACACACATTGGTCTTGGTCTCGACTTGGTCTTGGATTAGGTAGTTTTGACTACAACACTAGCTGTTTTAACTGAAAGCAACTTGCACTGACATATCTTAAAATATGTCAAAGCCATTGTTTTGTCTCAAGATGCACACCAGTAATGTTTTTTCTAAAGCATGTTTATAAAAAATGCTACTTAAATATCCTAATTGATCTAAGGCCTAATCCTGGTTTAGTCTAAACCCTCTTTGTGAAACCAGGCCCTAGTTGTAAACCCTTGTAGATTAGGACATTTTTAATTGAATTGTATCCTCCAAAGTGAAATTCCAATACATTTCCATACATTTGTTACAATTATATCAGGGCAAATATGCATTTTATATACTTCTATTGTATACAGTTTATCACTACCACAACAGGTATGTGTCTATACAAAACATTACTTTCAAAAACTGGAGTAAAAAGTGACAACTAGCCCCACGCATGTATTTACAATACCCATGTGTTACTTAAAAAAAAAAAAAAAAAAATATATATATATATATATATATATATATATATATATATATATATATATATATATATATATATATATATAAAATCTAATATAAAAAAACATACCTTTCCTTGGCATCCAGGAAAGCTTTGGCGAATGGATTGTATTTAATTTTGAGAGCAGTAACCTAAAATAGCAAATTACATTTGTCATCCAGTGTCATTACGCACAATATCATTGTTAATTTGTTGACATGCTTTATTAGTAAATCACGCAGTAGAAAAATAAAACGCGTTACCTCTTCATTCTGGTAGGCAGTAACTGCTATGAATTGCGTCTCAGAGAAAGAATGAGTGGTGATCATTCTCTGTGGACCACCAACGCGCACTATGTGGATACGTGGCTCATATTTGTGTAGCGAGTTCAGCATAATCTATGGAAAAAAAAAACATTTTCAATTTAATATTTTTAGTTTTTTCCTATAGTAAGCAATTTACTGGACATTTAAACGTAATTCGATTGCATGCTCGATTTTAGATAGCATATAAACAGTTTTCGCATGAAAACGTCCACACACCTGACCACCTCCGTTCAGTTTGTTGGTGAGTTTGACTTTACTGAACGAGACTGAGGTTTTCATCCAGTGCGCACCGAAGTTTGGCGAGTCTGGGTGGATGTAGACGCAGCTCGGGGCTTGTGGCTCGGGTTTGCCACCCGGCACCCATTCACCGTTCACATATTTCCACCTGTGATTGTCTGCTGCCACGAAATCCAGTAAG
Organism: Rhinogobio ventralis; assembly: GCA_039654625.1. NCBI lineage: Eukaryota > Metazoa > Chordata > Actinopteri > Cypriniformes > Gobionidae > Rhinogobio > Rhinogobio ventralis. The sequence continues at coordinate 8,833,688 of CM077204.1, forward strand.
AATGAGTACATGGCGTTTGGATCCAGACCGGACACATTCACCTTTAGCACTGGGAACATGCGCCTGATGATCACAACAATCAAATGAGACATTTAGACTTAGAGGCATCATCGTATTTGATTTATCTTTCGAATAAATGAATATAATGAATTTATAATAGTGTAAAATATATATATAATAGTGTAAAAGAAGAATGAGAGGGAGGAAAAAAAATATTTGTAAAGTTTTTACATGGCAATAAGTTTGTACACTGACATAATAAAACAACTTGGCTATAGAAACTTAAAAATGTTTTAGCCTGAATTAACTTCTTTTATAAATAGTATTTAATATGGCAGTCAACTAATCAGCAGTTCAATAAGCGATAGTTAAGTTTTAGTAATAATATGAATAATATTTCTTCTGGCTGAAAAAAAATACCTGCCATTCTTGGTCACTATCATTTCATTCGTAAGTTCTTTGAACTTCTGCCAAAGTTCATTTTCATCCAAACTGACTTTAAGGTCCCTTTCTGTTGGATCTCCTTTCTCACTGCCCGCTTGACGTTCATTTTCTACTGCAGTTAATAAATGATCCACCCGATACTGGATGCTCTTTTCCGGACAGTCACTAGCTCCAGATGCCATTCTGCTATCCAGTCGGCTCCAACACGAAAAGAAAAAAAAAATATCCAAACTGCGCGAGCTCTTCAGTTAAAATACGACCAAGACTAGGAGAGATGCATCCAATTAAATACTCCCCAGGTAAAACGCTCTCCATGCTTTGCTCAGGAAAGCTCTGATTGGCTGGTCTCCACTTTGATGTGTGCGTTCTGGTCCAGTCATTGGTTCAGAGATCTGTATTCATAGTCACAACTGTACATTTAAAAGCGGATACATCGACGATTTCCTCAGAAAAACTCAATGCAGGTCAAATGACAGGGTTACAATGTTGGAAAATGTATTCACTTACTTTTTTAAGCCATATAGACATACTTCATACTTAAAACTGTGGAGGGAAATGTTTCTTTTTAATTCAAACTTTGAATGTATATAAGGTGCATTAGGCCATGTTATCTGCTAAATGCCACTGGGGGAAATTACATAATTATTACATAGGCTATATTTGATCAAATAGCTATGGCTAGATAATTTAAGATTAATAAAATAATTATACTCCCAAGGGCTGTGTAAGTCCATGGCTGTGCTGATAAAATGTTATAGTAGATGTTTATGAGTTTAAAGCCCGTGGGAATCTTTCTCCAGAGGTGTCAAAAGCAGAGGAAACGCCATCCGACTCGACAATGGGTGTTCATAAAATAGCGTGAAAAGCGTCATCTAGGCGACAAGACTTCCGGTAAAAATAGTTTGACCTTTCATAGGAAAAACAAACCCTTTCTGAAATTACTTTTATTTATAAATCATCTGAATACCAAAATATGTGTACAATTAAGAAACAAATGAAGACAGGCTTGAAATGTTAAAATCCATTCAAAGACATGATTAAAACAGTACTATAACAGTAAGTGCGTAAAGCGCGTGTAGGCTATAACAACTAAATTATCGTTTTGTTATGTATTAAGTAAATTCATTAAATGAAACAATGCAATGAAAAGAAAAAAAAAACGTTTGTAGGTTAAGCAGGTCATCTCTATCTTTCTTTCCTCTCCATTCTCTTAACAGCATCCTGGACCTGTTTTAAAGTGACAGATCAACCCCAGTGGTCTATGTATAATTTGTCCACATTTTCACGTCACAGTTTTCCACCTGAAACAAAGTAAAATTGCAGTTAACTGAAATCTGTTAACTGCATTTAATATGGTAGTTGTATTATGTAGTTGGTTTGCTTGTTTGTATTTTATAATAAAAAACGACTTGTCACACTTTATATTAGGTGTCTAATTGTGTACTTACATAAAAAAGAATTGTTAGGTACAGTGTTTCATGTGTTCATGTTGCATTAACACCTTTTCTGCTATTGAGGTGAGATACGGGTTAGGGACAGGTGGTATAAGTTTTAAGGGTGGGTTAAAGTGTAAGGGTCAACAGTGTAGTTATAGATGTAATTAATTACACCTAATGTAATTAAAAATATATATACAGGTAGGCCTATACAATAAGTGCATTATATCAAATGATTAAAACAGTACCTCAACATCATGACTATAGACGTCAGTTATGCATAGAGGCAAATCTGTATATGATGAATGGGGATCTCCTGCAGAACTAGATGGGGATCCCTCCGTGCTTTTCCCAGCTGGCTGGAGACTACATGCATGAATAAATATAAAGTTTGAAAGTGAAATGATTGTCACATTCCTCAACACTTCATTCATAGTAATTCCTGACCTTGGTGAGAAATGTGCATTTGGACTTTCACTTAAGGATTCTGGGCTCTCAGGTTTACTCTGATCACTCTGGTGTGTAGTAGGGTCAGGCTCTGTAGGGCATCTGGTCCTCCGAATTTGGACGTTGCGAGAACATTCATGCATCATCTCCTCGAAAATAAAAAAAAAGTTTTGATGTTGAACAATAAATGAACTACAAAAGCACATTAGGTAAATGTTAATGTGCCCCAAAATAACATTTAGTCATCATTTACACATCTAAAGGCATAATTTTTAAAGTGAACAAAAATCTGAATGGGATTTTATAGAGGGTGGTAGAGGGAGATATCATTAGTGATTATAAAGGGTCTAAACTACTCAAAAAGTTAGTTTAATTTCAGAAGACATGGAATATAGTGCATTAATCTTATGGACTACTTTTACTTTCATGATACATTTATGTTCCTTTTCTATTCTTTTATTTATCATTTGTAACATTTGTTAAGATAAACCTTCAAAGCTATATTATTGGATCAAAACAAAAGTTTGGATATTCTGTCTTAAATCTCATTTTGGGGTCCATGAAGAAAGAAAACAAAATGGGTCCAAACAACAAGATGGTGAGTAAATTTCATTTTCACTACTCCTTTAATAAGTATAACTAACCAATTCTTTGATGCTGAAACCATCTGTGCATTGCAAGCTCCATTTTCCATTTTTTGCCATGATTCTGCTCACATAAAAAAGTTATAATTAATATCAAATTTCTATACATACCAATTAGTTGATAAATGTGTACATTTCTCACCTGTGGGTGTCATCCATGTGAGAGAGCGAGAGGTTGTGCATTAATCTCATTTTGTGGGTAATGTCAGTGGTCTTTGACTTGATCAGTGGCTCATGGCTTCTCTGTTATGATGAAAACAGAGAAACACGGACACATAATCCAAACATGTGCTCCTAATAGGCAGTCGTATTCTTGTATTGTTTTGCCCCTGGAGAGGTTTGGATAAAGGTGTCTGCTTAATAAATTAATGTGAATGTATGGTAAAATGTTCTATAGGTACCACAAAAAGCAAGTTGGAGCTGACTTCTTCCAGGAAGTTGGACTGCAGAGTGGAAAATTTAGGCACTTTGAGCTTCCGAGTGAAGATCTGTGGAGACAAAATGCACTGGATATATATATATGGAAATAACATCACAGCATTTTTTTTCATCAAGAGGTGCATTCATTTTTGGTCAAGATCATGTATTGACAATGCAAGAGTCCAGCACTCTGTAAAGTCTCCTCCAGCACATCCCAAAGACTTTCAATGAATGAATTTAAGATCTGGACTCAGAGGTGCCGATTCATGTGTGAAAATGATCCTTCATGCTCCCTCCTAACCATTCTTTCACAGTTTGAGACTGATGAATCTTAACATTGTCATCCTGGAACATAGCCATGATGTGTCTTCCTACGTGGTTGTTTAAGAAATGAAAAGATACACACTCCATCAATTAGGGTTGGAAGAACTGTTGCCAAACATATAACATGCTAGAAACATAAAAATCACTGCAATAATGATCCAATTATAGACTCTTAAGCATTTGCCTATTTAAATCCAAACAGCAACTTTTTTTGGCCGGGCAGTGTATATATATATAATATTTAACACATACTATTTGTATTTTCATTTATTTTAAAACGGGACTTTCTTCGTTAAAATATATAGCTGCCTTTATATTTTAGGATGGAGATCATCATATTTGGTACACAACTTTGATATGTAACAAACATATTTCACAATCCAATCAATTCTCTGTGGATAAAATCCTGTCTTCTTTTTTCATCATTCAATGTATTTTCACTCAACATTATGTCGAATTATGCACCACAGGTTATAGGTGACAGGAGAAGTGTCATCTCTCACAGTTGCTGTGTCACTCTGTGCACCTCACAATCTTTCAAGCCACACAGTGTGTCGGCTCACACCCTGAGGTGACAGGATTTGAGCGAGGGAGCCATCTGGGACAGCTGCACTGTTGATATAGGTGCTTATTCTCACACATAACCAAATGAATGATGATAGGTGGACCTCACATCTACAGCTTCTACAGAATAGCAACAATTGCAGTGGTAAAGCCTTGACTGTTTATATGCAAGCACATTGTAATGTGAGTGGAGAACAGGTGTAACAATGTGTAAAATCCCTGTAGACTTAACATTTTAATGCCAAAATATATTACAAAATGTAATTCAAGAGGCAAGAAAATACATTTCCAATGTTAAAATATATTGTAATTTTTTTATATAAATATAAATTATATTTTATATGAATATATTTTGATTGAAAATATGTAAAAATGCCTAACTAAAACTATTTTAAAATATTAAATTATAATTAAATATAGTAATGTATTGCTATATTTGGCCATTTTTGTATATGAAATATACATGTGAAACCACGCCAACATTATTGGCTGACGGCAGTCCTATCACGTCACATGGAGTGCCCATGGGTATAAGGTATAAAAGGGACCCTGCATTACACGTCATCAACTTTGTCTTTAGAAAGTCGCTTCGTTTGTGTGCATATGAATAGTATTTTTTTTTTTAAAGAAGAGAGAAATGGCAACAGTTTAGACCGTGCGTGTCACCATGACTCGTGGTCATTTAGACAAGCGATTCCTGGCCTTCCCCTCTGATGAGCCTTCCATTTCTCCCAGACATGCTCACTGAGGTGTTGGGCTAGTGGAGAAATCTGTATTTCCGATCATGTGTTTACCTCCGTGCATTCAAATGATTCGAATGTGGAGGGACTGTGCAAGCAGGGATAAATGCGTAGGATGCTCTGCGTAGAAGAGACACTCCCCTGGGTTGGGCTCATCATTGAAGGCTCTAAGCCATGCCAAACAACATTGCGCCTGGTGGGCAAGGCGTATGCAACGGCAGGTCAGGCTGGTGGAGCCCTACCAAGCCAACTTATTGAGAGACCTGGATCAGGGCGAGGGGTTGTCTCCTGAGGCAGTTAAGGAGCTGCGTAAAGCCACAGATCTAGTCCTCCGCACACACAAAGCTGACGGCCAATATTGCTGCTATGGTGGTGACATAAAGGCATCTGTGGATGAACCTGTTGGGCATAAGGGAGAAAGACAAAAACTTTCTCCTTGATGCCCCAGTCACACCCACTGGACTCTTCAGAACTGTCATTGAGACGGTACTGGAGAAGTTCAGAGAGGCGAGAACGCAGAGTCCGCTGCCTTCAGGAAATGTATTCCTTTCTGAGTCCAGGCTCCTTCTGGCCCTTCTGACCCTTTGCCAGGAACAAGTCACATAAAGCAACTCTCTCAGTTGTCACCCTCCCCAAATTGTCAGATTGGGTTTAAAGCAGGGCTATTTTCTCTAAATGGTTTGGTTCTAGTGGACTCATTATCAAGGTAAAGCTTGGCAGATAAGAGTTGAGGTGGACTGAGTCACAAGAAGTGGCCCTGGGATTTAAAGCAGGGCTGTGCTCCCTTGTGGATATCTCTATAAATTGGACCAGGTTGCAGGATGCGGCCCACTCTCTCATCTGTCACCCTCCCCAATTTATTAGATTGGGGTTTAAATAGGGATATATGCTCCCCTTTTGGTTCTAGCATACTCATTTCAGTGTAAAGCTTGACAGATGAGAGTTGGGGTGGACTAAGTTGCAAGAAGTGGCCCACTCTCTCTGTTGTCCACACACAACAAAATGACAGTGGTGAGAAAGTGGAAGTTAAGAAAGTCACGTCACGTTTATTTATATAGCACTTTATACAATAGATTGCTTTAAAGCAAGCAGGTTTAGCAAAAACTTTAACACCTTTAAACTAAACTAAACAACAATTTCAACTATAAAGTAGATTTCTACACAGATCTGATCTTGACGAAATGAACAGAAGGAATTAACCGGAGAAGATGGCAATCTGTTTTGAACTCCCAAAATGTACCTGAACAAACTTTGCTTTAGTCTGATTTTGTTTTAAATGACGCAACACCAGTTCATTCTTCGATTTGGCTTTAAGTATACCTGGGCCTTTAGTGACACAAATTTGTGTCTGGCTTGAAACCCAGTAATTTCTTGTCTCCCCACTATTGATCCAATAAAAATGTTTTGCTTCAAATATGAAGTACTGATTCTCTAATACAATAAAGTATTCAGCTTCAAGGCTGACATAAGTGAAACAGACATTTTCTCATGCAAGTGTAAGTGAAAGATGTTTGGATATCTTCTAAAGGACTATATTCTCTCACACATGCATGTCTGTCCATGTGATGGATGTCTGGTACCTTTTTTCCCAGATGGATCTGACTGTGTTTTCTTATATGATGACGCCGTCAATGGGCCGCAGGGCAGATTAATACCCCTGACTACTGGTCCTTCCCAACTTTGTTTCTCCGATGTTTGCCATCCCTCCTCCAGACCCATGCTCTGTTTGCACATGTCCACTATGACAGGGAGGTGTGAGAAAAATGAACCTTTCGTGTTTCTACAGGTTCCACTCACATCCCAGCTTTACTCCTACTCTTCATCCTCCTTACTCGCCTCTATGCAGTCTGAACTCTGGCAAGGACTGGTATCTTGCAGTCAACTTTAGTCTATTTTAACGCCAGTTTTCACATAGCAGACAATACGCCCTATATTTTCAGTGAAAATGTTTGACTGTAACAATTCCTAGAGTTTTCAGTTAAGCTACATCCACCACTTGGCACAGTCCTTCAGCCTGTTTTGACTTTTTTTTACTTCCAATATCCCAAAGAGTTCTATTAAGGCATAATTCAGTGAAATATATTTTTAATAGTAAATAAAAGTAAATAAGTCTTCTGTAAACTTAAGCTTTTTTTTAAGCTTTTTTACCTAACTTTTTTAGTAACTTTAATATTTTAAATGTGTGATATGGATATGGATGATGGATTATGTATGTGATTACTTTGAAGACTTCACAGACCAAGACTATTAAACATTGTCAGTGTGGGGGTGCAAAGAAGTAAGGGGACAAGGCACAGCTGAAGGCCTGGAAGTCCATGGCAAAGATGATGACTGACCAAGTTGGAGCCAGAGGGACGAAGAAGCCTTGTGGAGCCGTAAGAATGATAGTCCCAGGTGGAGCAGAGGGAGCGAGGAGCCAAGGTCGGGCTGTAAGGAAGAAGGGCTGAGGTGGAGTGCAAGCTTGGAGGTTCAAGGTGGAGCTAGAGGGTTGACACACCAGGGTAGAGCTGGCGAACTGGAAGCCCAAGGCAGCACCGAGCTACTGAGATGAGTCAACGAAGGAGGAGCCGAAGGGAGCCAACACTTTTCTCTATGATTAAAATGGGATTCAGCACACTTACAGCAGCCTTAGTACTTTTGGCAGTGCCCCACTCCATTCTCTCGTACTTGACGAGTATTCCTACCGGAACAGACACTGTGCCTTTCTCACACACCTGGTCAGACTCCTTTTTAGGCTCTTGCTCTGGGACGAGGCTAGCCTTATGTGTATGCTCTTTGGGGAAAGTGAGGGCCGCCTCACGCATCTGGTCAGACATGGCACTTTTCAGCTCTTGGCTCTGGCGTCACCTCCATGCGGGGCTTTGGCTCATGCATTGTGGCAGGCTCATGCTCTGATGCTTGTTTCACACTGGCAGAATTTGTCATGCACAGCTAAACCACGGCTTGTGTAAAGCAAATAAAGACGACTATCGGCTATTGTGCCACCTGTCACATGCTTTGATTGGGCAGCATTTTCTGCTGCGATGCAACCGTGTTCCCCTTTTACTGTCTCACACATATGCATATACCATGCTGTGTATATGTAGTTTACGTGATAAAAGTAAACCTAAAGTTAAGATACTCACTCCCCTGGCCTCAAGAGGCACACTTGCAAATGACACAAGAAAGCTGTGGTCTTACCGCCATTGAAAGTGTGCCCAACTCCCATTATGGCAATTTTTTGTTTGATCCCTAAGTGGCAGTAGTGTGCACAAGGGGGGCCCGGGGGGCTTGAGCCCCTGCCCCTTTGAAAGAGAAAGTGAAAGTGCCTTTTTCATCGCGCTGCGGTGCCCCCGCGAACGCGATTTCTACCGAGGGGGACCCCGCCCAGAACGCGATTCTTACCAACACAAGAAACTCCCCCCAACAACCAAACAACCCAACACCACAGGAATGACGAAAGTGAAGAACCAGGCCTGGGACATTTATGTTGGTGCTGTTGTTTTAGTTTGCGGCAGTCGTCCGTGAGGGGCTGTCGCTTTACTTTCGTTTTGTTGTTTATGTTCATTTTATTATTAAAGTTATATTTAATTTTTTGCTGGCTTCTACCTCCTTCTTCCCTGAACTTTAACTTGAATTGGTGCCAAGACCCAAAAAGAAGGCGGAACGTGCTGTCAAAGAGCCCTTGTCGCTGTGGGGAATCTGCTGTGCCATCGAGCAGGGCTGAGCATAAGTCTGCCGCCATGGACACTCGAGGAGTGACTTGCTAGAAAGCAGTATCCACGTTTCAAGCCCTGCTTGGATGTTAAAAAAGTCCATGATGTTGCAAAGAGATGCCAGAAAATAGACCAATCACAATTACATTGTGCCATTGAATTAATTGCAGATGTTTAATATCTTAACCCTCTGGGGTCAACGAACACACCAGTGCGTTCTGGCACATTTTTTCCCTGATAACAGTGAAAATAACTTAAAATACTCTGTCAGTATTGCTCATACAATAAGAGTAAGACATCATTCGAAACTGTAGTGTCTATTATTATTTGTGCATGTTCAAAAATATTTTAAACAAACCCTTTAACCAGAATGTTTGAGGAATTTCAAATCAGTACTGTTGTGCAAAAAGTTTTGTGAGGAACTTAAAACGGTTCTCTTATGACATCAGGCTTTTTGGTTCTATTTGGATTTTTTTTTTTTTTAAAGAAAACATCTAGAATTATTTTTATAATATGAATTCTTATTTTAAAAGTTCAATATAAAAAGTCTCTAGTTATAAGTGTAAATAAATGTGAGGGTTATGCATGTTTGTGTGTGAAAGAATGACAGAGCGCACAACTGCTGCAGGTGTGTTTTCCTCCATGTTCCTGCTTACTGGGATCAGAGATGCTGTGGTTTGACACTCACTTCAGGAAACATGAGCTCAGTTTCGTCTTGTCCCCAGGTCTGTTTGCCCTGCAGTTGGAAAGCATTCACTCCTCCTCCACCCCCTCTCAGAGAGACTGGCATCTGTGAAGAGAGCAGACATTACAAAACAGGCTAAATTTATAACTTAGATTTCATTACAACAGTTTTAGTTAGTTTCATTAGTAAGCTTGGGATGAACACATTTGTCGACTCCTTCATGTCGTTCCAAACCTGTGCAGCTTTCTTTTTTCTGTGAAACACAAAAGAAGATATTTTTCAAGAATGTTTCGGGTGTTTTACCCATGCAATGAAAGTCAGTCAGTCAACTCTATTGACTTTCTATAAATTTGTGTGAACTATCCTTTTATGTTGGCATTATTGAGGATCAACATAATGAACACAATGCCTGGTTGACATGGCTTTGCTTTTCTATTTCTATCTGAGACAGATCTCCACCGTTTTTCCACTTTGCAAGATGGCCAAGCCTGAGCTATATGTGTGAGCAACCTTTGGAGTAAGCATAGGGTTAATATACTCCTAATGATGTGCTACTTCTCAAGAAGAGCCTCGGACACAGCCCAGCTCACACCCGATAACACTGCACACCCGGGTGAGGACACACTTTGTCTGCTGGGTGCAAAATGGCCATCCAAAGTGATGCAGTGCAGAACAGTGTTTCCTCACAGCACTGTATAGCAGCTAAAAGACCTGTAACCAGCCTATACACTACACACCGCAGAGATAATGAGAGTAAACTTAATTTGTGTAGGAAAGGAAGATTGTGTTGATTAATGATTTTAGCTATAAGTAGAGTCCACAAACTTTGGATTCAAAATAAATGTTCTGGGGGAAAAAACATGGGTGTGCAAGTGGACAAAAATAGTGGGAACAATTTGTTCTGTGTATTTCTCCTTTCAACTCCGTGATGATGGAGCAATGTTCCTCAGACATATTTGACTATCCATCCTGAAAATAAAAAAGTGTGAAATTCAACATAGCAGATAGATATTGTGACTCAGTATCTCTCATAGAAACCAAACAATCTAAGGTAAACATAAAAAGAAATAGACTCAAATGTATAATTTATAGATCTCAAATATCTATATTTCTGGGCTCAGCTGTGATTATTGTGGCTGTGAAGTTTGACAAGCTGTACAGAACTAAGTAACCAGCATGCCACATAGAACTTAACAGTGACCCAGTGGAAAATCACATTGCTCAGAGGATGCTCTTTCATCGCTCAGGAGATGTTACAATGTTCTCAGTTAAAATGATTTAGAGAAAATACAAGTAGAAACAAATGAGACCATGGCTGGTGATGAATTCAGTGTGGATTAGCATAGCTCAAATAACTTGGTCTTGGAAGAATGTGATGAGAAATGTGTGATTTCTTATTTTCATATTTCATAGAAAACTCTCAATAACAGACTTTGGTATCTTGCCAAACGGTGAACGTGATTTCACCAAGTACAACATGTTCCTGGAACAAAATCTTTCTTGATCATTGAACAACATTCTAATTAACTAATCATATTTAAGAGAAATAAAAGTTTACAGTTTATGCCAAGTTAACCCTTACAAACAAGGTTAGTTGCTTCTACATCAGTGTTACTCACTTATCATTTCCCTCTGATTTTAGGGATAGGTTAGGGTTAGGTTTAGTGGTCGAAATAGGATTAGCACTAAATTTTGAATCAACAAAATACTCTATATTGCCAAAAGTTTTGGGACGCCTGCCTTTACATGCAAATTAATTTTAATGACATCCCATTCTCAATCCGTAGGGTTTAATATGGAGTTGGCCCACCCTTTGCAGCTATAACAGCTTCAACTCTTCTGTGAAGGCTTTCCACAAGGTTTAGGAGTGTTTATAGGAATTTTTGACCATTCTTCTAGAAGCGCATTTGGGAGGTCAGGCACTGATGTTGGACGAGATGGCCTGGCTCGCAGTCTCTGCTCTTATTCATCCCAAAGGTGTTCTATCGGGTTGAAGTCAGGACTCTGTGCAGGCCAGTCAAGTTCCTCCACACCAAACTCATCCATGTCTTTATGGACCTTGCTTTGTGCACTGGTGCACAGTCATGTTAGAACAGGAAAGGGCCATCCCCAAACTGTTCCCACACTGTTGGGAGTATGGAATTGTCCAAAATATCTTGGTATGCTGAAGCATTAAGAGTTCCATTCACTGGAACTAAGGGGCCAAGCCCAACCCCTGAAAAACAACCCCACACCATAATCCCTCTCCACCTAACTTTACACTTGGCACAATGCAGTCAGCCAAGTACCGTTCTCCAGGCAACCACCAAACCCAGACTCAGCCATCGGATTGCTAGACAGAGAAGCATGATTCGTCACTCCAGAGAACACATCTCCACTGCTCTAGAGTCCAGTGGTGGCGTGCTTTACACCACTGCATCCAACGCCTTGCATTGCACTTGGTGATATAAGGCTTGGATGCAGCTGCTCAGCCATGGAAACCCATTCCATGAAGCTCTCTACGCACTGTTCTTGAGCTAATCTGAAGGCCACACAAAGTTTGGAGGTCTGTAGCTATTGCCTCTGCAGAAAGTTGGCGACTTCTGCGGCCTGTATGCCTCAGTATGCGCTGACCCCACTCTATGATTTTACGTGGCCTACCACTTCGTGGCTGAGTTGCTGTCGTTCCTAATTGCTTCCACTTTGCCATAATACCACTAACAGTTGACCGTAGAATATTTAGTATTGAGGAAATTTCACGTATGGACTTATTGCACAGGTGGCAACCTATCACAGTACCACGCTTTAATTCACTGAGCTACTGAGAGCGACCCATTCTTTCACAAATGTTTGTAGAAGCAGTCTGCATGCCTAGGTGCTTGATTTTATACACATTTGGCCATGTAAGTGATTGGAACACATTAATTCAATGATTTGAAGGGGTGTCCTAACACTTTTGGCAATATAGTGTATGTTGAACATGTCTTACTTGGAAAAATCTCGGTTACCCTTAGGAAACCTGAGCATGGTTTGAGATATTGTTAAAATCTATTCGGAAAATCTACAGGAGATAAATATGAGATTTCTATGCTCATTTATTTAGGAGAAAAATCTAAATCTTTAAAGTCATTTATAGGGGAAACTATTGAGATATTAAAAGAGATCTTATCTGAGGTCTATCTATATAGAGAGAGACCTTTTCTTTCTTGAAAAGGTTGTTCAAGGTCCAGGAGATCTTTTCCAAACAGTTTAACTCATTCCCTGACCTCTGGCATGATGTGACATCCCAGGCCAAATTGGTCAGTCTCTTTTGTGTGTGAAATGAATAAGACATTCTCTCCTGGGTGATGTTTGTCCATGATGTGCTGACTGATGGAGATCCTCCTCCACTACTGAAGGAGGGTCATCTCACTGCTATGTGAACAATCAATTCTCTTTTCCCATAGAGTTGATGTTGAAATGGCTTCCAGCAGAATGTGTGTTTGAGTAAGGCTATCAGTGCAAACAGCATGAGGAAAGAAGATATTTGCAGGCCTTTTCAACCTAAGCAACATTTTAAATAGTCTAAATAAAAGCTAATTTCAGCATTTCATTGGTTAAAATGAACTGAAACAGTTTTTGTAAAAATGAGTAGCGAAGAAATGCAAAGCAAAGAAAGAAAGCAGAAAGGCAGAAACTTACATGTTTGTGTTGTGCTGTGGAGTCATTAGATGTGATCTGAAGTTTCGGTTGAGATCCAGACTTCTGTTTTAGCAGGTCCTTAAGAGTCACATCTGGGCTGGAATTACTGAGGTTTTCTGCCAGCATGAAATGACAATGACAACAAATGTGAATCCAAAGTTTTGCAGATTTAAATTGAAGTAGCAAAAAATAGCGTTAAAGTTTGCGTGTATTTACAGTACAAGTGTGACAAGTCCATCATCAAATCATCAAATTGATTTTTTTGTAATATTACCGCTTTTTGTTCAGTTAAAATATGCCTTGGTTAATTAAAATATATTTTGACTTCTTATATTAAATGGAACATTTTTCTCATCATTTACTCACCCTCATGTTGTTCCAGACCTGTATGAGTTTCTTTCTTCTGTTGAACACATAAGAACATATTTTAAAGAATGTTGGTAACCAGACAGTTTATGGTAGTCATTGACTTCCATAGTAGGAAAAAAAAATCTTTAAAATATCTTATTTTGTGTTCAACAGAAGAAAGAAAGTCATACATGTTTGGAACAACTTGAGGGTGAGTGAATGATGACAACATTTTCATTTTTGGGGGAGCTATCCCTTTGAATGTTTTGAACCAACTTGGTTACAATCCCTGTTTTGTTGAAATGATGGAAACATAGTTATATTACCCATCGCAAAGTATTACTACAGTACCTTGTCTAGATAAACATTGTAATACCATTGCCAATCGCCTGTAGTTGCTTCTCTAGTTGACTTGTGCTTCTGTGTTGTTCCGTCCAGACCTTGAACACCTCCTGCTCTCTGCGGCTCTGAAGATACCCGAATTGGGTCAGCTGTTTCTGCAGTTCCAGAATCTCATGAAGGCCAGATTAGAGATTAGATTAGATGATTAATCATGCACATTCATTCTTAAATCCAAAGAATACCTTCTAGTAAATATCCATGGACAGAAAATGTGGAGTAATGCTGGTCTCACCAGGTAGTGGTGTGTTTTAGGTAGACACCTCAAGTATGCGTCATTGTGTGTGAGGGTTGATCTGGTGACCCTCTGAATGGTGACAAACTTCTGTGACAGAAAGAGTAAATTGAGGACGGATAGAGAATCTCAAACTTAATTGCAGACACTGATGACAAATCTGGGCACAGCTTGGAACATTGTTGAAATCTCTTTTTAAAAAAGAAGAGACACATCTTTTTCTCTGACATTTAAGATCAATTTGCTCTCCATTTAAGAGTCAAAGAAAAACCATTGAGATTTAATTTGAGATTGATAATTTGTGTAGGCATTCCCATTCCGAGGGTCCGATGAGGACCCCTGTATTTCAGAAGAGCAGGGAACCCCCAGCATACAAACGAATGAGAAGTAAACATGCAACCACAGGAAGCCATTAACTGCAACAGGGACCAATTAGGCCCCAGCAGGTGTCCATGGCTCGGCCTGCTTTGGTCCCGGCTCATCATCATGAAGTCTGGACAAAGTTTTTCGGCCTGAGCTGAGGAAACAACAGGGCAGTTTCATTTGCTCAGCAATTTGTACCAAAGGTTTCCTACTGGCAGCCCATAAAGTGCTTTATAGCTCTCCCTTTGTCCTCCCCTCCAGTGCTGGTCATTAGAGGACACAATTACAGCCCACTGAAGAAGTCTTGCTTTTATTGGAGGAGATTGATAAGCCAAAGACCCCTCCCCCACATCCTTACCCCCAAGTTTCTACCTCTTATTGTCCTCAACCCAGACGGCCAAAATCAAAGTCAATCGCAAGTCCACATCAACTGCTTCCTCCATATTACAATGGCGGGCTTCCTCCATCCTCTGGACTTCAGTAACACTTCAAAGTGGCACTGAGAGACACGCATCCACTCTCCTACAATGGGTTACACTAGAGCGCAACATCAAATGGACATCTAGATTCATTTTTTCTCAAGAGATGTTTGGCATTCACCTTTCATGATGTTTTGTACACGTTTTAGCCTAACTTCACGTCAGTAAAGCCAGAGGAACTTTGTGGTTAGAGGTGCTCTCAATGTTCACTGAACTTAATGGAGTTAAAATACTTTGGCTCAAATGTTTCTTCTAAATGCTCTTTTTGGAGGAATAAAAGTACACATGAGAGACAATTGAGACAATTGTTGACATTCAGTAGGAGTATTTACTTATAGTATAGGTATAGGTCACATTTTATCGGCCTTGGGAGTATTTGATGAACACATTTTTGAGGGTAAGAACTTTTGCAGACTTTGGTGTCTTGGCAAATCTAAGTATAGTCTTTTGTTGAGATTTCTTCTGAATTCTACAGGAGACACTTGTGAGATCAGTAGGGTGCAAATGTCTTAATTGGATCTCAATTTTATCTCAATTTAATCGTCTAGGAAAACCAATTTTCTCTCAGGGGATTTTTCTTTTCTATGGGAGTTTAGCAAGTCATGCAGCCACAGCAAGTAAATGTATACTGTATACTGTATAATTGTGCATAGAGTTGCTGGTAAGGTTTCAGTGGAACACTGTCATGAATATTTCAGCACAGAGACTTCCTCTCATGCGCTGATGGAGAGACAGGAAACGGGTAACTTTATTTGAGATGGTAATGGCTGATGTAGATGATGTGTTTGTTACTCTGTGGATATGTGTGTGTGTCAGGTGGGTGTGACTGGCTTTGGCCTGAATGTCTACGAGCTCATTTCAGATGGCAGAGGAAGTTTGAGGCTGACATGTGAGTTTGGTTTACAATATACACCAGTAACAACATTCACAATGATAAACCCTGTGCAAAGAATGAAGAGAGCTTCAATTTGCAGAAGGTCACCTTATTTGTAAGGGACACTGGGTTAGTTTTGTAGGGGGAAGTGGGCTATATCCGAATTAGTTAATTTTTTTATTTTTTGTTTTATGTGTTGTTTCTTTCCTTTTTTTAGGTAAAGGTCCAATCACATAAAAGCCCCCTCCCCCCCCACCCCATGCAGTTAAAAAAACAAAACAAAGACAAGCACTGATTCACAAACTAGTTCTAAATGAGAACAATACATTTTTAATTCTGTACACCATTTACAGTTGTGGTCAGAATTATCAGCACCCCTGGTAAATATGATCAAATGTGGCGGTAAAAATAAATCTGCATTGTTAATCCTTTTGATCTTTTAAAAGGATTAACAATGGGGAGGGGGGTGTCACATTATGAAATAAATGCTTTTCTCCAAAACACATTGGCCATAATTATTGATACCCTTTTACTTTTGGCAACCTCCTTTTCCCAAGATAACAACTCTATAATGCCTGAGGAGTTTGGAGAACACCTTACAAGAGATCAGAGACCATTCCTCCATACAGAATCTCTCCAGATCCTTCAGATTCCCAGATCCTTGTTGGTGCTTCTCTTGAGTTCAGCCACTCATTTTTTATAGGGTTCAGATCAGGGGACTGGGACGGCCATGGCAGAAGCTTCATTTTGTGCTCAGTGACACATTTGTGTGTTGATTTTGATGTTTGTTTTGGATCATTGTCCTTATGGAAGATCCAACCACAGCCCATTATAAGATTTCTAGCACAGGCCGTCAGGTTTTGATTTTTTATCTGTTGGTATTTGCTAGAATCCATGATACCATGTCTCTCAACAAGATGTCCAGGACCTCCAGCCAAAGAATAGGCCCACAGCATTAAAGATTCAGCAGTATATTTAACCATGGACATGGGGTACTTTTTATCCCTGTTTGCACCAAACCCATCTGGTGGATTTGCTGCCAAAAAGCTCTTTTTATAGTTTCATCTGACCATAGAACCAGGTCCCTTTTGAATTTCCAGTCGTGTCTGACAACTGAATATGCCGGAGTTTGTTTCTGGATGATCAAGAAGGATTTTTCTTGAAACCCTCCCAAACAACATGTAGTGATGTAGGGGTTGTTTGATTTTTTAAGGCTTTCTGACCCCAAGACTCAACTAATCTCTGCAATTCTCCATCTGCGATCCTTGGATCCATGGAACTTCTTAATTATTGCCCTGATGGTGGAAATGGGAATTTTCAATGCTTTAGCTATTTTCCTACAGCCACTTTCTATTTTGTGAAGCTCAACAATCTTTTGCTGCACATCAGAACTATATTTTTTGGCTTTACTCATTGTGATGAATGATTAAGGGGATTTGGCCTTTGTGTTTCCTCATATTTATACTCCTGTGAAACAAGAAGTCATAGCTGGACAATTTCGTGTTCATAGTCACCCTGATGTGCTAAAAAATGTAAATATCAATATACTTCAGAGATATTTTACTCATAAAAAATTATAGGGGTAAAAATAATTGTGGCCAATGTGTTTTGGAGAAAAACATTTATTTCATAATGTGATTTTCTCCCGACTTTCCATTCTGTTACTTCAATGAAAGGTTAGGTTTTTGCTGATTTTTTGAATGATAGATCAAAAGGATAAACAATGCAGATTTATAGTTAACTAAAACTAAAACCCTAAAAAACATGAATTCTTTAAATTAAAAATAAACGTTAACTGAAATAAATTAAAATTATATATATATAAACTTGTTTTTATTTCAACTAGTTACCAAGCCAACATTTCTTATTTAAATTAAGTTAAACTTGATGTACTAAAATAACTAAAGCTAAAACTGGGGAAAAAAATCATAAAAACTATATATTTTTTACTTCTCTCCAAGTCTTCTTTTTCAGCACTGCCTTCTACTGGCGAAATTTAGTAAACGCTAGATTTGCTTTATGCTCTCTATAATAAACAATGTAGTAATAATTAGTCATTGATTCCAGGAGGTTATGCCTACCTTCTCTTTATGTCCTTCCCTGAGTCTGGAATGATCTGGATCACGGGGCTTGATATCTTGCCTTTGTCTTTGAACTTTTTCCCTCAGTAATGTAGCATACTGATATGAAAGCATGTCTTTCAAGCGGTGTATTCTGTAGTACGTCTCAAGATGGCGCTAGAATACAAGAAAAAGAGAACGAAAGCATCAGCGTGTGCCAGAACATAAGAGAGCAAAAGAGAACAACAATTAATTTGTGAAATTGTTGTCAACTCTTTTATTCATACACAATATAGCTACTTTTCTTTTCAATATATTCATGGAGAAATTCCAACAAATAATTAGATCATTTAGTTTTATTGTTTAATTGTTGATTAGACTATTGAAAAGGATATAGTCTAGTCCTACACTGAATTCTGCAACATGTTAATATAAAATGTGTAGCATTTTAGGCTAAACACCTCTTAATTGGTTACATTTACCTATTTAAAAAGACAATGCATGTAATTTTACTGTAAACTATTGGGGAAAAAACTACAAAAAAAGAGAAAAGAATAATGCTGAGTTCAAGCCATGTCGTAATTACTATAATATCGAGATGACAACACGTGACGTACTCGGAGCTGTTCACGTCCTCAGACTGGGAATTATGCGTTTCTCTGGCAACACCTTTTACAGTCTATGGGCAACACCATCAACGCCTACAGCGGTCAGGTGGTACAGCGGTCACGAGGTACAAGTAGGAGCTTTCCGAAAATTCCCAGTTTACAAGTTGTAATTACGATCGAGTTGAAATCTCGTAATTACAGTAATTACAACATGGCGTGAACGCACCTTATATGCGCCCATTTTAATGGCACATTTCTGGCAACCACAGCTGCCAGTCTGAGTAATTAAACTGTAAAAGATAATAAAATAAATTCTTAATTGTTTACAGTGCAGCAGTGCAGTGTTTATTGATAATCTATAAAGTGAGAAAAATAACTAGCACACGGTGGTCTTTTTCTACATATGTGAGGTTCCCATATTTGTGTATATGGGTTGTTGACGTGATGGCATTTTCACTGTCACACAAGATAAAAATTAATATAATTATTATTGTCATCATTTAAAATGCAGTAAATGGTTAAACATTTCTTTGTCTTACATGGACCTGTTTATATAAAAACTTTGCTTTATTTTTGAGCGAAATCTCAAAATTGTCCAGTGGTGTGACTGTCTCAAGCATGGTTCAATAAATTACAACTTTTATCAATTAAATAGAAGAGCATACAAATGTTAATAAATACCTCAGGCATAATTTTACAAGTGTCTATTTTAGTAAATGACAATCTTTTTTTTTTCTTCATCCATATATTTCTAAAAGCATGTTACTGAAGCCCCCTGAGAAGTCCATGACGTGCACATGGTAAGATTTTGTAAGATTGTCCAACTTTTTTGGAACCACTATAAAAGTGTTCATTTCTGTTGTCCTTTGGTACGTCACCCCTATATTCTTAATTCGTTCTATGTCACACCATAGGACACATTTCAGTAAAAATATTCAAAAAACCCAAAATAATTAACAAAGTTAGTGACCCCTTATATTTTCTCAAACATCAGACTTAACACTACATAATAATATGTATGTTTTCTCCAAAAGTGGTGTTTTACAACAAAAAAAATTACTGCTTATTTGTCAACTACCCATATGGTAATCAGCAGAAACAGTTGACTGTTTGCACCTGGGCTGGGCCTTTGTTCTGGCTTGCAGCTAGTCTTTCAATCCATCAAGGCATCCTGATTACTAATTGTGTTTATTATGTGCAACTGCTATTTAATGCCAATTTAAGCAGACTATATTCAGGACTTTGAGAATTATGTTTTCTCTACAGTATATAAAGTACATTCTGATGGTCATTTGATTAGAATAGACAGAATAGGCCTATACTGATAGTACCTGATCTAGAACAGCTTTTCGTTTTCTCTCAAGGACTTGATCGGAATCCACAGCATAAGCAGAAGTCATTGCCATCTGCCCTGTTCTGCTGGGGCTTTGCTTTCTCCACTGCTTCTGACATTCAGATAGACTGGCTGCCTTTTGGAGAGAAAATCACACTTGGATGACAAGACACAACAGCAGCTGTGCTCTTGTCTTCTCTCGTCACAGAGATCACAACACTTCAGTGAGTAATTGCATGGGTTTTCCTGAATTGGCCAGTAATCAGTCTCAAATGGAAACTAGGCTTGTACAATTGCAAAATAGTGCAAATTACAGTAATAAGCCACAAGTTTTCCATGACTACAGGATGTGGGTCGTTCCAACTCTTCAGTACATTTTCATGTCCCCGTCATATATGTCTTAATATATTGGATAAAATGTTAAACTGCAGTTCAAAGATAGATATCACATTCGTTCTTCAATCACATTTAAGTGAAAATATAGGGCAGAATTTTAAATCATTTCACTATTTTGTGTGAAATTCAGTCGATGTTGCCTGGGGGGTTTTGAATACTGATGCAGTTGGTAATCAATTATGTCTTCAATGTCCTTAATGGCATCATAGTCCAGAAAGTGACATCTTTTTTGTGGGCAACAAAGTATGGTAACACTTTAGTATGGGGAACACATATTCACTATTAACTACGACTTTTGCCTCAGTAATCTCCTAATTCACTGCTTAATAGTTAGTAAGGTAGTTTTTGTAGTGTTTAAGTTTAGGTATTGGGTAGGATTAAGGAATGTAGAATAAAGTCATGCAGAATAAGGCATTAATATGTGCTTTATTAGTAATAAACAGCCAAATATCCTAGTAATATGCATGCTAATAAGCAAATAGTTAGTAGTGAGAATTGAACCCTAAAATAAAGTGTTACCTTAAGTATTAGCAATGGATTTGATCATTTAGTGTATAAAATAAGACTACTTTTTGATAACACTACAGAAACATGTCGACAAATACCTTAAATCATTAACAAACATTAATTTTTAGATTTTGACGTTTTTGCTGCAGAACAGAAATTACCTGGGATTTCTTAACCTAAAACACCTTAAAATAGCTTATTGCTTTTAAAAATGGCAGCAACATCAACATGATAAAATGTCAAATAAATTTATTTTATTTATTATGATAGCTGGGTGAGGTGATTGAGGTGAAACTAATTTCTGTTAAGACAACTCTTTAAGTATTGTATATGGTATGGTAATAGTGGTAATAGTGGTAATAGTGTAACAATTCACCAGTGTGAGTGCCCCTGATCACCACCAGAGGGCACTCCAACCCGGACTGTCATTCCATCATAGACTACATCACCCATAATACTTTGCCCGGACTCATCAGCACTCACTGTTTACACCTGTGTCTCATTTACCTCATTACCTCTGCCTATATCTAGCCTGTTCACCCTGTCATTCTTTGCTAAGTCTTGTTTAGTGTTACACTGCATTTTTGAGCGTTTTTCCTGGTTTCATGTCTCTTGGTTTATTGGATTTCTTGCCTTTTTCCTGGATTACCCTTTTGCCTCTGTCTCATGCCTTGTTTGCCTGTTTAGACTGCCTACCTGTGTTTTGACCTTGCCTGTACTTTTGACTACGATTGTGGATTACCCTTCAATAAATACTGCATTTGGATCCTCAACCTTCGTGTCTTGGAGCAGTACGTTACAAACAGATATATGTTTGGTCTTGGCCGAATAGATCTGTTACGCTGCTGCTGCAGAGCAAGGGCGGGACTTGCTACTGCCAATACATACATGACATGCTGCTGTGAGCAAGTAAAGACCTATGTTTAGATTGGATTCGTTTTACAAGGGTAGATAGAGTAATGTAATTTTACCACAGGACGTCTGTAATATTAATGGCCAATTCGATTTACCAAAGCTATCACAACCAATTTGTACGTAGCCTATTTGAACGTGGAGGCTAATTTGTACGAATTCGTACGACCTCACTCGTATGAATTTGTACGATTTATCTATACTGCAGTAATGGGTAGGTTTTAGGGGGCGGGGTTAGGGGTAGGTCATTCGTACGAAATCATACGAATTGACCAACTTGTCAAATCAATCGATTTAGCAAATATCTTACAAATTCGTACGAGTGAGGTCGTACAAATTTGTGCGAATTAGCCACCTCATAAAATACGTGCAAATTGCCGTGAGATCGGGGTGGAATTACTCACCGCCGTTACCTCCCTGTCGCCATGTGCGTATTATTAAGCTGCTTCCTGATATCATGTGCGCAAACCATAGACTGTCGCAAACACATATAATCTATATATAAACTATATATAACAGTTAGGTCCGGTTAAACGATTTATTAATTAAATTCTGATTGGATTGAGTTGGTAATAGACACTTACCTAAAGCTAAAAAAAGTTTCGTGCCTCTGACTAGTGCTTACAACCTTTTTTTTATCTGAATGGTAAGCAGAAAACACTTGAGTTTTGCTACAGACTTGTTTCCCGCCTAGAACGCAACTGGATGCTTTTTCAAGCGCCTTCATACTTGAAAAACCGCGGAAAATTACTTTTAAACAGGAAATGACAGAATATTTATGTACATATTTACAGCGGGTCTATTCGCACAGGATTAGTATTACCTGAGGTAATTTTTCTGGACCTTTTACAGAAGATAAAAGTCACCGTAATCTTTACTGACATTGTCTGTAATGATTACTGAGATGGCACATTCGGACAGGACTAAAATAACTGAGAAGCTCTGTTAATAATTACTTTACCCCACCTCGCCATGTTGAACTAATCCCGTCCGATTAGGGCTTAAGACATGCTGCTGCTGTAAAAAAAAAAAGCATACATTATTTACCCGTAGCAGATCTATACAGGTGGAGCTAGGGAAGGTGGAGGGTTTCTGAAAGCGTGCTGCACTGCTAGCAAATGCTGACCAAGTGCTTGAAGGTTGAGCAGCGAGCTCATTAGCTACTGAAACAGCAGGAACCAATCAGCTGTGCCCTATAGAGAATTATGTGATTGCAAGTAGACTGAGTTAAAGACCTATCAAGCTGCGCTTTCATGACAGAACTTTGTATTTCACTTATACAATCAAAGACACAGAGCCAGTAGGCTTTTTATTAGTCTCTGTTCAGCTTCCCAGAAACCTATTTCATAAGGCTGTTATTTGTCATCATCACCTCAATACGCGATTGTCCAGGACAGATAATTCCCTCCTGCTGGCATTCACTTCTTATGTAATACTGGCCTCTTATGATGCTGGGCACTTATTGTTGCACAACTCTTCCTGTGCATCACTGACTAAGGAATGCTCTGGAAATATTGGCAGGTGCAACACTGGTTAAGGTTTAATATGTGCTACATAGTTTGAATTGTTTCAATGGTTTCAGAGCATATGCAACTGGCAACTAGAAACAAGTGTTATGTTTTTTTTTTTCGACATAATTTTTACGATAATTAATAAATAAACATTTCCCATCATCTCTTATAAAAGTACTGTATGAGAAACATATGCTAAAAATGTTTTCTCATGGAAGAGCATTAAATGTGTACACTCAAGTATTAAGTATAAGGCAATAAGAATAACATTATGAGACAAATACCTGTTTTAAGCAAGCATAAAAAACAAATGGAATAGCAGACTGTCCTTTTACTTGTACAGGCACTTCATGAATTCATGGCGTGTCCATCTCTGGAAAAGGCCAGGCAGGTTGGCAAACATTCCTTTATTTTACAGTCTCTGCCCGTTTAGGAAGTGGATGCTTTGTGGCCGTTCACAAAGAGCATTAGAGGAAGGCAGTATTAATCAGTTTGTTGCCACAGTAATAAGAGAAGTGTGAAGGGGGACAGAGTTATCTTGTCTGTTAAATAAGGAAGTGTCATTGAAGGATGGCTGGAAGTGGGGTCTTTTGTATCATCTGTGTCAGCCATCATGAATCAAAGCTGGACAGTTTCACACTACAGCTGGGCAAATATTGATACATTTAAAATCCTGTTTTTCTTTTGATTCCCCTAAATGATTCTGGTTTCTTAATGATTCCGTTAACATAAACATTTTTATTTTTATTACCTTATAAATGTACCTTATTACAACAAAACGCATAATGTGTGTCTTTAAATATTGTCATGCATGAACAACTGTCACGCTGATTCTCACAAGCCTTTGTCCAACATACAGTCTTGGGCATGGCTAAAGTTATAACTTGCAGTTCGATAAATGAGTCGGAATAAGTTGATTCATTAAGTTGATTCATCAATAAGTTGATTGTTTTTTCAATAAATTAGGCTAAATAAAAAGGACCGATTATAAGCAGGGGCGGTGCTAGGGGTGGGCTAATGGGGCTTAAGCCCTGAATGTTTTTAGTAATGCCCCAAATGTTTTGTTACTTCTTGTCTTTCTCACACAGCTGAACAATAAATCAGAAAAATAATACAATTACAGCTGCGGCGATTACCTAATCATGAAAAGTGCATATTACAGCATTATATTTATATTTTCCCTCTTTGCATCAAAGGTTACAAGGCCTGCTTACGGCATGCTTTTGTAGCTTTGAGCATTGTAGCTAATCACAGACATGTCTGTTGAACTCAACGGCCAATCAGAGGCTTTTAAAAGAGAAAGAAATAAGAAATTCACTGCAATGTATTTGATATTTTTGATGCTGCTCTGCTGCACACCATGGGCCCTATTTTAATGATATGTGCACATGGTCCAAAAGGGTTGTACCTAGTCTCTTAATGAGTCATGGGTGTATTTTGGGTGTAACGTGAAATATACCAATCAGAGTCTCATCTCCCATTCCCTTTAAAAGCCAGTTGCGCTTTCACCAAGGTGGAATCACTATTTACATGGCGAAATTTGCAAGCGGAAAGACTGAATGCTTTTCCAGAGAGGAATCCTTTTATTTTTAATATTTAAAAATGTTTGTGTGCTGCTGCCCGTCCCTGTGTGTGTAATAAGCAGAGTGTACGTGTGTTGTGCACCCGCCTATATGCGCATATTACTAATGCGCTCTTTAAATAACACAAAAAATACTGAGCTATTGACTTTAGACCAGGTTTTTGTTGGTCAATGGCGCAGTCGTTTTCAGTTGCCTCAAAATGGCAACGCACTAACAATGTGCCTGAACACACCTCGTTTTCAGAACAGCACACCCATGGGTGAACAGATGGGCGCGAGTGCATTTGATATTTAAACAACTGGATGTGAAAATGATAACAGCGTCGGGCTGAAACTAGCAAAAAACACTTCGCATTGTGCCGGCTGTGTGATAGGGCCCCATTACGCACTGTTCTGTTTGACATTAGGATGACTAAAAGGTCAATGTCAAAATGATTGTGATGGCCAATCAGATAAAAGAAGGCAGGACTTACCTTTAATAGATGATGCATGTGAATTCCAACGCAATGCTTTAGTTTTAACCAACAGTGAAAGAGTGTGAGGTATGATAATTGTTTTACAATAGAAATATTCACCTCAAATTACTTTTAATTAAATTTCACCATTTTGCTTTGAAAATATGCTATCATTTACAATTTTACATGATTCATGTAATTCTGAATGTGACAAGACAAGAAACGTTTTGCATTTTAGACATTAGATTGAGTGAATGTATGCATACTTAATAAAATATTATTTGCTAAATTTTAAATGTTCTTTATTCCCCTTACATCACTTTTAATCCTTTAATTAAGGCCCCCAAAAATATCCACTGACCCTAGAACCGCCCCTGATTATACGATTCTGGAATCTGACTATAGTCATCGCGCTATAAACATATACACCGATCAGGCATAACATTATGGCCACCTTCCTAATATTGTGTTGGTCCCCCTTTTGCTGCCAAAACAGCCCTGACCCGTCGATGCATGGACTCCACTAGACGCCTCAAATCCTTACGCTTACCCATTTTATTTATATTTTACTTCAAGGCCAAAACGTTCATTTGCTGCCTAATATATCCCACCCACTAACAAGTGCTGTGATGTAGAGACAATCAGTGTTATTCACTTCACCTGCATTCGTCATAATGTTATGCCTGATTGGTGTACATGTTTTGGCATATGTCTACAAGGTGCAGTAACATTAGCGTGTGAAAAAAGGGTCCATTGTCAATAGAGTAGAGATGTAGGCTATGAAGCACAGCTCACACAGAATTCATTTTCAAAGCAAGCAGCTTTCTGTTGGCCAGCTTGGCGAATTCGCATGACCAACTTGAACATGAGTGAAATCTGCGTGGGGAACTGTTCTACCTTCACGTAAAACTCCCATTACTTGGGTTCCTATTGGAATGACTGGATTTTGCTCACTAAATTCGCAGAGCAACGGTAAATGTGACCGGTAATTTGAATGAATTTCTTCATTATGTTTCATGTATCTGTTGACGGCACATTGACCGTTAGGGACAGTGATATGAGTGGGGCTTCATGCTTTTTTTCTCTAAAAATCGCCACCTTGTAAAATAGTTAGGCTGTATTTTTCGAGAGGGCGCTCACTGCACCCTAACCCTACCACAACTCTATCCCTCCACCCCATTAGACGTCCAGAAAGGAGACGTCCTTTGTTCAGTTTCCCGCCACCCCTTTGTTTCCATGGTCCCTGTCATTAGTTCATTTAGTTCAGCTACCTTGTTTGTGTTCACTACTTAAGTTGCACCCTTGCCTTCACTCTTTGCCCAGTCACTGTTGTGTTAGCGTGTGTTTCCTTTCCCATCTGCCTGTTCCTGAGCATCTTATTTAAAGTTTTTGTTTAGATTTGATCTTCTGATTCTTTAGTTTGTTCCTAGATAACCACACCGTTACAGATGACTTGACCTACTACAAAGCACATGGCTGAGGATCGTCTCCTCGATATCCTGCAGGATGATATGTGGAGGAATTCCTTGAATATTCCTATCAAGTGAGCTGGAGTGATGCTAAGGTCTATGCCTGCTTTCGGATGGGACTGGATGATGACTTATTTCGATTCCTTTCTCCAGGCGATTGTTATAGGTCCATAGCAGACTTTATTAATTATGTCCTCTGTTTAAATGGTTCTGATTTCGTAGTTGATGTTTTTTATGAGGACAATCACAATCATTGTTCAGTCCCTATCCGAAAGCATGTAGGCACTCCAGCTCACCCTAAACCTGCACCCTCCACATACCAGCCCATTGGGACCATCCCAGCCAGGTCACCAGAGCCCGGAAGCTGGTATTAAACAGCATTGACCTAGGAGCTAAGGTGTCGGATCCTGCATTCACCTCTATGCGGGTGGCCATGAAGAAATTTTTCCCTGTCTGGTCCCCAGTTCCCGAGTTTAGCCCAAAGATGGCCGTGCCTGAGTCTTCTGCCAAGATGGCCGCCTCCATGCCAGAGCCCTCTTCCAAGAGGACCGCACCTGGAAATAAGTCCTCACCATAACCAGCAGGGGACCACTGGTTAATTGACTTTTGGTCAGCTCCTGTGACATCTCCAGTCCCCGTCCAGAGTCCTGTGACGTCTCAAGTCCCCATCCATAGTCCAGTGATGGCTCCATCTCCTGTCCCGAGAGGGCTCCGTCTCCTGTCCCGAGAGGGTATAAAGCTGAAGCGAATGCAGCGCACCATTGTCATTCACTTCGGAGCCGAACGGCGTTGATGAAGCAACAGACTGCCTTACTCAGCAGAGAGAAAGAGAGAGAGATTTTTTGTCAGAGAGGATCGTTCTTGTGCTGGTCAGACGGCACAAAACAGCGCGACCGTGTGCTCACCACTGCAGAGAGGAAAACCATCTGCTGTTCTCACAGCAAACAGCAAATTCACTGTTGGTTTGTGAAGGCGTTTCCTTGTAAGAGCAGATACAGGCTGCACTTATCCCTGTATTCTGCCGCGGTCTTCCCTGGGTGCTTCAGCACTAAAAGAGCGTTTCCTCACAAAAAGAGCAACACGAGTGTGACACTAAGTCTTTTTCAAGATGTCATTCCACCCATTCGTTTCTGGATGCGGTCGTTCCCTGTCACCCGCTGACGGTCACAATCGCTGTATCACATGCCTGGGCATTCAGCACACTGAGGTGGCTTTTGTGGATAGTTCGTGTTCCCACTGTGGGAACATGACTATCGCGGCGCTTAGGTCGAGAGTCACCTACCTCCGGGAAGGCGGAGTCCCCTTACCCATACCTCGAATTAGTGCTATTCCTGCCCAGCAGAATAGACCTACTTCGACGGATGGCCGGGGTGACCTGAGGATCACGTTTAGGGCAAACCCGCCGAGCCAGCCTCCGCAGGCCCCTAATCTCTCACAAGCGCCGCTACCGGTAGAGCTTCCGGAGGAAGCCGCTGGTCCCGCCCAAGGGCATCCAGTGGTGACCTTCGGGGCTCCGGCGGACGAGCAGATGTCGATCGCTGCATCGGAGGGGGAGTTCCAGTCCTCGGGGGATGAAGATTCGGCTGCACTGACTCCCTCTAGGAGAGTGGCAGCAGTCAAGTCGGACCCCGAGTTGACGGCTATGCTTTCCCGGGCCGAAAAGGTCGGGCTTGAGTGGAACCCTCCACCACGTCCCGAACCTTCTAGGTTGGATGATTGATTCTCAGCATCCCGCCCCGGTGCCTTTCTTCCCGGAGGTGCATGAGGAGCTCACCAGGTTGTGGATGACACCCTTTAGTGCCAGAAACCGACCTAGTGGCTCCTCCCTCCTCACTACCCTTGACGGCGGGCAAGCCAAGGGGTACGTGGGAATCCCGCCAGTGGAGCGGGCCGTCGCGTTGCAACTGTGTCCAGCGACCGCCTGTAAGTTCTCTTCCAGTCTGACTGCGAAGGCTTACAGGTCTTGTGGCCAGGCTGCGTCTGCCTTGCATGCCATGGCGTTGCTCCAGGTCCACCAGGCCCAGGCACTCATGGACATGCACGAGGGTAGGCCTGACCCAGAGCTCCTCTGGGAGCTCCGGACAGCAACGGACCTCGCCCTCAGGGCGATGAAAGTCACCGCCCGTTCCCTTGGCCAGGCGATGTCCAACTTAGTGGTCCAGGACATCTAAGGACACCAATCAGGACTTACCTGGCCGACATGAGGGAGACTGATAAATATCGGTTCCTGGACTCCCCCGTCTCCTCGGCTGGGTTGTTTGGCGACACGGTCGAGAGCTTTGCCCAGCAGTTCTCGGCCGCCCAAAAGGAGACGGAGGCCATTAAGCATATCCTGCCCCAGCGGCCAGCTGCTGCCTCCACCCTGCCACCGGTCGCAGTTCGCCCGGCGTCCCCCCAAGTTCAGGGGTGTTCCTCCGTGTCGAAGGAGAACGCCCCTGTGCTTCAGGCGGAGATCGCAGTCCTACTGGCGAAATACGCGATAGAGCCGGTCCCTCCAGCCGATATGAAGACCGGCTTTTAAAGCCCGTACTTCATTGTACCCAAGAAAGGCGGCGGGTTACGGCCGATCATCTGCGATTCTTGAACCGGTCCCTTCACAGGCTGCCGTTCAGAATGCTAAAGCAGAAACGCATCTTCAGGTGCATCCGTCCCCAAGATTGGTTTGCAGCGATCGACCTGAAGGATGCGTACTTTCATGTCTCGATTCTCCCTCGATACAGACCATTCCTACGCCTTGCGTTCGACGGACGAGCATATCAGTACAAAGTCCTACCCTTCGGGCTGGCCCCTGGGGCATATGGCATCCGCAGCCGCAGTAAAGCCGCTCGGATTGCTTCATATGAGACCGCTTCAACACTGACTACACGACCGAGTCCCGAGATGGTCGTGGCACAGCGGATCCCTCCGTGTCCCCGTGACTCCGAGGTGCCGCCAAACCTTCAGCCCGTGGTCGGACCCTTCATTTCTATGGGCATTCTGTTTGCAGCCCCGGACACGACCCACTGCCAGTTGTTTTATTCCCTGACCGAGGGGACCCTCGGCTCGGATGCCCTGGCACACAGCTGGCCCCGGGGCCTACGCAAATATGAATTTCCCCCAGTGAGCCTTCACGCACAGACTCTGTGCAAGGTCAGGGAGGACGAGGAGCAAGTCCTGTTGGTTGCTCCATATTGGCCCAACCGGACTTGGTTCCCGGAACTAGTGCTCGCGACAGCACCTCCTTGGCCCATTCCTCTGAGGAAGGACCTCTTGATTCAGAGAAGGGCACCCTATGGCACCCGCATCTGGACCTCTGGAAACTCCATGTCTGGTCCCTGGATGGGACGCAGAGGTTCTAGGTGGCCTACCACAGGCTGTGGTAGACACCATCACTTCCGCTAGAGCTCCCTCTACGAGGCGCCTCTATGCATTGAAGTGGAACCTGTTCGTCGATTGGTGTTCTTCTCGCCGAGAAGACCCCCGGAGATGTTCGATCAGTTCTGTGTTTTCCTTCCAACAAGACGGGTTGGAGCGTAGGCTGTCTCCCTCCACCCTCAAAGTTTATGTTGCTGCTATCGCCCCTAATCATGACATGGTAGGTGGAAAGTCTTTAGGGAAGCACTATCTAATCGTCAGGTTCCTGAGGGGGGCGAGGAGACTAAATCCGCCTTGCCCTCCCTCTATACCCTCTTGGGGCTTAACAGTCGCTTGCTCGCTTCAAACAGTCAGTAACACCGAAGTACCCGTACTAAGTGTCGGCTTGCCGCGCCATTCCCTTCCCCGTGGAACAGATATGTGCGCTTATATGCTCCAGTCGAGTTCCCCAAAAACGGCACACCCTGTTGAGTCCTGTACCCGTGGCAGTCAGATGTGGCAGAGCGTCCGACGGCAGGTCTAACAATCGTATGCATTGGTGGAACTTGTGTTAGGCTGGGTTCCACGGCAGTCCCATATGTGTATTCTTCCACGGTATGGCGAGCCTGTGTCTTTCCCTCGGCAGAGGGAAGCGTCTCGTTTACGTATCGTAACCCTCGTTCCCTGAAGGAGGGAGCGGAGACATACGTCCCGTCGCCACAGTTGCTGTACCATCACTGCATGGCCAAGTCACTAGTTCGGCTCCTCAGTGAAAAACAATGGTGCGCTGCATTCTCTTCCGCTTTATACCCCCGCTGCGGGGTGGAGCCCGAGATGCAAATCTCGCACGCCAATGGTCATTGGCCGGTTCTCTATATCTTAAAGCTGATAGGTGCTCCCTGAAGTGATCCCAATTCGTCGGTGACGTCCGACGTACGTCTCCGTTCCCTCCTTCAGGGAACGAGGGTTACCATACGTAACCGAGACGTTCTTGCATTTGCACGTTTATAACTCGCAGTTCTGACATTTTTCCACTCAGAATTGTGATATAAACTCACAATTGCGAGAAAGTCAGTATTGTGAGATAAAAAAGTTGCAAAAACAAACATCCATAGCATCGTCATGAATAATGCACGCTTGAAAATCAGTAGGCATAATGGGTTGAACTTGGTCCAGTAATTAAATGAGAATAATTTAGTAATTGCTCCAACAGATTCATAATTGTTTACTGGTTCATAAGATTCACTCGTTCCAGAATCCAATTACGCCACACGCTGGATGGTCTTGCTTCACTATTAAAAACCAGCTCATATTAGCCATTTTTTTAGGAATCAGACTACACTTGCTGGAATGTTTTAGCTGTGTATATTCAGAATATTTTAGTATGATGACCCATGCACATTCAAACTGGTAATAGAACCAACAATTCCTTCTGAACATAATCTCTTTCTGTTGTTTAAAATGTACAGTATTTCTGTTCTCATCACTAGATAGGCCTAGGGTTATAACAAAAATATATCTCAGTATTTGCACAGCCCAATCTCACACTATCAGACTCATATGTTGGAAAGGGTCAAACATGACCCCATGCACAGTTCACTCCTATTAAGAATGTTCCTTTTCCCCACAGTAACAACCTGTAAGGCGAACTGAGACAAAAGAACATTGAAGTATGGTACAAAGGATCTAACAGAATGGGGTAATACATATGCAAAGGTTTGTGGAAAGAATAAGGGCTTTTGACTATTGAAAAGGACTTGTGAAGTTGACCTGGGGACTGTGTTGATAGTTGTAACCAGGGTGACCAATACAGGAGTTGTTAATTTGTACTTTCCCTGTTCTACTATTTTCCATGGATGGGGCTGAGGGCACAAAGGAATGGGATTTTATAACGTTCAGAGATGACGCTGATTACAGTCATTTTGAACTCAGTCACCCCATGGAGTGAACTGACAAATGCAGAAATGTGTGGCTTGATTGTGTCTAAGGAGCAATACAAACTTTTTCAAGTTTTTAAAGATTTAGTTTTTTATTGAACAACCTATTAATCAAATTATATATATTTATTTATTTTATTTTTTTCTCTGGACACTTTTCTAAAATTTGTCTCACAAAAATATCAAAATGAAAAATTATTATTTAAAAAAAATGGGAAACTTAAAAAATGCTGTCATGATCCCAGCCTGGTCTTGTGTGGTATTTTATGTTATTTCCTGTTCTGCGTCATGTTTTGTAGTCCTTTGTAGTTTTTCTTGTTAATTAGTTATTTGATTGTTCCCAGTTACCCCTTGTGCATTTAAACCCCAGTGTTTCTTGTGTTCCTTGTTGAGTCTTGTTCTTCATGGCAGTATGTTTGGTGTGCTCATTCTGTTCCTGTTTCTCTGGTTTTTGTTAATAAAATAACTGCATTTGGATCCAGCTCTCCTTCGTGTTTTGAGTTCACCAATCATTACAAATGCCAACATGCTCAAGTTGTTGTCTGAATCAATAGCATCTTAACAGATTTTAATAATTCATTTACCCAATTATGTTCATTTGTTCTTCAATTTATCTTGTTTTTATTTTGCAGTTGTTCTGTAATTGTCACAGACATATTGTGTCCCTAGAAGTCTGAACACCATATTCCACAACGTTTTGAAACAAGACTTTGGTAACACTTTAGTTTGGGGACCAATTCTCACTATTAACTAGTTGCTTATTGTTACTATTAGTTACTATTATTATTAGTTGCCATTGTCATTATGAGTTCATTTGTCCCAGCTGTGTCTTGTTAATTAGACTAGTCATCACCTTGTTTGCCCTGTGTATTTAGTCCTCAGTTTTGCCTCAGTGTTTGTCCGTCGACGTTCCTGTATACTGGTGTTTTGCTACACCTAGTTTGTAACACTTATTAGCTTGTACATTACTAAGATATGGGCTGTTTATTAGTATTTATAAAGCACATATTAATGCCTTATTTAGCATGACCATATTCTACATCCCTTATTCCTACCCAATACCTAAACTTAACCATACAGCAACTACTGTACCAACTATTAATAAGCAGTAAATTAGGAGTTTATTGAGGCAAAAGTCATAGTTAATAGTGAATATGTGTTCCCCATACTAAAGTGTGACCAAGACTTTTTGTTTTGGACATTGGTAGCATTCCAAGTATTTACCCAACATATTCTAAAAAGTGTCCGTACATATCATAAACTGAACTATGAATGCCAAAGAAAATATGCTATTAAGTATTTCAAACTGTTGGTGTCTAAAATATAGTAAATATTGTATTCATTTTCTGTCCACTCATAACAAATGAATGGTATATGGATAAGCAGGAAACTTTTGCCTTTTCTTGTTATTTGTGTGTTTTATTCTGTTAAATATAATGCATGCTATTGGGTACTATTTAACACATACCTTTTCTGGACACTGTGCTGACTGGTAAGAGTTCAGGATCGGCGGGAACGAGCTGATATGATGAATATCTTCAGTTTTCATTGTCATAACCACACCAGTGAGCTATTAAGATGTAAATAGGCCTATGTAGTTAACAAAATTCATAGACAAAATGCTTAAGTACGAGAGAAATTAACTATTTGATAAGTTTTCACCATAATAACCTTTTTGCAGTTCACTTAAATTAGTATAAATTAATGTATAAAAGTACAAATATTTGAATTTGGCTCTCAGTTGATATATATATATATATATATATAATTAATATTAGAATGATTTTGGATAAAGTCAACAACCTAAACTCATTATTTTTATGTCAACAAGAATTAGATTACTCACATTTCTGATTTACATCAGCAGTGGTATTCCCATAACATAGTTACTATAACATAGAAAATGAAAAGAACTCATCTAGAAATAAAACAAACTTACCAGTTAAGCAATAAAAATCTGCTCTCTGAAGCCTTTGATTTACTACCAATCAACTAGTAGTTTTCTAAGACTTAAATACAATCACTCCACAAGCTAAACAGCTAACACCTAACAATACAGTGTGTTACTCTAATGGCTATACATTTTATATAACCTATAAGAAATTTTCTGAATGACTCTTTTTCGCTGTAGCATCAAACTTGTCTCCACAGTAAGAGCTCAAAGCGTGTGTGGTGAGTTTCAGGTCTGATCTGTGTCTAAGGGATCGTTGCCATAGCGCAAGCTTACACAACCTCAGTCCTTTTGATACCTTATAGCCCATTCATTTCACTTTGTTCATTGTAGCCCTGTTGTTCTCAAGTTTTACCCAATTATTAAATTAATATTTAGTCCCTTGTAAGATTTTAGTGGTACCTGCCTTGCACATTGACAAAATGTATAGCTATAATATGATACCAATATAACTAATGTAGGCTATATATATATATATATATATATATATATATATATATATATATATAATTATTAGTTGTCTCGGTATCATATCATAGTAGCATTTTGTTAATGTGAAAGGCAAATCTTATATAAAATCTTTTATTATGTTCACAGTTGATCTTTCAAGTAGGCTAATAAGAAAAAAAACATTTCTTTTCGATTTTATTATCAGAACCTTTAAAAATGAAGAACACACAGCATATAAACACATCCACATTGCAAAATAAATACTGTACACGGCTGGTTTCTTCGATCAAACAGTCCTTCAGTTTATATTACACACATACTTTTAACAAGTCTCAGATATGAAGTGTCTATTCTAAGGCTCTCAGACAGTGTCGCCGTTGACAGCTATTGTTTTCTGGCACAAAGGAAGGACCGTGGCCTCATTCGCTTCATTTTCCCCATTAATTGTCCACATTACTTCCACAGTTTGAAACAAACATCTGTCATTCAGCCCATCAAAGTGAAAACAATAGCAATGTGCAAAAATACTACTGTTTCCCAGTCAATGTGTAAAGGTAACCTGCAAAAATTCTCTGAGTGATCAGCAATACATCTCAATGCAGACAACATTCCCGTCAGTCCATTAAAAGATACACATAGGACGCGTTCTTGCGTTCTTTCTGCGCTGTTCATTGTTGCTTTATGTGCACTGCGTCATACGGACGTTTCTGTCAATGGCATGTCAAGTTGAAAACATTCAACTTTTTAAAAGGGCCTATGCATTCTGTTCCATTTCAATAATTTGGTAGAGCGTATATGAACCCGACTACGTATCCTGCGTGAACGGTAACGTTCACATATGACGCCTTCTTGCATTAGGCTAGGCTACATCTTCTCCGTTTTATTTTTGGTCTATGTAAACATTGCTACGCATTTGATTAGATTTTTTCTTCAGTGTCTTCCATATGTGCCAAGTTTTAAGACACCCAGGTCCAGTGACGTAAAAAATATTCCAATGTTGCGCTTTTTTAGCAAGAACGCGCCCTATATGTGCGCATTCCTTCGCTCCGTTTGCGTTGTTTTACGCGTAAAACGGTCATGAGCGTTTTAAGACGGTGTGTCCATTTAATAGGCCTAATAGTTCAACTTCTCTTCTCTTCAATACCACTGAAAGAACGCAAGAACGCGTCCTGTGTGAATGACCCTTAGACATCATTATTTCTAAAATAAATTAGGTGACTTGTGTTTGACACATAACTCGTGGACTGAAGTCTTCACAGTGGGTCTTTCTTTTGTGGAATGAAGTAGGCTAGTTGAGGTCATCAACTTTTAAGATGAGGCAACGATGACAGTTTATCAACTTTCCCAAAAGCAGCAGCACTTTCCACACCTTTGAGCCACTCTTTACATTTCCTCATGACAGTCTCGTCCACGTCTCCATCCTCCTCCTCATACTCAACATCATCATATTTGTGCTGATCATTGAGGAGGGAGATCTTCACAATGGTGCTGATGTCATTGGAACCGTCCAGCTTGGCAACAGGTCCGGAGCTCTTATTATTAGAGCTGCCCTGAGCTCTTTTGGATGGGAAAACCCGCCGGTGTCGCAAATCCGCGGAAGCGCAGCACTTCTGTTGCTTGGCCATCATCTGCTTTTCCAGATTGCGCTTTTGGATGACCAGGATGGCTTCGGGAGTCAGGCTGAGGGAGAAGTGGATCTCTTGCTCGCCTTCTTCTTTTGCTATAGAGGTCCTGGAGGCATATTTATGACTGGACTCTCCAGAACTGGACCGCGGGACGCTTTCGCATGAGGTAGCCAAGGGTTTGGGGACGCTCAACCATGAATGTTTGCTGTCCGTCTCGGGATCTGGAGGGACTCTGGTCGGCTTACTTCGTCCCAGCTGCTTTAAATTGGCCGACGGCCACGGTGTGGATATTTTATCTTTCTCCGATTCCTTGTCGTCTCCTGTCCTTTGACTGTACGTGGGTTGAGGAGGTGTGACATTGTCCCTGCTCTTCTTTCTCCTGAACAGCTCCTTTCTTGGCGATGATATCCGTGAGTGCAGGTTTATCGGCGGAAAAGGCATTTTGAAACGCTATCGATGCGCAAAACAATGAAGAAATCTGTGCGTGAAGAATAGGAGAAATACGTCCATTCGCCTCGGTCCACCGGTTCTTTGGGTATTAGACGCAGTAGTCCATTGCGCTCCACATCTCACCTCCAGACTGACAAGGGGCGGTGCATCCGCGGGCTTTATAGTGTGTCAGACGGAAGGGGCGTGGTCACAACATAAAGGTTAAAACAACAAAGCCATGCGTACACAAGTGCCTGTTATGAATGTATCTTATAAAGGAGGTTTATTGCATTGCACAATACAAAATAAATAGCCAAGCTCACACAAGTGTCCTAGCTATGTAACCACTGTTGTAGTTCATTAATCACATAAATCATGATCACGTCACCTTAAGACAGTCTGCATTGCTTTACTTTAACCTAACTTATTTTTAACATGCTTTTAGTGAGAAAAAAAAAAACATCTATCACTTACTAACCAATTTTACAAATTTGTTGCAATGACAACATACTTAACGACTAATAAAATAATGCATTTTACCTAACATTGATTTTTGCTGCTTTTTTTTTTTTTAATTTAAATATTAAAATTTTTTTTTTTTGGTAATCAGCAACAAATGCTGTCGATTGAACTGAATCCTGAATATGACTTTAAAGTGTCCAAATAGTTTATATATATATAATAGATTTGAAATAGCAATGTATTGGAATGCAGCTAGCAAAGCTTCATAACGCAGATCCATCCGTTTTTGTTTTGTTTTTGCTGATTGTCAATATTTTCTCCTTGGTGACCTTGGCATAGCACAGAGGAGGTTAAAGACAAGCAGCCTCCATCGTTATTGATCCGTCGCCCTCCTTTCCAGCAATTCGTAATTTCACAGTGATAGCTGTTCTGTCACCCAGTCACTGTGAAGTGTTTCAGCCCCAGTAAAATGAGGGGAAAAAATCAATAGGCTTATCTTTGCTGTTAAGCAGCACACAAAAACAGATGTTTATTTTCACAAACAACGTCCATAGATTGCCTTCAGAATTAAATCATGTATGCCTGTAATAAAACAATGTTAAAGTTATGTGACTGATACCTACAGCTTCAAAGCATATATAGCTTTGTTTGAAGTGCATCTGTGATATACACCGACCAGGCATAACATTATGACCACTGACAGGTGAAATGAATAACACTGATTATCTCTTAATCACGGCACCTATTAGTGGGTGGGATATATTAGGCAGCAAGTGAACATTTTGTCCTCAAAGTTGATGGGTTGGAAGCAGGAAAAATGGGCAAGCGTAAGGATTTGAGAGAATTTGACAAGGGCCAAATTGTGATGGCTAGACGACTGGGTCAGAGCAGCTGCAGCTCTTGTGGGGTGTTCCCAGTCTGCAGTGGTCAGTATCTATCAGAAGTGGTCCTGGCTGGCCTGTGTGGTCAGATCAAACAGATGAGCTACTGTAGCTCAAATTGCTCAAGAAGTTAATGCTGGTTCTGATAGAAAGGTGTCAGAATACACAGTGCATCACAGTTTGTTGCGTATGGGCCTGCATAGCCGCAGACCAGTCAGGGTGCCCATACTGACCCCTGTCCACCGCCGAAAGCGCCAACAGTGGGCACGTGAGCATCAGAACTAGACCACGGAGCAATAGAAGAAGGTGGCCTGGTCTGATGAATCAGATTTTCTTTTACATCACGTGGATGGCCGGATGCGTGTGCATCACTTACCTGGGGAACACATGGCACCAGGATGCACTATGGGAAGAAGGCAAGCCGGCGGAAGCAGTGTGATGCTTTAGGCAATGTTCTGCTGGGAAACCTTGGGTCTTGCCATCCATGTGGATGTTACTTTGACACGTACCACCTACCTAAGCATTGTTGCAGACCATGTACACCCTTTCATGGAAACGGTATTCTCTGGTGGCTGTGGCCTCTTTCAGCAGGATAATACGCCCTGCCACAAAGCAAACATGGTTCAGGAATGGTTTGAGGGGCACAACGAGTTCGAGGTGTTGACTTGGCCTCCAAATCCCCAGATCTCAATCCAATTGAGCATCTGTAGGATGTGCTGAACAAACCATATCTGATCCATGGAGGCCCCACCTCGCAACTTGCAGGACTCAAAGGATCTGCTGCTAACATCTTGGTGCCAGATACCACAGCACACCTTCAGGGGTCTAGTGGAGTCCATGCCTCGCCTGGTCATAATGTTGTGCCTGCTCGGTGTAGAATGAGAAACAACCTTAATTTGGTCCATTTTATACTTAGTAGCATCAGTTGAGTTTGCAACCTGATGTGCGGCCAGGTGCAGAATGTTCTGAGCTGATATCATATATGCACTGGGAAAGATTTATCAGACATCCGTACACTATCAGATGTACTATCAGCCAACATATTCTCACTTAATATTAAAGCTGTCTGACAGAATGTGTTTTTTGGAGTGTAAAATCTAAAGCATCTTCTCAGCCATAAGCTGGAGCGTCCACCAACAGTTGCACCCACAATTTCACCACGGTAATTACTGACACGTGATCAGCATTGTACATAGGAGTGTGCTGTGGAGGAGGGATGCTCAAGAAAACAGAGCACTCCCACAGTTGTCATGGAAACCGCATCAGTCTCCTTGCTTAGGCAGTCTAAAAACAGACCAGCCACTCTAGGTTATTAGGTCATGTTAAGAACATGTGACGCTCTGAGGTACGGAACAAACCTGTATCAGAGCATGCAAGACACAATCATAAGAGTTTATTAAAAAAAAAGCTATTGTTTTGTAGATTAAGCACTAAAAGAAAGAGGTAGACTCAAATCCCATCAGCTCATCTCCTGAGAGTCAGTGTGGTGAGACAGCTGTCTCTGTTGCCCAGGGCTTTAGGTACATCATTATTCTGAACACATCATTCAGAAGATTATAACATATGACACATTAACTCCCTGTGCAGCAGACAAATAAATTCCAAAACATCAAACGAACAAAGCCTGAGTATTGTGTTTATTTATTTGGTGTGAATGTGGTATCATACAAATTTTTTCTCTTCTTTTTTTGTTAATATGTTTGGTAGAAAGGTATTTTCTGTACAAAAGGGAGCAGTAGTAATGGATTTCATTCATAAACATCACACATAATAAGGCACATGTTTTTCACTCAGTTTTAACTGGCAGTATATCATGTAATAAGCATTTATCCACCACACACACAAAATAAAAATAACAAAAAAGCATTTAGAAAAAAAGGCTTGTAATAAATGCAAATATTACATATTCACTCTTAATATTACATATTTATTTAAAATTATTATATTAAGACAAAATATGAAAATTTTTAAGGTCATGGAGAATAATGTGGCAGATTCTGAGATGAAAGAGAAAGACAATCTTTTTTTACATATTCACTCTTGCAACGCAGGACCTGTCGTCAGATGGAATACTGGATACTTCAGCTCAAACAGGAGGTGAAACACTTCATGACAGCATCCCTGTGAAAAGAAAGACATTTATGTTTATGGCTGATGGCTCATAAGAGTATTACATATGGGTGGGGGCTCACAGCAAAATCCACAGAAACAGATGGATAATGAAAACACTGATGAAAACCATACTTAATCCTAAATAAACCGATAGCTCGCTGTTAATGTGGTTTATTACCTCAACATTCATTTGAATTCTTTGTTCCAAAAAAAGCTTGTTTTGAAAAAAAATGTCTGTTGTGACTGAGTGGAGCGCTTGCATATTTTATTTGGTAAAACATTGCATGAAGAGAAGCATATCAACCCCATAGAAGTAAGGTTTATAGATTATGATGATTGTAATGCACTTTTCATTTATTTGACTTTATTATTGTGCCGCGTTGTGACCAAGACCATTACACACTAACAGATTCCATTCACAAACAACCAGATTCCCGTGAGCAAACTGTGATACTTCTTCATGAGAACACAGTAAATCTCTACTCTAACTTTAGAGTAAACAAACATGGCGGACGATGGGCAAGAAGAAATGGCGATAATAGTGTTTATTGACATGCCTTTGCTCAGTGAAGTTTAACAATATGCTTGTTGTCAGAATAGGCAAAATAGAAATACTCACGGGACATTCTAACATTTACAGATAAGGATATAACCATAAAAGGTAAGTTATGTGCTGAGGAAAAC
Source organism: Rhinogobio ventralis (assembly GCA_039654625.1). Classification (NCBI taxonomy): domain Eukaryota; kingdom Metazoa; phylum Chordata; class Actinopteri; order Cypriniformes; family Gobionidae; genus Rhinogobio; species Rhinogobio ventralis. The sequence goes on from CM077204.1 coordinate 8,874,142, forward strand.
ACGTGTCAGAGTCATTAAACAGTGCACGCATCTGTCAAAGTATGTCAGGGCAAGACGCTTATGCTTTTGTTTAAAGGGCTCAAATATTAAGCATTCTCGTGTTTCGGACAACTTGGATCATGTACAAGCAGATTACTCTGTGTCCTCCGCTATTTTCCATATGCGTTTTGTCCATATAAATGGGTTATTCACAGTGTTGGCGAGTAACTAGTTACATGTAACGGAGTTACGTAATTTAATTACAAAATAAAAATGTAACTGTAATCCGTTACTGTTACTGAGAATTACAGTTACTTACGAAAATGTTAACGATTACAAAGTGGTTACATCTGATTTTTTAATAATGTTGAATAATATTAATTTGTTCCTTTGCCTGTTTTTGATGTTAACGATTCCTCCTGCCATTTAAAGGCCATTTTTGATTGGTTCTCTTGTTTGAATTTGCTGCGCACTACTTCTGCCAATTACATCAATCCACATTGCCGCTGAAAGCTTTAGCCTTTAGGCTACAACCTGTCTGAAAGTTAAAATAAAAATGAATTCCAGTGCTGGAAATTTAAAAATCATTCCAAATTAGAAAAGGGCGCAAATATAACAGTTTGGTGCAAAATATGTTTGCCAACTATTAAAATGCTATCGACATCGGAGGTTTCAATGGTTCGAACCTGAGGAAGCATCTCCTATGATGAATGTTAACCTCAAGCGCCACCTAGTAGACAAATCTCTCTATTCGTTTGTCCCGTTTTTACTTGCAAAATAGAGCTATTTAACTACACAACATTTGGTCATTGAGTCTAAACAATATTTTAGGTGTAATATAACTTATATATAATATAACTGGTGGAATATAAAAAAACAACAACAAAAAAAACAAAACAATACCAAGCATGTTATTACAGCTACACTGGGGGAGTCTGTTTGGGTTGCTAGTGAGTGTGAAACTAGAATCTATTCTTGCTTCTGTTAGTGAGAAATCAATAATAGGCCTTATATGGTATGATGGTTTCCCTTCACACACACATAGTGGTAAAAAGAATAGCATGTATATTTTTACTATTTTTTAATATCAATAAGAAGAAAATCATCATGATTTTTAATAATGATCTAGAATTGTGTGTTCTCTCTCAATATATGTCGGGGTTTTTTTTAAGAGGTTAATTGATTGAAAATGATTAACAGTCGAAAATATTCTCAAGAAATTTTGAAAAGTGATCAAAAAGTAAATCACTTACATTACTTATTACATTTTAAATACGGTAACTTGTAATACTAACCCATTACATTTCCAAAGTAACCTTCCCGACACTGGTTATTCAGTATTCACTAATGTAAAGCGACGTGACTGGCTAATGGTTTCCCCGGCAGTGCGTAGCCACAACTAATCGATAATCAAATTCGTTGTTGATTAATTTCATTGTGGACAATAACGTCTTGGTAACGTATGGTAACCCTCGGTCCCTGAAGGAGGGAATGGAGATGTACGTCGGATGTCACCGGCGAATTGGGATCACTTCAGGGAGCGAAGTGAATGACAATAGTGCGCTGCATTCGCTTCCGCTTTATACCCGCGGTGTGGGTCGGAGCGCGAGATGCAATGGTCATTGGCCGGTTCTCTATATCTCGAAGCTGATAGGGGCTCCCTGAAGTGATCCCAAATCGTCTGTGACGTCCGATGTACGTCGAACGTGACCGACTGAAAGGGAATCGATTTTATCGATTAGTTGTTGCAGCCCTAAAAAACGAGAAAAAAAACGACCGCATTGTTGCCACATTTTGACCAGCTGTTCCTCCATCTCCGTTGTCCCCGTACAGCTGCTTGTTGTTTCACGGACACCATTTCAAAATTTCTGTCACTTCTGTCTCCTTGTAGACTTGTCTCTCATTGGCTATTGTAGAAGTACTGACGTAATCATAGTCATAATCATCCCGATTTAAAATCCTAAATATCAAGCATGTTTGATATTGTTGGGAAGGCCCTGATGTGTCTGCGAGCAGATCGGGAGGTTGAAGATTTGATCTGTAAACGCCTCACATTACCAGATAATCTGGGCCGAACATCGGAACCGACCGATGCCCTGGATGTGAATGTCAGGAGGGTTAATTTGGGCATAAATTGGCCTGAAGCTCCTTTAGTCTGGCATAAATGAATCGACTGGAAACTGATCGTTTTATATCATCACTCAAATAAATATTGCAAATTACATTCTGCCTTCATTTACTGAAAAAAACTGAACATAAAAAAAACAAGACTTGATTATTTTAAATAATATTTTTGCTGTATTTTACTTTTAGAGTAATTACAATACTGGCTGTTCGGATGGTTCTCTCTGATTAGGAAAAAGAGCAATTCAATAATAAATATTGAGATACTGAAAAAAATGTGGATGAAAAATATTTTTATCTATATCGCCCAGCCCTGATATGGAGCTAAAAGATGAGGTAACCATCACGGTCTCCAAGGCAACAGCAGAACAAGGTCACGGTGCCTTCCTCGCCTCAGCCTCCACCCTTTTTCCTCTCTTCTCCGCCTCTGCCTCTGTCACCCTCTCTAAATGTGTTGCTATGCAGACTTTGTCATGCTCAATATTCACAGGAAGTGGAGGAGGTGTGAAAGCAGTCAAGGTTAAAAGGAAGAGTAGAGAATCAGAAAGAGAATGAAACAAGGACAGAAAAAGAAGGGAGACTGACGAACGTCTGCAGATATGTTACTCATCCCAACTGCATTACACGCACCCACACAGCAGCCGCAATCAGGAGACTATTTAGTGTTTAGCCTTAAAAGCACTGCACATACAGCACATAAATAAATGATGATTAACTCCCCCTGCTTTCTGATGAAATATCGGCGCAACGGATGCCCCGGCTTTCCAGCACAGCGGGTGGATTTCTTTAAAAAAAAGCTGAATAAGCCAGAACTTAAATAAATAAAAAATAAAACATTATGGGCTAAAACAAAAGTAGAGACATTAAGGTATTATTATTATTTCCACAAATATAAATATGTTATGTTTTCATTTGACACAAGGAGAAGACAGCAGAGGAGGGTAGATATTTGGGCTGGATCTTGTTATTTGTCACCTTTTTTTAAAAATCATATTTGATTATTTTTATTTATTTATTTTTTAAACCGGGGGAACCATTATTTCAAGAGGCATCTTTCTGCCATGATTCATTAGCTCCATATTAGGGCGAAGTTGATTTGTCAAAAAAAAATTCAGCCTAATGCTTTCAATATCTTAATATTTATGAAACCATTTTTGAAAAAGAATTGTTGTTCATCCCAGTCAGAGGGACCATCATTACACCCAAAACAGGGCTATTATCGTTAACTAAAACTAAAGCCGAAAAGCAGTTCTCTTACTTAATTAAATAAACATGAATTAAAATAAAATAAAAGCAACATAGTTATTTTATTTCAGCTAGTTGCTAAATCAACATTTCCCATTTTCCGTTTAGTTTAAGTTGAAGTACTAAAATAACTAAAACGAAATAAACTTTATAAAAACTATAGACATATACAAAAAAACCCAAACAAAAATGACAAACATTAAATACAATTTAAAAAAGTAGAAGATATAAAAATAACATACAATTCTAAATATTAACAAAAACTATAATAGTATACTAAATACTAAAATAATACTGACCTAAACTGGAAATTATTGTAATAAGTAAAATCCAGTTAAAAATAAATAAAGGCATTTTTTCCACACTGTTTTTCACTGGCTTGCTCAGTTGGGGACACTAAATTTTCAACTAAATATCCAAATAAATTGAATTACTAAACTAAACTAACTATATCAACTAAATTATTGATCTGCCCATAGTGTCGCTATATGACAATTGAAATGAGCTGATGACATCCCTGTTTTCTCCAGAGCGGCTGTACAGCCGAATCAAATTCTGTTGCATTATTTTCCTGTTTAACACTGTGAAGCTGCTTTGAAACAATCGGCATTGTAAAAAGCGATATATAAATAAAGTTGACTTGACTTGACTGTTTTTCACTATATAAACATCATTTTCAAAACTAGTAATAATAATAATAATAATAATTTATTTTTAATAGTAATTTATAATTTATATTTATCTCTTCAGTTCATTTATTATTTTACTAAAACATTTAAATGTATATAAACAATTGCAACACAGAGCCTTTTTGAGGGTCGTAAATCAAAGATTTAGAGTTTTGAATTGATTAAAATGGACCGTCTGATTCAGGGAAATGAATCAAACCTACCTAATTTGTACTGTATACATTTTTGGAATAATGTTGGGATCCAAACCTCATTGACCCATTGTATGGACAAAAAGAAAACTCATTTTGTGTCATACAGAAAGAAAGTCATACAGGTTTGAAACAATATGGGATAAAATTATGGTTAAATCACTAATAAATGATCTTAACACTCTCGTACTCAAGGGAAAAAAGAAAGATAAATCAAACCAATCTAAAAGTGCATGAAAATATTAGATTGTGGATATGCACCATGCTCATGAAAAAAACATGTGCACAGCCCAATGTTCAAAACAGAGATCAGTGGGATAAACAGCTCATGACGTAGAGTCTGCTCATGCTAATCCAGTAAAAACACAATGAAAAGAGCCCTAACACAATTTTAAGCCACTCAAAAACAGCATTACTGAGCATGTCGAAGGGTGCGGCTATTTCTAGGAAAACAATCAACAATGAAACAATGGTGCGAGGGGCTTCTAAAGATGAACCAGCTACAGATAAAATGGAAAGATGAGTCAAGGGTTTGGTCTTCAAATGAAACGAAAGCAGCAGGTGGAATACAGAGGGAATCATTCAAGAGATCATTGTTTTCCTCTTTCAAGAGGTTCTTGAAGCAGGGAGGGTGTCAGGTTGGGGGGGGGGGGGTGCCCTGGCTGTCAGAATCCATCAGAAACAGGCACGAACACCTCTGGCAGGAAAGAAGGGGGTTGTCGGGTTCAGCAAGGGATGCAAAACGCTTAACGATTCTTTTGTATTTGGAGATCCAATAATGCTCAACATTCCAGCGAATGAGGCGACTGCCGCCCCTTGAATGTTTTGTGTGTCGTAAGTTGTTTACATTGGCTTTATGTTTATGATAGTTAGTTTAGAGTGTTATTTGTTATCTGTATTAGATAGATAGTTAGTTGTTATAATGAGTTAGATTGCGTTTAAAGTTCATTTCTTTTGCGCCTCCCCCTTTTTAGGATTTTCACTTAAATTTTCTATACCACTTTATCTTTTGGATGCTTTTGCCATCCAGCACCTAAAATTAAGCTGTAAACAAAAAGTTTGTGTAAATTACGACAGAATCTTCATTTTTGGGCACTCTCATGTCGTTCAGTGGAACACAAAAAGAGAAGTTTTGTAGAATGTTCATGCTGCTCTTTTCCATTGAACAAAAGCATACACTGACGTGTATTTTAAGCCTTCGAAAACAATATGGTAGCTTTTTGAGGAACACACCAAAATTAATTATGCACCGATACATTTCCTCTCCACTGACTACTTTAACGATCCATTTATGGTGCTTTTTCTGTTCTTTTTAAAGCTTGAAACCCTTTTTGATTTAGGTCTAATGTATGGAAAAGAGCAGCTCAAAAATTCTTCCAAGTTTTTTCCAAGATATAGCGCACTTTCACAAGGGCCTACATTCTTTAATCGGTCTCAGTAATGCAGAGTTCACATTTTCAAAGTCGTCGGATCACTGCTCTTTTCACACTGCATGACTATTCGGGGTAGCATTCAGTCGCTGCCGTGTGCACACTACATGATGGATCGGCGACAGGGGGTTTCACATTGCATGACTTTACTCACCAACATCTCTGTCTGGTCCGAAAACTACGTCTCAATAAGGAAAAAACGCATGATCACGCATGCGTGAGACTGGCGTTTTCGCGCGAGACTGGATTTACAGCAAAATTAAGAAAAAGAAAAAAAAATTAATATGGAGGAGGAAATGGTTGGAGAGACACAAGGAGCAAGGATTGTGTTCTGCAAAGAGAGATAATAAGAAATAATTTTGCAAATAATTTAGCTTTTTTCAGTTTGATTTAATTGTACATACATCTATTAAAATACTGATATTCTGGTCTATAACTCTATAACTCCCCGAACCTCTCACTGCCCTGTATCTTACTCTCTCAATGGCTGTCGGTCATCGTCAATGTAATTTTCATTCAGAACACATTTCACACAGCAGGATTTTGAATCGCCGACAGGTCCAGATTCTCTCACATCGCGTCTTTGATAATTCACACTGCGTGATTGTCACGCACGTCAACGAGCACCAATTTGCTTATGATTTCAGGCACTTTCAGCCAATTTCGCAAAACCTGTTGCCAAGTAAAAATCAGGCCAAAAATCATGCAGTGTGAACTCGGCATAAAGTTGCCACAAAAAAGCCTCAAACAAAGAAACCGTTATTGACAAGCAAAATTAATCTGAAGCATCTTTAAGGTTTTAGATAAAGAACTTAAACAGGCTCATGAAAAACAAGCATCCATTTGCATGGCACTGGGAGAGCAATGCGCTCCAGTAGGGGATTAGTGCCATATGGTGAAGGCCAACAGCCGCAAGGCCTTGAGTAAATAACAACATGTTTTCATTCAGGGAATTCAGCTCCCCATGTGTACACAACCCAATCCCACCCAACAAACATGAACTGAGAGAGAGGGTGTCACAGTCTGACATGCTGCCATTTGGAGACAAACTTCTGACTTCCACTGAAGTTAACTGGGATTTAAACTGGCATTTGAGCCAATCTAGTTTGGCTGACTAATACGGTTAACTTCAGTGTTGCACATCACAAGTAGAGCCCATACAATCTAGGCCAGGGGTATTCAATTAAAGTTCTAAGTGGTCCGGTCGCTAGATTTCCTTCTCAGCGGAGGTCCCGACAATACGTTTTTGAACAGTTATACATTTTCCATCATGGCAGCCGTAGTACATTGTAAAAGAAAAATCCTAAAGACTCAAAATAGTCATCAGAGATGAGAAGAGGGCCCAGAGAGCCAAAGCATGCATGCATGTATGTATGTATGTATGCATGTATGCATGTATGCATGTATGCATGTATATATATATATATATATATATATATATATATATATATATATATATATATATATATATATATATATATATATATATATATATATATATATATATATATATATATATATATATATATATATATATATATATATATATATATATTTTTTTTTTTTTTTTACAAAAAAAAGTTTATATCAGATGTTTTACCAGGCTATTTATTTTTTTTACATTTAGACATCTATGTATATGGCAAAAAGAAGGCCTTGGGACTGAGAAAACATACTGGGGGTGCAGGGTTTACCTCTTAAGAAAAGTATGGACATTTTTTTTATCAAAGTAATAAACTACTAAAAACAAACAACGTACATAATCTATAAAACCCTCATCATGAGCACAAACTAGTAAACTAGTAATTTCAAGTAGTTTTTTGTCTTCCTTTGCCATCTCTATAAACAAGGTTATAATTTGGAAATTTAATTAATGAAATGCTCTTAATATGCTTAATGATGCTAAATGTATGGGGAAAAAAACTAAATGTCTAAACGTTAACTTGTCACAAACCTGGTTTAGTTAAACGGTCTGAGTCATCTGTATGACAGATAAAAAGAATTATATTTGCTGCAGTGTTTTTTCAAAAGTATCTATTTCTCACTGTGTTTCTGCTACTGTTGTAAAAATAACCACATCATCTGCAGCTCTTAATTTGGAGCTTTACGTCTTTAGCAGGAGAGAGAAGCAATGCACACGGAGCAAAAAGGGCTTAAATGAAGTGAGTTAGTTAAAAATATTAGAGGATGTAGCACCGAAAGATCATACGACCCTGAGCGCTTGTGGTGTGAACCACTCCATTGTTTTGACACGCTGCTCACTTTTAACTGTAGAAGCAGTAAATTGACGCAAATATGTCCCGTGGCCCGGATGGAACCAAGCCGGGGTCTGGAACCGGACCGTGGTCCGCCATTTGAACACTACTGATTTAAGTTATACCAGGTTTAACTAGCTTCTGTGGAACTTTGTTGTGCTAAAATCATTGTAATGCACAGGCTCTCACTGGCTTATTTTACAACAGCTACAAACATAGCTCATCCACCCAGATTTCAGTGTTGGATATATCTACTCTATAAAATAATAATAAAACAGTCACTACATTTTACTTAAGATTTTAAATCAAATGTAGGCAAAATGATATAAAATCGGAAGTACACAATATGAAACATTAAGAGGTGAGGAGGTATTTACTTACCGTGCAAATGGAATGTAGGAGATGCTATACCTAAAACACACACACAAAAAAAGCACAGTGTTAATACCTAACGACCCATTAAAAGCTTAGAATAGATTCAAAAACAAAGCAATCTGAAAATAAGAGTAAATCCATAAGTACGTCATAGATGCCAGTTATAGCTTGCTTTTAAAATAATGAAATTATGTAATAGAAGACGTGCTTACTGTGAGTTACACAGAGTTCATTACAGTGTTTTTGAAAGAAGACGAAGAATACTCACGAATGCTGCATTTATTCAACCAAAAATACAGTAAAAACATTAATATTGTGAAATATTATTACATTAAAAATAAAATATTATAATATATTAATATATTAAATATTAATACCTGTTTTTGATTTAGAGTAATTTGTAGAGTAATTTGATTTAGCAGCTGGACCAATCAGACACAAAATTATTTGTTATATTTAATGAATAATCCAACAGACCCCTAACCCACCAACAAAACTAGGTGCCAAGATGCTCCTGAACGCTAAATGTATCTCTTATGGATGGTCATTTTTGACCAATATAAGCTCAGATCAATGGGGCCTAAAATTCATCAGTTAAAAAAAATAAATAGAAAACCTGTCAAATTGACAAAAAGATTGAATCCAATAATTGGTGATAATACAGCATATAATGAGGGATTTATAAGCTATTTTTGCCCGGGAACACCACAAGTGTCATTTTGTGCCATTTTGTACAAGATAAAAGCATTTCAAAATAAACTTCCTGATTAAATATTAAAGCACACTAACATGATAAATTGTACAGAATATTTTAAAATGATATTCAAAATGGCCAAAATTACCCACAAATAATGTTTTTTTTTTTTTTTATAAAAATTGAGATGCATAAGCTCAGATAAAGGAGGACTATGAACAATCAGAACCAAAAAGAAATTCAAAACCTGTCCTAATTGAAAAAAAAACAAGTTGACAAAAAGATCGAATTCAATATTTGGTGATAATATAGATTAATGAGAGATTCATAAGCAATTTATGTAGGCCAGTCATTTTTGACCGGGAACACCACAAGTGTTACAAGATGGGAAGAAATTATGTATTTTTTTATATATATAGTTAATTTGCTACATTGAATACATTTTGAAATGTAAATTTATTCTTGTGATGGCAACGCTGAATTTCCAGCAACATTACTCCAGTCTTCAGTGTCACATGTCCTTCAGAAACCATTATAATATACTGATTTCAAGCTCAAAAAACATTTATTATTATTATTATTATTATTATTATTATTATCAATGTTAAGAACATTTGTGACTCCTTATTTTTGTGGAAACTAATACATTTTTCTGGATTCTTTGATGAATAGAAAGATTAAAAGAAAAGCAGTTATACATTTCTTAAAAAATCAGAAGTCAATCAGAACTGTTCAGAAGTCTTTGGGTTTATATACACAAACACAGAAACTTCTTAAAAACGATTAAACAATGATTAGCATTTCATTTGAAGTCAGTTATGTGTAACAAATCCCTAATGTACTGACAGCTTCTCAGAAATGGCTAGCATCAAGGAATCCTCTCTACAGATTTCTCAGTATCCTCTTCATACATGTGGCTCAAGTGGTTGCCAGAGTGATTGCTGTCAGAGGAAGGCTAGCAGTGGTCTGTGTCACAGTGTGAAAGAAGAGAACGTCCTGACAGTGAAACTGATGGCAATTACATGGCTAATAAAACCTGGCCCATTGACGTGTGCAAAACTGGGCAGCAAGGAGTGCGGAAAGGCCATCCTCAAACGCACATACAGTGTTCCCTCTCTATTTGTCTGTCGATCTATCAAAACAATAATGCTGTGTAAATGCTTATTAATATTGAACCTTCAATGTCCTTAGCCTTTTAAAACTTTTCTTAAACTTTCAGGCACAGCTTATGCCAAATCGACATTTAGTTTGTAGTTTTCTAGTTCTAACTGAGAGAAACCATGTGTGTGTGATGCATATAAAGTAAAGACGTTTGGGTTTAATGTAGCAAATAAAAATCACTTCACAAACACATAACATTCTTCTCTTGTCTTGTAGCATAGTGAAGCGTTGAGCCCTGTACACCTGGTTCTGCACCTGTGCACTGCTCGTGGCCAAGTGAAGGGGTCAAGACACGCTAAGAGGGTCAGATTATTTCTGCTGCCCAGTTCCGCTTAGCTGCTTTAATGGCATGGGAATACTGCCCATCTCTGCCTTATATTCTGGGCAGAGAATAGCCTTTAAGAGGTCTCCAAGTGTGAACAAACTTATAGTTCAAAGATGAGGTGGTTGTGATGTCACTACTTTGAAATGGCTCATGAATATTAATTAGCTTATGCTGATGTTCTACACTGATCATGGCACATCATTGTTAGCATGTGAAAACATTAAAGGGGTCATGACAAAAAATAAAATAAAATACAATGTTCCTTTTTTTTTTGACATACAAGACGACATAAAAATGTCCTCTTCAGTACAAAAAAGCATTTACGTAACCAAGCTTCAAAAACGGCCCGTTCCTAACGGCTTACCTCTACAGCAAGACATCAACAAATCGTTTTACATCATTGCACCATAGGCCCCACCAACTGCCGTTTAGTTGCTTAACAACTGACACCTGTCTATACTGGACACGAGTGTTGTGTCAAATGCAAATACAACCCATTATAATCACTATAATCATAACTTCTGTCATACTCCAAACACTTGAGCTACTCCCAACAACAGGACAAATGGGAGAGTAAATTAATGTGTGCTTTAATGCATTTAAACAGCATGTTAGTGTCTGTACAGCCTTCAGAATGTCCCCAGCATCAGAGGATCATACATTTGTTCAATGCATTTGACTACAGAATGTTTGTAAACAAGGCAGTGTAATGGAGAGTTTGCAACAAATTATTTATAGATTATTTTTCTTATGCAATACTTTAGCCTATTTATCATAAAAATGGCCTAACACCGTGTCTACACTGGACTGCAGCACGGCGCGACACGACAAATCCCCAACAGTAAACTGATGTTCTATTTATGACATACTGACATGAAGGACAAATGCTTTGCAACGGTCGCTTTGTCGCATCCAGTGTAGCTTCTAGCTGTTGCTCCGCGGCGCGATGCTTCAACGGTCGCGTCCGGTGTAGACAGTGTTTTTTGCGAATATACTGTATGACCGTTTTTTTTTTTTGTGCAAAAAACTTTATTAACATTGTAAGTCAATTTCAAGGAACATATTACAAAATAAAAAATTTTTTTTATGTCATGACACCTTTGAATAGAAGTAGATTTTTTCATTTTCTTAAGAAAACTATCTATGTTGTTGCCACAATGCAAAGACACTGGAAGCTGGCTCTGAGAGTTGCTAAAGCATTGCTGAGCAGTTGCAAGGGTGTTCTTTGTGGATGCTAGAGCATTGCTAAATAGTTCTGGGTGGTTACCAAGGTGTTGCTATGTGGCTGTTAGTGTGTTCTTGTTGGTTGCCAAGTCGTTGCTATGTGGTTTCTAGGGTGCTACAATGCGGTTACTAGGGTGTCAATTGCGCTCGTTCCTGTTGCGTGTCCTCATACTGGCAACCCACATGAGCGTCGAGTCTGAGGAGGAGGGGGCGGGGGAAAAGAACGATCTCCAATATTTTGAATTTGGACTGCAGTACCTATTTTGACTACTAGCTGTCAATCCTACATACCACACCTTGAATAGGGCTATAGGCATGCTCAAATTCCTAACTCCAAAGCTGCGGTTACATTTACTGTTGTTCAGTGAATTTTCATGGGAAAAATCCAGTAATTTAATAGAATCTAGGCAATTGGGAATTTTGTGTATGTGGGTGAAAGATTTCCACACACAGATTTCGCAACAGGTTCAATTTGGTCACGCATATATGCTGCGTTGCCCAAGAGAAAGCTGCTTCATATGAAAGAAACTTTTTTGTCAATGAAATTTAGTTACTGTTGCCTTAGCATACACCATTAATAATTATAAAATGCTTGCATTCTTTACTTTGTTTCTTGACTGTTATTACTTAAGTCTTTATGAACACCATTTTCATCACTTACACCAATAATCTACCTATATAATCTCTCCTCTCATTTGTCACTATTTTTGGCCCATTTTCTCATCCTGCCAAAGACTCAGACTCAACCCCCTGCCTCTAAATCTGCAGCCAGACATTGATGACAAACTGCACGCATGGTTTAATTAACAGGTAATCAGCCTACACTAGTTGAGATGCCCAGGCAGCAGGGTTCCAGAGAAGAGCTGAACAAACTGCCAATTTGTTTTAGGTGCCCAGGGCGCAGCATAAAATTACTTTTTTTAATTTTAATTTTATTGCTGTTTCTAAACAATGTCGTACTCACTACTCGGTGTCTGTTAGATCACACAAGGACTATGATTTGGCATCAAATGCACAATAACTAATTTAAAATTGTGAAGAAACAAATGATCAATAAACTGTTGGGACAGTTATACACTAGGATGTATAAACTCAACATTTCTTCTCTTTGTGCCATGAACTTTTCAATGCGCACTTGCGCAACGCGACTCCATGTTGCTTTAAGCACATCATTCTGCACCCGTGATGCGCATTAGAGGTTTGTGCCGCTCTGTTTTTAAGCATTTCATAGAGCAAAACTACAATACTATATCTAAAGCCTATCTTGTTGCCCCATTAAAAAGCTGCACAATACATTTAAAATAAGCATCTTTTAATTGTATATTATTTGTGTGTAAATATATAATTCTTTACATTCATATAAATTGTTGAATGTATGAATACATGAATGTATTTTATAAAAACACAAATAGTAATTTGTTTTTATCAGCATGTTTAGATTTCATAAAATTACTCTGCACCAAATATTTTTTCAAGAATTATTTTTTGCTGCTTAATTATATTTCACTTAGTTTAATATTTTTTCATATCTTATGATTATATATTTGTATTATTATGTTGTTTTTCTCTATAAAGAAGTAGTATGTATTTAGTGGATTCTGGATTGTGTTTCCCAAATAAAAAAGTGACCATTAGTTCATACAATGATACATTTTATGGCCTTTTCTGTGATTGGCCCGTTTGTTGATTGCTTCAGTTATGTACTGAATTTAATAGATTTCTTTCATATTTAAAGGTATTAACTGTAATCTTACGCTACAAAATGATAACTTACAAAGGATTAAAATTCATCACAATTATTTAATGAATAAAGAATGCAAAAAAAATTATGACAAAGGCCTAAAACAGACAATTAATCATCAAAGCCCTAAAACGGGCAATTAATCGGCATAACCGCAATTATTTTTTAGACAATTAATCGTCAGCCAAATTTCATAACAGTGACAGGCCTATTTTCTAGTTACTTTCAGTTCCACTGATAGCACAAAATATATCTTTTTAAATCTATAACATGTAATTTGCTGATCATAACTACAAAGCTGAAGTCTCTGACAAATAAAAAAAAAAAAGAGAGAAAAAAAAATTGTTTATGATATTTGTTTCAAACAATAATAATTGTATTATTTGAAACAAACCTTGTAAACAGTTCTCTTTCCTTTTTGAAAGGATGGTTGAGATGTCTATCACCTACCATGTCATGGCCAAGAATTGCAAAATGCAGAAAATGATCGCCAGACCCTTTTTGTTCCACTGCAGGGCAACACAGAAAAAAAAATGAGTAAAGGCACATTTTCTCAAGTAAATAGTAAACTAATTATCAGCAATAAACCTGTTGTGTATGAAGCTTACCCAAAACACTGCGCATAATGTCAACACAAGGAATAGCTGGGGGAAAAGCACACACAAGGTAAGAGACTGTGATCAAATGCCCATGAGGCATAGCAAAAACAATTTTAATAGATATACACTCACCTAAAGGATTATTAGGAACACCATACTAATACTGTGTTTGACCCCCTTTCGCCTTCAGAACTGCCTTAATTCTACGTGGCATTGATTCAACAAGGTGCTGAAAGCATTCTTTAGAAATGTTGGCCCATATTGATAGGATAGCATCTTGCAGTTGATGGAGATTTGTGGGATGCACATCCAGGGCACGAAGCTCCTGTTCCACCACATCCCAAAGATGTTCTATTGGGTTGAGATCTGGTGACTGTGGGGGCCATTTTAGTACAGTGAACTCATTGTCATGTTCAAGAAACCAATTTGAAATGATTCGAGCTTTGTGACATGGTGCATTATCCTGCTGGAAGTAGCCATCAGAGGATGGGTACATGGTGGTCATAAAGGGATGGACATGGTCAGAAACAATGCTCAGGTAGGCCGTGGCATTTAAACGATGCCCAATTGGCACTAAGGGGCCTAAAGTGTGCCAAGAAAACATCCCCCACACAAGGCATGTAACAGGTAACAAGGCATGATGGATCCATGTTCTCATTCTGTTTACGCCAAATTCTGACTCTACCATCTGAATGTCTCAACAGAAATCGAGACTCATCAGACCAGGCAACATTTTTCCAGTCTTCAACTGTCCAATTTTGGTGAGCTCGTGCAAATTGTAGCCTCTTTTTCCTATTTGTAGTGGAGATGAGTGGTACCCGGTGGGGTCTTCTGCTGTTGTAGCCCATCCGCCTTAAGGTTGTGCGTGTTGTGGCTTCACAAATGCTTTGCTGCATACCTCGGTTGTAACGAGTGGTTATTTCAGTCAAAGTTGCTCTTCTATCAGCTTGAATCAGTCGGCCCATTCTCCTCTGACCTCTAGCATCAACAAGGCATTTTCGCCCACAGGACTGCCGCATACTGGATGTTTTTCCCTTTTCACACCATTCTTTGTAAACTCTAGAAATGGTTGTGCGTGAAAATCCCAGTAACTGAGCAGATTGTGAAATACTCAGACCGGCCCGTCTGGCACCAACAACCATGCCACGCTCAAAATTGCTTAAATCACCTTTCTTTCCCATTCTGACATTCAGTTTGGAGTTCAGGAGATTGTCTTGACCAGGACCACACCCCTAAATGCATTGAAGCAACTGCCATGTGATTGGTTGATTAGATAATTGCATTAATGAGAAATTGAACAGGTGTTCCTAATAATCCTTTAGGTGAGTGTATATGCTTGCATTACATGTGGAAACAATGACCCTATTAACAGCTGGTGAGGTAAACAATATGGGAATAACCCAGATAATATAATATAATATAATATAATATAATATAATATAATATAATATAATATAATATAATATGAAATGAGCCAAATATCCATTATTCTCTTCACAGTTGGTGATAATCCAGAGTAATTAAATATTATAGATTTAAAACGAAGTGCTTAACTATCTGAGAATTACAATAAAAAAAAAAACTACACAGAGCTCATCATGCTTCAGCACAGAAATATGTAGCAATAATTTGATAGTCTAGTTACAACAGCTTTATATCGTGCTGTGCTTGAGTGAGTGTGAACAGATTCAGAAAAAAACTGATTATAACAGAAAGTGATTTTCCGCTGTGATTTATCTGGATTACTACAGCGGTCCTTTGAATCTTTTAATGCCTCGTAGTCCCCTTAAGACCATCCAGATTTGTGACTGTAAAAGGCTGAATCATTCCTTTTGCCCTGCTAGCCTGCATGTGCATATCTGCAATGTCCCAAGCAAGCCGTTTCCTATGTGTATATGCTAGTTTCATGTCTATCATCTCATATATATACACCAATCAGGCATAACATTATGTGAAGTGAATAACACTGATTATCTCTTCATCACGGCACCTGTTAGTGGGTGGGATATATTTGGCAGCAAGTGAACATTTTGTCCTCAAAGTTGATATGTTAGAAGCAGGAAAATGGGCAAGTGTAAGGATTTGAGCGAGTTTGACATGGGCCAAATTGTGATGACTAGACGACTGGGTCAGAGCATCTCCAAAACTGCAGCTCTTGTGGGGTGTTCCCGGTCTGCAGTGGTCAGTATCTATTAAAAGTGGTCCAAGGAAGGAACAGTGGTGCCTGACCCAACTGTTAATTAGTTTAACACTCATTAAATAAAAATATTTAAATCAACTTTTTTTTTTTTTTTTTAAATGTTTCATTTTAAAAGTGCATTTTTTTAAATGCATTTTTTTCTTAAACACACTTCACTTGGTTTTACATTTTTTATCTAATACAATGACAAGGTACAACATCAAATAAGGAGAATATCTAATAAGGATGAGTCAACTGTTCTGCTATGAGGTTAAATTTGCCTTTCCAAAATGTCTTTTCTCATTAGCTCTCCTGTGCTGACGCAGTGTGGTGTGTGCCAGAGGCTCTTTCTTACCAGCATCATAATGGTGGCTATAAGCCTGGTGGGCTCAAACATACGCTTCAGCTGTTTAAATGGACCCATCAGAAAACAGGTGCTGTGGAAAAACAGTGACACAGAATGAGTTCAATTCACAACACACGTATCCATCACTCACAATAACACTAAAAGTGCATAATAACTAACAAAAGCAAAATAATTTGTGGACATTTCCTCTAAAACGACATAAATGTGTCATATCAACAGCATCGCTTTGACCAAACAACTGCAGCAGCCAACAAGATTGACAATGTTTAATTACATTTTTGTTCTACTTTTGTTGATACTGACTGCTTACTATACAATAATGACTGTTCAGTCTAGTTGAACGCTATTGTGTATCACACTGAGCTTTATAGATACAGATTTTTAACAGTAGGTAAAAGTTTATTGGGAAAAGTTCAACCCAGACTCATTGGAAAAACGTGCCTGTGGTGTCATTTCTGAAAAACCATATTACATTGCGTCTTGCACTTTCAAAGTAAAATGTCCAGTGAGTGGTTTTAAAAGCATGCTCAGTTTTACCCAAAACAGATGAATGTGAATCTGGCAACATTTTATTATGTTGTATGTTATTATTATGTTATGTTATAATGTTGGTTGTTGTACGTATCATGGCAGTTCTGAATTGAAATGTCCGGTAAGTGGCACTAAAAGGTTATGCTCTATCAAGTTAAGTACCACCTACACTAAACATACTAGGGTTGGGCGATGTCTACCAAAATGGCATGTCTACAATGAAACGATGGACGATGACATCGGGGGGTTGCGTTTGAGCATTAAGCTCTGTTAATGTGGCGCGTGTCTGGAGAAAGAGAAAACGCGCACAAAGCTGAAAGGGCTTGAATGAAGCATGTTTGGCTTTAGATAAAACTACTAGAGGATGTAGCGCTGAAATATTACCTGATCCTGAGTGCTTGTGGTGTGATCCACACCGCTGTTTTGACGCTTTGCTCAAATAGAAACTGGAAAATGGTGCTACCGTTCTGTCTCGTGGTCTGGATGGAAACGGTCTGCCATTTGAATACCATTGGTTTCATTCGTGTAAAACATCTAGTAGCCTATAATTCGTTTGCCGTTTTTTGCACAATAAAATCTTTAGTGTTTAAATCGTGTTCATTGAACTGTTTAATGAACTGTGGGGGCAACCTCTACTACTCAATAGTAGAGGTCGACCGACTGATTTTGCCAATTAATCGGCATAGATAACCGATTGCTGGAACAATTGGTTATCGGCAAAAATCCATACCAATAGTTTTTCTGGGTTGCATCCATTGCTGGAGTGGCTGAGAAGGGTCCACTGTCATTATACAGTACAAGAGCGGCCTCTAGAGGTGGAAAAAAAACTATCACTGACACCTCATGGAGTTTGTTTTGACACATAAGGCTGCGCGCTGCACGGAGGACACTTCAGATGCAGCTTTAAAAAAAGAGAATAAAACAGTACAGTATGTATACAGTACACTACCATACGTGTTTTTTATCATTATAAAGTAAATGATTTGTTGACTAGATGCTGCATTAGTGGAGTTTAGCAGTATGTTTGCCGTCGAGGCTGAGAGGATGCTAAACTGAAGGGGTTAAAACAATGTGACAAAAACACACGGAAGCCCAACCGAAATGTTTAAATGTCACGATTGTTACCATCTATTTGCATTAGTTTATATCAAGTTGGTCTCTTTTATGTATTCGTTATACAGCGAAGTTGTATATTTAAAGCTAGTGACATGAGAAAGCAAACTGTATCACTATGACACTGACAGAAACATATTAACAAATCAGAAATGCATTTGATTTCAGATCTTTTTTTATCATCACTGTAATATTTTGTTATTTTGATTAGATAATCATCAAGGCCTGATTTCACACAGGGCTTAGATTAAGCCAGGATTAAGCCTTAGTTTAATTAGGACATTTAAGTAGATTTTAAACAATTTCCTTTACTGGTGTGCATCTTAACACAAAACAGGAATGTTGGTTTCAGTTAAAACAGCTCAAACATGCATTTTAGTCTGGGACTAGCTTAAGCCTTGTCTGTGAAACCGGGGGTAAGTGTTCTAAAATAGATGTATGTGTTATGTTTGTTTTCATTCAGTATCCATTTAAAAAAACTATCGGTTGATTAAATGGTTATCGGCCAGCTTGGTCCAACCCGGTTATCATTATCGGTAAAACCCACTATTGGTCGATAGACACGATATAGTCGATATAGTCGATAAACACTTCTACCCAATAGTGTTAACAAAAGTAAATGTAACAAAAACACATACTGACAAAAAAGTAACTAAACTTTCCAACTCAAAGACATTTTAGATGCTACTTATAACATCTGTCAAGGAAGCATTGATGCCTAATATCTAGAAAATGTAACAAATTAAAGACATTAAAATTATTGTGATATTCATGTCACGAGCAAAATTACAAATATATAATGAATATTACCCAGCCCTTGTTTTGTAGCCGTTACAAATATTTAATCTCCTGACCTTACAAAAGCAAAATCATATTGATTTTCATTTGGCTGGGAGACATCAGCAAAATCCGTTAGCATCACAATGAAGCAGAAGGGGGTGCAGACTCAGTGAGAGTAGATGGACTGTGCTCAGGTCTCAGGGGGCTGAACCCATCTCCCCTGCATTACTCAAGCAACCTTAACCAGGACACTCATTAGATCACAGAAACACTAATGCACAAGCCAGCCATGATGTCATCCACTCTCCTACGAGAACAGGCATCTAGGGCAGCCATAATCTGACATTTTCAAAAATGGTCTAACATTCTAAAGAAAGAAACAAGGCTTCTCCTATAAAGGGTTAGTTCACCCAAAAATGAAAATTCGCCCATGATTTACTCACCCTCAAGTCATCCTAGGTGTACAAGACAATATTTTTTCAGACAAATAAATAATCAAACATCATATAAATCGCCTTCCATATTCAAAAGTGTTGTGCCTTCACAGTTCAAAATGCATACGCTACGTCTGACAACATTGCACACCAGTTATGCTCATTAGACGTAGCGTAAGCATTTTGAACTGCGAGAGGTGCAATACTTTTTCCATAAGTTGAATATGGAAGGCGATCGGCCAGAAGCTAGATAATTTACTTTATAAAGTTTTAAATATGGATATTTTTCTTACACAAACGCATCGATTCGCTTCAGAAGGCTTTTATTAACCCCTCAGAGCCGTGTGGAACACGTTACTTGACGGACAGATGCACTTTTATGGACTTCAAAAACAGAACAATAATCACTGCCATTATAAAGCTTGAATTAGCCAGGACTTTTTTAACATAACTCCAATTTTATTTGTCTGAAAGAAGAATGTCATATACACCTAGGATGACTTGAGGGTGAGTAAATCATGGGCTAATTTTCATTTCATTTAAATCTACAGTTTGAGTCATTTCAAGCTAAATGCCAAAAATGAAAAGACCAAGGGCCCTATTTTTTTTAACTATCTAAGTGCATGATCTAAAGTGCACAATTCAAGAATCCAATTTTGCTAGTTTAATGAAGGGAAAATTGGTCGCCGTGCCCGGCGCATGGTCTAAAAGGGTTGTCCCGTTTTCAGTTGCTTCAAAATAGCAACGCGCCAACAATGCACCTGAACACCTTGTTTTCAGACCAGCACGCCCATGGGTACAAATGCATCCGCTATTTATACAATGTGTCACAGGATGTGAAAATGATAACTGCGTCGGGCTGAAACTAGCAAAAAAAAAAACTTGCACCACGCCGCATTGCACCGGGTGTATGATAGGGCCCCAACATACGAATGATCTAAACTCTCAACCTGTCAAAAACAGGCCCATGTAATCTTTCAAAAGTAAGCAATAACAAACTTCTGTTTAGAACAGCAGGTCGTTTAGATGTAAATCTAGAGCTGCAAATAAAATGATCTGAATTATCTTTTCAGTCAGGGTCATGGCCTTTAAATGAAGTTTCCTGATGCTACCTGTTAATATGTGACACTGACGTGACGCCAGTAGGTTTCCAAACCGCTACCATGACCAGAACCAATGTTGTGTGCATTTAAAGCAGGTAACCCAGACAGCATGACCCATCACTCTAAAGACTTAACCTCTGTAGCTCTGTCAAGACAAATCTCTGAATAAAGAAAGTCTGGTTACTAATCAAACCAGACTGAATTTTTACTTAAGTGGCCAAATGGCTCAGTTTAATGATTTCTTATGGAGTTAAGACCTTCAAAGTAAAAAGCAATATTCAGATATGCAGAGGTGCAGTATGGGCGAATGCCAGGGGAATTCTTCTGGGTCATTTTACGTCTCACTGCCCTGGTTACTAACTGGGTCTCTTCCTTCTTCCTACATCATGATTGGAACTAGCTGACCGCAAGCATTCTGTGATACACCAATGTCATGCTTTTCTGGAATTTTAGCTACATTTATACACCTTTTACACCCAGAACATTGCATTTCCCCCTAAAATCAAAAGTAAAAAAAAGAAATAAAAAGGAATTAAAAAGGTACACTGTAACTTTTTTGTTCAAAATTACCAATTTAAATAAGTCAATACTAGTGCTGTCAATAGTTAAAAAAAAAAAGTTTAAATCGCACCTAACATTAATTAATACATTTTTACATATGAAATTATTACGATATAATCTCCAAATTAATGTAGAAACAACATAAAGACAGTAGCCTATATTTTAAATATTTGTTTAAATGGCATCTTTTATGAAAGAAGGCCAGTATCATACCAATACCAATACTGCTAATGATGTCTCTATGAAATTGATTGTTTTTCTCAATTTTAGCTATTCAGCATTACAGTATAATTGAACTTTATACATTTTAACATTTATTATTAAAAAAAATATATAACAACGTTTAATTTAAGTGAACTCGAAACAAGCTTCACATAAACCCATATAAAAAAATGCCCCATTTACCTATTTCCTTCAATATATCAGGGCTCAATTTTTTCTATTGCCACAGTCAGACCAGTTCAGATCTTAACTTGTCCTGTCAAAATGCACAAAAAGTTATTTTTTCATTGTTTTTGACCCATGTAACCTTGTAAACAGTGCTTTAAGATTTTCAGGTAGGTCTAAAATGTAGGATATATACAGAAATTGAATAAAGTTATCAAACACTTCACAGTTTTCACTGCATAAATTATAAATTAAATATACATGAATCCTTTTTAAAGTTATAAAAGTTTTTCTTTTGTTATTTGATTATCCTTAAATGACAGACAGCAGCAGGTTTATTAGGCTGCTGTTACTTTAAGAACTGCCGCACATGACGCAGATCTGACACGCATCCCATTTTCTCAACTCATTAAGTTCATTTAAGATTTAATTGAACTCATTTAAGACTGTGCTTGTGAGGATACTTGACAAAACGGCATTTTGGCATACTTTTGTGTGTTTTGTCTGTTCAAGCAATGTCTGAAGCGGCTTTATTGGCGCACAAGTGAGTGTGTGTCACACAGACAGGAGATTCACAGACGTGCACCAGTACTGTCTTATCGCACTTGAATGGTTTAAAAGCATGTGTATAAATAGGAGTGTGATCATATAATGTAACACTATGTAAAGGATGACGGGGAAAAACGGATTCTGCGTTAATTGCATTAAATATTTTTGACGCATTAAACAGAAAAAAATTAGTTGCATGCGTTAACGTGTTAATTTTGACAGCACTAGTCAATACATCATCAATTCTTTTTCCAAAACATGTTTTTGTCTTACCCTGATTCACTATGTTTATATTTTAGACCGGGCAGGATGGTTTTCCTGGGAATTTGCATAGCGTCACTCGCCCGTGCGTAATCTCGTAAATAGAGACAAGTTGCTCTGGCTACTTTGACACATATATGGTGTGGGAGCGGCAAATGTTAGTTGTCAAAACAAAAGAGAATGACAGAGACAGAGCTTGTAATAAAACAAGAATTAACATTGACTTGGCTTTTCGGAGATGGCGAGAAGCCGAGAACTGAGGGATTTGAAATGTTGTAAAAGTGAAGCGTTTATGTTTTTATTACTCAATAGGTGAGCAAGATATTTTATTGAACAGATTAATTACCATATGTAGCTCTCTAACAGTGTTCATTGTAAAGCTTTATCTATTGCGAAGTGTCATTTCATTATGGGTTGTTGTAACGCTGTGCTGGAATTTATTTTTAAGGAAGTGCGGTGTCTATTAATGGCTATAGTTTCAGTAACATCATGAGCTAGTCAGCTTGAGATCATTTCCATCTAAACTGGTTACAATTTCTTAAGCCTAGTAGTGAATGTTTTATGAGCAGTAGGGGTTGCACCGACTAATCGACTTTAATGTTCTGCCATGACGCTTTAAGCTTGACGTCGACAAGTCGCTGGCCTATAGAGGGCGCAACAGGATAAGCCATTTCCTAACACGCAAGCTCCGTTTCCAACAGTTAAAAATGACAAATAAATACATACTCAGAGAGCTCTCCACAAGACATGTTTGATTATACCATCTGGATGCTCAAAATTGATCGGAAGAATGTACACGTAAGTTAATCACCGTTCTAAACTAATGTGCGCTGCATTGTAATGCACACACCGAGCTCGCACATCATGCGGAGATCACGCGCGCCTCACAAAATCATTCAGTAGCGCAGAAATTTATCGTCAACACTGTCCTGTGATTTATCAATTAGCTTAGAAACTGAAAAGCATTTATTTCTTAGTAACTAAAACTCACAGCTTTACTATTAGTAGAGAGACACTGGCAGGTAAAATTAATTTACACACAATTGCTCTCTCACTAATGCATTTATATAGATGTAATCTTTACTGTGCCACTTTATCTGTATCTGATTCAGAACGAGCAGAAATCTGTGAGAAATATAACAACCCAAAGACAAAAGAACCGATACAAAAGCTGTTATGTACGAGCAATAACCTTATGGGCAGCGCTGTGTCATATGCCATAGCTGTCCTGTGCACAAGAAAACCTGTGTTCACATCTCAGCTCAAGGTTCAGGGTTATTTGTTCATTAATGACATCATCAGCGACTAGTCGACGTCAACTTTCATCACATAAATGTCGACTTCGGAATCGGAAGTCGTTCAACCCCTAATGAGCAGTAGAATAATCTCTCTCTCACTCTCTTAAATTAAATTTTCTCTGCATTGTCTTTTTTTTCCTGACGTTTCATTTTTCAGTGTTTAGTGCAGGTGTCCTAGTGCTAGTAGTGCATGTTTTATGAGCAGTAGGATAATCTCTCTCTCTCTCTCTCTCTCTCTCTCTTTTTAGTAATGAGAAAGAACCAAATTCATCTGCACAGTCACGCAGAGCCCAAGCACAACCAAAACAATGTTCTTCTGCAAAATGCATGCAGTTTTACTTTTTAACCGCTATAGGCCATAGGTTACATAATGTACCTTTGATTATATTACTATATGTTAGATTTTTTATTCATGATGGCCATGGCATGAACTATCATGAGCAGCAGGAAACATCTGGCCTTGATGTCTTCATGCAAGAAGACCTGGTTAATTTCTCAATGCATTATATCTTTCCTGTAAGTAATAAAAGTTGGTGACACCTGCACTAAACACTGAAAAATGAAACCTCAGATAAAAGAAAAAAGAGAATGCAGAGAAAATGTAATCTTTCCATTTAAAATATTGTACGGATTACAGAGACTGATCAGCCTGCTGATGATTTCAGAGAACCAGACAGACCGGTTTCAGTCTTTGGGAATAGAACATCTTGCCACATGGCAACCCAACAACATTGTAAGAGGAGGACTCTCAAACTTCTAAGTCCTACTGAAAAGACAATGCATGTCAATGTGAGCCAAAGACCATTTTTGAAGGGAAGTTACAAGTGTTTGACAACTTGAAAAAAAGTGTTATATTGTCATCCTTTGAGGCGATTCATTGACATCAGAGCACAGTCATGAAACCATACCAAATACATGCTTTTACAGGACTACTCCTGTCAGTCTCTTAATGCAATCATCCCTCCAACGAATATGTAACAGGAGACATGAACAAATTCCTGAAGTCCAGGTTCAACTTTGGGTCAGTGGCAGTTTTTGGTCAAGATTTGGTCTTCTGCTAACTAGACATGTGCCGGTATACGGTAATACGATATATCACGATAATGAACATGCACTATATTGTTATCATGGGCACTTCAAAATACCGTGAATTTATTACGAATTATTTAGATTTTTAGAATGCATTTTAAGAATACTTTACCCATCAACCATTTAAAACGAACAACACCGCTGTATGCTGCGTCAAAGAGGAACGTGCACTGATGTAAACAAACCAATCGGCAACCTCCCCCAGTTTCTCTTGAAGCCAATACGGAAGTGACTTAAACTGCAATTCATCGACTGGCCACTAGGGACAGGCTGCAGAAGGGAGCAGAATCTCATTGAGCCCCATGTTAAAATGCCCAACTTTACAGCAGAAAAAAAACATGTTTACAGCCTGGTACAATTTGTGGTTTTGGTCTATACGACTAATTTTGCCCCTCATGACAACTGTGAGGGGGGTGAATTTTTGTTCGTTTACATTATATAAAGCCTTAAAGTTCTGCATAATTAAGGGCGTGGCCACTTTGACAGGTGGACAGCCAATTATCTGCTGTCTGTTAGTCATTGCGTCACCTCAGCTCTGCCCACGTGCCGACTCTTTGCCCATTTTCTGTTATCCGGAAGTGACGCGCTGCCAAGATGGCAACAGCCAGCTCGACCCTACTTTATGCTTCAAAACTGCTCTTCAGAATACTACATGTACTACATGCCCTAGATATTGTTTAAATATGTTCTGATTCTTTATTGTTCAGTCACACACTTTACAATAAGGCGCCATTATTTAACATTAGTTAATTCATTAATTAACATACTGACAAGCGTTTATTGATCTTAGTTAAATGTAAATTTCAACATTTAATAACATTATTAAAATCAAAAGTTGTAACTGTTATTTAATGGACCTGAGCTAACATTAACTAACAGTTGCTTTTTTTAATAAATATAATGTCAAAGAAAAATAACAATTGTAGCTATTTGCTCTTTGTTAATGTTAGTTAATACATTAACTAGTGAGACCTTATTGTAAAGTGTTACCTATTGTTCTTTATAATTCTTTTCCACTTTAATCAGTTTGAAATGTTTGTTTACTTTATACATTTGTGTATTGCTTTATTGTATTTAAATGTTCGGTTCTTTTTGTTATAAGAAAGTTATTAAACCTGTTATAGTATGACAACACTTTTTTTTGCAACTTATTTCAATATTGTGATAATACCGTATAAGGGTGATAAAAAGCTTCAGCAATTAATCGCAACATGAAAATTTGATACGTCACATGCCTACTGCTAACAGAATATGAAAACAAAAATGACAACAAAAAAAATCAGGGCAGCTTCTAGCTGATCTGGGCAACACAAACAATCGCTAATAGATCATGCACAAGTCACTTTCCACAAATAGGATTGAACATAGGGCCAAAAAGTTCTTTTTTGCACCAAATGGTCAGTTAAAGAATGAGCTGAAACCTCAGGAAATATCACATGAGCTTTTACTTTACAATACGGTTCCATTATTTAACGTTAATAATGCATTAACTAATATGAACTAACGAGCAATACATTTGTTACAGTATTTATTAATCTTTGTTAATGTTAGTTAATAAAAATTACAACTGTTCATTGTTCGTTCATGTTAGCTCAAGTCCATTAAATAATATTATTACACAGCTCTGTGAAATACTTGATTCTGACTGGTCAGTTGCACCATCCAGCGGTATTTTATTCCCCGATAGCAACCTATAAAAACTGATAACACAGGCACATCCAGGCAACTCTGCGCTTTACACTTGCTATAAATAATGACTTTATTCAACAATTTCTTCTCGTCTGTGTCAGTCTCCTACACTGTTGACGTAGTAAATACAGTGCAGCGCTTCAGAGTTACATCAGAGCCAGAACGCCGGCTTACCATTGGCCGATGGTGTTCACGTGAGCTCCACGATGCATGCGTGTGATGCTGACACAGGAGCTGGCCAACATAGGAGTCTGACACAGACGAGAAGAAATTGTTGAATAAAGTCGTTATTTTTGTTTATTTTTTGCGCACAAAAAGTACTCTCGTCGCTTCATAACATTAAGGTTGAACCACTGGAGTCACATGGACTATTTTAACAATGTCTTTCCTACCTTTCTGGGCCTTGAAAGTGTTAATTAAATAGCTGTCTATGGAGGGGTCAGAGAGCTCTTGGATTTAATTAAAAATATCTTAATTTGTGTTCCAAAGATGAATGAAGGTCTTATGGGTTTGGAACAACATGAGGGTGAGTAATTAATGACAGAATTTTCATTTTTGGGTGAACTATCCCTTTAAGCGGTCACTCAATAGCGGCAAACCAGTTGGGGGCCAAATGTTGTAGTTATTGATACACATACATTTCCCATAAATTAAAGAAGTGATTGCTACGATAATCTTGGATAACTGGGATGAATGGAAGCTTGCTTGTGTCAACACAAAATTTAATGTCTGCAAAACTGATTCTATTATTAATAAATGGTGTCACTATTTATTAATTACGTTAGATAATAGTTTATGTAACATACCTAATCGTTTTCCCAACAAAAATTAGGGATTTGAATGTATTACCTGCTCCATATCCATGGAAGCGTCACAACTAGACAAATGACAGTAAATCACACCCACAAAATAATGACACTGAATCAATATCTAAGAGACTGTGTCATCGTATGCATGTCCTATACCCAACCATAATTACACTTACCTTGAAATTGCTGCAACGTTTCCAAGGGTGTAGAATACAGCAAACAGGTTAATACCAGCTTTAGGCAAGAAGAGGAGTGCAGTTCCCTGTTTCAAAAGATGTAACGTTTCATAAACATTTTTGGAAATTGACTGACAAACCACATATCTGTAATAAAATAAAATCCTTCTGATTAACAAACTCTCAAATTCAGAGTCTCTTAAGCAGTTCTGCCACCTAGTGGTGTCACAAAGCTTTTGCGTAGAGCACCACATAAAAATACAGAGTGGGCCCAAAAAATGTTAGGACACTTAATTACACCTAAAAATGTTGTTGCATCTGATAACAAAATATCACACAAAGTGGCATGCTAAATGATTCTAGAGCTTTTATTATACTTGTTGTCCCTGTTTCAATGACTTGCACAGAAACTTGTGCAAAGGTGATTTTTTTAGTGGATTTACACAGCTTGGTATATTGTACAGCAGTCTACACGTATAGTTTATGGTCGCTGCTGTAGGTGTTATCAGTAAAAGTGCTATCACTCTACTGTGGCCAGACCACATACAAACTGAAAGCAGGAAGTGGCGTCATTATGCATTGCATGAAATTCAAAAACCATTGGTGTATTGCTGTCAATTGTCTATTTTTGTGTGTGTGTGTGTGTGTGTGTGTGTGTAGGTGTAGGTGTAGGTGTGACCAAAATTCTAATTACGTAAACAATTTACGATCAGGTATATTTAAACTTGTGATTCATTAATCTGATTCATTAAACTTGTGTGTGTGACATGCAATAATCTATGGCATTTGGTATCAATGCACCATTTTTAAATAAACTCAAGAGTGAATGAGATTTGCTTATTAGCCTATTAGGTCACACAAAAATACTGTATGGCTTTAGAAATCCCTATAACAGAAATATAGTGGACAGTAGGGCTGGGCAGTATATCGAGTTTGTACAATATAACAATATATTTTTTAGAGATGATATGGAATGAGGCAATACCGTTTATATCGATATACAGTAGATTGATACGAAAGCATCTGAAAAATAGCGGAGTATGCAGAGTGAGCTGATGTAGGGAAAGTGCATGATACAATTTGTCCTAAACATGACACATGCTTTATACTGAGGGCTTCAAAATAACTGGTAAGATATAGTTAACACGTATAGTTTAAAGCAGCTTGCCCTGTCAGATGCTCTGAGAGATAGGCTACTGACAGACAGATAAATACTTGCAGTGTTTAATGCGTTTGAAATGTGGTGCTTTCCTCAATGCATAACATTTCACAGGTATATTCTCCATCTGTAAATGTTAGAAAGTCATGCAAATATGCCCATTTTGCTGTCCGAAGACGACGAGCCATCTGCAAGTGAATCTCCGCTAAAATTCAGGCTTCCGTGAATGAGCGCCACCGCGTGCATGCGCGGCAAACAGACGAAGCGCTATAAAATAGGAACACAATAATTCTGACTAAAGTATACATATTTCTAAAATATTTGTTGTTGGACAATAAATGTGCCATATGTGGAATTTTAAACTTACAAGTAAGTACATTTTTATGAAAGTGACCATTATAATGGGGTAATCAAATATAGGCTAATATGCTTTTGTTTTTAATTTTAATTTTTAGTTAAGTGAATTTAAAAACAAAATTATTAATTTTGTTTTTAGATTGTAAACCCCCTTTTTGCACATAATATATTGCATAGCCTACATTACATTTACTATATTTGTTTATAGCCTTCAATATCAACATTGTTTTTAGGACATCACTGGGCAGGATGTGAAATAAAATTATTATTTTTTTATCCAAATAGAAAAACTTAGAAAATACCAGGATATATACTGTGTATCGCCATCTGATCGGCCATATCGCCCAGCCCTAGCAGACAGGTCATTATAGACTACTTTTATGGTGTTCTTTTTGTTGTTCTTGTTGTAGTTCTTTTTGGAGCTTGGCAGTACAAATAACCATCCAATTTTGTTGTTTGGAAAAGAATTTTCATATTTGGGTGACGACCCGTGAATTAACCACAGCGTCCGCGGATATAACAGCAATCTGCGCATTACTATCGTGCGTTCTAGCAGATTGTCCTGAGCCCTGGCTCCGCTTGAGACTAGCAAGTTTTCAGGGCCGGAGTTAAACCAATCTTTCTGGCCCAGAACTGCCTTTTCTGCAGTGGTAATGGGTGGAAGAAGGGTTAGAGAATGGCCAAGGAACCCGCAACAGAAACGTGTTGGTCGAAAAAGGGTATCTAAGCATGTGACTGCCTGTCTGAGTTGTCAACAATTTTGTTTAAATTTGACAGAGGCGGTGGTAATTCTCTATGCAGGAAAAAACCTGAACAACAAATGACTGTGGGTCTTGGAAATCAACTAGACCAATATGTGAGCGTGGCTGCTGAAAGAACAAATTACTGGACAGATAAACACTTTAAAGGGAACATATCATGAAAATCTGACTTTTTCCATGTTTAAAGTCCCTGTAAAAGGCAACTCTGAGATTTGTTTCTAAACACATTATAAATGTTAGAAATGTATTGCTAAAACACGTTACAAAGACTGTGAACTGTGTAATACTGAATTGTGAAGTTAGAACGTTGAACAGTTTTTCACCATTGTCGTGTTCAGGATTTTTTGGGCGGGGTTAAAACGTTGGCTCGATGACGCACTGGAGCCACTGAGCATATGGCCCCTCCCCCAACACTATCATAACTAGAGCGCATTTGCATCAGTTCGCCCGCTCGATCGTGAGTTACTGTCAGTACCGTTAGTTATTACAGCCTACAACTTACAAAACAGCTTACAAAACAAAAACGATGAGATCATCTTATTTTTTCAAGATTTTGATAAGCTATTTTATTTACTTGGCGGATTTTTTTATGATTCAAATGTGGTTGGGTGGTTAATAACACATTTGTCTGTGGTGTGACAAACTCAGAACACGTTTAATTTGGATATTACAGGGACTATTAAGTGCTATAATCGGGTCCCCAGTGCATCTACCAACCCAGAAAACTTGAAAAAGGATGCAAGTATGTGAAAAAACGAGCTGCTCAGATTTCTCTTCCCTTCTGATGTAGGAAGGGGATCTATTATAATATTACCGTCCCTTAATCTGCACGTTTCCACCCACGGCACTGACAGACTGTTCCGTATTAGCGTAGTTTCCGCCCTCAGTCAGTTGTACACCGTCCACCATTTTCTCCGCACTCGAGCAGCTGTAGCGACAACAATATCTTGTAAGCAATGCAGGTGCATTGCCTGAACAAAGGACAATTCAAGGCAGGTTTTGCTAAAAAGTTAAAGCTCAAAGATGAATCAGTACCAACTGTTCATGATCCAGCTTATAGTCTGCGGAGCGATACTGGTCACGGCAGTAATGAATGGGAGAGCGCACACTTTATAATACTTTATCCGAGTTATTTAACGGATATGCAGTTTACCAGTTTATTAAGCACCCCCTGAAAAGCCATAAGGTCTGTATTTATTACTGTTAGTTGTAAGGAGTGTTTTTGTGTAATTTGCTGTGTATGCTGATGATAATGCAAGGGACAGTGATTATGGATAAGACTTTAATGCACACTTCTTGTACTGTGTTTTATTCAGCTCTTACAGTGATTTTCTGTAGTGAAAATAGACGCTTTGTCTTTTGTGTGATGAACAATAAGCTTTATAAAATTCATCAGTAAAGTTTTGACCATCAGGGTCCACTACAACATGCTTGTACTACAGTAATAGTGGATAAAAGCAAGATGGCAACATAAGTTAAAACCAGAATTAAACTAAACTATACCTGTTCTATCTCCATGCAGCATATATTCTCTGGCTCAGTAGGCATTATTGTCCGAGTTAGTTTCTGACATGTTCTATTGTTTTTGCATGAGCTATTGAAGCTCCGCCCTCTTCTTGAAAGAACAGGCAGGGAGTAGCAGCTCATTTGCATTTAAAGGGACATACACAAAAACTGTGTGTTTTTGCTCACCCCAAAAAATTTGTCAATTTTAACAGGCTATAAAACATGATCTGTGGTGTATTTTGAGCTAAAACTTTACATATACACTCTGGGGACATCAGTCTTATTTTACATATTGTAAAAAGGGGCATTCTATGCCCCCTTTAATGGGGAAATAATGAGAAAAGTTAACTCACAAGTATAGAGCACAAGATCCCTCCTGCGAAACAAATGACGAACCACTTTACCCGTGTGCTGAAACTGAGTGTGGAGCTGTCCATGATCTACAGAGAAGAATCACAGGATGTCACATGGTGCATAATGCCCCACGAACAAAGACCAAAAGTTCACGCTTTTAGCATGCATTGCTGACTGTATCTGATTCATTAAAATGCCACTAACCCACAGGAAGAACAAGACAGGAATAAAATGTGCTATTGTTCTTGCTTTTCCATATAAATGGACACATGCATGCATCAAACTGATTCATAGAATGGTTGGTACTTTACATGAGAATAAACGTGTCACACTAACTGAAAAACTAAAAAGAACACATCACTGCAGTTTTACAGTTATAGAATTTATAAGTTACAGAATGTTTTCATAGTATCCGCTTGTTAAGTCGTGACGTAAGGAACGCCGTTTCTGGGTCCAAGCCTCAACTCGTTTCACTTGAGAATGCCATCGACGGCCGTTTATGAGTGTTATTTATTGATATTAAACATCAAACATTTAAAAAAATTAAACATTTAAACACTTAGTCTACACAACAGTCTCTGTGCTCATAGCGTCACAGACATTAATATTTTAACGATTTATAAAAGATGAATCGCTGTCTGGCCATTTGGAATTTTGGTATGGAGATAAAGGTTATGATTATAATTTTTTTTGTAGTATTACACCACATTGTGTGTGTATATTAGCATCGTTTGTTGTTTTTCTTGTGGTATGAGATGCGTGACGTCAGACTTAACAACCGAATAGAGTGGCATTCTCAAAAAGACCAAGGAAAATGTGATTACTCGTGATATGAACCATTTAAGACACTACTGTATGTAAAACATACCTAGTGGCATTTAAAGGGATAGTATTCAGCTTACAAAGAAAGTGTAACCCCTTGCATTTCAAAATGCTTACGCTACGTCCGACGTCATCGTCACACCAGTTACGCTTTTTTCTAAGTTGAATACGGAAGGCAGTCCGCCGGAAGCTAGATGTTTTACTTTAGAACGCTTTAAATGTGGATATTTTTTTCTTATTAAAACCCATCAATTTGCTTCAGAAGGCCTTTATTAACCTCCTGGAGCCAAGTGGATTCATTTTATAATGGATGGATGCACTTTTTTGGGGCTCCAAATTGTGGCCTGCCATTATAATGCTTGGATGAGCCAGGACATTTTTTAATATAACAACTCTGATTGTATTCGTCTTAAAGAAGAATGTCATATACATCTAGGATGGCTTGAGGGTGAGGCGGGCTAATTATCATTTTTGTGTGAACTATCCCTTTAAAAGGACAAAACAACTAGAGAGGGTCAGCAACTGTCTAAAACACAGTGTCAGATATTTCAGATTGGCTTGCAGAAATTAAACAACATCCGGAGGTCTTGACCTTACCTCACATGATCCGTTCCCTCAGGAAGCATGTAAAACCAGTAACGTTAGTGTTAACAAATATCATTATCACATAACAAACATTTGCAAACAGACAGACCAGATGGCATTGCAATACTGTCCAAAATAGAGCAAACTTACAATGTAATCACTTCATGCAGACTAATACCCCTTACAAAAATGTACCCTATTTGTGATAATGTTGTTGTTTTTTAACTTTGCAATACCACACTACCATAGTATTCTTTAAACGACACTAGAGTAACATGCTAAATGAGTATGTTAACGTTAATCATTCGCCTCCATGGTATTATCATCTGATATCATAGTTACTTCTGTAAGAACTAAAAGGAAGTTAAACATACCAACACTGTCAATTACAGTAGGCTACACAGTAAACTCTGTGGGGCCTCTCCATTACAGAGTAACGTTACGCAGAAAAACTACAAATAAACGTTTAACGTTACTCTTCTTACTCACCTGAGCTGTAAGTCCCACTTCTTCGTTCTCCTCTCGACCACTTAATACACGTCGCAACTTGTCCATCGTTGCTCTTCAGGTGTACTATTGTTTAGTTGGTATTATCCAGCACTTCCTCAAAGATCAGCATTGACAGACAGAAACAAATCAGACGTTACTTTTCTTCCTACCCGTAGTCCGTGAGCTACGCCCTTCATCTCACTTCTGACTGATATGGTTGGGCGTACTATAATAAGTGACTTCTAATCTACCCAATCGTATACAGATTTGGAAGATCGATAGCCAATCCTAATACAGGAGGCGGGCGTTGCCAACATGTGGAACGCGCATGGGCAGATTTGATCTCTGCCGTTTTTTTTAACGTGTCCGTGCCATAGACTGTCCGTGCCTGTTGTACAAGACTTGTTTCCGCAGTGTCTGGTCTCAAACTCAGCTTTGGAAGGCCACATCCCTGCAGAGCTGTAAAAAGAAGAAAAAAAAATACTCTATTTAACTGCTTCCAATTTTGTACAGTTTGTTTTTTGACACTGGTCATCAGGATGGAGATAGTATGGTGTCTTTCATTTTTTTCTTTCACTATAAGATGAGATATTTGGGTCATTCCTGGGATTCTGTAATATTTCAGTCCCCCAGACTTTTTAAAGTTGTGGTTCACCAAAATGAAATATTAAAAGCTTTTCACAATATGTGATTATGTGTATGTCCATTATAATTAATAAAAATTAATTATTGCATTTAAATAATTTAAATAATGTATTATTTCTATTGTACACTAAGCATTTTGTCATGTCCCTGAGACTGAATTTGTACTTATAAATATTTAACAAAATGTGCACAGTTTCAAAAAAATTTGGCAATATAAGTGTTCATTTGTGTTACTTTCTAGTGAAATTTTTTTTTTTCTAAAAAAATGTCCCTCAGTCTGAACTCCATTCCCACACACCAATCATTCTCCACCAATAATAATTTAGACTCCACCCATATGTGACATCATTTACCAGAAATGACATCATTCAGGTCTCTTTAACAGTGGTGCAGAAGATGGTAATAATTTTTATTCATATTTTTGAGGCCTATTATAGTCAAGGTAGGGTGCTGTCAAGCTTAACAACTCAACCCCATCACATAAAATTAAGGTGGAAAATGATTACTTTTCAAATTTTTATTTTAATCCATATATACAATGTACTTATTTCATTGCTGTCACATATGGTCACTACAAGAGGAGCGGTGGACATTTTGAGCAAAAACCCTCAACCCTTTCACACTCAACCCTGAGTTTTTAGCTTCATTTATGAATAATTTTAATAATAAAAAAAAAATAGTCATGGTTTCAGTGAAGATATACTTACCAAAATCCTGACAACTCATACTTTTGTTATAAATAGAATATTTGATGCAATGTGTCCACTTAAACACTGACAAGCATCCGGAGGTCAGAAATGGCAGCACATCAGCAGCAGAAACACAGTGTTGTGCATGTGAATATGTTGACCCAGAAAGAAGGGCACAATATGAGAAAGAGAAAAAAAATTTTTTTAATTGAAGGCAATGTCTCCCTTCAAACCAGTCTTCAACCCCGTCACACTATTCTTAACCTTGACACATTAATATTTTTGAAAGACAATTATAAATGAAAGCATTTCTTGCTGATTACCATCTGATATGTTAAGGACTAACACAATAAAATTGTGGTTTTAGTTAAACATCTAAATTGGACATTATATTTGTATTAAATTGTTATGAGGGACACATAAGCAGTAGGTAGATGTTTGTTTTATAGCTAGTTTTGTGTAAAATCCTTTTTAAATCAATTCCCATTTGCAAACGGATGCAAAACTTGAAAACATCCCTTTCAGGACCATGTTATGAATATGTTAATACTTGTTTATTTATTTGAATGACTAGTCAGTTCTAGTCTAGTCTAGTTATACCATATCAATTTCAAGAACTGACATGGTCCACATTTAAGTAGGCCTATCACACATAAACACCTGCTTGATCAAATTTGTATGTATTTTATATATATATATATATATATATATATATATATATATATATATAGGTATGCAAGCCAACACAGAGCATACAATTATTTATTTATTTAGTAAGGACAGATCCTAATATTTTTGCTGTTTGATAAGTATCACTGTATGTAGTCACTGTCTCTACACCTGATGGTTGGCATAAACTGTGTAGTTTAGCTAGTAGAAGCACTGATGCACTGACAAATCTGTTTCTGGGTATTGTTATAAAAAACATCGACCACAACAAAAATCTAAAGCTTCTCATTTCACATGTAAAAAATAAGCCACATCAAGATAAAGTGTTTGGCTGAAGGACCTCACACAGCCCAGAATATGCTTATCTGCTTAACAGAGCTTCATTTTGGAAAAGGTGTTGATCATATTCATACAAAAATACTGGACTGTCTTCTAGAGAGTCGTTTTTATCGTACAAAATTAAGATTATTTTCATCTGTACTGCTATCATTAAATACTGCTATCATGGGTTGCTACAAATTGTGTATGGCATGCAAATAGAATGATTATTCTTAATTAAGCAGAATGCTTAATGTATGGAAAGCAGATTTTCTAACACTTTTATGAACTAATGCATATAGGCACGTTGGGTTACACTATTTTAATGGTCTAAATTAGCCATTCTACTAACTATTAGTAACTTTGCAACTACATGTCAGTCAACTCTCATTAGAGTATTAGTAGACTGTAGTAGACTGTTAGGTTATGGTTAGGTGTTAGGGTTGGGGTTAGTAGAATAAGTTGACATGTACCATCTTGCTCAAAAGTTTACACACCCCTTGCAGAATGTGTGAAAATGTGAATAATTTTAACAAAATAAGAGGGATCATACAAAATGCATGTTATTATTATTTTTTATTTTATTTAGTACTGTCCTGAATAAGATATTTTACATAAAAGATAAAAAATAGCTGAATAGCCAGGGGGTGAAAACCTTTGAACAGGATGAAGATGTCCAAATTTTTCTTATTTTGTTTAAATATCTTTTAGTACTGTCCTTCGGAAGCAACAGAAGATACTTACATGTTTCCCGGAAGACAAATTAAGTACAATTTACATTGATCTTCAAATTCAAAAAGTTTTTACTTACATTGGGCAGTTGAACTGCTCAGGACAAACAAGGGACCATCACAAAACAAAAAAAAAACAGCAGTGGATCATCCAGGTAATGTTACACAATATTAAGAATCAAGGGTACATAAACTTTTGAACGGGGTCATTTTTATAAATTTAGCAATTTTTGTTTGTCTTTTGTTGTTTTGTTTTGTGTGGACTAAATGTAAACATCTTTTATCTAAAAATATCTTATTCAGGCCAGCACTAAAAAAAAAATAACATGCATTTTGTATAATCCCTCTTATTATTCATATTTTCACACATTCTGCAAGGGGTGTGTAAACTTTTCAGCAAGACTGTAGTTGCAAATAGTCAGTAGAATGTCTGTTGGCGGACCATCAAAATAAAGTGTTAACAGATATTACACAGAATACTCCAATGTTGACATGTAGTTGCAAAGTTACTTGTAGAATGTCTAAAGTGAACCATTGAAATAAAGTGTTACCGGAAGTTATGACTTCTGATGGAAGAATTATATAATATTGGTTAAGGTAATCTTTAACATCATCTAACAGAAGATTATAATGGATAACTGTAGGTGTAAAAGATAATGACCTCAGTACATAAAGCATGTCATGTGTTTTCAAGATCATGGATCCGAAAGACTTTGCAATATACACTATATTGTCAAAAGTTTTAGGACGCCTGCCTTTACATGCACATGAACTTTAATGACATCCCATTCTTAATCCGTAGGGTTTAATATGGAGTTAACTATAACAGCTTCAACTCTTCTGGGAAGGTTTTCCACAAGGTTTAGGAGTGTGTTTATGGGAATTTTTGACCATTCTTCTAGAAGCGCATTTGTGAGGTCAGGCACTGATGTTGGACGAGAAGGCCTGGCTCGCAGTCTCCGCTCTAATTCATCCCAAAGGTGTTCTATCGGGTTGAGGTCAGCTTTACACCACTGCATCCAACGCTTTGCATTGCACTTGGAGATGTAAGGCTTGGATGCAGCTGCTCGGCCATGGAAACCCATTCCATGAAGCTCTCTACGCACTGTTCTTGAGCTAATCTGAAGGCCACACAAAGTTTGGAGGTCTGTAGCTATTGACTTTGGCGACTTCTGTGCACTGTACGCCTCAGCATGCGCTGAACCCACGCTTTGATTTTACGTGGCCTACCACTTCATGGCTGAGTTGCTGTTGTTCCCAATTGCTTCCACTTTGTTATAATGTCACTAACAGCTGACCGTGGATTATTTAGTAGTGAGGAAATTTCACGAATGGACTTATTGCACAGGTGGTAACCTATCACGGTACCACGCTTGAATTCACTGAGTTCCTGAGAGCGACCCATTCTTTCACAAATGTTTGTAGAAGCAGTGTGCATGGAAATTTCCGCTTGCATCAAATTCAAGGCACTGGTGCTTGCCTACAAAGCAACCACAGGCTCTGCACCAATATACATAAACTTGCTTGTTGAGACTTACGCACCCTCCAGAAGCTTGCGTTCTGCAAGTGAACGACTCCTCGTAGTGCCATCCCAAATAGGCACGAAATCACTCTCATAGACCTTTTCCTGGACCGTTCCCACCTGGTGGAACAACCTGCCTATCTCAATTTAAGCAGCTGAGTATGTAGCCATTTTCCAAAAACATCTAAAGACACATCTCTTCCAGCAGCACCTGACCAATTAAGACTAGCACTTAACTATTCTATTAGTTTTTCTGTTTGTTTGTATAAAAAAAAAAATTGTATGTGTACTGCGCTAGACTAACTGAGACTTGTTACAGCACTTGCATGCTGTTCCCCTTTGTTTGTCTGATTGCTTCTATTGCTCTCCTCATTTGTAAGTCACTTTGGATAAAAGCGTCTGCTAAATGACCAAATGTAATGTAAATGTATGCCTAGATGCTTGATTTTATACACCTGTGGCCATGGAAGTGATTGGAACACCTGAATTCAATGATTTGGAGAGGTGTCCCAATACGTTTGGCAATATAGTGTATGTTAGATATAATTTGGTAGTCTAGTTCGAACTGCAGCAGTTCTCACTCTTTTTTTTCTATTTTTTTTCTTTTCTATTTCTATAAAAGTGAAAATACATGCACATGTTTATATTCTAAACTTTATTTATTTATCATTGTTCAGTCATTCTAGTGCAGAGGTGTGGCACTTGTTTAGGTTTCGTGCTTATGCATAAAGGTCACTTAAAAATAATTACATAAAAAAATGTACGAGATATCTTTAATAAACACATAAATACTTAATTAAATAAACTGAAATATGGATAAACATGCATATCAATAAATACATTTATAAATAAGTAAATAAATAAGTAAATAAATAAACAAATCAACCAATTTGGTCCAAATGCGGAAGATGAAAAAAATATAAACATTAGAATTAAAAACAGCTGTTTTTGTAAAGTCTCAGCATTACATAAGACCAATAACCTCAACAAAAAAATTAAATAGTAAAACTGGGACATAAAGAAAGTTACTAGCAAAACAAAAACCAAAATGACATAAAAGATGTTCTTTGTGCTTTCATTAGCATGTTGGAACCATTTGTTTGTCATAAAAATACATATTGTACATGGCATGCATGGTCAAAAGATGCTAATAATGCTGGCACGTTAAAGGCACAGCACTGTCACCATGAAATACCAAAGCATCTTCTACTAACTTCTACATGGCTCTAATTAAAGTGTCTGCAGCAAGTAG
This sequence comes from Rhinogobio ventralis, assembly GCA_039654625.1. Taxonomy (NCBI): domain Eukaryota; kingdom Metazoa; phylum Chordata; class Actinopteri; order Cypriniformes; family Gobionidae; genus Rhinogobio; species Rhinogobio ventralis. The sequence continues at coordinate 8,913,359 of CM077204.1, forward strand.
TAACAATTTTTATGACTGGGTTTCCGACCGTCCGCACACAGTTTGGGAATGATAAATGTGTGATTTTTGCTATAAAAGGAAAAACTCCATGATGCTACACTCCAGAGGTTCACACGGGGTGGCACACACGAAAAAAAAAAACCCACGCAGCATTCTGAAAGATCTGTTTTTGAGCACTGACAGCTGTGATGTTTGCATCTGGCCCTCATCAATCTCGACATCAGCGGTGTCACTTGCCAGATCATTTGTCTCTCTTTGGAGAATGATGTGACACTCTGTGGTCAATCCAATTTTTCCACTCATCTCCGGATGCTTTGGTGGTCGTCTGGTACCTTGTCCGAAGCCTGGGAGGAAGCCTCTGACATTTCTTAAAGCTGTTGACGCTCCTGTATCTAGCCTGAGTGTTATAGACGAGTGGATGTTAGTCTTTTCATGCCTCTTCTCTGAGCCAAACTGGAAGATAGCACTGGCTCCAGTTTTGGGGCCTGAGGTGATCGATTCAAAGCAGAGTACGTGGCAGCCATCGCCCCCTAGAAAAGGATTTCATAGATTGAATTAATATATCATGAATTATATGGTCAAAGCATTAGCTGAAACCCAAATCGTGCCAAGTATATCTGTGACAATTCAAATAACAGTTAATTTTTTCGGTTTATTTGTATGCAACAATATTTCATGTTAGTTGTCTATGTTAGCCTATGTACACTACTATTCACACAAAGGACGGTGGCTATACCATTAACAATAAAGATAGAGTTCTAAAAATCATTCTAAATATAAAAGAATAACAGAGTTTACACCACAACTATAATGTAGTGATGGGAAATTTAGAAACACTGCTTCATAAAGCTTCGAAATCCTTTACAAATCTTTTGTTTCAAATCAGTGGTTCGGAGTGTGTATCATATTTCCAAAGTCACGTGATTTCAGATTTAAACGAGGCTTTGTTATGTCATTGTTTTGAAACGTTTCGAAATTTCAAATGGTTCTAGCTTCTGGCAGACCGCCTTACGTATTCAACTTACGAAAAAAGCATAACTGGCGGGACGATGAGTGTTTTGAACCGCGAGAGGCATTACACTTTCTTCGTTGAATACAAAAGGCAGTCCACCGGAAGCTAGATATTTTACTTTATAAAGTTTTAAATATGGATATTTTTCTTACAAAAACCCATTGCTGCGCTTCAGAAGGCCTTTATTAACCCTGTGTGGATTACTTTTATAATGGATGGATACACTTTTTTTGGTCTTCAAATTTTGGCCTGCCATTCACTGCCATTATAATGCTTGGAAGAGCCGATTCTCAGACTCCGATTGTATTCGTCTGAAAGAATAATGTCATATACATCTAGGATGGCTTGAGGGTGAGTACATTATGTGATAATGTTCATTTTTGGGTGAAAAAAATTTACCCTATTTACTTTATTAATCTTTAATCAAAATCTGAAAATTTGCTTCTGCTCTGGAATGGCGTTCCTGCTCTAATGACGTCAGTTTGACGGCTTGGGTTGAATATCCTTAACCACTCCCCTCCAACTGTCAGTCTGCTGTGAGCGAAGAATGGAGAGAAGGTGTGCTAAAGTAAAACTCTATTCAATATTCCGTTTCACTTGGAATTACGACACGACACTGAAATAAAGTTGGTTGCAACTTCCGGTTCACAGAGACTGTAAACTTTTTTTTTTCTGTATTAAGATTTAACAGAACATATGCAGTTTTACAGGAAAACATGAGGTGGCAGTATTGCACTTTAAAAGTGGAGACTATATCTGGCAACAGATAAAACACAGCAGCAGATGGGATGACAGGAGCAGTACCTTCACGAGTTGCACGTCCTGTCTGATCAGCTGACTCTGAGATAACTCATCGCGGTTCACTATCCAGGGATGTCTGAGAACAAGAGGTGCTGTCAGCCGCTGATGAGGGTCCACATGTAGCATTTTAGTGACAATGTCCTGTTCAAAGATGACAAAAAATATTATATTATTTTTTAGAATCATTTAATTCCTAATTAAGATTAGGATTCACAGCTGATAGTAAAGACTAAATATGTACATTATTACTTGGTCTGGGTGATATATCAAATACATACAATTATGTATTCACTATTATATTGCTAGCAATATTAAATTAAGCAATATTTTGAAGATGTTAATGTGTTTTTACTCTATAATTAGGTTTCCTAAAGTTTACCAATCCGCCTCAATATAGTATTAGAGTTGATAAGTTACGTTATTTTCTGTAAGTTCATACAGATCAAATTCAATAAAACAATTCAAAATTATTATTATTTTTTTTTATCACTCAAAAGTGATCATGGACATCCATATTTATATACACTACCGGTCAAAAGTTTGGAATAATTATTTGATAAAAAATATGGTAAAAAGCATTAAAATTGTGAATAATATTACAATTTAGTAAAAACAGCAATATTGTAAAATATTACTACAGTTAAAAATAACTGTTTTCTGTTTTAATGTCTTAAAGTGTCATGTATTCATGTGATGCAAAGCTGAATTTTCAGCATAATTTTCAGAGTCAAATGATCCTTCAGAAATCATTCTAATATGATGATTTGATGCTCAATTATTATCAATTATTTTTGGCACGCAATTATTAATAATGTTTCTTGTTATGATCAATGTTGAAAACATTTTTGCTGCTTAATATTTTTGTGGAAACCGTGATACATTTTTCTTTCAGGATTCTTGATGAATATGACAATTCAAGTCTTTTGAAATCTTTTGTAACATTATACTGTCACTTTTGTTCAGTTTAATGTTCAGTTTTTTTTTTTTTTAAATATTACTAACCCTAAACTTTTGAATGGTAGTCTATCATGGTTTATACAGAAATATTAAGCAGCAAAAACTGATTTCGACATTGAATAACAATAAGAATTGTTTCCTAAACACCAAATCAGCAAATTAGAATGATTTCTGAAGGATCACGTGACTCTGAAGACTGGCTAAAAACAAGAATAAATTAAAAAAAAATTTTTTTACATAACAAAAATCGTAATTATTCCAAACTTTTGACAGGTATTATAAATAAATATAAATCTAAAAATGATTAAATATGTTTCTTGTGTTCATTTTGTGAAAAGAAGCATGTCTTGATTATTTTAGCTGGATTTTATTTCTTGTATTAAACAACAAAAATAATGTCATTAACAAACCTATTGAATATTGTCAAAAGGCCATTTTGGTTTATGGGCTATATATCACCCAGGCCAGGGGTGTCCAACCCTGCAGATTTTAGTTCAAACCTGAATCAAACACACCTGAACCAGCTAATCATGGTGTTCAGGGCTGCTTGATAATTACAGACAGGTGTGTTGGAGCAGCGTTGGAACTAAAATCTGCAGGACGGTAGCCCTCCAGGACCAGGGTTGGACACCCCTGGCCCAGGCCTAATCACAACATGCAAAAATAAGAAAGCTGACCTTGGCTGCGTCAGACACTGTGTCCCAGTTGCCTCCTGATAGGGCAAATTTCCCACTGCCAATGCGAGCCAAGATCTCCTCTGGTGTGTCGTCAGGGCCGTTAGCGAAGGGCGTGAAACTGTGGGACAGATTGAGTGCTGAGTGTGTGAAAGAACTTGTGAATGTGCCCTTTCAGAGAAAGGGTGAGAAAAGAAAGAAAAGAGTGGCTTTTTTTGTAATACCCCCATTTCCACTAAGTTATTTTTAGCGTCCACATATGGCTAGGAAGAGCGAGATGACTTTTTTCAAATGTTCTGATTACACAGAGGTTTAAAGCTCAATCCATAGTCAGGAACATTAAATTGAGAGTGCTGCTTGGCTTCTGATAGCTCTAGCATTGTGTTCAGTACAATTACTCTGTGACTTGACCCGGCTTACCTAGTAATCCCCTCCACCCTGCTCTAGAAATGAGTCTCCTCATCCGGGCAATGGGAAAAAGGATGTTCTACTTAGGGGTTTGATTTTTTTTTGTGTTGATATGTCACTCATAATTTTGTAAAAAATGAAGGCTGTGCTCTTAGGTCAAATGATTCTGATGGTAGAAAGAAGCTAGCTTACATATATCATGCCTAGATGAATACTGTCAGTTCATTTAGACAAAAAATAGAATCTTTTCATATTTAGATCAGTTAAAAAATGTGAATGGGTGCATGTGACAGTGGATTAGACCAATCAGGTATAATTACTGGTTTTCTTTCTACTGCTTTTGAAAGTGAGCTTCTAACTATATTACTGTTGTGTAAAATTGTTAACTATCCGGTTTGGGTACACAGCTACTTATTCATTATTATTACTATTTTTCCACATATTAGAATAACAGTAAGGTCACAAAATAGTCACATGGGAATTATGTAATGACCACATAAATAAATCAAATATTTCATAATCGAGCTTCTGCAATCTTTTTCTAGCTTCCAGGTCTACTGGAGCAGATGAGGTGCATTTTGGGATGCTTTTTAAACACTATTGAAGATTCACGTATGCTAAAAATGATTTCCTTCATTATCTCAGCTATTTAATTGTCTTTATTAAAATTATTGTATTACTGGTTTTTCATATCATGAGAAACAAAAATTCTGTCAAATGTGTACAAACTTTTGCATTGTAGTATAGACTGTGATTTTATATGTATACTTCATACACCATTGAAAATACTTTGTACTGTTTGTACTTTTATACTGTTCAAAACTTTGGGGCCAGTAAGATTTGTAAGATGTTTCTGAAAGAAGTCTCTTATGCTCACCAAAGCTGCATTTATTTGAACAAAAATATTGTGAAATATTATTACAATTTTAAATAATTCTCTAATCTAATATATTTTAAAATGTAATTTATTACTGTGATGGCAAGGCTGAATTTTCAGTCTTCATTGTCAAATGATCCTTCAGAAATCATTCTAATATGCTGATTTGCCACTCAAGTAACATTTATTATTATTATCAAAATTGGAAACAGTATCACACTGTGATAAGTTTTTTCAGGATTCTTTGATAGAAAGAATGGCATTTATTTGAATTAGATTTTTTGTAACAATGCAAGTCTTTACTGTCACTTTTGATCAATTAAATGCATTATATAGTAGTATTACATATATATAAAAAAAGAAAAAAAAAAAGATCTTACTGACCGCAAACTTTTGAATGTTAGTGTATATGTAATATATAACCATAAGACTCAACTTACCCTGCCAGCATGGTGTAAAGTAAGATTCCCAGACTCCAGATATCACAGGCGGCATCATATCCCTGTTTCTTCAGGACCTGTATGAATCACAGGTTTGTTGTTGTAAATTTGTCAACATATATACCTATTATAAAACACTTCATTTTTTTTATTGCTTTGGTGCAATTCTCACAAGCAAGTGGTATTTTTTTACTCTTAGTACTAATCTCATAACTAACAGATCATCAAAAAACATACTTTTTTTCAAACATTTCAGCATTTTCAATTATGTTAGTACAATACACAAAATTGGGAATTTTATGGTACTAAATTATATTAATGCAGTAGGTATAATCCATTTATTAACTTTTCAAGCATAGGCCTGCTTAAACTGTCATAAATCTTGAATTCTTTAAAGCACAGATTTAAAGGTGCACTATGTAACTTTTCCGTTCGCTAGAGGTCGCCTATTCAAAACAAAGGCGTAGTTTGATGATGCCAAGTTTGAGTGCAAAATCTTGGGACATGTGGTCTTCACTTCACAGCTGGTGGAAAAAAATCGGGATAGATCTCGGGCAGAAATCATGTTCATGGATGCGATTATTAACGCTACTGTAGTATGAAGCAGAGCAGACCCGAGTGGTGTGGGTGCTGAGCAAGGCCGCTGGGGCGATTGTTAATAAGATGAATGCAACACACGCCTCGTGAGCAGCGGGACTTTTATTATTCCACAGTCGCCGGCACCATTTCTGCTTTTCCGGTCATGAGTATGAGGTAACGCAGCTCTGTTTATCATATTAGATACATTTGAGTGTGTTGAAAATTATGTTATGACGTTAATCTGTGCGTTCACTCGGTGGCTGCTATGACACTTGTTGCACAATAGCAATTTTCTCACGATTTACAAATAGTTGGAAACATTTGGGATATTGTAAGTACTCAACTGAAAAAAAAAAATAACACTGGCCAAGTGGTTTTTGGATATTTTACAAAAAATGTTTTACATAGTGCACCTTTAAGTTTGGTCTATTTTGAAAGATGACACTTGGCAGATTAATGCTGAAGTGAAAAACTTTTTATATGAAACTTATATGAAATATTTTCCAAAACACGTTTTACTGTAAAACTGTGAGAAAATCAAGCCAAAAAATCTCAACAAGTTGTGTTCAAAATCTGAGCTTAAAATCAATTTGCTTTCAGTAAGATTTTCTTTAGGCGCAGTACCAAAAGTCTCCTCTAGATGAAGTTTGTTTCCTATTAATTTCCAATGTGGCCATTTTTGACCGCTAGGAGTACAAGCGAATAAACTTTTCGAATCATGTCCATGATCTTTTTTTGTCTTCACACAGAAACTGCTAAAACCTTTACCAAGCTTCATACCATTCTGAAGAAGAAAAAAAATCAACAAAACAAAACGTACAATTTTCTGTCAAAATTGACCGAAGGGCAGCAAAGGGGTTAAATAATTTAACATGTGTATGACATTTTACAAACATTGAAAAATGCAGTTTTTTTTTTAGATTGATAAATCATAACAGCACAGAAAAGAAAAATGGATCTAAAAGTACCTCTGGCGCCACAAAGTTTGCAGTGTAGCACGGTGTCATGAGCAGACCATTTTCAGCCCTTAACTGTTTGGCAAAGCCAAAATCACAGATTCTGATGGACTCTGGGTCACCTGTTTCATCGACATACAGGATGTTACTGGGCTTCAAGTCTCGATGCACAACCTGAACACAGAAGTAAAAACAATGGTGAAGCAAATTCTACAATGACTTAAAAGTGACCAAAATTTGCGTCATTTGTTGTATTAGAACTTTTATGGTACATTTATCCTCAGTAGCAACTGAACAACTAACTATTTAGTGTCCCCTCTGTGACCACATGCAAACTGACCCCCTGTGAATGCAGATACTCCACAGTCTTGGTGATGGTGCAGAGCACAGCTGAGGCCTCCCGCTCTGAGAAGCACTTCTGCCGCAGGATCCGGTCCAGCAGCTCTCCCCCTCTCATCAGCTCCATCACCAGATACACAAACTTTCCATCATCATAGACCTGCAGCACACAGCACAGCGTTCACTCTCTCCATCACATTGCAGTGATACAGCTTTCACTCACAGACATCAACAGACCAGAGTGAGCCCTGAAAAACTGAAAAAATCTTGTGAAATTGGATCAATGGTAATGCAGGTAAACTTGGAAAAAACTGAAGAGTTTCATTAGTCCATTAGCTAATTTGAACTAATTACATCTATTTATTTACTGGTATGAAGAATAATTTTTTTCACCCAATTGATTAGACATTTTTCTAAACTTAAGGGTCTCTCCAAGAAAATCACACATTTTTAGACCTAATTTTATGAAATTTATGAAAATTGACATCTATTGAGGGTATGCACATGATGTCTCAGTAGGAGGTAGGTTACATCCACTGAGTGGCAGCTTTGGTGTTCAGCTTGAATGCAGTAAAAGCAAACACACACACACACACAAAAAAAACATCTGAAATGGGAAAGAGCTGTGCAATTGACTGAACAAATAGATTCAACAAGTGATCGGGGCTATCTTTTTACAGACTGCCGAAAGCTACAGAAAAGAGAAGTAAATGGATCAGCAAATGCAATTCCCAGAAACAACTGGCAGCGAAACGTGGATTTGCAGTTACTGTTTGTGTCAGATATGTTGAATTTTGTGGTAAAATCATACCCTAGGTTATATATTGTATTGACAACTTATCAATTATATATTTACCATCCTATATTCTGCGTAACTGTACATTTTTTGTCAGTATTTATTAAAAAACATTATGATAAGCCTTGATGTGGCAAACAGGCCGGTGGCCCGAGTGTTAATGAGTGTCGCCTGCGTGCCACACCGGTCTTGAGTCCCGCGGGGGAGCTCCGGAAGGATACAAGGAGGAGTAATGACAGTGCAAGACGAGAGAGGACCAGGACTGGACCTTATGTTGTGTTTTATTATGTTTATATGCGGCAGCCGTCCATGAGGGGTTGGCGCTTTACTTTCGTTTTGTTGTTTGTTTATTTTTTATATTAAAGTTTTATGTTAAACATTCGCCTGTTCCTGCCAGAGGTGGACAGTAGTGAAGTATTTTTACTTTCCAAGTAATTGTATTTTTTAAAGCATATGTACTTTATCACTGTTCTTCTTTGGAAAACTTTTACTTCACTACATTCCAAAGCATAATATCGTACTTTTTACTGCACTATATTTCATAAATAAAAGTAACAGTAATTCAAAGTTTTACTTGAGTACAAGTAAGAAAGTTCTACATTTTTAATGTAATTAAGTATTAAAGGTAAAAAAAAACTTTATTTATGAAATGTAGAGCAGTAAAAAGTACGACATTATGCTTTGGAATGTAGTGAAGTAAAAGTTTTCCAAAGAAAAACACTGATAAAGTACATTTACTTGAAATATGTACTTGAGTATAAAGTAAAAATACTTCACTACTGTCCACCTCTGGTTCCTGCCTTCTTCTTCCCTGAGCCTTTAACATCGATACATTGGTGCCGAAACCCGGGAGGAACGAGGGACGCGTTGTCATAGAGCCTTCGCAGAATCTGCCGCCAAGGATGCTTGAGGCGGTGGAGCTGGAGGACTCAACGAGGGGACAGATATACTCGCCTCCATCCACCAAAGCATGGAGGGGCAGCTGCCGTCGGGTCGGAGGAGGTGTTGCCGTTTGCCGACATCCGGGCCTGCATCCAGCCGCCAGCATGTGGAGGAGCAGGTGCCGCAGGAATGGGGCCTCGCTGCCGGACACCAAAGCCAAAGAGGAGGAACCATTGCTGGCCATCAGGGAATGGCGGGAGAATAAGGACGTCCACCTGGGGCATCCAGTGCCACCGCCAGGCATCGCAAATAAGTTCTCCCGGCTGGTTGAGGACCGAGCGGCAGTGCGTTTTGTGAAATGGACCGTCCTTCTGTCTCCTTTTCTCGCGCCTCCTCTGTCCATAACCCCAGGTGCTGCGGCCAACATGACAGGGGAGTAGAGAGCAGTCTCGAGGGTACCCTCTCGGCCTGTGAGTGTGTGGTAAGCAGGGTGTGTGGTAAGCAGAGCGGGGCTAAGTGCCGTGGGAACGAGCAAGGCCTATGGCGCATGTGCCACACACTTTAACATCATTACACTTGTGTTCAACAAACGGGGATGGTTAGATAATGTTAGACAAACCCAGTTTTCCTTACAAAGCAAGTTTAATTGTATAGCGCTTCACAATACACATAATTTCCAAGCAGCTTTACAGAAAGTCATAATGTCCATAATGCCTTAGTGCAGTCACGGCCGCCGCAGCACCTCCTCGCTGGATGGCTCGATCCTCCTCCAATGCGATGCGACAGCGATGGCTCCTCCGGTTGAGGGCAGCCAGCAGGGAGTCCCTTGTTCCCTGCCCCTCCCCCATCATGGTGGACAACAGCAGGCTCCAGCCTCAGCAAAGAGGAGTGACTCCTCTGCTCCCTCTCAGACAGCAGCCACCCCTCCTTGACACAAGAGCACGGCAGCGAGCTCTCCGTTCCACCTAGTCTTCTATCGCTCTAGCACCACCACCTCAGGCACCATTGGCGGTCACCGCTCCTTCACGCTGCCCTACCTCCTCATCACTGCAATCCCTCTCAGCAGCGAGGGCTCTCCCACAGCAAGTCCCTCCTTCCTCCCAGGTTTCAGCACCAGTGTAATGAGGTTAGAGTAACGGGGAAGAAGGAGGCGGGAGCCGGCAAACGTTCAATTACTTTAATCGTATAAAATAAATAAACAATGAAACGTAAGTGAAGCGGCAGCCCCTCACTGACGCCTGCCACACAAACATAAACAAAACACAATGTAAAATCCAGGCCTTGTCCTCTCGCCTCCTTCACTGTCGTCGCTTCTCCTTTTATGTTTACGGAGCTCCTCCGTGAGAGATATAAGATATGCTCATTATCAATCACGCCACCGGCCTCGCATCGTTCTCATGGCTCTCGGCCTCGCCCTGCTTGCCACACAGATTCCTGGCCACATGTAAATGTCCATGGACCACTGGTTCTTTGTAAGTTGTTGCAAGGATCCCTGTCACGTCCAAATGCCTTTAATTAAAGCAGATACACGTTTCTGCAGTTTTCCCTATTAAAGTCATGTTGCAGGATGTTTCGCAACTCAGTCTGGCTGAGGGGGCATAACGTCAATGCATACCCTCTCTATTGACTATATAATATATTAAATCAATTAGAGCATTCTGGAAAAATGAAGCCTTCTTCTACTATGGCCCATAAAATATAAGTTAATTTATTAACATATATACAGGCAAAATAGAAATGTATTATTTAAAACTACATTTTATGAAACTGTAAACCTCTATTAACATCTTCATGATTAAATAATATATCTTCTTTAGATCTACAATCCAACATAAACTACTAGTAGGTTCTCTATAAAACTAAAGTAGCATTTCTTTCTTTTTTTAAATTGTGACTCACATCTTTTAGAGTAATGATGTTTGGGTGCTGGCCGTATCGCAGAAGAATCTCAATCTCTTCAGACGGGTCCTTCTTGGCTCTGTCAATAATCTGAAATGAAATGGGCTGGTCAAAGCGGTGTCTGATAAAGCTTCGACTGACACTGAGTGATGCTATCCTCTATGACAATTCATCAAGAGGCTCCTATGAAACAGTCTCTGCTGTTCACTAAATAAAACTATGCACTGTGTGTTTTGTCACTCAAAGAGCATTTAATGGAAACCAAAGATTGTAAAGAGTAGATTTTATACTTACTTTAACAGCATACTCCACACTGGTGATTCTGTGGACACAACGTTTGCAGACTGAATACGCTCCAATGCCAATATCCTCCTTTAACTCATAGCCGTCAGTGAAATGAATGTTGTTGCCATGAAGTTGCTGCATTATAAAACAACAACACATAAATATACTGATTATTTATTTGATATTAACAATGATGAAATGACAACATTACATTAACTATGGACATGTTCCACTAACTTTTGACAACCAGAAACTGTTTTCCTTTTGAACAGTGTATCTATTAATTTATCGTTTATTGCAATATAATCCAGTGGCATTCATACATTTTAAGTGTGGATTCGGTATCCACTGTAGTGAACGATTGAACCCCAAGCAACTTTACAGCACACAGTAACTGTCCTCCAGAAGTAACCTGAGGTTAAGTGTCTTGCTCAAGGGCACAATGATCATAATTGACATCTCCCTGGAGGGGTTTGACCATACAACCTTTCACTTAGCAGCCCACATCTTGAACAGCACCCCATATATCTGAAATTGACTGAAATCTGAAATCTGGTTTTCTGCAACACATAACACCTCTTATTTTTAAGTCTGCATTTGTATTTTTAGAAAAATGTAAATGTACAGACATTCATAATTTTTATATATAATTAGAAAATTTACCATTGACTTTGTTACAATGTTCAATTATATCACTGTAACATTTACATACTAAACTATGTTTAGTGCCTTCTTTTTTTTAACACAAAACTATGGCCTGTCCCAACACAGAGGTCCCAGAGATCTGGACCTTGTGTTTTTACCAACATTCTTTAAAATATCTTCTTATGTGTTCAACAGAAGAAAGAAACTCATACAAGTTTGGAACATTTTTGGGTGAACTGTCCCTTTAAGTGTGTTTATAGGTTGTGGTTAGGAGGACAGTTACACTAAAATATGTTTGCTATGATATACACTCACCTAAAGGATTATTAGGAACACCTGTTCAATTTCTCATTAATGCAATTATCTAATCAACCAATCACATGGCAGTTGCTTCAATGCATTTAGGGGTGTGGTCCTGGTCAAGACAATCTCCTGAACTCCAAACTGAATGTCAGAATGGGAAAGAAAGGTGATTTAAGTAATTTTGAGCGTGGCATGGTTGTTGGTGCAAGACGGGCCGGTCTGAGTATGGTGTGAAAAGGGAAAAACATCCAGTACGCGGCAGTCCTGTGGGCGAAAATGCCTTGTTGATGCTAGAGGTCAGAGGAGAATGGGCCGACTGATTCAAGCTGATAGAAGAGCAACTTTGACTGAAATAACCACTCGTTACAACCGAGGTATGCAGCAAAGCATTTGTGAAGCCACAACACGCACAACCTTGAGGCGGATGGGCTACAAGAGCAGAAGACCTCACCGGGTACCACTCATCTCCACTACAAATAGGAAAAAGAGGCTACAATTTGCACGAGCTCACCAAAATTGGACAGTTGAAGACTGGAAAAATGTTGCCTGGTCTGATGAGTCTCGATTTCTGTTGAGACATTCAGATGGTAGAGTCAGAATTTGGAGTAAACAGAATGAGAACATGGATCCATCATGCCTGGTTACCACTGTGCAGGCTGGTGGTGGTGGTGTAATGGTGTGGGGGATGTTTTCTTGGCACACTTTAGGCCCCTTAGTGCCAATTGGGCATCGTTTAAATGCCACGGCCTACCTGAGCATTGTTTCTGACCATGTCCATCCCTTTATGACCACCATGTACCCATCCTCTGATGGCTACTTCCAGCAGGATAATGCACCATGTCACAAAGCTCGAATCATTTCAAATTGGTTTCTTGAACATGACAATGAGTTCACTGTACTAAAATGGCCCCCACAGTCACCAGATCTCAACCCAATAGAGCATCTTTGGGATGTGGTGGAACGGGAGCTTCGTGCCCTGGATGTGCATCCCACAAATCTCCATCAACTGCAAGATGCTATCCTATCAATATGGGCCAACATTTCTAAAGAATGCTTTCAGCACCTTGTTGAATCAATGCCACGTAGAATTAAGGCAGTTCTGAAGGCGAAAGGGGGTCAAACACAGTATTAGTATGGTGTTCCTAATAATCCTTTCGGTAAGTGTATATTTGCTAACTATTTTTTCTTTATTCCTTTAATTTTCTCAGTTTGACAAGAAATTCCCATGTGTCAGCAACCTTTGTAAATGAATATACCCATATCTGGTCAGTGTTTAAAATTTAAAGAGATAGTTCAGCTAAAAATTAAAAATATTTATTGAAATTGAATTGAAGTGAAAAGGTTTTGTTAAAAAAAAATTTTTCACTGACTGACAAAAATGAAAAAGGTCTATTTGTACAGCAATGCACAGAACCTTGCAAGCACTGCTTTTTCTTTCAAGAAATACAAATCTATAGTCTTCAATGCTTTGTAACAGTGCATGGAGATACATTTATATTCATCGGCTAAAAGTGAAACAGACATACATACTTTCAAATATGCAAATAATCAACAATATGTTCATGTGAACAAAACACATCCTAAAACGAATTCACAGCACAGGTTTAGAAATCTTCTACAAATAGCTGCACTCATGCATCTTCATGAGCCCTATCAGAATAAGTTAATATCGAAGGCTCGACAGATGTCACATCAGATCAGAATGATTCTAGACAACGGCACCGCAGAACAGATATCCGCTCGTGTGCCAGTGTGTTCCCGCCAATCAATACATATCATTCCGGTCACTGCCATGTCAGCTCAGACACTTCAATAAAGGAGCTCTTCAGGTATAAACCATCTGGCAGAATTAGTTCAGATTATGTAACACAGGTCTCTTTTTTCTTTCTCTTTTTTCTCATTTTGTGCTGTGCTATACAACACTACTTCCCCGAGGTATAGGTCTGAATTGACTACATGCTCACAGCCAGACCATGGTTAAATGAATACAGAAAACAACTTTGGCTAGTCTGACTGCAATATTTCCCATATGTTAGTGACTAGCCCTCAATATAGTAAAACTTTATTTAGTGAAATATTGATTGTTTCATCACTTGTATCATCACGACCAAAGAAACATAATTTGTACATTTTCTGAAGGAATGGAAGTGATTTTTGCCATGGAACTGTTGCCTGTGTTGTGGGTGGTTACTAAGGTACTGCAATGCAGTTGCATTTCACTATGCAGTTACTGAGGTATTTTGAGACACTCAGTTGCTACGGTATTTTAAGTGTTTTTTACATGCCGCTATGAGATTGCTAATGTAACCTGAATGGCATTTTGTTGCTATACTTTGCTAAGGTTGTTTGAATGATTTTTACAATAACATTATACAAATTTTTTGTATGTTGTTATGCGGTTGTGGATGGTTTCCACAACTTGCCAGAAAGCGAATATCAGAGTCCTGCTCACCTGTACAATGGGGTTTACAGAGATTTGCTTGATCTCGACCAAAGGTTGTTCTTGACCCAGGTTAGAGGCCACAAAGCTGAAGCCGCGGAAGAGCTGGTGTGCGTTAGCGCTGGGTGGAACACCGGGTGAGTCTGTGGACACATACAGATAAAAATATATATAGAAAGGCAACAAGGACACAGTCTCTCTATGAATGGAAACACACAATTGATCCCATCTGACCAGTATGAATAGTATGTACTATGTGGCAGGACCCGAGGGCTTTTGGTAAACAGATTCTGCTGTTGCAGTTCACTCTAATTTGTTTTTTCACTCTCCCTTTGCTTGATGGGCACAGACTGTTATGTAAGAATAGTTTCCAGCTCGCTGTCTATCACATTGTCTCTGACGTTTAAAAGCAAACACTTAAAATGATTCTTCCAGCCATTCTTTAAATAAAATGGCATATGAGTATTGCGTGTGTAATCTGAAAATCAACTGCAATTTGCGTCACCTGTCGGTGTGCGGGATGTAAACTCAGGATCAAAATGAAAGGTGTCCTCTGGTCGGCCCACTGCTGGTTTGAACGGAGGCTTGATTTCTCGTCTATACAACTTCTGTTAACCAAGAAGTCAGAAAGCCCACATAATGGTCACAATTTACACAATTTAAGACATACTCTAATGCTAAGAGTTTTATATATATATACTTACATTCCAGTCTATTGTTGCAAAAAATATATGCCGTTTGATTTCTTCCACTCCATCAGGTCCTGCACCTGCAGAACAACCAGAGGACAAACATCATGGACATTTTTTTTGTATTGTATGGGATGAAATACCTGATAAAACAAACACCTAAAACCCATCTGTCACATAAAACTATTTAAAGGATGGGATTCGCATGAAACATCAATCTATCTGTGAGTCAGACAAGTGTTGAAAGCACTCTTCGAAAATCCTCAACAGCTCTGTTTCCCATCCTGCTTGATGTAGCTAACCTTTCAAACCCTCAACAAACAGGAATCTAAAAATGCTGTGCTATACTGCACAGCCAAGGGATCAATGTTTTGCTGGTTAGCATAACTCAGTTAGCCTAACATCTGCAAAAAGCATCTTTCATTGTTGACGGTGGTCATGGCTGAGCTCATGTTTGGCTGTGATTCCTATTCTCATTGTAAGAGTGACTTCTCTGATTGGTGGATCTCTCTTCAGGGCTAAGGGTAGTGTAGTTTTCAGCAGGAATTTGACAATTAAACCGATTGGAAAATTAAGCTGAAATAAGGGTCAAGAAGCATAATTCACCACTTAAAGGATAAGTTCAACAATTTTCAATCAGCATTGTATTGTTGCAATGTCATAGTATATGTAAATAAACAATGTGTATTCTTTCTCCATGTTACCTGCACCTACACCGTTCAGGCATAACATTATGACCACCTTCCTAACAATATTAGGAATTATGACAATATTGTGTTGGTCCCGCTTTTGCTGCCAAAACAGCCCTGACCCGTCGAGGCATGGACTCCACTTGACCCCTGAAGGTGTGCTGTGGTATCTGGCACCAAGATGTTAGCAGCAGATCCTTTAAGTCCTGTAAGTTGCAAGACTTGTTTGTTCAGCACATTCCACAGATGCTCGATTGGATTGAGAACTGGGGAATTTGGAGGCCAAGTCAACACCTCAAACTCGTTGTTGTGCTCCTCAAACCATTCCTGAACCATTTTTGCTTTGTGGCAGGGCGCATTATCCTGCTGAAAGAGGCCACAGCCACCAGGGAATATTGTTTCCATGAAAGGGTGTACATGGTCTGCAACAATGCTTAGGTAGGTGGTATGTGTCAAAGTAACATCCACATGGATGGCAGGACCCAAGGTTTTCCAGCAGAACATTGCCCAAAGCATCACACTGCCTCCGCCAGCTTGCCTTCTACACATAGTGCATCCTGGTGCCATGTGTTCCCCAGGTAAGTGACGCACACGCATCCGGCCATCCACGTGATGTAAAAGAAAATGTGATTCATCAGACCAGGTCACCTTCTTCCATTGCTTCGTGGTCCAGTTCTGATGCTCACATGCTCACTGTTGATGCTTTCGGCAGTGGACAGGGGTCAGCATGGGCACCGTGACTGGTCTGCGGCTATGCAACTCCATACGCAACAAACTGCGATGCACTGTGTATTCTGACACCTTTCTATCAGAACCAGCATTAAATTCTTGAGCAATTTGAGCTACAGCAGCTCGTCTGTTTGATCGCACCACATGCGCCAGCCTTCGCTCCCCACGTGCATCAATGACCCTGTCGCCGGTTCACCACTGTTTCTTTCCTTGGATCACTTTTGATAGATACTGACCACTGCAGACCGGGAACACCCCACAAGGGCTGCAGTTTTGGAGAAGCTCTGACCCAGTCGTCTAGCCATCACATTTTGGCCCTTGTCAAACTCACTCAAATCCTTACGCTTGCCCATTTTTCCTACTTCTAACACATCAACTTTGAGGACAAAATGGGCACTGGCTGCCTAATATACCACCCATTAACGGGTGCAGTGATGAAGAGATAATCAGTGTTATTCACTTCACCGGTCATAATGTTATGCCTGATCGGTGTATATCCCCATTTATTTGTCAGCAAAATTCAGCTGGACTATGCAAAACATGTCACAGCTTGAGGGCTTTTGTTAAAACTAGAGATAGATCTTCTGTATTTTTACTGCCCACGGACAGTAGGATTGACAGGGGGTAGCGCCAAAGTGCATCATAGGTGTTGAAGTTTTTGGCTAAAGGGAACACCACAGCCCTTTTCTCTGTTTTCTCTAGTCATGCAGCAACGGTTTTAAAAAAAATGGTTTCACATTTCTACTGCATAGACAGCCAAGTTTTATTAAAAGCATTTCTGTCATGACAACTCTCTGAGAGATTGGCATGGTAATGGATGTGGCAATGTTAGTGTATTTGGTCTTGGCAGAATAGATCTGCTACGCTGCTGTTGTTGATTATTGCTGCTGCTGCAGAGCAAGTACAGAAACTTGCTACTGCCAATACATTCACAGACATGCTGCTGCACATATAACACATGGAATAACCCCTGTAGCAGATCTATACAGGTGGAGCTGGAAAAAAAAAAGCGCGCTGCAGACTGCTAACAGCAAACAATGGCAAGCATTTGAATGTTTGAGCAGCAAGCTCATTGGCTGCTGATGCCACAGCAACCAATCAACTGCGCTATGTAGATGACGATGTGATAGCTAGCAATTGAGGTAAGGACCTATCTGCCTGTGCCATCTAGAGTTTCATGACAGAACTTTGTATATCTGGCCAGTGGTAATTTACCCATTTAACAACCTCAAAGCTCATGGTCCTCAAAAGCTCTTGTCCTGAAAAGTTAATTATGTTATCGCTAAAAATAAAATTCTCTAAACAAAATTAATAGGATTTTTTGCTTAACCTACTGTTGCGCTCCACTGTGCAACACTATTCCACCTCATTAACTATTCCATGATAACATGCATATAAATGGTTCCCTTTCATTTTAGCATTCAAAGAATGTTAGTAGTCATAATCATACATGAGTGAGTCACAGGACTTGGTTTGGATGTATACAGCTTATCGGAGACAGAAGAATATTAAGCCACGGTCAGCATTGGGTCTCGATGGCATTTATCTCTGCTTTATAAATTATGGATAAAATGATTCCCCCAGCTAAATCCAATCTCAGCTTGACAAACATTCAGCAGCAGCGTCTGGAAGTCTGACTGCAGTCATTCACACAGGAAATCATCTCTGACTAAAATGAGATTCATGCCCACTGCTGCTGTCGTAAGAAAAATGTACAATACTATGTTCAACTAAAAGAGGTATCACTGTGACCAACATCTGATACATTTATTGAGCTAAGCGTTTCATATTATTTACACTATCCCTTCTGGAAAAATAGCTTAAATCAGCGATTTGCTGGTCTTAGCTGGCCTAGTTTAATGGTTTAAGAATGGTTTTGTGCACTAATCAGCTGACCATCCAGGAGAACAGATTGGGAGACCAACTAAACCCATATAGATAAGCGAAGACTACTAAACCACCATGGCTGGATTAAGATAGGCAGGTGAATAACATATTTGATACTGTTAGTTATGTACAGTAGCCTTACCTAATCTATTGGAAGGGTTTCTTTTGAAGAGAGCCCGCAATAAACTCTGGACTTCAGGGCTGAGGAACTGTGGCATGCCCAGTTTTGCCCTGAGAAAAAAACAACAACCATTAAATCTGTTATTAACTTCTGAAAACAAATGAGACTGTGATGCACAGCCACAAACATCACAAATCATCTTGACAGATCCATTTATGAGGACAATTTATTACAAATCTTTAAACAAACAAACAAACAAAAAAAGATAAATAAAGCCTTTCAGATAATACACAAATACAACATTCTTACTTGAGAATAAGTGCCATGGTCTCTTTGCGGTCTTTGCCTTGAAATGGCAGGGATCCAGTCAGCATTTCAAACTAGGCACAGTAATAGAAGCATCAGGCTTTGCTTTAGCAAGTTTATTTATGGATAGTACAATAATTGTGTATTCAGCACTGCTTCACAGTATCAGCTCGTACTGAAACTAAATCTGTCTCCAGTCAGCATGCTTACTCTGTAACACTTCTCCCTGTGAGTGAATTAATTTTAAGATGGGATATGGGGAGGATATTTGGAAGTGAGCTATAGTTAAATGGGCTGCAGTTTTTAAGTGAGATTCCACAACAATGGATCCACCAGAGACTAGTCAAAATCATGCTTATCAAGTCAAATGTATTTATATAGCACTTTTCACAATACACATTTAGCAGATTAGAACTGTGTGATAAAGTAGTTTATAAGCAGTTGATCAAGTAGAACTTTTAATTCAATAATAATTTACCAGTTGTTTCAGTCAACAGTCAGTATGTCCTGCATTCACTCACAAACTTTTTAAGGTTTCTGTACTACAAAAAGCTACCCACATCAGGTTGTCATGTTCCAAACTCACATCTTTGGCTGAGCCAATTGTGATTTGTCAGCCCAACGGGTCATTTGGCTGCTTAGCATGGTCCAATTAGACCCTATTGGTAGATTTGGTGAGTGCTGCTAAGCAGAAATGGTCTTTAAACATTATTGGCTGGAACTTTAAACATTTAATTTGAAGTCTCCTCCTTTTAACTGCATTTTAAAGTGAGGTGTTGTATCCATCTGAGCTCTTGATACTTATAAGTACACCTCTTCAAAAGTTATTTGTTCCAACAATGGCTGTGAGTCACTTGCTGCAGAGGAAATTGAAATTCTTAAAGGACGTACCCTCATATAGAAGCAATTACCAGCAACAACTCAAGGCAACAATAACTGGTGTTTTTCCAAAATAGATCTTTTTTGCATTAATAGAAATATCTGTGGCCCAGTGCTGCAGCAGAAGATATCCACGGAAGTCCTTTATCTAGTAAGGAAGTTTCCAATCAATATATAACTTTTAGACCTATTACTAACAGTATTGTTAGCAACCCCAAAGGTTAGCAACTCTTGCTAATGCTGTGTTCCATTCAAAGTCAGATTTGGGATATTCCTACTTAACATATGGTGACCAGATTTCTAAAATGGAAACCAGGGACATTTCCTAATTCTGTGGTCTAAATATTATTAAAACCTCACTTGTTATTACTTATGAATTAAAAAAATTGGGACAATAAATACCAGTGTTCTGCATTGCCACGATGCCAGACCATTTGTGAACCTTGTTCATGTTTTGGTCTCTTATCGGTTTTGCTTTGGTCTCCCCTGCCTTTTGTCCAGCTCACTGATTTAGCTTTGATCCTTGTCTGACTCTGGCTCTGTTCTTGCCACTTTCACTCGCATTACTGGCAACCACAGGGAAGAACTGGTTTTCTACCTGTTTGACTCACTGGTGTTGCCCATAGTGTTGGGTAATCCTTGTCTCTGTCAACAATCATGTTAACTGGGCAGAGAACACCATTATTGCTTGGAAATCATCTTGTCATACAAATTGTCCCCTTTGTCGCTTTCTTTGTGTTACAGCCAGAGAAGGCTGCTTAACTCTCCCAGGTCCCGGCAGTTTATTTTGATTTGAAAGTGGTCTTCAGTTGGTCCCAAGCTCCCTCTCTTCCACCTCCTCAAGCTCCTCACCAGCACTTCTCTGCCACATGGGCGGCTCTTTTCCTTGTCCATTCCGGAACAGGTGGGAGGTTGAATGACAACTGTTAAGAACAAGTACCCCTCTGCCTCTTATGTCATCGGCCATTGAGATCTTGCACGGGCAAGGGTTTGGACCTATGTAACCAAATCCGGATGTGGAATGGTGGCGAGTGGAAGACCTTTAATAATTAACCTTTAATACCCCTATAGGGCACTTTGAGTATTTTGTACTTCAGTTCGGGCTTACATAACTTACAAACGCCTGTAAGACAGCAGGGCGTTTGTAAGTTATGTGCTGAGATACATGATTAATATGTTAATATTCTCATCTTTTCTTCCTCTCTCAGGTGCACATACAGCGTGTCAGGCAGATGCAGAAGAGGATCTTGGAGAAACAGTAATTTATTAAGGCAGAGAAGGATTGCTATGACGCCTGATTGGTTCTGCTCTTGGGATCTATTGTTTTGGTGGAGGGGATACACATGGACCCTGCTAAGGTGAGGGCCATCTCCTGCTGGCTGGTGCCAGACTGTTGCAAAACTCTCCAGCAGTTTCTGAGATTAGCTAACTTTTATAGATGTTTTATTCACAGTTAATCAGGTAGCAACGCCTCTGATGGCATTAACCTCCACCAAGTCCAAGCTTTACTGGTCAGCGTTTGAGAAGATTAAATCTAGCTTGTCTCCCCTGTCTCAAAATGCCTGATCCAGCTCATCAATTTGGTGGTGGAGTTGGACACATCAGACGTAGGTATAATAATGTTACATCCCTGTGCTTATTACTATTTGGGGTGTTGAGAGTCATGTCAGACGGACATTGAGCGAAGTCAAGGTGCCTGGGGGGTGTCCAGTATGTCTGCTGTATGTTCCTGAATTGGTCGGCACTTGCGGTTCTCCAGTGGGGCCATTCCTCCAAACTCACTTGGCACCTGGGAGTGAGAAGGTCGCTGTGTGCTTGATCTGTGCTCAAAATAAGACTTCTTAATTTCCCTCCTGTTGGACTGCTCCGTCCTGTCCCCATCACCTCCCGCCCCAGGTCACATATTGTCCTGGATTTGTCACCAACCTCCCTCCATCCAGTGACAATAATGTGATCCTACACCGTGATGGACCGCTTTTCTAAGGTGGTTAACTTCATTCCACTCCTCAAACTCCTCTCTGACTGAGAGACACCTTCCGCATTCATGGACTTCCGTGAAAGAGGGTCCCAAATTCGTCTCTCACTTTTGAAGGGAGTTTTCGGCATCTTGTGCTGCCTTGGTTTTCAATCTCCTGTTTCCTTCCTCTGTGTCCACCCAATCATTCATGTCACCCTTGTCAAACCTGTCTTACACCCACTTTCGTCAGTGTCTGCTTAATATCCCATAAAAATTTGGCAAAATATTTAGACACAAATTTGTAACTATATCGCCCAGTGAAATGACCGTGTCATTTATTTAAACTCCATTATTATTTTGGCTTAATAGAAAAGTTTTGAGTATTGATGAGCAGAACACACAGCTTTAATGACTTCAAAAATTATTGTGGGTTTTATTAATTTTAAGTTTGTTTGTTTTTTAACAGAAAATATGATGTATATTTAAAAAATACATCACAATAAACAAAGGGCTTTCGAAGTTGTCTATTGATAGTAACTTAAATTTAAACATAAATATTTTTCATATTATAGCTATTGTAGCCTTTATTTATGGTAAAATAAAGTTGCAAAAAAGCAACCAGAAACATATATTTACCTTCATTAAGTAACATTTTGGCTTGTGTCTAAGAAAATATATTGATTTAAGTATGGTATGTTCTTTATAATAAATAAACATTTTACTTTGTATGAATGTACTGTCTTTGGGAAAATAAATATTTTTGATCAAAAACCATTAAACTAAACCATAAATATAATTTGGGAACAACTAATAAATTTGGCTGTAACAATTTGAAGTATAAAGTTGGTCCAAAGTATATTATTTTCAGTGCATTATTCATTTGCATTTCTGCCTTCTGCCATTTTACTTTTCAAGTAAAAATGTGACTTTCTGAGTTAAATGGAACGCAGCATAGCAAAGCTAGTTAATGCATTAAAATAACATTAAAACAGTCTAACACTAATGAAATGTGCTTAATTTTGCTGTGAGAACCCCACAGATCTACGACCATCCATACGACGATCCTTTGTCCCTAGGCTAGTGCTGCGCATGTTCGACACTAAAACACTGCAGTGCTCACGTAGCAGTCTATGATCCTTCACAATCTGCAAGGACACTTACCATTAAGACTCCAAAGGACCACCAGTCAGCACTTTGAGTGTGACCTCGTCTGTTGACCACCTCTGGGGCCATGTATTCGATCGTCCCACAGAATGAGTACGCTCGTTTGTCATGATCGATTGCCTCTTTGCTCAGGCCAAAATCTGAGAAGAAAGAGACAATATTAAACCATCAACATACAGCCCCTTTAGTCAGTCAAGTCACCTTTATTTATATAGCGCTTTTTACAATGCCGATTGTTTCAAAGCAGCTTCACAGTGTTAAACAGGAAAATAATGCAAACGAATTTGATTCGGCTGTACAGCCGCTCTGGAGAAAATGGTGATGTCGTCTAGCTCATTTCAATTATCATATACACTCACCTAAAGGATTATTAAGAACACCATACTAATACTGTGTTCGACCCCCTTTCACCTTCAGAACTGCCTTAATTCTATGTGGCATTGATTCAACAAGGTGCTGAAAGCATTCTTTAGAAATGTTGTCCCATATTGATAGGACAGCATCTTGCAGTTGATGGAGATTTGTGGGATGCACATCCAGGGAACGAAGCTCCCGTTCCACCACATCCCAAAGATGCTCTATTGGGTTGAGATCTGGTGACTGTGGGGGCCATTTTAGTACAGTGAACTCATTGTCATGTTCAAGAAACCAATTTGAAATGATTCAAGCTTTGTGACATGGTGCATTATCCTGCTGGAAGTAGCCATCAGAGGATGGGTACATGGTGGTCATAAAGGGATGGACATGGTCAGAAACAATGCTCAGGTAGGCCGTGGCATTTAAACGATGCCCAATTGGCACTAAGGGGCCTGAAGTGTGCCAAGAAAACATCCCCCACACCATTACACCACCACCACCAGCCTGCACAGTGGTAACAAGGCATGATGGATTCATGTTCTCATTCTGTTTACACCAAATTCTGACTCTACCATCTGAATGTCTCAACAGAAATCGAGACTCATCAGACCAGGCAACATTTTTCCAGTCTTCAACTGTCCAATTTTGGTGAGCTCGTGCAAATTGTAGCCTCTTTTTCCTATTTGTAGTGGAGATGAGTGGTACCCGGTGGGGTCTTCTGCTGTTGTAGCCCATCCGCCTCAAGGTTGTGCGTGTTGTGGCTTCACAAATGCTTTGCTGCATACCTCGGTTGTAACGAGTGGTTATTTCAGTCAAAGTTGCTCTTCTATCAGCTTGAATCAGTCGGCCCATTCTCCTCTGACCTATAGCATCAACAAGGCATTTTCGCCCACAGGACTGCCGCATACTGGATGTTTTTCCCTTTTCACACCATTCTTTGTAAACTCTACAAATGGTTGTGTGTGAAAATCCCAGTAACTGAGCAGATTGTGAAATACTCAGACCGGCCCGTCTGGCACCAACAACCATGCCACGCTCAAAATTGCTTAAATCACCTTTCTTTCCCATTCTGACATTCAGTTTGGAGTTCAGGAGATTGTCTTGACCAGGACCACACCCCTAAATGCATTGAAGCAACTGCCATGTGATTGGTTGATTAGATAATTGCATTAATGAGAAATTGAACAGGTGTTCCTAATAATCCTTTAGGTGAGTGTATATTCAAGTAATGTAGTTGACATAGTTAATTTAGTTAATTTAGTAGTCAATGGCAAATGTAAAGAGTTAAACCGTGTGGCGAAAGCAAATGAAAAAAATTCTGTTCACCTGTAATCTTTATGTGGCCTTCTTCATCAAGGAGAATGCTGGAAAGGTGAAGCAAGAGATGATTATATTTCATTTCTATATTACTGTATAGAGAGCAACTACAGCTACAGAATTAAAATGAGATAGAGAGGGTGTTTATTAGGCTAGTTCTTTAAAAAATTACAAACCTTTATATATTAATAACATTTTAGAAAGAGCTAGTTATTTATATATGCAGTGAAATGTCACAACGTGGCAGAGTAACAAATATTTATAATAAGGAATTATATTGAATAACATATAGAATTATGAATATTTGTATCTTTTTGTTTGCATTCATTACGCTCCAAATATATTTTAATATTTAATTAAATATTTAATTCATGGGATTATCCATGAAAACACTGATTATTGAAATATAACCCATTTTTAATGTTACTATGAAATAAGATTTTGGGTCATACTGCCCATCCCTAACACTCCACCCCCTTTTATTGATTTTTTTTAAAGAACAAATATAATTTTTTGTATGGAGACAATGCCTTTCTTTTATTTTATTTTTATTGAAATGTCTCCCCAACTAACCCAGAACAGACTGCCTTTATTTAAACAGTTACAATGTCATTCAAAAATAAATGTATAAAATTAAGAATAATTATATATATTGAAGTAAATATCAGAGGATATAAGAGTTCAGTGAGGTAAACACTACACTAATTTTGTAGGGGTGACAAGATTGAGGATATATTTTCTTAATGAATGTACTGGTGCAGTGTCCTTTGGATTGCCTTTGTCTACGCCATTAATCACTTATGACAGATCTCAGAACAGCGTGCCCTTAAGAGATATAGAGCGCTCCATTGAGACCTGCTCTCCAGCCACCTCCATTTTCACCTTCTAAGATGAGTACCAGAAATATCAGAATATCTCTTATACCATACTGACTGAGTGTCCCTTTCATTATTTCCAACAATGAATTTCCCACAAGAGCCAATTCAAAGTGCAGGTGATCTTGGTTTTGGTCTATTGTTTGAGTAGATATGAGAGAGACAAGCCCTGCAAGAGCATTACTGTACTGGAAGCATGGTAAGGATTATATTAAGGGGATAGTAGTTCTTCCACGGCTCAACAATAAGGATGTTTTTTTTTCGGTCAGGCCAGTAGTTCAGGTGCTGGATGCAAGAAAAAGAAATTAAGTTCTTAGGGTAAATTATAGGAAGTTCAAATTTTTTTTGTTAAGAACATCTTAATATTCTAAAATATTATAGTAGTATGCATTATACATTACAGTTTAAAAGTTTAGGGTTTGTTCATATTTTTGAAAGAAGTCTCTTATGCTCACCAAGGCTGCATTTATTTAATCAAAAATACAGTGAAAACAGTAATATTGTGAATTTAAAATAAAGTTTTCTATTTTAATACAACTTTCAACATCATTACTCCAGTCACATGATCCTCCAGAGTCACATGATCCTTCAGAAATCATTCTAATTTGCTGATTTGGTGCTCAAAGAAAATGTATTTGTTTTATCAATGTTGAAAACAGTTGTGCTGCTTAATATTTTAATGGAAATGTGATACTTTTTTGATGAATAGAAAGTTCAGAAGAGCAACATATTTAAAATTTAATATTTTACATTACAAACATTATATTTAATGTGTCCTTGATGAATAATAGTAGTAATTACTGAACAAAACTTTTGAACAGTAGTGAATACTACTAGTTTTATAATGATGTAATGCTGTAACTTTTTACAAAGTTACAAAATATAAACAAAATAGTAACTAATGTTTTTTCCTAAGAATGTACTTGCCTCAACATTTTCATCACAAAATTTATTTTTTATTGTTACCATATTTACGTATATATGTGTCAGAATTTTTTTTACCACTAACTTTCATTTAACTTTTTTCGATTACACTTTATTTTAAGGTGTCATTATTACACTGTAATTATACATTTAAGTACTGAGTAATATTAAGTAACTACATGTATTTACTACAGGGTTAGGATTAGGGTTTGGTTTGGTTTAAGGTTAGTTGCATGTAATTATGCATAATTTATAGTTATTACTATAGTAACTGCATGTAACATATGTAACAATGACACTGTAAAATAACTCAAGAAGGGAAATGATGGCATAAACATGACCAATTAAAGAACACATAATAAAATGTTTAAGGGATAAAAACATGTATGATCAATAACCTTCAACATTAAGATAAAAATCTCACACCGATGTCATCCTTATTGTTGAGCCCTGTACACATTTCTGTCTAATGTAAGGGGAAAAGTTTTGACAAGCACTCTAAAAATCAGCAGAAGGACACAAAACAGATGTAACTCCACTAAAGAAACAGGAGCAGCACAGGAAGCTCTCTGGGTAGTTGCATCACCCAGTTTGAACCTCTGAATTATGACTGTATTTACATGAGAATTTCACAGAGATCTCTTGACTCTAATCCAGATGTGGATTATACGGCTGCTTGAAAATACAGCACTTAAACCCTCCTGAACATCATGTCCAATCAGGGTTCTGCTGAGGTTATCAACACAAGGTCACTCTTGTGAGCGTACAGGCATAAGGTCACTATCTAGGGCACCGAAGTAGGCTACAATGTACATTAGAACACTTGATCGCTATTTACTGATAATATATGGGGTTTGGTCTTACTTCTCCGGTTTTAGATCACGGTAGATGATGCCCAGACTATGAAGATGATCCAAAGCCAAGGCCAGCTCAGCCAAATAGAACTTCACATCTTCTTCAGTAAACATTACCTAGACAGAGAAAATATCATAACTAATTTTTCATTTAGCTGTTGCTTTTACAGAAATACAAATCCTTTTAGGATTAGGGATTTGAACAAGACCAGTACATTTTGTCATATAACTCATCCCACACAGTTTGTGCTATGGACATAAATGATACCTCAAACCATGCAGCTTATTGAGGGGAGCTGTGTTATTACTTTTTCTTAGAAATCAGACTTATGTCTTTCGCCTGGTGAAAAAATATCCCACAGACTTGTGGGTGGGCTCTTTTTGAATTTTGTAAAGCAAACACCTAGCAACCCCATAGCAACTCCCTGGCAACCATCCACAACACCACTTGTAAAATATCTTTTCCGCTTTTAATGGTTATTACAAAGACAGCCCTCTTGGGTTTTACCTGTAGATAAATATCTTCTAAAACATTACGGGCCCGATCATACACTCGGAGCAATGCGATGCCAGGCACGGCGCAAGTGTTTTTTGCTAGTTTCAGCCCGACGCAGTTATAATTTTCACGTCCAGCGCTCATCTGTGCACCCATGTGCTGGTCTGAAAACGAGATATGTTCAGGCACATTGTTGGCGCGTTGCTATTTTGACTGCGCCATTGACCAACAAAAACCTGGTCTTAAGTCAATAGTGCAGTATTTTTTGTGTTATTTAAAGGGGTACTTCACGGCTAGAAAGATGAATGTGTATTTAAATTGGATCATTTATGTAGTAGAAATGTGAAATTATTTTAGAAGTTGGTGCCTTCTAGACTGAGAAAATCCAGAAAATGTATTTTTGGCTCATATGGATGAAAGACAACAACTCCCAGAATGCACTTGCTTTGCTGCCCTACAAGGCCACTCCCACCGGTTACATCACTTGCCCACCGCGGCACCACCCCACCGTCGTTTTGATTTTTATAGTAATAAAATCATTTAGTTCAGTTAGAGAACAGACACTACAATTAAAAACTGTTCAATACAGCATGAGCCGAACGAGAGTCGCTGCACAGACCAGCAGCAGGAGTCAGATTTCATTCATCACGAGAGCGAAGAGCTGACAGACAAGACGATCACGGAAGATTTGGTTTCAAAGCTAAATGTAAATGCGCCTATTTAAGTGAGTTTGTCATTGTACTGTTTTGTTGTTGTGTTTTCCATTAAGAATAATAGGCTAATGAACCCACAATTCAAGCAACCCGCCCCCGGACTGGTGCTAATTCAAAACCGAAACTAAAATGAGCACGGCTGCCCGGCATTCATTCACGGCCGCATTGTCATTCATTCACGGCCGCAAAGTCATTCACGGTGTGTGTGCACTGGCGCGTTTTCAGTTCATGCCTATGGAAGCTTAACTTTCATAGGAATTCATTGAAAACACTCGCTTTGCTCTGCACCGCTCCGTTATGAATGCTCAGCGGGCATTTCTGTCTAATGTAAGGGGAAAAGTTTTGACAAGCACTCTAAATGACGATATTTGCGTTCAGACTTTTTACGCTCGCAAAATTCCGCCATGTAAATAGCGACTCCACCATGGTGCAAGCGCAACTGGCTTTTAAAAGGAATAGGAGATGAGACTCTGATTGGTTTATTGTATGTTACACCCAAAACACACCCATCACCCATGACTAGGTACAACACTTTTGGACCATGTGCCTGGCGTGCCACCATTTTTTTCCGTTGTTAAACTAGCAAAAGTGGATTCGGAAAGTGCACCTGCGCTATTGCGCTTCAGACCATGCGCTCAGATAATTAAAATTGGGCCCTAGGTTACACCTCAATGTGAAATGATGATGTCATGATATTGCTTTAAAATATTCCAGGTCATTTCTTAAAATAGTATAATCAATTGTCTATGTTCTGAGTTATAACTTAATGAATATTCAGCAAGACTCCACCTGTAAAAATGGGAAATACATTTATGGTAATACACTTAGAATGCACAATAGAAGCAAGAGTAACCCAGCATATTCCTTTAATGCACGACCTGCCCAGTGACAGATCTTCAATAAAACTGCACTGCAGGAACACAGAGTGTTCTTATATTTGGAAGACCAAAAACGGCTCTTTTTCACAGCTAATTTTAATCACCGGGAGATTTATTTAGACTGCGCAGAGAGCATCAGGGGATAGACAGTGCCATATTGAGGAGAGTAGATTGGCGTAACAAGTTCCAGCCAGGAGAACAGCAGCTGTTGCAGCCAGATGAGACATTTGAGCACCAGCGGTAATTAATTTACGTCTCACTTCCCAAGCATGGTTCTGCGCGGAGAATCACGATTAAATCAAGAGCACAAATCTCTAGGTGGAAGTGCTCCAGTTTCTTTTTTAATTCACACTTTATAAAGAGACTGATTAGAAGTAAATGTGCAGGAGTTGCTCTTACAGTGCAACGCAACTGTAATTATATACACCTTTTTGTCCAATGAAATCATCTCCAGAGTGAGATGAAAATGTCCCTCACCCCAAAACCACATGCCACTGACTAGCATTAGCAAACAGCCAATCAAAGTTTATGGCTGCTACGTAAACTAAAGACTATTGACTATTTAAAAACAAAAATAGTGTACACAGTGCCCACCCACTTGGCGGGGTTCTGGTATTTTTCAAACATTTTTTAAAAATCTTTAAGACTTATAGGGCATTAACCAAGCCAACCAGCTACAAGAACATTACTAACTTTGATTTGAAGCAAAAAAATATTTGAAAATTGGACAAAATGACAAAGGTACATTACTGTAGACTTAATGGATTTAGCGAGGGTAAGAATTACAATGTCATGAAGCATTGCGAATGACATAATCAAAATAAAAGCGATCGGTAAATACAAACCAATTGATTTAAAGATGTTGATTATGTATATAGAAACATATTGTTTATCACAAAGTATGCAAATATATACAATTATTTAATTAGTTTGAGAGCGTAGGGAGACTCTATTTCATCATTCACAGGGCTTCTTTCAGCATAATTTGCTTGTTTCTATTCTCTGATTGGTAGAGATTTCTTTGAAGAATCATGCAATGTATTTCTCCTGGACTTCCACTGTTGAACATGATTATTAAAAAAATAGGCTGAAATAATACAGGCTCATGGATTCAACAAAAGCATACACCATAGATTAAGTTATCATTAAAAACCACTTTCTCTATGGAGAAAATAAATGGCATTTTTACTTCCAGAACCCGACTGTTGCACTATATAACAAACACTTTTTTAATACGTCTCGTCCCAACTTCCTGTTTGAATAGGAATGTCTGGCGATGCAGGAAAGAAAACTGTGCATGTCAAGCCCATTTAATGAGGTCTAAACAAATGTGAGTCTTTTTGACTGATTCCTTAAACCAGTTCAAAAGAGTTTGTATGTTTATTGTATTTATTTATTGTATAGTATGAAGACTGCAAATATTAAAGTGCATCTATTATGTTATTTTAAAGGTTTCTAATTTTGTTTTAGAGGTCTCCTACAATAGATTTACATGCATTGAAGATCAAAAACATTTTAATTTTCTCATAATATGAGCATGATCATGGCAGGATCACCTCTTTCCTTACATTGTCTGAAACGATTCGATCATGGATCCGGTCTCTCTAAACCCCTCCTTTCCGAGCATCTACTCTGCTCTAATTGGTCAGATGGCCCAGTCTGCTGTGATTGGTCTAAAGCTTACAGCACAAGTCGGAATGAAACACCCATTACTATATCTGAATTTCAGCTCTGGAAGCTTCCTCAGCACTTGTGTACACAGTTATATGAACAGTAACGATGGAGTCGGTTCTACCATATCAATTCGAGAGTCCAATAATGAAACATTGGAAGAAGTAGCTGATAAACTCAAACCCATCGCAAGCACGACTTGAGCATGTCATAATTTGTTCTATAGATTGTCTTACGTTGTAGAAAATGCAAAGTAAATTCGATTTCGCAGCGCAGAAAACAGCATCTTCTCGACATGTCGGCAGCACAAACCAAACTCTTCCAGGCCTCAGCTACAACTAGTGTTTGAGGGCAGGTCAAAGTAGATGTACAGGCAGCCAATGAAGACCATAGGCTTGGGCATTTTGCAAATTAGTTACAAATGTTATATAGTTCTCCATATCCTGTGAGTGACTGATCATGATGTGATTCAGCCACCTTTCGCTGAGTGCAATTACTTGGCACATCATTTTCACTTTCTAAAATTACAGCAGTTAATTAATAATTGAAAGAGACCTGGGGGAGAGAAGTGGTTTCAACTATTCATTCCTGATTCCATATAATCTTGTTATCCTAAAGCAAAGTGGCCTATATGATGTACAATAACACAAAGAGGTCCAGAAGCAATTAATAAGGACAACTATCTCTACGCAACCAGAATAAAGACTGAACAATGTGACTGATGAAGAGTGACGTGTGCAATAAAGCCTAGACAGGTGGAGATAACGGGCTATTTAGCTGAGCGAACGAGCATGGCCAATGAGTGACATTAATCAAAGTCTGAAGGAAACGTCTGCTCCAGATAAGTGTGGGGCTGTTTTCATCAGAGTGGCCAGATATCTCAGCTCGTCTTTTACTGGGTTGACAGCATTATGTGCTGGAGCTTAGCAGAAGATTTTAAAATATAGGCAACAACAAAAGCATCACATCCTGAGTGGGGGAGTCCCACAGGAATAATGTGTGTGAACATGATCTAAACTGAATCCATAATGGAACAGAACACAGTTGAATCGCCATTAAGGACTGACTGATCGATTGATGTGAAGCATTTTCTAACCAAAGATGAAACTTGATAGATAATGGGTCTCTAATAATTGCGTGGATTATTTCATATTTGTACGCACAGGAGAACTTCTCACGAAAAATCTCTGCCTAATTCACAACACATTCATACGCACATGAATTTGTTCTTAACATCCTTCTGATGTTAGCGAATTTGGAGTATTCAAAATGAGCGTCCGCGTGCACAAGGTTAGTCATTTGCATAAAACACGCCCAAACCATCTCCATATAAGGGCTTTCCGCACACACTTTCCTTACAGCCTTTAGTCACTCTCGTCAAACTTGCCGCTGTTTGCAGACATGCTCTCGCCTATTGAAGCTTGTTTCCGCCACAGAATAAAACATTTTAAAAGATAATTGCGGCTTTTTATCTCACAATTGCGAGTTTACATCTCACAATTCTGACTTTTTTTTTCTCTGATTACAGACCTCTCATTAGCCAGCTGTACATACACGTATCTGCGTTAAGGCCTGTTCACACCAAGGATGATATCTATAAAGATAACAATAAAGATATAGTTATAAAAATCGTTCTCAACATTATAGAATAGCAGAGTTCACACCATAGCTATAACGATAACAATATAGAGAAACGTCCTCTTTTATAGTTATCGTTCTTGGTGTGAACGGGCCTTTATTCAGAGAAATCTCACAGCTTTTCTTACTCTTTAACTGTATATGATGGAATGTATTAAGATTAAATTAAATTGTATTATTTAATAATTTTATTATATAAGTTTATATATGAATTATATAATACAATTAATGCAACATACTTCAGTATAATTAAGTGTTTTTTAAGTGTGTGTGGTTTCAGTTGTTCCTATATTTTTTCCGTAAATTTAGAATAAATTTTATTACGAAATTTTAGGTGAATCGTGATTTGTTCTTAAAATCGTTTGTAGGCACATTTCACAAACAATTTTTTTGCGTATGCATTAGGGATGTCAATTTACATAAATTCCCATGATCGATTGTCGTTTAAATTAATGATCAATTAATCCATTAATCGTTAGCCTTAATACTGCAGTATGTGTCTACTTCAGTGGCATAAGGCCGACAGCATGACAGAGTGTGCAAATGCTGCTCTAAACACCATGTTCCTCACCAAATGAATGAGAAGGGTTTTTAGTCTAAATAAAGGGCTAGTAGGATTGTAAAATGAGTCAATGCGATTGATCATTTAATTAAATTACTTATTTAATAAACCAACGCCGCCTCATATCTGTTATTCAGAATGAACACGCACTTCCTGAAACAAAACACGCTGAACATGGCAACTAAACCCAATGAATTCACAATGATTTATTCAAATAGTGTTCTCAATGTTATGTAATATTACAGTCCCAATCAAAGTTATTATTAGTCGTGCGTTGCTGTTTGAGCTGTGCGCGCTGAATGAACACCGGTACACTTAAGTTCTTTGCTAGCACAATATTTAGCTCAAAGAAATGCATTCTATATGAGATTAATCAGATATATACAAAATAAACATAATATTACAAATTATATCTGCACAAAATGATGCAAATGCACAAGTGAACTTGAATTCAGCTATTCAGAATGCGTGACTCATGTTGTGCACGCGCTCTTCCTGGAGCAACGCGATGAAAAAGCAAACTAAACCTAAATAATTCACAAAGTTTTATTACAATAGTGTTCTCATTATAATGTTATGTAATATGACAGTCCCAATCATAGTCATTATTAGTTGTGTAGTGCTGTTTGAGTTGCGCGCACTGAAGCTGATCTTTACTACCACGTTAATTCTTAACCAAATGCATCCTATGAGATAAATCAGATATAGACAGGCCCACACAAAATAAACACAACATTACAACTTACATTTGCACAAAACAAAAGGCTGCAAATGCACACGCACACTTATAGTCATGATGAAGGTGTAACTCCAGCTGTAAAATGGTCCCTAACATAATTTTTCCTCGTGTCTGCTTTACATGTTTCGCGGTTGAGCAGCACGCATACGCATGATCCTGCTTAATCGATGTTCGATATACGTTTTATCGATTAAATATATTATCGACTATTAATCGATCATCGATTAATCGTCAACATCCCTAGTATGCATGCTTAGTAAATGAGGCCCATTATTATTAATTTGATTTTTACATATTCTGAAGAAAATATGAGCTTGTGCCATAATGCTATAATACACCAAAAATATATACTTTGGACAAAATTGTAAAAAAAAAAAAAAAAAAAAAAATCATAATAAAAAAAAAATTGTAATAGGCTACAGCCAAGTTTATTATTTTTTCTCAAATTATATTTATTATATTTATTTTGATTTAATATTATTAGGCCTAATCAAAAATACGGTCACACTGTAGATTAGGGTCCAATTCTCACTATTAACTAACTATTAACCATGACTTATGCCTCAATAATCTCCTAATTACTGCTTATTATCAGTTAAGGTAGTTGTTAAGTTTTAGGTATTAGGTAGGATTAAGGGATGTAGAATAAGGTCATGCAGAATAAGGCATTAATATGGGCTTTATAAGTACTAATAAACAGCCAATATCCTAGTAATATGAATGCTAATAAGCAACTAGTTAATAGTGAGAATTGGACCCTGAATTAAAGTGTTACCAAAATACTTTTTTCCAAACACAAAAACATTCGTAAAAGTAAAAAGATTATTTAAAGAAAATAGCATACTAAATCAATATATTTTCTTTAGACACAATCCAAAATATAAGTTAATGTAGACTTTTTACAAATTAATTTCACCAAAAAAACAAAAGCTAAATTGGCTATAAAAGTAGAATTTTCACTTGAGATAAAAATAATTCACTAAAACAATTTGTTAGTCAAAGTTTGAGACAAATTTGAAATATTATTTTCTGTTATGTACAAAAAAAAGTGATGTCTTTTTAAAATATGCATCATAACACACCAGAAAAATTAACAATATCTCAACCCACAATAATGTCTGCATTCAGTAAAGCACTCTGGTGTCTAGCAAAAGTGCTATTTAAACAAAAAAAAAATGTTCTATGGGGAATGTTATATGCTTTTAGACGAACTGAACAAAACAAGTTTAAACCGAAAACATGATTTTCATTTTATGACCAATGTAAAAATGCACTTTAAATAAATGAGTGGTTTCTATAGCATTGACATGGTTGCTAGGGTGTTCTGGGTGGCTGCCTAATGAAATCAAAAGAAATCAGTCTTCATGCTATTCTTACCATCCACCAGTCAAAAATCCTAAATCTGATTGCTTAGTAAAGAAGTAGCACATCTCTCCTCAATAAGTCGCATGGTTTGATGTATCATTCATGCTAGGCGTATGGCTTTGTTCAAACTGTAAGGATGAGCAACAGTAATAATGGTGCTTGAGTTAACATCCATGGATTTCCATAAAAGGTACATCAAAATAAAGCACATGCACTTAATGTGAGGCATCTGTTGAGCTTTTTAGAATAAAACAGCAGTCTTGTCATAGATAATGCGAATACATAATTCCTTCTTCATTTCTGTGCTTTGAAACTTCAAACACTGTACATGTTTGTAGCACAGGCATAGATGTCATCATTTCATGAGGAGTGATGAAAAACATTATATAGCCTAGATCAGTATAGCAACAAGAAATGATGTCACATCTTAAAAGTCCAATATTACACTTTTAAATAAATCTTGCCATCTCTCTTCCAATCACCACAGCAACAAAGTTATTCTTGGCGGTTTGCTGTGTGTGCTTTTTATAGATTTAAACCACTCTCTTATCAGTTAGAGAACTCAGAGGATGGTTAGTGTGAAACTAAGGACTCTCTCATTTTATGTAAGAAAGGTAATGGTCTTCGCACAGTGCACACGGAGTCCGACATTTTCATATGTGTTTTTTTGTATTCGCCATCCGGTGGCTCTGAATTTTTAAAACCCATCTCAAAATGCTTGCTACAGATGCAAAAAATGCAGAAAATCAAACCCGATCTGAATTTTTTAACTTAAAATAGTTTCGGAGGCAGTGTGTAAACGTGATTGACACAACGTGAGGTTGTATTTATTTTTAACGTGCGGAAATTTGGAACGAGAATTTCGGACTCGGTGTACAAGGACCTTAATCTACTACGCTGTACATTTCCATGTCCCTATTGTATATAGCTTAATATATTGGATATAAATATATACTAAAACTGTTTAAAACATATTTTTCTTTTATCACAATATCAAAATAATTTTTTAACATAGGGATACATTTTTCTAAAATATTGATATTATTTTTTATATAAATACTCAAAATACAACAAGCACATTAGAGGGAAAGCTACTGGATAACAGGAAAGATCAAGAAGAACTCAATGTATTGACAATAACAGCTTTAAAACCTGTTCACAACAAGAACGATAGCTAACAATAAAGATAACGATAAAGATATAGTTCTAAAAATCGTTTTAAATATAAAAGAATAGCACTACAGTCCACACCACAACTGTAACGATAATGGCACAGAACATTACATCTGTAACAACTAATCCACTGAAGGCAAGTTTTCTGAACCCAAGTGCAGTCTCTTTATTCAAAAATACAAAGCATAAAACAAAGACGTTGCAAAACTGACTTGACTTGACAAACCATAAAACTCACCAACACAGCGGGTTACACTTTCAATACAAGACACATGGCAAACATGAGGTAGGGTTGTGCCGATGGACGATGGAGCGCCACCATCGTGATGCCACACTCCCCGTTGAGAGCCTTGTTGTGAGTGCAACACACACTAATCCTCTTTTTTAAACTAAAAACTTTGCAGGGATTGCTCTGTAAATTAAATTGAGAGTATAACTAATGCATTTATGCTATTTTAAATAATGTAGTCTATGTCAGATATAGCCTATATAACCTACATTTTGAAATAATAAACAAGGCTTAAACATCCATTTCATAAGCATGCGTGCTTATTTTAGCACTTCTGTCAGTGAAACAACCCATTACAGCCTTTTAAAGAATAAAGAATATAAGAAAATTAAATATTAGTTAAAAAAAAGATTTGTTTCATAGCCTATTTCCCCGCAAAGATGCGTCATATGAGATGAATGTGGGACACGAGCTAGCTACACCTTTTCGAATATCTTCGTCTTCATGTTTTCTCCTGATGTTGCAAAGCAACACTTGTTGTAAAAGGTCTAAAGAGCGAATTTTATCGTCCATAGGGTCAAGGCATTTTTAGGCTATGTTTGATTATGCACTGCCAGAGAAAACGAAAGTAAAATCGCTTGGGTTTGTGTGTGAAATGCGCTATTCAAATAAACTTGATGCACCTTACCAAGTCTAATAACAAGCACAAACTGTGTTAAATAAAATTCGAAGTAAAAACGTATTCGTCCTACAGTGTTACTATAGTAAAGGATGTGAATTTGTATAATAGACTTACACTCACCTAAAGGATTATTAGAAACACCTGTTCAAATTCTCATTAATGCAATTATCTAATCAACCAATCACATGGCAGTTGCTTCAATGCATTTAGGGGTGTGGTCCTGGTCAAGACAATCTCCTGAACTCCAAACTGAATGTCAGAATGGGAAAGAAAGATTTGATTTAAGCAATTTTGAGCATGGCATGGTTGTTGGTGCCAGACGGGCCGGTCTGAGTATTTCACAATCTGCTCAGTTACTGGGATTTTCACGCACAACCATTTCTAGAGTTTACAAAGAATGGTGTGAAAAGGGAAAAACATCCAGTATGCGGCAGTCCTGTGGGCGAAAATGCCTTGTTGATGCTAGAGGTCAGAGGAGAATAGGCCGACTGATTCAAGCTGATAGAAGAGCAACTTTGACTGAAATAACCACTCGTTACAACCGAGGTATGCAGCAAAGCATTTGTGAAGCCACAACACGCACAACCTTGAGGCGGATGGGCTACAACAGCAGAAGACCCCATCGGGTACCACTCATCTCCACTACAAATAGGAAAAAGAGGCTACAATTAGCAAAAATTGGACAGTTGAAGACTGGAAAAATGTTGCCTGGTCTGATGAGTCTCGATTTCTGTTGAGACATTCAGATGGTAGAGTCAGAATTTGGCGTAAACAGAATGAGAACATGGATCCATCATGCCTTGTTACCACTGTGCAGGCTGGTGGTGGTGGTGTAATGGTGTGGGGGATGTTTTCTTGGCACACTTTAGGCCCCTTAGTGCCAATTGGGCATCGTTTAAATGCCACAGCCTACCTGAGCATTGTTTCTGACCATGTCCATCCCTTTATGACCACCATGTACCCATCCTCTGATGGCTACTTCCAGCAGGATAATGCACCATGTCACAAAGCTCGAATCATTTCAAATTGGTTTCTTGAACATGACAATGAGTTCACTGTACTAAAATGGCCCCCACAGTCACCAGATCTCAACCCAATAGAGCATCTTTGGGATGTGGTGAACGGGAGCTTCGTGCCCTGGATGTGCATCCCACAAATCTCCATCAACTGCAAGATGCTATCCTATCAATATGGGCCAACATTTCTAAAGAATGCTTTCAGCACCTTGTTGAATCAATGCCACGTAGAATTAAGGCAGTTCTGAAGGCGAAAGGGGGTCAAACACAGTATTAGTATGGTGTTCCTAATAATCCTTTAGGTGAGTGTAATTATAAGAAAACGAAAGGAAGAAACATTTATAATTCCCTGCAAAAATTAGTGCGACTCGAGTGAAGATTTGGGAAAAGAATAGAGATGTCCATGTCCAGTGGGATAAAATGGACTAACGTTAGGCCTATTGTTAAAATTCACGGAAATCGGAAAATCGGGTGACCAGATCGCAAAACAGAATAAAAAAGCTGACAAATCTTAAATTGGGCTCAGCCTACCGCTCTCATTCAGCATGAATCCATAGCCTATGTTTTCATGGCTGCGATGTAACATTTAACTGCAAATTTATTCCCTTTGAAAACAAAGCTTTGTGCTTCACTCCTGTGGTAATATTCACATAAAACAGCATTCACATACAAAACACTGGGTTAATAACGAAATAATAGTTTTAAGTAGAAAATAGTTTTTATGTAAAAAGATAGTAAAATACAGATATAGTAAATTATATATTTTTATATAAATAAAAAAACGACGATATCATCGTCCATCGCGATGTTATACTGTAAACATCGTCAACTGCCAATTTAGGGGACATCGCCCAACCCTAACATGAGGGCTTAAATACACTGAGACTAATGACAAGACAAGGGACACCTGTGAACAATGATGAGACAATGAACCAATGACATGACACAACACATGAGAGCAAGGGAATCACATGACAATAGAACACATGACAAAACCAGAAAGTGCATGGCAGGGAACATGACAGTGAACATGAAAAACTAAACATGAAACATAACCCAAAACACACTGTGACAATATCAATGAAATCACTGTCAGACCGATTTTTTTCAGCTGATGAATGATAAAAACATTATCAGAACCCGTCCTGCTTTAAAGAGCTTTAACATTTAAACCAACAGACGTCAAAACTGCAGCACATGTTAGTATGGACACTAATATAGTTATCGTTATAGTTATCGTTCTTGGTGTGAACAGGCCTACTACTGTAGCTACTGTAATAATGACCTTGGTTTCAGTGGCTGAGAAGATCCTCAGGCACACAGGGGATCTATTACAAACTCCACACAACCGCCAGACACAAACTGTGCTAATCAATATAAAACACATTATTTCCCCTTAATCCTTACCAACACCTAGACAGTAGTGTATTATCCACTGTTTTTCCACTGATCACCTCTGCTATAATGTGTGATTCAGAAAGTACAGGCTTCAGCAAACGCTGCAATCAATAGATCAATAATGAGATTTGCTCCTCGTGTGTGAAAGGAACAGATCCTTGAGGGAAGCCTTTATTGAATCTGTGAGATTAGAAAGTGATGTGATCAAGAAAATCAAACACTCCATTAAGGATAATTACAGTATAGTGAGTGTTAAGAGGGACCAATTACAACATTTATCAGAGAATAGATGCCAGACATGCCTTTAATTACCAAGGAATTTGGACCAAAATTACATCTCCATTACAATTCAGTCTGTTATTCCAGGTAAATGTCTTGGCAATTACTAAAGGATCCATAAGTAAGTAATTGCAAAGCTGAAGACCTCAACTATACTGATATTATATCTGTTTTACTTGTTTACTCACTCTCATGACTCCCATAGAACTCAAAAGGAGAAATTTAGAAGAATCTCTCCTTTTAGGTATTCTTTTACATAGAATAAATGTGATTCAGAATGCTGTCAATCTTCAGAAAAAAACAAAACATTTTTGCATATTCAAATCTAGCATGTTGCATTTGGTTACTTTAGAGGAACATGAGAACATTGCTAGTTTTGGAGCCTAACAGCGTCTCTTCCCATCCACTTTCTTTGTACAGAAAAGAGCAGCATGAACATTCTCAAAAGCATCTCCTTGTGTGTTCCACAGAGATAATAAAGTATTTCGGGTTTGGAACAACATAATAATTTTTGAATTAATTATTCCTATAACATTAACAATGAAACAAACACACAATTTTTGCCTGTATTATTTAATTTAATAAAAACTGACCTCTTTGGAGAGACGCGTGAAAAGATCTCCCCCTCTGAGAAAGTCCAATATAAGATACAACTTTCCTTCTGTCTGAAATGCTGTGGGGAAAAAGCAACAAAGGTGACATTGATTTTTCACCTGTCAGAATCAAAACTCAAAAAATTGAAATTTACCACGTTACATGCCACTCAAAGTTTAAATGCTACAGTCAAGCTACTGGCAATCTATTTTTAAATAAATAAAGATTAGATAATATCAATTATTTTTACAATCAGACAGCATCAAACTTGAACACTAAAGATTACATGATAGCTCATTACTGTAAGGCTACAGCATTATGAAAACAGCTGATCTACTGTCATACAACTGAAGAATGAAGTTAAGTTTGTAGCATTTTTACATGTAGTTAGTCACTCCACAAAACTGCCTGTTTGTCATTGAAATAGAGCATAGGGGGTTCAGAAATTGATGTTCTTGTGTAAATGTTCGTGTTTTGTTGTTTACAATCTCCTCCTGAGAGAACAACTTACCATAGTGGAGTTTGACGATGAAGGGATGATTCACTTCTGCGAGAATGTCTCGTTCCATTTTCGATCTCACTCTGTCCCGCACTTAAAATATATAGAGATAAAACATAGAGACAAGAAGACATGTGAATGTGTCCATTTCCTTGGCAAAAGCACACAATTGCGTGAATTGCCAAATGCAGATTATGAGACTCCGTATATTGATTTATGTTCATATTGATATTTATATGTGCATAATTCATATAGATATTTATTAAAGTGCATAAAAAGAACATGAAGAATTTGTTTTTGAAAAAGTGTTTTTATGCCGTGACCAGATATGGCTTAACCAAGTATTGGCAATTGGGTTAACATGTTTATATAAGCATAAATAACTGAAATATGATCTAATTCTGATATTAACTTGAATTTTAATGTGCATGTCAGAGTGGAAAAAAATTATAATAATTGGTCTCCTTGTTGCAAGTTGTGGGCTTAACATTTCACAGCTGCAATCTTGTATCTCCCAATTACTTAGTTTGGATATGCAGATGTTTATATGAATGTAGTATTAATGGTCATTAAACATGAACAAATTCTTAATTAAGAAGAAATCAGATATGGGTCTTTAGACATAAGTGAGATTACTACTGTAGATACACTATATGGACAAAAGTATTGGGACACCTGACCACCAAAAGGAACTGTAATGACATGAATAAGAAGTTGGCCCACCCTTTGCAGCTATAACAGCTTCCACTCTTCTGGGAAGGCTTTCCACAAGACTTTGGCACATTTCTGCGGGAATTTTTGCCAATTCATCCATTAAAGCATTTGTGAGATCAGGCATTGATGTTGGACGAGAAACCACACTCGCAATCAGTTCATCTCAAAGGTGTTCGATGGGGATGAGGTTAGGGTTCTGTGTGGGCTAGTCAAGTTCTTCCACACCAAACTCTTCCAACCATGTCTTTTATGGACCTTGCTTTGTGTACTGGGGCACAGCCATGCTTGAGTAGAAAAGTTTCTTCCCCAAAATGTTGGAAGCATAGCATTGTCCAAAATACCTGGGCATGCTGAGGCATTAAGATTTTCCTTCACTGGAAGTAAGGGGCCTAAACCAGCCCCTGAAACACTGCCCCATACCATTACCCCTCCTCCACCAAACATTACAGTTGGCAAAATGCAGTCAGGCAGGTAACGTTCTCCTGGCATCAGACAAATCCAGACTCACCCATCAGACTGCCAAACAGACAAGTGTGATTTGTCACTCCACAGAACACGTTTCCACTGCTCCAGAGTCCAGTGGCGGCGTGCTTTACAACGCTCCATCCAACACTTAGCATTGTACTTGGTGATGTGAGGCTTGCATGCAGCTGATCAGCCATAGAAACCCATTCCATGAAGCTCCAGTTTTTGTAATGATATTATTGCCCGTGAAAGTTTTGAACTCTTCAGCTATGGAATCAGCAATCGGTGACCATGCTCTTTGAATTTACGTGGTCTTCCGCTTTGTGGGAGTTACTGCTATTCCTAAATGCTTCCACTTTCCAATAA
The DNA here is from genome assembly GCA_039654625.1 of Rhinogobio ventralis. Lineage (NCBI taxonomy): Eukaryota > Metazoa > Chordata > Actinopteri > Cypriniformes > Gobionidae > Rhinogobio > Rhinogobio ventralis. The sequence continues at coordinate 8,955,877 of CM077204.1, forward strand.
TACCACTTACAGTTGACCATGGAAGTTTTGGTTACCATACTTGACCTTCACATGTCACTTTCACTTTATTGCAAAGGTGACATCATTCCTAAAACAGAACCACACTTGAATTCACTAAGCTCTTCAGAAAGACCCATTTGTAAATGCAGACTGCATGGCCAGGTGCTTGATTTTATATACCTGAGGCAATGTGTCTGATTGAAACACCTAAATACAAGAATTAAAAAGTGTGCCCCAATACTTTTATCCATATGTAACAGATAAAACCACATCTCAAATATCATATCTCATTCTGTTTTTGCTGTTTACATGCATGAAAAACAATCTCAAAACCCACAACCTTCAACTCAACCTTGTAAAGACAGAACTGCTTGCAATCACGGCCAACCAAACACTTCATTACAACTTCTCCATTCAGCTAGGTTCGTCATCCATAACTGCTTCTAGGACAGTCAGGAACCTCGGAGTTGTGACTGATGATCAGTTAAACTTCACAGACAACATTGCTAGAACAGCCCGGTCTTGCAGATTTGCCTTATACAACATTAGGATCAAAGCATGCTATACAACTCTAAACTCTTGTTCTATCCAGACTGACTATTGTAATGCTCTCTTGGCAGGCTTTCCAGCATGTACTGTCAAACCTCTGCAACTGATCCAGAATGCAGCAGTGAGAGTGGTCTTTAACAAGCCGAAGAGAGCGCATGTCACACCTCTCTTGATCAATTTGCACTGGTTGCCAATCGCCGCTCGCATCAAATTCAAGGCACTGATGTTTGCCTACAGAACAACCACTGGCTCTGCACCCCCATACCTAAACTCACTACTTCAGATGTGTGTGCCCTCCAGAAGCTTCCGTTCTGCAAGTGGTGCCATCCCAAAGAGGCACAAAATCACTTCCACCGACCTTCATCTGGACTGTTCCCTGCTGATGGAATGACCAGCCTAGCTCATCCCAAACTGCTAAGTCTTTAGCCATTTTCAAACCATTTTTGTCAACACTTGACCTGTTAATACTAACACTTACTATTCTATTATATTTCTATTCTATTTATTTATTTATATTAAAAAAACATACTACATGTACTGTGCTAGACTAACTGGGACTAGCACTTTCATATTGTTGCCCTATTGTTGGTTTGATTGCTTCTATTGTTCTCCTCATTTGTAGTCGCAAAATTCACTTCTGCATGGTGTTTGAACATAAATGTGTGTTGTCAGTGTGTGTACACAACCACCTTATAGTGATAAAAATCCACCCACTCCTTTTTTTTTTAACCCCATAAATCATAAACAGTGTCTCCCAATGACCTTTTTTTTAGCCATGGGGCTGGTGTGACGTCACATCAGCCACAGGCCCCGCCCAAGAATGTTGACAGACACTGCCGTTTTAAAATAGAACCGCCCTGGGGTGCGTTTCCCAAAAGCATCGTTAGCCAACTATGGTCGCAAGTTCCGTCGTTATCAACATAGTTCAACGAGTCGGTGTTTCCCGAAACCATAGTTCCAACGAACATTCGCAAACAGCGTCGCAAAGTTGAGTGGTTGGAACGACAGCTCTCGACCTGTGGTTAGAAGCATAGTTTCTTGTTTGCAAGACATGTGGACTTAATAAATCCTTACCTTGAGCAAAATAAGCAAGCTGACATTTAATACAATCTATATCTTTTATTTCGAATACATACAAATGTCATTTATGTATTTTAGTTTGTCAAGAGATTTAAAGCACCGTTTTTAAAGAGTGCGCATGTGCGTACGTGCTCTAGTACGTAAGAACGAGCCTGAAAATAAAGCAAAATAACTGAGAAAAATAAGAATTAGTCCTCAGATGCCATGTTCATAATTTATAGCAAAAAATCTAGCATGAATTCGATCTCAAACTAATTAATTAAAAGCAGTTATTACTCCACCACCTGCGTGACATCATTAACCAACGTGGTTGAATGACAGATTTGCGACAATACGGTTTCGGGAAACAGTTGTGACTAGCTAGTTGATTTCTTCAACGATGCATTGTACTATGGTAGTTAAGCAGCGAGTAACGTAGTTGTATGGGAAACGCACCCCAGATCAAGTTCACAGCAAGTTGTACACATCCGCCATTGCTGCACTGATGAGAACGTCTCCCAAGCGTTGTAGGTATTGTGTAGCTGGATGTATTAATCCACATAGCTCTCTCTATTTACTCCTGAAATCTGAGGTGGATTAATTTTGTTTTCGAAGAAAATGCTTTCTCAACTCTACCGAAATTCGTTTGTCTGCTCAAATCATTTTACACCGGACTGCTTTGTGAACGAGGGTCAGTATAAAGCAGGTTTTGCCCAAAAGTTGCTCCTGAAGGACGTAACTGTTCTTGATCCAGCTACACCTCCAGAAGTAGTAAGTATCACGTGTTTGTTTTCCGAATTGCCTTGAATTTGTCAAGCTCATAATCACATGTGGGACTTAAAAAGTTTGTGATAGCATGCAATGGCACCATGAGACCAGCTATGTTGTTGTTTTTATTGCGCCGTGCTCCCCGTCTGTGTAATTTCATAAATGCTCATTTATTATGCACAGTACAATCAGATGACTGACTTTTAAATCGAGTATGTTTTCTGTAAAGATATCAGGCTTGTACTAATAGTGGAATGTTTATTTGCAAAGGCCGGCACATCAGAACAGAGCAGCCAAACAAAAGTGTCAATTTTAACATGCTATAATAATTATCTGTGGGGTATTTTGAGCTAAAACTTCACAGACACACTCTGGGGACATCAGAGAATTATTTTACATCTTGTAAAAGGGGGCATAATAGGTCCCCTTTAAAAGAAACTTTGGTTGGCAGTAGGGATGGAACGATTACCGGTTTCATGATAAACCACGGTAAAATGTACTGACGGTTAGTAGTATCGTTTAAAATTTAATTATCATTAAAACCACGTTTGATTATCACGATTTTGAAAACTCGCGCTAAATCCTATCCAGTCAAGCGCGCAGCGCTGTTTTCTGAATGAGGAGAAATGGCGGAAGGCAGTGACAGCGCCGGTAGATTTCTCAGCCTTCTAAAAGGACCAAATCTGAGGTGTGGTCATATTTTGGCTTTTACAAAAGGCCTGAGGGGAACTTAATCGAAGATGGTCACCCTGTCTGCAGAACATACAAAAGGAAAGTCGCTGTAATAGGAGGAAACGCTTCAAATCTGCGAACGCAAGGTAAGTGGACTTTGACCTCAATACTAAAACTACGTCTGGGAAATAATAACGCGAGGCTTGAGCCAAAGACGAACGAACAAGTTCAGACAAGACTAGAGTGACATTTAAGGGATAATAATGTATATTCATTGTGCTCTTATTACACAGATTTTCTTTACCACATAATTAATTACGGGGACATATTGAATTGAGATTAATCTTTTAAATCTTACCTGTTTATAAATCCATTTTGTACAGTGTACATAATAATCGTCCAGAAAAGATGATCGTTATAGTTATAGTAATAATTATAGTAGTATTAATAGTAAAGTTTCATTTTCAATACAATCAAAAACAGAGAGGCAAGATGCATGTAGCATTTGAATGAAACGAGAGCGCGCCCGTTGTGATGCGTGGTTGTGCGCTGTTATAATGCGTTGCTATTGACGACGGTCATTATAAGGAAGTAAATGCCACAGAATAGAATCTTCCTTAAAATGCATAGAGCTGCTTGCTTTATTTGTTGATCAAATATAAAGCTTGTTCAAATGTTTTCAGTGTGTGCATCTGTTATTTTAGAACACTTTCATCTCATTTGAACAAAACCGTGATAATATTGATAATCGTGATAATTTGGGTCACTATAATTGTGATATGATATTTTCATACCGTTTCATCCCTAGTTGGCAGTGTAAGAACAATTTTTTTTATTATTAAAAAAGTCAAAGTTACACATTAATCTGAAAGGAGAAGTGTGTAGTTTTTTGTGCCACTAGCATCACCAAAGTAAAATAATTGCAAAAATAACAACTGAAATAGGCTTCAAACAGGTTCCCTGTTATTGTTTTGCCAAACAGGTGGTTAAACAAACAAACAGCTTTGTTAGCTTTATAAAGCCAATGTTTACATGAATAAAAACCTCATACAGTAGTTGTCTCTGCACACTTTAACATTTAAAAAAATTGACATACTTCACCTTTAAGCCTGCAGAAATTAACTACAAATCTTTGACGAGTCTGAAAACGAAAGCAGCATGATGCATGCGTGTCGATGCGTGTCGCATTAACACGGGATGCTTTACATTGAATGATTTGTCTTATGTAACAGCTGCAGCATTGCTGTGGTCTGACAGTGAGGTGCCACAGTTACTAATACTGTTATATTCATTCACAAGTACATGAAGAACTTGCAGAGAGCAAATACTTTGGTATGTAACCATGGTTACATTGAGTGAATAAGTTATGTGGGTTGTAAACAGGTTTTGAAATAGATTACCACTCCAAACTGAGCACTGTGAATCACAACGATAACTGCTGTTTTGCTGTGTTTGTTGTGTAAAAACAAAGGGATGAATCACAAATATGAATAAATGATGAGGAAAGTCAGTTAGCTGCTTAAGACATCAGGTTTATCTGCTTTGTTCATTTCTGAGATTAATTAATTTTCTTTCTTCCAGGGAAGCTGATATGGATCTTAAGTATACGAAAAATCACCTGTTTGTCTGAGTGGGACCTTTTTCCCATGTTAAACAATTTGATAATAATAATACAATAATAATTCAGATATTCTTTAAAAATCGACCAGAGAGCACATCAGGCCTCCTAGCAGCTTAGTTATGACTCACAAGTTAGATGTCATGCTGAGCTGAAATAATAACTGCAGATTTTACATCAGTACATACCAGGGAGAGATTGACAAATGTAAGGCACACAAATTATAGAGCAGAAATCATAATTCAGATCACTTAATTTAAGGGCTGAAGTGTCAGTTTTTACCTTTTAGTGTTGCCTTTTTTAAGACCTTCATGGCATAGAGTTGTCCTGTATCTGAACCTTTGATTTTTCTCACCAAGAACACCTGTAAATAAAACATAAGATCAAAATTCAAAACCCCACAATATTCACATCTTAGTCTGTGTCCAGGGGCTGTCAACCTCCAAAAAGAGGGAGATATACAAAAATATATACACTCACCTAAAGGATTATTAGGAACACCATACTAATACTGTGTTTGACCCCCTTTCGCCTTCAGAACTGCCTTAATTCTATGTGGCATTGATTCAACAAGGTGCTGAAAGCATTCTTTAGAAATGTTGGCCCATATTGATAGGATAGCATCTTGCAGTTGATGGAGATTTGTGGGATGCACATCCAGGGCACGAAGCTCCCGTTCCACCACATCCCAAAGATGCTCTATTGGGTTGAGATCTGGTGACTGTGGGGGCCATTTTAGTACAGTGAACTCATTGCCATGTTCAAGAAACCAATTTGAAATGATTTGAGCTTTGTGACATGGTGCATTATCCTGCTGGAAGTAGCCATCAGAGGATGGGTACATGGTGTTCATAAAGGGATGGACATGGTCAGAAACAATGCTCAGGTAGGCCGTGGCATTTAAACGATGCCCAATTGGCACTAAGGGGCCTAAAGTGTGCCAAGAAAACATCCCCCACACCATTACACCACCACCACCAGCCTGCACAGTGGTAACAAGGCATGATGGATCCATGTTCTCATTCTGTTTACGCCAAATTCTGACTCTACCATCTGAATGTCTCAACAGAAATCGAGACTCATCAGACCAGGCAACATTTTTCCAGTCTTCAACTGTCCAATTTTGGTGAGCTCGTGCAAATTGTAGCCTCTTTTTCCTATTTGTAGTGGAGATGAGTGGTACCCGGTGGGGTCTTCTGCTGTTGTAGCCCATCCGCCTCAAGGTTGTGCGTGTTGTGGCTTCACAAATGCTTTGCTGCATACCTCGGTTGTAACGAGTGGTTATTTCAGTCAAAGTTGCTCTTCTATCAGCTTGAATCAGTCGGCCCATTCTCCTCTGACCTCTAGCATCAACAAGGCATTTTCGCCCACAGGACTGCCGCATACTGGATGTTTTTCCCTTTTCACACCATTCTTTGTAAACTCTAGAAATGGTTGTGCATGAAAATCCCAGTAACTGAGCAGATTGTGAAATACTCAGACCGGCCCGTCTGGCACCAACAACCATGCCACGCTCAAAATTGCTTAAATCAAACCTTTCTTATCCATTCTGACATTCAGTTTGGAGTTCAGGAGATTGTCTTGACCAGGACCACACCCCTAAATGCATTGAAGCAACTGCCATGTGATTGGTTGATTAGATAATTGCATTAATGAGAAATTGAACAGGTGTTCCTAATAATCCTTTAGGTGAGTGTATGTATGTAAAAAAGAATTCCATGACTGTACATCTGAAGTTGTCTTAAGCCATGTGACAGCTTTGTGTGAAGACTAACAGACTAAAATTTCTTGAAAATTCCTGCTCTGCTCTAAAGCATTCTAAAGTCTTCTTCGCACAAAGGAATCATATGGCTTCTGAAGACTTACACTGTGTCCTAACCAGATGTTGATAAGATTCCAGCGATAAGCAATTTGTCTGTCCACACCAGATGCGACACGACTATGGGGCACGACAAAAATCCATCAAATATCACAGGTAATCAGAAGAGTGTGTGGGTGAGTCTCTCTGCAAGCGCACTGCACTCTCAATGAATCAAATTCAAACATATTATTATTAAAAACATACTGGGTGAGGGGACTTTGTCATAGAACATATTGTTTGTTCACATTGAGTTCAGTTTAAACCTTTTTGTTCTGAGGTGAATTATCAATTATCACTTTCAGTTTGGCTATAAAGATCACACAAAATTACATTCAAACTCACATTAAAAATTAAATAAACATTAAATAAAGCACATAATCAGTACCTGAGATTATTGTGTCATACTTTTTATATTGTTCTTCCAGCTGCACCGTCACAGAAATAGAAAACGTTTCTAAAACAGATTTGTTGCAAAATCTCTGATTAACATGGAAAAGATACGCATGTCGCGGCATCGAGTCGTGTCTGGTTAGGACATGGTGTTAGAAAATGTGTCATATGATTCTGTTTTGTCATTTTTGCAATTTTGAACATGCCTGATATATTTTGTGTTTCATAGAAGAAGAAAAAACAGGTTTGGGATTAAATGGGAGTAAATAATGTTACTCCCATTGATTTCAATGGAATTAGCATGTTGCTAAACTAACAATGCAGTAGCAACTCTACTAAGCAAAATACATAAATATTGGGTAAAAAAGTAAATTTTTCTGTTGATACTTTTCAGTATTGAATGAATTCTAAGTATATTTATAATGAACATTTCTCATGTTGTCCACCATCTTGGATTGCTTTTTTTATTTTTTATTAAGTTCATCGCATTGCATTCTGTGATTGCCTTCTCTGTTGGAAATGTGATGCTGCCTTACATTTTCTCCAAAGGTACCTCTGATTATACGGCCTACTTTAATGGATGGCCTTTGTGTCTGATTATCTTTTTAATGCTGCCTACATGAGCTGGCTGTCCTGCATCCTCAATAAACAAGCTACAAATAGTCCAAAATGCAGCTGCTAGTGTTCTTACTAGGTCAAGAAAATATGATCATATAACACCAATTTTATCATCTCAACACTGGTTACCTATTAAGTTCTGTATCAATTATAAAGTATTGCTACTGACCTATAAGGCCCTAAACGGTTTAGCTCCTGTGTATTTAACTGATCTTCTATCACCTTACAATCCATCTCGCTCTTTAAGATCACAAAACTCTGGGCTTCTGGTAGTACCTAGGATATCTAAGTCCACTAAAGGAGGAAGAAAGTTTTTTATATTTGGCACCTAAACTCTGAAACAGCCTTCCTGATAATGTTCGGGACTCAGACTCACTCTCCCAATTTAAATCTAGATTAAAGACGTATCTCTTTAGCCAAGCATTCACATAATGCACCTCATAACCTTGTACTCCAGTTATATCAGTGCACATGATTGTCTTTGCTTAATGCTTTGAACAGCAGCTACGCTAATTATTTTCCTGTTCTGCTTTATCTCGGGACGCCCATCCTGAGGTAACTAGAGAGTCCGTCAGCTCCAGTCTGGATCCAGCCTCTTATGAAGACTTCAGATGACCATCACCTGTGAAGAAACGACTCTAACTCCAGTGAGGACTTTAGATGACCATCACCTGTGAAGAGACGACTCCAACTCCTGCGAGGACTTCAGATGACGCAGCTATGCATCAACACGCACCCATGCTCAATTTCTATTTACCCTAATCATTGTTGACATGTATTCTTATCTCACTTAGCGCATTGTCTGTGCCTTAATTTATTTTAATATTGATTAATAATACATTGTTAGCTAACTGTGTGCTTTGTATATGTACATTTCTGAAATGCATAACTTGGACACAGTTAACAACCTCTGATAACAAACCACTTTAAATTGTAATGTAGACGCATGCATTTTCTGTGAAGCTGCTTTGAAACGATATGTATTGTGAAAAGCGCTATACAAATAAATGTGAATTGAATTTAATTGAATGAAGCTTAGGTTTTTAAAACAGGCAGTACATTTCAGTTTTGGGACACAAGATAATCATTTAAAACTATGTAATGTAAATCTTGCAACAACTGATCTAAATCTTTTCCCATCCCAAACTAAACTCAGTTCAACTGAAGGGTTTATAAGGACACAGAAAAGGGTTTTACATCCATTACCCCAAACCTGAATTGGCTGAACACCACTTGCATTAACAAAATTACGTCCAAACAAATGGCACATCTAATCTTAGTCATCGGTAGCAGTCTGCATAAACAGAAACAAACAGAGGATACGTCAGATGCAGCATTTTCAAAGCTCACCTTTCCATAGGAGCCCTGACCCAACACCTTGAGCAGCTCAAACTGTGACGGGTCTGCTTTCTCGAAGCCCTCTTTCACATGATCGCTGATATCAAACTCCTTTAAGATGCTGTCATCCTGCAAAGGCAACAGATGGCACAGCTCAGAGAGAAATAAACAAATGCCATAAAGCTGTGTGTTTAAGCATAGTTGGCAATATGATGCCAGCTGGGATTATGAATAACCGTAGTAAACAGGTCACGAAAAGACACCAACAGGTTTAGATGGTGTGATCATTAGTGTGTGCATCTCATTGCCATATTCATTTAGGTGCTTTCTCACAAAAGCAAATGACAAATATTAAAGTGTGCAATATACAACACAGAATTAACAATATAGCAACTACCAATTGCTCATTATAATGAGAATTCAAACTGCAGTCGGGTAGAAGATGTTCTTCAGTTTGCTAGTCTTAGATTTGATGACTTATATCAATTTCTGAAAGAGAGAAGAGTTTATGGCCAGGACAATTATAGGATCTTGAATAATGGATTGGTCTTTTCTTTTAAATGCAGATGATGTGGATCAATTAATGACAGATATTATCTCCTAGGCGCTTGACAGTAAGGAAGATACTTCCATTTCATTGGCACTTTCACATTATGTATTCAGTAGATTTTTCCTCAAAATTGGTATAGAAAATGTAGCAAGATTTTTGTCTGCAGATTTTTTTTCTGGGCCTGGTGAAAAGTTATGAAATTGAATAATTTAATAGCATTACTTAGGGATATTCTGTTCATAAAAAAATAAAGAGACAAAAATTGGGCTATTTTTGAAAATAAAAACTTTATATAAAAAACATTATATAAATTAATATAATCATTCAAAATGACATGACACCTTCATATCTGGTAGAAATACACCCTTAAAGTAACAAATGCAGGTTACCATTTTTTACAGTGTACAGCAGTGTTAAATATCAATAGAAATGTTCAAATTTATTTTTAGTATGAAAGTAAATAGCATGCTGTCATTTATCCAAAGTGATTTACAATATAATTAGTGACAATTTACCTGGAGAAACACACACACGTCTGGTTCGCTATCTTTGTGGGGACTCTCCATAGGCGTAATGGTTTTTATACTGTACAAACTGTATATTCTCTCCTCTTACACTAACCCTACCTCTAAACCTACCCATCACACAAAACTACAGGCATTTTTACATTTTCAAAAAAACTAATTCTGTATGATTTATAAGCTTGTTTCCTCATGGGGACTTCAATTTAGGTCCCCACGGTGACACGAGTCCCATGAGTGTACATTCAGGTCCCCACCGGGATATAAAATTATGAACACACACATACACTCGCACACACACATGTTTTATGGGGACATTCCATAGACAAAGATTTTCATACTGTACAAACTGTGTATTCTATCCCCTAACCCTAAACCTACCCTTCACAGAAAACTTTCTGCATTTTTACATTTTCAAAAAACACAATTTGTGACCCTGGACCACCAGTCATAAGTCGCACGGGTATATTTGTGGCAATATACATACATTGCACGGGTCAAAATTATTGATTTTCCTTTTATGCCAAAAATTATTAGGATATTAAGTAAAGATCATGTTCCATTAAGATATTTTGTAAATTTCCTACCGTAAATATATCAAAAAATTATTAGCAGTAGTAATATGCCTGGCTAAGGACTTCATTTGGACAACTTTAAAGGTGATTTTCTCAATATTTAGATTTTTTTTATTTTTTAGATTTATTAGTCATATACCTTGCTGAGGACTTCATTTGGACAACTTTAAAGGTGATTTTCTCAATATATAGAGTTTTTTTTTTTTTCAGATTTCTCAGATTCCAGATTTTCTAATAGTTGTATCTCGGCCAAATATTGTCCTATCCTAACAAACCATACATCAATGGATCAATTTCCAAAAAAATATTTTTATATGACTGGTTTTGTGGTCCAGAGACCCATTTAGTCTGATTTATAAGCTGTTTTCCTCCAAAAATGGTGTTTTGTGTTTGAGTGTTCTTTACTGTATATTAGTATTTACCTCAGCTTGTGGAAAAGATGAACTTTGATTCATCATGTGGCCTTCTCATTACCACCTGTGTTTTGTGATGGTTGTCAAAGGTTAAAAAAAACTTTAGTCATTTGTTATATTAACATTAATTCAGTTCAGTTTAAATTTAAATTCAATCAGTAAAACATAAAATGTTGCTACTATGTTTTTTACTGTAAAGTTCTGGCAAACTGAGGTGCTGTGTTTTTTTTTGTTTTTTTTTTTTTTTGACAGTGAGTCAGCAGCTCATTACTGCAAACTAAACTAAACAGATGCAACTGATGCTAAGTAAAGGAGTCACATATTCTGAAATTTTAAAGGAAAAGGTGCTTTTCAGTGTCACAATTTGTTCTAGCCCAAATGTATACTCAATTTTCACCACTTTATGTGCTTTATATTATTGAAAATTGTTTTGGAAATCACATAAATCTCCAATTTATTTCTATGAGATGCTCTGTAGCACTTGTCTGAGCAACAGTAACCAAGAAGGCCGGGGCTTGGTGAAGGGTCAGTTGTGTTCCAATGCAGCCATCTTGAAGTAATAGCCTATACTCTTTCTCTCTCTCTCTCTCTCTGCTTTTGCCAGGTACCCCGGAAAAGAGGGTGGGCACCTGCAGAGGGGACAGTCTGGATTGCCACACTGCAGACACATGCCTGTAAACTCAAATGCTGACCACAGCTGAATAATGCATCCCGCACTGAGACTGATACAGCTCAGAGCCCTAAAACCGGCTTATGTCGAGCCATGCAAACGAATAAATAAATGTGAAGCTGCATTACATAACCAAAGTCCAGCCTGGGCCACTCCCGTGGCATGATGATGAGTACACTGAGGATATACAATCTTCAACCTCAGCACAGGAGCCTGATTACCAATTCTGGCAGCTCCTGATGAGCTATGCGCATAAAAGCCAAGCCAAGCAAAAGAGCTGCATGACACCTCAACATGATTGTCATCAGGATATGATGAAGAATTATACAATCTTCTTTGGTGATAATTCACCTTCAGATCATGGGGATGGTGCTTCAGTCTCTGACAGTGGAGAGACTGGGGCTAGTTGTCACATGGGGACTTTTATAAGAATTGAGAGTTGTGAATTCTATTATTCAAACCAAATCTTGAATATCATCTTTTTTTGTTAATAGCTCTTGCTAACAAAAATAAAACCAAACTGACAGACATTCAACTGAAAGGTTGAATTGTGTTCCTATGACAGAAATTTAATTTTTTAAATAAAATAAACCCACCTTGAGAAATATTCACTGGAGTAAAACATGTGACAAGACAACTTGCCCTGGTCTTCACTTTATATAATGAAATTGCTCCTATATTCTAAATTCAATTTAAATGCAAGGAAATGAGAATACAAAGAATGTGTTACTTCTAAGAGAGAAAAAAAAAACTTCAACACACCAAACAGGCTTTTCAATTTAGTTTTCAATTTAGGATTCTGCCTCAGTGGTTCCATTTTCAGACTCATCTCACAAAAGAATTGTCTTGTGATTGCGTGAAAGCTGTGCTACAGCAATCATATGCAAATAGATAGTAAATTCATTTCATTTTGCTCACCTAACTGAGGTTTAATGCAAACCCTTGGGGTGAATTTTATGACATCACAAGCGCACTCCTCAAGTGAAATCTCTTCCAAATGGAAGGCAGCATAATAACTGCTTTTGGCTTTATTGCATCTAAGACAAAGTAAGAGTGTTTCATTTGATTTTATAAAACGGTTGGTTCCAGTCCTTGATTCTGATTGGTCAATAGCTGTGCTTTAACAAACATGGCTACACCCTCACTCACTGGTTCTGTGTATCACTACACAACACCCTTAGCAACCACTCTTAGCAACGTAAACATATGTTTGAGCCCCTGGGCCGGTTGCATGAAAGCCATTAAGTTAAAGGAACACGCCGACTTTTTGGGACTTTAGCTTATTCACTGTATCCCCCAGAGTTAAGTCCATACATACCATTTTTATCTCTGTGCGTGCCATAACTCTGTCTGACGCACCCACCGCTAGCCTAGCTTAGCACAAAGACTGGAGGTAAACGGCTCCATCTAGCCTACTGCTCAATAAATGACAAAATAACGCCAACATTTTCCTATTTGCATGTTGTGATGTGTATAGTTACATCGTGTACTAAGACCGACGGAAAATGAAAAGTTGCAATTTTCTAGAACGATATGGCTAGGGACTATACTCTCATTCCTTCGTAATAATCCAGGAACTTTGCTGCCGTACCATGGGAGAAGCAGGCGCAATGATATTACGCAGCGAAAATGTTGCCGTTATTTTGGCCCTTATTGAGCAGCAGGCTAGCTCGAGCCGTTTACCTTCAGTCTTTGTGCTAAGCTAGGCTAGTGGTGGGTGCGTCAGACAGAGTTATGGCACGCACAGAGATAAAAATGGTATGTATGGACTTATCTAACTCTGGGGGATACAGTGAATAAGCTAAAGTCCCAAAAAGTTGGCGTGTTCCTTAGTTATAAGGATAAGGATACTCTTAGTGAAACATGGGTTGCAAGAAAAAACCTAAGGGTCCACTTAAGGAACTTTAAAGGGATAGTTCACCCCAAAATTTTTTTAATGTTTATCTGCTTACCCCCAGGGCTCTGTCTGACGCACCCACCACTAGCCTAGCTTAGCACAAAGACTGAAGGTAAACGGCTCCAGCTAGCCTGCTGCTCAATAAGGGCCAAAATAACGGCAACATTTTCGCTGCGTAATATCATTGCGCCTGCTTCTCCCATGGTACGGCAGCAAAGTTCCTGGATTATTACGAAGGAATTTTTGGGTGAACTATCCCTTTAAGGGTGTCATTAAGTATTTTCCCTTAGTTACTTGAGAGTTCCCTTAAGTTCTGTTATGCGTTGCAACAAAGTCCTTAGTAACCATTTAGCCCTTAAAAAATTAAGGGATCAAAATAAGTCCCTTAAGTCATCTGCTGAACTCAAACCCAATGGATGATTTCATGTTAATTGAGAAAGAATGCACAGACGTGAAACTATGAGGGGCCCTATAGGCCATAATTATTGAAAAGCCTCTTACAAACACTAGTGAAATGAACACATTGATCAACCTTAGTGAAATTCTTTTACACTCATAACTGAAAAACCTCTTACTAACACTAGTGAATTGAAAAACGTTGATCAACCTTAGTGAAATTCATTTATATGCATAACTGAAAAACCTCTTCCAAACACTAGTGAAACAGCATTGATCAACCTTAGTGAAATTCATTCATACACATTAGCCTACTGAAATGAGAAAATATTTCAGTAGTTGATGAGAGCTAATTTCACTTGAAAAGGAAGCTGTGTCCGCACTTCGGTTTAATTTGGCATCTCACAAACTATTTTAGGCAATGGCAGTTAGTCGAGTTGTATAGGAAGCCATTCACAACGAAGTGGGACGAAACGCGCGGTTACAGAGATCGCGGCGCAGCGCCGACATGTCATCGCCGTGGCTCAACAGGCCGACCAACTCGACATCACATGTTTGACAAGCAATGAAGAATGCCATGTATTAATATGAAAGATAATAAGCATAATGTGGTCCACGTCGCGCTGGTGAGATTAGTTCGCAATGCGCTGTCCGTTCGGTGGCGCTACGCGCTAGCAAATAAGTAGGGTAATCCCTGCGATGTTGAGCCGCGCCAATGGCATGTCAGCGCTCCACGAGCTCTGTAACCGCGCCATTTCGTCCCACTTTAGATATGAATGGCTTTAGGTATGTTTGCCTTCCTAAACAATGACCAACCACCATTGCCTAAAAGAGTTTGTGGGACGCGCCAAATTAAACGGAAGTGCGGACACAACTTCCTTTTCAAGTGAAATTAGCTCTAATCAACTACTGAAATTTTTTTCTCATTTCAGTAATGTGTATGAATGAATTTCACTAATGCCGAGTTCAGACTGCATGATTTTCAAACTCGTCGGATCACTGCTCTTTTCACACTGCATGACTATCTGGAGTAGCATTCAGTCACTGCTGTGTTCACATGGCACGATGGATCGGCGACAGCAGGCTTCACACTGCATGACTTTACAATAGGAAGAGTCACCGACAACTCTCTGGTGCGCAAACTACGTTTCACAACTAAACACACGCGAGATGTGACAAGTAAACAATGTGAGATCACGCATGAGACTGCTGATTTGCAGCGAAAAGGTGAAAAAGAAAAAAGATAATAGAGGAGGAAATGGTTGGGGAGACACAGGGAGTAAGGATTGTGTTCTGCAAAGAGATTTTGAGGTATATAAATAATTTTGCAATATGCTGCTGTTGTGGCTGGTCGAGCAAATGTTTGTGCTTTGCTTCCGTTTGATATAATTGTAAATATATCTATTAAAATACTGATATTCTGGTCTATAACTCCTCCCCAAATCTCCCGCTGGCTTGTATCTTGCTCTCTCATTGGCTGTAGGTCATTGCAGATGTCATTTTCAGTCAGAACTAATTTCACACAGCATGATTATGAACCGCCGACAGGTCCAGATATTTAGCATGCCAAATATCTCACGGGCGTCGTCGGCGAGTCTCTGTGATCGCGTCTTTGATAATTCACACTGCGTGATTGTCACTAACGTGTACGAGCACCGATTTGCCTATGATTTCAGGCATTTGTCTGCGATTTCGCAAAACCTGTCGGCGAGTCAAAATCGGGGCTAAAATCGGGCAGTGTGAACTCGGCATAAGGTTGATCAATGTTTTTCATTTCACTAGTGTTTGTAAGAGGTTTTCATTACACTAGTGTTTGCAAGAGGTTTTTCAGTTATGCATATAAATGAATTTCACCAAGGTTGATCAACGTTTTTCGTTTCACTAGTGTTTGTAAGAGGTTTTTCAGTTATGAGTGTGAAAGAATTTCACTAAGGTTGATCAATGTGTTCGTTTCACTAGTGTTTGTAAGAGGCTTTTCAATAATTATGGCCTATATGGCCCCTCATATGAAACACTGTATATTGATTAAATAAAATTAAATAAACATTCAAAACCAAAGTTTTCATTTTTTTTAAATTACTTCCACTGTGCACTTGAATTAATTATTTCATGGCAGGCTTTAATCTTGTGCGCAAGAGTGACTGATTATAGTGGCAGGCATGGGTGTTTTTCCCGTCTTTAATAAAAAAAAAAATTAGCTGTTTGTCCGTGGTCCAGTTTGGTTTAGATTTTTAGTTTCCATTACTGTAAAGCCGGTTAGCACACATCGCGTCTAGGACACCGAACGCGTAATTCAGTGAATAATCACCAAACTGAAGTTGTGAACAAAGTGGCGTTGATGCGTGAGTACAATTCAATAACAACGAGTTGGACATATAATGTAATTTAATGGAAAACGGTGTGAGTGGCGCGGCAGGATTTTGAACATCCTCCAGTCAGGTGTCGTAGCTGAACTCATAAAAACAATGTGCTCGAGGACGCACTGTGTCGTCCGTCAGACCGCCTTTAATATTCTCCATAACTCAAATATTGTAGTACAGCTGTATAGTTTAGTAAATGTCAAACTTGTTTAAAAGTCAGTGGTCCGTTATGTTCTGTTTATTGTGTGAGATTTCGTAACTATAGCAACCACTTCTTCATTGCAGTGTTTTGCCAGAAACTATTGCGAAATGCTTAGTATAAACACTTAGGTAAGGGTTGCGGTTAAGACGTTTGTTGCAACGCTCTTAAAGAAATCCCTTGCCTCAGGGATTTTCCCCCCTTAGGGATACAACTACTTAAGAGGTTTCATGTAACCGGGCCCTGCCCATTTAATCGTGAAAGTGAAAGTGCCCTTTTCGCGGTACCCACGCGAACACGATTTCTACCGAGGGGGATACCCCCAGCACACAACCCCCCCTCCAGTTAATGTCTAATATTTTATATTAAATGGTTTGTTTACTTATTATGCACTTATTAAATAGGCACTTATGAGGCACTTATGAGATTCTGCCTTAAAGGCCAAGAAAACTTCTGGTGTTATTTTCTGCTTAAATACACTTCCTTTACATGTAAATAAGGTTCATTTTGGAAACACTTGATGAAATATGATATGAATAAATCACATATAAATACTCAGTGGGACCAGATGAAACATCGGAGTAGAAATGGTAAACACTATAGATCAGAACCCAGTCTAGACACATCACTGGAAACGAACACCACGATGACAGTGAGCTGGTGCGACATGCATTTCAAATCTGCTGGGCTGCTTGATCAAATGAGGGGAAATATAAATTTTGGTAACACTTTACTTTTACTTTGGTCACAGGTTCTTTGTTTTGCTTGTGTAAACTACAAAAACTTGAATTTGTGAAAACGGTGATGTCATGCGTATGTGTTTTACATGTTCAGTCTGTAGGCACGTAGTGTTTCTTTACAAAGTGACATCACCAACTACTGACCTGGCTGGTTTTCATGGATCCATTTTGACAATGTTGTCGTATGCAGACTGTATATATATATACACTAGTACACTTTTTGTACTAGTACATTGTTGTTGTTTAAACATACTCTTAGTGAACAAGTTTTTTCTTTAGCTCTCCTGCAATGATGGTGTCAAAAATCTGTTAAAGGGATCATTAACTGGCTTTTTTTATTTTTTTTATACTGTTGTCTGAGGTCAACTTATGACGTTTGCGTGGTTTTTACATTCAAAAACATCATAATAAATAAGTAATAGGCTATTTTCTACCCTGGTTTTGAGCCTCTCTCCTGGAACGCTCAGTTTTTATGGGCGTGCCGCACTGAAGACTTGGAAGTAAACGCCCAATGCTATGATTGGATAACAGTTTTGCATATTACAATGAGCTTCATGAGTACACACGAGGAATTGTTTTGAAAGCGTGTGGGAAAATAGCAACCGGGATGATTCGCCCAACAGGGCTCGCAAAATGTCTTTATCAAACAAACACAATGATTTATGTCTCACCCACCCGCAATTAATTGGAATGTTATTTTTTTATTACTTGGCCCGCCCGATCGGTGGATATAACCACAAACCGTGCATCACTAACACACACACACACAAGCATGCACAAGCCTCACTGCAGAGTCAGACAAATCAGCATGATCAAAACTTCTGCGATTTTATTTTTCCTTCAAATATCAAGTCAAGAAAGTGAACAACGCACATCAAGAAAGGAATGTCGGCAGGCCGGTTATACGTTTTGGTAGCCCGTCTGGAAAACACATAGCCCTGGGACATATGGGCTTTGTGAGCCCTGGCCTATACATGTCCGAGTCTGATCATGAATCGCAGCACAATGAACCAACAACACCTCAAATAAAGGATTCTCCAGCCTGTGACAGCGTGCTAAGTTATGTTCAGTTAGATACGTACGCATAATCCATAGATACCTAACAATCTGTAACAATGCAATACTATCACATATAAAAAACATTTTTTACTCACATTAGTGTGTTGCTTCATTCATTCATGTAATCTCATCCTGTCTGCAAATCCAGTCTCTTGTTTACAAACAAATCCGTGGTGAAATTAAGGAACAAACGCACAATGTCTTCCCCACGTGAGCTGGATATTCATTAAAATAAAGTTCATCCATGCATTCATAAAATTGGAATCCGAATGAAGCTTATGCAGCATGTTTATTGCTTGGAAGTTCGATCCGGTTTAGCTCCACGTAGACCTATGCTATTTATCTATAACATGCCATGCACAAATCGGTGGGCGGGGCTACAGAATCAGGCGTTCTTCTTCTTCGGTTAAGGCGGTGTTTCACCACTCTGATGTCACAGCTTGGCACATTCTGAGACCGAGCGTTTGCTAGGCCTGGTGTCAATAAAAGCTTTTCTTTGACTAACAAGGAAGTTCCCAGCTCCAAAACTTACAGGATATTTTTATATCACAATGAACTTTTATATATGAAAGGCTGAATGAAAAGTTGATTTCTCAATTCATGACCCCTTAAACTTGCTCTTGTTGCAGAACACTGCGGCATGACTGCTGTGATGGTACTGAAATCTAAAGATGGATCTTGAAGTATGGCACACTGTAGTATAGTAATATCTGAGATGCTCTAAACCAGCCTACACAATATACCAGCTTCTGCCTGTGTGTGTGAGCTCATGATCTGCCACAAACAGCATGTAAACTCACTGTAGTATGTTTGAATGGAGGAGAGCTCTGCAGCACAAGTGACATTGCTATAAGCTATAACTCTAATTACACATATTCAATGATCATTGTTTATGCTCATCATAAGTCAAATTGTATCAGTTTAAGTCAAAATTCCAGTCCTTTTTATTTGTCAAAATTAAGTAATAAGTCATTCTGTGCGCTACAATGATTTTTCCACAGGTAAAAGGAGGTCTTTGGCACAGTGCAAAGTAAAGGTAAAACTCCCTTCACTGTGGTAAAATTCTTGTAATGCATGGCCTTGGGTCCCTCCATAAGGGAATAACTTAACTTAAAAAATAAATAAATATGAAGTTGAAATGATGGCAAAAAGATTTGATTGCACATTGTAAGATTTGTGAAAGTGTATGATTGCAAATGTAAACTAAATTTGCGTACACTTAATGCAGTGTAAAATAATTTTAAAGATCATATTTATTTTGCATTAACATGAAGCTGCAGTTTCACAACACATGAATCACACAAAAATAAGTAAACCGTTTTTTTTTTTTACCCTTTTAAATGCAGCCTGCGCATGTGGCATCATTTTAGCTACTGTATATTTTCAATAAACATAAAATATATAGCTTCTACATATATAATCAACCTCTTTAAATCAATATATACTAGTTTTATATTTTATAGTTTTAAATATAAATAGAGAAATGTATATTTCTCCATCGTTTTTAATTCAATTATGAAATTGTTTGTCATGATTCGAGGTATAATTTATGTCTGTACCACATGTTGTGGGATGAGTTTAACAATAAATTTTAATATTTGGGGTTAAAGATCAAATGTTGAGGTCAGAAACCTAGCAAATACGACTAATAATCGAATTAAATACATTTTCAGACAAGAAATATAATTTAACTGTAGGTTGCTGCTAAGCAACTCGGAGCCTTTGTGGTGATCGGTGTGTATATACCTGCATTTACCAACTGCTTTATCCAATCAGAATTTACAGAATATGTTTTATAAGATATATTTTCACATAGTCCTGGATATATTTTACATATTTCTACAAACTAAGGTCAGTGCTCTCAAAACAATTAGCACTGCCATATTTTAGCTAAACAGTTAAATTTCACTTAAAAATGAAGTAGACTGCATTGTTTTCAGTCTACACATTTATTAATGTAAAATCATTGTGCTCATCCTCTCTTTCAGACAGATTACATCTTTTATTATTACATACACTCCTAAGCAATATTATTTCAGATTATATTTACAAAATTCCCAGTAGTTCATCGCATGTACAGATTTAAGAAGTAAAATTTTGGTGCACTGAAGTAACTCAAGACAAGCACGTGTCATAACATAATCTATACTTGCAAATCTGACACGTGTCAGCCTGGACAGCGTTGCATAACCTGATATGGATATAGTTCTGTTAGATCCCTGCATAGAACTAAATGCCAAGACTTTATCTTAGATTTGACTTCAGCCCTTGCATAAGTAGATTAGCCAAATGATGAATAGTCAATAAACTCAACATCAAATTATCAAATTATTGATGAATCTGTACCCTAAATGTAGAATGGTGAGAGCAGAAATACATGGCTGTACTTTAAAAAAGGAGTAATACAATCTTGCTTCTATAAGGAGTCATATGAGCAAATAACTTCTCTGTTTTGTATTATTAATAAATATTTCTGCATTTAGATCCTGCTTCCTTGTCCTATTTCCCTCATCTGCCGTGACATTATTATTACTAGTACTAGTATTATTATTGATGTTGATATTACTATTACTACTGTACAGTACTTCTTAAATATAATTAAGCCAAATACACTTGTAGGCTTAAGTTAAAAGAGAATAATAATGTTTTTCAATTTGACAAGAAAAAGGTATATGTACAATGTTTACAATACTAACACTGTATACAAAGTATGTTTGTAAAAAAAAAAACTCACAGTATCAATATAGCAAAAGTAAAAAAAAAGTTAACTTGTTACCTAATGTTAATGTTACCTAATGTTACGTTTACCTCAGGAAGACTTGGCCATGTCTTTAGTTCATTAGTAGTAAAATCAAAAACGTCTCTATCGCTAAAATAATAAATACATTATACATTTTTGTAGACTATAATCAAGTTTTTTATGACAACCATTTAAATTACTATATTTCAAAAATGATTAAAAACCTATAGCTGAAAAGTATACAGCGGAAACTTATTTTTTTTTGCCAATGAGATATTTAGTCATTGAACGTGATTACTAATCAATGGTTCTCTGCAATGATTGGTCATGTTACCTTTTTAACAAACTGTCCTCCAAAAAAAAAAACGACTCTATAGGTCGTTTTTCAAGCACCTTATTACGACCTTTATTTACGTTTTAAAGTCATGCGCCCTCTAGCTGGCGAAAAAATAATGACAGTGTTGTGTTACGTCTGACGTATGACTGTCGTTACCAATCAAAATGCGTGTTCATTTAAATGCAATGTGTGGACTTTTTACCACCATTTGTCATATTTCCATTTACTACCACACCCACCACACCCCTAAACCTACCCAGTAATTTATAGTGCATGTACACTTTATGAGCACATGCATTCCCTGGAATCGAACCCATGACTGCATGATCACATGATGTTGTATATTGCAATGCTCTACCAATTGAGCTATGCAAAACCTGAAGTATGATGCAGATAAAAGGGAACAATGCATTAGTTACAATGCAAAAGTGTCCTGTTGTCGATAGGGGCACGACTTTAGAAAATGCTCCCATGAGTCGTATTTCATGAATTAAAATGAAAGTGTCCTGTTGTCGATAGGGGCGCAACTTTAGTAAACGCTCCTATGGGTCGTATTTCAGGGAAGTGACAAACGACCTATATAGGCGTATTGGTTGGAGGACATGTTGCTTTTTAAATGTAATGGAGTTTGAGTAATATGTATATGCCTGATGAAGGTCATGAGACCGAAACGTTGCTAATAAAAAGTTTTTGATATTTTCTGCAAGCATTGATAGTGTGCGTGATTTCCTTTATTTTTAAGTGCATACATCTTAAAATGTGTTTCGGGTCCAAGCAACTCAAAATGATGAGCATTTCATAATCAAAGTTAGTATTATTATTTCTATTTTTATGTAAATGTTGATTTCACAATGTTCTCAAATGTATTATATTGAAAGATAATTATTATATTTTAAACATTGTTTGAATATATGTATAATATATACATTATGTTCTGGTATTGCCTTATGAACTGTGATTACATTGTAAGTTGCTACAGTGTGTTCATAATGTAATACATTTCTTATACAACAACTGAGAAATTTTTATTACATTGAAAAAGTTATTACATTATGAGCTCAAGATTTTATTATTTTTAAAGAAAATTATTACATTATTAACATTTTATTACACTGATAATAACATTATGTGCAGTTATATCATTATGCTTTGTTATTATATTATGAGTTACTATAGGGTTCTTGATTTTCTAAATCTGTAGCTGCCATTATTTTCAATAATTCAATCTTCATAGATAAATATTTGACTATATGCTTGCATCAAACACTGCCTACGCTATCCATGTATAAAAAAATACTGAAATTGAAGGGTTTATATTTTAGGCATTTTTGCAGGTCTGATGGAAACCACATGAGGCAAATCGGAGATTGAACCTCTTCCTAAATGCTTAGGATCCTCCCAGGTGTATCTTTGCACAACATAAAAAACTAATTATCGTATAAATGCCAGTCTCCACAAGATTAAAAATGTTTCTCACAGATTCACTGCCTGAAATGTGAGGGTGAGATATCTATAGGATGAGGGCTGAAATATGTTGGCAGTCATATTTGTATGTCTAGGTTCATTAGCTGTATCAACATAAATACCTTACTGATCAGCCTGAAAGTTTGATGTAAAAAAATATAAAAGATTTGTTCGGCTTTACATTTGAGGTATGACCATGTACTAACAAAACAGACCTATAGAACTACAGACCTTAATTTACTCATAAATCAAAAACACTACACTAAAAACACTACACTAAAAACTATATTGCATGTATTAAGCATCACACAGTTGTTTGCAATGACAACACAATCTGACATCATACATTGATAATTTCCTCTTGCAGTAATGTTGATTACTGATCTCACATTTAATTAAACCTGTCTTCTTATCATTTTACCTCCACATGACTGCTTTTGCCAAACCTGATGACTTCAAAGCTCTTAGTGATGCTGGGCCTGTGCTAGCACTAACTTAATTACTCCAGCCATTTCATTTCCCGGGCTGTGTTATAGGCTGACTACACTTATCACTTTTGTTGAAATAAAATCAGCTCTCTTTGACTGCAGACTGTCTTTATCTGCAGTAAAGGTTACCAGGACCTTCATTAAACACAGAGAATGAGCATCTAAACTCATAATGCTCAGAATTGCTGACATTTCAAATCTACAATACGTACATTTATTTAGTTGGTGGAAAATATATTTTGTGCACAGCGGGACTTTATTATAGCCTGAAGATCATAACCTAGGGCAATCAGATGATTCTATTTTTTTTCTAATGGTGTCAGACATTTATAGATAGCTGTTTATTTGATTTTGGATGAAGAGGAATTCCGCTGTCATGACCACATTAACATGCATATAACAATTTGGTCATATTCATAGTATTTATGTGACTTGAAAATGCACAACCTGAGTAATATTCCAGTTTTTCAAACTCTGAATAAGTCAACATGACATATGCTTCGTATTAATCTGAATGAGGATTAATGAGTTGATTTCATTTCTGTGCAGAATTACTAAAAATGATAAGACTGTGCGAGCAGTATTTTATTCGGAATATCCAGATCTCCGATCTTTGGAATATTTGGGAAGCTGTCATGCACATGTCTTTTCAGAATAAAGAACATTCAGAAAATGCATCTTAATGAAAATTATGTGCATGTAAATATGGTCACTGCATTTGTAGCGTACAGTACATGCAGTACTTTGCCAATCTAAAAATAAGCAGCATATGGATTTCCAATATTTCAATCCTGTTCTGGCAATTGAACATTCCATGACCTGTCATTTCAAAAGGCTGTGTTTTGCTGGGTTCAGTGGTGCACAGAGCTTTAAACTTGCCCATCAAATCAAAAGAGGGCAATCCGTCCATCAGAAATTAATTTCTGACAAAAGTGGCAGCATTTAGCTGCATAACTCTGCTATATGGACAGAAAACATGCTGACTCAATTTAGAGAGCTTGGGCCCTATTTTAACGATATAAGCGCATGGTCTGATGCGCATGCGCAGGTGCAATTAGGGCATCTCCGAATCCACTTTTGCTAGTTCAACGACGTAAAAAACGGTTGCCGTGTCAGGCGCATGGTCCAAAAGGGTTGTACCTAGTCTCTTAATGAGTCATGGGTGTGTTTTGGGCATAACGTGCAATAAACCAATCAGAGTCTCATCTCCCATTCCCTTTAAAAGCCAGTTGTGCTTGCACCATGGCAAATTTGCTATTTACAAGGCGAAATTTGCGAGTGGAAAGACTGAACACTTCTCCAGAGAGGAATACATTTTATTTTTAATATTTAAACATGTTTGTGTGCTGCTGCCCTGAGTGTGTAATAAGCAGAATGTATGCGCGTTGTGCTCCCGCCTATATGCGCATATTACTAACGCGCCCTTTAAATACTGCACTATTGACTTTAGACCAGGCTTTTGTTGGTCAGTTTCAGTTGCCTGTAAAATAGCAACATGCCAAGAATGCGCCTGAATACACCTCGTTTTCAGACCAGCACGCTCATGGGCGAACAGATGAGCGCGAGTGCATTTGCTATTTAAACAACGTGGCACTGGGCATGAAAATGATAACTGCGTCAGGCTGAAACTAGCAAAAAACATGCGTCACGCCTGCTTGCATTGACAGGGCCCCTTGTCTCTTTAAAAACCTTTCAAAAAGGCAATATAAGTCTAATTTTAATCAATAAAGCAGCAGGTGTAAAGTGTTTGAGTAAATGTAATTAGTTGTACATAAGTATCTTTTTGGCTACTTTGTAGTTTGACTGAGTTTAAAAGATATTAGCAACTTTTACTCTCTACTTGACTGCATTTTTGAATATGTATATGTACTCTTTACTCCACATTTGTGATGACTAACGCAATTACTATACATTTTGCATGGCACCTAACTTTTTCTGCAGCAGTTTATTTCTGCTACAAAGGAGGTGATATCACCTTTTTACAGGGCATTGAATGTACTATATCTTGTGTGTTTCGCCCTTACTCACCCAAACTGGTCAACAAGGCTACTTTACATGAATGTACATGCATTAGCAGGTAGTTGCTGAATCGCGGGTGTTTCATATATGAGATGAGGCCAAAACCAGCACGTCTAGTGAAAATAGGCTTTGACTATTTCATTTTATAACATTATTTTATTTAGTCCTATGCGTTATCTTAAAGAGACCTTTTTGAAGGATATTGGTTTACTTGTGCACTTGAGCTTAACTGAGACTTGAGTGTAGACATTTAAGAGGCTGTTTGCGTTAACCTTGATTTATTGCAATTTTGAGGTCAGTTTTATTTCGATTTTAGAAAATAAACGGGATTGCTCTTCTCACATATCATTATCATATCATTATAACATTATAACTGTTTCTTGTTTTTCACTGGCATGACTCTTAGGTGTTGAAGACTAGTGCAACTTTGAGCCTACGTTCAGTGCAGTAAGTAAAATACTTAAAGGGATAGTTCACCCAAAAATGTTATGTTTATCTGCTTACTCCCAGGGCATCCAAGATATAGGTGACTTTGTTTCTTCAGTAGAAGACAAGTGAAGATTTTTAACTCCAACCGTTGCAGTCTGTCAGTCGAAAAATGGATGGTAGCAAAATCTATAAAAAAAACATTCCTGAGAGGGCTCCAGCCCGCAATCAGAGTCCAGAGAGGACTCTGCTTCCCGTCTCGAGTCCAGAGAGAACTCAGCTTCCTATTAGGACTCCAGAGAGGACTCCACTACCTGTTTCGAGTCCAGAGAGGACTCCGCTTCCTGAACGGTGTGCGCCGCCCTGGCCTCCTGAACTGTGTGCGCCGCCCTGGCCCTCTGAACTGTGTGAGCCACCTTGGCCTCCTGAACTGTGTGTGCCGCCCTGGCCTCCTGAACTGTGTGCGCCGCCCTGGCCTCCTGAACTGTGTGTGCCGCCCTGGCCTCCTGAACTGTGTGCGCCGTCCTGGCCTCCTGAACTGTGTGCGCCGCCCTGGCCTCCAGAACTGTGTGCACCGCCCAGGCCTCCAAAACTGTGTGCGCCACCCTGGCCTCCAGAACTGTGTGCGCCGCCCTGGCTACCTGCCGGGGGTCCCATCCCGCCCTGGTCTGTCCCTCTCGTCCCGCCCTGGTCTGTTCCTCCCGTCCCGCCCTGGTCTGTTCCTCCCGTCCCGCCCTGGTCTGTCCCTCCCGTCCTGCCCTGGTCTGTTCCTCCCGTCCCGCCCTGGTCTGTTCCTCCCGTCCCACCCTGGTCTGTCCCTTCCGTCCCACCCTGGTCTGTTCCTCCCGTCCTACCCTGGTCTGTTCCTCCCTTCCCACCCTGGTGCTTTCTAGGACTTTCTGGGTGGTTCTGTCTATTCGGTTTGTTCCCCAATTTTTTTTTCTGGAGTGTTTTTGTGTCCTGGTGGAGCATCTGGTAGCCGCTCCATAGGGAGGGGGTAATGTCACATGTCTGTCTTGTCTTGTTTAGCACATGTGGTGTTTTGGTTAATTTCTGTGTCCTGTGCGTTCCTGTCTTCTGTCTTGACCCCACCCCTCTTGTTATCTGATTATTGGTTAATTTGCCCAACCTGTTCTTCCTCATTACCTGCCTTGTTTGTCCCCTATTTAATCTCCTTGTGTCTTCAGTCCTGTGCTGGTTCGTTATCATTTGGTATGTCTTTTGTTCCTGATTCCTTGTATGTATTTCAGTTTGTTTAGTTTTCCCCCTCGTGGGCATTTTGTTTGTGTTTGTTTTATTTTATAATTTAATAAAAACCACCCTTTCTTCTTGCGTTTTAGTCCTCGTCTCTTCACTGCACCCGCAGCCGTGACAGAACTATCCCTTTAAGTACTGTTAAAATCAGGTATTGGTCTTATTGGTTTATTTAAAGGAATTAAATTATTAAAGGATTAAAAGGGATTTAAGGAAATAAAGAAAAGAAATAAGAACAGTAAAAGTTCCAGTTCTATTGTAGTTATGAAGTAAACTATTTGCAATTTTTTTTTTAAATATGCACAATATAGCACTCTTTCACTGCTATAACTAATGTGTCGCGTTGGAATTTGAGCTAACAGTAAGCCCCGCCTTCTGTGATTTGATTGGCCATCTGACTCATTCTGACTGTCACGAGCGCTGTTAGACCGCTGAGGCAGACCAACCTAAAAACTTAACCTTTTACTTTTGTCATCCTAGCAACAAACAGAGCTGTGTGTAATGAGTACAGCTGAGTAGCATCAACAATATCAAATATTGTGGGGGACAATTTGGCCATTTCTAATTATTCGGGGGGACTTGTCCCCCTCAATGTCTATGGTGGTTACAGCACTGCTATGAGATACTAAAGCGTATACAATTTGTAACAACCTGCTAGCCTAAACGTGTTCTGTTGTTTTCATTACATTACATGTACATCAATTTAGAGTACATGTATCAGAGACATCAAAAATCAAAGTTAGGTCCATTTTATCATCCATTCGACATCATCACAGGGGCACAGATTCTTCATAGAATGCAACTCTTTTGAGGTCTTAACTATTAATACTGAGAGACAGGTATGTCAGGTTTAATCATTGTTGCCAGCAGATATTTGAGGGTTCAGCGAAAACAGCACAGGACTAAATAACGAAGGGTCCACAGCTGTTGAAAACCAACCATGCTGTTGTTTATTGCTATACTGCTGATGTTGGTGTACTGCCTCTGACAAGAATCATATTGCAGTGCTTCTAAAATCGTATAATAATAATAAAAGTAGCTCTGTCTTGAGCCTAATTATTTTCCTAAATAAATTTCATAATTTTTAACAAAGGGAAATTTTGTCTAATAGGAGGAGAGGACAAAATACAGTGACATTGTTAAAGACATTATGGAAAATCCTTTTGAGGAGTATATTGCTATTAAAATCCTCTTTGTACTGTAAATTGCACTGATAATAACAGGTGGTATAAATGTGTAAATAATATTAAGATTAATAGTGAGTGTAAATGTGATCCACACATGAAGACAAAACACCAGAGTACACACAGCATAAATGATCTGAATGTACATGATAACAAAAAAACTGGCTTTTTAAATATAACATAAACAAATGTGATGGTTTTTGTGAAGGGAAATAACCCTTTATCAATTTACAAATCATCTTTTTACCAAAATATATATTTTTAACAATCTCTCAAAAGTTAATAATGTACAATAAATATGCTGCTTTTATAATATAATTATCATTGTTTATATTCTTCTTTCCTTTGTATACAGTGTAAGAACCAGCTACACTATTAGGTTACTAACAGCTAGGCCTATATAAAAAGCGATAAAATGATCCTGTAGGACAAATGTAAAGAAACTATTTTAAGATTTTACAACTTCTGCAGCTTTGTGTCCAGCAGCAATTAATCCATAATACAATATACAAAAAGAAACAATTCATACTATAAAAACTGCAGTGGGATTTTGTTTGATTCCAGGATAGTGTGTTCCAAATTAGGATAGAAATTCCAACAGGCATCCTGTACATTCCTATATGATTTTTTGACTAGTTCGGGCTATTGCAAACCAAACCAATGAGAAATCTGAAAAATACAACGCATGTTTGAAAAAAAGCTTTGTTAAAAAATCTGAGCACCACTGAAATATTTGCCGTTGCGTTTCCACATTTTGCACTTCAGCACAACTTTACACCGCAACGGTCAGATTTCGACATTGTTTACAGGCACTCCACACCTTTAATTCAAGGATTTAACACACATGTTGGTAAACGAAACAAATGAAGCGATACTCACCTCTAGTTTGCATAAACTCGAGCTTTTGGATCGCGACTTTCTGCGCAGGTAGACGGAAAACCATCTTCTCACCGTAAATTTGCGCATGTTCGTATCCATTTTCCTGGTTCGCCTGCTATCCTCAAAATACAATTTATCTGTCCAGCGTTTAAATCCAGATCAGCACAACAGTGGGGATTTACAGTCGCCTCCCCTCCACTAATCCATAATGTCACTTATGAGGGGGTGAGGCCATGACCAAGCCAAACATGCAGGTTCGGGGACGATTGCTGACGCTGACCCGTCCCACTCAACCGGACGCGCTAGTTCGGTTGTGGCACGGGAGAGATGACGGGAGCTGTCCTCCTCAGAACCACCTTCACACTCATGCTGTACGGAAGAACCCTCCCCAATCACTGAGCTCCTTAAAGCTGAAGTGTGTCATTTTTATGTTGATTTTTTTTTTTGTTCTATTCCAAATAAATATGTTGAGGGAACTATAAGCAAGCCATTCATATGTGAATTCCCCTAAAAAAAAAATTTAAATGCTGCTGCTCTGTGGTGCTATCAAAACTGCTGTAGTTGTCTTTGCTGCAACTAATGAATGAGTTTGAAGCAGAACTATCTATTTTTTTTCTGGCCAATGGATGGGGAGAGAGAGTTCGGAAAGCTTGTTTGAAAGTTTCAGAGCTTTGAACTTTATTAACTTTAAAGGGGCAACATACACTCACCTAAAGGATTATTAGGAACACCATACTAATACTGTGTTTGACCCCCTTTCGCCTTCAGAACTGCCTTAATTCTACGTGGCATTGATTCAACAAGGTGCTGAAAGCATTCTTTAGAAATGTTGGCCCATATTGAAAGGATAGCATCTTGCAGTTGATGGAGATTTGTGGGATGCACATCCAGGGCACGAAGCTCCCGTTCCACCACATCCCAAAGATGCTCTATTGGGTTGAGATCTGGTGACTGTGGGGGCCATTTTAGTACAGTGAACTCATTGTCATGTTCAAGAAACCAATTTGAAATGATTCGAGCTTTGTGACATGGTGCATTATCCTGCTGGAAGTAGCCATCAGAGGATGGGTACATGGTGGTCATAAAGGGATGGACATGGTCAGAAACAATGCTCAGGTAGGCCGTGGCATTTAAACGATGCCCAATTGGCACTAAGGGGCCTAAAGTGTGCCAAGAAAACATCCCCCACACCATTACACCACCACCACCAGCCTGCACAGTGGTAACAAGGCATGATGGATCCATGTTCTCATTCTGTTTACGCCAAATTCTAACTCTACCATCTGAATGTCTCAACAGAAATCGAGACTCATCAGACCAGGCAACATTTTTCCAGTCTTCAACTGTCCAATTTTGGTGAGCTCGTGCAAATTGTAGCCTCTTTTTCCTATTTGTAGTGGAGATGAGTGGTACCCGGTGGGGTCTTCTGCTGTTGTAGCCCATCCGCCTCAAGGTTGTGCGTGTTGTGGCTTCACAAATGCTTTGCTGCACAACTACGGATCTCCCAGAAACATTCATTATATATTGCTGCGTACATTTATCCGTGTCACCTAGATGGTCGATGGCCGACTGACAACGAGATTAAGCAGCTGAACAAGAATACGGCCGTGTTCCGATTGTTCTCATCTCAGCTCCGCCGAGACAAAATAGACATGCCATTTCAAAAGCATCACTTTCATCAAATTTTATGTGACATAATTTCCAGTAGGCAGTTGACTGCTAACAGGCACATCAGGACACAAACGAGCAGGCTTATGTGCCGGGGCTGAGCCCCGGAGAGCCCCGGCCCAATTTAACCTCTGGATACAGTAAATATCAATGTAATATACACTGATCAGGCATAAGCAGGTGAAGTGAATAACACTGATTATCTCTTCATCACGGCACCTGTTAGTGGGTGGGATATTGTTAAAATATGTTCATTATGTCCTCGGTTGTATATTAATGTAATGCTGTACTGTTCTGTATTATGCATATGTGTATGCCACAAGGGGGCACTAAAGTGTAAACTACAGAAGACGCATTTTGCGTTATGTTTGTCCCAGTTGATTTACGGTTGTCACTAGCTGAAGGCTGTCTGACTGTGAGACTGATGTGTCGGCAGCTAGAAAAATAAATATGCCAAAAACGGCTAAAGATGATACATCTCTATCGTCTACTCTTTTACCCCGAAGGCAACGCTATCTGCAACAGTAGTGTAGCACAACTCAACAGGTTATGGGCCCAGGAGATGTTTGGAGGATAAGTTTGTTGTTTTCCACCGTGAAGAAACAGAAAATATAAAAGCAGCTGAGTCGAGCGACAGCGTGATGAAGACTCAAGGGAAAGCCGGACGGCGGCCCGCAAAGACGAGCGCACGTGACTGGATCAAAGACGACACAGAGATAGTGTGCTTCAAGTGTGGTACCAAAGGCCATCAAGCGAGAGGATGTCGACAGAAAGAGTGGTGTAGTATCTGCAGAAGTGACACAAAAAAACGCAACGTGTAGACGCAAGGACAAGGACATTAAAGACAAAAAGGATGGTGCGAGTAAAGCCTCAGAAGATGTCGAGGACTACGTGTTCAAGATGAGAGATGGAGGGACCGGTGTCCAGCGGCAACCGACATGGAACATCCAGGAGAAGGGTCTGATGGTGGACACGGGAGCTACCTCTCATATCATCACGGACATTACCATGTTCAAAAGTTTCGACAGCGCGTTCAGGCCAGAAACACACAGTGTCGAGCTGGCAGACGGAACTCGGTGCAACGGGGTCGCTCAGCGGAGGGGAAATGTTGAGGTTTCCCTCATCGACAGCGGAGGACAGCAACGCAAGGCAGTGCTGAAAGACGCTTGTTTTTGTACCGTCGTACCCCCAGAGCATTTTTTCAGTGAAGGCAGCGACCACGAGTGGGGCTACGGTTGTCTTTAAAGAAGATAAAGACACCCTGATAACCAGAGATGGTACCAGATTTAACGTGCATGTATATGGCAAGTTGTATTATTTGCATACCGGAGCTGAATCAAATGATAAGTGTAATGCATGTCACGACATACAAACATGGCACGAGATTTTAGGCAACTGTAACTATGACGATGTTTTTAAGTTGCAGGATGTTGTTGAAGGTATGCAGATCAAGGGTAAAACATGCAGACCCGAACAAGAGTGTGAGGTGTGTATTCAGGGAAAGTTTGCCCAAACCAGAAGTAGGGACCCTGAAACCAGAGCAAAGGCTTCCTTACAGATGGTACACACAGACCTTGCAGGTCCAGTAGCCACAGAGTCAATAGATGGTTACAAATATGTGCAGTCATTCACTGACTATTACTCGAGCGCAATATTTGTATATTTCCTAAAGAGGAAAAGTGACACTGTACTGGCTACTGAAAAGTTCCTAGCAGATGTATCCCCTTACAGGAAAGTGAGGTGCATCAGATCCGACAACGGAACAGAGTTTACGTGCAGTGATTTTCAAGCACTGTTGAGGAAAAACAAAATCAGACATGAAACGTCAGCTCCATATTCCCCACACCAGAACGGAACTGCAGAGAGGGCTTGGCGTACTCTTTTTGAGATGGGTAGGTGCATGATAACCGAAAGTGCACTACCAAAGCAGCTATGGCACTACACAATACAAACAGCAGAAATGGTACGCAACAGATGTTTTAACAGGCGTACAGGGCAGAATCCTTATGAGTCGCTGACAGACAAGAAGCCTAATGTGTCTAAAATGCAAAAGTTTGGATCTATATGCTACATGTACAAACAGCACAAGGAAAAATTGGATTCCAGATGTGACCAGGGTCGTTTTGTTGGTTAAGACAAGAACAGCCCGGCGTATTTGGTGTATCATCCAGATACAAACAAAGTACAAAAACACAGGCTAGTGAAGTTTGTGAGCAAGGTAACTGGAAAAACAGACACAGACAGGGGAGCCAGATCCAAGCGATGGCTACAGCAGTGTGAAACCCAGGACTAGTGGGGCTACACAGAGGAGGAGTACAGAAAATGCTCCAGAGCCAAGTGTACAGAGTAGAAGTACACATTGTGATAGTCCAGGTGAAGTAACGAGGTCTAGTGACCACAATCAAACACAACAGCATGTGACAAAGGGTGAACCCGAGAGTAGGAGGTATCCGACTAGAGAAAGAAAAACACTGAGTTACTTAGATGACTTCGTAACTGAAGACAGTGATAGTGACGGGGTTAATATCACGGTAGACTATTGCTGCAGAGTGTTGTGTGGTATTCCACAGACTTTTGAGGGAGCAATGAGGTCAACTAACTCAAAAGAATGGGTAAAAGCCATGGATGAGGAAATGCAGTCTCTAAATGAGAACAAAACGTTTACCCCGACGACACTGCCAATAGGCAAGAAAACAGTGGGGGGTAGATGGGTTTACTCTATCAAGACTGATGTAGATGGAAAAGATAAATACAAAGCGTGGTTTGTGGCCAAGGGTTACAACCAGAGAATGGGAATAGACTATGGGGAGACATTTTCACCCACGGCAGACTTGACGAGTGTAAGGGTGGTGCTACAGAATGCAGCACAGGAAAATGTACTCCTGCATCAAATGGACGTGAAAACAGCGTACTTGCACGCTCCATAGACTATGAGCTCTACATCAATCCACCAGAGGGGTTACCAAGAGAAAGAGGGTATAGTTTACAAGCTAGAGAAATCACTTTACGGCTTGAAACAATCCGGGAGAAATTGGAATAAGGTTTTGCACGATTGTCTAACTGAGAATGGATTCACACAAAACCCATCCGACCACTGTGTTTATGCCAAAGAGTCAAAAGAAGGGAAAGTGATCATAATTACATGGGTCGATGACTTGATCATTGCAGCAAGCAATCAAGAGAGACTGAAAGAAGTGAAAGAGATGCTTGCAGAAAAGTTTAAAATGAAAGATCTGGGTGAACTCAAACATTTTCTGGGCATCGATTTCAGACGGGTGTGTAAAAATGTGTAAAAATGACACAGGAAAAGTACACTAACAAGATACTACAGCGTTTTAATATGCAAGACTGTAGGACCAGAAAAACACCCTGCGAGCAAAAGTTAGAGTATACTGAGAATGCAGTAAAGATGGAAGATGTCAGAATGTACAGAGAAGCTGTGGGAAGTCTTATATACCTGACTGTTTGCACCAGACCAGATTTGAGTTTCGTAGTAAGCAGGTTATCACAGTATTTTGCTGAACCTACAGAAGAACAATGGGTCAGTGTGAAGCATGTACATAGGTATCTCAAAGGCACAGCAAAGAAAGGGTTAAGTTTTAGGAGAAACTAGGTATACAAGCCTACAGTGACGCTGACTGGGCAGCTGATACCAGTGACAGACGCAGTACTACGGGATACTGTGTGAGTCTTAGTCAGAACAGCTCTCTAGTCTTGTGGAAGACTAGAAAGCAGCCAACTGTTGCGCTGTCCACATGCGAAGCGGAATATATGGCGCTGGCTTCAACCATACAAGAGTGTTTATACCTAGAGCAGTTATTGGAAGGTATAGATAACTACAAGTACACACAAACTGTGTAGTACATGAGGACAATCAGGGAACAATCACTCGCCAAAAACCCTGTAAACAGACGGAGATGTAAGCACATAGACATAAAGTATCACTTTATCAGGTCTACTGTGAATGAGGGAAGAGTAATTTTGATGTATTGTTCTACTGATAACATGGTTGCTGATGTAACGACCAAACCTGTAAATAAGCTGAAACTGGATAGGTTTGCAGGTGCTCTTTTTGGAGATTGATATGTGTATGGCAGGGGTCCACATTCATTTTACCTCCTGTTTTTGTTTGTATAGCAGCCTGAGTACAAGTGGGGGTGTTAAAATATGTTCATTATGTCCTCAGTTGTATATTAATGTAATGCTGTACTGTTCTGTATTATGCATATGTGTATGCCACAAGGGGGCACTAAAGTGTAAACTACAGAAGACGTGTTTTGCGTTATGTTTGTCCCAGTTGATTTACGGTTGTCACTAACTGAAGGCTGTCTGACCGTGAGACTGACGTGTCGGCAGCTAGAAAAATAAATATGCCAAAAACGGCTAAAGATGATCCATCTCTATCGTCTACTCTTTTACCCCGAATGCAACGTTAGCTGCAACAGTAGTGTAGCACAACTCAAAACAACAGATATATTAGGCAGCAAGTGGACATTTTGTCCTCAAAGTTGATGTGTGGGCAAGCTTAAGGATTTGAGTGAGTTTGACAAAGGCCAAATTGTTATGGCTAGACGACTGGGTCAGAGCATCTCCAAAACTGCAGCCTTTGTGGGGTGTTCCCGGTCTGCAGTGGTCAGTATCAATCAAAAGTGGTCCAAGCAAGGAACAGTGGTGAACCGGCGACAGGGTCATGGGTGGCCAAGGCTCATTGATGCACGTGGGGAGTGAAGGCTGGCCTGTGTAGTCCGATCAAACAGACAAGCTACTGTAGCTCAAATTGCTCAAGAAGTTAATGCTGGTTCTGATAGAAAGTTGTCAGAATACACAGTGCATCGCAGTTTGTTGCGTATGGGGCTGCATAGCCGCAGACCAGTTAGGGTGCCCATGCTGACCCCTGTCCACCGCTGAAAGTGCCAACAGTGGGCATGTGAGCATCAGAACTGGACCACGGAGCAATAAAAGAAGGTGGCCTGGTCTGATGAATCACGTTTTCTTTTACATTACATGGATGGCCGGGCGTCGCTTACCTGGTGAACACATGGCACCAGAATGCACAGAATGCAGACCATGTACACCCTTTCATGACTTTCATGCTTCACTAGTTTACCTACTTAAAAATGTGATTATCATTTAGGCCTACTCGCCTTCTCATTTACTTACTGATTCTTCTGTGGAAAACAAAATGAGATATTAGGTAGTGTTCACCTGATCTCATGAGAAAAACGTTACTGTTTTATGATATGGCGATTTTGTATGAATTTGTACAATGTGAATCGTACGAAAAAGTATGTTTTTGTTTTAGAAAAACAGCATGAAGCTCCACCCCTAAACCTAACCGTCAACAGGGAGTAGGTAGATCGTACAAAAATGGATAAGTAAAAAAAGGAGAATTTATAAATTCTAAATTACTGACGCTTAAATGTTTTAACTTTTTAATTACCACATAACTGAGAGTGGATTGAACCACTTAAACAGTGGACTTAAACAGTGCTGTTGGGTCAAATCAAACT
Source organism: Rhinogobio ventralis (assembly GCA_039654625.1). Lineage (NCBI taxonomy): Eukaryota > Metazoa > Chordata > Actinopteri > Cypriniformes > Gobionidae > Rhinogobio > Rhinogobio ventralis. The sequence continues at coordinate 8,992,099 of CM077204.1, forward strand.
CTGTGAACTGAATCAGTTGAAATGATTTTTTTCTTTTATTGCAGCAGTTTTTCTGTGATGCCTAGAGTGTTTAAACCGCCAGGTAACTGACTGCAGCTCTTTTTAGCCACAGGGGGTTTTGTGCTGAGAGCAAAGGTAAGACTGCATTGATACAACCCCCTTGAACAGTTTAGAGGTGAAAACATCATGTTTTATACCATTGGTGCTTATTTTATCCTGCAATCATTTAGTTGCATTTTGGGCATTGACTCTACTGTATTTTATCAAGCTGCATAAAAGATACGTTTGCATTTACATTGTTTTGTCAATTTATAAGCAGAGGTTAGGTATTTCTTGCCATTTATAAATGAGAAATAGCCTATAGTATCAAACACACCAAAAAAAATGTCTCCATACCCAATTTTTTAAAGAAAAATATTGTTTTAGGAGTATCAGTTTATGATTTAATGGTTTTCGTGAGTTTTATATTGATTGGCTAAATAAGGTGGTGAGTCAGCGGCACTGAAGACAGAGCTGCCTGTGCTCTATAAATAGAAACGACTGACCTGGCGTCATGGGCTAATCTTGCTTTGAAAGGCTGAGCAGGGACATCTTCAGACGCCCGGTGGTACTGTACCTGCAGCCTTAGTTGTGAATTCTATGCATAAAGGTGCTGTAAGCAACTTTTCTTTGAAACATCAATACAACATGATAGATAAGGTGTCGTAACATATTACACCTCTCTTTGTAAAAGCCTCAGGTAGCAAAAAAGAGTAGGCTGCACTGGGAAAAAAATGGTGTTGGATGTACTTATAATATTGAAGAAATTGTTAGCACATTTCATAAATAATTACAAAGAAACTACAAATAACACATTGAATTAAACATACAAATAACATAAACAAATAGAAAGCCTGAAATCATATTTTCTTGTAAAATGTACTCCAATAATCTTTATTTACAACATTTTTTTTCCTTCTCCTATTTTTCCTTTTTTATCCAATCAGAAAGCCTACCTCAGGGGTTCTCAACTCTGGCCCTTGAGGTCAACTTTCCTGCAGAGTTTAGCTGCAACCTTAATCAAACTCACCTGCCTATAAGTTTCTAGTAATCTTGAAGACCTTTGCTGCATCCCAGTTTACCTATATATATATATATATATATATATATATATATATATATACACTCACCTAAAGGATTATTAGGAACACCTGTTCAATTTCTCATTAATGCAATTATCTAATCAACCAATCACATGGCAGTTGCTTCAATGCATTTAGGGGTGTGGTCCTGGTCAAGACAATCTCCTGAACTCCAAACTGAATGTCAGAATGGGAAAGAAAGGTGATTTAAGCAATTTTGAGCGTGGCATGGTTGTTGGTGCCAGACGGGCCGGTCTGAGTATTTCACGATCTGCTCAGTTACTGAGATTTTCACGCACAACCATTTCTAGAGTTTACAAAGAATGGTGTGAAAAGGGAAAAACATCCAGTATGCGGCAGTCCTGTGGGCGAAAATGCCTTATTGTGCCGACTGATTCAAGCTGATAGAAGAGCAACTTTGACTGAAATAACCACTCGTTACAACCGAGGTATGCAGCAAAGCATTTGTGAAGCCACAACACGCACAACCTTGAGGCGGATGGGCTACAACAGCAGAAGACCCCACAGGGTACCACTCATCTCCACTACAAATAGGAAAAAGAGGCTACAATTTGCACGAGCTCACCAAAATTGGACAGTTGAAGACTGGAAAAATGTTGCCTGGTCTGATGAGTCTCGATTTCTGTTGAGACATTCAGATGGTAGAGTCAGAATTTGGCGTAAACAGAATGAGAACATGGATCCATCATGCCTTGTTACCACTGTGCAGGCTGGTGGTGGTGGTGTAATGGTGTGGGGGATGTTTTCTTGGCACACTTTAGGCCCCTTAGTGCCAATTGGGCATCGTTTAAATGCCACGGCCTACCTGAGCATTGTTTCTGACCATGTCCATCCCTTTATGACCACCATGTACCCATCCTCTGATGGCTACTTCCAGCAGGATAATGCACCATTTCACAAAGCTCGAATCATTTCAAATTGGTTTCTTGAACATGACAATGAGTTCACTGTACTAAAATGGCCCCCACAGTCACCAGATCTCAACCCAATAGAGCATCTTTGGGATGTGGTGGAACGGGAGCTTCGTGCCCTGGATGTGCATCCCACAAATCTCCATCAACTGCAAGATGCTATCCTATCAATATGGGCCAACATTTCTAAAGAATGCTTTCAGCACTTTGTTGAATCAATGCCACGTGGAATTAAGGCAGTTCTGAAGGCGAAAGGGGGTCAAACACAGTATTAGTATGGTGTTCCTAATAATCCTTTAGGTGAGTGTATATATATATATATATATATATATATATATATATAGCCCTAAAAACATGTACTGTTTTTGTGAAAAAAAAGTACATACTTTTGAGTGTGTAGCAGAATAGTTTTGGGACATACTGCAATTGCGTCTTTAACGGACCGCACTGTCGCTTAGTTACGTGCATCCTGTCACTTTTTAAACAGCCCTGTCAATCATCTTGTCACAGTTTAAAATAAAATTCTCCACATTCAATTTAATTAAATTACCTACCTGTCACAATCAGAAGAGACCAGACAAGGTAAGTCAAAATAACAAATCTTTATTGCAAAATGAAAAGATTCAAACAGGTGAGTGTTAAAGGAACACTCCACTTTTTTTGAAAATAGGCTCATTTTCCAACTCCCCTAGAGTTAAACAGTTGAGTTTTCCATTTAGCCGATCTCCAGATCTGGCGGTAGAACTTTTAGCATAGCTTAGCATAGATCATTGAATCTGATTAGACCGTTAGCATCTCGCTCAAAAATGACCCAATACTTTTTTTCCTATTTAAAACTTGACTCTTCAGTAGTTACATCGTGTACTAAGACCAACGGAAAATTAAAAGTTGTGATTTTCTAGACCGATATGACTAGGAACTATACTCTCATTCCTGCGTAATAATCAAGGAACTTTGCTGCCGTACCATGGGTGCAGCAGGCGCAATGATATTACACAGCTATTTCACAGAAGGCTTGTCTGGTCGTAATGTGATCTTTCTTGCAGGAGATGACACAGGACTGAAGGCTGGTGCAGAGAGAATCCGAACGGAAAACACAGGGAAACAGGATGGTCGCAGACAGAAGATGGATCGGGTAAGCAGGTAGCCTCAGGTGAGTATCAGAGGGAGTCTGTAGTGTCGTTAGACGAGACCAGACAATGAAGGGAAGGGAATGGTAGTTATTAAAGGGTGTCCTTGATGAGGGTGTGCAGGTGCAGGTGATTCGAATTCTGGTGACGAGTGGGCGGATCTGACGTTGATGGCTGGAGAGATGGTGTAGCTGAATCCGTGACACTACCGTATTGGAGAGAAATGTAGTAGCATGTTGATCTGCGAGTCAGGGGCCTTTCAATAATGCATTTAAAAGTTAATAACCAAACATATTTTTATAAAAGTTCACAATGCTATAATAATAATAATACATTTATTTTATATAGCGCCTTTAAAAGTTAATTTCTCAAGGCGCTTAATATAAAAGCTTTACACAAGATCAAATACAACAATAAAAGAGTATAGTACTATAAATATAACAAAAGACAAATAACCAAAAACATCACAATACAAAACAAAAACAAATCAAGTAAAAGCAATCCTAAAATAAAACTTGTTTTAAGACAAGTTTTAAAAACATCTAATGATTTTGCTTCCCTGATATCAACTGGGAGAGAATTCCACAGTTTTGGTGCATATGCTGAGAAGGCCCCGTCACCCCTGGAACAGAGCCATGTTTTAGGAACAGCTAATAGACAACACTCAGAAGATTGCAGATTGCGAGCTGTCGTGTAAGGAGTTAAAAGATCGGCCAGATACTGGGGAGCTAAATCATGTAATGCCTTATATGTTAGCATTAAGATTTTAAAATCTACACGATACCTGACAGGAAGCCAATGTAACGGATCCAAAAAAGGGGTTGTATGGTCACCAACCCTGGCCCCATCAGTTAAAATTCCAGCTGCAGAGTTTTGCAGATATTGTAATCTGGTAAGAGAATATTTGGATACTCCAGCAAAGAGAGCATTACAGTAATACATTTGTGAAAAAACTAAAGAATTAATGTGGATGACATAGAATAAATATGTTTTTGTCAGGTTAGATACTGATTATTAATCACTCAAACACCATTATCTAAACCTCTTTACTATACCTCTTTGTGTTTTTGTAAGAAAAATAACCATATTTAAAACTTTATAAAGTAAAATATCTAGCTTCTGCCAGACCACCTTCCGTATTCAACTTAAGAAGAAAGTGTAATGCCTCTCACAGTTAAAAGCGCTTACACTATGTCCTATGTCGCATTAGTTACACTTTTTTCGTAAGTTGAATATGGAAGGTGTTAATAACGTGTTAAATATGGATATATTTTTTTTACAGAAACGCATCGCTTCGCTTCAGAAGGCCTTTATTAACCCTCCGGAGCCGTGTGGATTACTTTTATAATGGATGGATGCACTTTTTTGGGCTTCAAAGTTTGGGCTCCCACTGCCATTATAAAACTTGGATTAGCCAGGACATTTTTTAATATAACTCAGATTGTGTTCGTCTGAAAGAAGAATGATATATATACCTAGGATGGCTTGAGGGTGAGTAAATCATGGGGTAATTTTCATTTTTGGGTGAACTAACCCTTGATTAGACTGTTCAGGTGTATTTGATTAGGTTTGGAGCAAACCTCTGCAGGGAAGTGGATCTCGAGGACCAGAGATAAGAACCCCTGGTCTAGCTGAGAAATGTCTTTGTCAATCATTTTGTTGCATTTTGCTGACATTGAGTTGCAGACCTGAAATTTGGAGTACACCAACCAAGTGACAGCAAGTTATTATTTTTTCCATTATAGAATATATAGGTTTCAACAGTGTTTTACACGTTTCAGTTACAATAAGTTAGTCACAGTTCATATTTTCTCCTGCCTCCAAATAAATTCTTTCAAAATGTCGTTCTCTAGAGGAAATAATCATAACAACAGTATGCTTTCTATTGCAATTTGTTTCAGGCAGCACGTTGATAACCCATGTCATGTACTGTCATTATATATCATTTTATAATAAATGTACATATCACAAAACAATTTAGTGCTTTCTTTAGAAAGTATTTTAGATCAGTAGTTCCCTATCCTTTTGACTCAAGAGTGTCATATTGTTCTCCAACACAACATTTGAAGGCCACCCATATATATACAGTCATTGGCAGTGACATCAATTTTGTGTTTTGCAAAGTTTGCTGCTTCAGTTGTTGTGGTGTTAGTTCACATAGTTTCTAGAGTATTGTGCAGCCTGGTCAGATGCTTTTTACTGCAAAAAAGAAAGACCAAAAGAAAAGAGATCATTACATTGAAATTTTGGATCCATGGCCAGGGAAGATTAGAAAAATCCTAACCCTAACCACAAAGGACTGTGTTTGAGTTCCTGATGGAGTAAACTCTTTGCCCTGCATATGTATCACAGAAAAAAAGCCAATTAGAACCGTTAAATCAGGCTTGAGAAATGAAGTGGTCCTTCAGGGGATTTCAGGTGTCTTCTGCCTGATGAAGTTGCTGCGTAAAGGCATCTGTACAGAGCACCTGCGCTAAGTGAACCATTCCGAAACACACTGGGATGAGTGGAGCGTGTTTATCACAGCCGTTGATGTGTGTAATGGTGTGTAACTCCTGCTGTGGGGTAATGTGCCTGTGAGGGCAAGAAGTACACTGTCTGACTGTAATAGCTCTGAGGTTTAAAGATACGGATACTGTAAATTATCCTCAGCTCTGAAGTCAAGCAGTAAATGTAAGAAATGTTGCGTATGAAAATGCTAAATTTGCTCATACAGTGATGTGTAGTTTGTTTATACCAAGGGCAGTGTGCTTATTATTTTCCAAAGGTAGCGTAAATAAGTGTGCATAATAGGGGTGTAACGATACACCAATGCCACGGTTCGGTTCATATCACGGTTTTGGAGCCACGGTTTGGTTCTGTTTGCTGTGGGTGCAGGGTTCTGTGTTCAATGTTTTTTTTTTTTTTAAACAAGCAAATTTATTTCACAAAAATTGATGACACACATACAAGTAATGTCCCACTTTAGCCTACTTAAACACATGTATGAATATGATTAATACTGATGAATAAATAGGCCTATAAGGTAAAGCTATTAAATGGCAGTTTTTGTTTATACAATAAAGTAGCCACCACATTCATTTAAAAATATACAAAATAACATAAAGTGAAAATAAATTGGCATTTTGGGGTTATGGAAACAACAGTTACCATTGCGAAATCACAATATATCATGAACTGTTAATGAATCATATAAACTGCTCCTGATGAACAGAATGAACATCATACCTGCATGCCTTCCCAGCTAACGCACATCGAACCAGTTATGTGATTTATTGGTACTTTACTTTTATTTCATGACTTACGAATTGACAACATAACGTTGCATGCTCATAGTTTCTCTTGAGCTTTATGAAGTGAAATACAGCGCGCGCCGCCGCATTTGCTGCGCTAAGAGTGCAGTGTAATGGCTGAAAGGACAAGACAGGAAAGTTCGGTTTTCTGAGGTGAGAGAGACTTTATTTTGTAACAAGCTACGAAAATGACACTGACAAGCCTTACAACATATCATCTGACCGCAGTTACTAAATTGGGACAACACAATTCTGTTTTTCTCAGGCACTCTGCGAGACAAAAACACTCACCTGTTTGAATCCCCGCTCTGAACCCACCAGTTGAGAAACACTGCTGTAGAGTACACCCTCTCACTGGGGACCGATGTTACTAGCTAAATGGGGAAACTGGCTTTCTTTGTCCTTCCACGTTCCACCATGCAACTTGAGTGATCACCCAAGTCACGGGACATGCACTTGGAAGACAAAGTTAGTGTATATTTAGTAAATAATATTCTTATAATAATATTTAGTAAAAATACAGCTCTTATTAGTTGTTAAAAGTGTACTAATTACTATTTAATCAAATATCAAGGAAGGAAAAAATAGTTTTGTGGCATAAGGTGAAGTGAGAGCTGGGCCGGGGCAGCAGGGGTGCGTTCGGTTTGACATGAGAGTATCGCGGTTCATACCGTGGGTGTTGTATCGCGTTTTTTTGGTTCGGTTTGAATATCGTTACACCCCTAGTGCATAAACGTATTATTGCTGCAAAATGTCATTACAAAGAACAGTAGCCAGAAGGCCAGATAATAATTTCTTATGCACACAAAAAAATACACTGTATGGAAAACATTTCAGTCTAAAAAAAGTAAAAAAAATTGCTACTTTAAATCTCACAAATTAACTTTTTTGCCCGCAATTACGACTTTAACTCTCCCAATTCTGACTTTATATTTCACAACGTGCCTTTCTCATTTCTTTATATCTTACAAATGCTACTTATCACTGTCACACAATGTGAATTTAATTCTTATTATGCATATTATGCCACTATTACTTTTTTATTTCTTATTCTGAGGTGGAAACAGACTTCCGTGACACTCACTCTTTGTTAGTTTTTTTTACACTTTTACAAATAAAGGTTCCTAAAGACCATAAAAAGACAAGTAATGGGTTAGACAATTAAAGAACCTTTCAGTAAACAGTTCACATCCTGCCTGTTTTACTTTAGTTTTCAAACTTTTATTTTGTTTCTTTTAGTTAAATGTTTCCTGTGTTCCTTTGTTCCCACCAGTACTTAGTTTCCATGAATATTCATTTTATTAGCACACCTATCTGTATTTGAGTTCATTGCCCTGTGTATTTAAACCTTTCAGTTTCCTCAGTTCCATGTCATAAACAAACAGTATTGTTTGTGTTATGCATGCTGTTCGTTTGTGTTATATTACAGTTTTGCTTTAGTTAATAAACAACACTTATTTTGATTTACTTCATCTTCTATATTTGGACTAAAACGTTACAGAATGAAAATTGGTATAGCATCCATATATGTTTCCCCGACAGGGAATTTTCACAAGCCCAACTGGGCTGTGATTTTTATTTTTCAAAATGGGAGGAATCTGGAGGATTATGTGGAGGAGTTTGTTGGCGTCAGTCAGCTCACCACCTGGGATGACATCACGCTCATGGAGGAGTTCAGGAGTGGACTGGACGATGAGATTCGGTTGGTCATGCCTTTGGGGACTTCCTGCTGGATGCTGATCGATTACATCAACTTCGTCTTATGAATTGATGGATCCACTTTTATGGTGGGCGACGTTGAAGAGGTTTTCGTTTCCGCATCCAGCCCTACATAAAATCAGTCACCTCTCCATAACCAGATCCAGCATCCACGCCCACAGCAGATAAGGAGCCAGAGCCCACCGCAGACTGAGAGACCCAGCTGATACCCGCCACAGACTTCATGCCTGAGCCGATGCCCAAAACTGAGATCGAGCCAGCAGCCATGTCCGTCCCGGAGGAAAAGCCTGAGATCCCGCCTGAATAGGTGTATGAGCCGGCCAATACATCCATGCTAGTGGGTATATTAGTGGAGCTGGAAGAAGAGGAGTGGCTAATAGACTTGGAGATGGCGGTAGCGCTTTCCACCCTGATCCCCACCCACAAACCTCTTCTGCCTCTTTAAGTTCCATCCAACACAGAGTGTTCTTCGTCGCCACTGATCCAGTCCAGCACCAAGACTATGTTATTGATGTTCACTCCCAGCCTGCCTTTCTTGCCTGCTCCACCGAAGCCAGCCACTCCTTCAGCCCCGTCTCTGCTGGCCCCCTTCAGCCCTTTGGCTCCCCTATTGGCTCTGCAATGCAACTTGGATCCGCCTTGGGGCTTCCAGTCACCAGCTCTGCCATGGCATGGGGATTCCCTGGTTCCGCCTCTTCTCTCCGAATCCTCAGCTCCGCCTAGGCTCCTTGCCCCCTCAGCTCCACTGGGACCATCGTCCTTCCGACTCCACCGGGCTGACTCATCCCACCGGCTTCACCTTGGTTAGTCATCGCTCTACCATCGCCACGTACTTCCAGGCCTTTGGCTGCACATCAACCTTCCAACCCTACGACTCTTCATTTTCTCCGGCTCTGCCTCTGTCCTCACTCACACCGGTGTCGCCTCAGTCCTCCGGCACCCTGGCTCCACCTCGGCCGCTCATCACAACATCTCCGCCTTGCTCTCCTACTCCATATGTGTCGTCTGGTCTCTCTGTCTATCGGATTCCGCCTAGGTCTCCACATCTCCCGGCGTCACCTCTGTCACTTAGGCTTGGGATTCCACCATGGCTCCTCCCTCCATCAGTTCCGCTGTGGGTCACCTTCCTCCTGGCTGTCATGTTAATCAGCATGTCGTGTATGTATTGGCAAGTTCCATACTTACTCTGCAATAAAAGCAGCAGCAGCAGCAGTGTAGCAGATTTATTCCGCCAAGACCAAACATATCAACATTTTCATATACATTACCATGCCAAACACTCTGAGAGTTGCCATGAAAGAAATATTTTTGTATAAAATAAAAAGTTAAATTCAAATTTAAATTACAAATCTGCATTCAGGTTTGCTCCCTAAATTCTAATTCAGGGGTTGAACTGGAACTTAAAAAGGCCTAGTTTCAAAATGCTGCACATCTCTGAGTGATGGTGTTCTGGCAGATGAGATAAAAGCCTGGAAAGAACTCCACCCACGGTGTCTGTCACTGCTCCATATGGGTTATCTTACAGGTGCACTGCTGCTTCCATTCATATTGAAAGTAATCCATCAGACAGGAGAGAGCTGTTTAATTCAGTCTTTTTGACATAATCTCTGTTTCTCTGCCCCCCTCTCTCAGAGAGCGAAAGAGTGCAAAAGGATGCAACAGCAGACATTTATTCTCAGACACTCACAGATACATTTCTATCTGCAGTTGCAGTCAAGGTCAAAAACAATGTATTATGTCAATAATTGTCCTCTCTCAGAACAAAAGGTGCATGAGTCGACAAATCCTGTACTTCAAAGAACACATTTATCCCTTTCTATTAATCGTTCCATAAAAAGTAAATGGAGGACATTTCATGATATCATGTTGTACCTTTTAGGTTTTAGGTTTAATTTTTCAGAGAGGTACATAACTGCAGAGTTTATAAGTGCCTAAAGGTAAAAACAGCACATGAGTAAATTAATAATAAATACAAAACATATATAATAATAAATGCTTCATAAGAAAATATATAAATACATATCTCAATAAATAAATAATACATTAATTAAATAATAATACATAATGTTCTATTTTATCATCTCGTGTTCAAGATCCACCTATAGGAAGGGCATCCGTACCTGACCTCTGCAGAAGCATCCAATTGCACCAAGTCTGGCAAGAGCACACAGCCACATGCCCAGTAAGGCCCCACCCCTTACCTGCGGGCATATATAGTCTGCACACGCTACTGTACATCAGTTGACATTCGCTTCTCGCGATCTCTGCACGGACACAGCTCGGTTGAATTGCGCTGCTTACCTTATTTGTCTGCAGGAGGACATATCGTCAGATCAGCCTCTGCCAAGCGTGACAGTTCTATTCTGCCAGTTTTCTCTGTTACCCCTTTTCCACCAAGGCAGTGCTGGTGCTGGTTCGGAGCGCAGCGCCGATGCATCTCGAACAAGCCTGGTGTGTTTGTGTTTCCCGCTGCCTCGCTAGAGTTGCTGAGAAAGATGTTTACAGTGACGTAAGACCTGGCTCTGTGGTGGCTCTCTAGCATGTGGAAAGGCAAACTGGTTCTTAGAAGGCTCATCAGTCGAACCAACTCCAAACTGGCACTAGCACTGGCTCTGAACTAGCATCTGGTTCATTCTGATGGAAAAGGGGTATGTGTCTGCTCTCGGAGCCGCCCAAGCTCTCGCTTGTCTTTCCTGTTCCACGGCTGCCCGCCACCGATTTTTCTGAGTTTTTCACCGGTATGTCGCTCTCTAATCCTGCTTCTTCCAGCAATAGCTTATCACGGGCCTGCCCGGCCACGTGTGGTGCTCTTATCGCCGCTAAGGACCTTCACCCGTTCTGCGTGGTTTGCTTGGGCCTCAAGTTCCAGCATGCGCTAAGCACATGAGGCACTACTGGAACTTTAAACACGGTCTTGCGGGTCTGGAGGTTAAGGATATGGCGGCTCTCGGCATTGAGCCCTCGATCGCCAGGCACTCATCGAAACTTCATGCCCTAGCTTACAAGCTTTTGGTATGGAGCAGGCGATTTTTCCTGTCGTTATGCGCAACTCATGTTCCAGGCATTCTGAACAGAGGCGCAGATCTTCTATCGAGGGGGAACCCGCTCTTCGGGGATTGATGCCTCCACCCTCAGATAGTGGGAGATCTATTCGCCTCGTGCGAAAACAGCCATTGTCCTATGTTCTTCTTTATTTTGTGTTTCCTCCAAGACCTTATGGATTTTTCCACTATTAAGGTCTATCTGGCAGCTATCTCTGCTTGTCATGTGGGTTTTGAGGGCTCAACGGTTGGGCAGCATCCTCTAATCCGCAGATTTATGAAGGGTGCCCGTCGCTCGTTGCCAGTCATTAGGAGAACGATCCCTGAATGGGACCTCTCCATGGTCTCCTTTTGAGCCCTTTTGGGGAATATTTCCCTAAAATTTGCTGTCCTTCAAGACAGCCTTGCTCTTGGCCTTAGCGTCAGCTAAACGTGTCAGTGAGTTACATGCACTCTCGGTTCATCCCTCGTGCACTAAATTCTCTTTGGGTGGAGATAAGGTTTTCCTTAAGCCTAATCCAGCCTTCATGCCAAAATGTTTCCCTGTGTTCACATCGGAGGTGTTGGAGCTGTCTGCTTTTCACCCTCCGCCCTTTTCCTCCGCGGAGGATCAAAGGTTAAAATAGCGTATTACGTGCTAGAAGGAGGATACATTTCGATTTTGTACTTATTTATCTACTCATAATTTTACTGTGTTAGCAAATTGTATTCGATTTATAACCACGGCTGTTTAAAGAAACGGCCGCGTTGTGCTGCACTCAATTGTTATTGCTGGCTTTTAGCACTGGTAGTGAGTCATAGTTTCGTTTTGATTGGAGCCATTGACAGGCTTTTGCCTTGATTCTTTGTGCTAATTATAAAAGCGTCCACAGCTGTTCTCACTCACTTGGTACACTGGGGTGACTGTCTTTTTCTGGCTAACAGAACCTCACTGTGAGTGTATTGGGCAATCGGGGAGCTGTCCATGTCTCTCCCATAGGTGGATCTCGAACACCAAACAGTGTCTCTGAACCACAGAATCAACAGCAGAAAGATTGAAGATAATCTCCATGTATCTCATTGAATTACCACACAGAGGTACACAATACTATAAGAAGGATGTTTGCTTTAGTCTCTGATCACCATCTTCTCTTTAATAAAAAAACAAAACAAAACATTAATTATATCTTGCCCAGTTTCATATTTAAGTTTCTTCTTGCACCAAATGAAGCAACGCTAAGACCGGAAGAGTATGAGCGGAAATAACCATGCCCACACTCGCCATGCCATCTTGTTCACCTAGCCTATTGGGGTCTAACTTGGGAGCCCAATCATCTTAGAGTAAGAAAATGGGCCAATGGACATTGGTATAGGGGTGTAACGTTTGATCCACTGGAGGCAAGCTTGATGAGAACCCAAGTGCATTTACAAATATTTACAGATACAAAATAAACAAAGACTTGACCAGAACAGACATGACTAGAACCATGACTAGAAACTCACCAACAATGGGTTCCATATAACAATACTAGACAAAGACACATGGCAAACATGAGGGCTTAAATACACAGAGACTGATGACTAACAAGGAACACCTGTGAACAATAAAACAATGAACTAATGACAAAACTGAACTGAGAACCCACATGACTAAATCAACCAATGACATTACACAAGAAACTAGGGAAGCACATGACATGATCACATGAAGGCACAATGGAATCACATGACAAACCAGGAAACATGTTAGGTGTGTTCGACATTGACTGCGGCTGGATGCATCCGATCGGCGAGAGCAGCCGTGTGCAGGCGGGGAAGAGCTGCAAACAGAGACGTGAAGTCGGACACTTTCTGCTTCCCGTAGTGACGCTTGCGCTATATTTGCATACTTTATCACAGCTGAAGTTAAATAAATGCAATATTTGTCAAATACACAGATGTTTCAGATAAATTTTCATTCAATACTTTATGTACTGCATAATACAGCGTCTGTTTGTATAAGAATAAAGTTCAACATAAGCCTACGCTATCCATGAAGTAGTGTATACGTTTTTAATCAGTTTTATTTTGATAAACATGACACAATATTACATCGTGACTACATGAAAAGAGGTTTTACCATTATAAACTGATTTGTGAGCATTAGTGGAGCTGAAGGTTTTTCGAATAAACACAAAACACACATGATCACTGTCATGCGGTGAATCCGGCCAATCGTGGAACAGCTGTGTCGTCATCAGAGTTCGTGCAGCCTGGTGCAGCCGCTCTTGAGAAGCTGCACCGGCTGTATTAGCCGGCTGCTCTCGAATCGCTCTTGCAGTACTTTGATGCCATACGCCACTGTCACGTGGCGTCGCCGCTGTCATAAAAGTTCTAACCGGCATGCCTGACAATGAACATAACACATGAACATAACACATGAACATGAAACACAACCAACACACTAGACATTACAAGGGTTATATAAGCTTGCCATCAACTCACTCATTACGTTTTTTGCTTTGGAGCCGTGCGGTTGTAACTCACAGCGCTCTGCCATTCGCCTCTACGGGTGACCAAGTGCATCATTCGCAATGCGATGCAAGTCCACCAGGCCAAATGACTCATAATGCAGCAGAAGCAGACTGAGGCAACAAAGCACATCCTGTCCCGGCATGACACCTCTGCCACCAGTCTGCTCATCACCAAGGGTGTCCCAATGCGCCTTTACATCAAAAGGAAGTGCTCCAGCATTTCCAGAACCACTTCAGCCCAAACGTCGATCCTCTAAACAGTCAGCAAAGTGGCCTTGAGACAGGTGACCCGGAGATGGGCTCTTTCCCAGGAGGAGGTGAAGTGGTGAACGCACCACTCCTTCCCCCGGAGGAGGGTCGGGTGGAGAATCTTTTGTTTCATTTTGGTTCTGTTTGGCCAGCGGTACCCAAATTCTCAGAGAAAGAGTGGTTTCCTCACTCTCCATGTCATTCACAACATACTGCTTCCTCACTCCCAAATCCCCCTCTTTTCGCCATAGGCCAGGAGTTTGCGCTTCGAGGATGTGCTGCTTCTTCACGCATTAAATTCAATTCAGATTTGTATAGTGCTTTTCACAATACATATTGTTTCAAAGCAGCTTTAGAGATAAATGCATGCATCTACATTACAATTTAGAGTGATTTGTTATCAGAGGAGACGCATATCCAGCCACTCCCTCGCGGGATCCAAGGAGCCAGGTAAGAGTTATACCAAACTCACTGCCTCTACTTTTGGATGCTATGCCTCCAGGGTTGGGCGCCAGTGCTCCACCTCGCTGCCCCTCCGCAGGTACGTCTGTAGTCCCGCTGGTGCCACTTGCACAGTGTGGGCCTGGCTACGCTTCCCAGCCCATCTTGTTGGATCATTCGGACAATCAGACTCGGTTGGTCAGGGTGGTCTATGTTCATGTCGCAACTCGCCCGCTATCTCCTCCTCTGGAGTCAGCAGCAGCTCAGGTCGCTCCGTGCTATTTACATTCCTGGCAAGCTCATTCGTGCAGCCGACGCGCTCTTACGCCAGCTCATGCTCCCGGGAAAATGGACACTCCACCCCGAGGTGGTCCAGCTGATCTGGAGTCGATTTAGAGATGCACAGGTAGACCTGTTTGCCTCTCCGGAATCCACCCATTGTCAGCTGTTCTATTCCCTAACCGAGGGGACCCTCAACGCTGCCGGTGCAGATGCACTGGCACACAGCTTGTCCTGGGGTATACGCAAGTATGCATTTCCCCCAGTGAGCCATTTCCCCCAGACACTCTGCAAGGTCAGAGAGGACGAGGAACATGTCTTGATGGTTGCACCCTACTAGCCCACCCGGCTTTGTTTTTGGTCCTGATGCTCCTCGCGATAGCCCCTCCCCAGTGGATTCCCCTGAGGAAGGCACCCACATCCAGATCTCTGGAAACTCCATGTGTGACTTCTGGACAGGACGTGGTAGACTTAAGTGGCCTAGCACCGGCGGTTGTAGACACTATCACTCAACCCAGAGCTCCCTCTATTAGTCAAGCTTATGCCTTGAAGTGGAGTCTGTTCATTTATTGGTGTTCTTCCCACCAGGAAGACCCCCGTAAACACAGATCAGCTCTGTGTTTTTCTTCTTGCAGGAGAGGTTGGAGAGAAGGCTGTCTCCCTCCACCTTGAAAGTGTATGTTGCAGCCATCGCAAAATGCAGTGTTTAGTTCATCCTGGTAAGCGCTCATTGTCACAGTTGTAAACATGATGGCTTTCTTCTTCCACAAGGGTGTTTGGCTTCACAGCAGCTTTGTTTCCAGGCAGGCCGTTAAAAGAAAACAACACACGCGTCTCCCGGACATCCTGTAGAATTCAATCAATCAGATGAAAACTTTGAAAATCCTGAAGTGTTTCCAGTTAAGTGTGCCATTTGCATCAGACGTTCAGCCAACGGTCCGTGGGCGTGATGTCTGAGGCTGAGACTAGCGAAACATGCCTGGAATTTGAAATGGCTGACTCTCACATAATCCTGGCCTGGATATGTGTCCAAAGTTTCCACCACTTCTTTCCGGAACCAGGTGGTGTACTTGCAAGCGCTGCCCCTGAAAGTGGTAGACCCAGCCCTCATGTCGCTGTGTCCCATTCACACCCTGCACATCTACATGGAACGCATGTAGAGCTTTAGAAGCTCAGAACAGCTCTTTGTCTGCGTTGGAGGTTGGCAGACCAGCAAGGCTGTCTTCAAACAGAGGTTGGCCCACTGAATAGTGGATGCCATCGTCTTGGCATACCAGTCCCAAGGCGAGCCGTGCCCCCTCGGAGTCACTCTCACTCCACTCTGAGCATTGCCTCTTTGTGCACTGGTGTGCAAGGCACCTCTCTTGCAGACATCTGTAGAGCTGCTGGCAGGGTGACACCTAACCCTTTTGCAAGATTCAACAATCTCCTGGTTGAGCCAGTTTCTTCCCTTATGTTGGGTACAAATAGGTCATGTGTGGTGTAAGACTGGAGAAACTGGAAGAACTGGAAGAGATAGCGACTCTCTGTGAAAACAAAGGAAATTAACATTTGAACTTTCTCTTGTGAAAGTGGCATTCCCACCCGAGGCTCAGCCACACTAAGTCAATCACCTTAATTTACATTTCATCCCCCTCACCCTCATCTCTCCTCTCCACATGTTGAGATGGCCTGGGATTCACCCATGGTCTATGTGAGTTGGTGTGAACAAGTACTATACAGTATTATACATGTTTGGTATCAACACATGGGTGTGTCCTCTGCCAATTGGTCTTTCACGCATGTGAACTTGAAAGAAGTTTCTGTCTTGGTCTGAGTATTTAAGAGATGTTGCAGGAGGGTCCTTGCGCGATTCTGTTGACAGATCAGCCCGTAATGCTATGCATTATGTATCCTATTTCCTTGAGGTCAGGTATGCATCTCTTTCTCTTTACTTTAGAGCATTTGATGTTGTATTTATTATCTTTAAATTGATTATGTAATTGGCATGATACATTTACCTGACTAATAATAAATTGTTACATTTTATTTCATTTGGACTTACTCTGAAATTATTGACTTTAGTAGATTACGTTGTATCCCTTGTTACCACAAATCTGTGTCAGGTTAGTAACGGACTAAAGTCCAGTTTTGAGTGGAGCATTGGGGAACGCCAACTGAGAATTTAGAGTTTCGGCTAACTCTTGGCACTAGTTCAAGTGTACTTAGACTGTAAAGGCTAAAAAGGGAATTTCCGTTTAGGACAACAATAATGTTGATCGACCAACCTAAATAGGGTCAGCCTTACCTCTGTTTAAGGTAATGTTACTCTAGCTAAGTGTACATGGGAAACCATGGCATGACCAAACCAAAGTTACTATCAGAAGAGTAATGTTGGTCAACTTATATCTATACTAGTGGTCATGACCTCTGACTAGAGATAATGTTATTTTAATTAAAGTGTATACAGATCTATGGGGACTAAATAAAATACTTTTAGAGAAAGCAAGCATGAGAGCGGCACTCTAAAACAGTATAGTCAATTACCTCTGTCTAGTGACCAAGACTGGCAAGTTTGTGATTGTGGGCCCGCATAATGAACGGCTGGTGCAAGGACCCTGTGCGACTCTGAGAACCGAATGAACGAGTTCAATAAGAGTAAAGAGTTAAATAGAATAATCAAATGTGTAGTTAATTATACAATTGACCAAATAACCAATCGGCATTCTAACCTAAATTCGAGCTCATGATAAAATGGAGTCAGATAAAAGTAAATTGGAATTAAATTACTTCACCCGCTTATCGGAAACAGTCGTTGGGATGACTGGGCGGGCCTTACAGTGGGAAGACTGGCTCTGTGTCTCACTCCGTCTCTGCTCCTCAGCACATACCTGAATGAATGAGTTGCTGGCAAGCTTATATACCCATATGTCCGGAGGAGTGGCTTGCCATGCAAATCTCACTCGCCAATGTCCTGTTTTCTTACTACTCGAAGGTGATTGGGCTCCCAAGTGAGACTCCAGTGCATCAATCATTCCGGGAACAAGGGTTACAACAGAAAAGTTTAGAGACGTTTAACTATCTTATTTCTGGATGTGGGCTAATTGAACAAGAACAAAGTTTAAAAATCACATAATTGTTAATGCAAGTGATGGAAGTAGAGCATCAGAATTGATGATAATCATAATTTTTCTAGTTCACCAAAGGATTTGTCTGAAAATCTTCAAAGCTCTCCGACGTCTATGCTTTAATGTTAAGGGATTAGCTGAGGTTAACTAGATTTCAGGGAATTAGAGTGTTTAAAGGGTTTGTGGTTTTACAGCAGGACAGATACAATGAAATCTGGAGCAGAGACCTTTTCTACAGGGATATTTCGTAACATAAAATGTCCCACACATTCAAAGAAACAGAGCTTTTCACGAACCCTGTTGATTTTCCAAGTAATCTGTCTAAAAAGACACACTGAATCGGCAGGTACTCTGAGTAATGAACTTGCATTTATGAGTTCTTGAATGAAATTGCCTTAATTTGGGTTCAATGTAAACGCACCACTTTCACATCTGCTCTAATGGGTCAGAGAAATCTTATTCTGTAGTTAATTGTTACTAATTAAACCAATCATAATTTATTATTGATCATCACATTTGAATCCAATGAATATTTCAGAGCAGGTTTATTGTTAAGTCAGTTTCTGTATAGGCACATATCTTGACTACAGAAAAGTTATTGAGAATTTCTACCTAGGGTAGACTACCATTGTACAATTAGCTAAAGAAAAATGTATTATAAAATCTATTATAGGCTATTTAAAAAATAAAAAGTGTATTTCTGTATAGAGTAAAACAATTAGGAAATACAGAACAATTCATGCAACATGATATCATGATAACTTGCCCCAGTCTCCCCAACTTATAAGCACTTTAATATCAAGAAATATTGCAATTTCTTACTTGTATGAACATTATTAGCTTAACAGCATGCTAACATCATACTCTATCTGTATGCTGCACTGCGTTGCTGCCTTAATGGCAGTAGATAGCTCACTAGGTTTTGGGACAGGCCTCTGTGCACTGAGGGGTTCTGTATAACTTCAAATGGTCCCTCGTCTTAGTGAAACCAAAGTACTGTAAAGAGACACCAGCTTCAGATCTACACACACACACAATCCTCTCACATTCTTTCAGCCTGAAGGACAGCGGTGACTCAGCCCTGAGTGTCCACCACTAAACCATGCACTCTCAATGAAACATTCAGAGATCTTTTCAGGTATGACAGAAAGGTTTCCAGGCAGCCATCTAGCCATTATGTTTCTGCCTGGAACTCTTAAGTCCAACCCTCTACAATGCAAGTAAATCACTCGCATATGTGAGTAAATCTTCACTCTAGGCGATTAAATAATATCTATCATTAGCCATTGACTAATAAATGCTTAGATTTTACTCGCCAGTATGTGTGTTAGAGGCTATGGATAAGTTTAGCATAGCTATATTTTCACTCGCTGAACACTCAGAGAAACAGAGTTTCGCTCTTCTTCAAGCGGTCTGTCTATTTCATTTCAGTTCAGCTCAACAGATGCGCAGTGTACCTGTATTTGACGTACCATAAACTCTAGTGTGAAGGTGCACAACTTGCTGTCGCTTTGCTGAGAGCGCTGTGTTGCTTGCACACACACACACACACACACACACACACAAAAAGAGAGTCTTAAATACCACACAGAATCGACGCACTACATGTAAACCACATTCTTGGTTGTATTTTCCTGTCAAAACAACCGAGTTCATTTGGAATTATTCAGCTTTTAAGAACAAGCAGAAGATATGTGGTTTCTCCAGTAGTGGGCGGGACTAATGCACAATGGCAATCTCATTAGCGGGTGCTCATCTATCACCTTCACTGTCAGCAAAACAGTTTGAGCGAATGCAGACAACGTGATTAATAATCATGAACCCAGCAGCTCTTCAATCCTTAGTGTGTTGTATATTGTTATTAGTAGTAGAATTAATAGTAGTATTATTATCTTATTAATAATTACTATTATGTATTACTATTATAATTTTTTACAGAAACACTGAATGACCAATATATAATATATATATATATCACCATCACTGGGGTGGTAGCTACCCTTAAGGGTACATGTGCGTACCTCTAAGTAGAGAAAAACAATGGTATAATTGTACCCTAAGGACCAATTGTGTACCTTTTAAAGGTACAGTTATATGCTTTTGTCCCCCAAGGAACAAAATTATACCTCCACTGTACCTTTCTTTCCTGAGAGCAGTGTATATATTATATATATATATATATATATATATATATATATATATATATATATATATATATATATATACACACACACACACACATATATATATATACACACTCACCTAAAGGATTATTAGGAGCACCTGTTCAATTTTTCATTAATGCAATTATCTAATCAACCAATCACATGGCAGTTGCTTCAATGCATTTAGGGGTGTGGTCCTGGTCAAGACAATCTCCTGAACTCCAAACTGAATGTCAGAATGGGAAAGAAAGGTGATTTAAGCAATTTTGAGCGTGGCATGGTTGTTGGTGCCAGACGGGCCGGTCTGAGTATTTCACAATCTGCTCAGTTACTGGGAATTTCATGCACATTTCTAGAGTTTACAAAGAATGGTGTGAAAAGGCAAAAACATCCAGTATGCGGCAGTCCTGTGGGCGAAAATGCCTTGTTGATGCTAGAGGTCAGAGGAGAATGGGCCGACTGATTCAAGCTGATAGAAGAGAAACTTTGACTGAAATAACCACTCGTTACAACCGAGGTATGCAGCAAAGCATTTGTGAAGCCACAACACGCACAACCTTGAGGCGGATAGGCTACAACAGCAGAAGACCCCACCGGGTACCACTCATCTCCACTACAAATAGGAAAAAGAGGCTACAATTTGCACAAGCTCACCAAAATTGGACAGTTGAAGACTGGAAAAATGTTGCCTGGTCTGATGAGTCTCGATTTCTGTTGAGACATTCAGATGGTAGAGTCAGAATTTGGCGTAAACAGAATGAGAACATGGATCCATCATGCCTTGTTACCACTGTGCAGACTGCTGGTGGTGGTGTAATGGTGTGGGGGATGTTTTCTTGGCACACTTTAGGCCCCTTAGTGCCAATTGGGCATCGTTTAAATGCCACGGCCTACCTGAGCATTGTTTCTGACCATGTCCATCCCTTTATGACCACCATGTACCCATCCTCTGATGGCTACTTCCAGCAGGATAATGCACCATGTCACAAAGCTTGAATCATTTCAAATTGGTTTCTTGAACATGACAATGAGTTCACTGTACTAAAATGGCCCCCACAGTCACCAGATCTCAACCCAATAGAGCATCTTTGGGATGTGGTGGAACGGGAGCTTCGTGCCCTGGATGTGCATCCCACAAATCTCCATCAACTGCAAGATGCTATCCTATCAATATGGGCCAACATTTCTAAAGAATGCTTTCAGCACCTTGTTGAATCAATGCCACGTAGAATTAAGGCAGTGCTGAAGGCGAAAGGGGGTCAAACACAGTATTAGTATGGTGTTCCTAATAATCCTTTAGGTGAGTGTATATATATGAATTGAAGCGTGGTACCGTGATGCAATAAGTCCATTTGGTAAATTTCCTCACTACTAAATATTCCACAGTCAACTGTTAGTGGTATTATAACAAAGCGGAAGCAATCGGGAACAACAGCTATGAAGTGGTAGGCCACGTAAAATCACAGAGTGGGGTCAGTGCATACTGAGGGGCACAGTGCGCAGAAGTTAGGGCTGTCAACTTTCTGCAGAGTCAATGACTACAGACCTTCAAACTTCGTGTGGCCTTAAGATTAGCTCAAGAACAGTGTGTAGAGAGCTTCATGGAATGGGTTTCCATGGCCGAGCAGCTGCATCCAAGCCTTACATCTGCAAGTACAATGCAAAGCACTAGATACAATGTTGTAAAGCACGCCGCCACTGGACTCTAGAGCAGTGGAGACTCTGGAGTGACGAATCACGCTTCTCTGTCTGAGTTTGGGTTTGGCAGTTAACAGGAGAACGGTGCTTGCCTGACTGCATTGTGCCAAGTGTAAAGTTTGGGGGAGGGGGGATTATGGTGTAGGGTTGTTTTTCAGGCGTTGGGCTTGGGCCCTAAATTCCAGTGAAAGTAATTCTTAATGCTTCAGCATACCAACATTTTGGACAATTTCATGCACCCAACATAACTGCGCACCAGTGCACAAAGCAAGATCCATAAAGACATGAATGAGCGAGTTTGGTGTGGAGGAACTTGACTGGCCTGCACAGAGTCCTGACCTCAATCCGATAGAACACCTTTGGGATGAATTAGAGCGAAGACTGCGAGCCAGGCTTTCCCGTCCAACGTCAGTGCCTGACCTCACAAATGCGCTTCTAGAAGAATGGTCAAAAATTCCCATAAACACACCCCTAAACCTTGTGGAAAGCTTTCCCTGAAGAGTTGAAACTGGGCCAACTCCATATTAAACCCTATGGATTAAGAATGGGATGTCATTAAAGTTCATGTGCATTTAAAAGCAGGTGTCCCAAAACTTTTGGCAATATAGTGTATATATAACCCCTTGTCATAAAATGTATGTATAAAGACAAATTATGTACATATAACTATGTATAACATGTATTTTTATTTGCTAAACTTTAACATTATTATTATTATACAGTATATCAAACTCCTGGTGCTTAATTGTCATGCAGATAATTCAAAGAACAAAAAATGGGGTAACATTTTGGGGTGAAATTACCTAAATACGGTAATACGATATATCATGATAATGAACATGCACGATATTGTTATCGTGGGCATTTCAAATACTGTAAATAATTATTTAATACGAATTATTACGATTTTTTGAATGCATTTTAATAATACTTTACCCATCAGCCTTTTAAAATGAACAACACCGCCGAGGAACGCGCTCTGATGTAAACAACCCCAACACGCATGAGCAGCGCATGGCGTGACGAGTGAAATGCAGCGGTTTCCCCGGTAACCCTTGTAAACAAAGCAGACTCAAGCTACTAAATAGTATTTCAAGTCCCAGTGAACCGGAAGTTGAAACTGATTTTATTTCAGTGCTGTGACGTATTTTCAAGTGAAACCGAATATTGAATAGAGGGCAGGGTTTTACTTCAGCGCTCCTCCTCTCCATCTCTCACTCATAGCAGACTAACGGTTGGAGAGGAGTGGTTAAGGATATTCAAACCCAAGCCGTCAAACTGACATCATCTGAGAAGGACAGGTGTCATGAGAAATTCTGTCCCCCTGTGAAATAGTCATAGACAGTAAAAGAAATGGACACAGCAACCCCATAGACTTCAACTGAGAAATATGAAGTCAATTAGAAGCACACACTTCCTGATGGCTGAGCGTACTGCGCAGCCTCAGACTGAGCGTGACGACGCAGATGTGACGTGAGCAACCTCTCTGACAGTTGTAAGTCTTCTAGTAGTTGTGCAAAGGGAAATCTGAATCACCGAATCTTGCAGAGATTAAGTATTTAGTCATTTTGCATAGTATTTATTTATTTTAAAATTTAACGCAAGATTGCCTGCGAGCTTCTTCTTGGTATACGGTAATTTCTCTACTGTGCGACAGAGAGTCGCGTGGTTATGACGCAATCGTTAGCCTATTTTTTTTACAAAAACGGCTTCTACGGGGCGATAGTGTAAGATACAAGGTAATGGAGCCTTTTATACATCGTCATGTTTCTTTAGAAATAAACAATGGACAAAAGGAGTATTTAAAAGCCTCAGATGTAAAGTTATTTGCTGTCAAAGTGACGCCAAAATGAATGGGAGTCAATGGAATGCTAACAGCAGGTGATGGCTTGGTTAGCAATGGCTGCCCCTATGGAAGGTACGCTTTCCGGGTGCTGGATTACCCCCTTGGAAATAGTGTCCGCTTAGGACCCAAAGTGGTAGCTGTTTTAAATGCCTGATCAAAAGCTGTTATCGTTTCATTTAATGGCTAATCGAGCTGCTGTAGCTTAATAAACTATAAATTCATTGTCATACTAAGTACACACAAACAACATTTATTTGAAATATGTAATTGATTGCTATAATGGGAGCAATAACATGCCTAACATATTGTAAAATTATTTCAATTGATAAACGAAGTAATAATGCCAATACAAAATCATAACATAGTAATGTACCTATAATGTAAATAATAAAGAATAAAAAACAACAACAATAATATACAGAACAGGTGCACAAAATAAATACAACAGGTTTTTTTGTTATTGTATAAACATTAAAGCGGGGCTAGGGCTTTTAAGATGTAGGGTAAGTGCAACTGTGGTGTATAAACTAAGCTTATCGGGTAGCTGTATGCTATGCTAGAACGTACGCTAACTAAAAAAACATTAAGAACCAGATATGCTTGATTTCACAACTTATAGCTTCGGTTATATACTAGTATATGAAACATATGATTTGCAAGACGTTAAAGACTATTTTAACACAATTTAAACGACAAATATCAAAACGTGAATTTGTAAGAATTGTAATCAGGCTCTGAACAGATTACCCATTAAAAGGTAATCCGGTGTTGTTCTTTCAGCTAATAGAATCGCTCTGGTCCTAAGCGGACACTATTTCACAGGGGGACAGGATTTCTCATGACAACGGCATTCCAGACCGGAAGTTACTTTTCAGATTTTGAGAGAACCACGGCAAACACATTTTTTTTCTGTGTATTAACTTGCACTAGGCTTGCTGCGATAGTCGGTGTTGCCAATGTTACCGGTGTCTGCATTGTGCCAAGTGTAAAGTGTAAAGTTTCTCTGTACCATGGATCAGGCGACTGTGAAAATAAACTATAGAGCCACACATATTGTCAGGATTTTGTTAGCTTTGGTGTCAGACTTATTGGAAGGGTTTATGTCAACAACTTATATAATTTAAGCCTCTTAATTGCACATTCCACATGTATTCTTCCACTTGCAGTTCTGTCAAAATTGTTCCTCTTTCACCTTTGCTTCTACATGTGGGAAGAGTTAGTGTAATGTGGAATCATCAGGTTATTTAGACATAGCAACTGAGAAAAAATCTTTAGAGAACATCTACCAAGCAAGCAAGTTAGCAGCATCTTAACAACTTTGCATTGCAAACATGATATGGTTATGAGGAGGTTATTAAAGAAGTCCTTCTCATCACATTCCCTAATGCACGGGGCACCAGCAGTTGCAAACACCAAAATAGCCTTGTAAAAGGTCTATAAATCACTTGAACTTATGGTTGTTGTTCCTATCAAGATAAGGACACAGCAGTGAGACAAACTGAAGGCCACACACTGCAATCATTCGAGACCATTAAGTAATGTCAGTTACTGGGGACACATTTATTCATTTGACATTGCATTAAAAAAGCTTTAATTACTGACATGTTTATGTGAATGATAAGGCATTTATCACATAGGGTTAATTCAGGTTGATTGGGACACTTTTTCCAAGTCATCTCAATGGAAAAAAAGTCATATATATCTATAAATATATATGTCTAAATATATATATTTATAAATAAATATGTATAAATGTCTTACCAGTATACAAATCAAACTAGCAACAATTAAAGATTAGACATACATTTAGGTATTGCCAACCAAAAAACGTATAAAAAAAATGGCCACATCTAAACAAGATAAAAAAAGATAAAAAGTGTATTTACCTGAACATTTTGTGCAAATGGTAACTCTAGTTAAATGCCATTGTCCATTTATAAAATGTTGTTCATTACATGTGAACAACATATCTGTAAACAACATCAATGTGCTTTTTTTCTCTCTTTTTTAATTATTTTTTGCCAGAATGCATGTGCTGCCCTCCAGCGGCAGGAGCTTAGATGTGCATGATCTTCAACTGCATGCTGCCATTAGGCCCAAAGCTCCAAACCTACCACAAATTTTACACATTAATGCTGCAAATTAAAGGGTAAATGGCCTCTTTCAATGCTAAGCAAAGCTAGTATCAGATTTACCAGATTAAAAATATAGTAGGAAGAATATTACAGCTTACACATAAGGCATATTTGAACAAATTCTTCATCAACAAAACATTTAAAAAATATTTTATAAATTTAGGTCTGTAAAAACAAATCATGTCAAAAACATAACTGGGTAATATTTCAAAAGAAACAAATAAAGACTTACATTATGTTTAAGAAAATATAGAAGATTTGGTTTACTTTTAGGATAAGTAAAATGGAAAATAATAGTGATATATTATCAATATTGTCAAGTAATTTATATCATGGTAGTATTTGTTGCGTTTATGCTGATTAAATAAAAAATACATTTTAGTTTTTTTTTATTTATAATATCTATTTATGTAATGAGAATATAATAAAATAATTGGGAATAATGTTAATTTGAGAAAATGGAAAAGTAAAACATCCAGATGCATAGTTGTGGAACGAGTTTAACTCATGAAATTAATGTTAAAATGCCAAAAAAGCTTTATATTCTTATAACATGCCTTTTTTTTTTTGAGAGTCACCCAAAAATAAACATGACAACAGTTTGGCTGAGCAAAATACACAGTGTAAAACCAATAAATTGTAAATATGAACCCAACAACAATACAGCATGCAGTCTGTGAACTAGACTGTTCCAGCATCATCATTTAAAGTAAAGGAATTTAATGTGCAATTACTTAATTAAAGATAGTGTAAATAGAAAACATCTCCAACTGTTTCCAGTGTTTCAAATGCTAGACAGGAACTCTCAAATGAATTCTTGTCGTCTCTTTCCCAGTGATTCCACACTCCCAAAAGAGGTTTGGATGTGCCCACCTCTATGATCTGCTGGGCACTGGAGGGTAATAGACCGGCATGGAGTGATCACACACACTGAGTGCTGACTGGCCACTGACAGGCACGTCATTGCTCCAGATTTCTTCAGTTGACTTCTCGCAATTGATCAGCTGGAAATCCTTGTCAACACAGATTTCTATTTGGCCCAAAGTCTGAACCTGGCCCCCCTGAGAAAAACAGTAAGAAATTAGATCCCACCTGATGGTAAATTGGGGTCCTAGTGAATTTAACTGTTGCCCAGAGCAGATCAGTCTCGCTATACATCAAGTCAAGAGGAAATCAAAATAGACTTAATTTATATTTTAAGGATTATTTTGGGCTCAATTGACAGCCATGGGCGTGGAAAGACGTATTCTAGTGTCTAGTGGACTATTGTCAAGCGCTCAAGTTACTCACATATGCGCTGTTGTATGTGCACAGTCCACACAGACACACAGATAGTGCGCACGGACATCCGATGTTATTGTTTGTGGTATACTACTGAAAATTAGTATATAAAGGTTTGTTAAAATATATTAATACCGACCCAATTCACTTCCATTGGAACTGGCTTACTGTAGCCTTGTTTTAAAGAAAAGGAGGGACGAGTCTAAAATTTGTTTTGTGGTAATCACCATTATATTAGTCATGCTGTCGACATCCGAGGATCCTCCTAAAGATGGAAATTACGCCACGCAGAAAGTGTGCAGACCATCAGGAATGTGAAAGGCCGAAATACACTTTGGGCTTAATAAACCTGTTATTGTATACTTCAGATATTGTTGTTTCTCTATTGTAAGTTGCTACAGATAAAAGCATCTGCTAAATGATTACATGTAAATTATTTTGATTAACACACACACACACACACACACACACAAAAAACAACTAATTTTCTTTAAAAATATAATAAAAAAGGGGGAAATAGAAAGGTTACTTACATTGGAAACATTTTTTTCTTCACAGAAATGTGTTCCTCACACTTTCATTAATTCTTCTTGAATGTATGTATTATTTGAGCCACAAAGTTTAATTTCATATTTTTTAATGTCAACAAATTTGTAAATCTAGATATACTATAACTTTGTGCATTTATTTTAACACTAAAATCATGTTATTGTTTGTGCTATACTACTGAAACAGTGAGTAAGTGAGTTTATAGATTGACCCCATTCACTTCCACTGTAAGTGGCTTACTGTAGCCTGGATTTTAAACTGGTTTTAAAGAAAAGGAGGGACTAAATAATTGTTTGTGGTAATCACCATTATGTCAGGAATATTTAATACACAGTCCTAACAGACAAAATGAAAATGTTTAGAACTCTAAAACAGAAAATAGCTTAGAATATTCTGCCATTATTCATTCATACCTTTCCTGGGTGGACACACTGAATCTTTGGCTTCACTTGGTAGAAGTTGATAAGGGCTGTCTCCACATCATCCAGCTAAAACAATTAGGAAAAATGACACATTTACTCACATGTGCCTATAATCACAAGACTCTTGTTTACTTCAGGACAAAAATGGAGAAGTTGAATGAATGCAATAGAACACTGCAAGAAGTCAGGCTCTGTGTGTTGAAATGCTGATCTTGCAGCTATCGCAGTGTATACTGGGCAAATTATGCACACTGTGGTTTAGGATAATGCTTTGAGGCATCTTATTAGATGGATGATACTTTTGTGAAACTTAAACCTGATTGTAACCTGATTTCCATTATATCTTTCTTGTAAGCACATGTTGTGGTATCAGTGATAGGAACAGAAATCATTAACAGGAGGACCACAAATAGTTCAGTGTCTAATAAATGAAAATTACAGAAGTGAGAACAATTAAACTACTTACAGTGTAGTGCTCCTCAGAGGGCACGATTTTGTTGTTTCTTAAAACACTGAAAACACAAAAGAGTTATTAGGAAAACAATATCAACTAGGGTTAGGAGGCATGATATGGCGGCTAACATCTCTGAGATAGCAAAAGTGTGTTAACTGGTAGTGTTTATACCATTGTAGCTATAACTGTGAAGCTATTATGGCAGGTTTGCTTTAATTTACTTACTGTACACAAAGAGTAGTGCAATGAGGTAGCATGGAGTAATATGGAAATCTAAAGTGGGACGTGCCCCAAACTTGCTATATATTCATATTATTATGAATCAAAGGTTTATTTGTTTATGGTTGTCGAGCAACATTGTAATTTGCCATATTAACCCTACAAACCCGACAATTAATAGTTTATACTTTTTAGCGGGTAAAAGGCCTTTTAGTATAATTCAAAAACGAGCTGTGAAGTTTTATTAACTAAATGTAAGAATACATTTTATATTGTTAGTAATATTTCAAGTTAAAAACTTAATTTAGGTTTACTTGATTATTCATACACAATTTAAGAAAAATCATGTTAAACTTGAGCATCAAGTTTGAGTGACGTGATGCTTTTGTAGAAAGTTTATTTGTTCATCTCTTAATCATCAATGTATCGCATGACATTATATGTCTATATATGTCTATGTTTATTCTATATATAAATCCACCAGATTTACTGCTCTCACGACTTCCTAGTTTACCAAATGCCACAAAAGCAGAGTATACAGTGACAAGAACCACTGAAAAACAAGAACTCACCTATTAAGGTCAAACTTGTGGTACAGCTCAAGAGCTTTGCTAAAGTATTTATGCTCACTGTTCAGAGACTCTGCTTTTGCAGCACATGTTCCATGTTTCTGCCATTCATATTTCCTAAGCACAAAATAAAAGGTCCATTAGTTCAATAAATACATTAATAAAAATCATAATAATGCTTAAATGTATTTTACATGTTCATGTTTTTGACATACCAAAATTCTGGGGAAGAAGGTACTAGCAGATCTGGCCAGACTTTCTCCATTTCTGGTATTATGTCCTGCAAGCATACAACATGTCAAGCACTTGTACACTGAATTAAAATATATGACAAGCAACAGGGCAAGATAGCAAATTACCTCAATCAAACTGGCATTAAAATGCCAGGATGTGTTGCACCGTATGCCAGTGTTGGGCCTGTAATAACAACAAAAATATTCTTGAAATACTTTTGACTTCTGCCACAAACTATAATCATCCAACTGGCATTGTCATCATTATTGGATGATTTTTAAGATCCCATGGTACCAGGGTTGCACCAATTTAAACATTTTGAGTAATTTATATGTATACATTTAGCAGACACTTTTACCCAAAATAATCACAATCAATTTATCATAAGTCAACAATTTTTGCAGTACACAATGTCAAGTCTAAAGTTTAAGTTACACAAGCTAGAGCAGAAGTGAAATGCAGAAAAAAAGAGAAGATTTTATTGTATTTAAATAAGAGTTGTAATATTAGCAAGTTTATTTTTGTTTATGGCTGTGGGTTAGTTAAGTGTTTGAGGAAAAGGTATCTTCAGTTAATATCAAAAGCAGATATTTATTACAGCGGATAACCAACATGATGACTGATACTACAAATATATACTCTTTTATGGTTTTCACCTTCTTTTTAATACAGTATGCATTCCATAAAAACAATATAGTGACTGATCATGCGTCCCTAATGTCACACAGTTACCAAACTCAATTAGTGCCTATTAATTAAGTCCCAACCCATTATGTGCACCTCAGAAAATGAAATATTTTGACTTCGACAAACATTACAAAGCATTTTTTTTCTTGATAAACCTACCATAATCCATGCAGAGTCCAATAGCTGAAATTTGTTTTGCATTGTTCCATCTATAAATGAAAAGAAAAGCATAATGTATCCACCTGATACCCAGTGGAGGAGAAATAGATGGTGCGTCAAGAAAAGGCAATACATTACACTGCAAAATGTCTGTGGCCAGTGTTGGGTCAGAATGAGTTTTGTCCATTCTCCCCTAAAATAAGCAGTCAATTCACAATGTATTATTTCAGTGTGACAATTACATACATTTTGTACATGTATGGAGGTGCAAAACAGCTTCATTTGTATGTGCCTTTGTAGGAAAAGTGGTCACAGTAATAAATACATATTAAAATCATTAAATTGGCCTTGCAAATGGTTGAAACTCATGAACCAAATTTGTATTGCTGTAATGCACCTGGATATTCTAAGTACTTTTTAATGGTTTACAGCACTACACACACTGATCACAATATTTATTATTAGTAAAGTATTTAAACATTCCACATAGAACTACTACAATAACGTAAAATAAACACTACAATTTAAATAATTTGTAATTCCTGGGGGAACTCTCAAATAAATTATTATTTTTTATTATTATTATTCCACTCGTAATGCTGTGCATTTTGTAATACATTATTATGGTTGCAGAGCGAGAACAAATTCTTAGAACATTTCTTTAAAAAGTGATTCTTACTACGAGTCAGTTCATTTAGTAAATCTAAAATATATGAATTAATCGTACTCACTAAGTTATTAATATCATGTTCAATGTTTATTAACCAAAGTCATCGGTTGACAACACTCTGATACAGGCAGAACAGCAAGTTCAGTTGAACGTTGTTTTGTTTGTGTTTGTACACATTGTGTAATTTGTTTTCTAATCTTTACCCTTTCAAACTTATGTTATGTAGGGTTTACTGTGTACTATGTATCTTTTTCAATAAATAGGGGAAAACACACACAAAAAAAAACATGAGGCTATATTTACAGTATTGATTGTCTGGCTGCTAATGCACTCCGACTTCAAACAGGGATCAATATGTATAAATACATTTATCTAAACCTGAATGACATACCGAGGATGGGCAAAGGCCGTTGAACATAAATATCCAGCACAAAGCACGACAGCAACTGCAATGAATCTCATTCTTCCAGATGAAGCAAGTCTGCTCATATTACTGAGAATACTGAGAACAAAATAAGAATGGATTACCATACAACGTACTTTGTAAAAAGCATTTACAAGATACAGTCAAAGCACAGATCATAGAGCATGACACAAAGTTGCGACCAAAAGTAACAGAGATGAAAAACAAAACAAAACAAAACACTGAACATTACCTTGCGTTAAGAATTCTATTAACGTTACCTGTTATTATCTGATATGCCACTTCAATTTGCAGTTTTTACGTATCAGTATCAGAGAGTAGCAGCTTTTAAACGTTTTTATTCAGTCTAAGTATAAGGTACGACTGCCCAGTCAATAACTTTCAGAAACACTGTGCGGTCGAGTCACGTCTGAGCCACTTCCTTTCCTGCCAGAGACACTGTGCATTGCGGCCTCTGTGTATTGATCATGTTTGCGTTTTGATGCCGTCACTGCGCGTGCGCTTTCAGGTCATGTGATAAACGGCAATTTATGTCATGTGAAGGTGGATTATGCAGATCGCGCTATTTCACAGCCAGGGAGTTTTATAATGTCATTGGTACAGTTCCTCGGGTAGGCTATTATGTTGTTTAAAATGTATTCTGGATTCCCCCCCCCCCCCCCCCCCCAAATTAAATATGTAAAATTTGTGATTAGAACTTAGTAGGCATATATGTTGCTGTACAACAAAGCATTGACGTGAATTATTTATGTAGGCGTATTTTATTTTGTGTTTTTGATGTGATTTGTTGAGCTCTCACCCATCAAAATCTTAAAAATCTTCAAACCTCATTTTTTAAAATCTGGCTATAGTTCTGTACATTAAAATTAACAAACAATCTTTTACTGGCTGTAATACCCGCAAGAACACCATTTATTACTAATGTTTTCACATTTTGAAAATCTACCCAGTTCATTTTAATGCCATTTAAAGGGATAGTTCACCCAAAAATGAAAATTACCCCATGGTTTACTCACCCTCAAGTCATATTAGGTGTATATGACATTCTTCTTTCAGACGAACACAATCTGAGTTATATTAAAAAATGTCCTGGCTATGATGGCAGTAATGGCAGCCCAAAATTTGAAGCCAGAAAAAGTTTATCCATCCATTATAAAAGTGATCCACACGGCTCCAGGAGGTTAATAAAGGCCTTCTGAAGCGAAGCGATAGGTTTGTGTATATCTATATTTAACACATTATAATTAAGTAAAATCTAGCTTCGCCAGTCCGTCTTCCGCCATTTTTAATAATAACTCCGATTGTATTTGTCTGAAAGAAGAATGTCATATACACCTAGGATGGTTTGAGGGCGAGTAAATCATGGGGTAATTTACATTTTTAAGTTTACTATCCCTTTAATAATGTCTTATCCACAAAAAGTCATTATATTTGTGTAATACCGTTTGATGCCGCTAGTAGCCTAGCACAGTAAGAAAGCTAGAGATAATACATTCTCAAAACATTCAACAATAACGACAAAATTGTTGTTGAGCAATTAAAAACAATAAATAAAGCTTGAAAAAAAGTATGGTTTCAAAAATTATGAGTGCATTTCGTCTTTTTAGCAATTGTATCTTTCCACTAATATGGTCTACTTTTCTGTTCGACTCACTTTAACTAATCTAGTTTAAAACAAACAAACAAAACCATTCAATATCCAGCGTCAATTTAAAACGTCTGTCTGGTATCTTAATAGCTGTGCGAAATGATGTGGGAAGTTAGTGTAAATGCTATATATAGTCTAATGCCTATCCATAAATGGGATGCGGGAGAGGCAGCATTCCGCATGGGTAATATTTTGCTTTTCATCAGCTGCTTTCACACAGGCGGGTAGAGGCTCATCTACCTCCGCGTCGCGCTCTTGTATTCTCCTGGGGTGAGTATGTCTGGCCTCCTTATTTCCACACTTATATTAAATTATAAAGCAGAGTTGTCCTTGTAGAAATAACGTTGAGGCTGGAGAAGACTTTTAAACTTCACCTTTGTAGGATGTTGATCTATCTCAAATGATGTTGCTTGAGTGGGGGCTGCACTTGACTTTGAAAGGATTCATAAAACGTTGGCAATTAAATAATTTTCAGTGCCTTGTGAATATTGTTGAATTGATATCTGGACAAACTTTGACATTGTTTTGTTTGTTTTGTAAAAGTGACCTGTTGGTTGACCTTTAAAATATGTTTCCCCCTCCCATGAATGATTCTAGATGCATTATGATCCATTACTTTTAACAAAATTGATTATTGAAAACTGTGCATAAATATTTTATTTTTGATATGCACAGTAGATGCTATTGTATGTGGGGTTCATATGTGAATGCGATGATGTAATGCTGCATTTGAGTATGCATGATTGTTTGTTTATTTGTGTAATTATTTTTCTAAAGAAATGTAAGGATTGTGTTCTTGTACTTTGGGGTTTCTTGTTGAGATTGTCTTGCAGTGTGGTTTATTTGTCCTTATTAGAAGATAAACGTTCATGAGAAGTGGTTATTGTTCCATATTTCAGTACATTTACGCAATAATAGCATGTCTTTAGTATACACTAGGCTATACAGTAGAAATTACCCTGGAATACTGTACCCATCTCCTTGGACTGTCCGATATCCCAACCCCCAAACTCTAATTTTAAACTGCCGTGAGGGTTGGCTTCCTTGTGGCCCAAAGCTCCAGAACACCCCCTCCTCTTCATCTCTACAAACAGGTCCACTTTCTTAACACCTAAATCTAATCAGGAGAATGCCACAATTTGGATTTACTGCAATACCGTGCCCCAAATAACTTTGAACACTGAAATCGGAATTTGAGGATAGGAATTTGTGCATCTACCAATGCATTTTTGTCTTGTGTGCAAAGACGATGCATGTTTTTGTTCCAGGTTTGATTCATAGGTCCTTTGAGGTTGCCAAATATGGCTGCAGTTTTTACCAGACACAAGCATTTCGGTCAAGAATACCTCAGTACTCAGTCTAAATATGTTGTTCGGGAATACTCCAGGTAAGGTGAAGAATTACGGCAACTTAAATCAAGTCGCAGCTAATTATGATGCGCACAGCAATACTAAAACTGCTTGTAATGAAATAGCAACATCATAACATATAATACCATTAACTGCTGAAGCTCTTCTGATAAACCCTATTACGAACAGTAGCTGAGCTATAACTGATACCTTCATGTCACTAATTTCTTCTGGGTAGTTGACATGAAATACTTTAGGGAAGTTGACATGGCCTGCAGTGTGACATGCTATACCCCATGTATAACTGTTTTCTAATTATGCATGCAGCTTACATGACCTCATATTAGTGAGAGAGAGACCACAGTCTACATTTGTCACACTGCAGGACGATTTAATATGAACTAAAAAATGAAAGCTAATTAAAATTAAGGTGATTAAAACTAGAGAGGACCACTCATATCAGTATCAGGACATGCACCAAATATCCTGATACTGTCTGGAAACATTTTGCTTTCAATAGTACATTTTAAATATACAGACATGTTTTAAGTTTGACAAGCTTTCCATTTTGACATTTAAATGGGATGTTTTAGGATAAGTTAGTTATATATCTTGTCCTAAAATGATGACAGGAATTAGTTATATTTTAATATATCAGGACAAAAGCAGATACTGATTTAAAGAACATTTTATGTTATAGTGAAGAGAATTCCACACCAAAGCTTGTATGTGCTTGTGATGATAGTAGTTATTGTTATTGTTTGCCCTCTGAGGGGTCAAAAGGTCAGTATTCAGTTTCAAAACCATAGTGTGAACCATGGGTAAAGATAATAAATGTCAAATGTTGTATTTTATCAGATGTAATATAATTATTTTAATTAAACTGTTTTATAAAAAAAAAAATCAGTGTATGTTGACCTGTCTTGTTTCTTTCCACTGAAGACTGCCTTAAAATGTTTGAGTTGTAATGCATGAATTATGATATGCTTTCGTATGCTTGAATGCATGTCAAAATCACTGATTATTAACCTGGGATGACATGAAGCATTACTGACCAATGGTGATATTATGAATTCTCTGATGAATCTTCTGTTTCTTTCATGCTGTTTGTACTGACTGTTAGTTTTGAGCCCATCATTTTTATATATACGAAAATGTGTGTTTTTAGCTCTGCGGCTGAAGAGGTGAAATATCAATACCAAACACAGAAGAGAATCCAGGGAGTGGTAAAGCCCTTTAAATAACCTTTTCTGACATGCTTATAGTACTTTCATTAGTCAATATGTATTTTTATTTGTGTTAAAGACATTTGCTGTTAGTTGTAGTGGGCCGAGTGAATCAGAGGTTAAACTGACTCTTTCATAGGACATACATATATTTTGTCACACATATACTTTTTATGATCCAAAAGGCCATGGAATCTTTTGTCTCTTTTCATCAGGTGGAGAAGAAGATGCCTGAAAAATACATCCGTGAGGAGTCCATGATCAGGGGCCCCAAGTTTTTGGTTAGACTGAGGTCCCACACAGTGTATGAAAACAGTGCCATTAAACTTTTCTGCTCTGTGGAGGGATATCCCACCCCACACGTCAAATGGTAAGGTTTCTTTGCACAAACAGGCTTCCTGTACACTAGGGTTCAGTGCGGTTGCTCTCACGTATCTTCTGTGGTCATACAATGTAACTTTGAATTTAAAGTTACAGGTCTAGCATTATATGTGTCCAGCTACAAGAAAACATTTCTTTAATAAATTAAAGCTTTTTGAATTGCATCAAACATTTAATAATATTTTAATCATATGGAACAGGCTAAAGAAATACTAAGAAGATCTGTTGTTTTATACAGGTTCAAGGATGATGTCATCTTGGACATTTCCTCTGGAAAGTACTTTGTGGAGAACAGTGCTGGATTCCATGCCCTCACCATCCTCAAGTAATCCAAACTTTACTGTGTACTTTTTTAATAGTGATGCAATTACAGAATGTGGTTTACTGATGATCTGTATTGAACAGAATGAGTTACAAAATGAGTCAAAAAGACTCAGGTTGAGTGCTCATTACATTCTCACTTTTTAGTTATTATATGGCCACAGAAAGCAGGAAACTTTTAAGAGATTTTCAAGTTATTAAACTTTTGGAAAACTTTTGTCTAGTAGGAATCTCAGGAAAAACATGTCCAAGTTGCATTTCTCCTTAAATAAATTTTAAATGAACATTTTAAATCCAGTAGGATGCATTGTGACATTACTATCATGACCATTAAGTAAAACAAGTTAATTTCCCCTCAAGTTTGCAATGCGCTTTAGTATTATTTTTGTTGCAATTCTCAGTGGTTATTCTCATTATTTTTTGCCTTTATGTAAATAATTATTGTAATAACGGTTTAGAATAATTACATTAAAGACGGTACAAGAAATGCATAAATAATAAGAAAATAATTCATATTTTTTTTTACAGTAATGACATTAGGGGAAATATGCATAATTGTTAAAATATTCTAATACATTTTAATCATTCTAAAATATTCCAAATTTTTTAAATTCAAATAATTATTTCTTTGTAAATTATTTTATGGTGCAATTTGACTTTAAAGGATATGCTTTTAATAGATTTTAAGAGATTCACCCTCTAAAACACAATTGTAAATGTAACTAACAAGTGAATTTCCACAAAAGGAAGTCATGTCAATGGGATTGCATGTGAACTTTTCCAATTTAGTCCAGGGCTGGTCGGTGCGCCGCCCACGTCTTGAGCTGCTGTCAGCTGTTCATGTCAAAGTGCTGAGTTTGGTGTCATCTGACACTCCGGCGCCTTACAGAGAGATGACTTTCACTGCTGTCACCCTGTCAGTCCCACAAAAACTCACCCTGGCCCTTATGTCACATTCCTGATGGCTTCTTGCATTCACAGGCCAAACCTCACAGGTGAAGCTTGGCACTCCGTATTTCTTCTAAAATGACCAAACCTTTCACTTTTTGACAAACAGCCATTCTTCTCAAGACCGCAGGGGCCAAGGGAACGTCTCTAATATAGTACGGTCACGCTGAAGGTCACATTACAGTCTTCTCATTTTCTTTTCCCTTGCGTCTCATGTGTGCCATTCAAGCCTTAGAGCCTCCCGTGTTGAACACGTTTCGAAAGCAGGCGTTAGTCTACATTAGCATTTAGTTTGGAGCAATTATCCTCTTGACATTAGAGCATTAGTTAACTACCAATTTATCCATCATGATGGGGAAGCACTTTATGTACTTTTCAAATGTCAATTAGGAAATGACTGTGGCATATATCCAATCAAATAGCAATCATGCTGGTTATTTATTGACTGATTAATTAGTGGAGTGGTTGAAGACAGTGTTGCGGTCCAGACGTGTATTGATTGAAGTTGTAGACACCTGTGAATGAGTTATGCGTGTTTTTTGTAGGTGTGCAACTGATGACACTGCAATGTACACAGCTGTAGCCTCAAACTTGCATGGACAGGCTTCCTCCCAGGCCTCCATCATTGTGAAGAGTAAGGCTTTTTCTAATATCTAAGCGTCCTTACAATAAGAATTTTTTTAAATCTTTTTTTTTTCTATGATCCCTTTCTTTAAAAAGTCACTGTATTCTTCTTGTTTTGCCTGCTTTATAGGGTGCAAGGAGGAAGAGAAGTCCAATCCTTATTCCTGGATGCCTTACCAGTGTAAGTGGGAAAGTCTACTTTCATTAAAGAGTGAATAACTGTGATGATTTAAAAACAGGTCATGAAAGAAAGGAACTGTTTTGTTGTTTCACAGATGCCATTTTACCTGAAATCAAATACACAAAGATTAACATCACCTACACTGAAACGTTTGATGTGACCTTTGGAAAAGAAGGCGATAAAGCCACCTTGACCTGCAAGATGACCATTAACCCCAACCTGGCTAACCTGCAGCCTGAGGCACTGTGGTACCGAGATGGTAGGAAGTGGCCAGCAAAGGCCACCACTGTTATTGAACATATCTACACAGTTATTGTTAGGAAGAATTCATAGATCCCTTTTTAACAGTAAAGGGCCAGATTTACTAAACAGGGCAAATTAGCGTGAGAGCACAAAACCTAAAAAGCGCCAATGGGAGTGGAAAGGTTTACCTGTGATCTACTGATGACGCACAAATTAAAGAACACAGCAGGACAGCCGCAGCCGGATCATTTCAATAATGACCAACGCAATCTACCAAGAGCAGCGCAAATTAGCTTCTGGGTTGCTGGGTGCTTTTTTGGGCGTTAAATGATGGCGCAAACACCAGTAAATTGACTAGCGCAAACCTTATTAAATCACCTGGCATGATTAATTTAAATACTCTCCTCCCATAAATTTTGCGTCTGAAAGGGAAACTCCTACAAATACATATGCATAAGGTTAGCCGCAAAAATAACTGTGTCCACGCCTTTTTAGCACTATTTTTTCATTGCGTGTCTTTAAAGGTGCGGTATGCAGGATTGAAATGGGTACTGCAGTCCAAATTCAAAATATTGGAGAGTGTTGTTTCCCCCGCCCCCTCCTCCTCAGACTCGATGTTCATGCAGGTCGCCAGCTTGAGGACCCGCAACAGGAGTGAGTGCAATTGACAATGAAAGCCACACTGTAAGTTGATGAGTTGATTTATCTGCGATTTAATATGCTCTCGTTCATAGAGATTTTAGATGGATGCTGAGGCTTTTTAGGTCGGGTAGAATTTGCAATCTCTGACCTGGTTTGTTCGCTGGCTTCCATGGCTGCAATACGATGTGTTTTCCGCCAACTGGCAACCTGTGGTGTCGAAATACTATTGGACAAACTGGCGGCGTGTGGTTTCGCACAGACAAAAACAGACATGCCGACACAAAACGCACATTTCAAAGTAGAATAACTGGCTGTAGCATTGTTTTTCTGAGAAACAAGTAGGTGAATTTAGCATGTTTCCTACATATCTGCAAGCATATTATGGTATTTTTATGCTTTAGTAAAGTGAAAAACATACATACAGCACCTTTAAGTGTAATGCTGTAAATCCTGACAGTAGTTTTTAACGGCAAAAGAGGGTTTGTGCTGGCGCAAGCTGTTAGTAAATCTGGCCCTAAGTGTGTTATTTTTGTGCACCAAACAGAACTGCAAAAATAATGACTGTTTTTAACACCCTATTATTTACTGACTGACAAACACATGCCATGATCGGTTGAGTCAGTCTTTTATTTAGGGGTGCTCAAACAGTTCTGTTTTGTGCTGCTAGGCAACAAGTGTGAATATTGCAATAAAGTTAACATGCTTTTTATTTGGCCATAATGTTTACTATAAAGACAATGCCTTTACACTAGTTTCATAATCCTTTATTGTCTTGGGATTTGTGAGTATGACAGTGTTTAGAGTGTTTGTTTGTTCGTAATTTTTCATGCAAATATTTTAATGATAGGAGGGTCTTAGTGAGGGCAAAAAAGTCTGTATTCAGAGGCCATGAAAATAAGGAAGTGTTCAGTGCATACCAACAAAGTTTGCAAAGAATTTGGACTGTGCACTTTTTGGTTTGCAAAAAAAAAAAAAAAAGATTTGTATTTAGTTTTTGTCTGATTTTACTTTTTTAACCTATGCACCAGAGGAATGTGAGAGCATACATCTCAGTGTTTTTATCGCAGTTGTTGACATTGCTTTTAAAATATTTTAATAAAATGTATTTAAGTAATTATTGATCTTTATTGTTATTCTGATAAATATAAATTCCTGCTTTTGTCCATTTAGTTAATGATAGTGATAAAAAAAATCACTATTTTTTTATTCTAGATACTGTTACTTCTTCAAGTAAATAAATAATGAGATATATTATGTCAAATGGCTGAATAATACAAAAATGTTTATATAGCTACTGTATATAACTGTCCTAATGACAACTGATTCATTGTTTTATCATTCACACCTGGTCAGATATTAATTTTCAAGTTATTTTGTAGGTATTTGTTTTGCAGTTGAGTCATGTACTGAAGAAATAGATTTTTATGTCTAGTTGTCTAGTTTATGACTCATTTCACTCCAATCTCATTATATTCTACAAAGTAATAGTTTCATTTTCTCTCCACTGATACCCCAAGTTGTTTTTTGGCCCTTTCAGAGCATCTCCTGAAAGAGTCGAAGTGGGTGAAAATGGAGTCTGGGGGAGGTGTTGCCAAGCTCATGCTTACTCAACTCGCTAAGGATGATGAGGGTCTTTACACCCTCCGCATGGTGACAAAGGGAGGTGATGCGGTCCACAGGGCTTACGTCTACGTTGATGGTAAAGAGTTGTGAACTTTTCCATGGCTTGATGGAAAATCTTATGTGATTCTTTTGATGGCCTTTAAAGGTCCAGATTAGCATAATTTTATCTCTGACAATCTCATATAGTGCATACATCTGTTTCTGACTATATTCCTAAGTGCATCAGTGATGTGTAGGAGTCATCATGTTTTGTCTTGACAGATGGTCCACCTCCAGTTCCTCAAGCTCCCGGAGCCCCAATGGACATCAAGATCCATGACGCTAATAGAGATTATGTCATTGTGTCCTGGAAACCTCCTAACACCACCACTGAAGGCCCCATCATTGGATACTTTGTTGACAGGTGACTGCGCTGACTAAGGTGTCTGCCCAATGGGAGTTGTTTTATGGAATACATTTATTTAAAAAAGTTTTTGGACACTTTAAAACATCTGAATGTCATTGCATTAAATATCTGCTAGATTTTTTTCTCTGAGCTAATTTCTGAGCCAGTTTTTCAGTGATTTTTAATCAACTAGTGTTGGGGTTTGTCATAGTACTTTTATCATAATTTTGAACAGCCCAACATGGATCCACTAAACACTAGCATAGTCACTGCAAAACATCTCAGTTATGACTGCAAACCTGGTTTCCTGAGGATGGCACTATGGGAATGCAAATGCGTGATTGCGTCTGAAGCACGTGTAATCACTCATTGCTGGAACATCATCCCGTGACGCATGACGTCATAACCAGGAAGCTATAACCCGGACCAAACATAGTCAGCTTCTGATTGGCTGAAGTAAGTCTCTCACAGGCATGCAGAAGGGAGGCAAGGTGACGCAGCATCTCATTCAATTCTCAGGGAACCAGGGTTACAGTCGTAATCGAGACGTTCCCTTCAGGGGCAACTCTACGCCGCGTCTGATGATGACGCTATAGGAATGTTAATACCCAGTACAGCACACTGACAAGTGCCTGTCCTAGTGTGAATAATGGCGAGCACAAGCTTAAGACATCAGCACTTAAGAACCTGATGTTGAGTCCAAGTCTAGGCTTTAAAATCTTATAAATGTGTGCGGAGAGACCTAGCCCACCGAATTACACACTTCTTGAAGGGAAACCCATGACAACTACGCCTCAAGCCAGGGACAACACAGTTTTTGAGCGTTGTTCGACTGTTTTTTTTGGGCCGATTCAACATGTAGGTAGAATCGGTGTTGGGCTGTCGATGAAAGAACTCTGATTGGCTGTTCAGCTTAGCGAACGAGTCAGTGCACGGGAATAAGAGCAAAAGTGATGGCGTCGGTTTGGTGTGTCCCTACCTTTAGAGACTTTTATACTCCTACTTTATTGTGCTCTAATGGCCAGAGGGGAAGGAAGGCCACGTGCCTCATAAGCCAAAGATGTTTAGATGCTGGGGAACCCTGCCTGGGTGAACCAAAGCATACCAACAACTGGTCAGATGTAAGAATCAAGTGTTCTGACTGGACAAGTTTAATCTCTCCTGGTCTGACGTCTGGAAAGGTGGAGGACAAAAGGCCTGCAAGACTATAGAATGTGCCACATTAGTCGGCACCTTAGGCACACCTTGGGGTGAAGAAAGGAGAAAAATCCTTGGTCTTAAGCCACCACTGTAATGGTTTTATAGGAGGCCAAAATAAATTACTTTGGATACAGCTGCCATGAGTCCCAACGGCTTTGAAACCATTTCACAGTCAAGTCAAGTCACCTTTGTTTATATAGCACTTATACATATTGTTTCAAAGCAGCTTTACAGTGATAACAGGAAATATGATGCATTTCAGCTGTTGTTAAGCTGAAGTCAGTTTAGTGTTGATTCAGTTCCGTTGTAAAGATCATCAATTATTAAATTAGTTAATTTCATATAAAGCAGTTCTGCAAAAAAAAAATGATATCATCGTCCAGCTCAGTTCAGTTCTCATACAACAGCGTCAGTACAGTCAGATCAATAATATTGTTGAATATTAAGTGTTAAGTATTAAACCCAACTAAGCAAACCAGAGGCAACAGTGGCAAGGAACCCAAACTCCATCAGGTGACAGAATGGAGAATTTTTTGGGAGGGAAACAGGCTGAGTTGAGGGAGTTCTCCAGTAATCTGTCATTATGATTGTGGCTGCATAACAGGGCAGAATTCAAATTGGGATCGGTAGTATTCAAATATTCATCCAGTTCCTTTTGCTTGATTGATTCATCATGCCAGTATGGAGCCGAAGCTGGCCATAGGGTCTGTGCAAAGGTTCTTGTGGTTCTTTGCAGAGGATCTGTGCCGATGGCTGTCATGTCGACGAGGCCAACAGGGGATTGTCTAGTAGACATGTCTCTGCTGACATTCAGGGCTGCGTTGTGGTCGTGGCTAGGTTCAGGTTCACCATCTGATCTGGATGTGGACCGGATCTGGCTGACTATGGTAACCTCGGGATTAGGATGAGACCGATAGACTAATATTAGTGTAGATGTCATACTTCTTACGATGTAACGAGTACATTGGGTGTTATAGGAAGTGTCCCTGGTTCCGGTTGACCTCATTTATGCAGCCTAACAATAATTTAACTGCTGTTAGTGGTAGCTTGGCCTAGCTTGATTCTGCCTATGGTTGAAAGGATCGACTCTGTACAAGCAGGAGACAGATGTGCCCACACAACCCCTAGAAAAGTG
This sequence comes from Rhinogobio ventralis, assembly GCA_039654625.1. Taxonomy (NCBI): domain Eukaryota; kingdom Metazoa; phylum Chordata; class Actinopteri; order Cypriniformes; family Gobionidae; genus Rhinogobio; species Rhinogobio ventralis. The sequence continues at coordinate 9,035,321 of CM077204.1, forward strand.
GTTCTCTGTAATGGAGAAATCACTCTTCTTGGTGTTCAATCTTAACCACATGCACCTTATGTAGGAGAGAACAACATATTGATGCTGAACCACCATTTCCTCGGTTTGAGCTAGAATCAGCCAATTGTTGATATAACTAAGTACGCGAATGCCCTTTAGTCGCAGCATCCACGTACTTCTTAAAGGTGAGGGGTGACAATGCTAGGTTGAAAGGAAGAACCCGATATTGGTAAGCTTCACCTTCGAAAGGAAACCTGAAGAACTTGCTGTGTTGAGGGAAGATGTATATATGTAAGTATGCATTTTTGAGATCTATTGTGACAAACCAGTCCTCGGACCTGAGATCTAAAATCGGACGCAACCCCCCATCCTTTGTTGGAACAATGAAATACCATGCTCTATGGCCTCTTTCGCCAACAGAAACTGAACGTCTTGTTTCAGCACCTGTGCCTGCTCGGGCCTGACCACTTGAAGCAAAGTGAAAGAGAACCGAACTGCATTGTGTGGCCTCTTTCTATAGTCTGCAGGACCTATTGAGACACATTTTGCAGAAGTTGCCACGCTGCAAAATAGTCTACTAAGGGAACCAGCCTCTCGAGACTGGCCTCTGATGCATTTTGAGTTGTCTGTCAAGCGCTCTGACTGGCAGGGAACAACTGAGCAGACTCCTCTAAGGCCTTTCTCGGAAGGATCGAGCCTCCTAGTGCTGCAACGTCCGCCGGCGGACACTGACAAATTATTTCGCTGGGAACCACTGCTTCCCGCAGATTAATTTCCCAAGAGCACAGAGCCAAAGCGGGTGCATTTCTAGTCATATGTTTGGTGTCCTGAAGGGAAGACCAGCAGGGAACACAGCAGGGATGGCTGGGGATGCTCCCGATCAGCAACCCCTGGCACTTGAGTCCGGCGAAGGAAGAATCTCTGGAATGCTACCACCTGCTTTTTTGCCTCCTGATACTTCTCGATGACTGAGTTGACTGCGTCGCCGGAGAGTCCAGGAAGGGAAAGCAGGGCATCCAGCAAAAATGACCTTTTCTTTTATACCGTATAAATTTAATAATAAATGCCTCTCTGTAGCCACCAGGGCTGCCATAGAATGGCCAAGTCCGTGGCCTGATGCAGCTCTTTAATCCTTTTGTTTTGGATTGCATAAAATAATAAAAAATGAACAAAAACATGATTTTTAACGAGACTTGGCGGTGGCTGAGCAGGACTCTTTCACACATCTTAGCATGTGGTGTGTGCATGTGTATATGTGAGTGCTTATCTAAGCATGCATGAGTATATGTGTGTGTGTGTATGAAAAAAGGAGAAAAGTCTCCTAAGTGAAAACTGTGCATCTCATTGTCATGAAAATGACTTCTATATATGTATTATAGTTCATTTTTCAACTTTGAAGTGTTAGATTCTTTCGTTCAAAATAATTTTTTCAAAATAAAAATCAGTAAATGTAAACCAGTAAATCCCGTTTTTTTGTCTATTTAAATTCTATTTACAAACTCACCATACACAGTAATGGTCAATAACTGTACACATTGTTTTAGAATTTTACAGTCAAAAAAACAAATATGTGAAAACCACCTATTTTAGCTCCAGGTTCTAAAGGGTTAATGGCGTCTGGGCTCACCCCCTCACCTTTATCTAAGTCACTGTGTGTGTATCCCCTCCCATAAGGAAACGCGGGCAGAGAGACACACACAGTCTAAACTGCTGCTGCTTGCTCACCATTATTGTGATGATCCTATGGGACACACAACACAAAATAGACAAAACAGAGTGACACAGAGTTTGGTCCGGGTGCCCTTTATAGCTTCCTAGTTAAGTTTTTACTGCTTCAGTTCAGACACAATTATGTAGAGGCGTTCCCTAGCGTCATCATATGATGCAGCGCCTCAAAAGGGAACCTAAATCCCTCATACCACCTGCAATTAATTTTTTAACCTACTGAGAGTATTTAAATAAAATCACTGTCAATCTTTTTATTACAAATAAGCCTTCTTTCAATGCAAATGAAAAATGTTAGTGTTATCTGTTTGGTGCAATTAACTAGGCACCCGCAGAAAATAGTTGGTAAATTAAAGTTTATTCGAAGGCTGTTTGAAATAGTGGGCCTTACTTTTCTACCAACGTTAGTTGCACATGATGTTGTGTAACTGTATATTAATGTTATTGATTATATTTAAATATGATATTTTTGTAGATTTTTATATGCAGTATTTATAAGAAACAATTCATTAAGATTTCATGGGTTTTCAAACATAAAGTAAATCCCTTTGTGGAAATTATCAGTAAATTACTTTTTAGAGATCATGTCATGGAAAGGATCTTTTGAGAAATGTATTGGTAACATAACGATAAAAAACAGTTTTGATACTATGTGTAATCAAAGCATAAGATTACCTGTATGAGCACATACAATGTATAGATACTCTGAGGTCTGCTTTGGGCCATTCATTAAGTTCTGATGAACTTAACAATAAAAAAACAGTGAATAAACATTAATACTCCACACTGTTTGAAGTAAGGGTTGGTTCATCAAACATCTTTGACCATTGTGCTGCAGCATGAGCGCTGTAAAAAAAAAAAAAAAAAAAAAATTATTGTTCATTTGAATAGTGGACTAATTTAATAATAACCAAGGCCTGACAATTTAGCAGACATAATAGAAAAAAACTACACAAATCCGCCTGTTTGGAGCGAGACGGAGGTGATCGTGGATCGTGGTTATATCCGTGGACACTGGATAATTTGTGGGTCAGGCGGGCCAAGTAATAAAAAATAACATTCTAGTTAATTGTGGGTCAGATGAGATAAATCATTAATGTTTTCAACAACAACGTATAGGGCCTATACTATAATAACTTAACAGCTTTAACTAAAAATATACACAAGCTTAACAGAATTGTTTTTTAAAAAGTATTTTCCAACATAATGATAAATAATAACGTGTTTAAAGCTTAATTCTTCATCAGGCACTAATTTGCAGACTCTCATTAAGCTACGCAGTTGTGGGGTCCACTTGTTAAGCAGCAGTGGAGGCAAAACAGATATGAGAGAAAAGAAAACAAAAAGAAGGAAGGAAAGAAAAATACTGTGTGGGAGCATTTTAGTGAAGTAATTAACCAGGACCAATCAAATGTGTTGTGTCTGTTAGGAGTTAGTAAGCAGCAATAAAACACATGAGACTGGAGTAGCGAACTTCATCCATCTTGTTTACTCATCACTTCGGTTTTCACACACATTACGTCATTACCCAACACTTCAAAATAGTAGTCAACAATATACAATTAGCATTAGAAGAACTTTTACTTCACTAATAAATAAATCATAAATAAATGTTTTTTCAAAAGCAGTCTACTTCAGTGTATTATGTTATCATATAATCACGCTTAAATTTAAACTTAAATTGTAATGTCACTGTTTCCGTCACTGCAACATCCCAAACACACACAAGAAATTCAATACGTTCAGGCTGGATATAGGCTTTATTAGTTTATTGTCATATACAGTGCTTCACAGCCGTTACATATCACATACCCAGCATTGGTTAACTACTTCACTAAATCACTACCACACAGTATTTTCCTTTCTTTCCATTTGTTTTGTTTTTAATTCTCATTTTGGAAATTTCTCTCAGATCTGTTTTGCCTCTATTGCTGCTTACACAAGTGGACCCTGCAACTGCGTAGCTTAATACGATTTAGTGCTTAATAAAAAATTAAGCTTTAAACATTAATATTTCCAACATTATGTTGGAAAAAAGTTCTATCAGAATCACTTCTGTTAAGATCATGTATATTTTTAGTTAAAGCTGTTAAAAAGAAAGTCAACCAAAAATGAAAATTTGCTGTTCATTTGCTAACTCTCAGGCCATCCAAGATGTAATGGAAGTCAATGGGTGCCACTTTAAGATAATAATAAAAAAATTAATACTCAATACTAGACAAAACTAAATTAAAGCTGTTTGTCTGTTTATGAGGTTTTGGTAAAGATCTGCCGCTTTCGAAACAGCTCTTGTCTCATTGGATTGTGGACACTATAGCATTAGTGTATGCTTCTAAGAATTAGACTTGTCCCATTTGAGTTTGTGCTTACTCTACTAGGAGTATGGCTTCATTATGGGTTTGAGACAAAGGGATGTTGATTCAGGACATTTGTTCTGCATTTTGTTCTTTGCTAGATTTTACAACCATGAGATTCGCTCTTTTGCACCGCATGTTTTGTCTGTGCAGAGAGATGTCAGCTGATCTGCTATTGGCTGTTTGCCACGACTGGCCACGCCCTTCTCTGTGAGCTGTGTGGTTTCAATTAGGTCTGGTACCGAAACCTGCTCTGATGCACTGACTCAGCTGTTTTGATTGCCGCATTGTTTTGTCGCTTTATATATTAGAGACAGATGCCACTTTTTTAATCAGTTTGGTGCTTGCATGTGTTAACGCTTGCAGGTGTGTATATTGTTATAAGTACCAGCGATGCTGTTACTAGTGAACCTGTTCTTTCTCGTTATGAGTCTGTTACCCTTAAGTCAGCTTCTCGACCTGTTATAAGCTAGGAGCATTTAATTCATCTGGCTGTTGGTGGTTTCCTCTAGGTCAGCTAGCTGGTATACAAGGAAGTCAACAGAGTCAACTCTAATGGTCTGGCTATCTATGGCATCTCTGTTCGATATGCTTCAGTTGCGTAACAAAGCACGATTTTTGCTATCCCCATAGTGTTTGCACACAATGTCGAGAGACAGACTCGAAAGGGAAGGTAACCTCGGTTCCCTGAGAGGAGAGAACGAGACATTGCGTGCAACACTGTTACAAACTTCAGAGTCTCATAGATCCTATCTATAGACCATGAGCACTGAGCTATATAGCTCTGCCCCTCGCTTATGTGCTCAAATGCCATTGGCCAGTAATTTTTACTGGTGCAATGCAATAAGGCTTCAGTATTTGAGGAAGGAGGGGGATACTCCATAGCGTTAGCACACAATGTCTCATCCCCTCCTCTCAAGGAACCAAGGTTACGAGAGTAACCGGAGATGTTTTCCTTGATTTACGAGATATATACGTTGTTGTTATTGTGAACAAAAGTAAAAGAGTGAGGCGCATTCTATATTTTAACCGTGACATAAGAATTTTGTGTCTTTATTAGAATCAACACATTAATGATTTATCTTACCCGCGATCCACCCGCAATTAATTGGAATGTTATTTTTTATTACTTGTCCCGCCCGCCCTGTCCACAGTATCCCCGGATTTAACTGCGATCCGTGCATCACAACTGAGCATATACAAAGCAAGTATCTCTTGCTCGTACCAGTCTCACTTATAACAGACAGATTCGTGTAGCCTTTTCAATTATGAAACTTTCATGAAATTAAACTATTGTTATTAAAGTTGTACATTTGGATTCCTTCTCTGCCTCGTCCCATACACGCCCGTTACAGCACACCTAACCAAAATGAATCCAGCTGCACAGATCATGCGTCTCCATCAGGGAGATCTCTGAATTGAGGACTATGTAAATTACTTTATTACGCATTCGACATCTATGGACTCGGTGTGTCTTATGATCTTTTTACTGAGGGGGATTATCTGAGCCGCTCAGCTCATTTATGCCGTTACGTGATCCTAATTTGATTCTGGAACATTATATCGATTTGGCATTACAACTGAGCGGCTCACCAGAGTGTCACCAGAGTCTCCAATCATCATGACTAACGCCAGTGTCTCCAGCTCTCTTCTCTACCACGCCAGAGTCTCATCACGTCATGGCCGCCACGTCAGAGTCTTAAGCTGTCATGGCCGCCATGCCAGAGTCTCAAGTTATCACTTCTGCTACGCCAGAGTCTCCTGACGTCAGGACCTTCATGCCAGAGTCTCCTGTTTCTTATGGCCACCATGCCAGAACCTGTAACCATTATGGTCGACACTCCGGACCTGAGGAAGACTATATATGGCTGTTTGGGGCTAATTTCCAGTGTGACAGACCCACTGTTAACGTCAGTATGAGTGGATAGCATCCCCAGCCAGATGGTCTCTGAGACCCTTCTACCGTTGAGTGCATTTCCTGTGATGGCGGTGGCCATTTTGTGTGTTTGGGATGTGCATGTTTCTCCAGTTTTGTCGGAGGTGGCAGCACCCATTACTAAACTCTCTGTATGTCCCACTGTAGCCAAGGAGACCATTGATGAACATTCTGCGTCAATGAACTGTCTTCTCTGACATGACCACGGAGGTGGTTCCTGAGTTCTCTGTCTGCTCTGACATGACCACGGAGGTCGTTCCTGAGTTCTCTGTCTGCTCTGACATGACCACGGAGGTCGTTCCTGAGTTCTCTGTCTGCTCTGACATGACCGCGGAGGTCGTTCCTGAGTTCTCTGTCTGCTCTGACATGACCGCGGAGGTCGTTCATGAGTTCTCTGTCTGCTCTGACATGACCGCGGAGGTCGTTCCTGAGTTCTCTGTCTGCTCTGACATGACCACAGAGGTCGTTCCTGAGTTCTCTGTCTGCTCTGACATGACCACAGAGGTTGTTCCTGAGTTCTCTGTCTGCTCTGACATGACCACGGAGGTTGTTCCTGAGTTCTCTGTCTGCCCATATACGACCATAAAAAAGTTGTCCCTAAACTTTCGGCCTGCCCAAATATAACCACAGAGGTTGTCTCTGAATTTCCTGTCTGCCCCGACATGACCACGGAGGTAGCCAATGAACTCTCTGTCTGCCCTGACACAACCACTGAGGTCTTCTATGAACTCATCTCTGCCGTTTCTAACCTCTCTGTGTTCTCTAATCCAGCTCTGCCTTATCAGTCGTGGTGGTCTTCTGCTCTGCCGTGGTGGCCTCTAGCTCCGCCTGACTTGCCGTGGTGGTTTCTAGTCTAGTCATGTTTTGTTAATCATTGTTTGCTTTCATCGTGTTGGGTCGGGGTTGCCTCGATGTTCTTGTTTTGCCTTTCATGTTTGTGTGGACTGTTTGCCTGTTTTCCAGTCTAGATTATCTGTGTTTTTGTCTTTTGTTATTAAAGTTGTGCGTGCACTTAGATTCCCTCTCTGCCTCGTCCCTACGCACCTGTTACAGTTGCTTATACCAACACATATTTTTGCCTGGAACATAGGCTACTTTGCATATGCTATTACAGACTGTGATTAGTTTGTTCCATGTCACTTTGAGCTGCACTAGTATCAAGCTGAAATGTACTCTTGTCGGACGGTAATCAGACTAAGTGATGCATGGATCTGCAATTATGTATGAATGCTCCTTAGCTTAAATCATCTCCTCAGAACATAAAAGTGGGCTGTAATTTTCAGTCTTTCAGAGCAATGTGGAAGTAATGCTAGGATAATATTGTTTACTGTCCATATTTGTTGTTCATGTTTTTCTTTTCACTCTTGTTGGGCAGATGTGAAGTTGGAACAGAGAACTGGGTGCAGTGTAACGACTCCCCTATTAAGATCTGCAAATATCCCGTGCAGGGCCTGTTTGAGGGACACTCTTATTACTTTCGTGTACGTGCCATCAACTCACGTGGCATTGGCAAACCCTCCAGAATTTCTGAGCCCATTTCCGCTCTGGACCCCACAGAGTTTGAGAGACTTCATAGTAAGCAAAACTAAGCCCTCATGCAGTTATGTTAATTAACTTCATATTGTGTGTATTAATAATGCCCCTTATGTACTGGTGTTTGTTTAAACAGCCACAAAACTTGGTGGGAGTCTTGACGTTGTGACTTACTATGATGACCTGGAAGGTACTGTATAATTCTGTTTTATTTACTGAAAAATTTGAAAATTTTAAAAGTGTGATTTTTATGCCTATTAAAGTCATTTTTTTAAATAATGGAACAATCATGGAAATTTCAATAATATTTCAATAATAGTTAATTCTTTTTTTGAAACAAACAAAAAAACAACAAAGAAAATGTCCCTGTACCTTAGCGCCCTTCAAGAGCACAAAAATGACATCCATACTGCATCCTTAAATATTGTGTGGTGGAACTGCCTTAAGATATTGTTCCTTTTGTTCACTCAGTTACTCTGTCTTTGCATATGTAATCTGTATTAGATGACAGCAGCTGTCACTTTGTGCTTTTTCCCCCTATTCTTTTCATGGTTTTCGCTTTCAAAATTAGCAATAATTATCCAGCCCATAATTGGTTCTCTTCTGAGAGATACTGATTAGTTTTTGATGAGAATTCCATCAGGAAGGGAACGTACAAACATCTGTGGTTCTTTTTCAAGTTGAAATGAACACATCAACCAGTGTCACCCATGTGCATAGATAAGTGTATGTGTGTACATATAACAGTGGCAGCAGCAGCATCAAAGATGATATTCATATCAGTCCATAATATTATATTTAAAGCTAGTGAAAATTGTGGGATATTTCCTAGTGTGTGTATGTGTGTATTGGCGTGTCTATGTGTTCAGGGTAGAACAGTAATTCTGTTTGATGTGGTTTGCCTGCAGCTGAGGGAAAAGCTCCAGGACCTCCCTCTAAAGTCTGCGCTTCAGAGACGGACCGAACATATGTTGTGCTCAGTTGGGTCCCTCCAGTCTACCATAGCAAAGCCCCCATGTGGTATTACATTGAGAAGGTTAGTTTCAGCTCACTGCCAGACGTTAACCCAGCCGAATAGTCACAAACTTCAGCAGTTTGGTTGGTTTTCTTTTTATGTCATTTTTAATCTATTAAGAAATGTCTAAAATAAGAAAATGGAGTTCTCAATTATGACAGTTATCAGTTGTTTCAGATACTCTTCCTTTAAAAAACAAATTATGTATGATTTGCACCTGTCTGTCATTGTTTGCTTGTTATAGAGGGTATGCGCGTGACATCACCGTCAGCCGGAGTGACTGCGTTTACGCCCCCCGAGTGGCAAAAAGACCAGGTGGCAGCATTGGTTTTCAGTGTGAATGCCGTGAAAAACACACAAAACACATCTAAAACGGGAAAGAGCTTTGAGATTGACTGTATAAATAAATTTGAGAAGAAATCTGAGGTATATTTTTACAGACTGCCGAAAGCTGGATCATGGATTTGCAGTTATCATTTTGTGTCAATATGTTGAATTTGGGGTAAAATCATACCCAATGTATTGTATTGTTATATGTTGTATTGACAACTCACCAATTAAATATTTACCATTGTATATTCTGCATAACACTGACAAAAAACTATACAAAAACTTTTAGGGCTGGACTATATGATGATATATACACTGATCTGGCATAACATTATGACCACCTTGGCTGCCAAAACAGCTCCAAAACAGCTGACCTGTCGAGGCATTGACTCCACTAGACCCCTGAAGGTGTGCTGTGGTATCTGGCACCAAGATGTTAGCAGCAGATCCTTAAAGACCTGTAAGTTGTGAGGTAGGGCCTCCATGGATCGGACTTGTTTGTTCAGCACATCCCACAGATGCCAGATTGGATTGAGATCTAGGGAATTTGGAGGCCAAGTCAACACCTCGAACTTGTTGTTGTGCTCCTCAAACCATTCCTGAACTATTTTTGCTTTGTGGCAGGGCGCATTATCCTGCTGAAAGAGGCCACAGCCACCAGGGAATACCGTTTCCCTGAAAGTATGTACATGGTCTGCAACAATGCTTAGGTAGGTGGTTTGTGTCAAAGTATCATCCACATGGATGGCAGGACCCAAGGTTTCCCAGCATCACTCTGCCTCAGCCAGCTTGCCTTCTTCCCATAGTGCATCCTGGTGTCAAGTGTTCCTGATGCTCACGTGCCCACTGTTGGCGTTTTCGGCGGTGGACAGGGGTCAGCATGGGCACCCTGACTGGTCTGCGGCTATGCAGCCCCATACGCAAACAAACTGCCACACACTGTGTTTTCTGACAACTTTCTATCAGAACCAGCATTAACTTCTTGAGCAATTTGAGCTTGTCTGTTTGATCGGACCACACGGGTCAGCCTTCGCTCCCCACATGCATCAATGAGCCTTGGCCACCCATGACACTGTCGCCGGTTCACCACTGTACCATCCTTGGACCACTTTTGATAGATACTGACCACTGTAGACCAGGAACACCCCACAAGAGCTGCAGTTTTGGAGATGCTCTGACCCAGTCGTCTAGCCATCACAATTTGGCCCTTGTCAAACTTGCTCAAATCCTTATGCTTGCCCATTTTTCCTGCTTCTAACACATTCTTTTTGAGGACAAAATTTTTACTTGCTGCCTAATATATCCCACCCACTAACAGGTGCCGAGATAATCAGTGTTATTTACTTCACCTGTCATAATGTTATGCCTGATCGGTGTATATAACATTGATATAAGTGATCACCCGGATTTAGATCTACCTATATTGTATTTATAAAGCGTTCACAGGCAACCGATAATCGTTCATTTTACACGCGTTTTCACAGTTTTCCCTATTAAATCCAGTCTTGCAGCAGCACTTTTGCCACTCAGTCCGGCTGAGGGGACGCGTTCCAGCGGGAAAGTGATGTCAATGCATACCCTCTATTTATACTCCCGATTGTGTTCAGTTCAGTGTTGGCTCTCGTTTATCAGTTGGTTAGTGTTTATTCCTACACAAGTTCCTGTGTTTGTTGGATTAACATAAAGACACTTCACTTGTATCTTCATCTTCATACCGCAACAGTACGCAACACACAGAGCTACAAAAATTATTTGATGAGAAATTGATCGTATTGAGATCTCTGACTTGTGATTGCAGCCTTTGATATTGTGGCAAATCCATTGTCAATCAAGGAGTATTTGCAATTAAAAAAAAAAAAAAACGTACTGTTTTCCTTACTGTGAGAAGTTTAAGAGGTTCTCATTTCACAATACATATTTGTGTAATAGTGTGTTTTTATTGGCTGTGGTCTCATACAGCTTCAAGTCGGTGCAGGATCATGGCAGAGAGTGAACACTAAAGTACCCATCAGATCTCCTCGCTATGCCGTCTTCGACCTGTCCGAGGGAAAGGACTATCTCTTCCGTGTGCTATCTGCTAATATGTACGGCATCAGCGATCCTTCTGAGCCTACCAGTACCATAACAACACTGCAACTGAAGGGTAAATGCTCTAAAAACCAGCCTGCCAAAGGCCACCACACCACTGATGTATTTAGTAAAGATTAAAATGTTGAAACTGCAAATTAAATGGCATATAGATCTTTAAAGTTTGGTTAGGCTGTGACTTTGATGTTGGTATTAAGGCAGTAATGAACTTTTATCTGCCTTTCTGTAGTAGAACTAATTCATGCATGATAGGTCATCAAGGGATTGATTAGGCTGGTTGGTGAAGTCACCCCTGAAATGAAGCTCTGTGTTCAATCAGGTGTGCCCTCAGCTCCTGGACAAGTCGTTGCAACCAGGGAGACAGACACCTCTGTTCTAATTCAGTGGGCACCTCCAAAGGATCCCAATAACCTGATTGGATATTACATTGATTCTTGTGTGAAAGGATCTAAGGACTGGACCTCAGCCAATCACAAGCCCCATAAGCAGACCAGGTATGTGCTCAGTCAAGGTGAAATGATTTGAGGCAAATCCCACGAATAGAGACAAAAGGGTCTGGAACTCAGAAAAACGCTTGAAAAATGTTTAACATTTAATGAATGTAAATAAATAAATAAAATAAAATAAATTAGTAAACTCAGTAACCTTATTAAATATTACGTGATTCTTGTGTGAAAGGATCTAAGGACTGGACCTCAGGCCCACATGCAGACCAGGGCTGCATTTCCCAAAAGCATCATAAGTCTAAGTAGATCATAGAGGCCATTGGTTCCAATGGTTTTTCTACTACCAACTTAGACTTATGGTACTTTTGGGAAATAAAACTGGTATGCACTTGTATAAACGGGTATGTGCTCAGTCTAGTTGAATAACCCGTTCTCACTCCCAGGCATTAAAAACTAAAGCATATTCTGGTCAAACACTTGATGAACTAGGAATGCCATTGCTATCAATAAATTGCCTCACGTTTCTCTTATATGGTCATTCAGCAAACTTACTATTGAGAGCAAAGACAACTGAGCCATTCATATATTTCAAAATGCAACATTTACTATTCAGCAGCCTTTAGCTCACAGGAACATTAATCTCTAAGACAGTAAATTTAAATATCATTATCCTATAACAAATAAAAATCATATTTAATTCATAATGCATATATTACACAAAACGGAACTTTAAACATGATTCTATTTATAAATGACAATTTAAAACATCCCAAAACAGCAGCCAAACCTTGCATAGACCTACCTCATTAAATATTAAAATGCAACAGCTTATTGCAAGTCTCCAGCAGCAGACCTTTCAATATGTATATATTTGTGTAGTTGTGTTTATTAAAAATGCAATGTAAAAAATTTGGGTGTAGCGTGATGTATATAAAAGTGTGTCCATGGAAACAAAAATGCCCTCCCATTTCTATATGTACTGGTGATGGCCCTAAGTTCGGGTAAGGTGCTCAAAATTTAAAGAGTGTAATGTAACTAAAATGATTATGGTTGTTCAAATTTAAAGTCATACCCCAACATATAATTTAGTGAGAATAAAATTCCCATTACCTTCACATCTGTGTACAGATGCCAAAGATACATTTTTTAAAAGCAATTGAGTTCCTAGTTTGTCAATATAGTAATTCCTAGGGGTACCTTTAGCCCATTAATATTGATGGGTATGGCATCTGATCATCCTCCAGTTTTTGAGAAAGAATTGTGATGAAATGATTTGAGGCTCTCCCACAAATAGGGTACAAAAGCATCTTAAACCCAGGTCAGAAGAACTCTCAAATTTTTTTTTTACATTTCATGATGATTAACGTGTCCTATTTGTAAAACAAGTAGCTCGAAACAACCCAAAAACATCATGGGTTACGTCTGTAACCCTTGTTCCCTGAGAAGCGTCACATTATTGATGCTTTGGGAGCGCCTCTGTGTGATTGCATCTGGAGCACATGTGTGAAATCAACCCAATGGAGAAACAGAACGTCACAGGCGGGTGACATCATGACCAGGAAAGCATAAAAGCACACCCGGAGTGACCGGTGTTAGCTTCAAAAGAGCCGATCAAGTCAAGTCATGTCAACTTTATTTATATAGCGCTTTTTACAATGCCAATTGTTTCAAAGCAGCTTCACAGTGTTAAACAGGAAAATAATGCAACAGAATTTGATTCGGCTGTACAGCCGCTCTGGAGAAAACTGGTCAGTCATCTAGCTCATTTCAATTGTCATATAGTGACAATATGGGCAGATTAGTAATTTAGTTGATATAGTTAATTTAGTTTAGTAATTACATTTATTTGGATATTTAGTTGAAAATTTTGTGTCCCCAACTGAGCACAGGGATGCAGGAAGTATGTCAGGGCGACGCAGAGTCTCATTCCTTTCACAGCGAAACAAGGGTTACAGTCGTTACCCGAGACGTTCCCTTTCCACGGGAACTTGCGCTGCATCATAGTATTGACGCTTTGGAAACGATACTACCCAAACCGCCATGCTTACAAGTGCCAGTCTGTGTGAATACTGCGAGCACACCTGTGAACCTGGAGCAGAGCCAAGCCCAAATCGTAAAATCTTATGAATGTGAGCGGAGATGACCAGACCGCCACATCACACACATCTTGAAGGGACACCCCTGACAGTAAGGCCTTAGAGGCCGCCATACTCCTAGTTGAGTCTGCTCTGACAGCCAAAGGTTGACCAGAGACCTCGTAGGCATAAGAGATAGCCTCAACTATCCACATGCTTAATGTCTGCTTGGATGCTGGAAGTCCTTTCTTAGGCGACCCAAAGCAAACAAACAGCTGACCAGTTTACCTCCACAGGGCAGCTCTGTGGACATAAGCATCCAGTGCTCTCACTGGACACACACGTTTCAGCTTCTCCTGGTCCTGATCTCTGAAAGAAGGAGGGCAAAAGGCCTGCAAGATTACAGGCCGTGGCACATTGGTAGGCACCTTAGGGACAAGAATGCCTTAACCGTCCCTGGTACAAACTCAACACCGTCAGGGCCTAGAGGTCTCCCACTCTCTTAACCCTTTCACATGTAAGTTTAATATATTCTAGCTGACCCCCCAGCATGAGTTGGCCACCGTTATTTTAGAACATTTCACCTTATTATTTCCATAGCGATGCGTCATGCTTGTCACGTGACACACCGCGGCCACAATAGCGCTTTATGGCAGATGTATCACTTTTATTTCCTTTTTCCTTTTTTATTACAAATATTCACAAACTTGTTGGCTATGTCATCAACTACCTGATATTCCGATTCTCAAATATGTTTAAGTGCATGTGTTTTGTTGTGTAAAAACCTTTATAATGATCATGTTAGTTGATCTATAATGCGCAATGGGCACCTGTTTGCGTCACAGTTCAGAGAATCGGATCTGTCAGATTCACAACTCGTAAATAAATCCACTTCTCCCAAAATACATGAAAGTAAGTGGCCGGTGAAGTAAACATTATATTTACCCACACAATGTGTATCTGATATGAATAAAACACCTCGTCAATTTATAATTGAATGGATTGTTATTGCCACTTCCATAGACATCAGTGTGTATTTTACAAACTATAAATGTATTTTTGTTAGTACTTATGTGTATTTAAATGTATGAATGTGGGTGAGAACGACATATCAGTGCCACCATCTGCTGCAATTGAGCTAAGATCGTCTATCGCCAATTGTCTATATAATTTAACACGCAGATGCCCTGGAGTCGCAACAGAGCCAAAGCTAGACAGAAGAGAAGAACCCGATATTGGTACACTTTGCCCCCGAAAGCGAACCTCAGGAACTTCCTGTGTTGTAGAAGGATGGATACATGGAAGTATGTGTCCTTGAGATCTATCTTGACAAACCAGTCCTCGGATCTGATTTGAGTCACAATCTGCTTTAAAGTCAACATTTTGAACTTGACCTTCTTTGGAACGATTAAGTACCGCTGTAGAACCCGGACTCTCTTACAGGTGGAGAACCCGTTCTATGGCCTCCTTGCCCAAGAGAGTTCTTACTTCCTGCTCTATTACCAGAGCCTGCTCGGGGTCTACCACGGTGAAAAGAACCCTGTTGAATCAAGGCAGTCGAGTCCCAAACTGGATTCTGTAGTCTCTTTCTACAGTCGGTAGGACCCATTGTGACACATTTGGCAGAAGTTTCCACGCTGCCAGGTGGTCTACTAAGGGAGCCAGTCTCTCGAGATCCTCGAACCCCACGATCTCAATGAGAACTAAGGCAAACAGGAACAGGGAAAATCAAACTAAAACACAATGAATCTAAACATAACCCTTAAATATGTTTTTTAGTTTATTTTCTTCTTTTTATGAAATTTCAATTATCATGAAATGTTCAAATTTGTTTTTAACGTTTTCCGACCAAGATTTCAGATGCATTTGTACCCTATTTGTCCATATGAGCCTCAAATCCTTTCCTCACAATCCATTCTAAAAAACTAAAGGATGATCAGATGATCAGGTATTGCTATATTGACAAAATAGGAACTCCATATATATCCAAAGGTTCAGAGATCAGAACAAAATGGAACACAGATAAAAATGTAAACGTTGTTGATATTTAAATATACTTGTATATCATCATCATCATCATTATTATTATTATTATTATTATTGCTTTTACTTAACTTTACTTAACTTTACATTTGTGCCTCTTAAGTTTGGAATAAGTCTTGGGACACAAAAATAAATCTTATTCATGGAAAGTGCCTTAAAGTGCATGAAAATAAATAAAATAAATAAAAAAGTGACCACATATTGCAACATAAAATACAACTAAAACACCAGAAAGCTTATATGAGGATTTTGTGTTGCTGACATGTTTCCTTTGATGATGTTATTCCATGCAAAGGAAAAATAAAGGAATAGAACCTTCCTCTTTCACTACCTCATTACTGGGTTCTCCCAGGTTTGTTGTGCATGGACTGACCACCGGGGAGACGTATGTCTTCCGTGTACAAGCCATCAACGAGCTGGGCCTCAGCGATGAATCCCAGGAATCGGCCCCTCTTTCTGTGAGAGCTGCTATTAGTAAGTCTGGCTCTCATGACCCAACCTCCTTTGATATTCCATCAAGAATCCAACTACAATTTATTTTGAACCTTTTCCAAACACACTCAAAAGCTGTTTCTCAGCAGTAGGTGTTTGTTATGGGTAGCCCATGGTGTAGTAAATGACAAAAAGAAAGGTACCCACTAGAAATTGCCCACCAGACTTAATGATTTTACAACAACAGGTTGGAAAATGTGTTTATTTATCTTCATTCATAGGCAGTGCTTAGGAAAGTTGCCACACAGTAACAACAGAAAATATGAATTTTACACATCAAATGTTTTTTAATATACAGTAGAGCTGAGCGGTGAAATGCATCAGCCAGTAGAGATTCTACTATAGTGTTTATTAAAGCAATAAACTATAAGAGAATGTGTGTTACAGTGATTTTTACCATAAATAATGCAATTTAGACAACGTTGTTGATTATAATGGAAGCAATTTAGTTTTTACACATAACAGGTATAAACAAAGTGTAACTGTAGATTGTTTATAATTGTCAAACAATGTGTTCACATTTATTTTGGCTATTTTAAAATATGAGACTTATGATTCTTTCATTATGCATAATCTTTTATTTTGGTTTGAATCCATCAATTTACAAAAAAAAAAGAAAATAATTATATAAATCAAGTCATACCTTTCCTTTGTAAATTATGCTTGATGGAAATAATGATATGGAAAAGAAGTTTATTACTATATATTAGTATACATGTGTTATATACAGTCACCGTGATATAAAATTGTTCATGGTGTATATATATATATATATATATATATATATATATATATATATATATATATATATATATATATATATATATATATATACTATATAGAGCCATCACACTATGAATATATAAGAAATGGCCATACCCTTAGTACACAGTTAAATTAAATCTTTTTATTCCCCTCAAACCTCGCACCATTTGCTAAATTGGTTTAATAATTTATACCAAATGAGTCAGAATGTTTTCTTTTTTTCCCTCCGTATCTCTGTGGGACACTTAGTCAACAAGTAGAAATGATTTCAGCCAGCAGACCATTAAATTTTTACAGATCTGGATGATTTGTAGAGCTGTTTGCTTTGTAACTCTTTAGCTTTAGCTAACAGCAATCCTCTGTTTGGACTCTGGGGGACCATTCCATACTCTGAAATCCTCTCAGAACACCTGTGTAGCATTTTGACAGCACACAACTATTTTCAGAAAATGTAATCATTCTAGAAAAGAAATCATTCTAATACGTTGATTTGGAGCTCAAGAAGCATTACTTATTATACCGTGGTCTGTCTGAATTCTCGATTCTGATTGGCTGGTAGGTGTGCAATAAAACCATGCACAGGTAGTTCCAAGTCAGTTTTATTACCGTTCTATATTAATGCGCTGCTCTCATTAAAGCGGACACATACATACATCACTCGCACACAGAGATTGCACACACAGAAACAGAAGCACAGAAACTTGTCAACGCTGCCCTGCGACTTTTATTAATAAATTAACTTTGCTACTGAATCGCTACATTATATTATTCCGGAAGGAGGTTGTAACGTCACTATTTTTGAAGTAATTAAGCTCATAGCTTCAGTAATATTAGAGATACGCTGTAAAGATGCAGGTAATTCACAAGCACAACGCTCCAATGTTGAAAACAATTGTGCTGCTTAATATTTTTGTGGAATTTATTTTTAATGAAATGTCCCCAAACCCCCTTTCTGTCCCCAAACCAAACTTTTGAACGGTAGTGTATATGATGCACATATTGCTGCCTGTATTCCAGTATTCCAAATCTAAAATAAAGTGACAAGGTGCACGGTGTAAATTTTAGCGGCATCTAGCAGTGAGGTTGCAAATTGCAACTGCCCACCGTTCACCCCGCCCTTTCAAAGCACATAGAGAAGCTACGGTGGCCGACGAAGGACAACGATGTCATCATCTGAGACAGCAGAGAGTAGCTATTGCTCTGTAGAGCAGTTTGTCCATTTAGGGCTACTGTAGAAACATGTTGGCGCAAAATGGTGACTTCACTGTTAGGGAACCCGCGGTGTATGTAGATAGAAATGGTTCATTCTAAGGTAACAAAAAACATAACGCTTCATTGTGTAAGGTCGTTATACACCACTGAAAACATAGTTATGTATATTATATTGCATTTCTGTCAATAGATCCTCATAAATACTACACACTGCACCTTTAAGTTATACAATTTCTGTTATAATGTTACTTTAGAAGAAAAAAGCCCTACATTCTCTTGTTTGAAGCTAACACTAATATGTTACAAGATGCATTTCACCCTCCTATATTATACCTCCGGACACAACATTTCCTCTGAAATGTGCATATTACAAGCCAGAGATTTAGCCTGCACGCCAGTGCATGTTCCTCTCTGTAGAAGACATTGAGTAATGGGGATGGTCGGCTACAGCAATCTGTCTTCTCCACAGAGTTGCCCTCTTCCCCTTATGACATCTCTCTTCTGTATTGTGACGGGGAATCCATGGTGCTCAACTGGAAGCAGCCCATCCATTCTGGTGGAGCAGAGGTCACTGATTATTACATTGACAAATGTAATGTGGCCAAGAAGACATGGAATGAGGTCAACATCTCACCCATTAAGGGAAGACTGCACAAGGTGTCTATGTATTGCAGTATCCTGTGCATGTTGTTACATCACCTTATATTGATGGATTTCTAATCATTTCTAATATTACCTTGTAAAATAATTACTAAGATGAACTGTATCTTTTGAAGGTTGGAGGTCTGACAAATGGGTCAGTCTATCAGTTTAGGATCTATGCAGCTAATTTGGTTGGACTGGGTGATGCCTCGGCCCCTAGCACGTCCTTCAAATGTGAGGGTTGGACCATGCCTGAGCCAGGTAATGTGACGTGCGTACATAGTTTTGACTTGTACTTTTAAAATTATGCCCCTGCAACATTATTGTTCCCTGCAACACAAAAGGAGAAATTAAAAAAAAATCTATCAGCTCTTTTCTTTTTGAATTTTCATTATCAGCAAATATGAATAAATACTGTATTTACAGTATTAAATACTGTAACAAATGTATTGATCATTGTTAGTTAATGCATTAACTAAGGTCAACTAATGGGACGTTATTGTAAAATGTTACTGCAGAATCAGCAGAATTTGAAACAATAAAGTAGATTACATGACAGAAAAACATTTCTGTCACCCAATGTATACATTTCCAAGGCATAACAAAGGCTGTACAAGATCAATATATGGCCCGAAAAGGCAGTTCTGCAAACTGGCCCAAAACACTCTCACATTGGTCCAGGGCCAACGGGTCATCCTTATTGTTGAGGCCTGTCAGTGAAAATCTTTCCTCCACTGCAACTCAGGAATCTTATTGTCCGTTCACCATATTTGAAATAGCACACTAAAGAATTAATGCCCTTTTGGCAACACACTGATGTGATGATAGAATCTGAATGCAAATGTGTGTTAGCAATGCATATTACTACTACTAATAATTTTTTGATATATTTACAGTAGGATATATGATCAAAATATCTTCATGGAATTTGATCTTTACTTAATATCCTAATAATTTTTGGCAAAAGAAAAATTGGTAATTTTGACCCATACAATGTATTGTTGGCTATTGCCAAAAATATACCCATGCAAGTCACAAATCTCTATTAAGCTCTTTTTCTTTTTAATGTGCTGCCCTAAGAACACTTTAGAGGAAGTAAAAGTCTTACTTGTGCAAAACACTCATTGGTGAGACCAACCCACAACTCTTGGCAAACATTACTTGAGCTTGTTTAGCAGATTTATAGTATTCTTATTAGAGATGCAGCTCCTCTGCTGCAAGATGTCTTGTTTACATGGTTAAAAACCTTGTTAAAGGCTACAAAGATTCCCTTCTATAACTCTCTGTTTGGTTATACATTGACCCTGCCAGCCACCATTACACTACATCACCATCATTAAAAATTAAGTATTAATAGTTCATGTCTCAAACCTTGTTACTGTGTTTCAAGTGAACCGAGATAGGTGATTGATAGCTGTTTTCACACAAAGAGCTGTTTTTATCAGTGTTCAAATCCAGCCTGCATTATGTAATGCTCGAATTCCTCTCTGTCTTTACTTCGACATTAGTGTATTGGACAGTCAAGAACAGCAAGAAACACAAAAGGCCAATATGTGTGTGATTCTCACAGAAGCTGTAATTAGGATTTAGGTGATTAATTTACATGAAAATTTTAATTTTAATATTTTCACAGTCCACAGTTTTGTTGGATTTTAAGGTCATGAGATTCACCCAAACAGATATTAAACATGATTGAAAGCATGAAAAACTTCTGTATGTAGTTTTTCGACTGTACTAAAGCATACAATTACAATAATATGTTTGCAGATATTTATGAAACATGCTAAGTTCACATACTTGTTTCACTGAAAAACAATGATATACAGCCAGTTATTTTAATTTGAAATGTGTGTTCCGTGTCTGTTTTTGCTAATGTTCACTGCTAATTTACCTAATAGTATTTTGACACCCGAGTTGCCAGTTGGCGGAAAACACAGTGTATTGTATCCATGGAAGCCAGCAAATGAACTGGGTCAGAGATTGCAGATTCTACCCGACCTAAAAAGCCTCAGCAAAAAAATATCTATTGATGAGAGCATATTAAAACATGGATAAATCAACTCATCAACTTACAAGTGTGTAAGTCTCCTCGCCTTCCATTGTCAGTGGCACTCGTTCCTGTTGCGTGTCCTCAATCTGGCAACCCGCATGAACGTTGAGTCTGAGGAGGAGGGGACAGGGGACAGGGGAAATAACTCTTTCCTATATTTTGAACCGCTAGCTGTCAATATTACATACTGCACCTTTAAATGCCTTGTGTTTGGCTTTGGCAGGTCCAGCCTATGACCTGACCTTAACTGAGGTAAGAGATGATTCTTTGGTGGTGGAATGGAAGGCTCCTGTCTACAATGGGGCCAGTGCCATCACTGGATACTTCATTGAGAAGTCAAAGAAAGGCTCTGATACCTGGAGCAAAGTCAACGAAAGTTCAGTCAACCACTGCTATCTCAAGGTATTGATTTGTGGGTGCTGACAAGCTCATGTTCTCAGATATTCTGTACTATCACTTCAGTATGCTAGACATAGAAATATGAATACTGGTGCACGTCTCTGTGGCTTTATCAAATGTATGGTTTGAATGTTTACAGGTCAAGGGACTAGAGACAGGCGAATCTTATGTGTTCCGCGTACGGGCAGAAAACGCCAAAGGCATTGGCATGACTTCAACCACATCTGACCCTCTGTGTGTCAAGGCACTGCCAGGTAAACATGTAGAGCAGACACTGTTTAAGGCATAGACAATCTACTCATACAAATCTGAATGTGAAAAATATTTAGTCAATGTGGTGGCTATAGTTCTGCCATACAGAGCCAGTTGCTTTTTTGATGGACACATTGCGATGCTGAAAGTATGTCGGCTGAAAGTATAGATGTCCCACTTTACAATTTAAAGAGACAATTGCTTTTGTTTGTTTACTCTAGAAATTGTATGTGAAAAAACTAGCATGAATTTTTTTTGCAGTTATTCTGAGCTTAAAGGATTAGTTCACCCAAAAATGAAAATTATCATACCATCCACCCCCATTATAAAGCTTGGAAGAGCCAGGATATTTTTCAATTTAACTCCGATTGTGTTTGGCTGAAAGAAGAAAGTCAAATACACCTAGGATGGCTTGAGGGTGAGTAAATTATGGGATAATTTGTGAATTTTTGGGTGAACTAATCCTTTGAGAATCACAATTTGTGAGACAATAATTGTAATTTGTAAATGTAATGTCATTTTGAAAAAAATTACGTAGATTGTCAAAATAGTAGATGGGAAGTACTGGATGTATGCTGGATTTCGCTGCCCATTATGCAAACGGATGCTGAAAAATGACTTGCCTTAAAGGGTTAATTCACCCAAAAATGAAAGTTCTTTCATCATTCACTTACCCTTATGGCATTCCAAACCCAAATCTGTTTATCATATAGTGATCATACCTCTTCACAAGAAGCTCGATTCTTTCGATTCTTATGGATTTTTTTTATTTTTTTTATGACGCTTTTATGACCTGTTTGGATCTTCTAATTTTTGGTTACATGGACTTTCATTGGAGGGACAGACACCTCTCAGATTTAATTTTAAAAAATCTTTATTTGTGTTTCAAAGATTAACCAAAGTCTTATGGGTTTGGAATGAGTAAATGATGTGAATAAATGATGACACAATTAAAATTTTGGGCTAAACCATCACTTTAAGGCAGCATTTGGGGTGCTAGAAGCAATATTTTTGGAAGGGGTTTTGTTTAAGGCAAATATTCACAACAATATGAGCTGAAACTTTTAACTATTTGCAAAAGAATGTGGTCTGCAACATTTCTAAAACCTGCCGGTTTACATCAATGCGACTAGACGAGACAGGGTATTGTTTCCATAGCAACTACTCTTTACTTCAGTTTTTTCTGTCAGCTTTCTGTAGTGCGGCTGTTGGACCCGTGAAAGCAAGTGTTTAGCATCCAGTGTGCTCTGACAGATGTAATAATAATGCTTACTGATTGGCTACTGTTTGTGATAAGCTACCTAATTAAAGTTCAAATATTTGAATATATTTGTTTAACATATAAAAAAATTAATTCTATTCACTAAACTCACATCACTGCTCCCTGGGAAACTAATGAAAATGATATTCCCACTGTTAAACATGATGAACCACTGCCTTAAGGGGACTTTGTTTAAAGTCAACATGAACTGCTTTTTGCAACCTATTTTACTTCCATAATGTGATGAATTTACAAGTGAAAATTGATTTTTAACAAGAAAAAAATATTAATTTGTTGTGATTTATTGATATGACCGTTAAATATCAGAATAGAACCAGGTGGTTGAAAGGGGTCAAGACTGGTTAGTATGGCCCAAGTAGTCTGCTTTTAAAAAAATTCTGGTTTACTACTATATTTGTGGGGACTCTCCATAGACGTAATGATTTTTATACTCTACATACTGTATATTCTATCCCCCTAAACTAACCCTACCTCTAAACCTACCCATCACACTAAACTTTCCGCATTTTTACATTAAAAAAATAAATAAATAAATAAATAAATAATTTATAAGCTTGTTTCATCATGGGGACTTCAGTTTAGGTCCCCACAGTGACACGAGTCCCATGAGTCTGTGTGAATTCAGGTTGAAGTCCCACCGGGATAGAAAAACATGTACACACACACACACACATACAGTATAGGACATTCATTTCCTGCAGCTCCAGAGTTATCAGGGATTAGTCATGGTTCAGGTGATTGGCTCAAAATGTCTGTTCCCAGAACTGAGTGTCTATTAGAAAAGATTTCAGTTCACACCCTTCTGAGGGTCTTGCGTCAGTTGATGAACGGATAACCTTCTTCAGAAATTCTATAGACCTCATTGGCTTGGCAACATCAGAAAAAATGAGGCAAGTCATTTCAGAGGAGGTCATCCATCCAGGGTGTTCTCCTTACTTTTGCCCAAAATGCTGAGATAAGCTCCAGCATCCCTGCTACCCTACATAGGACAAGCAGTTTGGAAAATGGATATATTTCAGATGTGGATCTTACAATAATTATAATATGTTTTCTGTTTTTTCTTCTTTTTTTGTATAATATTTGTTTTATTTTGTGCATTGGTGAATTGTGCACAGTAAGACCAGAAAGTTGCATTTAGTTGTCAGTTTGAAGTTTGAAACCTAAACAACTTACACAGCCATCCAGACTAGCAGAATATCTGTGAATTCTATAAAGGGATCTTTATTTTTGAAGAATTGAGAGGAGTTCACAGTGGGGCTGAGAGAGAGCTGTACAGGGCAGTGTGGATTGCACCATGGGAGGTGTTCTGGAGTGTCTTGGGGAGCAGCTGCCTGCACATTCACAGATAAGGAAAAAGCAGACACAGGATGATCCAAGATGATTCATTCCGAGTAGCCTGAAAGGATTGTGGCTGATAAAATGGCATCAGCCAGTAGAGTGCACTGTGGATTTGTGTGTCTATATAAAGAATGTGTGTGATGTTGTGTGAGATGTTCTCCATACAGCACAACTGAGAAGGGAAGCCCTGCTTGGGCTGATTGGTCATAATCAGGGCCACACTGAATATATGCCCACAGAACTCCACAGATTTCTGCACTTTAAAGGTGCACTATGTAACTTTTCTGTCCACTAGATGTCGCCTATTAAAAACAAAGGCGTAGTTTGATGATGCCAAGTTCACTCGGCGGCTGCTATGACACTTGTTGCACACTGCAGTAAAAGTAAAGCGTTTCTGCAAAATAAAACCGGAAACCAAGGGTAATGCAGATATGACGCAATTGACAGGCGACTCCCTCACATGTCCCGGTTCCTTGGTTAAAATTTTCTCGCAATTTACAAATAATTGGAAACATTTGGGATATTGTAAGTACTCAACTGAACAAAATATATAACACTGGCCTAGTGTTTTTTGGATTTTACTGAAAAAATGTTACATAGTGCACCTTTAACAGCCATCATTCACAAACTTCTGCACACCTGTTACATGTTCATTAATTGCATTTTTTTTTATTTACTAATTTTATTATGCTTTTAGATGCCACTACAATAAGAAAAATGGTAACCTAAAAATGGTAGCATCTAAATGAGCTGCTTTTTATTCGAGTCAAAAATATTATTTTACATCACTGAATCCAATTAACACTGAACTGACTTCAGCTGAACATCAGCCGATTTTTTCCTGTTATCACTGTGAAGCTGCTTTGAAACAATCTGTATTGTATAAAAAGCTATATAAATATAGGTGACTTGACTTCACCTAAATACAATGATTTATACCATATATATATATATATATATATATATATATATATATATATATATATATATATATATATATATATATATATACATACAGGGAGTGCAGAATTATTAGGCAAGTTGTATTTTTGAGGATTAATTTTATTATTGAACAACAACCATGTTCTCAATGAACACAAAAAACTCATTAATATCAAAGCTGAATATTTTTGTATCAATATTTTAAGTAGTTTTTAGTTTTAGCTATTTTAGGGGGATATCTGTGTGTGCAGGTGACTATTACTGTGCATAATTATTAGGCAACTTAACAAAAAACAAATTTATACCCATTTCAATTATTTATTTTTACCAGTGAAACCAATATAACATCTCAACATTCACAAATATACATTTCTGACATTCAAAAACCAAACAAAAACAAATCAGTGACCACTATAGCCACCTTTCTTTGCAAGGACACTCAAAAGCCTGCCATCCATGGATTCTGTCAGTGTTTTGATCTGTTCACCATCAACATTGCGTGCAGCAGCAACCACAGCCTCCCAGACACTGTTCAGAGAGGTGTACTGTTTTCCCTCCTTGTAAATCGCACATTTGATGATGGACCACAGGTTCTCAATGGGGTTCAGATCAGGTGAACAAGGAGGCCATATCATTAGATTTTCTTCTTTTATACCCTTTCTTGCCAGCCACGCTGTGGAGTACTTGGACGCGTGTGATGGAGCATTGTCCTGCATGAAAATCATGTTTTTCTTGAAGGATGCAGACTTCTTCCTGTACCACTGCCTGAAGAAGGTGTCTTCCAGAAACTGGCAGTAGGACTGGGAGTTGAGCTTGACTCCATCCTCAACCCGAAAAGGCCCCACAAGCTCATCTTTGATGATACCAGCCCAAACCAGTACTCCACCTCCACCTTGCTGGCGTCTGAGTCGGACTGGAGCTCTCTGCCCTTTACCAATCCAGCCACGGGCCCATCCATCTGGCCCATCAAGACTCACTCTCATTTCATCAGTCCATAAAACCTTAGAAAAATCAGTCTTGAGATATTTCTTGGCCCAGTCTTGACGTTTCAGCTTGTGTGTCTTGTTCAGTGGTGGTCGACTTTCTGCCTTTCTTACCTTGGCCATGTCTCTGAGTATTGCACACCTTGTGCTTTTGGGCACTCCAGTGATGTTGCAGCTCTGAAATATGGCCAAACTGGTGGCAAGTGGCATCTTGGCAGCTGCACGCTTGACTTTTCTCAGTTCACGGGCAGTTATTTTGCGCCTTGGTTTTTCCACACGCTTCTTGCGACCCTGTTGACTATTTTGAATGAAACGCTTGATTGTTCGATGATCACGCTTCAGAAGCTTGGCTATTTTAAGACTGCTGCATCCCTCTGCAATATATCTCACTATTTTTGACTTTTCTGAGCCTGTCAAGTCCTTCTTTTGACCCATTTTGCCAAAGGAAAGGAAGTTGCCTAATAATTATGCACACCTGATATAGGGTGTTGATGTCATTAGACCACACCCCTTCTCATTACAGAGATGCACATCACCTAATATGCTTAATTGGTAGTAGGCTTTCCAGCCTATACAGCTTGGAGTAAGACAACATGCATAACGAGGATGATGTGGTCAAAATACTCATTTGCCTAATAATTCTGCACTCCCTGTATATATATACATATATATATATATATATATATATATATTTACCACATTTTACCATGTATAGCAATTATTCAACCTAAAATAAAAAATTAATTTTCTTGGTTTAAGCTTATTATTTTTTTCATGTGTGGAAACGGTGATTTTCCCTGAACATCCTAGCTGCTCTGTTCCATACAATAAAAGTGAATTAGAACTGGGTTTGTAAAGTCACAAAATAAAAAAAATAAAAAACACCAGTAACGTATCATAGCTTGTGTGACAAACAGACTAAAATGTAAGCTGGTTTTCACTGAAAATCAAATATGATGCTGCATCAGGTTTGACATTTGGTTAGGAGACACATTGGTACCAATGGCATTTGACGTCAATGTTAAAAGCCATCAGCGGATATGTTTTATATGTGACATTTGTTGTCCATTTTAAAGCTTCAGAGGAGCAAAATCTCATTAATAATTAAATATATGAATAAACGTATTAATATAATATTAATGTGTATATATCATGAGAAAAGCTGATCAATTTAATATTGTGTCCCCAACGTTTCAAATCATTCCTATGGAAGAGCATTGACCAGTAATCCAATCATATCTCTACTCCAGCATATCATACAGTATTTGTTTAGTAGTCTCCACCTCTTGTCGACTTGTGTGCAAATTCTTCTGTGCTTCTGTTATTTTGAAGGCACCCAGGAAATCAAGTGTGGCGTCGATGGGGAATCAGGTGACATTTATCTCTCGTTTGAGAGCTGCCAAATGAAGGAGACATCAAAGTTTGTGTGGAAGAAGTCCTACCAAGAAATTACTGACTTCTCTAAGGGCATCGTCGTCAAGACATCAGGCAGCCAGTAAGCACAAAACACGTTCAGTGTGTCCTAACTAGAGCTGGTCCAGATACATATTAGCTCAAAGCATATTTAGGGCAATGCCACAGTCTGTGCATATTTAATTCCATTTGTTTTCCTTTTGTTGTCCCACTGAACAGACACTAATGTTTGCTCATTTGTTTCTTTAGCTCAACTTTGCTTTTTAAGAACCCAGACAAAGAGGATTTGGGCACATTCTCTGTATCTGTTACACATGCTGATGGTGTCTCGTCCAGCTACAAGATCTCAGCAGAAGGTGAGACTTGTTAATATATTATGACTATCAGCTTTATTATTAATGCCCTTCCTCAAAGTTATATAGAGTACAAGACACTATCAAAACATTCCATTGGCAGATTTGAATCATATTTGATTCAGATGTCGGTATACTATATATATGTTGGTGTGTGACATGGATGTTACATAATATTTACAATGATATTAGATATTTCAAAGATACTTCCTTTAATAAGAATAATTATAAGAATAATAAAGATTTGTGTTGTCTGCTGTAATGTACTTGAAAAGTGTTGATAGTGATGATAGCTGACAGAAAATGATGGTTGATAGTTACCTCTATTCTTTAGAGCTGGAGAAGATGTTGGCCCTCAGCTATGACATACGCAACCCAAGTAAGTGGCCCCAGATGAGGGAGTAGAGTATGGAGCCCCTAAAGGGACATGGTGAAGAATATGAGATATATAAAATATTTGGCAATGCTTTTGTGTTCTCTTTCAAATGTTTTGTGTTTCCTAAAGAAACGTTGCGTTCGCTTGCAAAGTTTCTCAGGGGAACACAAAACGTTTGCGAGAGATCCCAAAAGCATTGACTTATTATTTTTCCTACCATCTCATATTTTTTTCCACCACCATGTCCCCCTTAGGGGCTCCATAGTGGAGATTCTATACTGTTGTTTTGACCTACAATCTGTCCAGTATCTAATTTTGTAAAATGTTGTTTAGACTAAACTTGAATGAACCATGTTCAATATGCACATTTGGAAAACCTGGAAATTATCCAAGCTTAGAAAAGTCAATAAATTCAATTTGAAATTTGGAATTCAATAAAATCTTAAAAAGTCATGTGAATTATTGTAACATTTCACGATATGATTCAAATTGTTAACATTAGTTAATACATGTTAATTTATAATTATTGTTATACAATTTGGCTTATTCAAAATGTATACATTTTAGCTATTGCAAAATTACTGTTTTGGAAATTTCTATAGTGCATATGTTTTTCTATTTATGCTTTGCTTTAACATACTTAATCGGCTAAAATAACTCTTTGTGAGTGCAAAAATTGGTCTTTGATCTATGATTTTTTATGATGTTTTAATTGAAAGCAACTTGCACTGACATATCTTAAAATATGTCACTCTCATTGTTTTGTCTCAAGATGCACACCAGTAATGTTTATCTCCTTATTGATCCTAATCCTGTCTGTGAAACCAGGCCTGGGAGTCCTTATCTAGAAAAGCCATAGATAGGAATCTCAATTCGTTTTTTTTGTTTGTTACTTTTTTTTTTGTATAGAACCAGCGTATGTAAATTCAAAGGTCATGTGTATGAACTGTGACAACATACAAGGCGACATGTCAGTTTGTCACGCGTCACCTCTCTTGTCTCACAGTTATTCCTCTGAAGACTGAACTGGCCTATAAGATTCTAGAGAGAGGCCGTATGCGCTTTTGGCTGCAAGCTGAGGGCATCTCCTCTTCTGTGACCTACAAATTCTTTGCCAATAACAAAGAGCTTGTCAACTGCGAGGTAAAGAACAGTCAAATAGAATGGTACCGACAACCACAGCCTTCATTATTTCATAAACAGAAAACAGGGAGTTTTATATTAAAGGGATAGCTCACCCCAAAATGACAATTCTGTCATCATTTACTCACCCTCAGGTTCTTCCAAACCCCATGACTTTCTTACTTCTGTGGAACATAAAAGAAGAAAAAAAAATTGTTTAGCAAGTGCCAAGAGGTCACTAGGGATTTCACAAAATATCATTATCGTATTGTTTATCAGATTATTTTGGATATATATTGGCCAAAATATAATATAATATAATATAATATAATATAATTAATTAATCGCGATTAATCGATTGCTCAGCACTAATTATATTTAATTAGTGCTGAGCAATCGATTAATCACGATTCATTCCATCCAAAATAAAAGTTTGTGTTGACATAATATATGTGTGTGTACTGTGTATAATTATTATGTGTATAAACACACACACATGCATCTATATATTTAAGAAAAATGTGTTATATTTATAATATAATATAATATAATCTAATTTCTTTTGTTGTCGAACTCTCACTTAACATTAATTACAAACACTAATAATTTAATAACATTGTTAAATGTAATCTCAAAATATTTTTTGCACTTTACACTACTGTACATTATAATTGTCATTCTCATTCTTATTGTGTTTTATTTTTTACATTTATTTAGACAAAATAGTATAAAATTCAAATATTAGCCATTTAACGGTTATCTGCTTTTAATATCAGCCAGAAATTGACTACTGGTACATCCTCCCTAATTGTTGTCCATTCACTTCATTGATCTGAAAAGGCCAGCATGGATTTCTTGCTATAAATAATTTATTTTGTGTTATGTGGTAGAAAGAGAGTCATACAGGTGTTGTATTTGATTACAGAATTGTCATTCTAAGTGAACTATCCCTTTAAGTTTAGCTCCAACTGGTGCTGTGCAAAGAAACATAACCAATCCAAATAAATAGATTCAGCTCCTTTGCAATACTACCATCTGTTATGTTCATTTGCTTGAGCCTCCTAAGAAAAGCCCAGGAGAGAAATGTTTACCTCTCTGGCTTTTTCACAGCAAACTAAAATGAGTCACGATGCAGCTACGGGCATTATTGAGATGGTGATGGATCATTTCACTGAAGACAGCGAGGGCACTTTTACCGTGCAGATACAAGATGGCATAGCTAAGGCCCAGTCCTCTCTGGTGCTGATTGGAGATGGTGAGAGCCAGCATCGCTCTAGGGCTTTTGCAGCTCACATCTTGGGATATTGTGCTCTTCTGTTGAACTCTATTCACTGACCTCTTATAGTTTCTGCTTTATTTTCCTGTTCCAGCCTTCAAGGCAGCGTTGGCTGAGGCGGAGTTCCAAAGGAGGGAGTACATTCGTGTGAAAGAGGGTACTACACTCATCGTGTTGATGTAGCTGTTGAAATAAACTTCTGATAGACTGAATTAGACCCTGTGGTTTTGTAATGCATTCTTGCTATTACTTTTTTGAGGTTTACAAATAAGCTTTGCATCATTGACAAAATATCTTGGTTCCCTGCTGAAATATAGTTCGGCCAAAAATAATAATTCTGTTATTATTTACTGACTAGGGTTGTGCAGCAGAGCTAATATCTGTATATGTCTCAAATCTGTATACAATCTCAAAATTATTTGTATATGTAATTGGGAAAAAATAGAATTGGGCATGGATTTGACCAAAAGTTAAAATTTACATGAGAAGCCTGTTTTTGGGCGAATTCCAATCGGAAGTGAGCATCCCTATGCCGTACTCACTTTGGAGGGAGCAGAGCACTTGCGTGTCATAATGTAACAGTTTGGAATGGGAGCATTGAAAGACAATGAATTTTCCTGTCCTCCTGTTTCCATGACACTGCAGATCATGTTCTTACAACAGAAATTTCTTATTGCTGTTAAAATAATTGTTGCAAATAAATATACATTTTATAATGAAGTTTCTAAACTATGCTTTATATATATAGGATATATAGAGTTTACACTCATTCACTTCACGCACTCATTATTATAGCTATCCCTGACTCAACTGTGTCCCCTGGAGTGACTGTGTCTGCCAATTATTTTTACTATTAAGGCCCGTTCACACCAAGGACGCTAACTATAAAGATAACGATAAAGATATAGTTCTAAAAATCATTCTCAATATTAATGAATAGCAGAGTTCTCACCACAGCTATAACGATAATGGCACAGAGAAAAGATATCGTTGAAATCACTTTCTTAGAACAATTTTTTTCCAGGTGATGAATGAAAATGTGAAAAAGGTCTGCACTCTAAAAAATTATTTATTAATAGGAAATAAATATGTACAAACGTTTCGGCTCTTTGCCTTCGTCAGTGTGACAATTTTACTTGTTCTATAAGTATATAGAAAGTACGCTGCAGGTCTTCAGGTGGTCATGATCATAATGGAACAATCAAACAATCAGTCCACAGACAGTTTAAGTCCATCTGGAACAATAAATAAATACAACAATAACAAAGAACAATGTTGGGAACAATTACACATCAGGCCAAAAGTCCATTCGGGTAAATTTCCTCACGACTAAATATTCCACAGTCAACTGTTAGTGGTATTATAACAAAGTGGAAGCAATCAGGAACAGCAACGGAGTGGTAGGCCACGTAAAATCACAGCCCATGTTGGAACAGGAAGGCCCCTTGACTGCCCCTTGAACATGACTGCGCACCAGTGCACAAAGCAAGATCCATAAAGAGATGGATGAGCGAGTTTGGTGTGGAGGAACTTGACTGTCCTGACTTCAACCCGATAGAACACCTTTGGGATGAATTAGAGCGGAGACTGCGAGCCAGGCCTTCTCGTCCAACATCAGTGCCTGACCTCACAAATGCGCTTCTAGAAGAGTGGTCAAAAATGGTCACACTCCTAAACATTGTGGAAAGCCTTCCCAGAAGAGTCGAAGCTGTTATAGCTGCAAAGGGTGGGCCAACTCCATATTAAATCCTACGGATTAAGAATGGGATGTCATTAAAGTTCATGTGCATGTAAAGGCAGATGTCCCAAAACTTTTGGCAATATAGTGTATGTCTTAGCACCTACTTAGCTGGGAAAGCGTAGTGAGTGTTTCGATCAGGTGATGAACGATAATAACATTGACAGCTAATCAGAATCCATCCGGCTGTAACGAACTTGAGCATTTAAAGTGGCAGACAAGCACGTGCTTAGAATGAACAGAATGATATTGTCTGCTGGTGTGGACGCTAATATAGTTATCTTTTTAGTTAACTTTAAAGTTGTCGTTCTCAATGTGAACGGGCCTTTATTCGGTAGAATTTGTTATTTGTTTTGAAGCCATTATCTGTGCATTTCCGAATCCGCACATCCCTATTACTGACCCTCATGTTGTTCCAAACCTGTATCTAGCTTCTGTAGAAGAATACATTTTTAAGAAAATGCCAGTCACTCTTTTTCCCCCAGTTATGTTGTAGATTCTACTGAAACTAGTAGCTTTTCCAAACATTTCAAATTTTGGGCACCTTGGCTAGGCCATGAGACAAGCTAAACCACCTTAGGCTGGTTTAAGTTTTTTGTTTCTTTCAGTAGGCTTGCTAGGTTATTCTTCAAGTTTCTTATATTTTCAGAATGTTCATTTTCTGATTTTATATTCCAGGCCCTCACTTTATGGAGTTCCTCGCTTTTCAAATTGGGGATAACGCTTCTGTCACCCTTGTTTGCAAGGCAAGTTGGATGGGAATGATTTAACCCAAGCAAATTGAATGTTTTGGACTAACTGATGATATATTGGTCTTTTCTTGCATGTCTGACCACTTTCAGGTGGCTAATTTGAAGAAGGAGTCTGTGTTTCAGTGGTATAAGGACAATGTAGAGGTGATTCCTGAGGTGCCTGCTGACTTAAATTCAGGAGTCTGCAAGTTCCCCCTAACTCATGTGAGCACTTCACTTCATAAACACTGGTTGAAACAAATTGTTTAGCCCAAAGGTTTTTAACTGGATATCAAGTGGTGGTCTGACATAGTTCCAAAGTTGCTTATCATACAAAAGTAAGCCAAAAAGCCATTTAACACATTGAAATTTCTATATAAAAAAAATAGTTAACCCGAATATTATATTCCATGTTATTTAATATATCCAGTGAATACATAAACAATAGTAGAATAATGATCTAAAAGCATAACACATGGAACAAATGGAAGCTTTTTCTTCTTCTCTCTTATTATGCATGGTATCTTAATATTGCATTTCTATACACGTTTATATTGCTAATAACTGTGATATGTTATTAGCATTTACCATTGTTTTTTTTCCATGCTTCCCTTAGAACAGAACAAACTTGTGCTCCATTTTGGGGTCGTGACCACTAGTTTAGTCAGTAACAGGCAGCATTTGTGTTTGTGTCTTCCGTAATCAAAGTTTAAAATATATTTAAAGTGTATTGAAGCATACTCAGTGCTAAGTACCATAGCTAAGGCTATTTCAGTAAACAGAGAAATAATCCCTGCTGGACTGTTAAGGGTAATTGTTCTAGGGTTTTTTTCAATCGATATTCTTCCCATTTACAAAGTAAAACAGCTTGTGCAACCTAGGTAAATACAACAAAGAAGCTTGACACATGACAAAATTATACTGTATTTGCTATAATCGCTCCTGACATCTTATGAAGAGCATTTCACATGAGAAATAACCTTAAGAGCTTTTGACTCCCAAAGGATTGAAACCAGAGGTGTGAATCAAAGGTGTGTAATTTTATGTAATGTTGGTTATTCTTTGACATTTTTTTTTGTCAAATGTATTTTTACAAAACTATTTGAAATAGCTATAATTTACTCCCAAGACAATGTAGCATAGAAACTGTTCTGCCGGTAATGCTCTAAAAAAAGCATCAGTCAGGTGGCCTGTTTTTATGAAATGCTGTAATTTTTTTCTTCCATTTTTTTTATCCTTATATTCTAGTTCTCTAAGAAGGATGTGGGACTATATAAAGCAACCATCACCGATGACAGAGGCCAAGATGTGTCACAGATTGATGTTTCTGGCAAAGGTACAGTCTCTCAGGATTGTCTTATCAAATATGGAAAAATGTAAAAATGTTCCATAAAGCGTATTAAAGATGTTTTTTTTTCTCATCCACAGCATTTGATGACATCATTAATGAGCTCAGCCGTGTCTCTGGTGTGTATGACATGTATCATCATGCTCGTCATTTTGCTCTCCAAAGCCAGCATGTCTTTCCTTGTGTTAAACCCAAATGATTTTAAATCAGTCATCTTCCTCTCTCATCTTCTATGGTGTCTATGAAGTCAATTATGAACGTTTTATGTTTCCATAGTTCATTTTTAGTGCAGCTCTAGCAGTCAGGGTCTTTGTGAGGAATTGTATGACTGTAATCCTAGGGTGACTCTGCTACTCTTATGCTGAAAACGTACTATGTTGATTTAGTATTTAGGTGACTGAAAATATATCCAGGTGAAAAATAATTCAGCTTATTATTAAAGCCATCAAAAGATTTTCATACATGCAGTACCTACAGTAGATACAAATACTATTACAATTATACAAAACTTTTTACAATAGCCTACATGCACTTACAGTGTACTTACATACTTACCTTAGAAAGTACTGGGTAATATAATCTAACTACATGTGTTAAGGTTAGGTTTAGTGGTAGGTTCAGGGTTAATTGCTATAATAAGTACATATTATGTAACAGGACTGTAAAATAAAGTGCTACTAAAACTTTTGACTGGTAAAATACATAAAAATAATTGAAACATAATATATATATATCATTTTTTTCCGAACCCCTTAAGGTACTGGCTATCCATCCTGGGTGTTTTCCAAGTGGTTTGGAGAATGGATGGATAGATGGATGTATTTAATTTTTAATTATAGTAATGAGAATTTGGGAGGAAAATCTGCCAAATTGACATAAATATAATGTCACAATGCAAAATATATATTTATATGTACAGTCAAACCAAAAATTATTCAGGCACCTTCAACATTTTCTCACATTTTCTATCAGTTTTCTATCAGTTTATTCGCTATAGTTTAGAAAAGGTAATATAATATGACAAGAACTCAGAGTTAAACTCTGTCAGAACAAATTAATCTTGATAATGTCAGATAACTTTGATAGAAAGGTATATAATGGATTACAATCAACCAATCAGCTGTCAGCTGTTAAATTTAAGTAAATTAGATAATACCAATTTAGGTCAACCAATGCTTAATTTTGTTCAGTCTGTGGTGCAAAACTTGTGTCTGAATAATTTTGATCCCAAATTTGTATAATTTTTACTGGTAGTCCACTGTATGAAGAATTTTTGGGTATAATATGTCACAGTTTACATAAATGAACTATAGTGTCCTGCACCCACTAGTAAAAAATTATTTCTGGTGTCTGAATAATTTTTGGTTTGACTGTACGTTTAATGAATTTGAGGTGAAATATGACCACGTTCTTGACATGTTTCACATATTTTCACATACATTTATTTATACATAATCAATGGAAACTACTGCAGTTGACCAACTCGTTGCATTTCCTACCCCCTGAGCTCAGTTTCTAATGTACTAAATCAATTCTCAAACACTTTTTCTGTTACTGCAGTTGTGAGAAGAACAGTTGTTTATTTTAGTTATGTGACTACTTGAAAGTCTTTGCATAAATAACAAAAGAAGCTCCACTTAAACATGTGGTGAATCACAGCAATGCAGCTTTTTGTAAAAAAAAAAGATTAAAAGTGAATTTTAAGATCTCTTTCCTTCTTTTTTGACCTGGATAGGACCCAGTGCCTCCGAGTTGATGATTCAGTGCACTGCAGAAGGCATTATGCTTGAGTGTCACATGAAATATTACACCGAGGAGATGAAGATCCATTGGAAACAAAAGTATGCACATTTTCCACTCTCACTTGAAAATATTTCCTGGAATAAAAAAAGATTCACAAATACCCGTAAAAATGAAATGCACATGCCTCTTCATGTTCCCAGGCGTGACAACGACTCTACATGTAAACATGATTTTTGGATTTTGGTCTATCATTTTGTTTTGCTTTAGTGTGAGGTGTACAAAAAAAAAGATTATTGAACTACAGGAAATTACATGGAATAAAGAGTCTGTCTTGTTCCTCGCTCTGTTGTCGACACAAAACAAATCATTCTGATTGCAGTTCCCTAATGCTCTGCCCTGGAGGTGATTCAGTAGCATGTGAAATACTAACATAGCGAGAAAAGCCCTTCCTGCTCGCATGGGTTCTCAAATCCCTGTATTAGCATTTTGAAGTGGCTATTCTGGGTCTTTCCTCCCCGTTTTGAATCTCACGCAAAGAAGGTATTAATGCAAGGGGAATTTCACATTCAGTTACAACACAAAAAAAAAACACCCGCCGTGTCTAATTTTACTCTAGGGACATGCTAATTTGATGCTCCACTTTAAAAAAAGGCATGTCTAACATTTACTCTATGGAAAAATGAGCAAACAATTGAGTTTAAAAAGGGATTAAACGTGCCTTCGTTGTAACATGTTAGAAGCAGTGATGTGCATGCACTGCGCTTGCACATGGTCGTATTGATTTTGTTATTCTCTCATTGAGGAACAGATATTTAACAGGTTTGCTCTTTGTGCTTCAAGGGAATCTAAAATCACTGCATCAGAAAGAATGCGAATTGGTGGCAACCCAGCAATGGCAACTTTGGAGATAGTCGAACCTACTGATAAGGATAAAGGAATGTATACTATTGAGATTGTGGATGCCGAGAAGACACACACTCGTACCCTGGACCTCTCTGGACAACGTGAGTTGTTTGGATGTGTCATTCCTTAATACTGCTTTCTGATTATTTCCAAAGGTATTTAATAACAGCTGACCCTAAATCTTCTGGACATGAAACTTCCTTCTCTTTTTAATCCTAATGGCCTAATAGCGGGTCGTAAATAGTAACGGAAAACTAAATTATGCCTGTTTTAGCATAAAACAACCTTGGCTAAATATTATAAGTGGACCTCAGGGAGAAAAAAAAAGGAGAGTATTGTGAAAAAGAACCCAATTACTTTTGAACTTAGTTATCAAGTGAAATAGCTGAAATAGTTTTCAAATCACCTCCAGAATCAGCATAAATGAAAAACGCCACATCAATACTGAAGAAAACTGTCATGTTTTCAAAGTGATTTTGTCTATAAGGCTTTATCACTCCAAAACCCTACACCACATTTGTTATAAGCAAAATGGTCACCTGAAACACATGTTCTGGCATTGATCCTGTGTAGACGTGTTTGATTGGAAGTAAAGGCCAGTTTTGCAGCTGCGCACACAGGAAATGTATTTAGGGAAATCCAGGGATGAAAAAATGCCATCACAGTATCAAAGGTGCAGATACTGGCAGTGGTTTCAGTTAGTCAACAGACTGTGTGATGACAAACATAATCAAGGGCTGGTGTCTGACAGGTCCTACGATTTGCAGAATGGTGACAGTAATGAGTAGGGGAAGAAGAGCTATTTCCAGCGAAGCAGGAAAACAATGCTATTAAAATAATGAGAGCTGATTTTCTTTTTATGCCGTGCCTCCAGGACAAGACGCAGCGAGTAGAGAGACGGTGTATTTTTCCTTTTTAAAAAAAAATTGTATTCATGTTTTATATGCTCTTAACTTTTTTTCTTTTTTTTTTCTGTTTCCCCCCTTTAGTCTACGACAACGCCTACGCAGAATTCCAGAGACTCAAGTAAGATAACCAGTGCATCAGGCCACCACATGGCTTTCCACCTCCTAAATGTTTAGAGATGCAAAGCATGTGAGCTGTACGTCAGTGTTTGGGTAAAATATTAAGGTCTGCTAATGAACTCAACAATGCTATTCTTCTTTTGCCCTTCAGAGCGGAAGCATATGCTGAAAAGAGTGAGTATACTTAATCACTCCCAACACTCTCGGGGGTCCTGCTTTGATATGTAATTATAGTCCCAAAATTAACTTCGCAATGTTTTCTTGTCAGATCGTGGCAAAGTGGTTGGTGGTCTTCCTGATGTTGTGACTATCATGGAAAAGAAGGTTTGTTTAAGCTCATTATGTGTGAGCCATGACATTGTGAAAAATGGATCACAATGCATAAAGAAATTGGATTCTGATCTGACTTTCCTTTTGAAGAAAACCATGTCAAAAACACCGCAAAGTGTACAATATTCAATTGCACTTACCAGTCTTACATTACCAGTCAAAAGTCTACAGCTACTCATTCTTTATCAGTTTCGCTTTTAATACTATAAAACAACACAAATGAGTATAAGAATTATGTTGTAACCAAGTGGCCAAATCATTATACTTGAGCTTTATCAAAGTCATCACTCTTTTGAAGTAGTTCATATGCTGGGCAATTGTTAATCCATCTCATCCATTAAAAAAAGTTTTGCCACAATTTATATTGGTCTACAAAACAAATTTCAATTTCTGGAATTTAAGCAAAAGCCTTTAGATTGAAAGGTTTTTTACAATAATAAGAAACTAATTCAGTCAAGTGTGTTGAAACTTTTGACTGGTACAGTATGTGTTAGCTTAAGTGCAGTAAGGCTAACTGAACTTGTCTAATCAAAGTTACATTCAAAGTTGCAGTCTTTCAACTGCAATGTTATGATCACACCATTAAACTCAGTGAACCTAGTAACTTTTGCATGATATGCGCAAGAATACATAGAAAAGTGTGTGAGAATACCTAGGTTTTTTACATAAAGAAAACTCTACTCTCTGGAATTACATTAGTAACACGTAACCACGTGTTCATCTGCCTGGACCGGGGTGCTTCTAGAGAGCCTGTAGTTTAAGTTTAGCTACAAGTGTCCTGCAGTTTGAGTTTAGCTCCAATTTGCTTCAACACCTGCCTGTTTTCTAGTATGCCTAGTAAAACCTTGATTAGCTGGTTCAGGTGTGTTTAATTGATCTACACTATGCAGGACAGGGGTGTACAGTCCAGTAGCCCAACAAAAGCATGATTTAGAACTACACAGCTCCAATAATGAACTAGGTTCCCTTTCAAAATGGAACTTCAAGTTGGAGTTGACTCTATGTGGAATGGCATCAGCGTGACCGGCTGAGGCCCCATTTACACTAATGCGGCTGCTAAAAAGGACCACAAAGTCAGCAAAGCACGCAGTTCTGTCTCCGTGTTATTGTTTACACGGTCGTCGAGGCTGGTATGTTACAGAGCCATTGAGAGACGGCTCTGGGCTGTGTTTTCCAAGACCATTGTAATAACGGTCTCTACGATCAACTTAGGCGTACAGTGCTTTTGGGAAACGCAGCCCTGGTCTGATGTGTTCCGGTAGCAGGTGTAGGCAGCCACGCCATCATTTTTAAGAGTCTCCGTTTTGGTCCGTTTACACTGAAAATTAACCCCAGAGTTTTCAAACTAAATTGGGGTCTGCAGCGTTTTCAAAAGTCTCAGTTTTCGAAGTTTGAAAACACCTGAGTAGTGTAGACGACAGGCGTATCCGTAGCAAAAGTACGTGTAATCTGGGCCTGAAGCACGTTTAAACACACGCCAATATTTATTAACTGTCAACAATCCATGACATCACAGGCATGGAGTATAAAAGGTTATCTGCAATGCACGTCATCATCTTTTTTTGTCATCAGGAGCCATTTGTTTGTAGCGTGTGTTATCAAAGATAATGGAAAGTTCAAGCAGAAAGTGTATGCCTCTGTGTCCTCGTTATTTGACACCTGAGGACACCCACGATCTGTGCGTTGTATGTTTGGGAGCAGAGCATGTGCATTCAGCACTCGAGTGTACTGGATGCGCTCACTGTGACAAGTTCACAGTGAGGAAGCTCTGCTTGCGCTTGGCTCGCTTCACGAGGGATAAGGGACAAATGTCTGCATCCCATGGTTCGGGTCCCGCTGGCAGATATTAGGGAGGAGAGAAATTATATTATTGATGCCCGGTCTCGCCCTCTGGGACTTTTTGGCACTTCTGTTGAGATGGTTGTGGGGAAGTTCAGAGAGACAACGGGGCAGTCAGCGCTCAGGAGGTATATCTCGTCCGATCCTATTTTCCACCTAAGACCTCCGACACATCTGGCCTGTCAAGAGACAACTGGAGACAGGGCCAGAAGGTGAGCATGGCCACTCATAGGAGGAGCTTTGACAAGAAAAGGAGGCACAACCTCAGGGAGACTATTGATAAGAGGCAGTCTGAGAGAAAGAAAAGACCACCAAATGAATTTTTCTTATAAAAACAATCCCCACTATGTGGGGCAGCACACCAAATATAAAATGTATTATGTGCCAAAAGTGCTTCTACATGTGTTCAGTGATTACAATGTAAAACAAGTTGTTAATCACAATTGTACATTAATTATATTAATGACATAGCTTAAACTAGCACTGCGAACCTGGCCCACCTAAATTTATTGTTAGGATCCACTACCATTTCCATTATAAGCACTTTACTGTAACTGTCTCCCAAGTGTGTTTTACTGTACACGCGATTTTTGTTTGCTATTGCAAACTGAGCAACGAGTCAACATTACTTCCTATGATAATCTACATTATGCCTTAAGTGTTGTCAATAGACAAACTTGTAATGCAACTGGAGCATTCCTTTCAGACGCCCATGGAGAGCTGTAGCCAACGCATTAGTGATCTGTATTGCCGCAGGCAGTCGTGCCAGTGAGCGCTGTTCTATGGCTCTTCCCTTCAACCCTGGGAGTGTGTGTTGGAGAGCGTCATTCTCCTCCGCTCCCTAAGATCCATGTCCATTGTCTTCTGCCTCATAATCCATTGCTTGCTAGCAGCATGAAGCCAGCTTGGGGAATATGTTGTATTCTGCCTGTGAAAGGATATTGGTGGGATTATGATTCGCCTGAATTGTTGAAGCTGGAAATGCCCGGCATCCTTTTTTCTTTCAGATCAAATAAACATAGCAGGTCAGTGGCTCTCAGATCCATTAAAGGAAAGATGAGGTGAACTCATGTGGGAGAGGAGACCTTTCACATGATGACCTGCAGAGGTCATGTATACTGTGGTTTTCCAGTGAGAGCTCCCCTCAGGGCTTCGGGCGTACTGTATATTTTAGTTTTCATTGAGCCGCTCTTGTTCATAAAAAGCCCAAAGAGTCGCTTTGTTGATATCCATTACTGTGAAATATGTCATGTAAACTGGATAAATGCAACATAAATCGGAAAACAAAGTCAGATCTATATTCACTCAAAAATTTTTTTTAAATTGTACCTATATGGGTACAACAGCTTATCACTGACACCTTTGTAAAGGCTAGAACCTTTCTTCAGAAATCTATTCCTCACCATAATAAGTTATAGACCTACATGTTTCATTGAATTAATAACAATTAATAACAAAGGGTTTTAGAAAATTATGTGGCCACTTTTTATTGATGATAACCTTCCTATATTCACTTAATTCTGTACATGTGAATTAATGAAAAAAAGAATAATTTGGTAATATACACATAAAATATAAGTATTATTTTTAAATATATGTAAAATGTAAAGTATATTTAAATAAAATAATATATTTAAAATATTTATTCAAAAAAATTGTTGGCAAAGAAAGATAAATTAGGATTTTTAGTTGCCATCTCACCATCATATTATCATTCGGAATTATGTGCATCTGCTTAATGTAGTCATGATGTTTCTCATATTTATGCCGTTAGTATGATAATGACAACATACTTCCTCAAGGTTGTACAACAAAAAAAATCTTAGTGCTAATTTCCCCTAGCTTTTTCCTGGCTTAACTTTTGTAAATAACAGTTATACGAACTGAAAATAAGTTGTCTGTGACAAAAAAAACAAAAACAAAAAAAAACTTTTAGTTGAGTCAACTTGACATTATTTCGTTTTCTGGAGAGGTGCAACTATTCTGTAACAAATCTTTTGTAGTTTTGTAAGAAATGTGCTAGATATATTAAAGAGCCAACTCAACATTTTGTGTCTATTGGAAACAGAAGTTCTTAAGAATTAACAGGTTTAGATGTTGATTTTTTTATTGAAAATAATTTCGTCATCACCATTTTGGTGATGAGTGTTTCCTGTGGTTGGGCTGTTTGACTCTTGGCTTTCTGTGTGAGTTTGTGGTCTTTGTAACAGTGTTTAGCAAAACACATAATTTGTTGTAATAATAATCAAGTTTTCAGCCTCATAACCTCAAATAAATCACAAATTTTATTACTGACCAAAAGTGATTATTTTTTATTCATATTTTACCAGCAAAACTTTCTTGCAGCAGATCAGACATTCTGAATTCTGATTTTAAAATACATTATGGGGGAAAAAGTATTTTGACACACAAACAAGAATCAGCATATGAATCTCAACAATGGTGACATGCTTCATGCCGCAATGCATACTGGGAGCCAACATAGTATTAAAATCATGGCTCCCAGCATGCATTGTAGCATAAAACATGTCACCATTGTTGAGATTCATATGCTGATTCTTGATGTCTGTGTGTGTGTCTGAAAAAAAAATTCTGAATGTCTGATCTGTTGCATAAAAGTTTTGTTGGTAAATGTAATATATTATTCACAAATAATCACTTTTTATCAGGAATAAGAGTAGTAAACTATTCTCCTTTATAATGCTGTTATCTGATCATTTTTGTTTTTGCTAAACACTGTTACAAAGACCACATAAAATACCAAGAGTCAAACTGCCCAACTCAAGGAAACGCTCATTACCAAAATGGTGACCAAACATTTTCAATAAAAAAAATCTACATCTGAACCTGTTTATTCTTAATAAGAACTTCTGATTCCAATAGACACAACATGTTGAATTGGCTCAACTACAAAAGATTTGTTACAGAATAGTTGCATCTCTCCAGAAAACAAATAATGTCAAGTTGACTCAACTAAACGTTTTTTTTTTTTTTTTTTGTCACAGACAACTTATTTTCAGTTTGTATAACTGTTATTTAACAAAAGTTGAGTCAACAAGAAAATGCTAGGGGAAATTAGTACTAAGATTTTTTTGTTGTATGAGATTTTTACAGTGTGGATTTTTGCTGAACCAACACAACAAAATCAGTCATTTCAACTTTTTTCAAGTTGTGTTTTTTACAGTGATGTTTCAGATTAAATATGCATTTATCAAATCTGTTGTTTGGTTTTTATTTTCTTCAGACTCTGAGTCTGACCTGCACAGTCTGCGGTGACCCCAAACCTCTGGTCAGCTGGTCTAAGAACGATCAAGAAGTAGAACCCAGCGATCAGTACGTCATTTCCATGGACTCGGGCAAGTTCGCCAGCCTCACTATCAAAGGCGTGTCCCTGGAGGACTCTGGCAAGTACACCATGACGGTGCAAAACAAGTTTGGTGGCGAGTCGGTGGATATCGTTGTCAGCGTGTACAAACACGGCGACAAGATTCCGGATATCAAACCCACATCTTCGCCCAAGAGGATCATGCCTCCCACAGGTCCAATTGTAATGCCTACCACTAAGGCTGCCACCCCTGCACCTGCCGCGGCTGCGGCCAAGTCTCCGACTACTCCTCAAAATGCCAAATCCCCCACACCGCCCCGTGGCATGAAGTCTCCCACTCCCAACAGGAAGAAGTAAAGGCATAGCTCTTTCCTCTCATTTGCCCCAACAGCACAAAGACGATTAGATTTACATTTCCAGTAAGAAATATCAGTGTTTGCAAGGCAGCAAAAGAAGCTTGGGTTTAGGTTTTTGTTTAGTATGAACAAAATACCACCATCATGACACTCAGTCTACATAGTTGATTATATGGGTATAAATCAGTAAAAAAAATATAAATATATATTTATGTAATATGCACAGACAAATATAATACATCCTTCATAGATTGAATCTGTGAATCTGTAGATACTACATTTGGTTTGAATCTTACTTCACAACCATTAAAATAGTATGTTCTATGTCGTTTAAATATGGGTATTATGAATGAAATTCGGAACTACTGCAATGTTATTCTCACGTGACCTACCAACGTCATTTGTGTCGCTTTATTGCCATTCACAAATCTTCTCCTTTGGCTTTACGGGATAGTAAAGTG
The DNA here is from genome assembly GCA_039654625.1 of Rhinogobio ventralis. Classification (NCBI taxonomy): domain Eukaryota; kingdom Metazoa; phylum Chordata; class Actinopteri; order Cypriniformes; family Gobionidae; genus Rhinogobio; species Rhinogobio ventralis. The sequence goes on from CM077204.1 coordinate 9,079,562, forward strand.
TCCATCGAATGCACATTTCAAAATCTCAGCAGAAGTACAGTAATAGGACATTTGTGTACCTTTTACTTAAGTTTTTTTTTAATACTACGAATTCGGACATACCACAGTTTTGGCTTACATTACAATATATGGAAGTAGGTATATTCGGAAGTAACGTTTTACTCTGTGTTGCTGTTTGTTTGAGCATCCCGACCAACCTGACACAACTTAGGCACAACCAATGGTGTGAGTTTATCTGTTTGACCAATGGCGCAGAATTGACAGACAATTACAGACTAGACAATTGCAATTCAGTATGCAAATAAGACTTTGTCAGAAATTGTCTGAAAGTTATCTACAAAACATCTGTACGATAAGCGGTTTGGGCAGAACGAATTGCAAGTTAGGTTTTGAGTTTTAGAGCAAACCCTTAGAGATGTACTAAATAACAGATATTAAAATTCTGGCTCATACCAATAAGCTGTTAATTATTTTGATGTTAAAGCTGATAACTGAAAAATAGCTGATAGTAAAAGTAAAAGTCTATTTTGTGTTAAAAATAAATAAACACTGATGTAAAATCAATAGTATTGTAGTATTCAATCATATTGTAATTGAAAGTATGAAAGACTAAATTGTTAGTGTTATTATAGATTACCTTTAAGTAAGCGTTTAGATGGCAACATTAATATAAAAATAGATGAAAATGAACATGCACAATTAGGGGTGAATTCTGTTTGACTTTTTCAATGGCTCTCTCTTCAATGGCTTTTTGCCATTGAGATGTCTGAGGAAAAAATCAACCTGAATTCAACCCTACATACCCAATATTGATCAAGACCAACAAATTATTTTTTTTTATTGTGCAACCCTTAAACCCTAAACAGAATATTGGATGAATATCAACCGCATGCTGCCCTGCAAATACTGTAATTGAACTAGTATAGTGCACGAATAATAAAAGTACAATTGAAAAGTAGTATATTTTCACCCAAAATGCATCATGTCATAAAATGAGCAAGCATCTAGATTGAAAAGAGAGTAGGAAGTATGTGTGAAGGTGGGTTGGGCAAGTTTTATTTAGTGCCACGAGAAAATGTGCGAAACAGTTTGTCATCTGGGTTGCCTAAGCTGAGTGGGCCCCTAATGAATTTGGCTCCCTCTCCCCTGAGGTGTTCAGGGGAAAAGCTTTGATGTTAGTTTATTAAATCTCTGTTTAAAAGCTGTTCTTTCAGTTAGCCACTGGAATCCAGAGGCTTTTTTGCTTTCTCTGGTGGATGGATGGCCTGAGAGTGCAGGACCTCCACTTAGCCCCCAACGGCGGCCACGCACCCATCAGGGCTCCTCTCAACCTCGTCTCATGTCCTCGCCTTTTTCTCCTGGTTTTCTGTTAATAAAAGAGTTGGAAGTCACTACCCGTGTCGTCCCTACCTTTACATTGTACACAAACACACACATACACTAAAATATGAATGCGATTAGAGAAGCTACTGGCCCATCTGAAACGCATCAGCACTTTTCTTTGGCTCTTGGGCCAGTTGTACTTCACAAATCTTTTCATGTATATGGAACACCTAGCTTGAGGTGCTTTGTTGCCAAGAATGCACCACTAATTCCTAATTCACAATGCATGACTTGGCGATTTGTATTGCCTGGCAAATCTCCAATCAGAACCACTTTTTCTTCTTTTGAAATAAATGCATTTAGTTTACAGTGGCTGCAAAGTAGTTGGACACTACCCTTAAAACCACTCTTTGTTACATTAAATAACACAATATAAAACCAAAGAAAAATAGCAAACAAATGTGTTTTCTCTTCAGTTATCTTAATTACTTTTTGACAATTGTGCCAGTGGTTTTTAAAGGGAGTACTGTATGAAGTCAGTACTCCTCAAGTTCAAACACGTCCCTTTTCACTGATCAGGCATAACATTATGACCTCTCTAATTATATCATTATTATGGCACCTGTTAGTGGGTGGGATATATTAGGCAGCAAGTGAACATTTTGTCCTCAAAGTTGATGTGTTAGAAGCAGGAAAAATGGGCAAGTGTAAGGATTTAAGTGAGTTTGACAAAGGCCAAATTGTGATGGATAGACGACTGGGTCAGAGCATCTCCAAAACTTCAGCTCTTGTGGGGTGTTCCCGGTCTGCAGTGGTCAGTATCTATCAAAAGTGGTCCAAGGAAGGAACAGTGGTGAACCGGCGACAGGGTCATGGGCGGCCAAGGCTCATTGATGCACATGGGGAGCCAAGGCTGGCCCGCGTGGTCCGATCAAACAGACGAGCTACTGTAGCTCAAATTGCTCAAGAAGTTAATGCTGGTTCTGATAGAAAGTTGTCAGAATACACAGTGCATCGCAGTTTGTTGCGTATGGGGCTGCAAAGCCACAGACCAGTCAGGGTACCCATGCTGACCCCTGTCCACCGCCGAAAGCGCCAACAGTGGGCATGTGAACATCAGAACTGGACCACGGAGCAATGGAAGAAGGTGGCCTGGTCTGATGAATCACGTTTTCTTTTACATCACGTGGATGGCCGGGTACGTGTGCGTCGCTTACCTGGGGAACACATGGCACCAGGATGCACTATGGGAAGAAGGCAAGCTGGCGGAGGCAGTGTGATGCTTTGGGCAATGTTCTGCTGGGACACCTTGGGTCCTGCCATCCATGTGGATGTTACTTTGACACGTACCACCTACCTAAGCGTTGTTGCAGACCATGTACACCCTTTCATAGAAATGTATTATCTGGTGGCTTTGGCCTCTTTCAGCAGATTAATGCTTCCTGCCACAAAGCAAAAATGTTTCAGGAATGGTTTGAGGAGCACAACAAAGAGTCTGAGGTGTTGACTTGGCTTCCAAATTCCCCAGATCCCAATGCAATCAAGCATCTGTGGGATGTGCTAAACAAACAAGTCCGATCCATGGAGGCCCTGCCTCGCAACTTACAGGACTTAAAGGATCTGCTGCTAACATCTTGGTACCAGATACCACGGCACACCTTCAGGGGTCTAGTGGAGTCCATGCCTCGACGGGTCAGGGCTGTTTTGGCAGCAAAATGGGGACCAACACAATATTAGGAAGGTTGTCATAATGTTATGCCTGATCGGTGTATGTAGTTCACCTAATTAATTATGAACATGACCCACCGTTTCAAATTCATAAGGTACTTTTTCTCTTAATTTTGAACAGAATATCTATTGTTTTACTGTTTGAAACCTGTGTTTCTTTGTGGTATCTTTCTGTCAAATACAGTAAATGCAACTTAGCTATTGTGTTATATAATTTTAAGACACTGATACCTTTTTAAGTGTGCCTTAACCAAATTATTCTGCTTTATCTATGTTCCTGATGCTGATTTGTACAATTTGGCTCCTCCTTAAATATTTAAATAATAAGATCATAATTTTAATGCTAACAAGCTGTGACACTGTTTAAATTTTTTTCTGATTAAATTACTTTAGTAATCAGTTCACTTCAATAGGAATTTGATTGGAATAATTAAAATGTAGGAAATTTAACTTGTTTTGATTTCAAATGTGACTAATTAAAATATGAAAATTTAATCAGTTGAATTATTTGCTTTGAACTCACAGATTTCTATGGCAACTCACAAGCTCAGCAAATCCTTTCCTTTCCAAGACACAAGATGCATCAGTTCATAATTTTATGCAACTGAAATCATCAACAATATCACACACAGTTCGGAAATGCCACTCCTGCATGATAGATCATCTGTGGTGAATTCTAATGGAGTCATTGTTGCACGTCTTGTTGCCGACCAGTGCTGGCTTGGCAGGCTGACCACCAAGCACAAATCTTTAAGACTTGAACACCACATGGTGGCACTGGTGCCCCATTACGAAACCTCTGCTACCTGCTGTCACCCCAATGAAAGAAAAAAAAGACACAATACCAGATTACGGGGCTCAGTTTTACACTTTGAGTTACAGCAAGAAGGTAAACCACAATGTGCAATGTGGACAAAATAAGGTCCCTTCAACACTAATTCAGTGGGTCTTATGAATTAGTATGGGGAACATCAAATACAAAGTCATGATAAGACTGGACAGTATAGCCAAAAATTATATAAAAGCTAAGAACTAAAAAACAGCACAAATCTAGTAAAAAACATTATTTTTCACACAGAATGATATTTTGTAATTTCCATTTATATGCATCTATATGCATAATAATAAAAAATCTATATTTTACTACATATTTTTTCATTACAACATGAAAAATACCACACTAGGACTTCTTGTGAACATTGTGTGATGCCGCAAACAAATGATTAAATAAGAGTTTTGAAGAGATTTATTGAAATTAAGCAACAATAATTAAGCAACAATGAAATTAAACAATATTTCCTTCTAGGTTTAAAGGTTCCTTTATACTAGCATTTACACTAAGCAAATGCTTGCTAATCCATTGATTTCATTTATTTGTCTCTAATAATAATAAGAATAATAATAAATCACCCCTGAGTGAATGACATGGCATATAATTCATGTCAGCATTCTGTTTTTTATTAATTAATTTTCTAGTGGTCACACTGATGTGTTCATACACACAAAAGCATCTTGAAAAGATTTTACTTCCTGCTAAATGCATTCTGAATAACCAGCACGTGATTTGAAAAAAAGTTATAACTCTAGTGTTTCATTGAAGAGCCCCCTGGGAATCCCACAACAAAAATATACATAATACATAATAGAATCTGAGACTACTTTGAAGTAAAGAAAGTTTGCTATTGTTATCACTGCCGAGTGCACACAGCATTTTCACTGGCAGATAATCTGAGTGTGGGTGAGCGTGCTTTGAAGATGTGTTAGCTTCCACTGCACTGAGCAAAAAAAGAAAGCCATGCCAACAGAAAATGTCGAGATTCTTATATACACCAACGGGCTGTCTGAAACGAGAGTGATAGCGCTGTGAGGCTTGTCAGCCGTTCGCACTACACCAAGTTTCATTAACAAAAATTAAAAAACTTAAACTAATGAAACCTCTCAAACTTTCTCTCTTATCTTTAACGGCCTGAATTCACATGACTGTCGTTCCCATGTACCACTTATGCTATCAAACGGAGGGGGCTTATTATGTGCATTCAGCATGGACAATTGCTGAAAACACTTTTACAACCAGCCTTAGTCTCATCTGCTGTCCAGACGTCTTACACTATTGGTGAATTTGACATGCTGTTGTTGAGAGAACAGAGAGAGCAGTCGTGGCTTTCATCATCACTAACATAAAGGACCAATAGGATTAGTGCATGTTTCAAGATGTTATTATAGACCTAAGATACAGTATATCAAATGTTTCATGAAGACATTTTGCAATTTTTTTCATTTCTTCTTTGGCTTGTTGTAAGATGACTAGCACAGAAGACCACAATGAAATGAAAACAATCCATGAATTGATTTAAGAAGCAAAGTGTGATTTTTATACTTTCCATGTATAGTACCTGGAAAAAAGCAGTCTTATTCATCTCAAATTCTGCCATGAAAAAATACTATAGTATATTATAGTAAAATTACTCCAGTAAATACTATAGTGTTTTTGAACCATACTATAGTAAATATACTACTGTAAATTAACAAAGTGTAGTAAATACTATAATATACTACAATATACTACAATTTACTGTAGTATCTTTACTATAGTATGGTTCAAAAACACTATAGTTTTTACTAGAGTAATTTTACTATAATATACTATAGTATATTTTCATGTGGGTATTCCCTAATTGGAACTCAGTTACAGATGCAGTTTTGTTTTTAACTTATAACCTGAGCCATAAATGGCATGTGACGAACTACATATCATGGCATCTTTAATTGGTTGATGGCACCACAACACAATGTAAAAAACCCTGGGTTATTTTATCAATCAATTGTATCAATATGTTGAGTAAGGAAACTGGGTTTGACCCAATTTGGGTTGATAAACATTCATAATCAGTAACTCAATGATGTTGGGTTGGGAACACGGACATGAAAGACAGCAAGTTACAACCTTTCTCTGAGTGCCGTTACCATTTCACCTATCCATATGTGTGGAAAATAGAAGACAAATAATTGAAGTGGAGAGGAAAGACACCTTTGAAACTGACTTCAATGAGAAGTCTGCCAAAATTACTTGAGTGATGCCAGGTGAGTGAAAAAGCCGAAATAACAGTTGAGAGAAGTGAATAAAATGCTTGGACCCACTTTATATTAGTTGGCCTTAACTACTATGTACTAACATTTAAATTAATCATTTGATACAATGCACTTATTGTAAACATACATGTTTTACATTGTACTTACATTTAAAAAAATACCTGCATGTAATTACATCTGTAATTAATTTCTGTAATTACATTTATAATTACACTTTTGACCCTTCCCTTACACCTAACCCTACCCTTAAACTTACCCATACCACTACACCTGTCCCTAACTTTACCCGTATCCACCTCAATATCAGCAAAAGTGTATTGCAATACAATATGAACACAATAAGTACAATGTACTTATATTTTTATGTAAGTACATAGTAGTTAAGGCCACCTATTATAAAATGGGACCAAATGCTTTAATGGTGCCGATTCGCTATAATACACAGTTTATTCCTGACTATCATTGTTTATTACAAACTTTCAGTGTGTCTGTTTCTTGGCGGCACTCAAAAGCCTGAAGCTTTGGCCGTAGTGTGACTAAAATAAACAAAGTTATTTAATATTTAATTAACAATGTTTAATGAACTTTTTAAAAAGCAACGTTGTAATTTAGCCATTTTGGGTTCAATTTAAAATTTAACAATATTTGATTTAATAGTTGACTCTCTTTTTGATTTTGCATAACTCGGTAACACTTTATTTTAGGGTTCAATTCTTGCTATTAACTAGTTGCTTATTAGCATGCTTATTACTAGGATATTGTTTTATTAGTACTTATAAAGCACATATTAATGCCTTATTAAGCATTACTTTATTCTACATTTACCCTTAATCCTACCCAGCACTTAAATGCTTCAAAAACTACCTTACTAACTATTAATAGAATTTATTGAGGCAAAAGTTGTAGTTAATAGACGTAAAAAATGTTAGCTTGAGACGAAGACATTTTAAATAAACGCACAGAGAAGTGTAGTGCAAAGGAAAAACGGTATCACAAGATCACACTTGACTGAAGCGTGATTAAAAAGAAGCATTGCAAATTAATTAGTAGGTATTGCCAAGGAAAATGTGTTGAAAAATCATTACTGCTGAAATTCTGTTGCAGAGATTAAAAAAAGGATCAAAAATCTTGCTTCTTTTTTTTAGCAGTCAATGATTTATTTCTTTTTTGCCAAAAAAACTTTATTACAATAAAGTTTTTTGGAAAAAAATAAATAAATCGTTATCATTACAAATCAATACATTTCCCTATTAACAGGGAACATAAAACCCACTGTAAAGAGGACTTTCTCTGCATGACAAAAACATTTACAGTTGAAGTATCTCAAACACACACACACACACACACACATATATATATATATAAATGTTTGAAATATAATAATTATGATTGGCCTTCTAAGAAGAAAGATAACTTTTGCCCAAGAATAGAGTAGTTATGGCATCATCAGCAGGGGCTTAATATGCCATGCTAACAGGCTGACATGCTAACCCTGATCCATTCATGTTAACATAGTTAATTTGTAGTTAACTTTTAAGAGTACACCAGCATATAAATGTCAAGCCTTATAGCTAACCAGCATGGACTAAAACCAACCATTTTATAACAATTTTCATTCCCTTTCAGTCGGTCACGTTCGGCGTACGTCGGAACTGACCGACGAATTGGGATCTATTTTCAGAGACTAATCTACTTCGAGTGTTTAAAACAAGCCAATGAAGTTTGGCATGCGGTTAACGAATTCCACGGTCCGCCCCGCATCGCGGGTATAAATACGGAAGTGGAAGTACCGCATATCGAGTGGAACCCTCCACCGCGTCCCGAACCCTCGCGGCTGGACGATTGGTATCTCGGGACGGCCCGTGCTGGTTCTCAGCGCCCCGCCCCAGTACCTTTCTTTCCGGAAGTGCATCAGGAGCTCACGGAGTCGTGGACAGCTCCCTATAGCGTTAGAAACCGATCGACTGACTCCTTACTTACTTACTTACGTGGAGATCCCCCCAGTAGAGCGGTCGGTTGCGATGCAACTGTGTCCTAAGACCGCTACTGACTGGCGGGGAAATGTCCAGGAACGCCACCTGTGGCTGAACCTGGTGGATATGCGTGAGACCGACAAAGTGCGGTTCCTCAACGCCCCTGTCTGCCAGGCCGGCCTCTTCGGCGACGCAATCGAGAACTTCGCCCAGCAGTTCTCGGTTGCCCAGAAGCAGGCGATCGACCTGAAGGACGTGTACTTTCATGTCTCCATTCTTCCTCTACACAGACCGTTCCTACGCTTTGCGTTCGAGGGGAGGGCATTTCAGTACAAAGTCCTGCCCTTCGGGCTGTCCCTGTCGCCTCGCGTCTTCACGAAAGTCGCGGAGGAAGCCATTGTTCCGCTGAGGGGGCGCCGTTCGGATTCTCAACTATCTCGACGACTGGCTCATACTGGCCCAGTCCCGAGAGCAGTTGTGCGAACACAGGGACCTGGTGCTACATCACCTTAGCCTGTTGGGCCTTCGGGTCAACCGAGAGAAGAGCAAACTCTGTCCCACGCAGAGGATCTCTTATCTCGGTATGGAGCTGGACTCGGTCAACCGGACTGCGCGCCTCACAGAGGACCTCTGGAAACTCCATGTCTGGTGCCTGGACGGGATGCGGAGGTTCTAGGTGGCCTGCCGCAGGCAGTGGCAGACACCATCGCTTCAGCTAGAGCCCCCTCTACTAGGCGCCTCTATGCTCTGAAGTGGAACCTGTTCGTTGAGTGGTGTTCTTCCCGCTGGGAAGACCCCCGAAGGTGTTCGATTAATGTCGTGCTTTCTTTTCTGCAAGATGGGTTGGAGCGAAGGCTGTCTCCCTCCACCCTCAAAGTGTACGTCGCCGCAATAGCGGCGTATCACGATGTAGTAGAAGGTAAGTCCTTAGGTAAGCACAACTTAATCGTCAGGTTCCTCAGAGGTGCGAGGAGACTGAGTCCTCCTCGTCCAACCTCAGTACCCTCTTGGGACTTAGCCCTGGTGCTTAGAGCGCTCCAGGGTCCTCCCTTCGAGCCTTTGCAGTCAGCAGAGCTAAACATCCTGTCCATGAAGACAGTGCTCCTGACTGCATTGGCCTCAATCAAGAGGGTAGGGGACCTGCATGCACTTTCGGTCAACGAATTGTGCCTAGAATTCGGGCCGGACAACTCTCATGTTGTCCTGAGACCCCGGCCTGGATATGTGCCCAGGGTTCCCAACACTCCCTTCCGGGTCCAGGTGGTGAACCTGCAAGCGCTGCCTTCGGAGGAGGCAGACCCAGCCCTAGCTTTGCTCTGTCCCGTCCGCGCTCTCCGTGCCTACGTGGACCGAACTCAAAGCTTTAGAACCTCAGAGCAGCTCTTCATCTGTTACGGAGGCCAGCAGAAGGGAAAGGCTGTCTCCAAGCAGAGGTTAGCCCACTGGATAGTGGATGCTATCGTCTTGGCTTACCAGTCCCAAGACGTGCCTTGCCCGTTCGGGGTGCGAGCTCACTCCACTAGGAGTGTAGCCTCCGTGTAGAGCCGGTATCTTCCCGCATCCTCGCCCCCAGTGGCCAGTAGCGCTAAGTGCCCGTTTTAGTGTCGGCTTGCATACGCCACTCCCGCCTCCGGGCCGGATACGTGCGTCTATTGTCTCCAGTTGTGTTCCCCGGAAACGGCTAACCCTGTCGAGCTCCTCCGTCACCCCTCCGGTGACAGACGTTGCGGCCGTTTGACACCGGGCCTGCACCCGTATGCTTGTGGAACGTGTGTGTAGGCTGGGTTCCATATATAGCGGTTCCCTAACGGCAACCCCATATGTGTATTCTCCACGGTACCAGCTACCCTACTCAGGCTAGCCCTGTGTCTTTCCCTTGACAGAGCCCGCTCTGTCGTCTCTGGTGGTGTTCTTTCCCCCCTGGGACCAGGTTGGATCCACCCCAGAGTCAAGTCAAGTCAAGTCAACTTTATTTATATAGCGCTTTTTACAATGCAGATTGTTTCAAAGCAGCTTCACAGTGTTAAACAGGAAAATAATGAACAGAATTTGATTCGGCTGTACAGCCGCTCTGGAGAAAACGGTGATGTCATCAGCTCATTTCAATTATCATATATATTCAAGTAATGTAGTTGATATAATTTAGTTTAGTAATTAAATTTATTTGGATATTTATTTGAAAATTTTGTGTCCCCAACTGAGCAAGCCAGAGGCGACAGTGGCAAGGAACCAAAACTCCATCAGGTGTCCTAATGGAGAAAAATAAACCTTGGGAGAAACCAGGCTCAGTCGGGGTGCCAGTTCTCCTCTGGCCAATTAACAAACAGTGTATGTTTATTATTTTGGCAGCCTTATAGGTCAGAAGTAATATTAGATCGGATTATTCGAAAGATCGGAGGCATGACACCGGGTTTATTGAGGATGGCGTGTCAATTAAACAATTATTAAATAGGAATATTCGAAATATCGGAGTCATCACGCCGGAGATGGATCCATTGAGGATGCCATGTCGATGAGCAATTTCAGAGGGTAGACTAATTGACACGGTCTCTGCAGACACTTCAGGGATGCGTTGGTAATGTCTGGGCGCTGGTCCACCATCTGATCTGGATACGGCCCGGATCCGGCTGACTGCAGTAAACCTCGGGATAAACAGAGAGACTAACATTAGCGTAGATGCCATTCCTCTTATGATGTAACGAGTACATCAGGTGTTATGGGAAGTGTTCCCGGTTCCGGCTGACCTAGTTAATGCAGCCTAACAATTTGAATAAAATATAAATTAAAATGTTTTATGTGTATGCCATAGTAAAGAGATGCGTTTTTAGTCTAGATTTAAACTGACAGAGTGTGTCTGCTTCCCGAACAATGCTAGGAAGGCTGTTCCAGAGTTTGGGTGCTAAATAGGAAAAGGATCGACCGCCTGCAGTTGATTTTGATATTCTAGGTATTATCAACTGGCCAGAGTTTTGAGACCGCAATAGACGTGATGGAGTATAATGCGTTAAGAGCTCGCTCAAGTACTGGGGAGCTAAACCATTTAGTGATTTGTAAGTAATTAGCAAGATTTTTAAATGTATGCGATGTTTAATAGGGAGCCAGTGCAGTGTTGACAGAACCGGGCTAATATGGTCATACTTCCTGGTTCTAGTAAGAACTCGAGCTGCTGCGTTTTGGACCAGCTGCAGTTTATTTATTAAGCGAGCAGGGCAACCACCCAGTAGAGCATTACAATAATCTAGCCTTGAGGTCATGAATGCATGAACTAACTGTTCAGCATTTTGCATTGAAAGCATATGCCGTAATTTAGATATATTTTTAAGATGGTAGAATGCAGTTTTACAGATGCTAGAAACGTGGCTTTCAAATGAGAGATTGGTATCAAAGAGCACACCCAGGTTCCTAACTGACGACGAGGACTTGACAGAGCAGCATGTGGAGTTTTTTTGTCCAATAATTAAAAATTCAGTTTTTTCTGAATTAAGTTGCAGGAAATTACTAGTCATCCAATTTTTTATATCAGCTATGCATTCCGTTAATCTTGTGAATTGGTAAGTTTCGTCAGGGCGTGAAGAAATATAGAGCTGAGTATCGTCAGCATAACAATGAAAACTAACGCCATGCTTCCTAATGATATCTCCCAGTGGTAGCATGTACAGGGTGAAAAGCAACGGTCCTAGCACTGAGCCCTGCGGTACTCCATACTGAACTTGTGATCGGTGTGAGATCTCTTCATTTACTGCTACAAACTGAAAACGGTCAGATAAGTATGATTTAAACCATGCCAATGCAATTCCACTAATGCCAACATAATTTTCGAGTCTATTCAAAAGAATGTTGTGGTCGATGGTATCGAATGCAGTGCTAAGATCGAGTAACACTAACAGAGAGATACAACCACGATCGGATGATAAGAGTAAATCATTTGTAACTCTAATGAGAGCAGTCTCAGTACTATGATGTGGTCTAAATCCTGACTGGAAAACCTCACAGATACCATTTTTTTCTAAAAAGGAGCATAATTGTGAGAACACTGCCTTTTCTAGTATTTTTGACAGAAAGGGTAGATTTGAGATTGGCCTGTAATTGACTAATTCTGTAGGGTCAAGTTGCGTTTTTTTAATAAGTGGTTTAATAATAGCCAACTTAAAAGTTTTCGGTACATATCCTAAAGTCAAGGATGAATTAATGATATTAAGAAGAGGATCTATGACCTCTGGAAGCATCTCTTTTAGTAGTTTAGCCGGTATAGGGTCGAGCATACATGTTGTTGATTTTGATGATTTAACGAGTTTAGCCAATTCTTCTTCTCCTATAGCAGTGAATGAATGTAATTTTTCCTCAGTGACACTACAATGCTCTGTCTGATGTGATACAGTAGTAGACGGCTGCATGGTTATAATTTTTTTCCTAATATTATCAATCTTACAATTAAAGAAGTTCATAAAGTCATTACTGCCGTGCTGTTGGCAGACATCAGAAGTTGAAGCTTTATTTTTGGTTAATTTAGCCACTGTATCGAATAAATACCTAGGGTTGTGTTTGTTTTCTTCTAAGAGAGTCGAGAAATAAGCAGATCTAGCAGTTTTTACGACCTTTCTGTATGAAATCATGCTCTCTTTCCACGAAATGCGAAAAACTTCCAGTTTTGTTTTCTTCCAGCTGCACTCCATTTTTCTGGCTGCTGTTTTAAGGGCCCGGGTGTGCTCGTTGTACCACGGCGTTGGACTATTCTCTTTAATCTTCTTTAAGCGCAGAGGAGCAACTGTGTCTAAAGTGCTGGAAAAGAGAGAGTCAATAGTTTCTGTTGCAACATCGAGTTCCTCTGGGCTATCTGGGATGCTGAGGAGATGAAACTGATGAGGAAGTTTATTTATAAAGAAATCTTTAGTCTCAGCAGTGATAGTCCTGCCATATTTAAAGCGAGGGGACGGCTTTGCAGCCTTTGCTAAATTAAGTATACATGATACTAGGTAATGATCTGAGATGTCATCGCTCTGCTGCAGAATTTCAACGGTATCAACATTTATTCCATGTGACAATATTAGGTCTAGAGTATGATTACGGCGATGAGTGGGATGAGTGGGTCCTGATACGTGTTGCCTTCAGGGAACGAGGGTTACATACGTAACCGAGACGTTTCATGGGATTTAAGGCTTGATTTACTCCTAACTCCAATAGAGTTTAGAATGTCTCTAAATGCCAATCCCAATGCGTCTTTTTCATTGTCTACATGGATATTAAAATCACCAACAATTAGGACTTTATCTGTAGCCAGTACTAACTCTGATAAAAAATCTGCAAATTCTCTGATAAAGTGTGTATTGTGCCCTGGTGGCCTATATACAGTAGCCAACACAAATGTTAAACAGGATTTATCAATTTCACTACATAACGTTACGTAAAGCACCAAAACTTCAAAAGAATTATATTTGAAACTAGACTTCTGAGTAATACTGAAGATATTATTATAAATTACAGCAACACCTCCCCCTTTACCTTTCAGACGCGGCTCATGTTTATAACAATAATCTTGTGGGGTGGACTCATTTAAAGTAATGTAGTCGTCAGGTTTTAGCCAGGTTTCTGTCAAACACAGCACATCTAGATTATTATCTGTAATCATATCATTAACAATAAGCGTTTTAGAGGAAAGGGATCGAATATTCAGCAGCCCGAGCTTTATCATTTGTTCATCTGTATTATATCTGTTGTTTATTTGTTGGACATCAATTAAATTTTTACCGTTGAATTTTGGTGTTTTTTTGTATTTACTAATTCGTGGAACAGACACAGTCTCTATGTGATAATAGCTAGGTGAAAGAGTCTCTATGTGCTGGGATTTATCTGACTTCTGTGACGCGAGACAGCTAGCAGACGGTCGGGTAAGCCAGTCCGTCTGCTTCCTGACCTGGGCCCTAGTTAGTCAAGGTTTAGCTTTAAGACTATGTGCCAAATTACTAGAGAGAAGAGCGGCACCACCCCAGGAGGGATGGATACCATCTCTTTTCAACAGGTCAGGTCTGCCCCAAAAGCTTTTCCAATTGTCTATGAACCCTATGTTATTTTGCGGACACCACTTAGACAACCAGCCATTGAGTGATGATAGTCTGCTAAGTATCTCATCACTCCTTTTAATGGGGAGGGGACCAGAGCAAAAAACCCGGTTTGCCATCGTACTTGCGAGTTCACACACCTCTTTAATGTTAATTTTGGTGATCTCCGACTGGCGAAGTCGAACATCATTTGTGCCGACATGAATAATAATCTTAGAGAATTTACGATTAGCATTAGCCAGCACTTTTAAATTTGCTTTGATGTCAGGCGCTCTGGCTCCCGGTAAACATGTGACTATGGTGGCTGGTGTCTCTATTTTCACGTTCCGTGTAATAGAATCGCCAATAACTAGGGCACTTTCAACAGGATTCTCAGTGGGTGCATCACTGAGTGGGGAGAACCTGTTTGATGTTCTAATCGGAACGGAAGAGTGGTTTTTTGATCCGCGACTATGCCGTCTCACCGTCACCCAGTTGCCCTGCTGCACGGGCTCTACAGCCGGAACCGAACAATGTACAGATTTCACTAAGCTAGTCGCATCCAAAGCAGTGTCTAAAGCTGTTTTGTTCTCACTACTCTCAAATAAAGTCTGGATGCGTGTCTCTAATTCTGAAATCTTCTCCGTCAGTCTGACTATCTCCTTACATTTATCACATGTGAAGCCCTGTTCACCAACGGAGACAGATATACTAAACATGAAACATGTAGTGCAGGTAACAATAAAAGGAGAAGACATGGTTTACCGTATTTGTTGATTAATCCAACTTACCACAGTTGTTTGATGGACTAGTAAAGGCACGAGAGACAAAACAGGAAACCCGGATGCACAAATGGCAGGCTAACAGGCTAGTGAAATGCTAACGCGTTGTGAAATGCTGAGAGACTGCCATAGGTTGCACTACCCTGCTAGGTTAGTCCTTATGAGTATTCCCACCTCTCCTTCCACTGAAGGACGTGGCTCCGCAGTGTACCATCTCCCCGAGACGGGCACGCTTTTCCAGCGTTATCCAATAGTCACGCTGAGTGGGTCTTGCAGGAACAGCTGTGACTGGCCTCCCTGCCCAGAGCCCTGACTCCCGCACCAACATAGGTGTGGTCCAGCGAGCTCGGGTAGGGCGCTGGAAGGGCCAGCATCTCTGGCGTGTTAGTAGGGATCCCAATTCGTCGGTCAGTTCCGACGTACATCGAACATGACCGACTGAAAGGGAACGTCTCGGTTACGTATGTAACCCTCGTTCCCTGAAGGAGGGAACGGAGACGTACGTCCGTTGCCAGGTGCTGTGCTTCAGCTGTAGGCCGAGTCACCTAGCTCGGCTCCTCAGTTGTAAAGCGATATGCGGTACTTCCACTTCCGTATTTATACCCGCGATGCGGGGCGGACCGTGAAATGTGTCAACCGCATGCCAATCTTCATTGGCTCGTTTTAAACACTCGAAGTAGATTGGTCTCTGAAAATAGATCCCAATTCGTCGGTCAGTTCCGACGTACGTCTCCGTTCCCTCCTTCAGGGAACGAGGGTTACATACGTAACCGAGACGTTTCATGGGATTTAAGGCTTGATTTGGCCACTGTTGGAATGTGTGAGATATGACTATAGAAGGTACTTATAACATGACTTGCACTGTTCATTTCAGACAGAGAGAGCATCATATTGTTTCTTACATTAAATCAGTGTTTCTCAACTACTGGGTCGCAGAGTGTGTAGTGAAAGAAACAACAACAGCAACAAAAATGTTAATTCTAAATGTTTTTCGTAAGCGATATTTTTGTTTTGAAAGACGTGAGTTAAAGCGGTTGACTCCTCGGTCAGACGCAGTTTTGAGATGTGCCTCACCTGAAAGTAGAGACTAGGTGGCTGCAGTGAGGGAGGAGTGAAAAAAGTGCAGCCAAGACAGACAGTTCTCTCTTCTCTTAGTGGATCAGACACCTCCGAGATCAAAGGCGGCTATTGCAGTATTCACACTGATGTGCTATGTTGCTAATAAACTGGATGCAATTTAAGTTCTGTTGGTTTTATATGAAAATAAATATGATAAACAAGACACCCAAATTACTATTTAATTCCATCCAAAAGATGTGTTTTCCGTCAATTTTTAGTTTAACTATATTGCCAAAAGTTTTGGGATGCCTGCCTTTACATGCACATGAACTTTAATGACATCCTATTCTTAATCCGTGGGGTTTAATATGGAGTTGGCCCACCCTTTGCAGCTATAACAGCCTTGTGGGAAGGCTTTCCACAAAGTTTAGGAGTGTGTTTATGGGAATTTTTGACCATTCTTCTAGAAGCGTATTTGTGAGGTCAGGCACTGATGTTGGATGAGAACGCTTGACTCGCAGTCGCCGCTCTAATTCATCCCAAAGGTGTTCTATCGGGTTGAGGTCAGGACTCTGTGCAGGCCAGTCAAGTTCCTCCACACCAAACTCGCTCATCCATGTCTTTATGGACTTTGCTTTGTGCACTGGTGCGCAGTCATGTGGGAACAGGAAGGGTTCCTGTTCCAAACTGTTCCCACAAAGTTGGGAGCATGAAATTATCTAAAATGTCTTGGTATGCTGAAGCATTAACAGTTCCTTTCACTGGAACTAAGGGGCCAAGCCCAACCCCTGAAAAACAACTCCACACCATAATCCCTGTCCACCAAACATTTCACTTGGCACAATGCAGTCAGGCAAGTACTGTTCTCCTGGCAACTGCCAAACCCAGACTCGTCCATAGGATTGCCAGATAGAGAAGCGTGATTCGTCACTTCAGAGAACACGTCTCCACTGCCCTAGAGTCCAGTGGCAGCGTGCTTTACACAGCTGCATCCAACACTTTGCATTGCACTTGGTGATGTAAGGCAGATGCCGCTGCTCGGCCATTGAAACCCAATCCATGAGTTTCCATGGCTAATCTGAAGGCCACATGAAGTTTGGAGGTCTGTCTGCAGAAATTTGATAAATAGAAGAAAACATACACTGTAAAATCCAACAGTGATTCTAACTAACACTTTTTAGTTAACTTTACTTAGTGTCTTAACTTAATTGTAAAAATCTAGTAATCTGTACTCTTCACATACTATGTATTGTTTACTCAGAAAAACCAAGTTAAGATTACTTGATTGGTTTGAGTGCCATCTTGTCAAGCAAAAAAAAAAAAAAAAAAAAAAACACCATTATGGTGATAAGTGTTCACTTTAGTTGGGCACTTGGAACATTTATATTACTGTAATTTTCTTTCTGATGCTGCGATGCATCAAGAAATCACAGTTATTTGGTTTCAAAGGAAGAGGAGTAATAAATAGGTTGCTTTTAAAATTTGACCTAGCTTCTGACTGAATAATTAACTATAGTTAATGATTTAGTCATAAATTAAGATCATCTTTTAAAATTAACCTATGTAATATTTCCCTGTATGTCATATAATGTTTACAATGTTATTGCTAACACTTACATCATAAACACCTGTGAAACTTTTAATTGGGTTGATATAATCCCTCTATATTTGTAACAATATCTTGCAGTTGATCATGCTTGAGTCACACACAGACTTCAACATTCAGCATGCAAAACACAACAATGTTTTATTGTAAACACAACAAGGCTATACTAAGTCAAGAGTAAACCTAAAGTAAAAGATCAAGTACTCTCTACAGTTCTTTTTTAGTTACTAGAACTCTTGTGTAAGTGAACTATACTAACTAGGCAATTGTTAGCACAACATACTATTCCTATTTCACTTGGTTTTTTTAAGGCAATCGGTTTGCATGCTTTTTTCAAGTAAGTCTAACTAATTATATTTTACAGTGTATCACAGAAAACATATCACAGTTTCAAAATCAAACATTTTAAAAAAGCACAATGAGCATTAAGCTGTGCTTCGTGCTTTTGATCAGGGCAGTCAGTGGAGAGAAACTACACCAGACTGTAGAATCCGACACGGCTGCCTTGCCGTCACGAGAGTTTTTTGAGCAGAGCAAATCAGAGCAAATCGGACCACACTCGGACACATTTCTAACCGGCATGCATATCGCTGTGATCAGCAGTGATCGGTTCTGCGCAGATTTTGCTCATCTCAGACGAGCCTAATGTCATTATTCTAACATTATTTTTAGAACTTGTTACATAATAAAAAGTCTCTCACCTCAGAAAATGAACTTTCCTGTTCTGTTAGTCATACTGTGCTCACGGGCCCACTTCTCAATTTGCGAGGGCGCATGCTGCATATCGCTGTACCAATAGCTTATTTGTCCTTCGGCAAAAGAGAAGGGGTGTAACCCCAGCATCCTGGCCAAATTTGCCCAGTGGCCTCTATCTGTCATGGCCTCCTAATCATCCCCATATACTGATTGGCTTCATCACTCTGTCTCCTCTCCACCAATAAGCTGGTGTGTGGTGGGCATTCTGGTGCAATATGGCTGCCAGGTGGATGCTGCACATTGGTGGTGGTTGAGGAGATTCCCCCCCTTCCATGTAAAGCATTTTGAGTACCCAGAAAATATATATAAATGCTATATATAAGCACTATATAAATGCAACAAATTATTAATTATTATAATCTTTCTTCGCACAGATTTGGTCCAGTCTACAAATGTATTTTGAGTGCAGCACAAGTAGCTTTCAAACTGCATTTCAAACCAATTGAAATGAATCAACAGTGGTTCAATGGTGCACACTATTCATACCATCCAGAGGATTTGATCCCAGAATGCTAGTGGAAATACGCCAGAAACTGAGTTCCACTTACACGCCTCTGGTTTCTGGTTCCCCCAAAGCTAAACCCCTGCTCAGCACTTTAGAGAATGCTTTCAGCCGTAATAACATCGGGGATACTAAAACAACATACATGAGTAAAGATTCCTCTCCTTATGTCCTCTTATTTTAGAATAACTGAAAGTCGTAGAAGGAATATTAATTATTTATGCAGCATTTTACAAGCTTAAGAACTGTGTTTGGTCTTTTTAAATATATTTACACACATGTTGAGCTCCGTACAGTGGTTATGCACAGAAAAAGTACACCCAACACAGTGGATGGATTCATTATTTATTCTGCATAAAGAAAAAAAGAAAAATAAGTTCAAGTCTGTGAAGCATTGATTAGAATAACCAGGAGGGAAGCTGAGCTGTGAATAGGCATTTAGTATTTAAAATAATTATTTCCATTTGGACCCATGGTAATATGCAAATTACAGTTTCAGGTTCAACGAACCTTTCCATTTGTAACACAGAATCCCACAACATGACTGCATTTTGCTTATCAGCTATTTATTCCGTATTTACCTAGAAGCAATGCCACAGAACAATTTACACTTGAAAAATAAAACATCCACTCAGGACAGAGGAAGAAAAGCCTTCTGTGCCATTAAATGGCAGATTGATAAGCAAACAAATAAACAGGCAACTAGACCAGCACCTCAGTCAATTAAACAGGTTTTAAAAGAACTCAAATTAGCATTTTTAGCTGCATGTATATGAGTGTTATTTGAGTCAGGAAAGTCATTACATCAGCAGCTCTGCTCAGACAATTCAAATGCTCAATTAATGTCAGGGTATATATAATAATGAATTCATTATTACTGCACAAAACTTTGTCGGGTAAAACCTGTCAAGAAAATGTCTCAGTCATTTAAAAATCAAAAGAAGAAAAAGAAGAAGAAGAGTATATTATTATGTACATCATATATTGTATATTATATACAAATTAAGCCTATTTTTAGGACTGTTACTCTGCTTATTACACACACAGGGACGCGAAACACACAAACATGCCAAATATTAAAAATAAAAGGATTACAATGTAAAATATTATTATTGTGTACATAAAGATAAAAATGTTAGTCATAATGGTTGTCAGAATTACCTATTTGCAGTAATGACGAATGAAATTGGTTACTTATTTAACCAATCGTTGCAATACACACATGTATTAACTCGTCAAGTTGAGGGTGTCTATGTTCCGACATGTAAATAGCAAATCCGCTATGGTGCAAGCGCAGCTGGCTTTTAAGGAATAAAAGAGACTCTGATTGGTTTATTGCACGTTATGCCCAAAACACACCCATGACTCATTAAGAGAATAGGGACAACCCTTTTAGACCATGCGCCGGGCACGCTGACCATTTTTCCTATCGCTAAACTAGCCGTGCGCTTTAGACCATGTGCTTAGATCGTTAAAACAGGGCCCTACAAGGATAGACATGAAATTGCTCTTTTAATGGTTTCAAATAAATAATATAAAATAGCATAAATTATTCTTGAACTGACCAAAGTCCTGACAATTCCTGACAAAATATCTTAGGGGCCTAAAATATGATTAATTTTTAATAGTAATAAAAATGATACATACAGGACAATCTAGTGACCCAGAAATATAAATATAAATTACAGAATTGAGAAAATTAAGGAAACTTTCTATGAGTAACCTTAAGATGAATAAAATATTAAAGTAAACAATCATAATAAATAAAGCTAATCAAACAATACGTTTTTAATAAGCCATACCATCTTTAGACGTTGTACTAGATGAGTCCAAGCTTTCAGCTGGGATGCATGTTACTGTCACATGTCTGTCTGTTTGTTTGGTCTTCCTGTTGTGTTTTGATTCTGTCACGTTCCTTTGTCTTAGTTTCCTGCCACTTGTCTGTTTCCTAGGTTACCATGGTTAGTTTAGTTCTGCTCAGCTGTGTTTAGTTATCTCGTTTCTGTCTGCTATTTAAGTTCCTCTTGTTCACTCAGTCTTTGTCTAGTCACTGTTATGTAAGGTTGTGTTTCCATTGCCTGTCTGCATGTTCCTGTGAAGTTAAGATTAAAGTTTGTTTGTGATCTTCTGAGTCTTCAGCCTGTTCCTGGGTCACCAACCGTGGCAGTTACATCTTGTACAGATAATTTGCATTTCCTAATTGTTTGGCCACATGGTTGCCAAAAATAATACAGGTATAATTTCCCCTGATATGAAAACCCCTTTATGTTCTCCCATTTCTACATCTTTATTCAAATACGCTTGGGTCTTACGTAAATTCTGGCACCAATAAAACTACAAAAGATCATTAGATCACAGTATGTAACTGATTTAAAACAAAGACAAATTATTTAGTAAAATAGAAATATTGTAATTTTATATTCTGCTACAAAGAAAGTAGAAAATACAAAATAAATTTTGAATAGTGTAAATAGTTTGAATTGTTTTATTCAGAACAAACCTGTTCACCAAAATGAATACGATTCAAATGCTTCATATGAGAGAGTGTACATTTTAGGTGAGTATGTGTGGTTGTGGTGGTGATGATAATCATTATTCACACTCTGTGTACATTATAATATTACAAAAAGTGGCTTGTTACTAAAACTAAGGTGTTCTATGTTGCTAGGCAGTTGCTAAGTTGTTCTTAGTGGATGAATGGATGGATGGATGGATTGATGCCCTGTCACAGCACGTAGCCACCTGTGTTTTCCGTTTGTATCAGTGGAATTTGACAAATTTGATGTGAGGTATGAATAGGTCTATTGTACTGACAGATAATCATAATGGAGGCTCACATAAACCTTATTTAGAGTACTACTGGTCGATGGGGGTCTTATTGCCTAAAAAAGCACTCTGCTTTATGAGCCCACCACACCCATAGAGCAAAATAACAGCAGTGCCTTCCGGGGTGCGTCAATCAGCACAGCCACACTCAGAATGGCCACCGCGGGTGAGCTCTAACAGCACCTGCCAGTGGAAAAGCTGTCCTCATGTCTGGCCTGGCTAGGCGCCCATTACGACCAATCTCCCTTAGTTACGGCCCCTCCAATCTGACAGCACTCCCGCTCTATGAACAAAGGGCCTCCACACCAGGTGCTCAGAGCTCACCATCTGCAAGCTACACCTAATGACCGGCCTTTACTTTAGTTGATCAATTGGTGTTTGGTCTGTTCATGATACATAACTTAAAGGTGACAGAAAGTCACATAGTCCTGTCTTAGAAGTATTTTGAAGTGTTACAGTCAACATGAAAACATTGACCATTTTTACTTTCTTAAAACATGTCTTATAGATATGGAAGCCCGTTTCCGCCACTAAATAAAACAATAAAAAGAGTAATTGAGACTTTTTATCTCAGATTCTGACTTTTTTTCTCACAATTGTGAGTTATAAAGTCAGAATTCTGAGATATAAACTCACAATTGCGTGATATAAAGACACAAATTCTGAGATATTAACTCACAATTGCATGATATAAAGTCACAATTCTGAGATATAAACTCACAATTGCGTGATATAAAGTCAGAATTCTGAGATATAAACTCGCAACTGCGTGATATAAAGTCAGAATTCTGAGATATAAACTCGCAACTGCGTGATATAAAGTCAGAATTCTGAGATATAAAGTCACAATTGCGTGATATAAAGTCACAATTCTGAGATATAAACTCGCAATTGCGTGATATAAAGTCACAATTCTGAGATATAAACTCGCAATTGCGTGATATAAAGTCAGAATTCTGAGATATAAACTCGCAATTGCGTGATATAAAGTCACAATTCTGAGATATAAACTCGCAATTGCGTGATATAAAGTCAGAATTCTGAGATATAAACTCGCAATTGCGTGATATAAAGTCACAATTCAGATATATAAACTCGCAATTGCGTGATACAAAGTCAGAATTCAGATATATAAACTCACAATTGCATGATATAAAGTCAGAATTCTGAGATATAAACTCGAAATTGTGTGATATAAGGTCACAATTCTGAGATATAAACTCGCAATTGCGTGATATAAAGTCACAATTCTGAGATATAAACTCGCAATTGCATGATATAAAGTCACAATTCTGAGATATAAACTCACAATTGCGTGATATAAAGTCACAATTCTGAGATATAAACTCACAATTGCGTGATATAAAGTCACAATTCTGAGATAAAAGCTCACAATTGCATGATATAAAGACACAAATTCTGAGATATAAACTCACAATTGCATGATATAAAGTCAGAATTCTGATATATAAACTCACAATTGCGTGATATAAAGTCACAATTCTGATATATAAACTCGCAATTGCGTGATATAAAGTCAGAATTCTGAGATATAAACTCACAATTGCGTGATATAGTCACAATTCTGAGATATAAAGTCACAATTGCGTGATATAAAGTCAGAATTCTGAGATATAAACTCGCAATTGCGTGATATAAAGTCAGAATTCTGAGATATAAACTCGCAATTGCGTGATATAAAGTCAGAATTCTGAGATATAAAGTCACAATTGCGAGATATAAAGTCACAATTCTGAGATATAAACTCGCAATTGCGTGATATAAAGTCACAATTCTGAGACATAAACTCGCAATTGCGTGATATAAAGTCACAATTCTGAGATATAAACTCACAATTGCGTGATATAGTCACAATTCTGAGATATAAACTCACAATTGCGTGATATAAAGTCAGAATTCTGAGATATAAACTCGCAATTGCGTGATATAAAGTCAGAATTCTGAGATATAAACTCGCAATTGCGTGATATAAAGTCACAATTCTGATATATAAACTCGCAATTGCGTGATATAAAGTCAGAATTATGAAATATAAACTCGCAATTGCGTGATATAAAGTCAGAATTATGAAATATAAACTCGCAATTGCGTGATATAAAGTCAGAATTCTGAGATATAAACTCGCAATTGCGTGATATAAAGTCACAATTCTGAGATATAAACTCGCAATTGCGTGATATAAGGTCACAATTCTGATATATAAACTCGCAATTGCGTGATATAAAGTCACAATTCTGAGATATAAACTTGCAATTGTGTGATATAAAGTTACAATTCCGATATATAAACTCGCAATTGCATGATATAAAGTCACAATTCTGATATATAAACTTGCAATTGCGTGATATAAAGTCACAATTCTGAGATATAAACTCGCAATTGCGTGATATAAAGTCACAATTATGAGATATAAACTCGAAACTGCGTGATATAAAGTCAGAATTCTGAGATATAAACTCGCAATTGCGTGATATAAATTCAGAATTCTGAGATATAAACTCGCAATTGCGTGATATAAAGTCAGAATTCTGAGATATAAACTCGCAATTGCGTGATATAAAGTCACAATTCTGAGATATAAACTCGCAATTGCGTGATATAAAGTCACAATTCTGAGATATAAACTCGCAATTGCGTGATATAAAGTCACAATTCTGAGATATAAACTCGCAATTACGTGATATAAAGTCACAATTCAGATATATAAACTCGCAATTGCGTGATATAAAGTCAGAATTCTGATATATAAACTCACAATTGCATGATATAAAGTCAGAATTCTGAGATATAAACTCGCAATTGTGTGATATAAGGTCACAATTCTGAGATATAAACTCGCAATTGCGTGATATAAACTCGCAATTGCGTGATATAAAGTAAGAATTCTGAGATATAAACTTGCAATTGCATGATAAAAAGTCACAATTCTAAGATATAAACTCGCAATTGCGTGATATAAAGTCACAATTCTGAGATATAAACTCGCAATTGCGTGATATAAAGTCAGAATTATGAAATATAAACTCGCAATTGCGTGATATAAAGTCACAATTCTGAGATATAAACTCGCAATTGCGTGATATAAAGTCAGAATTCTGAAATATAAACTCGCAATTGCGTGATATAAAGTCACAATTCTGTGATATAAACTCGCAATTGCGTGATATAAGGTCACAATTCTGATATATAAACTCGCAATTGCGTGATATAAAGTCACAATTCTGAGATATAAACTCGCAATTGCGTGATATAAAGTCACAATTCTGAGATATAAACTCGCAATTGCATGATATAAAGTCAGAATTATGAAATATAAACTCGCAATTGCGTGATATAAAGTCACAATTCTGTGATATAAACTCGCAATTGCGTGATATAAGGTCACAATTCTGATATATAAACTCGCAATTGCGTGATATAAAGTCACAATTCTGAGATATAAACTTGCAATTGTGTGATATAAAGTTACAATTCCGATATATAAACTCGCAATTGCATGATATAAAGTCACAATTCTGATATATAAACTTGCAATTGCGTGATATAAAGTCACAATTCTGATATATAAACTTGCAATTGCGTGATATAAAGTCACAATTCTGATATATAAACTTGCAATTGCGTGATATAAAGTCACAATTCTGAGATATAAACTCGCAGTTGCATGATATAAAGTCACAATTCTGAGATATAAACTCGCAATTGCGTGATATAAAGTCACAATTCTGTGATATAAACTCGCAATTGCGTGATATAAAGTCAGAATTATGAAATATAAACTCGCAATTGCGTGATATAAAGTCACAATTCTGAGATATAAACTCGCAATTGCGTGATATAAAGTCACAATTCTGAGATATAAACTCGCAATTGCATGATATAAAGTCAGAATTATGAAATATAAACTCGCAATTGCGTGATATAAAGTCACAATTCTGGGATATAAACTCGCAATTGCGTGATATAAAGTCACAATTCTGAGATATAAACTTGCAATTGTGTGATATAAAGTTACAATTCCGATATATAAACTCGCAATTGCGTGATATAAAGTCACAATTCTGAGATATAAACTTGCAATTGTGTGATATAAAGTTACAATTCCGATATATAAACTCGCAATTGCATGATATAAGGTCACAATTCTGATATATAAACTCGCAATTGCGTGATATAAAGTCACAATTCTGAGATATAAACTTGCAATTGTGTGATATAAAGTTACAATTCCGATATATAAACTCGCAATTGCATGATATAAAGTCACAATTCTGATATATAAACTTGCAATTGCGTGATATAAAGTCACAATTCTGAGATATAAACTCACAATTGCGTGATATAGTCACAATTCTGAGATATAAACTCACAATTGCGTGATATAAAGTCAGAATTCTGAGATATAAACTCGCAATTGCGTGATATAAAGTCACAATTCTGAGATATAAACTCGCAATTGCGTGATATAAAGTCAGAATTCTGAGATATAAAGTCACAATTGCGAGATATAAAGTCACAATTCTGAGATATAGACTCGCAATTGCGTGATATAAAGTCACAATTCTGAGATATAAACTCGCAATTGCGTGATATAAAGTCACAATTCTGAGATATAAACTCGCAATTGCGTGATATAAAGTCAGAATTATGAAATATAAACTCGCAATTGCGTGATATAAAGTCACCATTCTGATATATAAACTCACAATTGCATGATATAAAGTCACAATTCTGAGATATAAACTCGCAATTGCGTGATATAAAGTCAGAATTCTGAGATATAAACTCGCAATTGCGTGATATAAAGTCACAATTCTGAGATATAAACTTGCAATTGTGTGATATAAAGTTACAATTCCGATATATAAACTCGCAATTGCATGATATAAAGTCACAATTCTGATATATAAACTTGCAATTGCGTGATATAAAGTCACAATTCTGATATATAAACTTGCAATTGCGTGATATAAAGTCACAATTCTGATATATAAACTTGCAATTGCGTGATATTAAGTCACAATTCTGAGATATAAACTCGCAGTTGCATGATATAAAGTCACAATTCTGAGATAGAAACTCGCAATTGCGTGATATAAAGTCACAATTCTGAGATATAAACTCGCAATTGCGTGATATAAAGTCAGAATTCTGAGATATAAACTCGCAATTGCGTGATATAAAGTCACAATTCTGAGATATAAACTCGCAATTGCGTGATATAAAGTCAGAATTATGAAATATAAACTCGCAATTGCGTGATATAAAGTCACCATTCTGATATATAAACTCACAATTGCATGATATAAAGTCACAATTCTGAGATATAAACTCGCAATTGCGTGATATAAAGTCAGAATTCTGAGATATAAACTCGCAATTGCGTGATATAAAGTCACAATTCTGAGATATAAACTTGCAATTGTGTGATATAAAGTTACAATTCCGATATATAAACTCGCAATTGCATGATATAAAGTCACAATTCTGATATATAAACTTGCAATTGCGTGATATAAAGTCACAATTCTGATATATAAACTTGCAATTGCGTGATATAAAGTCACAATTCTGATATATAAACTTGCAATTGCGTGATATAAAGTCACAATTCTGAGATATAAACTCGCAGTTGCATGATATAAAGTCACAATTCTGAGATAGAAACTTGCAATTGCGTGATATAAAGTCACAATTCTGAGATATAAACTCGCAATTGCGTGATATAAAGTCAGAATTCTGAGATATAAACTCGCAATTGCGTGATATAAAGTCACAATTCTGAGATATAAACTCGCAATTGCATGATATAAAGTCACAATTCTGAGATATAAACTCGCAATTGCGTGATATAAAGTCACAATTCAGATATATAAACTCGCAATTGCGTGATATAAAGTCAGAATTCTGATATATAAACTCACAATTGCATGATATAAAGTCAGAATTCTGAGATATAAACTCGCAATTGTGTGATATAAGGTCACAATTCTGATATATAAACTCGCAATTGCGTGATATAAAGTCAGAATTCTGAGATATAAACTCACAATTGCGTGATATAGTCACAATTCTGAGATATAAACTCACAATTGCGTGATATAAAGTCAGAATTCTGAGATATAAACTCGCAATTGCGTGATATAAAGACAGAATTCTGAGATATAAAGTCACAATTGCGAGATATAAAGTCACAATTCTGAGATATAAACTCGCAATTGCGTGATATAAAGTCACAATTCTGAGATATAAACTCGCAATTGCGTGATATAAAGTCACAATTCTGAGATATAAACTCGCAATTGCGTGATATAAAGTCAGAATTCTGAGATATAAACTCGCAATTGCGTGATATAAAGTCACCATTCTGATATATAAACTCACAATTGCATGATATAAAGTCACAATTCTGAGATATAAACTCGCAATTGCGTGATATAAAGTCAGAATTCTGAGATATAAACTCGCAATTGCGTGATATAAAGTCACAATTCTGAGATATAAACTCGCAATTGCGTGATATAAAGTCACAATTCTGAGATATAAACTCGCAATTGCGTGATATAAAGTCAGAATTATGAAATATAAACTCGCAATTGCGTGATATAAAGTCAGAATTCTGAGATATAAACTCACAATTGCATGATATAAAGTCAGAATTCTGAGATATAAACTCGCAATTGCGTGATATAAAGTCACAATTCTGAGATATAAACTCGCAATTGCGTGATATAAGGTCACAATTCTGATATATAAACTCACAATTGCATGATATAAAGACACAAATTCTGAGATATAAACTCACAATTGCATGATATAAAGTCACAATTCTGAGATATAAACTCACAATTGCATGATATAAAGTCAGAATTCTGAGATATAAACTCGCAACTGCGTGATATAAAGTCAGAATTCTGAGATATAAACTCGCAACTGCGTGATATAAAGTCAGAATTCTGAGATATAAAGTCACAATTGCGTGATATAAAGTCACAATTCTGAGATATAAACTCGCAATTGCGTGATATAAAGTCACAATTCTGATATATAAACTCGCAATTGCGTGATATAAAGACAATTCTGATATATAAACTCACAATTGCGTGATATAAAGTCACAATTCTGATATATAAACTCGCAATTGCGTGATATAAAGTCAGAATTCTGAGATATAAACTCACAATTGCGTGATATAGTCACAATTCTGAGATATAAAGTCACAATTGCGTGATATAAAGTCAGAATTCTGAGATATAAACTCGCAATTGCGTGATATAAAGTCAGAATTCTGAGATATAAACTCGCAATTGCGTGATATAAAGTCAGAATTCTGAGATATAAAGTCACAATTGCGAGATATAAAGTCACAATTCTGAGATATAAACTCGCAATTGCGTGATATAAAGTCACAATTCTGAGATATAAACTCGCAATTGCGTGATATAAAGTCACAATTCTGAGATATAAACTCACAATTGCGTGATATAGTCACAATTCTGAGATATAAACTCACAATTGCGTGATATAAAGTCAGAATTCTGAGATATAAACTCGCAATTGCGTGATATAAAGTCACAATTCTGAGATATAAACTCGCAATTGCGTGATATAAAGTCAGAATTCTGAGATATAAAGTCACAATTGCGAGATATAAAGTCACAATTCTGAGATATAGACTCGCAATTGCGTGATATAAAGTCACAATTCTGAGATATAAACTCGCAATTGCGTGATATAAAGTCACAATTCTGAGATATAAACTCGCAATTGCGTGATATAAAGTCAGAATTATGAAATATAAACTCGCAATTGCGTGATATAAAGTCACCATTCTGATATATAAACTCACAATTGCATGATATAAAGTCACAATTCTGAGATATAAACTCGCAATTGCGTGATATAAAGTCAGAATTCTGAGATATAAACTCGCAATTGCGTGATATAAAGTCACAATTCTGAGATATAAACTTGCAATTGTGTGATATAAAGTTACAATTCCGATATATAAACTCGCAATTGCATGATATAAAGTCACAATTCTGATATATAAACTTGCAATTGCGTGATATAAAGTCACAATTCTGATATATAAACTTGCAATTGCGTGATATAAAGTCACAATTCTGATATATAAACTTGCAATTGCGTGATATTAAGTCACAATTCTGAGATATAAACTCGCAGTTGCATGATATAAAGTCACAATTCTGAGATAGAAACTCGCAATTGCGTGATATAAAGTCACAATTCTGAGATATAAACTCGCAATTGCGTGATATAAAGTCAGAATTCTGAGATATAAACTCGCAATTGCGTGATATAAAGTCACAATTCTGAGATATAAACTCGCAATTGCGTGATATAAAGTCAGAATTATGAAATATAAACTCGCAATTGCGTGATATAAAGTCACCATTCTGATATATAAACTCACAATTGCATGATATAAAGTCACAATTCTGAGATATAAACTCGCAATTGCGTGATATAAAGTCAGAATTCTGAGATATAAACTCGCAATTGCGTGATATAAAGTCACAATTCTGAGATATAAACTTGCAATTGTGTGATATAAAGTTACAATTCCGATATATAAACTCGCAATTGCATGATATAAAGTCACAATTCTGATATATAAACTTGCAATTGCGTGATATAAAGTCACAATTCTGATATATAAACTTGCAATTGCGTGATATAAAGTCACAATTCTGATATATAAACTTGCAATTGCGTGATATAAAGTCACAATTCTGAGATATAAACTCGCAGTTGCATGATATAAAGTCACAATTCTGAGATAGAAACTTGCAATTGCGTGATATAAAGTCACAATTCTGAGATATAAACTCGCAATTGCGTGATATAAAGTCAGAATTCTGAGATATAAACTCGCAATTGCGTGATATAAAGTCACAATTCTGAGATATAAACTCGCAATTGCATGATATAAAGTCACAATTCTGAGATATAAACTCGCAATTGCGTGATATAAAGTCACAATTCAGATATATAAACTCGCAATTGCGTGATATAAAGTCAGAATTCTGATATATAAACTCACAATTGCATGATATAAAGTCAGAATTCTGAGATATAAACTCGCAATTGTGTGATATAAGGTCACAATTCTGATATATAAACTCGCAATTGCGTGATATAAAGTCAGAATTCTGAGATATAAACTCACAATTGCGTGATATAGTCACAATTCTGAGATATAAACTCACAATTGCGTGATATAAAGTCAGAATTCTGAGATATAAACTCGCAATTGCGTGATATAAAGACAGAATTCTGAGATATAAAGTCACAATTGCGAGATATAAAGTCACAATTCTGAGATATAAACTCGCAATTGCGTGATATAAAGTCACAATTCTGAGATATAAACTCGCAATTGCGTGATATAAAGTCACAATTCTGAGATATAAACTCGCAATTGCGTGATATAAAGTATCAATTATGAAATATAAACTCGCAATTGCGTGATATAAAGTCAGAATTCTGAGATATAAACTCGCAATTGCGTGATATAAAGTCAGAATTCTGAGATATAAACTCGCAATTGCGTGATATAAAGTCACCATTCTGATATATAAACTCACAATTGCATGATATAAAGTCACAATTCTGAGATATAAACTCGCAATTGCGTGATATAAAGTCAGAATTCTGAGATATAAACTCGCAATTGCGTGATATAAAGTCACAATTCTGAGATATAAACTCGCAATTGCGTGATATAAAGTCACAATTCTGAGATATAAACTCGCAATTGCGTGATATAAAGTCAGAATTATGAAATATAAACTCGCAATTGCGTGATATAAAGTCAGAATTCTGAGATATAAACTCACAATTGCATGATATAAAGTCAGAATTCTGAGATATAAACTCGCAATTGCGTGATATAAAGTCACAATTCTGAGATATAAACTCGCAATTGCGTGATATAAGGTCACAATTCTGAGATATAAACTTGCAATTGTGTGATATAAAGTTACAATTCCGATATATAAACTCGCAATTGCATGATATAAAGTCACAATTCTGATATATAAACTTGCAATTGCGTGATATAAAGTCACAATTCTGATATATAAACTTGCAATTGCGTGATATAAAGTCAGAATTCTGAGATATAAACTCGCAATTGTGTGATATAAGGTCACAATTCTGAGATATAAACTCGCAATTGCGTGATATAAACTCGCAATTGCGTGATATAAAGTAAGAATTCTGAGATATAAACTTGCAATTGCGTGATATAAAGTTACAATTCCGATATATAAACTCGCAATTGCATGATATAAAGTCACAATTCTGAGATATAAACTCGCAATTGCGTGATATAAAGTCACAATTCTGATATATAAACTCACAATTGCGTGATATAAAGTCACAATTCTGAGATATAAACTCGCAATTGCGTGATATAAGGTCACAATTCTGATATATAAACTCGCAATTGCGTGATATAAAGTCACAATTCTGAGATATAAACTTGCAATTGTGTGATATAAAGTTACAATTCCGATATATAAACTCGCAATTGCATGATATAAAGTCACAATTCTGATATATAAACTTGCAATTGCGTGATATAAAGTCACAATTCTGATATATAAACTTGCAATTGCGTGATATAAAGTCAGAATTCTGAGATATAAACTCGCAATTGTGTGATATAAGGTCACAATTCTGAGATATAAACTCGCAATTGCGTGATATAAACTCGCAATTGCGTGATATAAAGTAAGAATTCTGAGATATAAACTTGCAATTGCGTGATATAAAGTTACAATTCCGATATATAAACTCGCAATTGCATGATATAAAGTCACAATTCTGAGATATAAACTCGCAATTGCGTGATATAAAGTCACAATTCTGATATATAAACTCACAATTGCGTGATATAAAGTCACAATTCTGAGATATAAACTCGCAATTGCGTGATATAAAGTCAGAATTATGAAATAGAAACTCGCAATTGCGTAATATAAAGTCAGAATTCTGAGATATAAACTCGCAATTGCGTGATATAAAGTCAGAATTCTGAAATATAAACTCACAATTGCATGATATAAAGTCACAATTCTGAGATATAAACTCGCAATTGCGTGATATAAAGTCAGAATTCTGAGATATAAACTCGCAATTGCGTGATATAAAGTCAGAATTATGAAATATAAACTCGCAATTGCGTGATATAAAGTCAGAATTCTGAGATATAAACTCGCAATTGCGTGATATAAAGTCACAATTCTGAGATATAAACTCGCAATTGCGTGATATAAAGTCAGAATTCTGATATATAAACTCACAATTGCATGATATAAAGTCAGAATTATGAAATAGAAACTCGCAATTGCGTGATATAAAGTCAGAATTCTGAGATATAAACTCGCAATTGCGTGATATAAAGTCAGAATTCTGAGATATAAACTCGCAATTGCGTGATATAAAGTCACCATTCTGATATATAAACTCACAATTGCATGATATAAAGTCACAATTCTGAGATATAAACTCGCAATTGCGTGATATAAAGTCAGAATTCTGAGATATAAACTCGCAATTGCGTGATATAAAGTCAGAATTATGAAATATAAACTCGCAATTGCGTGATATAAAGTCAGAATTCTGAGATATAAACTCGCAATTGCGTGATATAAAGTCAGAATTCTGAGATATAAACTCGCAATTGCGTGATATAAAGTCACCATTCTGATATATAAACTCACAATTGCATGATATAAAGTCACAATTCTGAGATATAAACTCGCAATTGCGTGATATAAAGTCAGAATTCTGAGATATAAACTCGCAATTGCGTGATATAAAGTCAGAATTATGAAATATAAACTCGCAATTGCGTGATATAAAGTCACAATTCTGATATATAAACTTGCAATTGCGTGATATAAAGTCACAATTCTGAGATATAAACTCGCAGTTGCATGATATAAAGTCACAATTCTGAGATAGAAACTTGCAATTGCGTGATATAAAGTCACAATTCTGAGATATAAACTCGCAATTGCGTGATATAAAGTCAGAATTCTGAGATATAAACTCGCAATTGCGTGATATAAAGTCACAATTCTGAGATATAAACTCGCAATTGCATGATATAAAGTCACAATTCTGAGATATAAACTCGCAATTGCGTGATATAAAGTCACAATTCAGATATATAAACTCGCAATTGCGTGATATAAAGTCAGAATTCTGATATATAAACTCACAATTGCATGATATAAAGTCAGAATTCTGAGATATAAACTCGCAATTGTGTGATATAAGGTCACAATTCTGATATATAAATTCGCAATTGCGTGATATAAAGTCA
This sequence comes from Rhinogobio ventralis, assembly GCA_039654625.1. Taxonomy (NCBI): domain Eukaryota; kingdom Metazoa; phylum Chordata; class Actinopteri; order Cypriniformes; family Gobionidae; genus Rhinogobio; species Rhinogobio ventralis. Next base: position 9,113,624 of record CM077204.1, read on the forward strand.
GAATTCTGAGATATAAACTCACAATTGCGTGATATAGTCACAATTCTGAGATATAAACTCACAATTGCGTGATATAAAGTCAGAATTCTGAGATATAAACTCGCAATTGCGTGATATAAAGACAGAATTCTGAGATATAAAGTCACAATTGCGAGATATAAAGTCACAATTCTGAGATATAAACTCGCAATTGCGTGATATAAAGTCACAATTCTGAGATATAAACTCGCAATTGCGTGATATAAAGTCACAATTCTGAGATATAAACTCGCAATTGCGTGATATAAAGTCAGAATTCTGAGATATAAACTCGCAATTGCGTGATATAAAGTCACCATTCTGATATATAAACTCACAATTGCATGATATAAAGTCACAATTCTGAGATATAAACTCGCAATTGCGTGATATAAAGTCAGAATTCTGAGATATAAACTCGCAATTGCGTGATATAAAGTCACAATTCTGAGATATAAACTCGCAATTGCGTGATATAAAGTCACAATTCTGAGATATAAACTCGCAATTGCGTGATATAAAGTCAGAATTATGAAATATAAACTCGCAATTGCGTGATATAAAGTCAGAATTCTGAGATATAAACTCACAATTGCATGATATAAAGTCAGAATTCTGAGATATAAACTCGCAATTGCGTGATATAAAGTCACAATTCTGAGATATAAACTCGCAATTGCGTGATATAAGGTCACAATTCTGATATATAAACTCACAATTGCATGATATAAAGACACAAATTCTGAGATATAAACTCACAATTGCATGATATAAAGTCACAATTCTGAGATATAAACTCACAATTGCATGATATAAAGTCAGAATTCTGAGATATAAACTCGCAACTGCGTGATATAAAGTCAGAATTCTGAGATATAAACTCGCAACTGCGTGATATAAAGTCAGAATTCTGAGATATAAAGTCACAATTGCGTGATATAAAGTCACAATTCTGAGATATAAACTCGCAATTGCGTGATATAAAGTCACAATTCTGATATATAAACTCGCAATTGCGTGATATAAAGACAATTCTGATATATAAACTCACAATTGCGTGATATAAAGTCACAATTCTGATATATAAACTCGCAATTGCGTGATATAAAGTCAGAATTCTGAGATATAAACTCACAATTGCGTGATATAGTCACAATTCTGAGATATAAAGTCACAATTGCGTGATATAAAGTCAGAATTCTGAGATATAAACTCGCAATTGCGTGATATAAAGTCAGAATTCTGAGATATAAACTCGCAATTGCGTGATATAAAGTCAGAATTCTGAGATATAAAGTCACAATTGCGAGATATAAAGTCACAATTCTGAGATATAAACTCGCAATTGCGTGATATAAAGTCACAATTCTGAGATATAAACTCGCAATTGCGTGATATAAAGTCACAATTCTGAGATATAAACTCACAATTGCGTGATATAGTCACAATTCTGAGATATAAACTCACAATTGCGTGATATAAAGTCAGAATTCTGAGATATAAACTCGCAATTGCGTGATATAAAGTCACAATTCTGAGATATAAACTCGCAATTGCGTGATATAAAGTCAGAATTCTGAGATATAAAGTCACAATTGCGAGATATAAAGTCACAATTCTGAGATATAGACTCGCAATTGCGTGATATAAAGTCACAATTCTGAGATATAAACTCGCAATTGCGTGATATAAAGTCACAATTCTGAGATATAAACTCGCAATTGCGTGATATAAAGTCAGAATTATGAAATATAAACTCGCAATTGCGTGATATAAAGTCACCATTCTGATATATAAACTCACAATTGCATGATATAAAGTCACAATTCTGAGATATAAACTCGCAATTGCGTGATATAAAGTCAGAATTCTGAGATATAAACTCGCAATTGCGTGATATAAAGTCACAATTCTGAGATATAAACTTGCAATTGTGTGATATAAAGTTACAATTCCGATATATAAACTCGCAATTGCATGATATAAAGTCACAATTCTGATATATAAACTTGCAATTGCGTGATATAAAGTCACAATTCTGATATATAAACTTGCAATTGCGTGATATAAAGTCACAATTCTGATATATAAACTTGCAATTGCGTGATATTAAGTCACAATTCTGAGATATAAACTCGCAGTTGCATGATATAAAGTCACAATTCTGAGATAGAAACTCGCAATTGCGTGATATAAAGTCACAATTCTGAGATATAAACTCGCAATTGCGTGATATAAAGTCAGAATTCTGAGATATAAACTCGCAATTGCGTGATATAAAGTCACAATTCTGAGATATAAACTCGCAATTGCGTGATATAAAGTCAGAATTATGAAATATAAACTCGCAATTGCGTGATATAAAGTCACCATTCTGATATATAAACTCACAATTGCATGATATAAAGTCACAATTCTGAGATATAAACTCGCAATTGCGTGATATAAAGTCAGAATTCTGAGATATAAACTCGCAATTGCGTGATATAAAGTCACAATTCTGAGATATAAACTTGCAATTGTGTGATATAAAGTTACAATTCCGATATATAAACTCGCAATTGCATGATATAAAGTCACAATTCTGATATATAAACTTGCAATTGCGTGATATAAAGTCACAATTCTGATATATAAACTTGCAATTGCGTGATATAAAGTCACAATTCTGATATATAAACTTGCAATTGCGTGATATAAAGTCACAATTCTGAGATATAAACTCGCAGTTGCATGATATAAAGTCACAATTCTGAGATAGAAACTTGCAATTGCGTGATATAAAGTCACAATTCTGAGATATAAACTCGCAATTGCGTGATATAAAGTCAGAATTCTGAGATATAAACTCGCAATTGCGTGATATAAAGTCACAATTCTGAGATATAAACTCGCAATTGCATGATATAAAGTCACAATTCTGAGATATAAACTCGCAATTGCGTGATATAAAGTCACAATTCAGATATATAAACTCGCAATTGCGTGATATAAAGTCAGAATTCTGATATATAAACTCACAATTGCATGATATAAAGTCAGAATTCTGAGATATAAACTCGCAATTGTGTGATATAAGGTCACAATTCTGATATATAAACTCGCAATTGCGTGATATAAAGTCAGAATTCTGAGATATAAACTCACAATTGCGTGATATAGTCACAATTCTGAGATATAAACTCACAATTGCGTGATATAAAGTCAGAATTCTGAGATATAAACTCGCAATTGCGTGATATAAAGACAGAATTCTGAGATATAAAGTCACAATTGCGAGATATAAAGTCACAATTCTGAGATATAAACTCGCAATTGCGTGATATAAAGTCACAATTCTGAGATATAAACTCGCAATTGCGTGATATAAAGTCACAATTCTGAGATATAAACTCGCAATTGCGTGATATAAAGTATCAATTATGAAATATAAACTCGCAATTGCGTGATATAAAGTCAGAATTCTGAGATATAAACTCGCAATTGCGTGATATAAAGTCAGAATTCTGAGATATAAACTCGCAATTGCGTGATATAAAGTCACCATTCTGATATATAAACTCACAATTGCATGATATAAAGTCACAATTCTGAGATATAAACTCGCAATTGCGTGATATAAAGTCAGAATTCTGAGATATAAACTCGCAATTGCGTGATATAAAGTCACAATTCTGAGATATAAACTCGCAATTGCGTGATATAAAGTCACAATTCTGAGATATAAACTCGCAATTGCGTGATATAAAGTCAGAATTATGAAATATAAACTCGCAATTGCGTGATATAAAGTCAGAATTCTGAGATATAAACTCACAATTGCATGATATAAAGTCAGAATTCTGAGATATAAACTCGCAATTGCGTGATATAAAGTCACAATTCTGAGATATAAACTCGCAATTGCGTGATATAAGGTCACAATTCTGAGATATAAACTTGCAATTGTGTGATATAAAGTTACAATTCCGATATATAAACTCGCAATTGCATGATATAAAGTCACAATTCTGATATATAAACTTGCAATTGCGTGATATAAAGTCACAATTCTGATATATAAACTTGCAATTGCGTGATATAAAGTCAGAATTCTGAGATATAAACTCGCAATTGTGTGATATAAGGTCACAATTCTGAGATATAAACTCGCAATTGCGTGATATAAACTCGCAATTGCGTGATATAAAGTAAGAATTCTGAGATATAAACTTGCAATTGCGTGATATAAAGTTACAATTCCGATATATAAACTCGCAATTGCATGATATAAAGTCACAATTCTGAGATATAAACTCGCAATTGCGTGATATAAAGTCACAATTCTGATATATAAACTCACAATTGCGTGATATAAAGTCACAATTCTGAGATATAAACTCGCAATTGCGTGATATAAGGTCACAATTCTGATATATAAACTCGCAATTGCGTGATATAAAGTCACAATTCTGAGATATAAACTTGCAATTGTGTGATATAAAGTTACAATTCCGATATATAAACTCGCAATTGCATGATATAAAGTCACAATTCTGATATATAAACTTGCAATTGCGTGATATAAAGTCACAATTCTGATATATAAACTTGCAATTGCGTGATATAAAGTCAGAATTCTGAGATATAAACTCGCAATTGTGTGATATAAGGTCACAATTCTGAGATATAAACTCGCAATTGCGTGATATAAACTCGCAATTGCGTGATATAAAGTAAGAATTCTGAGATATAAACTTGCAATTGCGTGATATAAAGTTACAATTCCGATATATAAACTCGCAATTGCATGATATAAAGTCACAATTCTGAGATATAAACTCGCAATTGCGTGATATAAAGTCACAATTCTGATATATAAACTCACAATTGCGTGATATAAAGTCACAATTCTGAGATATAAACTCGCAATTGCGTGATATAAAGTCAGAATTATGAAATAGAAACTCGCAATTGCGTAATATAAAGTCAGAATTCTGAGATATAAACTCGCAATTGCGTGATATAAAGTCAGAATTCTGAAATATAAACTCACAATTGCATGATATAAAGTCACAATTCTGAGATATAAACTCGCAATTGCGTGATATAAAGTCAGAATTCTGAGATATAAACTCGCAATTGCGTGATATAAAGTCAGAATTATGAAATATAAACTCGCAATTGCGTGATATAAAGTCAGAATTCTGAGATATAAACTCGCAATTGCGTGATATAAAGTCACAATTCTGAGATATAAACTCGCAATTGCGTGATATAAAGTCAGAATTCTGATATATAAACTCACAATTGCATGATATAAAGTCAGAATTATGAAATAGAAACTCGCAATTGCGTGATATAAAGTCAGAATTCTGAGATATAAACTCGCAATTGCGTGATATAAAGTCAGAATTCTGAGATATAAACTCGCAATTGCGTGATATAAAGTCACCATTCTGATATATAAACTCACAATTGCATGATATAAAGTCACAATTCTGAGATATAAACTCGCAATTGCGTGATATAAAGTCAGAATTCTGAGATATAAACTCGCAATTGCGTGATATAAAGTCAGAATTATGAAATATAAACTCGCAATTGCGTGATATAAAGTCAGAATTCTGAGATATAAACTCGCAATTGCGTGATATAAAGTCAGAATTCTGAGATATAAACTCGCAATTGCGTGATATAAAGTCACCATTCTGATATATAAACTCACAATTGCATGATATAAAGTCACAATTCTGAGATATAAACTCGCAATTGCGTGATATAAAGTCAGAATTCTGAGATATAAACTCGCAATTGCGTGATATAAAGTCAGAATTATGAAATATAAACTCGCAATTGCGTGATATAAAGTCAGAATTCTGAGATATAAACTCGCAATTGCGTGATATAAAGTCACAATTCTGAGATATAAACTCGCAATTGCGTGATATAAAGTCAGAATTATGAAATATAAACTCGCAATTGCGTGATATAAAGTCAGAATTCTGAGATATAAACTCACAATTGCATGATATAAAGTCAGAATTCTGAGATATAAACTCGCAATTGCGTGATATAAAGTCACAATTCTGATATATAAACTCGCAATTGCGTGATATAAAGTCACAATTCTGAGATATAAACTCACAATTGCATGATATAAAGTCAGAATTATGAAATAGAAACTCGCAATTGCGTGATATAAAGTCAGAATTCTGAGATATAAACTCGCAATTGCGTGATATAAAGTCAGAATTCTGAGATATAAACTCGCAATTGCGTGATATAAAGTCACCATTCTGATATATAAACTCACAATTGCATGATATAAAGTCACAATTCTGAGATATAAACTCGCAATTGCGTGATATAAAGTCAGAATTCTGAGATATAAACTCGCAATTGCGTGATATAAAGTCAGAATTATGAAATATAAACTCGCAATTGCGTGATATAAAGTCAGAATTCTGAGATATAAACTCGCAATTGCGTGATATAAAGTCAGAATTCTGAGATATAAACTCGCAATTGCGTGATATAAAGTCACCATTCTGATATATAAACTCACAATTGCATGATATAAAGTCACAATTCTGAGATATAAACTCGCAATTGCGTGATATAAAGTCAGAATTCTGAGATATAAACTCGCAATTGCGTGATATAAAGTCAGAATTATGAAATATAAACTCGCAATTGCGTGATATAAAGTCAGAATTCTGAGATATAAACTCGCAATTGCGTGATATAAAGTCACAATTCTGAGATATAAACTCGCAATTGCGTGATATAAAGTCAGAATTATGAAATATAAACTCGCAATTGCGTGATATAAAGTCAGAATTCTGAGATATAAACTCACAATTGCATGATATAAAGTCAGAATTCTGAGATATAAACTCGCAATTGCGTGATATAAAGTCACAATTCTGATATATAAACTCGCAATTGCGTGATATAAAGTCACAATTCTGAGATATAAACTTGCAATTGTGTGATATAAAGTTACAATTCCGATATATAAACTCGCAATTGCATGATATAAAGTCACAATTCTGATATATAAACTTGCAATTGCGTGATATAAAGTCACAATTCTGATATATAAACTTGCAATTGCGTGATATAAAGTCACAATTCTGATATATAAACTTGCAATTGCGTGATATAAAGTCACAATTCTGAGATATAAACTCGCAGTTGCATGATATAAAGTCACAATTCTGAGATAGAAACTCGCAATTGCGTGATATAAAGTCACAATTCTGAGATATAAACTCGCAATTGCGTGATATAAAGTCAGAATTCTGAGATATAAACTCGCAATTGCGTGATATAAAGTAAGAATTCTGAGATATAAACTTGCAATTGCGTGATATAAAGTTACAATTCCGATATATAAACTCGCAATTGCATGATATAAAGTCACAATTCTGAGATATAAACTCGCAATTGCGTGATATAAAGTCACAATTCTGATATATAAACTCGCAATTGCGTGATATAAAGTCACAATTCTGATATATAAACTCACAATTGCGTGATATAAAGTCACAATTCTGATATATAAACTCGCAATTGCGTGATATAAAGTCAGAATTCTGAGATATAAACTCACAATTGCGTGATATAAAGTCACAATTCTGATATATAAACTCGCAATTGCGTGATATAAAGTCACAATTCTGATATATAAACTCACAATTGCGTGATATAAAGTCACAATTCTGATATATAAACTCGCAATTGCGTGATATAAAGTCAGAATTCTGAGATATAAACTCACAATTGTGTGATATAAAGTCACAATTCTGAGATATAAACTCGCAATTGCGTGATATAAGGTCACAATTCTGATATATAAACTCGCAATTGCGTGATATAAAGTCACAATTCTGAGATATAAACTTGCAATTGCGTGATATAAAGTCACAATTCTGATATATAAACTTGCAATTGCGTGATATAAAGTCACAATTCTGATATATAAACTTGCAATTGCGTGATATAAAGTCACAATTCTGAGATATAAACTCGCAGTTGCATGATATAAAGTCACAATTCTGAGATATAAACTCGCAATTGCGTGATATAAAGTCACAATTCTGATATAAACTCGCAATTGCGTGATATAAAGTCACAATTCTGATACATAAACTCGCAATTGCGTGATATAAGGTCACAATTCTGAGATATAAACTCGCAATTGCATGATATAAAGTCACAATTCTGAGATAGAAACTCGCAATTGCGTGATATAAAGTCACAATTCTGAGATATAAACTCGCAATTGCGTGATATAAAGTCAGAATTCTGAAATATAAACTCGCAATTGCGTGATATAAGGTCAAAATTCTGATATATAAACTCGCAATTGCGTGATATAAAGTCACAATTCTGAGATATAAACTCGCAATTGCGTGATATAAGGTCACAATTCTGATATATAAACTCGCAATTGCGTGATATAAAGTCACAATTCTGAGATATAAACTCGCAATTGCGTGATATAAAGTCACAATTCTGAGATATAAACTCGCAATTGCGTGATATAAAGTCAGAATTCTGAGATATAAACTCGCAATTGCGTAATATAAATTCAGAATTCTGAGCTATAAACTCGCAATTGCGTGATATAAAGTCAGAATTCTGAGATATAAACTCGCAATTGCGTGATATAAAGTCACAATTCTGAGATATAAACTCGCAATTGCGTGATATAAAGTCACAATTCTGAGATATAAACTCGCAATTGCATGATATAAAGTCACAATTCTGAGATATAAACTCACAATTGCGTGATATAAAGTCACAATTCTGAGATATAAACTCGCAATTGCGTGATATAAAGTCACAATTCTGAGATATAAACTCGCAATTGCGTGATATAAAGTCACAATTCTTAGATATAAACTCGCAATTGCGTGATATAAAGTCAGAATTATGAAATATAAACTCGCAATTGCGTGATATAAAGTCACCATTCTGATATATAAACTCACAATTGCATGATATAAAGTCACAATTCTGAGATATAAACTCGCAATTGCGTGATATAAAGTCACAATTCTGAGATAGAAACTCGCAATTGCGTGATATAAAGTCACAATTCTGAGATATAAACTCGCAATTGCGTGATATAAAGTCAGAATTCTGAAATATAAACTCGCAATTGCGTGATATAAGGTCAAAATTCTGATATATAAACTCGCAATTGCGTGATATAAAGTCACAATTCTGAGATATAAACTCGCAATTGCGTGATATAAGGTCACAATTCTGATATATAAACTCGCAATTGCGTGATATAAAGTCACAATTCTGAGATATAAACTCGCAATTGCGTGATATAAAGTCACAATTCTGAGATATAAACTCGCAATTGCGTGATATAAAGTCAGAATTCTGAGATATAAACTCGCAATTGCGTGATATAAATTCAGAATTCTGAGCTATAAACTCGCAATTGCGTGATATAAAGTCAGAATTCTGAGATATAAACTCGCAATTGCGTGATATAAAGTCACAATTCTGAGATATAAACTCGCAATTGCGTGATATAAAGTCACAATTCTGAGATATAAACTCGCAATTGCATGATATAAAGTCACAATTCTGAGATATAAACTCACAATTGCGTGATATAAAGTCACAATTCTGAGATATAAACTTGCAATTGCGTGATATAAAGTTACAATTCCGATATATAAACTCGCAATTGCATGATATAAAGTCACAATTCTGAGATATAAACTCGCAATTGCGTGATATAAAGTCACAATTCTGATATATAAACTCACAATTGCGTGATATAAAGTCACAATTCTGAGATATAAACTCGCAATTGCGTGATATAAAGTCAGAATTATGAAATATAAACTCGCAATTGCGTGATATAAAGTCAGAATTCTGAGATATAAACTCGCAATTGCGTGATATAAAGTCAGAATTCTGAGATATAAACTCGCAATTGCGTGATATAAAGTCACCATTCTGATATATAAACTCACAATTGCATGATATAAAGTCACAATTCTGAGATATAAACTCGCAATTGCGTGATATAAAGTCAGAATTCTGAGATATAAACTCGCAATTGCGTGATATAAAGTCAGAATTATGAAATATAAACTCGCAATTGCGTGATATAAAGTCAGAATTCTGAGATATAAACTCGCAATTGCGTGATATAAAGTCACAATTCTGAGATATAAACTCGCAATTGCGTGATATAAAGTCAGAATTATGAAATATAAACTCGCAATTGCGTGATATAAAGTCAGAATTCTGAGATATAAACTCACAATTGCATGATATAAAGTCAGAATTCTGAGATATAAACTCGCAATTGCGTGATATAAAGTCACAATTCTGATATATAAACTCGCAATTGCGTGACATAAAGTCACAATTCTGAGATATAAACTTGCAATTGTGTGATATAAAGTTACAATTCCGATATATAAACTCGCAATTGCATGATATAAAGTCACAATTCTGATATATAAACTTGCAATTGCGTGATATAAAGTCACAATTCTGATATATAAACTTGCAATTGCGTGATATAAAGTCACAATTCTGATATATAAACTTGCAATTGCGTGATATAAAGTCACAATTCTGAGATATAAACTCGCAGTTGCATGATATAAAGTCACAATTCTGAGATAGAAACTCGCAATTGCGTGATATAAAGTCACAATTCTGAGATATAAACTCGCAATTGCGTGATATAAAGTCAGAATTCTGAGATATAAACTCGCAATTGCGTGATATAAAGTAAGAATTCTGAGATATAAACTTGCAATTGCGTGATATAAAGTTACAATTCCGATATATAAACTCGCAATTGCATGATATAAAGTCACAATTCTGAGATATAAACTCGCAATTGCGTGATATAAAGTCACAATTCTGATATATAAACTCGCAATTGCGTGATATAAAGTCACAATTCTGATATATAAACTCACAATTGCGTGATATAAAGTCACAATTCTGATATATAAACTCGCAATTGCGTGATATAAAGTCAGAATTCTGAGATATAAACTCACAATTGCGTGATATAAAGTCACAATTCTGATATATAAACTCGCAATTGCGTGATATAAAGTCACAATTCTGATATATAAACTCACAATTGCGTGATATAAAGTCACAATTCTGATATATAAACTCGCAATTGCGTGATATAAAGTCAGAATTCTGAGATATAAACTCACAATTGTGTGATATAAAGTCACAATTCTGAGATATAAACTCGCAATTGCGTGATATAAGGTCACAATTCTGATATATAAACTCGCAATTGCGTGATATAAAGTCACAATTCTGAGATATAAACTTGCAATTGCGTGATATAAAGTCACAATTCTGATATATAAACTTGCAATTGCGTGATATAAAGTCACAATTCTGATATATAAACTTGCAATTGCGTGATATAAAGTCACAATTCTGAGATATAAACTCGCAGTTGCATGATATAAAGTCACAATTCTGAGATATAAACTCGCAATTGCGTGATATAAAGTCACAATTCTGATATAAACTCGCAATTGCGTGATATAAAGTCACAATTCTGATACATAAACTCGCAATTGCGTGATATAAGGTCACAATTCTGAGATATAAACTCGCAATTGCATGATATAAAGTCAGAATTCTGAGATAGAAACTCGCAATTGCGTGATATAAAGTCACAATTCTGAGATATAAACTCGCAATTGCGTGATATAAAGTCAGAATTCTGAAATATAAACTCGCAATTGCGTGATATAAGGTCAAAATTCTGATATATAAACTCGCAATTGCGTGATATAAAGTCACAATTCTGAGATATAAACTCGCAATTGCGTGATATAAGGTCACAATTCTGATATATAAACTCGCAATTGCGTGATATAAAGTCACAATTCTGAGATATAAACTCGCAATTGCGTGATATAAAGTCACAATTCTGAGATATAAACTCGCAATTGCGTGATATAAAGTCAGAATTCTGAGATATAAACTCGCAATTGCGTAATATAAATTCAGAATTCTGAGCTATAAACTCGCAATTGCGTGATATAAAGTCAGAATTCTGAGATATAAACTCGCAATTGCGTGATATAAAGTCACAATTCTGAGATATAAACTCGCAATTGCGTGATATAAAGTCACAATTCTGAGATATAAACTCGCAATTGCATGATATAAAGTCACAATTCTGAGATATAAACTCACAATTGCGTGATATAAAGTCACAATTCTGAGATATAAACTCGCAATTGCGTGATATAAAGTCACAATTCTGAGATATAAACTCGCAATTGCGTGATATAAAGTCACAATTCTTAGATATAAACTCGCAATTGCGTGATATAAAGTCAGAATTATGAAATATAAACTCGCAATTGCGTGATATAAAGTCACCATTCTGATATATAAACTCACAATTGCATGATATAAAGTCACAATTCTGAGATATAAACTCGCAATTGCGTGATATAAAGTCAGAATTCTGAGATATAAACTCGCAATTGCGTGATATAAAGTCACAATTCTGAGATATAAACTCGCAATTGCGTGATATAAGGTCACAATTCTGATATATAAACTCGCAATTGCGTGATATAAAGTCAGAATTCTGAGATATAAACTCGCAATTGCGTGATATAAAGTCAGAATTCTGAGATATAAACTCGCAATTGCGTGATATAAAGTCACCATTCTGATATATAAACTCACAATTGCATGATATAAAGTCACAATTCTGAGATATAAACTCGCAATTGCGTGATATAAAGTCAGAATTCTGAGATATAAACTCGCAATTGCGTGATATAAAGTCAGAATTATGAAATATAAACTCGCAATTGCGTGATATAAAGTCAGAATTCTGAGATATAAACTCGCAATTGCGTGATATAAAGTCACAATTCTGAGATATAAACTCGCAATTGCGTGATATAAAGTCAGAATTATGAAATATAAACTCGCAATTGCGTGATATAAAGTCAGAATTCTGAGATATAAACTCACAATTGCATGATATAAAGTCAGAATTCTGAGATATAAACTCGCAATTGCGTGATATAAAGTCACAATTCTGATATATAAACTCGCAATTGCGTGATATAAAGTCACAATTCTGAGATATAAACTTGCAATTGTGTGATATAAAGTTACAATTCCGATATATAAACTCGCAATTGCATGATATAAAGTCACAATTCTGATATATAAACTTGCAATTGCGTGATATAAAGTCACAATTCTGATATATAAACTTGCAATTGCGTGATATAAAGTCACAATTCTGATATATAAACTTGCAATTGCGTGATATAAAGTCACAATTCTGAGATATAAACTCGCAGTTGCATGATATAAAGTCACAATTCTGAGATAGAAACTCGCAATTGCGTGATATAAAGTCACAATTCTGAGATATAAACTCGCAATTGCGTGATATAAAGTCAGAATTCTGAGATATAAACTCGCAATTGCGTGATATAAAGTAAGAATTCTGAGATATAAACTTGCAATTGCGTGATATAAAGTTACAATTCCGATATATAAACTCGCAATTGCATGATATAAAGTCACAATTCTGAGATATAAACTCGCAATTGCGTGATATAAAGTCACAATTCTGATATATAAACTCGCAATTGCGTGATATAAAGTCACAATTCTGATATATAAACTCGCAATTGCGTGATATAAGGTCAAAATTCTGATATATAAACTCGCAATTGCGTGATATAAAGTCACAATTCTGAGATATAAACTCGCAATTGCGTGATATAAGGTCACAATTCTGATATATAAACTCGCAATTGCGTGATATAAAGTCACAATTCTGAGATATAAACTCGCAATTGCGTGATATAAAGTCACAATTCTGAGATATAAACTCGCAATTGCGTGATATAAAGTCAGAATTCTGAGATATAAACTCGCAATTGCGTGATATAAATTCAGAATTCTGAGCTATAAACTCGCAATTGCGTGATATAAAGTCAGAATTCTGAGATATAAACTCGCAATTGCGTGATATAAAGTCACAATTCTGAGATATAAACTCGCAATTGCGTGATATAAAGTCACAATTCTGAGATATAAACTCGCAATTGCATGATATAAAGTCACAATTCTGAGATATAAACTCACAATTGCGTGATATAAAGTCACAATTCTGAGATATAAACTCGCAATTGCGTGATATAAAGTCACAATTCTGAGATATAAACTCGCAATTGCGTGATATAAAGTCACAATTCTTAGATATAAACTCGCAATTGCGTGATATAAAGTCAGAATTATGAAATATAAACTCGCAATTGCGTGATATAAAGTCACCATTCTGATATATAAACTCACAATTGCATGATATAAAGTCACAATTCTGAGATATAAACTCGCAATTGCGTGATATAAAGTCAGAATTCTGAGATATAAACTCGCAATTGCGTGATATAAAGTCACAATTCTGAGATATAAACTCGCAATTGCGTGATATAAGGTCACAATTCTGATATATAAACTCGCAATTGCGTGATATAAAGTCAGAATTCTGAGATATAAACTCGCAATTGCGTGATATAAAGTCAGAATTCTGAGATATAAACTCGCAATTGCGTGATATAAAGTCACCATTCTGATATATAAACTCACAATTGCATGATATAAAGTCACAATTCTGAGATATAAACTCGCAATTGCGTGATATAAAGTCAGAATTCTGAGATATAAACTCGCAATTGCGTGATATAAAGTCAGAATTATGAAATATAAACTCGCAATTGCGTGATATAAAGTCAGAATTCTGAGATATAAACTCGCAATTGCGTGATATAAGGTCACAATTCTGATATATAAACTCGCAATTGCGTGATATAAAGTCAGAATTATGAAATATAAACTCGCAATTGCGTGATATAAAGTCAGAATTCTGAGATATAAACTCACAATTGCATGATATAAAGTCACAATTCTGAGATATAAACTCGCAATTGCGTGATATAAAGTCAGAATTCTGAGATATAAACTCGCAATTGCGTGATATAAAGTCACAATTCTGAGATATAAACTCGCAATTGCGTGATATAAGGTCACAATTCTGATATATAAACTCGCAATTGCGTGATATAAAGTCACAATTCTGAGATATAAACTTGCAATTGTGTGATATAAAGTTACAATTCCGATATATAAACTCGCAATTGCATGATATAAAGTCACAATTCTGATATATAAACTTGCAATTGCGTGATATAAAGTCACAATTCTGATATATAAACTTGCAATTGCGTGATATAAAGTCACAATTCTGATATATAAACTTGCAATTGCGTGATATAAAGTCACAATTCTGAGATATAAACTCGCAGTTGCATGATATAAAGTCACAATTCTGAGATAGAAACTCGCAATTGCGTGATATAAAGTCACAATTCTGAGATATAAACTCGCAATTGCGTGATATAAAGTCACAATTCTGATATAAACTCGCAATTGCGTGATATAAAGTCACAATTCTGATACATAAACTCGCAATTGCGTGATATAAGGTCACAATTCTGAGATATAAACTCGCAATTGCATAATATAAAGTCACAATTCTGAGATAGAAACTCGCAATTGCGTGATATAAAGTCACAATTCTGAGATATAAACTCGCAATTGCGTGATATAAAGTCAGAATTCTGAAATATAAACTCGCAATTGCGTGATATAAAGTCAGAATTCTGAGATATAAACTCGCAATTGCGTGATATAAATTCAGAATTCTGAGCTATAAACTCGCAATTGCGTGATATAAAGTCAGAATTCTGAGATATAAACTCGCAATTGCGTGATATAAAGTCACAATTCTGAGATATAAACTCGCAATTGCGTGATATAAATTCAGAATTCTGAGCTATAAACTCGCAATTGCGTGATATAAAGTCAGAATTCTGAGATATAAACTCGCAATTGCGTGATATAAAGTCACAATTCTGAGATATAAACTCGCAATTGCGTGATATAAAGTCACAATTCTGAGATATAAACTCGCAATTGCGTAATATAAAGTCACAATTCTGAGATATAAACTCGCAATTGCGTGATATAAAGTCACAATTCAGATATATAAACTCGCAATTGCGTGATACAAAGTCAGAATTCTGATATATAAACTCACAATTGCATGATATAAAGTCAGAATTCTGAGATATAAACTCGAAATTGCGTGATATAAGGTCACAATTCTGAGATATAAACTCGCAATTGCGTGATATAAAGTCACAATTCTGAGATATAAACTCGCAATTGCATGATATAAAGTCACAATTCTGAGATATAAACTCACAATTGCGTGATATAAAGTCACAATTCTGAGATATAAACTCGCAATTGCGTGATATAAAGTCACAATTCTGAGATATAAACTCGCAATTGCGTGATATAAAGTCACAATTCTTAGATATAAACTCGCAATTGCGTGATATAAAGTCAGAATTATGAAATATAAACTCGCAATTGCGTGATATAAAGTCACCATTCTGATATATAAACTCGCAATTGCATGATATAAAGTCACCATTCTGATATATAAACTTGCAATTGCGTGATATAAAGTCACAATTCTGATATATAAACTTGCAATTGCGTGATATAAAGTCACAATTCTGATATATAAACTTGCAATTGCGTGATATAAAGTCACAATTCTGAGATATAAACTCGCAGTTGCATGATATAAAGTCACAATTCTGAGATAGAAACTCGCAATTGCGTGATATAAAGTCACAATTCTGAGATATAAACTCGCAATTGCGTGATATAAAGTCACAATTCTGATATAAACTCGCAATTGCGTGATATAAAGTCACAATTCTGATACATAAACTCGCAATTGCGTGATATAAGGTCACAATTCTGAGATATAAACTCGCAATTGCATGATATAAAGTCACAATTCTGAGATAGAAACTCGCAATTGCGTGATATAAAGTCACAATTCTGAGATATAAACTCGCAATTGCGTGATATAAAGTCAGAATTCTGAAATATAAACTCGCAATTGCGTGATATAAGGTCAAAATTCTGATATATAAACTCGCAATTGCGTGATATAAAGTCACAATTCTGAGATATAAACTCGCAATTGCGTGATATAAGGTCACAATTCTGATATATAAACTCGCAATTGCGTGATATAAAGTCACAATTCTGAGATATAAACTCGCAATTGCGTGATATAAAGTCACAATTCTGAGATATAAACTCGCAATTGCGTGATATAAAGTCAGAATTCTGAGATATAAACTCGCAATTGCGTGATATAAATTCAGAATTCTGAGCTATAAACTCGCAATTGCGTGATATAAAGTCAGAATTCTGAGATATAAACTCGCAATTGCGTGATATAAAGTCACAATTCTGAGATATAAACTCGCAATTGCGTGATATAAAGTCACAATTCTGAGATATAAACTCGCAATTGCGTAATATAAAGTCACAATTCTGAGATATAAACTCGCAATTGCGTGATATAAAGTCACAATTCAGATATATAAACTCGCAATTGCGTGATACAAAGTCAGAATTCTGATATATAAACTCACAATTGCATGATATAAAGTCAGAATTCTGAGATATAAACTCGAAATTGTGTGATATAAGGTCACAATTCTGAGATATAAACTCGCAATTGCGTGATATAAAGTCACAATTCTGAGATATAAACTCGCAATTGCATGATATAAAGTCACAATTCTGAGATATAAACTCACAATTGCGTGATATAAAGTCACAATTCTGAGATATAAACTCGCAATTGCGTGATATAAAGTCACAATTCTGAGATATAAACTCGCAATTGCGTGATATAAAGTCACAATTCTTAGATATAAACTCGCAATTGCGTGATATAAAGTCAGAATTATGAAATATAAACTCGCAATTGCGTGATATAAAGTCACCATTCTGATATATAAACTCACAATTGCATGATATAAAGTCACAATTCTGAGATATAAACTCGCAATTGCGTGATATAAAGTCAGAATTCTGAGATATAAACTCGCAATTGCGTGATATAAAGTCACAATTCTGAGATATAAACTCGCAATTGCGTGATATAAAGTCACAATTCTGAGATATAAACTTGCAATTGTGTGATATAAAGTTACAATTCCGATATATAAACTCGCAATTGCATGATATAAAGTCACAATTCTGATATATAAACTTGCAATTGCGTGATATAAAGTCACAATTCTGATATATAAACTTGCAATTGCGTGATATAAAGTCACAATTCTGATATATAAACTTGCAATTGCGTGATATAAAGTCACAATTCTGAGATATAAACTCGCAGTTGCATGATATAAAGTCACAATTCTGAGATAGAAACTCGCAATTGCGTGATATAAAGTCACAATTCTGAGATATAAACTCGCAATTGCGTGATATAAAGTCAGAATTCTGAGATATAAACTCGCAATTGCGTGATATAAAGTCACAATTCTGATATAAACTCGCAATTGCGTGATATAAAGCCACAATTCTGATATAAACTCGCAATTGCATGATATAAAGTCACAATTCTGAGATAGAAACTCGCAATTGCGTGATATAAAGTCACAATTCTGAGATATAAACTCGCAATTGCGTGATATAAGGTCACAATTCTGATATATAAACTCGCAATTGCGTGATATAAAGTCACAATTCTGAGATATAAACTCGAAATCGCGTGATATAAAGTCAGAATTCTGAGATATAAACTCGCAATTGCGTGATATAAATTCAGAATTCTGAGATATAAACTCGCAATTGCGTGATATAAAGTCAGAATTCTGAGATATAAACTCGCAATTGCGTGATATAAAGTCAGAATTCTGAGATATAAAGTCACAATTGCGAGATATAAAGTCACAATTCTGAGATATAAACTCGCAATTGCGTGATATAAAGTCAGAATTATGAAATATAAACTCGCAATTGCGTGATATAAAGTCAGAATTCTGAGATATAAACTCGCAATTGCGTGATATAAAGTCAGAATTCTGAGATATAAACTCGCAATTGCGTGATATAAAGTCACCATTCTGATATATAAACTCACAATTGCATGATATAAAGTCACAATTCTGAGATATAAACTCGCAATTGCGTGATATAAAGTCAGAATTCTGAGATATAAACTCGCAGTTGCGTGATATAGTCACAATTCTGAGATATAAACTCGCAATTGCGTGATATAAAGTCACAATTCTGAGATATAAACTCGCAATTGCGTGATATAAAGTCAGAATTCTGATATATAAACTTGCAATTGCGTGATATAAAGTCAGAATTCTGAGATATAAACTCGCAATTGTGTGATATAAGGTCACAATTCTGAGATATAAACTCGCAATTGCGTGATATAAACTCGCAATTGCGTGATATAAAGTAAGAATTCTGAGATATAAACTTGCAATTGCCTGATATAAAGTTACAATTCCGATATATAAACTCGCAATTGCATGATATAAAGTCACAATTCTGAGATATAAACTCGCAATTGCGTGATATAAAGTCACAATTCTGATATATAAACTCACAATTGCGTGATATAAAGTCACAATTCTGATATATAAACTCGCAATTGCGTGATATAAAGTCAGAATTCTGAGATATAAACTCACAATTGCGTGATATAGTCACAATTCTGAGATATAAACTCACAATTGCGTGATATAAAGTCAGAATTCTGAGATATAAACTCGCAATTGCGTGATATAAAGTCAGAATTCTGAGATATAAACTCGCAATTGCGTGATATAAAGTCAGAATTCTGAGATATAAAGTCACAATTGCGAGATATAAAGTCACAATTCTGAGATATAAACTCGCAATTGCGTGATATAAAGTCACAATTCTGAGATATAAACTCGCAATTGCGTGATATAAAGTCACAATTCTGAGATATAAACTCGCAATTGCGTGATATAAAGTCAGAATTATGAAATATAAACTCGCAATTGCGTGATATAAAGTCAGAATTCTGAGATATAAACTCGCAATTGCGTGATATAAAGTCAGAATTCTGAGATATAAACTCGCAATTGCGTGATATAAAGTCACCATTCTGATATATAAACTCACAATTGCATGATATAAAGTCACAATTCTGAGATATAAACTCGCAATTGCGTGATATAAAGTCAGAATTCTGAGATATAAACTCGCAATTGCGTGATATAAAGTCACAATTCTGAGATATAAACTCGCAATTGCGTGATATAAAGTCACAATTCTGAGATATAAACTCGCAATTGCGTGATATAAAGTCAGAATTATGAAATATAAACTCGCAATTGCGTGATATAAAGTCAGAATTCTGAGATATAAACTCACAATTGCATGATATAATGTCAGAATTCTGAGATATAAACTCGCAATTGCGTGATATAAAGTCACAATTCTGAGATATAAACTCGCAATTGCGTGATATAAGGTCACAATTCTGATATATAAACTCGCAATTGCGTGATATAAAGTCACAATTCTGAGATATAAACTTGCAATTGTGTGATATAAAGTTACAATTCCGATATATAAACTCGCAATTGCATGATATAAAGTCACAATTCTGATATATAAACTTGCAATTGCGTGATATAAAGTCACAATTCTGATATATAAACTTGCAATTGCGTGATATAAAGTCACAATTCTGATATATAAACTTGCAATTGCGTGATATAAAGTCACAATTCTGAGATATAAACTCGCAGTTGCATGATATAAAGTCACAATTCTGAGATAGAAACTCGCAATTGCGTGATATAAAGTCACAATTCTGAGATATAAACTCGCAATTGCGTGATATAAAGTCAGAATTCTGAGATATAAACTCGCAATTGTGTGATATAAGGTCACAATTCTGAGATATAAACTCGCAATTGCGTGATATAAACTCGCAATTGCGTGATATAAAGTAAGAATTCTGAGATATAAACTTGCAATTGCGTGATATAAAGTTACAATTCCGATATATAAACTCGCAATTGCATGATATAAAGTCACAATTCTGAGATATAAACTCGCAATTGCGTGATATAAAGTCACAATTCTGATATATAAACTCGCAATTGCGTGATATAAAGTCACAATTCTGATATATAAACTCACAATTGCGTGATATAAAGTCACAATTCTGATATATAAACTCGCAATTGCGTGATATAAAGTCAGAATTCTGAGATATAAACTCACAATTGCGTGATATAGTCACAATTCTGAGATATAAACTCACAATTGCGTGATATAAAGTCAGAATTCTGAGATATAAACTCGCAATTGCGTGATATAAAGTCACAATTCTGAGATATAAACTCGCAATTGCGTAATATAAAGTCAGAATTCTGAGATATAAAGTCACAATTGCGAGATATAAAGTCACAATTCTGAGATATAAACTCGCAATTGCGTGATATAAAGTCACAATTCTGATATATAAACTCACAATTGCGTGATATAAAGTCACAATTCTGATATATAAACTCGCAATTGCGTGATATAAAGTCAGAATTCTGAGATATAAACTCACAATTGCGTGATATAGTCACAATTCTGAGATATAAACTCACAATTGCGTGATATAAAGTCAGAATTCTGAGATATAAACTCGCAATTGCGTGATATAAAGTCAGAATTCTGAGATATAAAGTCACAATTGCGAGATATAAAGTCACAATTCTGAGATATAAACTCGCAATTGCGTGATATAAAGTCACAATTCTGAGATATAAACTCGCAATTGCGTGATATAAAGTCACAATTCTGAGATATAAACTCGCAATTGCGTGATATAAAGTCAGAATTATGAAATATAAACTCGCAATTGCGTGATATAAAGTCAGAATTCTGAGATATAAACTCGCAATTGCGTGATATAAAGTCAGAATTCTGAGATATAAACTCGCAATTGCGTGATATAAAGTCACCATTCTGATATATAAACTCACAATTGCATGATATAAAGTCACAATTCTGAGATATAAACTCGCAATTGCGTGATATAAAGTCAGAATTCTGAGATATAAACTCGCAATTGCGTGATATAAAGTCACAATTCTGAGATATAAACTCGCAATTGCGTGATATAAAGTCACAATTCTGAGATATAAACTCGCAATTGCGTGATATAAAGTCAGAATTATGAAATATAAACTCGCAATTGCGTGATATAAAGTCAGAATTCTGAGATATAAACTCACAATTGCATGATATAATGTCAGAATTCTGAGATATAAACTCGCAATTGCGTGATATAAAGTCACAATTCTGAGATATAAACTCGCAATTGCGTGATATAAGGTCACAATTCTGATATATAAACTCGCAATTGCGTGATATAAAGTCACAATTCTGAGATATAAACTTGCAATTGTGTGATATAAAGTTACAATTCCGATATATAAACTCGCAATTGCATGATATAAAGTCACAATTCTGATATATAAACTTGCAATTGCGTGATATAAAGTCACAATTCTGATATATAAACTTGCAATTGCGTGATATAAAGTCACAATTCTGATATATAAACTTGCAATTGCGTGATATAAAGTCACAATTCTGAGATATAAACTCGCAGTTGCATGATATAAAGTCACAATTCTGAGATAGAAACTCGCAATTGCGTGATATAAAGTCACAATTCTGAGATATAAACTCGCAATTGCGTGATATAAAGTCAGAATTCTGAGATATAAACTCGCAATTGTGTGATATAAGGTCACAATTCTGAGATATAAACTCGCAATTGCGTGATATAAACTCGCAATTGCGTGATATAAAGTAAGAATTCTGAGATATAAACTTGCAATTGCGTGATATAAAGTTACAATTCCGATATATAAACTCGCAATTGCATGATATAAAGTCACAATTCTGAGATATAAACTCGCAATTGCGTGATATAAAGTCACAATTCTGATATATAAACTCGCAATTGCGTGATATAAAGTCACAATTCTGATATATAAACTCACAATTGCGTGATATAAAGTCACAATTCTGATATATAAACTCGCAATTGCGTGATATAAAGTCAGAATTCTGAGATATAAACTCACAATTGCGTGATATAGTCACAATTCTGAGATATAAACTCACAATTGCGTGATATAAAGTCAGAATTCTGAGATATAAACTCGCAATTGCGTGATATAAAGTCACAATTCTGAGATATAAACTCGCAATTGCGTAATATAAAGTCAGAATTCTGAGATATAAAGTCACAATTGCGAGATATAAAGTCACAATTCTGAGATATAAACTCGCAATTGCGTGATATAAAGTCACAATTCTGATATATAAACTCACAATTGCGTGATATAAAGTCACAATTCTGATATATAAACTCGCAATTGCGTGATATAAAGTCAGAATTCTGAGATATAAACTCACAATTGCGTGATATAGTCACAATTCTGAGATATAAACTCACAATTGCGTGATATAAAGTCAGAATTCTGAGATATAAACTCGCAATTGCGTGATATAAAGTCAGAATTCTGAGATATAAACTCGCAATTGCGTGATATAAAGTCAGAATTCTGAGATATAAAGTCACAATTGCGAGATATAAAGTCACAATTCTGAGATATAAACTCGCAATTGCGTGATATAAAGTCACAATTCTGAGATATAAACTCGCAATTGCGTGATATAAAGTCACAATTCTGAGATATAAACTCGCAATTGCGTGATATAAAGTCAGAATTATGAAATATAAACTCGCAATTGCGTGATATAAAGTCAGAATTCTGAGATATAAACTCGCAATTGCGTGATATAAAGTCAGAATTCTGAGATATAAACTCGCAATTGCGTGATATAAAGTCACCATTCTGATATATAAACTCACAATTGCATGATATAAAGTCACAATTCTGAGATATAAACTCGCAATTGCGTGATATAAAGTCAGAATTCTGAGATATAAACTCGCAATTGCGTGATATAAAGTCACAATTCTGAGATATAAACTCGCAATTGCGTGATATAAAGTCACAATTCTGAGATATAAACTCGCAATTGCGTGATATAAAGTCAGAATTATGAAATATAAACTCGCAATTGCGTGATATAAAGTCAGAATTCTGAGATATAAACTCACAATTGCATGATATAATGTCAGAATTCTGAGATATAAACTCGCAATTGCGTGATATAAAGTCACAATTCTGAGATATAAACTCGCAATTGCGTGATATAAGGTCACAATTCTGATATATAAACTCGCAATTGCGTGATATAAAGTCAGAATTCTGAGATATAAACTCGCAATTGCGTGATATAAAGTCACCATTCTGATATATAAACTCACAATTGCATGATATAAAGTCACAATTCTGAGATATAAACTCGCAATTGCGTGATATAAAGTCAGAATTCTGAGATATAAACTCGCAATTGCGTGATATAAAGTCACAATTCTGAGATATAAACTCGCAATTGCGTGATATAAAGTCACAATTCTGAGATATAAACTCGCAATTGCGTGATATAAAGTCAGAATTATGAAATATAAACTCGCAATTGCGTGATATAAAGTCAGAATTCTGAGATATAAACTCACAATTGCATGATATAATGTCAGAATTCTGAGATATAAACTCGCAATTGCGTGATATAAAGTCACAATTCTGAGATATAAACTCGCAATTGCGTGATATAAGGTCACAATTCTGATATATAAACTCGCAATTGCGTGATATAAAGTCACAATTCTGAGATATAAACTTGCAATTGTGTGATATAAAGTTACAATTCCGATATATAAACTCGCAATTGCATGATATAAAGTCACAATTCTGATATATAAACTTGCAATTGCGTGATATAAAGTCACAATTCTGATATATAAACTTGCAATTGCGTGATATAAAGTCACAATTCTGATATATAAACTTGCAATTGCGTGATATAAAGTCACAATTCTGAGATATAAACTCGCAGTTGCATGATATAAAGTCACAATTCTGAGATAGAAACTCGCAATTGCGTGATATAAAGTCACAATTCTGAGATATAAACTCGCAATTGCGTGATATAAAGTCAGAATTCTGAGATATAAACTCGCAATTGTGTGATATAAGGTCACAATTCTGAGATATAAACTCGCAATTGCGTGATATAAACTCGCAATTGCGTGATATAAAGTAAGAATTCTGAGATATAAACTTGCAATTGCGTGATATAAAGTTACAATTCCGATATATAAACTCGCAATTGCATGATATAAAGTCACAATTCTGATATATAAACTCACAATTGCGTGATATAAAGTCACAATTCTGATATATAAACTCGCAATTGCGTGATATAAAGTCAGAATTCTGAGATATAAACTCACAATTGCGTGATATAGTCACAATTCTGAGATATAAACTCACAATTGCGTGATATAAAGTCAGAATTCTGAGATATAAACTCGCAATTGCGTGATATAAAGTCACAATTCTGAGATATAAACTCGCAATTGCGTAATATAAAGTCAGAATTCTGAGATATAAAGTCACAATTGCGAGATATAAAGTCACAATTCTGAGATATAAACTCGCAATTGCGTGATATAAAGTCACAATTCTGATATATAAACTCACAATTGCGTGATATAAAGTCACAATTCTGATATATAAACTCGCAATTGCGTGATATAAAGTCAGAATTCTGAGATATAAACTCACAATTGCGTGATATAGTCACAATTCTGAGATATAAACTCACAATTGCGTGATATAAAGTCAGAATTCTGAGATATAAACTCGCAATTGCGTGATATAAAGTCAGAATTCTGAGATATAAACTCGCAATTGCGTGATATAAAGTCAGAATTCTGAGATATAAAGTCACAATTGCGAGATATAAAGTCACAATTCTGAGATATAAACTCGCAATTGCGTGATATAAAGTCACAATTCTGAGATATAAACTCGCAATTGCGTGATATAAAGTCACAATTCTGAGATATAAACTCGCAATTGCGTGATATAAAGTCAGAATTATGAAATATAAACTCGCAATTGCGTGATATAAAGTCAGAATTCTGAGATATAAACTCGCAATTGCGTGATATAAAGTCAGAATTCTGAGATATAAACTCGCAATTGCGTGATATAAAGTCACCATTCTGATATATAAACTCACAATTGCATGATATAAAGTCACAATTCTGAGATATAAACTCGCAATTGCGTGATATAAAGTCAGAATTCTGAGATATAAACTCGCAATTGCGTGATATAAAGTCACAATTCTGAGATATAAACTCGCAATTGCGTGATATAAAGTCACAATTCTGAGATATAAACTCGCAATTGCGTGATATAAAGTCAGAATTATGAAATATAAACTCGCAATTGCGTGATATAAAGTCAGAATTCTGAGATATAAACTCACAATTGCATGATATAATGTCAGAATTCTGAGATATAAACTCGCAATTGCGTGATATAAAGTCACAATTCTGAGATATAAACTCGCAATTGCGTGATATAAGGTCACAATTCTGATATATAAACTCGCAATTGCGTGATATAAAGTCACAATTCTGAGATATAAACTCTGCAATTGTGTGATATAAAGTTACAATTCCGATATATAAACTCGCAATTGCATGATATAAAGTCACAATTCTGATATATAAACTTGCAATTGCGTGATATAAAGTCACAATTCTGATATATAAACTTGCAATTGCGTGATATAAAGTCACAATTCTGATATATAAACTTGCAATTGCGTGATATAAAGTCACAATTCTGAGATATAAACTCGCAGTTGCATGATATAAAGTCACAATTCTGAGATAGAAACTCGCAATTGCGTGATATAAAGTCACAATTCTGAGATATAAACTCGCAATTGCGTGATATAAAGTCAGAATTCTGAGATATAAACTTGCAATTGTGTGATATAAAGTTACAATTCCGATATATAAACTCGCAATTGCATGATATAAAGTCACAATTCTGATATATAAACTTGCAATTGCGTGATATAAAGTCACAATTCTGATATATAAACTTGCAATTGCGTGATATAAAGTCACAATTCTGATATATAAACTTGCAATTGCGTGATATAAAGTCACAATTCTGAGATATAAACTCGCAGTTGCATGATATAAAGTCACAATTCTGAGATAGAAACTCGCAATTGCGTGATATAAAGTCACAATTCTGAGATATAAACTCGCAATTGCGTGATATAAAGTCAGAATTCTGAGATATAAACTCGCAATTGTGTGATATAAGGTCACAATTCTGAGATATAAACTCGCAATTGCGTGATATAAACTCGCAATTGCGTGATATAAAGTAAGAATTCTGAGATATAAACTTGCAATTGCGTGATATAAAGTTACAATTCCGATATATAAACTCGCAATTGCATGATATAAAGTCACAATTCTGAGATATAAACTGGCAATTGCGTGATATAAAGTCACAATTCTGATATATAAACTCGCAATTGCGTGATGTAAAGTCACAATTCTGATATATAAACTCACAATTGCGTGATATAAAGTCACAATTCTGATATATAAACTCGCAATTGCGTGATATAAAGTCAGAATTCTGAGATATAAACTCACAATTGCGTGATATAGTCACAATTCTGAGATATAAACTCACAATTGCGTGATATAAAGTCAGAATTCTGAGATATAAACTCGCAATTGCGTGATATAAAGTCACAATTCTGAGATATAAACTCGCAATTGCGTAATATAAAGTCAGAATTCTGAGATATAAAGTCACAATTGCGAGATATAAAGTCACAATTCTGAGATATAAACTCGCAATTGCGTGATATAAAGTCACAATTCTGATATATAAACTCACAATTGCGTGATATAAGTCACAATTCTGATATATAAACTCGCAATTGCGTGATATAAAGTCAGAATTCTGAGATATAAACTCACAATTGCGTGATATAGTCACAATTCTGAGATATAAACTCACAATTGCGTGATATAAAGTCAGAATTCTGAGATATAAACTCGCAATTGCGTGATATAAAGTCAGAATTCTGAGATATAAACTCGCAATTGCGTGATATAAAGTCAGAATTCTGAGATATAAAGTCACAATTGCGAGATATAAAGTCACAATTCTGAGATATAAACTCACAATTGCGTGATATAAAGTCACAATTCTGATATATAAACTCGCAATTGCGTGATATAAGTCAGAATTCTGAGATATAAACTCACAATTGCGTGATATAGTCACAATTCTGAGATATAAACTCACAATTGCGTGATATAAAGTCAGAATTCTGAGATATAAACTCGCAATTGCGTGATATAAAGTCAGAATTCTGAGATATAAACTCGCAATTGCGTGATATAAAGTCAGAATTCTGAGATATAAAGTCACAATTGCGAGATATAAAGTCACAATTCTGAGATATAAACTCGCAATTGCGTGATATAAAGTCACAATTCTGAGATATAAACTCGCAATTGCGTGATATAAAGTCACAATTCTGAGATATAAACTCGCAATTGCGTGATATAAAGTCAGAATTATGAAATATAAACTCGCAATTGCGTGATATAAAGTCAGAATTCTGAGATATAAACTCGCAATTGCGTGATATAAAGTCAGAATTCTGAGATATAAACTCGCAATTGCGTGATATAAAGTCACCATTCTGATATATAAACTCACAATTGCATGATATAAAGTCACAATTCTGAGATATAAACTCGCAATTGCGTGATATAAAGTCAGAATTCTGAGATATAAACTCGCAATTGCGTGATATAAAGTCACAATTCTGAGATATAAACTCGCAATTGCGTGATATAAAGTCACAATTCTGAGATATAAACTCGCAATTGCGTGATATAAAGTCAGAATTATGAAATATAAACTCGCAATTGCGTGATATAAAGTCAGAATTCTGAGATATAAACTCACAATTGCATGATATAATGTCAGAATTCTGAGATATAAACTCGCAATTGCGTGATATAAAGTCACAATTCTGAGATATAAACTCGCAATTGCGTGATATAAGGTCACAATTCTGATATATAAACTCGCAATTGCGTGATATAAAGTCACAATTCTGAGATATAAACTTGCAATTGTGTGATATAAAGTTACAATTCCGATATATAAACTCGCAATTGCATGATATAAAGTCACAATTCTGATATATAAACTTGCAATTGCGTGATATAAAGTCACAATTCTGATATATAAACTTGCAATTGCGTGATATAAAGTCACAATTCTGATATATAAACTTGCAATTGCGTGATATAAAGTCACAATTCTGAGATATAAACTCGCAGTTGCATGATATAAAGTCACAATTCTGAGATAGAAACTCGCAATTGCGTGATATAAAGTCACAATTCTGAGATATAAACTCGCAATTGCGTGATATAAAGTCAGAATTCTGAGATATAAACTCGCAATTGTGTGATATAAGGTCACAATTCTGAGATATAAACTCGCAATTGCGTGATATAAACTCGCAATTGCGTGATATAAAGTAAGAATTCTGAGATATAAACTTGCAATTGCGTGATATAAAGTTACAATTCCGATATATAAACTCGCAATTGCATGATATAAAGTCACAATTCTGAGATATAAACTCGCAATTGCGTGATATAAAGTCACAATTCTGATATATAAACTCGCAATTGCGTGATATAAAGTCACAATTCTGATATATAAACTCACAATTGCGTGATATAAAGTCACAATTCTGATATATAAACTCGCAATTGCGTGATATAAAGTCAGAATTCTGAGATATAAACTCACGATTGCGTGATATAGTCACAATTCTGAGATATAAACTCACAATTGCGTGATATAAAGTCAGAATTCTGAGATATAAACTCGCAATTGCGTGATACAAAGTCACAATTCTGAGATATAAACTCGCAATTGCGTAATATAAAGTCAGAATTCTGAGATATAAAGTCACAATTGCGTGATATAAAGTCAGAATTATGAAATATAAACTCGCAATTGCGTGATATAAAGTCACAATTCTGAGATATAAACTCGCAATTGCGTGATATAAAGTCACAATTCTGAGATATAAACTCGCAATTGCGTGATATAAAGTCACAATTCTGAGATATAAACTCGCAATTGCGTGATATAAAGTCAGAATTATGAAATATAAACTCGCAATTGCGTGATATAAAGTCAGAATTCTGAGATATAAACTCGCAATTGCGTGATATAAAGTCAGAATTCTGAGATATAAACTCGCAATTGCGTGATATAAAGTCACCATTCTGATATATAAACTCACAATTGCATGATATAAAGTCACAATTCTGAGATATAAACTCGCAATTGCGTGATATAAAGTCAGAATTATGAAATATAAACTCGCAATTGCGTGATATAAAGTCAGAATTCTGAGATATAAACTCACAATTGCATGATATAATGTCAGAATTCTGAGATATAAACTCGCAATTGCGTGATATAAAGTCACAATTCTGAGATATAAACTCGCAATTGCGTGATATAAGGTCACAATTCTGATATATAAACTCGCAATTGCGTGATATAAAGTCACAATTCTGAGATATAAACTTGCAATTGTGTGATATAAAGTTACAATTCCGATATATAAACTCGCAATTGCATGATATAAAGTCACAATTCTGATATATAAACTTGCAATTGCGTGATATAAAGTCACAATTCTGATATATAAACTTGCAATTGCGTGATATAAAGTCACAATTCTGATATATAAACTTGCAATTGCGTGATATAAAGTCACAATTCTGAGATATAAACTCGCAGTTGCATGATATAAAGTCACAATTCTGAGATAGAAACTCGCAATTGCGTGATATAAAGTCACAATTCTGAGATATAAACTCGCAATTGCGTGATATAAAGTCAGAATTCTGAGATATAAACTCGCAATTGTGTGATATAAGGTCACAATTCTGAGATATAAACTCGCAATTGCGTGATATAAACTCGCAATTGCGTGATATAAAGTAAGAATTCTGAGATATAAACTTGCAATTGCGTGATATAAAGTTACAATTCCGATATATAAACTCGCAATTGCATGATATAAAGTCACAATTCTGAGATATAAACTCGCAATTGCGTGATATAAAGTCACAATTCTGATATATAAACTCGCAATTGCGTGATATAAAGTCACAATTCTGATATATAAACTCACAATTGCGTGATATAAAGTCACAATTCTGATATATAAACTCGCAATTGCGTGATATAAAGTCAGAATTCTGAGATATAAACTCACGATTGCGTGATATAGTCACAATTCTGAGATATAAACTCACAATTGCGTGATATAAAGTCAGAATTCTGAGATATAAACTCGCAATTGCGTGATATAAAGTCACAATTCTGAGATATAAACTCGCAATTGCGTAATATAAAGTCAGAATTCTGAGATATAAAGTCACAATTGCGAGATATAAAGTCACAATTCTGAGATATAAACTCGCAATTGCGTGATATAAAGTCACAATTCTGAGATATAAACTCGCAATTGCGTGATATAAAGTCACAATTCTGAGATATAAACTCGCAATTGCGTGATATAAAGTCAGAATTATGAAATATAAACTCGCAATTGCGTGATATAAAGTCAGAATTCTGAGATATAAACTCGCAATTGCGTGATATAAAGTCAGAATTCTGAGATATAAACTCGCAATTGCGTGATATAAAGTCACCATTCTGATATATAAACTCACAATTGCATGATATAAAGTCACAATTCTGAGATATAAACTCGCAATTGCGTGATATAAAGTCAGAATTCTGAGATATAAACTCACAATTGCATGATATAAAGTCAGAATTCTGAGATATAAACTCGCAATTGCGTGATATAAAGTTACAATTCCGATATATAAACTCGCAATTGCATGATATAAAGTCACAATTCTGATATATAAACTTGCAATTGCGTGATATAAAGTCACAATTCTGATATATAAACTTGCAATTGCGTGATATAAAGTCACAATTCTGAGATATAAACTCGCAGTTGCATGATATAAAGTCACAATTCTGAGATAGAAACTCGCAATTGCGTGATATAAAGTCACAATTCTGAGATATAAACTCGCAATTGCGTG
The DNA here is from genome assembly GCA_039654625.1 of Rhinogobio ventralis. Taxonomy (NCBI): domain Eukaryota; kingdom Metazoa; phylum Chordata; class Actinopteri; order Cypriniformes; family Gobionidae; genus Rhinogobio; species Rhinogobio ventralis. Next base: position 9,145,800 of record CM077204.1, read on the forward strand.
ATATAAAGTCAGAATTCTGAGATATAAACTCGCAATTGCGTGATATAAAGTCACAATTCTGATATAAACTCGCAATTGCGTGATATAAAGTCACAATTCCTGATACATAAACTCGCAATTGCGTGATATAAGGTCACAATTCTGAGATATAAACTCGCAATTGCATGATATAAAGTCACAATTCTGAGATAGAAACTCGCAATTGCGTGATATAAAGTCACAATTCTGAGATATAAACTCGCAATTGCGTGATATAAAGTCAGAATTCTGAAATATAAACTCGCAATTGCGTGATATAAGGTCAAAATTCTGATATATAAACTCGCAATTGCGTGATATAAAGTCACAATTCTGAGATATAAACTCGCAATTGCGTGATATAAGGTCACAATTCTGATATATAAACTCGCAATTGCGTGATATAAAGTCACAATTCTGAGATATAAACTCGCAATTGCGTGATATAAAGTCAGAATTCTGAGATATAAACTCGCAATTGCGTGATATAAAGTCAGAATTCTGAGATATAAACTCGCAATTGCGTGATATAAAGTCACAATTCTGAGATATAAACTCGCAATTGCGTGATATAAAGTCACAATTCTGAGATATAAACTCGCAATTGCGTGATATAAAGTCACATTTCAGATATATAAACTCGCAATTGCGTGATACAAAGTCAGAATTCTGATATATAAACTCACAATTGCATGATATAAAGTCAGAATTCTGAGATATAAACTCGAAATTGTGTGATATAAGGTCACAATTCTGAGATATAAACTCGCAATTGCGTGATATAAACTCGCAATTGCGTGATATAAAGTAAGAATTCTGAGATATAAACTCGCAATTGCGTGATATAAGGTCAAAATTCTGATATATAAACTCGCAATTGCGTGATATAAAGTCACAATTCTGAGATATAAACTCGCAATTGCGTGATATAAGGTCACAATTCTGAGATATAAACTCGCAATTGCGTGATATAAAGTCACAATTCTGATATATAAACTTGCAATTGCGTGATATAAAGTCACAATTCTGAGATATAAACTCGCAGTTGCATGATATAAAGTCACAATTCTGAGATAGAAACTCGCAATTGCGTGATATAAAGTCACAATTCTGAGATATAAACTCGCAATTGCGTGATATAAAGTCAGAATTCTGAGATATAAACTCGCAATTGTGTGATATAAGGTCACAATTCTGAGATATAAACTCGCAATTGCGTGATATAAACTCGCAATTGCGTGATATAAAGTAAGAATTCTGAGATATAAACTTGCAATTGCGTGATATAAAGTTACAATTCCGATATATAAACTCGCAATTGCATGATATAAAGTCACAATTCTGAGATATAAACTCGCAATTGCGTGATATAAAGTCACAATTCTGATATATAAACTCGCAATTGCGTGATATAAAGTCACAATTCTGATATATAAACTCACAATTGCGTGATATAAAGTCACAATTCTGATATATAAACTCGCAATTGCGTGATATAAAGTCAGAATTCTGAGATATAAACTCACGATTGCGTGATATAGTCACAATTCTGAGATATAAACTCACAATTGCGTGATATAAAGTCAGAATTCTGAGATATAAACTCGCAATTGCGTGATATAAAGTCACAATTCTGAGATATAAACTCGCAATTGCGTAATATAAAGTCAGAATTCTGAGATATAAAGTCACAATTGCGAGATATAAAGTCACAATTCTGAGATATAAACTCGCAATTGCGTGATATAAAGTCACAATTCTGAGATATAAACTCGCAATTGCGTGATATAAAGTCACAATTCTGAGATATAAACTCGCAATTGCGTGATATAAAGTCAGAATTATGAAATATAAACTCGCAATTGCGTGATATAAAGTCAGAATTCTGAGATATAAACTCGCAATTGCGTGATATAAAGTCAGAATTCTGAGATATAAACTCGCAATTGCGTGATATAAAGTCACCATTCTGATATATAAACTCACAATTGCATGATATAAAGTCACAATTCTGAGATATAAACTCGCAATTGCGTGATATAAAGTCAGAATTCTGAGATATAAACTCACAATTGCATGATATAAAGTCAGAATTCTGAGATATAAACTCGCAATTGCGTGATATAAAGTTACAATTCCGATATATAAACTCGCAATTGCATGATATAAAGTCACAATTCTGATATATAAACTTGCAATTGCGTGATATAAAGTCACAATTCTGATATATAAACTTGCAATTGCGTGATATAAAGTCACAATTCTGAGATATAAACTCGCAGTTGCATGATATAAAGTCACAATTCTGAGATAGAAACTCGCAATTGCGTGATATAAAGTCACAATTCTGAGATATAAACTCGCAATTGCGTGATATAAAGTCAGAATTCTGAGATATAAACTCGCAATTGCGTGATATAAAGTCACAATTCTGATATAAACTCGCAATTGCGTGATATAAAGTCACAATTCCTGATACATAAACTCGCAATTGCGTGATATAAGGTCACAATTCTGAGATATAAACTCGCAATTGCATGATATAAAGTCACAATTCTGAGATAGAAACTCGCAATTGCGTGATATAAAGTCACAATTCTGAGATATAAACTCGCAATTGCGTGATATAAAGTCAGAATTCTGAAATATAAACTCGCAATTGCGTGATATAAGGTCAAAATTCTGATATATAAACTCGCAATTGCGTGATATAAAGTCACAATTCTGAGATATAAACTCGCAATTGCGTGATATAAGGTCACAATTCTGATATATAAACTCGCAATTGCGTGATATAAAGTCACAATTCTGAGATATAAACTCGCAATTGCGTGATATAAAGTCAGAATTCTGAGATATAAACTCGCAATTGCGTGATATAAAGTCAGAATTCTGAGATATAAACTCGCAATTGCGTGATATAAAGTCACAATTCTGAGATATAAACTCGCAATTGCGTGATATAAAGTCACAATTCTGAGATATAAACTCGCAATTGCGTGATATAAAGTCACAATTCTGAGATATAAACTCACAATTGCATGATATAAAGTCAGAATTCTGAGATATAAACTCGAAATTGTGTGATATAAGGTCACAATTCTGAGATATAAACTCGCAATTGCGTGATATAAACTCGCAATTGCGTGATATAAAGTAAGAATTCTGAGATATAAACTCGCAATTGCGTGATATAAGGTCAAAATTCTGATATATAAACTCGCAATTGCGTGATATAAAGTCACAATTCTGAGATATAAACTCGCAATTGCGTGATATAAGGTCACAATTCTGATATAAAAACTCGCAATTGCGTGATATAAAGTCACAATTCTGAGATATAAACTCGCAATTGCGTGATATAAAGTCAGAATTCTGAGATATAAACTCGCAATTGCGTGATATAAAGTCACAATTCTGAGATATAAACTCGCAATTGCGTGATATAAAGTCACAATTCTGAGATATAAACTCACAATTGCGTGATATAGTCACAATTCTGATATATAAACTCGCAATTGCGTGATATAAAGTCACAATTCTGATATATAAACTCACAATTGCGTGATATAAAGTCACAATTCTGATATATAAACTCGCAATTGCGTGATATAAAGTCAGAATTCTGAGATATAAACTCACAATTGCGTGATATAGTCACAATTCTGAGATATAAACTCACAATTGCGTGATATAAAGTCAGAATTCTGAGATATAAACTCGCAATTGCGTGATATTAAGTCAGAATTCTGAGATATAAACTCGCAATTGCGTGATATAAAGTCAGAATTCTGAGATATAAAGTCACAATTGCGAGATATAAAGTCACAATTCTGAGATATAAACTCGCAATTGCGTGATATAAAGTCACAATTCTGAGATATAAACTCGCAATTGCGTGATATAAAGTCACAATTCTGAGATATAAACTCGCAATTGCGTGATATAAAGTCAGAATTATGAAATATAAACTCGCAATTGCGTGATATAAAGTCAGAATTCTGAGATATAAACTCGCAATTGCGTGATATAAAGTCAGAATTCTGAGATATAAACTCGCAATTGCGTGATATAAAGTCACCATTCTGATATATAAACTCACAATTGCATGATATAAAGTCACAATTCTGAGATATAAACTCGCAATTGCGTGATATAAAGTCAGAATTCTGAGATATAAACTCGCAATTGCGTGATATAAAGTCACAATTCTGAGATATAAACTCGCAATTGCGTGATATAAAGTCAGAATTATGAAATATAAACTCGCAATTGCGTGATATAAAGTCAGAATTCTGAGATATAAACTCACAATTGCATGATATAAAGTCAGAATTCTGAGATATAAACTCGCAATTGCGTGATATAAGGTCACAATTCTGATATATAAACTCGCAATTGCGTGATATAAAGTCACAATTCTGAGATATAAACTTGCAATTGTGTGATATAAAGTTACAATTCCGATATATAAACTCGCAATTGCATGATATAAAGTCACAATTCTGATATATAAACTTGCAATTGCGTGATATAAAGTCACAATTCTGATATATAAACTTGCAATTGCGTGATATAAAGTCACAATTCTGAGATATAAACTCGCAGTTGCATGATATAAAGTCACAATTCTGAGATAGAAACTCGCAATTGCGTGATATAAAGTCACAATTCTGAGATATAAACTCGCAATTGCGTGATATAAAGTCAGAATTCTGAGATATAAACTCGCAATTGCGTGATATAAAGTCACAATTCTGATATAAACTCGCAATTGCGTGATATAAAGTCACAATTCCTGATACATAAACTCGCAATTGCGTGATATAAGGTCACAATTCTGAGATATAAACTCGCAATTGCATGATATAAAGTCACAATTCTGAGATAGAAACTCGCAATTGCGTGATATAAAGTCACAATTCTGAGATATAAACTCGCAATTGCGTGATATAAAGTCACAATTCTGAGATATAAACTCGCAATTGCGTGATATAAGGTCACAATTCTGATATATAAACTCGCAATTGCGTGATATAAAGTCACAATTCTGAGATATAAACTTGCAATTGTGTGATATAAAGTTACAATTCCGATATATAAACTCGCAATTGCATGATATAAAGTCACAATTCTGATATATAAACTTGCAATTGCGTGATATAAAGTCACAATTCTGATATATAAACTTGCAATTGCGTGATATAAAGTCACAATTCTGAGATATAAACTCGCAGTTGCATGATATAAAGTCACAATTCTGAGATAGAAACTCGCAATTGCGTGATATAAAGTCACAATTCTGAGATATAAACTCGCAATTGCGTGATATAAAGTCAGAATTCTGAGATATAAACTCGCAATTGCGTGATATAAAGTCACAATTCTGATATAAACTCGCAATTGCGTGATATAAAGTCACAATTCCTGATACATAAACTCGCAATTGCGTGATATAAGGTCACAATTCTGAGATATAAACTCGCAATTGCGTGATATAAAGTCAGAATTCTGAGATATAAACTCGCAATTGCGTGATATAAAGTCAGAATTCTGAGATATAAACTCGCAATTGCGTGATATAAAGTCACAATTCTGAGATATAAACTCGCAATTGCGTGATATAAACTCGCAATTGCGTGATATAAAGTAAGAATTCTGAGATATAAACTCGCAATTGCGTGATATAAGGTCAAAATTCTGATATATAAACTCGCAATTGCGTGATATAAAGTCACAATTCTGAGATATAAACTCGCAATTGCGTGATATAAGGTCACAATTCTGATATATAAACTCGCAATTGCGTGATATAAAGTCACAATTCTGAGATATAAACTCGCAATTGCGTGATATAAAGTCAGAATTCTGAGATATAAACTCGCAATTGCGTGATATAAAGTCAGAATTCTGAGATATAAACTCGCAATTGCGTGATATAAAGTCACAATTCTGAGATATAAACTCGCAATTGCGTGATATAAAGTCACAATTCTGAGATATAAACTCGCAATTGCGTGATATAAAGTCACAATTCAGATATATAAACTCGCAATTGCGTGATACAAAGTCAGAATTCTGATATATAAACTCACAATTGCATGATATAAAGTCAGAATTCTGAGATATAAACTCGAAATTGTGTGATATAAGGTCACAATTCTGAGATATAAACTCGCAATTGCGTGATATAAAGTCACAATTCTGAGATATAAACTCACAATTGCATGATATAAAGTCAGAATTCTGAGATATAAACTCGCAATTGCGTGATATAAAGTCACAATTCTGAGATATAAACTCGCAATTGCGTGATATAAGGTCACAATTCTGATATATAAACTCGCAATTGCGTGATATAAAGTCACAATTCTGAGATATAAACTTGCAATTGTGTGATATAAAGTTACAATTCCGATATATAAACTCGCAATTGCATGATATAAAGTCACAATTCTGATATATAAACTTGCAATTGCGTGATATAAAGTCACAATTCTGATATATAAACTTGCAATTGCGTGATATAAAGTCACAATTCTGAGATATAAACTCGCAGTTGCATGATATAAAGTCACAATTCTGAGATAGAAACTCGCAATTGCGTGATATAAAGTCACAATTCTGAGATATAAACTCGCAATTGCGTGATATAAAGTCAGAATTCTGAGATATAAACTCGCAATTGCGTGATATAAAGTCACAATTCTGATATAAACTCGCAATTGCGTGATATAAAGTCACAATTCCTGATACATAAACTCGCAATTGCGTGATATAAGGTCACAATTCTGAGATATAAACTCGCAATTGCATGATATAAAGTCACAATTCTGAGATAGAAACTCGCAATTGCGTGATATAAAGTCACAATTCTGAGATATAAACTCGCAATTGCGTGATATAAAGTCAGAATTCTGAAATATAAACTCGCAATTGCGTGATATAAGGTCAAAATTCTGATATATAAACTCGCAATTGCGTGATATAAAGTCACAATTCTGAGATATAAACTCGCAATTGCGTGATATAAAGTCAGAATTCTGAGATATAAACTCGCAATTGCGTGATATAAAGTCAGAATTCTGAGATATAAACTCGCAATTGCGTGATATAAAGTCACAATTCTGAGATATAAACTCGCAATTGCGTGATATAAAGTCACAATTCTGAGATATAAACTCGCAATTGCGTGATATAAAGTCACAATTCAGATATATAAACTCGCAATTGCGTGATACAAAGTCAGAATTCTGATATATAAACTCACAATTGCATGATATAAAGTCAGAATTCTGAGATATAAACTCGAAATTGTGTGATATAAGGTCACAATTCTGAGATATAAACTCGCAATTGCGTGATATAAAGTCACAATTCTGAGATATAAACTCGCAATTGCGTGATATAAAGTCAGAATTCTGAGATATAAACTCGCAATTGCGTGATATAAATTCAGAATTCTGAGCTATAAACTCTGAGATATATAACTCTGAGATATAAACTCGCAATTGCGTGATATAAGGTCAAAATTCTGATATATAAACTCGCAATTGCGTGATATAAAGTCACAATTCTGAGATATAAACTCGCAATTGCGTGATATAAGGTCACAATTCTGATATATAAACTCGCAATTGCGTGATATAAAGTCACAATTCTGATATATAAACTTGCAATTGCGTGATATAAAGTCACAATTCTGATATATAAACTTTTCTGAGATATAAACTCGCAATTGCGTGATATAAAGTCAGAATTCTGAGATATAAACTCGCAATTGCGTGATATAAAGTCAGAATTCTGAGATATAAACTCGCAATTGCGTGATATAAAGTCACAATTCTGAGATATAAACTCGCAATTGCGTGATATAAAGTCACAATTCTGAGATATAAACTCGCAATTGCGTGATATAAAGTCACAATTCTAATATATAAACTTGCAATTGCGTGATATAAAGTCACAATTCTGAGATATAATCTCGCAATTGCGTGATATAAAGTCACAATTCTGAGATATAAACTCGCAATTGCGTGATATAAGGTCACAATTCTGAGATATAAACTCGCAATTGCGTGATATAAAGTCACAATTCTGAGATATAAACTCGCAATTGCGTGATATAAAGTCAGAATTATGAAATATAAACTCGCAATTGCGTGATATAAAGTCACAATTCTGAGATATAAACTCGCAATTGCGTGATATAAAGTCAGAATTATGAAATATAAACTCGCAATTGCGTGATATAAAGTCACAATTCTGAGATATAAACTCGCAATTGCGTGATATAAGGTCACAATTCTGATATATAAACTCGCAATTGCGTGATATAAAGTCACAATTCTGAGATATAAACTTGCAATTGCGTGATATAAAGTCACAATTCTGATATATAAACTTGCAATTGCGTGATATAAAGTCACAATTCTGATATATAAACTTGCAATTGCGTGATATAAAGTCACAATTCTGAGATATAAACTCGCAGTTGCATGATATAAAGTCACAATTCTGAGATATAAACTCGCAATTGCGTGATATAAAGTCACAATTCTGATATAAACTCGCAATTGCGTGATATAAAGTCACAATTCTGATACATAAACTCGCAATTGCGTGATATAAGGTCACAATTCTGAGATATAAACTCGCAATTGCATGATATAAAGTCACAATTCTGAGATAGAAACTCGCAATTGCGTGATATAAAGTCACAATTCTGAGATATAAACTCGCAATTGCGTGATATAAAGTCAGAATTCTGAAATATAAACTCGCAATTGCGTGATATAAGGTCAAAATTCTGATATATAAACTCGCAATTGCGTGATATAAAGTCACAATTCTGAGATATAAACTCGCAATTGCGTGATATAAGGTCACAATTCTGATATATAAACTCGCAATTGCGTGATATAAAGTCACAATTCTGAGATATAAACTCGCAATTGCGTGATATAAAGTCACAATTCTGAGATATAAACTCGCAATTGCGTGATATAAAGTCAGAATTCTGAGATATAAACTCGCAATTGCGTGATATAAATTCAGAATTCTGAGCTATAAACTCGCAATTGCGTGATATAAAGTCAGAATTCTGAGATATAAACTCGCAATTGCGTGATATAAAGTCACAATTCTGAGATATAAACTCGCAATTGCGTGATATAAAGTCACAATTCTGAGATATAAACTCGCAATTGCGTGATATACAGTCACAATTCTGAGATATAAACTCGCAATTGCGTGATATAAAGTCACAATTCAGATATATAAACTCGCAATTGCGTGATACAAAGTCAGAATTCTGATATATAAACTCACAATTGCATGATATAAAGTCAGAATTCTGAGATATAAACTCGAAATTGTGTGATATAAGGTCACAATTCTGAGATATAAACTCGCAATTGCGTGATATAAAGTCACAATTCTGAGATATAAACTCGCAATTGCATGATATAAAGTCACAATTCTGAGATATAAACTCACAATTGCGTGATATAAAGTCACAATTCTGAGATATAAACTCGCAATTGCGTGATATAAAGTCACAATTCTGAGATAAAAGCTCACAATTGCATGATATAAAGACACAAATTCTGAGATATAAACTCACAATTGCATGATATAAAGTCACAATTCTGAGATATAAACTCACAATTGCGTGATATAAAGTCAGAATTCTGAGATATAAACTCGCAACTGCGTGATATAAAGTCAGAATTCTGAGATATAAACTCGCAACTGCGTGATATAAAGTCAGAATTCTGAGATATAAAGTCACAATTGCGTGATATAAAGTCACAATTCTGAGATAAAAGCTCACAATTGCATGATATAAAGACACAAATTCTGAGATATAAACTCACAATTGCATGATATAAAGTCACAATTCTGATATATAAACTCGCAATTGCGTGATATAAAGTCAGAATTCTGAGATATAAACTCACAATTGCGTGATATAGTCACAATTCTGAGATATAAATTCACAATTGCGTGATATAAAGTCAGAATTCTGAGATATAAACTCGCAATTGCGTGATATAAAGTCAGAATTCTGAGATATAAACTCGCAATTGCGTGATATAAAGTCACAATTCTGAGATATAAACTCGCAATTGCGTGATATAAAGTCAGAATTCTGAGATATAAACTCGCAATTGCGTGATATAAAGTCAGAATTCTGAGATATAAAGTCACAATTGCGAGATATAAAGTCACAATTCTGAGATATAAACTCGCAATTGCGTGATATAAAGTCACAATTCTGAGATATAAACTCGCAATTGCGTGATATAAAGTCACAATTCTGAGATATAAACTCACAATTGCATGATATAGTCACAATTCTGAGATATAAACTCACAATTGCGTGATATAAAGTCAGAATTCTGAGATATAAACTCGCAATTGCGTGATATAAAGTCAGAATTCTGAGATATAAACTCGCAATTGCGTGATATAAAGTCAGAATTCTGAGATATAAAGTCACAATTGCGAGATATAAAGTCACAATTCTGAGATATAAACTCGCAATTGCGTGATATAAAGTCACAATTCTGAGATATAAACTCGCAATTGCGTGATATAAAGTCAGAATTCTGAGATATAAACTCGCAATTGCGTGATATAAAGTCAGAATTCTGAGATATAAAGTCACAATTGCGAGATATAAAGTCACAATTCTGAGATATAAACTCGCAATTGCGTGATATAAAGTCACAATTCTGAGATATAAACTCGCAATTGCGTGATATAAAGTCACAATTCTGAGATATAAACTCACAATTGCGTGATATAGTCACAATTCTGAGATATAAACTCACAATTGCGTGATATAAAGTCAGAATTCTGAGATATAAACTCGCAATTGCGTGATATAAAGTCACCATTCTGATATATAAACTCACAATTGCATGATATAAAGTCACAATTCTGAGATATAAACTCGCAATTGCGTGATATAAAGTCAGAATTCTGAGATATAAACTCGCAATTGCGTGATATAAAGTCACAATTCTGAGATATAAACTCGCAATTGCGTGATATAAGGTCACAATTCTGATATATAAACTCGCAATTGCGTGATATAAAGTCACAATTCTGAGATATAAACTTGCAATTGTGTGATATAAAGTTACAATTCCGATATATAAACTCGCAATTGCATGATATAAAGTCACAATTCTGATATATAAACTTGCAATTGCGTGATATAAAGTCACAATTCTGATATATAAACTTGCAATTGCGTGATATAAAGTCACAATTCTGATATATAAACTTGCAATTGCGTGATATAAAGTCACAATTCTGAGATATAAACTCGCAGTTGCATGATATAAAGTCACAATTCTGAGATAGAAACTCGCAATTGCGTGATATAAAGTCACAATTCTGAGATATAAACTCGCAATTGCGTGATATAAAGTCACAATTCTGAGATATAAACTCGCAATTGCGTGATATAAAGTCACAATTCTGATATAAACTCGCAATTGCGTGATATAAAGCCACAATTCTGATATATAAACTCGCAATTGCGTGATATAAGGTCACAATTCTGAGATATAAACTCGCAATTGCATGATATAAAGTCACAATTCTGAGATAGAAACTCGCAATTGCGTGATATAAAGTCACAATTCTGAGATATAAACTCGCAATTGCGTGATATAAGGTCACAATTCTGATATATAAACTCGCAATTGCGTGATATAAAGTCACAATTCTGAGATATAAACTCGAAATTGCGTGATATAAAGTCAGAATTCTGAGATATAAACTCGCAATTGCGTGATATAAATTCAGAATTCTGAGATATAAACTCGCAATTGCGTGATATAAAGTCAGAATTCTGAGATATAAACTCGCAATTGCGTGATATAAAGTCACAATTCTGAGATATAAACTCGCAATTGCGTGATATAAAGTCACAATTCTGAGATATAAACTCGCAATTGCGTGATATAAAGTCACAATTCAGATATATAAACTCGCAATTGCGTGATATAAAGTCAGAATTCTGATATATAAACTCACAATTGCATGATATAAAGTCAGAATTCTGAGATATAAACTCGCAATTGTGTGATATAAGGTCACAATTCTGAGATATAAACTCGCAATTGCGTGATATAAACTCGCAATTGCGTGATATAAAGTAAGAATTCTGAGATATAAACTTGCAATTGCGTGATATAAAGTTACAATTCCGATATATAAACTCGCAATTGCATGATATAAAGTCACAATTCTGAGATATAAACTCGCAATTGCGTGATATAAAGTCACAATTCTGATATATAAACTCGCAATTGCGTGATATAAAGTCACAATTCTGATATATAAACTCACAATTGCGTGATATAAAGTCACAATTCTGATATATAAACTCGCAATTGCGTGATATAAAGTCAGAATTCTGAGATATAAACTCACAATTGTGTGATATAAAGTCACAATTCTGAGATATAAACTCGCAATTGCGTGATATAAGGTCACAATTCTGATATATAAACTCGCAATTGCGTGATATAAAGTCACAATTCTGAGATATAAACTTGCAATTGCGTGATATAAAGTCACAATTCTGATATATAAACTTGCAATTGCGTGATATAAAGTCACAATTCTGAGATATAAACTCGCAGTTGCATGATATAAAGTCACAATTCTGAGATATAAACTCGCAATTGCGTGATATAAAGTCACAATTCTGATATAAACTCGCAATTGCGTGATATAAAGTCACAATTCTGATACATAAACTCGCAATTGCGTGATATAAGGTCACAATTCTGAGATATAAACTCGCAATTGCATGATATAAAGTCACAATTCTGAGATAGAAACTCGCAATTGCGTGATATAAAGTCACAATTCTGAGATATAAACTCGCAATTGCGTGATATAAAGTCAGAATTCTGAAATATAAACTCGCAATTGCGTGATATAAGGTCAAAATTCTGATATATAAACTCGCAATTGCGTGATATAAAGTCACAATTCTGAGATATAAACTCGCAATTGCGTGATATAAGGTCACAATTCTGATATATAAACTCGCAATTGCGTGATATAGTCACAATTCTGAGATATAAACTCGCAATTGCGTGATATAAAGTCACAATTCTGAGATATAAACTCGCAATTGCGTGATATAAAGTCAGAATTCTGAGATATAAACTCGCAATTGCGTGATATAATTTCAGAATTCTGAGCTATAAACTCGCAATTGCGTGATATAAAGTCAGAATTCTGAGATATAAACTCGCAATTGCGTGATATAAAGTCACAATTCTGAGATATAAACTCGCAATTGCGTGATATAAAGTCACAATTCTGAGATATAAACTCGCAATTGCGTGATATAAAGTCACAATTCTGAGATATAAACTCGCAATTGCGTGATATAAAGTCACAATTCAGATATATAAACTCGCAATTGCGTGATACAAAGTCAGAATTCTGATATATAAACTCACAATTGCATGATATAAAGTCAGAATTCTGAGATATAAACTCGAAATTGTGTGATATAAGGTCACAATTCTGAGATATAAACTCGCAATTGCGTGATATAAAGTCACAATTCTGAGATATAAACTCGCAATTGCATGATATAAAGTCACAATTCTGAGATATAAACTCACAATTGCGTGATATAAAGTCACAATTCTGAGATATAAACTCGCAATTGCGTGATATAAAGTCACAATTCTGAGATATAAACTCGCAATTGCGTGATATAAAGTCACAATTCTTAGATATAAACTCGCAATTGCGTGATATAAAGTCAGAATTATGAAATATAAACTCGCAATTGCGTGATATAAAGTCACCATTCTGATATATAAACTCACAATTGCATGATATAAAGTCACAATTCTGAGATATAAACTCGCAATTGCGTGATATAAAGTCAGAATTCTGAGATATAAACTCGCAATTGCGTGATATAAGGTCACAATTCTGATATATAAACTCGCAATTGCGTGATATAAAGTCACAATTCTGAGATATAAACTTGCAATTGTGTGATATAAAGTTACAATTCCGATATATAAACTCGCAATTGCATGATATAAAGTCACAATTCTGATATATAAACTTGCAATTGCGTGATATAAAGTCACAATTCTGATATATAAACTTGCAATTGCGTGATATAAAGTCACAATTCTGATATATAAACTTGCAATTGCGTGATATAAAGTCACAATTCTGAGATATAAACTCGCAGTTGCATGATATAAAGTCACAATTCTGATATATAAACTTGCAATTGCGTGATATAAAGTCACAATTCTGATATATAAACTTGCAATTGCGTGATATAAAGTCACAATTCTGAGATATAAACTCGCAGTTGCGTGATATAAAGTCACAATTCTGAGATATAAACTTGCAATTGTGTGATATAAAGTTACAATTCCGATATATAAACTCGCAATTGCATGATATAAAGTCACAATTCTGATATATAAACTTGCAATTGCGTGATATAAAGTCACAATTCTGATATATAAACTTGCAATTGCGTGATATAAAGTCACAATTCTGAGATATAAACTCGCAGTTGCATGATATAAAGTCACAATTCTGAGATAGAAACTCGCAATTGCGTGATATAAAGTCACAATTCTGAGATATAAACTCGCAATTGCGTGATATAAAGTCAGAATTCTGAGATATAAACTCGCAATTGCGTGATATAAAGTCACAATTCTGATATAAACTCGCAATTGCGTGATATAAAGCCACAATTCTGATATATAAACTCGCAATTGCGTGATATAAGGTCACAATTCTGAGATATAAACTCGCAATTGCATGATATAAAGTCACAATTCTGAGATAGAAACTCGCAATTGCATGATATAAAGTCACAATTCTGAGATATAAACTCGCAATTGCGTGATATAAGGTCACAATTCTGATATATAAACTCGCAATTGCGTGATATAAAGTCACAATTCTGAGATATAAACTCGAAATTGCGTGATATAAAGTCAGAATTCTGAGATATAAACTCGCAATTGCGTGATATAAATTCAGAATTCTGAGATATAAACTCGCAATTGCGTGATATAAAGTCAGAATTCTGAGATATAAACTCGCAATTGCGTGATATAAAGTCACAATTCTGAGATATAAACTCGCAATTGCGTGATATAAAGTCACAATTCTGAGATATAAACTCGCAATTGCGTGATATAAAGTCACAATTCTGAGATATAAACTCGCAATTGCGTGATATAAAGTCACAATTCAGATATATAAACTCGCAATTGCGTGATATAAACTCGCAATTGCGTGATATAAAGTAAGAATTCTGAGATATAAACTTGCAATTGCGTGATATAAAGTTACAATTCCGATATATAAACTCGCAATTGCATGATATAAAGTCACAATTCTGAGATATAAACTCGCAATTGCGTGATATAAAGTCACAATTCTGATATATAAACTCGCAATTGCGTGATATAAAGTCAGAATTCTGAGATATAAACTCACAATTGCGTGATATAGTCACAATTCTGAGATATAAACTCACAATTGCGTGATATAAAGTCAGAATTCTGAGATATAAACTCGCAATTGCGTGATATAAAGTCAGAATTCTGAGATATAAACTCGCAATTGCGTGATATAAAGTCAGAATTCTGAGATATAAAGTCACAATTGCGAGATATAAAGTCACAATTCTGAGATATAAACTCGCAATTGCGTGATATAAAGTCAGAATTATGAAATATAAACTCGCAATTGCGTGATATAAAGTCAGAATTCTGAGATATAAACTCGCAATTGCGTGATATAAAGTCAGAATTCTGAGATATAAACTCGCAATTGCGTGATATAAAGTCACCATTCTGATATATAAACTCACAATTGCATGATATAAAGTCACAATTCTGAGATATAAACTCGCAATTGCGTGATATAAAGTCAGAATTCTGAGATATAAACTCGCAGTTGCGTGATATAGTCACAATTCTGAGATATAAACTCGCAATTGCGTGATATAAAGTCACAATTCTGAGATATAAACTCGCAATTGCGTGATATAAAGTCAGAATTCTGATATATAAACTTGCAATTGCGTGATATAAAGTCAGAATTCTGAGATATAAACTCGCAATTGTGTGATATAAGGTCACAATTCTGAGATATAAACTCGCAATTGCGTGATATAAACTCGCAATTGCGTGATATAAAGTAAGAATTCTGAGATATAAACTTGCAATTGCCTGATATAAAGTTACAATTCCGATATATAAACTCGCAATTGCATGATATAAAGTCACAATTCTGAGATATAAACTCGCAATTGCGTGATATAAAGTCACAATTCTGATATATAAACTCACAATTGCGTGATATAAAGTCACAATTCTGATATATAAACTCGCAATTGCGTGATATAAAGTCAGAATTCTGAGATATAAACTCACAATTGCGTGATATAGTCACAATTCTGAGATATAAACTCACAATTGCGTGATATAAAGTCAGAATTCTGAGATATAAACTCGCAATTGCGTGATATAAAGTCAGAATTCTGAGATATAAACTCGCAATTGCGTGATATAAAGTCAGAATTCTGAGATATAAAGTCACAATTCTGAGATATAAACTCGCAATTGCGTGATATAAAGTCACAATTCTGAGATATAAACTCGCAATTGCGTGATATAAAGTCAGAATTATGAAATATAAACTCGCAATTGCGTGATATAAAGTCAGAATTCTGAGATATAAACTCGCAATTGCGTGATATAAAGTCAGAATTCTGAGATATAAACTCGCAATTGCGTGATATAAAGTCACCATTCTGATATATAAACTCACAATTGCATGATATAAAGTCACAATTCTGATATAAACTCGCAATTGCGTGATATAAAGTCAGAATTCTGAGATATAAACTCGCAATTGCGTGATATAAAGTCACAATTCTGAGATATAAACTCGCAATTGCGTGATATAAAGTCACAATTCTGAGATATAAACTCGCAATTGCGTGATATAAAGTCAGAATTATGAAATATAAACTCGCAATTGCGTGATATAAAGTCAGAATTCTGAGATATAAACTCACAATTGCATGATATAATGTCAGAATTCTGAGATATAAACTCGCAATTGCGTGATATAAAGTCACAATTCTGAGATATAAACTCGCAATTGCGTGATATAAGGTCACAATTCTGATATATAAACTCGCAATTGCGTGATATAAAGTCACAATTCTGAGATATAAACTTGCAATTGTGTGATATAAAGTTACAATTCCGATATATAAACTCGCAATTGCATGATATAAAGTCACAATTCTGATATATAAACTTGCAATTGCGTGATATAAAGTCACAATTTCTAATATATAAACTTGCAATTGCGTGATATAAAGTCACAATTCTGATATATAAACTTGCAATTGCGTGATATAAAGTCACAATTCTGAGATATAAACTCGCAGTTGCATGATATAAAGTCACAATTCTGAGATAGAAACTCGCAATTGCGTGATATAAAGTCACAATTCTGAGATATAAACTCGCAATTGCGTGATATAAAGTCAGAATTCTGAGATATAAACTCGCAATTGTGTGATATAAGGTCACAATTCTGAGATATAAACTCGCAATTGCGTGATATAAACTCGCAATTGCGTGATATAAAGTAAGAATTCTGAGATATAAACTTGCAATTGCGTGATATAAAGTTACAATTCCGATATATAAACTCGCAATTGCATGATATAAAGTCACAATTCTGAGATATAAACTCGCAATTGCGTGATATAAAGTCACAATTCTGATATATAAACTCGCAATTGCGTGATATAAAGTCACAATTCTGATATATAAACTCACAATTGCGTGATATAAAGTCACAATTCTGATATATAAACTCGCAATTGCGTGATATAAAGTCAGAATTCTGAGATATAAACTCACAATTGCGTGATATAGTCACAATTCTGAGATATAAACTCACAATTGCGTGATATAAAGTCAGAATTCTGAGATATAAACTCGCAATTGCGTGATATAAAGTCACAATTCTGAGATATAAACTCGCAATTGCATGATATAAAGTCAGAATTCTGAGATATAAACTCGCAATTGTGTGATATAAGGTCACAATTCTGAGATATAAACTCGCAATTGCGTGATATAAACTCGCAATTGCGTGATATAAAGTAAGAATTCTGAGATATAAACTTGCAATTGCGTGATATAAAGTTACAATTCCGATATATAAACTCGCAATTGCATGATATAAAGTCACAATTCTGAGATATAAACTCGCAATTGCGTGATATAAAGTCACAATTCTGATATATAAACTCGCAATTGCGTGATATAAAGTCAGAATTCTGAGATATAAACTCACAATTGCGTGATATAGTCACAATTCTGAGATATAAACTCACAATTGCGTGATATAAAGTCAGAATTCTGAGATATAAACTCGCAATTGCGTGATATAAAGTCAGAATTCTGAGATATAAAGTCACAATTGCGAGATATAAAGTCACAATTCTGAGATATAAACTCGCAATTGCGTGATATAAAGTCAGAATTATGAAATATAAACTCGCAATTGCGTGATATAAAGTCAGAATTCTGAGATATAAACTCGCAATTGCGTGATATAAAGTCAGAATTCTGAGATATAAACTCGCAATTGCGTGATATAAAGTCACAATTCTGAGATATAAACTCGCAGTTGCATGATATAAAGTCACAATTCTGAGATATAAACTCGCAATTGCGTGATATAAAGTCACAATTCTGATACATAAACTCGCAATTGCGTGATATAAGGTCACAATTCTGAGATATAAACTCGCAATTGCATGATATAAAGTCACAATTCTGAGATAGAAACTCGCAATTGCGTGATATAAAGTCACAATTCTGAGATAGAAACTCGCAATTGTGTGATATAAAGTCACAATTCTGAGATATAAACTCGCAATTGCGTGATATAAAGTCAGAATTCTGAGATATAAGCTCGCAATTGTGTGATATAAAGTCACAATTCTGAGATATAAACTCGCAATTGCGTGATATAGTCACAATTCTGAGATATAAACTCGCAATTGTGTGATATAAAGTCAGAATTCTGAGATATAAACTCGCAATTGCGTGATATAAAGTCACAATTCTGATATATAAACTCGCAATTGCGTGATATAAAGTCAGAATTCTGAGATATAAACTCGCAATTGCGTGATATAAGGTCACAATTCTGAGATATAAACTCGCAATTGTGTGATATAAAGTCAGAATTATGAAATATAAACTCGCAATTGCGTGATATAAAGTCAGAATTATGAAATATAAACTCGCAATTGCGTGATATAAAGTCAGAATTATGAAATATAAACTCACAATTGCGTGATATAAAGTCACAATTATGAAATATAAACTCGCAATTGTGTGATATAAAGTCAGAATTCTGAGATATAAACTCGCAATTGCGTGATATAAAGTCACAATTCTGATATATAAACTCGCAATTGCGTGATATAAAGTCAGAATTATGAAATATAAACTCGCAATTGCGTGATATAAAGTCAGAATTCTGAGATATAAGCTCGCAATTGTGTGATATAAAGTCACAATTCTGAGATATAAATTCGCAATTGCGTGATATAAAGTCAGAATTATGAAATATAAAGTCGCAATTGCGTGATATAAAGTCACAATTCTGAGATATAAGCTCGCAATTGTGTGATATAAAGTCACAATTCTGAGATATAAACTCGCAATTGCGTGATATAAAGTCAGAATTATGAAATATAAACTCACAATTGCGTGATATAAAGTCAGAATTCTGAGATATAAACTCGCAATTGCGTGATATAGTCACAATTCTGATATATAAACTCACAATTGCGTGATATAAAGTCACAATTCTGAGATATAAACTCGCAATTGCATGATATAAAGTCACAATTCTGAGATATAAACTCACAATTGCGTGATATAAAGTCACAATTCTGAGATATAAACTCACAATTGCGTGATATAAAGTCACAATTCTGAGATATAAACTCGCAATTGCGTGATATAAAGTCACAATTCTGAGATATAAACTCGCAATTGCATGATATAAAGTCACAATTCTGAGATATAAACTCACAATTGCGTGATATAAAGTCACAATTCTGAGATATAAACTCACAATTGCGTGATATAAAGTCACAATTCTGAGATATAAACTCGCAATTGCGTGATATAAAGTCACAATTCTGAGATATAAACTCACAATTGTGTGATATAAGGTCACAATTCTCATATATAAACTCGCAATTGCGTGATATAAAGTCACAATTCTGAGATATAAACTCGCAATTGCGTGATATAAAGTCAGAATTATGAAATATAAACTCACAATTGCGTGATATAAAGTCAGAATTATGAAATATAAACTCGCAATTGCGTGATATAAAGTCAGAATTATGAAATATAAACTCACAATTGCGTGATATAAAGTCACAATTCTGAGATAAAAGCTCACAATTGCATGATATAAAGACACAAATTCTGAGATATAAACTCACAATTGCATGATATAAAGTCACAATTCTGAGATATAAACTCACAATTGCATGATATAAAGTCAGAATTCTGAGATATAAACTCGCAACTGCGTGATATAAAGTCAGAATTCTGAGATATAAACTCGCAACTGCGTGATATAAAGTCAGAATTCTGAGATATAAAGTCACAATTGCGTGATATAAAGTCACAATTCTGAGATATAAACTCGCAATTGCGTGATATAAAGTCACAATTCTGATATATAAACTCGCAATTGCGTGATATAAAGACAATTCTGATATATAAACTCACAATTGCGTGATATAAAGTCACAATTCTGATATATAAACTCGCAATTGCGTGATATAAAGTCAGAATTCTGAGATATAAACTCACAATTGCGTGATATAGTCACAATTCTGAGATATAAAGTCACAATTGCGTGATATAAAGTCAGAATTCTGAGATATAAACTCGCAATTGCGTGATATAAAGTCAGAATTCTGAGATATAAACTCGCAATTGCGTGATATAAAGTCAGAATTCTGAGATATAAAGTCACAATTGCGAGATATAAAGTCACAATTCTGAGATATAAACTCGCAATTGCGTGATATAAAGTCACAATTCTGAGATATAAACTCGCAATTGCGTGATATAAAGTCACAATTCTGAGATATAAACTCACAATTGCGTGATATAGTCACAATTCTGAGATATAAACTCACAATTGCGTGATATAAAGTCAGAATTCTGAGATATAAACTCGCAATTGCGTGATATAAAGTCACAATTCTGAGATATAAACTCGCAATTGCGTGATATAAAGTCAGAATTCTGAGATATAAAGTCACAATTGCGAGATATAAAGTCACAATTCTGAGATATAGACTCGCAATTGCGTGATATAAAGTCACAATTCTGAGATATAAACTCGCAATTGCGTGATATAAAGTCACAATTCTGAGATATAAACTCGCAATTGCGTGATATAAAGTCAGAATTATGAAATATAAACTCGCAATTGCGTGATATAAAGTCACCATTCTGATATATAAACTCACAATTGCATGATATAAAGTCACAATTCTGAGATATAAACTCGCAATTGCGTGATATAAAGTCAGAATTCTGAGATATAAACTCGCAATTGCGTGATATAAAGTCACAATTCTGAGATATAAACTTGCAATTGTGTGATATAAAGTTACAATTCCGATATATAAACTCGCAATTGCATGATATAAAGTCACAATTCTGATATATAAACTTGCAATTGCGTGATATAAAGTCACAATTCTGATATATAAACTTGCAATTGCGTGATATAAAGTCACAATTCTGATATATAAACTTGCAATTGCGTGATATTAAGTCACAATTCTGAGATATAAACTCGCAGTTGCATGATATAAAGTCACAATTCTGAGATAGAAACTCGCAATTGCGTGATATAAAGTCACAATTCTGAGATATAAACTCGCAATTGCGTGATATAAAGTCAGAATTCTGAGATATAAACTCGCAATTGCGTGATATAAAGTCACAATTCTGAGATATAAACTCGCAATTGCGTGATATAAAGTCAGAATTATGAAATATAAACTCGCAATTGCGTGATATAAAGTCACCATTCTGATATATAAACTCACAATTGCATGATATAAAGTCACAATTCTGAGATATAAACTCACAATTGCGTGATATAAAGTCACAATTCTGAGATATAAACTCACAATTGCGTGATATAAAGTCACAATTCTGAGATATAAACTCGCAATTGCGTGATATAAAGTCACAATTCTGAGATATAAACTCACAATTGTGTGATATAAGGTCACAATTCTCATATATAAACTCGCAATTGCGTGATATAAAGTCACAATTCTGAGATATAAACTCGCAATTGCGTGATATAAAGTCAGAATTATGAAATATAAACTCACAATTGCGTGATATAAAGTCAGAATTATGAAATATAAACTCGCAATTGCGTGATATAAAGTCAGAATTATGAAATATAAACTCACAATTGCGTGATATAAAGTCACAATTCTGAGATAAAAGCTCACAATTGCATGATATAAAGACACAAATTCTGAGATATAAACTCACAATTGCATGATATAAAGTCACAATTCTGAGATATAAACTCACAATTGCATGATATAAAGTCAGAATTCTGAGATATAAACTCGCAACTGCGTGATATAAAGTCAGAATTCTGAGATATAAACTCGCAACTGCGTGATATAAAGTCAGAATTCTGAGATATAAAGTCACAATTGCGTGATATAAAGTCACAATTCTGAGATATAAACTCGCAATTGCGTGATATAAAGTCACAATTCTGATATATAAACTCGCAATTGCGTGATATAAAGACAATTCTGATATATAAACTCACAATTGCGTGATATAAAGTCACAATTCTGATATATAAACTCGCAATTGCGTGATATAAAGTCAGAATTCTGAGATATAAACTCACAATTGCGTGATATAGTCACAATTCTGAGATATAAAGTCACAATTGCGTGATATAAAGTCAGAATTCTGAGATATAAACTCGCAATTGCGTGATATAAAGTCAGAATTCTGAGATATAAACTCGCAATTGCGTGATATAAAGTCAGAATTCTGAGATATAAAGTCACAATTGCGAGATATAAAGTCACAATTCTGAGATATAAACTCGCAATTGCGTGATATAAAGTCACAATTCTGAGATATAAACTCGCAATTGCGTGATATAAAGTCACAATTCTGAGATATAAACTCACAATTGCGTGATATAGTCACAATTCTGAGATATAAACTCACAATTGCGTGATATAAAGTCAGAATTCTGAGATATAAACTCGCAATTGCGTGATATAAAGTCACAATTCTGAGATATAAACTCGCAATTGCGTGATATAAAGTCAGAATTCTGAGATATAAAGTCACAATTGCGAGAT
Source organism: Rhinogobio ventralis (assembly GCA_039654625.1). Lineage (NCBI taxonomy): Eukaryota > Metazoa > Chordata > Actinopteri > Cypriniformes > Gobionidae > Rhinogobio > Rhinogobio ventralis. Next base: position 9,169,360 of record CM077204.1, read on the forward strand.
ATAAAGTCACAATTCTGAGATATAGACTCGCAATTGCGTGATATAAAGTCACAATTCTGAGATATAAACTCGCAATTGCGTGATATAAAGTCACAATTCTGAGATATAAACTCGCAATTGCGTGATATAAAGTCAGAATTATGAAATATAAACTCGCAATTGCGTGATATAAAGTCACCATTCTGATATATAAACTCACAATTGCATGATATAAAGTCACAATTCTGAGATATAAACTCGCAATTGCGTGATATAAAGTCAGAATTCTGAGATATAAACTCGCAATTGCGTGATATAAAGTCACAATTCTGAGATATAAACTTGCAATTGTGTGATATAAAGTTACAATTCCGATATATAAACTCGCAATTGCATGATATAAAGTCACAATTCTGATATATAAACTTGCAATTGCGTGATATAAAGTCACAATTCTGATATATAAACTTGCAATTGCGTGATATAAAGTCACAATTCTGATATATAAACTTGCAATTGCGTGATATTAAGTCACAATTCTGAGATATAAACTCGCAGTTGCATGATATAAAGTCACAATTCTGAGATAGAAACTCGCAATTGCGTGATATAAAGTCACAATTCTGAGATATAAACTCGCAATTGCGTGATATAAAGTCAGAATTCTGAGATATAAACTCGCAATTGCGTGATATAAAGTCACAATTCTGAGATATAAACTCGCAATTGCGTGATATAAAGTCAGAATTATGAAATATAAACTCGCAATTGCGTGATATAAAGTCACCATTCTGATATATAAACTCACAATTGCATGATATAAAGTCACAATTCTGAGATATAAACTCGCAATTGCGTGATATAAAGTCAGAATTCTGAGATATAAACTCGCAATTGCGTGATATAAAGTCACAATTCTGAGATATAAACTTGCAATTGTGTGATATAAAGTTACAATTCCGATATATAAACTCGCAATTGCATGATATAAAGTCACAATTCTGATATATAAACTTGCAATTGCGTGATATAAAGTCACAATTCTGATATATAAACTTGCAATTGCGTGATATAAAGTCACAATTCTGATATATAAACTTGCAATTGCGTGATATAAAGTCACAATTCTGAGATATAAACTCGCAGTTGCATGATATAAAGTCACAATTCTGAGATAGAAACTTGCAATTGCGTGATATAAAGTCACAATTCTGAGATATAAACTCGCAATTGCGTGATATAAAGTCAGAATTCTGAGATATAAACTCGCAATTGCGTGATATAAAGTCACAATTCTGAGATATAAACTCGCAATTGCATGATATAAAGTCACAATTCTGAGATATAAACTCGCAATTGCGTGATATAAAGTCACAATTCAGATATATAAACTCGCAATTGCGTGATATAAAGTCAGAATTCTGATATATAAACTCACAATTGCATGATATAAAGTCAGAATTCTGAGATATAAACTCGCAATTGTGTGATATAAGGTCACAATTCTGATATATAAACTCGCAATTGCGTGATATAAAGTCAGAATTCTGAGATATAAACTCACAATTGCGTGATATAGTCACAATTCTGAGATATAAACTCACAATTGCGTGATATAAAGTCAGAATTCTGAGATATAAACTCGCAATTGCGTGATATAAAGACAGAATTCTGAGATATAAAGTCACAATTGCGAGATATAAAGTCACAATTCTGAGATATAAACTCGCAATTGCGTGATATAAAGTCACAATTCTGAGATATAAACTCGCAATTGCGTGATATAAAGTCACAATTCTGAGATATAAACTCGCAATTGCGTGATATAAAGTATCAATTATGAAATATAAACTCGCAATTGCGTGATATAAAGTCAGAATTCTGAGATATAAACTCGCAATTGCGTGATATAAAGTCAGAATTCTGAGATATAAACTCGCAATTGCGTGATATAAAGTCACCATTCTGATATATAAACTCACAATTGCATGATATAAAGTCACAATTCTGAGATATAAACTCGCAATTGCGTGATATAAAGTCAGAATTCTGAGATATAAACTCGCAATTGCGTGATATAAAGTCACAATTCTGAGATATAAACTCGCAATTGCGTGATATAAAGTCACAATTCTGAGATATAAACTCGCAATTGCGTGATATAAAGTCAGAATTATGAAATATAAACTCGCAATTGCGTGATATAAAGTCAGAATTCTGAGATATAAACTCACAATTGCATGATATAAAGTCAGAATTCTGAGATATAAACTCGCAATTGCGTGATATAAAGTCACAATTCTGAGATATAAACTCGCAATTGCGTGATATAAGGTCACAATTCTGATATATAAACTCGCAATTGCGTGATATAAAGTCACAATTCTGAGATATAAACTTGCAATTGTGTGATATAAAGTTACAATTCCGATATATAAACTCGCAATTGCATGATATAAAGTCACAATTCTGATATATAAACTTGCAATTGCGTGATATAAAGTCACAATTCTGATATATAAACTTGCAATTGCGTGATATAAAGTCAGAATTCTGAGATATAAACTCGCAATTGTGTGATATAAGGTCACAATTCTGAGATATAAACTCGCAATTGCGTGATATAAACTCGCAATTGCGTGATACAAAGTAAGAATTCTGAGATATAAACTTGCAATTGCGTGATATAAAGTTACAATTCCGATATATAAACTCGCAATTGCATGATATAAAGTCACAATTCTGAGATATAAACTCGCAATTGCGTGATATAAAGTCACAATTCTGATATATAAACTCACAATTGCGTGATATAAAGTCACAATTCTGAGATATAAACTCGCAATTGCGTGATATAAGGTCACAATTCTGATATATAAACTCGCAATTGCGTGATATAAAGTCACAATTCTGAGATATAAACTTGCAATTGTGTGATATAAAGTTACAATTCCGATATATAAACTCGCAATTGCATGATATAAAGTCACAATTCTGATATATAAACTTGCAATTGCGTGATATAAAGTCACAATTCTGATATATAAACTTGCAATTGCGTGATATAAAGTCAGAATTCTGAGATATAAACTCGCAATTGTGTGATATAAGGTCACAATTCTGAGATATAAACTCGCAATTGCGTGATATAAACTCGCAATTGCGTGATATAAAGTAAGAATTCTGAAATATAAACTCACAATTGCATGATATAAAGTCACAATTCTGAGATATAAACTCGCAATTGCGTGATATAAAGTCAGAATTCTGAGATATAAACTCGCAATTGCGGGATATAAAGTCAGAATTATGAAATATAAACTCGCAATTGCGTGATATAAAGTCAGAATTCTGAGATATAAACTCGCAATTGCGTGATATAAAGTCACAATTCTGAGATATAAACTCGCAATTGCGTGATATAAAGTCAGAATTCTGATATATAAACTCACAATTGCATGATATAAAGTCAGAATTATGAAATAGAAACTCGCAATTGCGTGATATAAAGTCAGAATTCTGAGATATAAACTCGCAATTGCGTGATATAAAGTCAGAATTCTGAGATATAAACTCGCAATTGCGTGATATAAAGTCACCATTCTGATATATAAACTCACAATTGCATGATATAAAGTCACAATTCTGAGATATAAACTCGCAATTGCGTGATATAAAGTCAGAATTCTGAGATATAAACTCGCAATTGCGTGATATAAAGTCAGAATTATGAAATATAAACTCGCAATTGCGTGATATAAAGTCAGAATTCTGAGATATAAACTCGCAATTGCGTGATATAAAGTCAGAATTCTGAGATATAAACTCGCAATTGCGTGATATAAAGTCACCATTCTGATATATAAACTCACAATTGCATGATATAAAGTCACAATTCTGAGATATAAACTCGCAATTGCGTGATATAAAGTCAGAATTCTGAGATATAAACTCGCAATTGCGTGATATAAAGTCAGAATTATGAAATATAAACTCGCAATTGCGTGATATAAAGTCAGAATTCTGAGATATAAACTCGCAATTGCGTGATATAAAGTCACAATTCTGAGATATAAACTCGCAATTGCGTGATATAAAGTCAGAATTATGAAATATAAACTCGCAATTGCGTGATATAAAGTCAGAATTCTGAGATATAAACTCACAATTGCATGATATAAAGTCAGAATTCTGAGATATAAACTCGCAATTGCGTGATATAAAGTCACAATTCTGATATATAAACTCGCAATTGCGTGATATAAAGTCACAATTCTGAGATATAAACTCGCAGTTGCATGATATAAAGTCACAATTCTGAGATAGAAACTCGCAATTGCGTGATATAAAGTCACAATTCTGAGATATAAACTCGCAATTGCGTGATATAAAGTCAGAATTCTGAGATATAAACTCGCAATTGCGTGATATAAAGTAAGAATTCTGAGATATAAACTTGCAATTGCGTGATATAAAGTTACAATTCCGATATATAAACTCGCAATTGCATGATATAAAGTCACAATTCTGAGATATAAACTCGCAATTGCGTGATATAAAGTCACAATTCTGATATATAAACTCGCAATTGCGTGATATAAAGTCACAATTCTGATATATAAACTCACAATTGCGTGATATAAAGTCACAATTCTGATATATAAACTCGCAATTGCGTGATATAAAGTCAGAATTCTGAGATATAAACTCACAATTGCGTGATATAAAGTCACAATTCTGATATATAAACTCGCAATTGCGTGATATAAAGTCACAATTCTGATATATAAACTCACAATTGCGTGATATAAAGTCACAATTCTGATATATAAACTCGCAATTGCGTGATATAAAGTCAGAATTCTGAGATATAAACTCACAATTGTGTGATATAAAGTCACAATTCTGAGATATAAACTCGCAATTGCGTGATATAAGGTCACAATTCTGATATATAAACTCGCAATTGCGTGATATAAAGTCACAATTCTGAGATATAAACTTGCAATTGCGTGATATAAAGTCACAATTCTGATATATAAACTTGCAATTGCGTGATATAAAGTCACAATTCTGATATATAAACTTGCAATTGCGTGATATAAAGTCACAATTCTGAGATATAAACTCGCAGTTGCATGATATAAAGTCACAATTCTGAGATATAAACTCGCAATTGCGTGATATAAAGTCACAATTCTGATATAAACTCGCAATTGCGTGATATAAAGTCACAATTCTGATACATAAACTCGCAATTGCGTGATATAAGGTCACAATTCTGAGATATAAACTCGCAATTGCATGATATAAAGTCACAATTCTGAGATAGAAACTCGCAATTGCGTGATATAAAGTCACAATTCTGAGATATAAACTCGCAATTGCGTGATATAAAGTCAGAATTCTGAAATATAAACTCGCAATTGCGTGATATAAGGTCAAAATTCTGATATATAAACTCGCAATTGCGTGATATAAAGTCACAATTCTGAGATATAAACTCGCAATTGCGTGATATAAGGTCACAATTCTGATATATAAACTCGCAATTGCGTGATATAAAGTCACAATTCTGAGATATAAACTCGCAATTGCGTGATATAAAGTCACAATTCTGAGATATAAACTCGCAATTGCGTGATATAAAGTCAGAATTCTGAGATATAAACTCGCAATTGCGTGATATAAATTCAGAATTCTGAGCTATAAACTCGCAATTGCGTGATATAAAGTCAGAATTCTGAGATATAAACTCGCAATTGCGTGATATAAAGTCACAATTCTGAGATATAAACTCGCAATTGCGTGATATAAAGTCACAATTCTGAGATATAAACTCGCAATTGCATGATATAAAGTCACAATTCTGAGATATAAACTCACAATTGCGTGATATAAAGTCACAATTCTGAGATATAAACTTGCAATTGCGTGATATAAAGTTACAATTCCGATATATAAACTCGCAATTGCATGATATAAAGTCACAATTCTGATATATAAACTCACAATTGCGTGATATAAAGTCACAATTCTGAGATATAAACTCGCAATTGCGTGATATAAAGTCAGAATTATGAAATAGAAACTCGCAATTGCGTAATATAAAGTCAGAATTCTGAGATATAAACTCGCAATTGCGTGATATAAAGTCAGAATTCTGAGATATAAACTCGCAATTGCGTGATATAAAGTCACCATTCTGATATATAAACTCACAATTGCATGATATAAAGTCACAATTCTGATATATAAACTCACAATTGCATGATATAAAGTCACAATTCTGAGATATAAACTCGCAATTGCGTGATATAAAGTCAGAATTCTGAGATATAAACTCGCAATTGCGTGATATAAAGTCAGAATTATGAAATATAAACTCGCAATTGCGTGATATAAAGTCAGAATTCTGAGATATAAACTCGCAATTGCGTGATATAAAGTCACAATTCTGAGATATAAACTCGCAATTGCGTGATATAAAGTCAGAATTATGAAATATAAAGTCGCAATTGCGTGATATAAAGTCACAATTCTGAGATATAAGCTCGCAATTGTGTGATATAAAGTCACAATTCTGAGATATAAACTCGCAATTGCGTGATATAAAGTCAGAATTATGAAATATAAACTCACAATTGCGTGATATAAAGTCAGAATTCTGAGATATAAACTCGCAATTGCGTGATATAGTCACAATTCTGATATATAAACTCACAATTGCGTGATATAAAGTCACAATTCTGAGATATAAACTCGCATTGCATGATATAAAGTCACAATTCTGAGATATAAACTCACAATTGCGTGATATAAAGTCACAATTCTGAGATATAAACTCACAATTGCGTGATATAAAGTCACAATTCTGAGATATAAACTCGCAATTGCGTGATATAAAGTCACAATTCTGAGATATAAACTCGCAATTGCGTGATATAAAGTCACCATTCTGATATATAAACTCACAATTGCATGATATAAAGTCACAATTCTGAGATATAAACTCGCAATTGCGTGATATAAAGTCAGAATTCTGAGATATAAACTCGCAATTGCGTGATATAAAGTCAGAATTATGAAATATAAACTCGCAATTGCGTGATATAAAGTCAGAATTCTGAGATATAAACTCGCAATTGCGTGATATAAAGTCACAATTCTGAGATATAAACTCGCAATTGCGTGATATAAAGTCAGAATTATGAAATATAAACTCGCAATTGCGTGATATAAAGTCAGAATTCTGAGATATAAACTCGCAATTGCGTGATATAAAGTCACAATTCTGAGATATAAACTCGCAATTGCGTGATATAAAGTCAGAATTCTGATATATAAACTCACAATTGCATGATATAAAGTCAGAATTATGAAATAGAAACTCGCAATTGCGTGATATAAAGTCAGAATTCTGAGATATAAACTCGCAATTGCGTGATATAAAGTCAGAATTCTGAGATATAAACTCGCAATTGCGTGATATAAAGTCAGAATTCTGAGATATAAACTCGCAATTGCGTGATATAAAGTCACCATTCTGATATATAAACTCACAATTGCATGATATAAAGTCACAATTCTGAGATATAAACTCGCAATTGCGTGATATAAAGTCAGAATTCTGAGATATAAACTCGCAATTGCGTGATATAAAGTCAGAATTATGAAATATAAACTCGCAATTGCGTGATATAAAGTCAGAATTCTGAGATATAAACTCGCAATTGCGTGATATAAAGTCACAATTCTGAGATATAAACTCGCAATTGCGTGATATAAAGTCAGAATTATGAAATATAAAGTCGCAATTGCGTGATATAAAGTCACAATTCTGAGATATAAGCTCGCAATTGTGTGATATAAAGTCACAATTCTGAGATATAAACTCGCAATTGCGTGATATAAAGTCAGAATTATGAAATATAAACTCACAATTGCGTGATATAAAGTCAGAATTCTGAGATATAAACTCGCAATTGCGTGATATAGTCACAATTCTGATATATAAACTCACAATTGCGTGATATAAAGTCACAATTCTGAGATATAAACTCGCAATTGCATGATATAAAGTCACAATTCTGAGATATAAACTCACAATTGCGTGATATAAAGTCACAATTCTGAGATATAAACTCACAATTGCGTGATATAAAGTCACAATTCTGAGATATAAACTCGCAATTGCGTGATATAAAGTCACAATTCTGAGATATAAACTCGCAATTGCATGATATAAAGTCACAATTCTGAGATATAAACTCACAATTGCGTGATATAAAGTCACAATTCTGAGATATAAACTCACAATTGCGTGATATAAAGTCACAATTCTGAGATATAAACTCGCAATTGCGTGATATAAAGTCACAATTCTGAGATATAAACTCACAATTGTGTGATATAAGGTCACAATTCTCATATATAAACTCGCAATTGCGTGATATAAAGTCACAATTCTGAGATATAAACTCGCAATTGCGTGATATAAAGTCAGAATTATGAAATATAAACTCACAATTGCGTGATATAAAGTCAGAATTATGAAATATAAACTCGCAATTGCGTGATATAAAGTCAGAATTATGAAATATAAACTCACAATTGCGTGATATAAGGTCACAATTCTGAGATATAAACTCGCAAATGCGTGATATAAAGTCAGAATTATGAAATATAAACTTGCAATTGCGTGATATAAAGTCACAATTCTGAGATATAAACTCGCAATTGTGTGATATAAAGTCACAATTCTGAGATATAAACTCGCAATTGTGTGATATAAAGCCACAATTCTGAGATATAAACTCGCAATTGCGTGATATAAAGTCAGAATTCTGAGATATAAGCTCGCAATTGTGTGATATAAAGTCACAATTCTGAGATATAAACTCGCAATTGCGTGATATAGTCACAATTCTGAGATATAAACTCGCAATTGCGTGATATAAAGTCAAAATTCTGATATATAAACTCGCAATTGCGTCATATAAAGTCAGAATTCTGATATATAAACTCGCAATTGCGTGATATAAAGTCAGAATTATGAGATATAAACTCGCAATTGCGTGATATAAAGTCAGAATTCTGAGATATAAACTCGCAATTGCATGATATGAAGTCACAATTCTGATATATAAACTTGCAATTGCGTGATATAAAGTCAGAATTCTGAGATATAAACTCGCAATTGCGTGATATAAAGTCAGAATTATGAAATATAAACTCGCAATTGCGTGATATAAAGTCAGAATTATGAAATATAAACTCCCAATTGCGTGATATAAAGTCACAATTATGAAATATAAACTCGCAATTGTGTGATATAAAGTCAGAATTCTGAGATATAAACTCGCAATTGCGTGATATAAAGTCACAATTCTGAGATATAAACTCGCAATTGCGTGATATAAAGTCAGAATTATGAAATATAAACTCACAATTGCGTGATATAAAGTCAGAATTCTGAGATATAAACTCGCAATTGCGTGATATAGTCACAATTCTGATATATAAACTCACAATTGCGTGATATAAAGTCACAATTCTGAGATATAAACTCGCAATTGCATGATATAAAGTCACAATTCTGAGATATAAACTCACAATTGCGTGATATAAAGTCACAATTCTGAGATATAAACTCACAATTGCGTGATATAAAGTCACAATTCTGAGATATAAACTCGCAATTGCGTGATATAAACTCACAATTCTGAGATATAAACTCGCAATTGCATGATATAAAGTCACAATTCTGAGATATAAACTCACAATTGCGTGATATAAAGTCACAATTCTGAGATATAAACTCGCAATTGCGTGATATAAAGTCAGAATTATGAAATATAAACTCACAATTGCGTGATATAAAGTCAGAATTATGAAATATAAACTCGCAATTGCGTGATATAAAGTCAGAATTATGAAATATAAACTCACAATTGCGTGATATAAGGTCACAATTCTGAGATATAAACTCGCAAATGCGTGATATAAAGTCAGAATTATGAAATATAAACTTGCAATTGCGTGATATAAAGTCACAATTCTGAGATATAAACTCGCAATTGTGTGATATAAAGTCACAATTCTGAGATATAAACTCGCAATTGTGTGATATAAAGTCACAATTCTGAGATATAAACTCGCAATTGCGTGATATAAAGTCAGAATTCTGAGATATAAGCTCGCAATTGTGTGATATAAAGTCACAATTCTGAGATATAAACTCGCAATTGCGTGATATAGTCACAATTCTGAGATATAAACTCGCAATTGTGTGATATAAAGTCAGAATTCTGAGATATAAACTCGCAATTGCGTGATATAAAGTCACAATTCTGATATATAAACTCGCAATTGCGTGATATAAAGTCAGAATTATGAAATATAAACTCGCAATTGCGTGATATAAAGTCAGAATCATGAAATATAAACTCGCAATTGCGTGATATAAAGTCACAATTCTGAGATATAAACTCGCAATTGTGTGATATAAAGTCACAGTTCTGAGATATAAACTCGCAATTGCGTGATATAAAGTCAGAATTCTGAGATATAAACTCGCAAATGTGTGATATAAAGTCAGAATTCTGAGATATAAACTCGCAATTGCATGATATAAAGTCAGAATTCTGAAATATAAAGTCGCAATTGCGTGATATAAGGTCACAATTCTGAGATATAAACTCACAATTGCGTGATATAAAGTCAGAATTCTGAGATATAAACTCGCAAATGTGTGATATAAAGTCAGAATTCTGAGATATAAACTCGCAATTGCGTGATATAAAATCACAATTCTGAGATATAAACTCGCAATTGTGTGATATAAAGTCACAATTCTGAGATATAAACTCGCAATTGTGTGATATAAAGTCACAATTCTGAGATATAAACTCGCAATTGCGTGATATAGTCACAATTCTGAGATATAAACTCGCAATTGTGTGATATAAAGTCAGAATTCTGAGATATAAACTCGCAATTGCGTGATATAAAGTCACAATTCTGATATATAAACTCGCAATTGCGTGATATAAAGTCAGAATTATGAAATATAAACTCGCAATTGCGTGATATAAAGTCAGAATTATGAAATATAAACTCGCAATTGCGTGATATAAAGTCAGAATTCTGAGATATAAGCTTGCAATTGTGTGATATAAAGTCACAATTCTGAGATATAAACTCGCAATTGCGTGATATAGTCACAATTCTGAGATATAAACTCGCAATTGTGTGATATAAAGTCAGAATTCTGAGATATAAACTCGCAATTGTGTGATATAAAGTCAGAATTCTGAGATATAAACTCGCAATTGCGTGATATAAAGTCAGAATTATGAAATATAAACTCGCAATTGCGTGATATAAAGTCAGAATTATGAAATATAAACTCGCAATTGCGTGATATAAAGTCAGAATTATGAAATATAAACTCGCAATTGCGTGACATAAAGTCACAATTCTGAGATATAAACTCGCAATTGTGTGATATAAAGTCACAGTTCTGAGATATAAACTCGCAATTGTGTGATATAAAGTCACAATTCTGAGATATAAACTCGCAATTGCGTGATATAGTCACAATTCTGAGATATAAACTCGCAATTGTGTGATATAAAGTCAGAATTCTGAGATATAAACTCGCAATTGCGTGATATAAAGTCACAATTCTGATATATAAACTCGCAATTGCGTGATATAAAGTCAGAATTATGAAATATAAACTCGCAATTGCGTGATATAAAGTCAGAATTATGAAATATAAACTCGCAATTGCGTGATATAAAGTCAGAATTCTGAGATATAAGCTCGCAATTGTGTGATATAAAGTCACAATTCTGAGATATAAACTCACAATTGCGTGATATAAAGTCACAATTCTGATATATAAACTCGCAATTGCGTGATATAAAGTCACAATTCTGAGATATAAACTCACAATTGCGTGATATAAAGTCACAATTCTGAGATATAAACTCGCAATTGCGTGATATAAACTCACAATTCTGAGATATAAACTCGCAATTGCATGATATAAAGTCACAATTCTGAGATATAAACTCACAATTGCGTGATATAAAGTCACAATTCTGAGATATAAACTCACAATTGCGTGATATAAAGTCACAATTCTGAGATATAAACTCGCAATTGCGTGATATAAAGTCACAATTCTGAGATATAAACTCACAATTGCGTGATATAAGGTCACAATTCTCATATATAAACTCGCAATTGCGTGATATAAAGTCACAATTCTGAGATATAAACTCGCAATTGCGTGATATAAAGTCAGAATTATGAAATATAAACTCACAATTGCGTGATATAAAGTCAGAATTATGAAATATAAACTCGCAATTGCGTGATATAAAGTCACAATTCTGAGATATAAACTCGCAATTGCGTGATATAAAGTCACAATTCTGATATATAAACTCGCAATTGCGTGATATAAAGTCACAATTCTGAGATATAAACTCGCAATTGCGTGATATAAAGTCAGAATTATGAAATATAAACTCACAATTGCGTGATATAAAGTCAGAATTCTGAGATATAAACTCGCAATTGCGTGATATAGTCACAATTCTGATATATAAACTCACAATTGCGTGATATAAAGTCACAATTCTGAGATATAAACTCGCAATTGCATGATATAAAGTCACAATTCTGAGATATAAACTCACAATTGCGTGATATAAAGTCACAATTCTGAGATATAAACTCACAATTGCGTGATATAAAGTCACAATTCTGAGATATAAACTCGCAATTGCGTGATATAAACTCACAATTCTGAGATATAAACTCGCAATTGCATGATATAAAGTCACAATTCTGAGATATAAACTCACAATTGCGTGATATAAAGTCACAATTCTGAGATATAAACTCGCAATTGCGTGATATAAAGTCAGAATTATGAAATATAAACTCACAATTGCGTGATATAAAGTCAGAATTATGAAATATAAACTCGCAATTGCGTGATATAAAGTCAGAATTATGAAATATAAACTCACAATTGCGTGATATAAGGTCACAATTCTGAGATATAAACTCGCAAATGCGTGATATAAAGTCAGAATTATGAAATATAAACTTGCAATTGCGTGATATAAAGTCACAATTCTGAGATATAAACTCGCAATTGTGTGATATAAAGTCACAATTCTGAGATATAAACTCGCAATTGTGTGATATAAAGTCACAATTCTGAGATATAAACTCGCAATTGCGTGATATAAAGTCAGAATTCTGAGATATAAGCTCGCAATTGTGTGATATAAAGTCACAATTCTGAGATATAAACTCGCAATTGCGTGATATAGTCACAATTCTGAGATATAAACTCGCAATTGTGTGATATAAAGTCAGAATTCTGAGATATAAACTCGCAATTGCGTGATATAAAGTCACAATTCTGATATATAAACTCGCAATTGCGTGATATAAAGTCAGAATTATGAAATATAAACTCGCAATTGCGTGATATAAAGTCAGAATCATGAAATATAAACTCGCAATTGCGTGATATAAAGTCACAATTCTGAGATATAAACTCGCAATTGTGTGATATAAAGTCACAGTTCTGAGATATAAACTCGCAATTGCGTGATATAAAGTCAGAATTCTGAGATATAAACTCGCAAATGTGTGATATAAAGTCAGAATTCTGAAATATAAACTCGCAATTGCGTGATATAAGGTCACAATTCTGAGATATAAACTCACAATTGCGTGATATAAAGTCAGAATTCTGAGATATAAACTCGCAAATGTGTGATATAAAGTCAGAATTCTGAGATATAAACTCGCAATTGCGTGATATAAAATCACAATTCTGAGATATAAACTCGCAATTGTGTGATATAAAGTCACAATTCTGAGATATAAACTCGCAATTGTGTGATATAAAGTCACAATTCTGAGATATAAACTCGCAATTGCGTGATATAGTCACAATTCTGAGATATAAACTCGCAATTGTGTGATATAAAGTCAGAATTCTGAGATATAAACTCGCAATTGCGTGATATAAAGTCACAATTCTGATATATAAACTCGCAATTGCGTGATATAAAGTCAGAATTATGAAATATAAACTCGCAATTGCGTGATATAAAGTCAGAATTATGAAATATAAACTCGCAATTGCGTGATATAAAGTCAGAATTCTGAGATATAAGCTTGCAATTGTGTGATATAAAGTCACAATTCTGAGATATAAACTCGCAATTGCGTGATATAGTCACAATTCTGAGATATAAACTCGCAATTGTGTGATATAAAGTCAGAATTCTGAGATATAAACTCGCAATTGTGTGATATAAAGTCAGAATTCTGAGATATAAACTCGCAATTGCGTGATATAAAGTCAGAATTATGAAATATAAACTCGCAATTGCGTGATATAAAGTCAGAATTATGAAATATAAACTCGCAATTGCGTGATATAAAGTCAGAATTATGAAATATAAACTCGCAATTGCGTGACATAAAGTCACAATTCTGAGATATAAACTCGCAATTGTGTGATATAAAGTCACAGTTCTGAGATATAAACTCGCAATTGTGTGATATAAAGTCACAATTCTGAGATATAAACTCGCAATTGCGTGATATAGTCACAATTCTGAGATATAAACTCGCAATTGTGTGATATAAAGTCAGAATTCTGAGATATAAACTCGCAATTGCGTGATATAAAGTCACAATTCTGATATATAAACTCGCAATTGCGTGATATAAAGTCAGAATTATGAAATATAAACTCGCAATTGCGTGATATAAAGTCAGAATTATGAAATATAAACTCGCAATTGCGTGATATAAAGTCAGAATTCTGAGATATAAGCTCGCAATTGTGTGATATAAAGTCACAATTCTGAGATATAAACTCACAATTGCGTGATATAAAGTCACAATTCTGATATATAAACTCGCAATTGCGTGATATAAAGTCACAATTCTGAGATATAAACTCACAATTGCGTGATATAAAGTCACAATTCTGAGATATAAACTCGCAATTGCGTGATATAAACTCACAATTCTGAGATATAAACTCGCAATTGCATGATATAAAGTCACAATTCTGAGATATAAACTCACAATTGCGTGATATAAAGTCACAATTCTGAGATATAAACTCACAATTGCGTGATATAAAGTCACAATTCTGAGATATAAACTCGCAATTGCGTGATATAAAGTCACAATTCTGAGATATAAACTCACAATTGCGTGATATAAGGTCACAATTCTCATATATAAACTCGCAATTGCGTGATATAAAGTCACAATTCTGAGATATAAACTCGCAATTGCGTGATATAAAGTCAGAATTATGAAATATAAACTCACAATTGCGTGATATAAAGTCAGAATTATGAAATATAAACTCGCAATTGCGTGATATAAAGTCAGAATTATGAAATATAAACTCACAATTGCGTGATATAAGGTCACAATTCTGAGATATAAACTCGCAAATGCGTGATATAAAGTCAGAATTATGAAATATAAACTTGCAATTGCGTGATATAAAGTCACAATTCTGAGATATAAACTCGCAATTGTGTGATATAAAGTCACAATTCTGAGATATAAACTCGCAATTGTGTGATATAAAGTCACAATTCTGAGATATAAACTCGCAATTGCGTGATATAAAGTCAGAATTCTGAGATATAAGCTCGCAATTGTGTGATATAAAGTCACAATTCTGAGATATAAACTCGCAATTGCGTGATATAGTCACAATTCTGAGATATAAACTCGCAATTGTGTGATATAAAGTCAGAATTCTGAGATATAAACTCGCAATTGCGTGATATAAAGTCACAATTCTGATATATAAACTCGCAATTGCGTGATATAAAGTCAGAATTATGAAATATAAACTCGCAATTGCGTGATATAAAGTCAGAATCATGAAATATAAACTCGCAATTGCGTGATATAAAGTCACAATTCTGAGATATAAACTCGCAATTGTGTGATATAAAGTCACAGTTCTGAGATATAAACTCGCAATTGCGTGATATAAAGTCAGAATTCTGAGATATAAACTCGCAAATGTGTGATATAAAGTCAGAATTCTGAGATATAAACTCGCAATTGCATGATATAAAGTCAGAATTCTGAAATATAAAGTCGCAATTGCGTGATATAAGGTCACAATTCTGAGATATAAACTCACAATTGCGTGATATAAAGTCAGAATTCTGAGATATAAACTCGCAAATGTGTGATATAAAGTCAGAATTCTGAGATATAAACTCGCAATTGCGTGATATAAAATCACAATTCTGAGATATAAACTCGCAATTGTGTGATATAAAGTCACAATTCTGAGATATAAACTCGCAATTGTGTGATATAAAGTCACAATTCTGAGATATAAACTCGCAATTGCGTGATATAGTCACAATTCTGAGATATAAACTCGCAATTGTGTGATATAAAGTCAGAATTCTGAGATATAAACTCGCAATTGCGTGATATAAAGTCACAATTCTGATATATAAACTCGCAATTGCGTGATATAAAGTCAGAATTATGAAATATAAACTCGCAATTGCGTGATATAAAGTCAGAATTATGAAATATAAACTCGCAATTGCGTGATATAAAGTCAGAATTATGAAATATAAACTCGCAATTGCGTGACATAAAGTCACAATTCTGAGATATAAACTCGCAATTGTGTGATATAAAGTCACAGTTCTGAGATATAAACTCGCAATTGCGTGATATAAAGTCAGAATTCTGAGATATAAACTCGCAAATGTGTGATATAAAGTCAGAATTCTGAGATATAAACTCGCAATTGCATGATATAAAGTCAGAATTCTGAAATATAAAGTCGCAATTGCGTGATATAAGGTCACAATTCTGAGATATAAACTCACAATTGCGTGATATAAAGTCAGAATTCTGAGATATAAACTCGCAAATGTATGATATAAAGTCAGAATTCTGAGATATAAACTCGCAATTGCGTGATATAAAATCACAATTCTGAGATATAAACTCGCAATTGTGTGATATAAAGTCAGAGTTCTGAGATATAAACTCGCAATTGTGTGATATAAAGTCACAATTCTGAGATATAAACTCACAATTGCGTGATATAAAGTCACAATTCTGAGATATAAACTCGCAATTGCGTGATATAAACTCACAATTCTGAGATATAAACTCGCAATTGCATGATATAAAGTCACAATTCTGAGATATAAACTCACAATTGCGTGATATAAAGTCACAATTCTGAGATATAAACTCACAATTGCGTGATATAAAGTCACAATTCTGAGATATAAACTCGCAATTGCGTGATATAAAGTCACAATTCTGAGATATAAACTCACAATTGCGTGATATAAGGTCACAATTCTCATATATAAACTCGCAATTGCGTGATATAAAGTCACAATTCTGAGATATAAACTCGCAATTGCGTGATATAAAGTCAGAATTATGAAATATAAACTCACAATTGCGTGATATAAGTCAGAATTATGAAATATAAACTCGCAATTGCGTGATATAAAGTCAGAATTATGAAATATAAACTCACAATTGCGTGATATAAGGTCACAATTCTGAGATATAAACTCGCAAATGCGTGATATAAAGTCAGAATTATGAAATATAAACTTGCAATTGCGTGATATAAAGTCACAATTCTGAGATATAAACTCGCAATTGTGTGATATAAAGTCACAATTCTGAGATATAAACTCGCAATTGTGTGATATAAAGTCACAATTCTGAGATATAAACTCGCAATTGCGTGATATAAAGTCAGAATTCTGAGATATAAGCTCGCAATTGTGTGATATAAAGTCACAATTCTGAGATATAAACTCGCAATTGCGTGATATAGTCACAATTCTGAGATATAAACTCGCAATTGTGTGATATAAAGTCAGAATTCTGAGATATAAACTCGCAATTGCGTGATATAAAGTCACAATTCTGATATATAAACTCGCAATTGCGTGATATAAAGTCAGAATTATGAAATATAAACTCGCAATTGCGTGATATAAAGTCAGAATCATGAAATATAAACTCGCAATTGCGTGATATAAAGTCACAATTCTGAGATATAAACTCGCAATTGTGTGATATAAAGTCACAGTTCTGAGATATAAACTCGCAATTGCGTGATATAAAGTCAGAATTCTGAGATATAAACTCGCAAATGTGTGATATAAAGTCAGAATTCTGAGATATAAACTCGCAATTGCATGATATAAAGTCAGAATTCTGAAATATAAAGTCGCAATTGCGTGATATAAGGTCACAATTCTGAGATATAAACTCACAATTGCGTGATATAAAGTCAGAATTCTGAGATATAAACTCGCAAATGTGTGATATAAAGTCAGAATTCTGAGATATAAACTCGCAATTGCGTGATATAAAATCACAATTCTGAGATATAAACTCGCAATTGTGTGATATAAAGTCACAATTCTGAGATATAAACTCGCAATTGTGTGATATAAAGTCACAATTCTGAGATATAAACTCGCAATTGCGTGATATAGTCACAATTCTGAGATATAAACTCGCAATTGTGTGATATAAAGTCAGAATTCTGAGATATAAACTCGCAATTGCGTGATATAAAGTCACAATTCTGATATATAAACTCGCAATTGCGTGATATAAAGTCAGAATTATGAAATATAAACTCGCAATTGCGTGATATAAAGTCAGAATTATGAAATATAAACTCGCAATTGCGTGATATAAAGTCAGAATTATGAAATATAAACTCGCAATTGCGTGACATAAAGTCACAATTCTGAGATATAAACTCGCAATTGTGTGATATAAAGTCACAGTTCTGAGATATAAACTCGCAATTGCGTGATATAAAGTCAGAATTCTGAGATATAAACTCGCAAATGTGTGATATAAAGTCAGAATTCTGAGATATAAACTCGCAATTGCATGATATAAAGTCAGAATTCTGAAATATAAAGTCGCAATTGCGTGATATAAGGTCACAATTCTGAGATATAAACTCACAATTGCGTGATATAAAGTCAGAATTCTGAGATATAAACTCGCAAATGTATGATATAAAGTCAGAATTCTGAGATATAAACTCGCAATTGCGTGATATAAAATCACAATTCTGAGATATAAACTCGCAATTGTGTGATATAAAGTCAGAGTTCTGAGATATAAACTCGCAATTGTGTGATATAAAGTCACAATTCTGAGATATAAACTCGCAATTGCGTGATATAAGGTCACAATTCTGAGATATAACTCGCAATTGCGTGATATAATGTCACAATTCTAAGATATAAACTCACAATTGCGTGATATAAAGTCACAATTCTGAGATATAAACTCGCAATTGCGTCATATAAAGTCAGAATTCTGATATATAAACTCGCAATTGCGTGATATAAAGTCAGAATTCTGATATATAAACTCACAATTGCGTGATATAAGGTCACAATTCTGAGATATAAACTCGCAAATGCGTGATATAAAGTCAGAATTCTGATATATAAACTCACAATTGCGTGATATAAAGTCACAATTCTGAGATATAAACTCGCAATTGCATGATATAAAGTCACAATTCTGAGATATAAACTCACAATTGCGTGATATAAAGTCACAATTCTGAGATATAAACTCACAATTGCGTGATATAAAGTCACAATTCTGAGATATAAACTCGCAATTGCGTGATATAAACTCACAATTCTGAGATATAAACTCGCAATTGCATGATATAAAGTCACAATTCTGAGATATAAACTCACAATTGCGTGATATAAAGTCACAATTCTGAGATATAAACTCACAATTGCGTGATATAAAGTCACAATTCTGAGATATAAACTCGCAATTGCGTGATATAAAGTCACAATTCTGAGATATAAACTCACAATTGCGTGATATAAGGTCACAATTCTCATATATAAACTCGCAATTGCGTGATATAAAGTCACAATTCTGAGATATAAACTCGCAATTGCGTGATATAAAGTCAGAATTATGAAATATAAACTCACAATTGCGTGATATAAAGTCAGAATTATGAAATATAAACTCGCAATTGCGTGATATAAAGTCAGAATTATGAAATATAAACTCACAATTGCGTGATATAAGGTCACAATTCTGAGATATAAACTCGCAAATGCGTGATATAAAGTCAGAATTATGAAATGTAAACTTGCAATTGCGTGATATAAAGTCACAATTCTGAGATATAAACTCGCAATTGTGTGATATAAAGTCACAATTCTGAGATATAAACTCGCAATTGTGTGATATAAAGTCACAATTCTGAGATATAAACTCGCAATTGCGTGATATAAAGTCAGAATTCTGAGATATAAGCTCGCAATTGTGTGATATAAAGTCACAATTCTGAGATATAAACTCGCAATTGCGTGATATAGTCACAATTCTGAGATATAAACTCGCAATTGTGTGATATAAAGTCAGAATTCTGAGATATAAACTCGCAATTGCGTGATATAAAGTCACAATTCTGATATATAAACTCGCAATTGCGTGATATAAAGTCAGAATTATGAAATATAAACTCGCAATTGCGTGATATAAAGTCAGAATCATGAAATATAAACTCGCAATTGCATGATATAAAGTCAGAATTCTGAAATATAAAGTCGCAATTGCGTGATATAAGGTCACAATTCTGAGATATAAACTCACAATTGCGTGATATAAGGTCAGAATTCTGAGATATAAACTCGCAAATGTGTGATATAAAGTCAGAATTCTGAGATATAAACTCGCAATTGCGTGATATAAAATCACAATTCTGAGATATAAACTCGCAATTGTGTGATATAAAGTCACAATTCTGAGATATAAACTCGCAATTGTGTGATATAAAGTCACAATTCTGAGATATAAACTCGCAATTGCGTGATATAGTCACAATTCTGAGATATAAACTCGCAATTGTGTGATATAAAGTCAGAATTCTGAGATATAAACTCGCAATTGCGTGATATAAAGTCACAATTCTGATATATAAACTCGCAATTGCGTGATATAAAGTCAGAATTATGAAATATAAACTCGCAATTGCGTGATATAAAGTCAGAATTATGAAATATAAACTCGCAATTGCGTGATATAAAGTCAGAATTCTGAGATATAAGCTCGCAATTGTGTGATATAAAGTCACAATTCTGAGATATAAACTCGCAATTGCGTGATATAGTCACAATTCTGAGATATAAACTCGCAATTGTGTGATATAAAGTCAGAATTCTGAGATATAAACTCGCAATTGTGTGATATAAAGTCAGAATTCTGAGATATAAACTCGCAATTGCGTGATATAAAGTCAGAATTATGAAATATAAACTCGCAATTGCGTGATATAAAGTCAGAATTATGAAATATAAACTCGCAATTGCGTGATATAAAGTCAGAATTATGAAATATAAACTCGCAATTGCGTGACATAAAGTCACAATTCTGAGATATAAACTCGCAATTGTGTGATATAAAGTCACAGTTCTGAGATATAAACTCGCAATTGCGTGATATAAAGTCAGAATTCTGAGATATAAACTCGCAAATGTGTGATATAAAGTCAGAATTCTGAGATATAAACTCGCAATTGCATGATATAAAGTCAGAATTCTGAAATATAAAGTCGCAATTGCGTGATATAAGGTCACAATTCTGAGATATAAACTCGCAATTGTGTGATATAAAGTCAGAATTCTGAGATATAAACTCGCAATTGCGTGATATAAAGTCAGAATTATGAAATATAAACTCGCAATTGCGTGATATAAAGTCAGAATTATGAAATATAAACTCGCAATTGCGTGATATAAAGTCAGAATTATGAAATATAAACTCGCAATTGCGTGACATAAAGTCACAATTCTGAGATATAAACTCGCAATTGTGTGATATAAAGTCACAGTTCTGAGATATAAACTCGCAATTGCGTGATATAAAGTCAGAATTCTGAGATATAAACTCGCAAATGTGTGATATAAAGTCAGAATTCTGAGATATAAACTCGCAATTGCATGATATAAAGTCAGAATTCTGAAATATAAAGTCGCAATTGCGTGATATAAGGTCACAATTCTGAGATATAAACTCACAATTGCGTGATATAAAGTCAGAATTCTGAGATATAAACTCGCAAATGTGTGATATAAAGTCAGAATTCTGAGATATAAACTCGCAATTGCGTGATATAAAATCACAATTCTGAGATATAAACTCGCAATTGTGTGATATAAAGTCAGAGTTCTGAGATATAAACTCGCAATTGTGTGATATAAAGTCACAATTCTGAGATATAAACTCGCAATTGCGTGATATAGTCACAATTCTGAGATATAAACTCGCAATTGTGTGATATAAAGTCAGAATTCTGAGATATAAACTCGCAATTGCGTGATATAAAGTCACAATTCTGATATATAAACTCGCAATTGCGTGATATAAAGTCAGAATTATGAAATATAAACTCGCAATTGCGTGATATAAAGTCAGAATTATGAAATATAAACTCGCAATTGCGTGATATAAAGTCAGAATTCTGAGATATAAGCTCGCAATTGTGTGATATAAAGTCACAATTCTGGGATATAAACTCGCAATTGCGTGATATAGTCACAATTCTGAGATATAAACTCGCAATTGTGTGATATAAAGTCAGAATTCTGAGATATAAACTCGCAATTGTGTGATATAAAGTCAGAATTCTGAGATATAAACTCGCAATTGCGTGATATAAAGTCAGAATTATGAAATATAAACTCGCAATTGCGTGATATAAAGTCAGAATTATGAAATATAAACTCGCAATTGCGTGATATAAAGTCAGAATTATGAAATATAAACTCGCAATTGCGTGATATAAAGTCAGAATTCTGAGATATAAGCTCGCAATTGTGTGATATAAAGTCACAATTCTGAGATATAAACTCGCAATTGCGTGATATAGTCACAATTCTGAGATATAAACTCGCAATTGTGTGATATAAAGTCAGAATTCTGAGATATAAACTCGCAATTGCGTGATATAAAGTCACAATTCTGATATATAAACTCGCAATTGCGTGATATAAAGTCAGAATTATGAAATATAAACTCGCAATTGCGTGATATAAAGTCAGAATCATGAAATATAAACTCGCAATTGCATGATATAAAGTCAGAATTCTGAAATATAAAGTCGCAATTGCGTGATATAAGGTCACAATTCTGAGATATAAACTCACAATTGCGTGATATAAAGTCAGAATTCTGAGATATAAACTCGCAAATGTGTGATATAAAGTCAGAATTCTGAGATATAAACTCGCAATTGCGTGATATAAAATCACAATTCTGAGATATAAACTCGCAATTGTGTGATATAAAGTCACAATTCTGAGATATAAACTCGCAATTGTGTGATATAAAGTCACAATTCTGAGATATAAACTCGCAATTGCGTGATATAGTCACAATTCTGAGATATAAACTCGCAATTGTGTGATATAAAGTCAGAATTCTGAGATATAAACTCGCAATTGCGTGATATAAAGTCACAATTCTGATATATAAACTCGCAATTGCGTGATATAAAGTCAGAATTATGAAATATAAACTCGCAATTGCGTGATATAAAGTCAGAATTATGAAATATAAACTCGCAATTGCGTGATATAAAGTCAGAATTCTGAGATATAAGCTCGCAATTGTGTGATATAAAGTCACAATTCTGAGATATAAACTCGCAATTGCGTGATATAGTCACAATTCTGAGATATAAACTCGCAATTGTGTGATATAAAGTCAGAATTCTGAGATATAAACTCGCAATTGCGTGATATAAAGTCAGAATTATGAAATATAAACTCGCAATTGCGTGATATAAAGTCAGAATTATGAAATATAAACTCGCAATTGCGTGATATAAAGTCAGAATTATGAAATATAAACTCGCAATTGCGTGACATAAAGTCACAATTCTGAGATATAAACTCGCAATTGTGTGATATAAAGTCACAGTTCTGAGATATAAACTCGCAATTGCGTGATATAAAGTCAGAATTCTGAGATATAAACTCGCAAATGTGTGATATAAAGTCAGAATTCTGAGATATAAACTCGCAATTGCATGATATAAAGTCAGAATTCTGAAATATAAAGTCGCAATTGCGTGATATAAGGTCACAATTCTGAGATATAAACTCGCAATTGTGTGATATAAAGTCAGAATTCTGAGATATAAACTCGCAATTGCGTGATATAAAGTCAGAATTATGAAATATAAACTCGCAATTGCGTGATATAAAGTCAGAATTATGAAATATAAACTCGCAATTGCGTGATATAAAGTCAGAATTATGAAATATAAACTCGCAATTGCGTGACATAAAGTCACAATTCTGAGATATAAACTCGCAATTGTGTGATATAAAGTCACAGTTCTGAGATATAAACTCGCAATTGCGTGATATAAAGTCAGAATTCTGAGATATAAACACGCAAATGTGTGATATAAAGTCAGAATTCTGAGATATAAACTCGCAATTGCATGATATAAAGTCAGAATTCTGAAATATAAAGTCGCAATTGCGTGATATAAGGTCACAATTCTGAGATATAAACTCACAATTGCGTGATATAAAGTCAGAATTCTGAGATATAAACTCGCAAATGTGTGATATAAAGTCAGAATTCTGAGATATAAACTCGCAATTGCGTGATATAAAATCACAATTCTGAGATATAAACTCGCAATTGTGTGATATAAAGTCAGAGTTCTGAGATATAAACTCGCAATTGTGTGATATAAAGTCACAATTCTGAGATATAAACTCGCAATTGCGTGATATAGTCACAATTCTGAGATATAAACTCGCAATTGTGTGATATAAAGTCAGAATTCTGAGATATAAACTCGCAATTGCGTGATATAAAGTCACAATTCTGATATATAAACTCGCAATTGCGTGATATAAAGTCAGAATTATGAAATATAAACTCGCAATTGCGTGATATAAAGTCAGAATTATGAAATATAAACTCGCAATTGCGTGATATAAAGTCAGAATTCTGAGATATAAGCTCGCAATTGTGTGATATAAAGTCACAATTCTGGGATATAAACTCGCAATTGCGTGATATAGTCACAATTCTGAGATATAAACTCGCAATTGTGTGATATAAAGTCAGAATTCTGAGATATAAACTCGCAATTGTGTGATATAAAGTCAGAATTCTGAGATATAAACTCGCAATTGCGTGATATAAAGTCAGAATTATGAAATATAAACTCGCAATTGCGTGATATAAAGTCAGAATTATGAAATATAAACTCGCAATTGCGTGATATAAAGTCAGAATTATGAAATATAAACTCGCAATTGCGTGACATAAAGTCACAATTCTGAGATATAAACTCGCAATTGTGTGATATAAAGTCACAGTTCTGAGATATAAACTCGCAATTGCGTGATATAAAGTCAGAATTCTGAGATATAAACTCGCAAATGTGTGATATAAAGTCAGAATTCTGAGATATAAACTCGCAATTGCATGATATAAAGTCAGAATTCTGAAATATAAAGTCGCAATTGCGTGATATAAGGTCACAATTCTGAGATATAAACTCACAATTGCGTGATATAAAGTCAGAATTCTGAGATATAAACTCGCAAATGTGTGATATAAAGTCAGAATTCTGAGATATAAACTCGCAATTGCGTGATATAAAATCACAATTCTGAGATATAAACTCGCAATTGTGTGATATAAAGTCAGAGTTCTGAGATATAAACTCGCAATTGTGTGATATAAAGTCACAATTCTGAGATATAAACTCGCAATTGCGTGATATAAGGTCACAATTCTGAGATATAACTCGCAATTGCGTGATATAATGTCACAATTCTGAGATATAAACTCGCAATTGTGTGATATAAAGTCAGAATTCTGAGATATAAACTCGCAATTGCGTGATATAAGGTCACAATTCTCATATATAAACTCGCAATTGCGTGATATAAAGTCACAATTCTGAGATATAAACTCGCAATTGCGTGATATAAAGTCAGAATTATGAAATATAAACTCACAATTGCGTGATATAAAGTCAGAATTATGAAATATAAACTCGCAATTGCGTGATATAAAGTCAGAATTATGAAATATAAACTCACAATTGCGTGATATAAGGTCACAATTCTGAGATATAAACTCGCAAATGCGTGATATAAAGTCAGAATTATGAAATATAAACTTGCAATTGCGTGATATAAAGTCACAATTCTGAGATATAAACTCGCAATTGTGTGATATAAAGTCACAATTCTGAGATATAAACTCGCAATTGTGTGATATAAAGTCACAATTCTGAGATATAAACTCGCAATTGCGTGATATAAAGTCAGAATTCTGAGATATAAGCTCGCAATTGTGTGATATAAAGTCACAATTCTGAGATATAAACTCGCAATTGCGTGATATAGTCACAATTCTGAGATATAACTCGCAATTGTGTGATATAAAGTCAGAATTCTGAGATATAAACTCGCAATTGCGTGATATAAAGTCACAATTCTGATATATAAACTCGCAATTGCGTGATATAAAGTCAGAATTATGAAATATAAACTCGCAATTGCGTGATATAAAGTCAGAATTATGAAATATAAACTCGCAATTGCGTGATATAAAGTCACAATTCTGAGATATAAACTCGCAATTGTGTGATATAAAGTCACAGTTCTGAGATATAAACTCGCAATTGCGTGATATAAAGTCAGAATTCTGAGATATAAACTCGCAAATGTGTGATATAAAGTCACAGTTCTGAGATATAAACTCGCAATTGCGTGATATAAAGTCACAATTCTGAGATATAAACTCGCAATTGCGTCATATAAAGTCAGAATTCTGATATATAAACTCGCAATTGCGTGATATAAAGTCAGAATTATGAGATATAAACTCGCAATTGCGTGATATAAAGTCAGAATTCTGAGATATAAACTCGCAATTGCATGATATGAAGTCACAATTCTGATATATAAACTTGCAATTGCGTGATATAAAGTCAGAATTCTGAGATATAAACTCGCAATTGCGTGATATAAGGTCACAATTCTGAGATATAAACTCGCAATTGCGTGATATAAAGTCAGAATTATGAAATATAAACTCGCAATTGCGTGATATAAAGTCAGAATTATGAAATATAAACTCGCAATTGCGTGATATAAAGTCAGAATTATGAAATATAAACTCACAATTGTGTGATATAAAGTCAGAATTCTGAAATATAAAGTCGCAATTGCGTGATATAAGGTCACAATTCTGAGATATAAACTCACAATTGCGTGATATAAAGTCAGAATTCTGAGATATAAACTCGCAATTGTGTGATATAAAGTCAGAATTCTGAGATATAAACTCGCAATTGCGTGATATAAAGTCAGAATTATGAAATATAAACTCGCAATTGCGTGATATAAAGTCAGAATTATGAAATATAAACTCGCAATTGCGTGATATAAAGTCAGAATTATGAAATATAAACTCGCAATTGCGTGACATAAAGTCACAATTCTGAGATATAAACTCGCAATTGTGTGATATAAAGTCACAGTTCTGAGATATAAACTCGCAATTGCGTGATATAAAGTCAGAATTCTGAGATATAAACACGCAAATGTGTGATATAAAGTCAGAATTCTGAGATATAAACTCGCAATTGCATGATATAAAGTCAGAATTCTGAAATATAAAGTCGCAATTGCGTGATATAAGGTCACAATTCTGAGATATAAACTCACAATTGCGTGATATAAAGTCAGAATTCTGAGATATAAACTCGCAAATGTGTGATATAAAGTCAGAATTCTGAGATATAAACTCGCAATTGCGTGATATAAAATCACAATTCTGAGATATAAACTCGCAATTGTGTGATATAAAGTCAGAGTTCTGAGATATAAACTCGCAATTGTGTGATATAAAGTCACAATTCTGAGATATAAACTCGCAATTGCGTGATATAGTCACAATTCTGAGATATAAACTCGCAATTGTGTGATATAAAGTCAGAATTCTGAGATATAAACTCGCAATTGCGTGATATAAAGTCACAATTCTGATATATAAACTCGCAATTGCGTGATATAAAGTCAGAATTATGAAATATAAACTCGCAATTGCGTGATATAAAGTCAGAATTATGAAATATAAACTCGCAATTGCGTGATATAAAGTCAGAATTCTGAGATATAAGCTCGCAATTGTGTGATATAAAGTCACAATTCTGGGATATAAACTCGCAATTGCGTGATATAGTCACAATTCTGAGATATAAACTCGCAATTGTGTGATATAAAGTCAGAATTCTGAGATATAAACTCGCAATTGTGTGATATAAAGTCAGAATTCTGAGATATAAACTCGCAATTGCGTGATATAAAGTCAGAATTATGAAATATAAACTCGCAATTGCGTGATATAAAGTCAGAATTATGAAATATAAACTCGCAATTGCGTGATATAAAGTCAGAATTATGAAATATAAACTCGCAATTGCGTGACATAAAGTCACAATTCTGAGATATAAACTCGCAATTGTGTGATATAAAGTCACAGTTCTGAGATATAAACTCGCAATTGCGTGATATAAAGTCAGAATTCTGAGATATAAACTCGCAAATGTGTGATATAAAGTCAGAATTCTGAGATATAAACTCGCAATTGCATGATATAAAGTCAGAATTCTGAAATATAAAGTCGCAATTGCGTGATATAAGGTCACAATTCTGAGATATAAACTCACAATTGCGTGATATAAAGTCAGAATTCTGAGATATAAACTCGCAAATGTGTGATATAAAGTCAGAATTCTGAGATATAAACTCGCAATTGCGTGATATAAAATCACAATTCTGAGATATAAACTCGCAATTGTGTGATATAAAGTCAGAGTTCTGAGATATAAACTCGCAATTGTGTGATATAAAGTCACAATTCTGAGATATAAACTCGCAATTGCGTGATATAAGGTCACAATTCTGAGATATAACTCGCAATTGCGTGATATAATGTCACAATTCTGAGATATAAACTCGCAATTGTGTGATATAAAGTCAGAATTCTGAGATATAAACTCGCAATTGCGTGATATAAGGTCACAATTCTCATATATAAACTCGCAATTGCGTGATATAAAGTCACAATTCTGAGATATAAACTCGCAATTGCGTGATATAAAGTCAGAATTATGAAATATAAACTCACAATTGCGTGATATAAAGTCAGAATTATGAAATATAAACTCGCAATTGCGTGATATAAAGTCAGAATTATGAAATATAAACTCACAATTGCGTGATATAAGGTCACAATTCTGAGATATAAACTCGCAAATGCGTGATATAAAGTCAGAATTATGAAATATAAACTTGCAATTGCGTGATATAAAGTCACAATTCTGAGATATAAACTCGCAATTGTGTGATATAAAGTCACAATTCTGAGATATAAACTCGCAATTGTGTGATATAAAGTCACAATTCTGAGATATAAACTCGCAATTGCGTGATATAAAGTCAGAATTCTGAGATATAAGCTCGCAATTGTGTGATATAAAGTCACAATTCTGAGATATAAACTCGCAATTGCGTGATATAGTCACAATTCTGAGATATAACTCGCAATTGTGTGATATAAAGTCAGAATTCTGAGATATAAACTCGCAATTGCGTGATATAAAGTCACAATTCTGATATATAAACTCGCAATTGCGTGATATAAAGTCAGAATTATGAAATATAAACTCGCAATTGCGTGATATAAAGTCAGAATTATGAAATATAAACTCGCAATTGCGTGATATAAAGTCACAATTCTGAGATATAAACTCGCAATTGTGTGATATAAAGTCACAGTTCTGAGATATAAACTCGCAATTGCGTGATATAAAGTCAGAATTCTGAGATATAAACTCGCAAATGTGTGATATAAAGTCACAGTTCTGAGATATAAACTCGCAATTGCGTGATATAAAGTCACAATTCTGAGATATAAACTCGCAATTGCGTCATATAAAGTCAGAATTCTGATATATAAACTCGCAATTGCGTGATATAAAGTCAGAATTATGAGATATAAACTCGCAATTGCGTGATATAAAGTCAGAATTCTGAGATATAAACTCGCAATTGCATGATATGAAGTCACAATTCTGATATATAAACTTGCAATTGCGTGATATAAAGTCAGAATTCTGAGATATAAACTCGCAATTGCGTGATATAAGGTCACAATTCTGAGATATAAACTCGCAATTGCGTGATATAAAGTCAGAATTATGAAATATAAACTCGCAATTGCGTGATATAAAGTCAGAATTATGAAATATAAACTCGCAATTGCGTGATATAAAGTCAGAATTATGAAATATAAACTCACAATTGTGTGATATAAAGTCAGAATTCTGAAATATAAAGTCGCAATTGCGTGATATAAGGTCACAATTCTGAGATATAAACTCACAATTGCGTGATATAAAGTCAGAATTCTGAGATATAAACTCGCAAATGTGTGATATAAAGTCAGAATTCTGAGATATAAACTCGCAATTGCGTGATATAAAATCACAATTCTGAGATATAAACTCGCAATTGTGTGATATAAAGTCAGAGTTCTGAGATATAAACTCGCAATTGTGTGATATAAAGTCACAATTCTGAGATATAAACTCGCAATTGCGTGATATAAGGTCACAATTCTGAGATATAACTCGCAATTGCGTGATATAATGTCACAATTCTAAGATATAAACTCACAATTGCGTGATATAAAGTCACAATTCTGAGATATAAACTCGCAATTGCGTCATATAAAGTCAGAATTCTGATATATAAACTCGCAATTGCGTGATATAAAGTCAGAATTATGAGATATAAACTCGCAATTGCGTGATATAAAGTCACAATTCTGAGATATAAACTCGCAATTGCATGATATAAAGTCACAATTCTGAGATATAAACTCACAATTGCGTGATATAAAGTCACAGTTCTGAGATATAAACTCACAATTGCGTGATATAAAGTCACAATTCTGAGATATAAACTCGCAATTGCGTGATATAAAGTCACAATTCTGAGATATAAACTCACAATTGTGTGATATAAGGTCACAATTCTCATATATAAACTCGCAATTGCGTGATATAAAGTCACAATTCTGAGATATAAACTCGCAATTGCGTGATATAAAGTCAGAATTATGAAATATAAACTCACAATTGCGTGATATAAAGTCAGAATTATGAAATATAAACTCGCAATTGCGTGATATAAAGTCAGAATTATGAAATATAAACTCACAATTGCGTGATATAAGGTCACAATTCTGAGATATAAACTCGCAAATGCGTGATATAAAGTCAGAATTATGAAATATAAACTTGCAATTGCGTGATATAAAGTCACAATTCTGAGATATAAACTCGCAATTGTGTGATATAAAGTCACAATTCTGAGATATAAACTCGCAATTGTGTGATATAAAGCCACAATTCTGAGATATAAACTCGCAATTGCGTGATATAAAGTCAGAATTCTGAGATATAAGCTCGCAATTGTGTGATATAAAGTCACAATTCTGAGATATAAACTCGCAATTGCGTGATATAGTCACAATTCTGAGATATAAACTCGCAATTGTGTGATATAAAGTCAGAATTATGAGATATAAACTCGCAATTGCGTGATATAAAGTCAGAATTCTGAGATATAAACTCGCAATTGCATGATATGAAGTCACAATTCTGATATATAAACTTGCAATTGCGTGATATAAAGTCAGAATTCTGAGATATAAACTCGCAATTGCGTGATATAAAGTCAGAATTATGAAATATAAACTCGCAATTGCGTGATATAAAGTCAGAATTATGAAATATAAACTCACAATTGCGTGATATAAAGTCACAATTATGAAATATAAACTCGCAATTGTGTGATATAAAGTCAGAATTCTGAGATATAAACTCGCAATTGCGTGATATAAAGTCACAATTCTGATATATAAACTCGCAATTGCGTGATATAAAGTCACAATTCTGAGATATAAACTCGCAATTGCGTGATATAAAGTCAGAATTATGAAATATAAACTCACAATTGCGTGATATAAAGTCAGAATTCTGAGATATAAACTCGCAATTGCGTGATATAGTCACAATTCTGATA